>JAJMGH010000001.1:0-1379659 GCA_030568555.1 Suhomyces bolitotheri
CATACTACAATACTCAGAAACATCCATACTACAATACTCAGAAACATCCATACTACAATACTCAGAAACATCCATACTACAATACACAGAAACATCCATACTACAATACTCAGAAACATCCATACTACAATACTCAGAAACATCCATACTACAATACTCAGAAAACATCCATACTACAATACTCAGAAACATCCATACTACAATACTCAGACACATCCATACTACAATACTCAGAACCTTCCATACTACAAAACATCTAGCTTATATTTGAATAGTCACCTGCTTTGTCAAAACCTTCCGGAACCACTCTCAAAAGTTGATATAAAACACAGATATAGATAACTAAAAAGAATGCACTGAAGTGATATTGACCTACATCCTAATCTGATAAAATAATTATACGTGCGTCGTAAATTTCTAACAAAATTGGGCAACGGAATAATTAAAATTTAAAACCCAAACCCCGATGCGTAGCGAGCCGTTTTTGGAATTGTCATGACATTCTTTTTTTTAAATAATTTTCCTGAGCACGAGAAATTGCCGTTGCATGCCTCCTATCAGTTAGTCGTTTCTTGAATGTCTCGGTTGCTGGCGAATTCAGTGATAAATTGAATGAGAAATGTTACATCAGCTAGAAGCAGAGATTGATAAGCCAAGGTCCCTTCACAGCAACTCTAATGCCTCAACCCTAGTGAATAATATTCTACATAGATCTAAATAAGGAGCTTATTGTTCTGATATAGCCGTAAAATGGAAATTCAACTGTGGAAAGTTTTGCCTAGTGGATCTGGTGATACATGCATTCCTTCCATGCATTATATCCCCTAATAAAAGGTCATTTCAGTGGTACGCCTTAAATTAAAAGACACGGCCACAGGAGCAAATATTACAAAGACACAGTAATATAGCCCGCCCCATAATTCTCTCGGATACTTTTCCGTACGCCTGTTGCAATATAATATCTCAAAATGATTTCATTTTCCCCCCTGTCAGGGTGATCGTTTCGCACATGCTGCTTGGACCAATATTTGCCGTATATCTATCCCCGTCTTTGATTATCCATGCATAGATAAGGATGTCAACAACAACAACAGTATTCCAAGTATCCCGCACCCCTCTTCCCCACGTTATCGACATCTATTACAACTACGGCATAAAGCGTCGGGTTTTAAAATTCAATGAACCACCACACTTTTAGTTTTGCTCTTTACCTATAGTACTGCTGGAACATAATCATACCAATCATACCACCCACACCACTGGTAGCCAATTATGTAGATTCACGTTGGTATGATGTAAAGTGTGGCTTACTGGGCATGCCCACAGAATGCCCAGAAATCTGGCTTCATGCCTCATAACAATCAAATGGAGCCGTCCATCGTTTCGGCACCATCGAACTAGAGGGGACAAATTCTGCGATAATGCTATCGCGTCATCTGCTGTTGATTAGTGCCGTGCGACAAAAATTCCCTATCACAATCGGGTGCCACAATTAGTAGCTCTCACACAGTAGGATATTGAAATAAGCTCGAGTAACGATGAATTAAAGTCATCTCGATTGAAGGCTTATCCTTAAGAAAATAACCTTGACATTTAACGATTTCCATGACACGCAGTTGTACTACTTTATTAATTAACGAAAAACTCTTGGAAGATTAGTATTCCCCGCCATGCAGGATATGATATGAAATATGATTTAGCCACAAACCCGTAACGCCGCATTTTAAAAAATATATTAGATGCAAATCACAATTAGGAATGGTTTTTCCGTGGCAGAGAGGCAATCAGTGGAATAGCTGTGTATAAATGTAAGAAGCTTTCATCAGAAATATTTCTGTTGTAGATTAGCAACCATGACTACTGTAGAATTACAAAAGGACCATGCTGCTGTCGACGATACCGACTCTAAAGGAGTTGATATTTCAACAAGAAATGATTCCAAAACCTCACACGACTTGGAGGTAGCATCGGTTTCGTTACATGATGAAGATGAGAATTATGATATTGATGATCCTAAGAACTGGAGTACGTTCTTCACAGACCAGTATAATCCAAGAGGGTTGAGAAAGCCTACTAAACATGAATCCACCACTTTAAGAAGAACTTTGGGTCGGGCTGATTATGCTGTTTATTTGCTTTGTGCTGCTGAGCTTGCTGAGCGTGCCTCTTATTATTCGGTGAGTGGTATTTTGTACAATTTTATTGAGTACCCATTACCAAAAGGAAGTACCACTGGAGCTCCAAAGCTGCATGATTCTAGTGAAAATGCTGGTGCTTTAAATATGGGGCTTTCCGCCTCTTCTGGGTTAACTCTCTTGTTGACATTCTTGGCTTATGTTGTTCCATTATATGGTGGTTTTATTGCTGATACTAAGATTGGTAAGTTTAAGGCAATTTGGATTGGTGTTTTCACGGGGTTGATCTCTCATATTTTATTGGTTATTGCTAGTATCCCCAGTGTGATTGCTGGTGGGCACGCAATTATTCCTACTGCTTTGGGTATAATTTCATTAGCATTCGCTACTGGATTTATTAAACCTAACTTACTTCCTCTTTTAATGGATCAATACCGTGAACAAGGAGATGTTGTTAAAGTTTTGGCTAGTGGTGAAAGTGTCATTATCGATCGTCAAAAGACACTTGAAAGAATGACTTTGATTTTCTACTGGGCTATTAATATTGGTTCTTTCTTCCAATTGGCCACTTCCTATATTGAAAGAAGAGTTGGGTTCTGGCTCGCATTCTTCATTCCTATCATCATTTATCTTTTCTTGCCTGTCATTTTCTTCTATTTGCAGACCAAGTTGGTTAAAGAAGTTCCACATGGATCTGTTCTTACTAATGCTTACAGAATCCTTAGGGTTGCATTCAGGGGTAATTGGATTAAACGTTTAAGAAGAGATACGTTTTGGGAATATGCCAGCCCCTCGAAAATGTTGGAAAGAGGTGAAAAATACTACAAAGAAAAGAGTCAATCCCCTATAACCTGGAATGAGCAATGGGTCTTGGACATCAAACAAACTGTTAACGCTTGTAAGATTTTCATTTACTATCCAATCTATAATATTTGTGACAGTGGTTTAGCCAGTGTCGAAAACTCCCAAGCTGGATCAATGTCCACCAAGGGAGTTCCTAATGATTTGTTCAGTAACTTTAATCCATTGACCATTATTATCATGATCCCTATTTTGGATTATATTGTCTACCCAACCCTCAGAAGATACAGAATTGAATTCAGACCAGTTTATAGAATTACCTTTGGTTTCTTGTTGGCTACTGCATCACAAGCTGCTGGTGCAATCATTCAGAAAAGGATCTATGATACATCTCCCTGTGGAAGGTTTGCAACCAATTGTGATGAAAAGTCTCCAATTACTGCTTGGGTAGATGTTGTTGTCTATATTCTCTCAGCTGCTAGTGAATGTTTTGCTATGACTACTGCTTATGAATTAGCATATACTAGATCACCACCTCATATGAAGAGTCTTGTTATGGCTCTCTTCTTGTTCACCCTGGCCATTTCTGCGGCTATCGGTGAAGCAGTTACCCCGGTATTAAACGATCCCCATTTGGTTTGGGTATTTGCTTCATTTGCCATCATTGGTTTAGCCTCTGCTATTTTATTCTTCTTCCATTTCAGAAACTTGCACAAGGATATGGAAATCGAAGAGCAAATCAGACAAAAGCTTATTGAACAGGAAGGTTCCACCTCAAATTATCCAGATGCAGTTATGGATGAAAAGAACTTGGTCCCTGTGACCTCTATCAAATCTGCAGTCGGTAAATAAAGATAAGAATATTATATATCTAATACGTCAATCCTGTAATTATCGCCGTGTAGTTTAGCGATATTTCTCGTTCCACATGAGGTGTGTATGGGCTCGCAACATGTGCTTATCTTTTTTGAGGGATTGATAAACGAGTAGGTCTCAGAACTAGTGATTATGTGTCAACGATAACAACAGAGGGGAAGTCACCATGAGCACGGTTGCGCCGGTTCTGGCGACTAGTCGTGTGATCCAGATGCTCCAGCTTGGTTCGAGTAGATCTCGAGCAAACCTAATTTAATACATGATGGGGTAACTGGGTTAAATTGCACGGCCTTTATGATAATCATAACCACACCGCATTAATATCGCAATTCTCTCATGTACTTGAATCATCACTTTATAGTGAAAAATCGCTCGTCTTAAAAAGTCCTAGATATGGACTTTGGTGATCTCCTATTAGTGATCTGTCTATCTAAGTCGGACAATCATCATCGTCCTTTAAGTTAAGCATCACATTTGTTTAGTTTTACCCCACATACATTTTTTTCCGCTCTGAACGGTATCAGTGAGGATATTGTACCTTGACTAAGCCCCTTCCGCTTTATCAATTCGCACATCCAATCAAAAACCTGCATTTGAAAATGGACTAGGAGACAAAAGTTGATTTTGAACACGATTTCTTCACGAAAAGGAGTTGGGGATTTTTACAATCCATCCCAAAAACCGAAGTACATGAACACTTCTCTTTTGACACCAATGAGGTCTAGTTTGCTCATTTAAAGAATTGTCTTTTGCTCTCTTCGGACTCAGCCGATACGCAAAATCAAAAAAGCCCTCGAAAATATCTCCCATGCATGCGGCTTATCGTTGTCGAGGAAAATACGAGATCCGGCACGCGGGGTGGATGGTTTCCCATATAATCACTATGATATGCACAGTCTATCACTTTATTATTCACCACTAGATTCAACATGTTAAGCCCTATCGAGCATGAAAGCTCGTCCATAGAGAAGGCAGGAGTGTATATCCACGAAATTGAAACCGGGTCCCCACATAGTGAGCTTAAAGGATGGGCCAAATTCAAAGATTCGTTCAAAAGAGCCGAAATGGACGACGTGGAGTTGGATTCCAACATGTCTGAAGCCGAAAAGATTGGGAAATTGACTGCAAATTCGCCGTTGTCTCGAAAGCTTAAAAGTAGACACCTTCAAATGATTGCAATCGGTGGAGCTATAGGGTCGGGTTTGTTTGTGGGGTCCGGTGGGTCTTTGAGCACCTCGGGTCCAGCCGGATTATTGATCTCGTATTTGCTTACTGGATCGATGTTGTTCTGCACTATTCATTCTTTGGGAGAGTTATCAGTAGCATTCCCAATAGCGGGTTCATTTCTTACCTATAATTCCAGGTTCATTGATCCTTCATGGGGATTTGCCTTGGCATGGAATTATGCCATCAGTTGGTTAATTACGCTACCGTTGGAGTTGGTTGCTGCGGCCATTACAATTAAATACTGGAACACCTCCATCAACTCGGCAGCATTGGTTGTGATCTTTTATGTGGTGATCGTGGTGATTAATTTATTTGGAGTTCGAGGCTATGGAGAAGCAGAGTTTGTCTTTGCATTTATCAAAGTGATTACGGTGTTGGGATTCATTATATTGGGGATAGTCTTGGTATGTGGAGGAGGCCCCAAAGGTGGCTACATTGGTGGAAGATACTGGCACAATCCAGGAGCATTTGCCAACGGGTTCAAAGGGGTTTGTACGGTGTTCGTCAATGCGGCATTTGCATTCAGTGGTACAGAGTTGGCCGGTTTGGCAGCAGCTGAAACTGCCAACCCTCGAGAAGCTCTCCCCCGGGCTACCAAACAAGTGTTTTGGAGAATTGCATTATTCTATATCCTTTCTCTTTCATTAGTGGGGTTACTAGTTCCATATAATGATCCCAGATTGATGAGTTCGACTTCGTCTGTTGATATTTCTGCTTCTCCTTTTGTGATTTCCATTATAAACGCCGGAATCAAAGGATTACCGTCGGTGGTTAACGCAGTGATTATGATCGCGGTGTTATCTGTTGGCAATTCTGCCGTGTATGGATCTTCTAGAACCTTGGCTGCACTTGCTGCTGCGGGGCAGGCCCCAGCGATCTTGGGTTACATCGACAAAGAAGGTCGTCCATTAGTGGCAATTATTGTGCAAGATATTGTTGGACTTCTTTGCTTCTTGACGGCATCGGATAAATCAGGAGATGTTTTCAATTGGCTCCTAGCGATTGCAGGATTATCTGCATTATTCAGTTGGCTTTCTATCAACGTTGCTTACATCAGGTTCCGCCGAGCTCTCTATTGTCAAGGGAGAGATACATCAGAGTTAACTTACACCTCTGTAGTGGGCGTATATGGAGCTGTCTATGGAGCTGTTCTTAATTTGTTGGTACTTATTGCCCAATTCTGGGTAGCATTATTTCCTTTGGGGTCCTCGCCAAACGCGTCAGATTTCTTTATGGTTTACTTATCTTTTCCAGTACTTATCGTTTTCTATTTAGGACATAAATTGTGGACCAAAAACTGGAGACTTTTTATCAGAGCCAAAGATATCGATATTACCAGCGGAAGACGTGAGGCCGATTTGGATTTATTGAGACAAGAGGTCCTGGAGGCAAAGGCGATATTAGCCAGCAAACCCTTGTACTACCGCATATATAGGTTTTGGTGTTGAGATCCCGGTTTTATTCTAGTGCATCTTCTACGAGTGACGGATATATGCCATGCCCTATATAACGCATTAAAATACATATAAAATTATCTAGCTTTGATCGGCTGCAAATCTTTTCTCCAGTCGCCACTCCCAGGCCCAACCACCGGTTGTCAGCACCGGATTTCGCAGTTACTCCGAATATCTTCCGGCATTAACCACACCATTCGTAAGAACTCAGTGGTATTGATTCGAGCCCAATATTACCTGTAACTACTCTAGCTGTCACTACTTCATCGTTTGCTCAGCAATAAATGATCAGCAGTCACTCATGAATCACTGAGCGCAAAATCGTGTACCATGAGAAACTGCGCAATTATTCCTGGCTTGGCGCGCTGGGCAGCTCCAGTCACTGTACGGCCAGTCCCTAAGACCAAATCCTCAGTGAAAAACGTCAAACCAGCCACTAGGAGCAGTACTAATTCCCATTATGGCATGCGATAGCAGGTGCGGCCACTGTTGTCGTCAATACACCCGGAAATCTCCTTTTGCGCCCGGCAACTACCCTATTGCGCGCTGAGTTACCCTTGTCCCTCGATGGCGGTCGCTGATTCTTGGCTGAATCCGCAGCGCAATTCCAAATGCCCATCCACCATGACCTCTGTCCAGCTCGGCCCCCACGGCACCATTGTACGGGGCAACCTTGTCGATAACCATACCCGTTGCACCCACTACCATTCGCCGCTAGATATCATCGCCATCAAGTTCAAATGCTGCCACACCTACTACCCTTGCTACAAATGTCATCTCGAAGACACCACGGGCCACCACGCACCCCAGCAATGGTCCAAGCAGGAACTTGAAGACACCAAAGTGATTCTTTGCGGCAATTGCTACGCCGAGCTCTATTTTGAGCAGTACGGCGGTTGTCACAGTCAACCCTCCAGCCCGTCATGTGTTTACTGCACTGCCAGCTTCAATCCTGGATGTGCCTTACACTACAATCTCTACTTTGATATCTAGTGAGGCTGAGCAGAGTGCAGGTTAGCCCTCCCTTGCCAGGGCCGTGATTTAAACCTCCCACTATCCTCCCCCACCGCCCCCACACCCAATTGTACGTCTGTGATTGTTGTCTTCATCCATATAACCTCGTGGGATTCTCATAAGTTCAAGTCTTCACCTGTTTACCGTTCAGCATTCCTTTCCCCCCTCCTCCACCCCCTCATCATGGAACCACTCCCTAGAACCAGCATCATCATCAATAACCTTAGCAAGGCGGATTTTGTAACCAGTCCTGAGGTGGCGGTCTGTGCTCATCGCCAGTTATCGCTAGTGGACCAGATCAAGCTCACCATTCTTAACGTGGTGCCAGAAAACAAGGAAGAGAACTACTTTCTCAACCATATTAGCTACTGGTCAAACTTACCGTTTTTGAACCGGATCATCATCATATTGAAGGACGAACCGTCGGCAGCGGACCTCTACCATTTTCTCACCTCCGCTTCCCTGAAACCGCCTCTCGCCACGTTGTATCCCCACATCAAGGTTACGCTTCAGGAGAACTTGATTTCGCGGTCCAAATCGTTTGATTCCTTAGTCAAGAACCATGACTCGCTTGATGTGTCGAAAAACTTGAGCAGTTTCAAGAAATACTACAACACAGATACCCCAGAACCAGAACCACAGCCATTTGACGTGCTCACTGATCTCTCGAGAATGGGGATTGATGTCAGCGAATACAATAACGCAGAGCAGTTGCAGGAATTGAAAGAGCCAAATGTCAAGCGGTCGAAATCGCTCACCAAGACGTTGTTCCGGCCCAAGTTGGAGGTCAACACCAAGGGCAAGCGGCCCGCCCCTCCTCGTAGTCCTACCATCACCTTGGACGAGACATTTTGAACCCGCCAACCTGTCCTACTTATTCATCTAGAGAGAACCATCCTGCATCTGACCATGTCAGCACTTACTATGGGTTAGCATTGCAAATAGTGGACTCCATATTTACAGTGACCGTATTCATAGTGATCCACATTTATAGTGACCCGTATTTAGAGTGACTCGTATTACACGATCATATTCACTAGTACAATAGAGCCATATCCAATTGGAAATGGCTAACCACAGTTTACCGTGAGCTACTGCCTCGTAAATTATCGGCTGCCAGTGGCCGCGCGCGGCCACGACCCTCACTCAATAAATCTCTCTCCCATATCAACCACCACTATCAACGATGAAACTCTCCAGCTTGGTATTTCCTGCCCTTATGGCAGGCCTGGCTGTTGCTGAAGGGATCAAGTACTATGAGTTCAGTGATAAATATCCCCGTGACCTGATGGCTGTTTTTGATTTGAGCATGGCTTACCCTGATGGGACACCAGAAGTTGACCAAGAAGATGCATTGATCAACTTGTTGGACCGTTTTGGTGCTGCTGACTCCGTGGCTATCGGAACGGGAGATCATGCCGATGAATTGATTGAGTTGCTCTATTCCCAGAACGCTTTGAAGTCAGATGATTGGTCTGCCAAGGCCTCGTTGGTGATTACTCTTGACGGTGTCATCGACCAGCACAAATTCTTCGACCCAGCTGGTATTCCTCACTATCAAAATATCCCTTCATTCTTTGTTAGGGATAGCCATTACGGAGTGGTGAAGAAATTGGCCAAGAAGGTGGCCGGTACTTTGAATTACAACCAGGTAGATTTGACTCCTGAAATTAAGTTATTAACCCATCAATCACAACCCCATGACCTCATAGCCCATTTCAAGTACTTCGACTTGAAATTGTTAAAGATATGGGAGTCCTTCAAGTCCCAGGCGTTGCATAAAGGTGACCAGAAACTGGGAACCGCGTCCGAATCCAAGTCTGCCCTGTGGAAGGTTATTAATGATAGGTTTTTCATGACCGAATTATCGGAACTTAACCATTTGCAAGCCTCCACCCTTAAAAGTGACGAGATTGTGTTTATTCACTTGAACTCGTTGCTTTCTATTGGGAAAAAGACTGGATTCGATTCATCCACCTACGAGTTTGCCAGCAAAGTTATTAGTGATTATTTGATTGATCTTTCGACCAAACTTGACGTGGTAGTATTCATTCCTCCTACCGATGTGTCTGCTCCAATGAGCTCAGCATTGATCAAACGTGGCCGCGAATTAGACGACATCTTCAGTCTTGATGTGTCAAAAAGAAGTGCTGGCTCTGTATGCTTCAACTCCGAAGATGCTTGTATTGAAGGTACTTCCAACTGTGCTTCTCATGGACTGTGCGCTCAGGTATCTAAAGACTGTTGGGGCTGTAAATGTAAGCCTTCGTTTGACGAAGCTAAACAAAGAACTACAAAATGGGCTGGGGCCGACTGCAGCAAGAAAGATGTGTCTGCCGAGACCAACCTCTTTTTATGGGTCTCATTGGCCCTTGTGGTGTTATTGGTTGGTGGAATCAAGTTGTTGATGAGTGTGGGTTCCGAACCTTTACCAGGCGTATTGGACGCAGCCACCTTGTCTAAGAAGGGGGCATAATAGATTTTAATCGTACAGTTTTTGACTAATATAAAGTGGTTTCGTTGCTACGATGCTGCGGATCTATATCGATTAATTGAAACGCCAAATTGACCCGAATATTACAAGGTTAGCCAATTTAGCCCTTTTTACCAAAATTTACAAAATATACAAGAATCGTGCAAAGCTGATAGTAATCTGTATACGATAAAAGTGCCAGGATCCTTTTTGTTTATTGTAGGGGGCACGTATAGACCTCAACCAGCCCCTTACCTCTTCGATCAGGCACCAGGATGACTTCTAATCGAAACCGCTAGTTGTAATGTTGTTCTGGGTCCATTTTTCGTTCCCCAATTTTGTCGTCAGTCCATGCTCGGTCCCTACACTATACCAAGTAATCGCGCGATAAATTGTCCCCTGATAAATCGATTTGAGGAATTTGTAACAAGCACTTTATACCATGAAGTCCTCCAGAAGACCGCTTGTGACCACGTTGACCTTATTGGCCGTGGTCTGTATCGTTTACTTTATGACCAGCTCCGATAAAGGAGGGTTGGGCGATGCTGTTCCCATCAACATCGAGAAATACGACACCAAACAATCGGCACTTGAAAATACGTTGCAATATCAAGACACCCCCGTTGCAGGCACTCCTCAGGCACCACAAGAACCGTTGTCAGACCCCATGGACGTTCCGGCCATTGCTCAAGCGGCTCCAGCTGATGAATTCACCGATACCCCATTCATGCCCAAAATGGCCAACGAGACCTTGAAGGCCCAGTTGGGTAATTCAGCCTGGAGACTCTTCCACACGATTTTGGCAAGGTATCCAGATAAGCCTTCGAAGCAAGAACAAGCAACATTGGGCCAATACATCTATTTGTTTTCCCAAGTGTATCCCTGTGGAGACTGTGCTCGTCATTTCCAGAAACTTTTGGCCAAGTACCCCCCACAAACGGGATCGAGAAAAACAGCAGCATTATGGGGATGCCATATCCACAACAAAGTTAATGAAAGGTTGAGCAAACCAGAATACGACTGTACTACGATCTTGGAAGACTACGATTGTGGCTGCGGTAGCGACGAAAAGGAGCCTGATCATACATTAGCAAGCGAATCCATGGAACACTTGAGAAAGATCAAGGTGGAGGACGAGGAAAGACAGTTGGGAGGCTAGCTAGCTACTCTTCCAGCACCATGAGTATATACGAAGATCTCACGATATGATGTATTTTACGTATCCTTTAATGACCATAGTTTAGTTGTATAAATGTTGTAGATGATAATATTCTGTCATACTATGGTACAACAGCCAGCATTATGTGTCTGCCTTTGTGACAATAATTTGATGCTCTGGTACCTTCTGTATTTGTTCTGTTCTGGGGGTAACTTCCAGATATACGGGATAAGATAATCTGGGGTTTCTTGGACATACTTCACGATCCTACCAGTTAGTATTGGCCTCTAAAGAAATGGAATATCCTATTTTCTGTGTCTTTTATTGGGGTATACGTACAATGAACACGATTCGGAAGCAGTGATGCGTTTTCTTTGTAAGGTGGACTTCAACCGAGCATTCAACTCCTCAATTCTCCGAAGCTTGATCTCGGCGATCTTCTCCGCCAAGTCCTTGTCGTTAATCTCCATATGGTATGGGAGGAAATCCGTGAAACCACCATGTTCCTTACCATTCACCACATTTGCAACTTGAGCACTGCGCACGACACCACCACATTTTGGTACTAGTAAAGCATGGGGTATTCATAAGAAAAACAACACCACGATACACACGGCAATCACTGTGGCCAAGATAAGGGTATCTCTCTTTCGACGAGTATTTATTTTGGAAATTAATACGTTGATTCCCGGCACCGATTGGATGGCTCCAAGCATCCGCAGTTGTGCTCCTGATAAGTATTGCCTCTGGCTGTAAAGCTCGTCTCGGGTTTGGTACGCCTGTTGCAAGAGCCGGTCAGCAAATGAATTGGCATTATCGACCCGGACCCCTTCGTCTAAGATGTAATCATTGGCATTAATATTGTTGGATTGTTCGGTGCGTTTCTTATGGGCATTGATATCAGAACGTACGGAATACAAGAGGTTGCTCTTGTTGCGCTCCTCCTGGATGGTGGATTCCATCTTCAAAAATGACTTACGATGATCATTCAAGATCTCCTTATGCCGACTAAGTTGCAGTAGTTTTGATGTAGATACCGCCGTGAGGTCTTGCGACTCGGTGATCCGGTTCAACTTGTGGATGGTTTCGTCGCGTTTCTCGAGAATGTGCTTGATCGAAGTATTGATGCGGGTTTCTTCGGCATCGGCCTCATTGGGGACGTTGGTCTGGTATCGTGAATACTGTGAAAGCAACTGTTCCGTTTGCTTTTCCATATTGAGCGCTTGGGACCGCGTTTGCGAGAAGGTGGCCGACGACATGATGCAACTAGAATGGTAACTGACGGCGGAGTGATGCAGTGTCTATAAAATACTCCTGAAGTGGGGACCGCTCAAATTAAATCACCGCTATAACTGTTTTGGTCCACGTCAAGCGATTTGATAGAATGGGGGTGAGAGAGTGTGCCGTGGTGTATGCAGGCGCGATCTCCAACCGGGCGCTGTGTGCAGGTAGCCCCATCAACCTTGGGATAATCAACCCATTCTCAGCTTCCGTAACAGTACCTACAAATGTCGGCATCGTATAGCACTAGCTCGTCTTCGCCCGACCTTACACAGGTGGCCCCAATGCCTATCAACATGGATCTGGTGGAAAACGACCCTGTGGGTGCCCGGCCCAGCCCCGAATCGCTGCAGTCCGTCACCAGATCCATCATTAATGTGTTGGGTTCCGTACAAAAGTACAGTGCCTATGGCTTCTGTTCATTTTTGGGGATCCATGTGACGGCCACCATCATGGTACCAGTATTACCCATGGTGTCGTTCAGCACCAAGCAAGAAGTGTTTGAAATGGCCCGGGCAGTATACCTATCCATTCCATACTACGAGAGTGTGATGGTTATTGGTGCCGCTGCTGTCCATGTGGTAGCAGGAATCAGCATGCGGATTTGCAGAAGTATCTTGAGACGCCAGAAGAATGAAGACTCACGGCCCCGAACCAACTTCAACCGGTCTTTCGATGAACCGGTAATCAAGGACGACACCAGAGATGACATAGGCTTGGGAGGTATCACAGGGCTCCTTGGATTGGGCTACCGTATATCATGGATCTCGCGCCAGATCCCTGGAATGGGGCCATTGGCGTTCTCTGGCTACGTCCTAATCCCATTGCTCTTCATCCATTTCGCAAAGTTCCGCTTTATGCCGTTGGTGGTGGATGGAGATTCGTCATTGATCACGTTAGAGTATATCACCTACTACCTAAATCATAGCAAAGTCTACCTCGGAACGGTCCTCAACTTTGGCGCCTTGGCATCACTCGTGTGGGTCATGATGTACCATTCAGTCAGTGGAATGTTGCGGATTAATCGCAAGTTCAGTATGAAATGGAAACAGTTTGGGTACGCAGTAATTAACGGGGTGAGTTTGTTGGGCCTTGCCAGCATCTTGTACTTCAAGAGACAGCCAATGGACACATCGGGGTACATGGGCCAGTCATTTTTGCGGTACCTCCACCAATTCGTGTTTTGATTGCAAAATATTACAATTGTGCAACCGTGATTGGCCCAGCCCCAGAAAATGGTTGGTGAGGTGGTTTTTTTACCGTAAAACCAAATTCCGGCGGGCAGAAACACTATCACAATATTGCCATGGGCCACAATAGCAGCCAATCAACGTTTGGTGGTAAAGGCTGGGGGGGCATTGCCCGTAAGACTGGCATAAATGAAGCGAAGCCAGATTCAGCCAATGAGACCAATACCGAAAATACAGCCGCAGACTTATCGCGAAGGGATGGCATGGGCGGGGGCCACGGAACCCTATTACCTCTGCGGGCGGCTGTGGCGTCGTAACCTTGGGCACGGACCCTTATTCTCTTGTTTGAGACAATGCCATTGGCTGTTCTGAGATGTTTCTCAAAACACTCATCGCGACCTTGGGGGCCTAGGTGAAAAGTACCACCGCTAACTACGATGGCCCCAGCGATGTCACTCGTTACAACCACAGCTAACATTGTCGGTACTAGGTCCCGAGGTCTATGATTGCGCATTCTCCGTTTGATCCAGTCGTCTACAAATTTTCAGCATAAATAATACATTCCGGCAAACCCTCCCCATATATAAATATATACAAACTAAGCAGTGGCAGATGAAGCAGAAGCGGCCACGTCAGCATCAGGACCCAAAGTAGGCTTCTTGACCAATCTCTTGGATCTGTAGTCCTTGACGGCGGACTTGATGGCATCTTCGGCCAACATAGAGCAATGCAATTTGACGGGAGGCAAGGATAATTCCTTGGCAATCACGGTGTTCTTAATCTTAAGTGCTTCCTCCAAGGTCTTGCCCTTGACTAATTCAGTCACGTAGGAAGAAGATGCAATTGCTGAACCACAGCCAAAGGTTTTGAACTTGACATCCTTGATGGTTCCGGTTGCTTCGTCGACTTGTATTTGTAATCTCATGACATCACCACAGGCAGGCGCACCCACCAACCCGGTTCCAACATCGCTATCGTTCTTGTTTAATGTGCCCACGTTTCTTGGGTTCTGGTAGTGATCCAACACTTTCTCATGGTATTGCCTGGTGGAAGGTCTGTTGAAAACAGGCACAGTGGCAGCAGGAGCCATACGGCCCGCCATAGGTCTGGCACTGGCTCTGATGGCATGTACGGCACTTGTTCTAAAAACTGTTCTGAACATGGCAAATATCTTCTAATATGATAGGAAATAATGAAGGCAGTGACAATATATATGAAAGCGGTAACCCAGTTCCTGGCACGCGCACGACGCTTGCTCGTGAACGGGGATGATGATTTTCGGCCCGCGATTAGTCAGTTATCTTTTTAATCGGATCGGGCGGGGGCCGGCCCGTGTTTGCAGCCGGTGTTGTTGGTGGTGGCCGGGACGGTGGTGGTGTGGGCGTAGATATATTCCGGGAACGAATAGCCACGTAGTTGCCCCAGTTAGTGGACAATTTTGCCAGCCGGACTCCCGCAACAAATTACTCACTGCGGTGAACGGCATGGCGGGGATGTGCGCGGTCACGTGCCGGCGTCAGTTGTTCGACGGAGCCGTTTCCGTGCGCCGGAGCCGACAACCGAGGGCAGGGCGTGCGCCGCGCCATTCTGTGCAAAAGAAGCCTGCATGACAGACGGGGTTGTATGCAGGAGAGGTCAGCCATAGTAAAACCGGCCCCCATACCGCCGTCAGGACGACGTAGTGGTGGTGAACGACGTTGCACGTGAAACACTCCCCACTCCTATTGGGGCCATCACACGGCATTGTCACCTGATACGGTCGCCGCACGCCATCGCCTGGCTTCCCCGCTGCTTTAGCTTTGCTGGTGCCAACCAGTTCTCCACACCTGCCATCGTCGCGTCACGTGTCGACCGCCAGCATACAGGACCAGATAAGACCCTACACCAACCTGCCCATTGCCCCCAGACCTCTACAATCGCTCCCACTCCATCATTTCGTCATTCACCTTTCCAGCATGAGCGGCAACGGAACTTCCTCCAGCCCGCCTGGTGCCCCCTCCACCGATTACAACACGGGGGTATCCAATGGGGATGTCGATTGGTTGTTTCGAGGCAAGTCTAAGAAATTGATCAAGAAGATGAATGCGGTGGATAAAGACGCCAAAGATCCCAAGGACCCGAAAGACGCGAAAGACCTGAAAGACCAGCGTGATTCCGTCCCGCGTCGGGGCTCCACCGCCAAAGTATCGCCTCCTGCCAGCCCCAAGACTTCCACCAACGGTGCTCGAGGTTCCCATGCTTCAGAAAATACACATGCTAATTCAGCCACCACTACTAGCCAGGACCCTAATAGCGACACTCTGACCGGTGTAAGCACCCATGGCTGCACCTCTACCTCTTCGGACCCTGGCGCCCTGAAATCGACATCGATTCCTGTTCCCAGGCCACCCAAATCGCCGTCGTCTACACCCCAGGCAACTCCTCCCGAAAGACTGTTTAAGCTCGATATGTTCAAATTCGGGCGATCGAGATCTTCATCTGCATCCAGTGCTATGGCGCCACCAGTGGACGGGATACCACCCAACCGTAGGAGCAGCATTAATAGTATTCCTGTGAATACGGGCCCCGAATCTGAGCATCCCCGATCCAGCTCAGTTTCCAGCCAGGGTTCGGGCTCGGGGCTCTCCCGCAACAATTCAACCGGTAAAACCCGGTCGCTTCTCAGCTCCTTGTCATCGAAATTCAAAGGGACGGCGACGTCGCCTCAGCTGCTGGGGTCTGCCACCAGTGTGCATAAAGCCTCCTCGAACATCTTGGGAAATCCCGAGGATTACGCTTACTCGAAAGACCTTGATGGAGGTGTGCCGCCGAACCGTACCCGATCCGTATCCACGTCAGGCTCCTTCCGTTCCTCTGGAAGTACTAGAGATTCTGTTAGTGGGAACATTTTTAAAAGAAATACATCAATCCTGGCCACCCGGGTAGTTCTCAACAAAAATAAGAACCGCAAACAGTACTCGATTCCGGAGCTCAATGAAACGAATATCAGAAGAGTGTGTTTTGCTATCGATAAATTAGAAGATGATCCTCAACAGCAAATTCCTTCCCGAAGACCAAGGAAGGGGAATGTATTGATCCCAGAAGATCTTGTGGCTCCTCCTCCTCGTTTGTCATTGGGAATCTCTCTTAGTGATGGAGCTAAAGCCAATCACGAACCCAAGTACAGTGAACGAGAGCTCCATATGGCCATAGAAGCTCAGCAACGAGCTCAATTGGAGGCAGAAAAACATGCCCATGAAGCCCATGTGTCTGCAAAGAGAATTGCGGCTGAGTTGCTGGCAAAGGCAAAGAAATCAAAAACAGACAAAGATGACAGGGAAGATGACCCTGAAGTCGAAGTGAAAAGTAGATTTGCCCAGAATGATAACGAAACTTCTGTGGCCATTGATAGCCCTCTTCACTTTCATGAAAATCACTTCCAAGATTCTACGAAAATCGAAGATGTTACTCAAGAAATTTCGCTTGAAACCGTTTACACTAGATGTTGTCACCTCCGGGAGATCTTACCGATTCCAGCCACATTAAAGCAATTGAAAAATAAATCACGGCCCCTACAAGTGCTTAAATTCCTTAACCCTAAACCAACCCTCATTGATGTACTTTCATTCAGTGATTTCATTGCCATTACGTCAATTAACACCATGATCTTTGACAATGTATCAATGACGACCGAAATGTTGAAACACCTTTTAGCTTCATTGCAGAACAACCCTTCTTTAGAAAAATTGTCGTTGAGAAATGTTGCCATCGATGAAGTGGGCTGGTCCTGCTTGTGCAAGCTTTTATTGGTGAATCTCAACATCAAAAAGTTGGATGTGTCACAGCAACGGATTAAGAGTGATACCAAACCCAATTGTATCAGAGCAGCATTAAACTGGGACTTACTTATAAACACATTGGTGTTAAGAGGCGGCATAGAAGAATTGGTGATTAATGGGTGCAAACTTGACGATGCGACATTTGAAAAGTTAATCGACCACGCCGTTATGATCAACACTTATAGATTGGGGGTTGCCTCGATCGAATTAAATTTGTTTAAAGCCCAGAAAGTGGCTGATTGGATCATAAAACCAGACTCAAAGTGTGTTGGCGTGGACATCGCATTTAACGACTTGAGTCAAGGACAATTAGCCCCCTTTATCAAGGCATTCCAAAGTGGTGCAAAGAGTACGCTTATTTTTTTCTCGTTGAATTCAACGAACTTGAGTAATGTTGATGAAACCAGCGCATTAATTGAAGGATTAAGTCATGTTCCAACGTTAAGATTCTTGGACTTGAGTTCATTACCTGCATTGTTTCCCTCAATCATTTCAAAATTGCGGGAATATTTACCTAGATTTCCTACCTTGAAACGGATCCATTTCGATTTGAACGACCTCTCAGCCCAAGCCATCCGAGCCATTGCTGATCTTATCCCCAAAATTCCAGGGTTATTACATGTTTCATTATTAGGGAATAGAAATCTAGACGACAGTGCTGCTGGCATTTTGTATACAGCAGTGAAATTATCCAAATCCATCTTTACTTTGGATTTGGATTATGATTTGGTTCCTGATGACTTGTCGCAAAGAATTGCCTTTTATTTAATGAGAAATATGGATACAGCAATGAATGAAGCGGGTGGGAAAAAATATGATGAGAACGGTGATAATGATGAGTTAATGTTTGATGGGTCATTGCTTATGGAAACTGCCGAAAAACTTTTGATTGAAAGTGAAGAACATAACCAGAAAGAAGACTTGAAAATTCAGAAAATTATTACCGATGCTACCATTGAAAGAACTCGTGCAGTTAGAACAGATATACATCGAACCATTGATGATCTATTTATGAAGAGAAATCAAGGCACGTTGTCTTTAGAAGGCAAAGAGACATTGTTAAGATTTTGTTTATTGGATGGTTCCTTGGAAAAATTGGTACATATGTTTGAAGAACGGGCCAAAAAGGAACAACCAGGATCGATACCTCTGGTTGATAAATCAGCAGGTGATGCGGATACAAAGAAATCTATTCCATCGATCGAATTACCGACTAATGACCATTTGCATCAAAGTTCAAAAGAATTAATCACTTCAGGTCCCATTTTATCTCCACACAACACGGAAAAATTCACTTCAGGTTATTTCCCTGGTATTGAACAAACTTTCCAGCCCCATCAAGTGGTTATCGAGTCATCATCCGATGGTAAGAGTGTACCGATCGACAACTCTACTGGTAGACCAGTGTTGATGAGATCGATCAGCCATACGTCTCTTTATGCCAAGGAACAGGAAGAAGAAGAGGGTGAGTTCCATAAACTTGGATTTTTCATTCAGCAAAGAAACAATAGCCAAAACGATGTCGACAAGAGCGCCCCTACCCAATCACATTTGAAACCCGACGATTCCCCCATGCTTAGTCTGTTACCATCTGGATCTGAAGTCAGAGATGCAATTATTGCTGCCAAGGGTATTGAATCAGTCAAGGATTTAATTGATAAAATCAGTACCAGTCGAGTCAGTCTAGAAAAAATATATGGCATCAAGGATAGACGTTCTTCGCTAGATGAATCTGATGTTGATAACCAGTCAATTGATTCGTTCACCGATGCCCAAGAGGGCCCACAAGAGAACGCAGAACTTACTGCAGTGGTGGATGAGGCTTATGATAAGTTGTTAAATGATGCCCAGAGGGTACGGCTGAATCGGAGTGAGGTTAGTCAGCCAGTTCAATAAAATATCTGTGCATCATTAAACCCATTAAAAAACAATTGCATTTACAAAAATTAAAGATATCAATAATATATTTATAGTTATAAACTCATTACTGACACGCTTATTGGGAAGCCTTGAATTCAGCAATCTTCTTAGCGATCTTAGCATCTCTTTCAGCCTTGGTCAACTTAACTTGTCTGTACTTCTTAGATTCAGCAGCGTATTGTTCCTTGGTGAACTTCTTTTCAGTTGGCTTGAAGACTGGGTCAGCTCTAATCTTAGCGTGAGCTTCAGTGTAGATTTCTTCAATGTCTTCAGCTTCGATTTCGTCAGCAAGGTAACCCTTGAACAAAGTCTTGAACTTTTCTTCATCGTCATCCATCAACTCTTCGATGTATTCAGCAACATGACCACCGAAGATGTACTTTCTCAACAATTCAGCGTCCAATTCTTCAGATTCGATATCCCAACCTGGGAATCTGTTTGGAGAGTGAGGAATGTACAAACCACCGTCAGAAGCACCCTTCAAAGCACCGAAAATTCTGGCACCAGTGGTGGTTCTTTGCAAACCAATGTCCAAGAAGACCTTGAATGGTCTTGGACCGTCTTCAACGGCTTCGGTCAATTCGAATTCACCTTCGACTTCTTCGACACCTTGGTAGGTTTCGTCCAAGCCCAACTTTTGCAAGGCTCTTCTGGCAACCAACAAACCGGTAGCGTAAGCAGCAGACCAGTTGGTCAAACCGTGCTCAATACCGAACTTTGGCAATTCGTGGGAGTAGGCAGCGGTCAAAACAACATCACCGGTGATTTGGGAAGAGACGATTTGAGCAATGATGTCTCTGTTGGTGATTCTAACAACCAATCTGTACTTTGGAGTGTTGTACTTGGCCTTGTGTTGGGTGACCAATCTCTTTCTTTGGTAGTAGTCGGTCTTACCCTCTTGTCTTCTACGGAAAGGGGTTTGGAAACGGGAGTGGTAAGAGGAACTCTTCAAAACTTTGTCGAAAGGCATCTTTGAATTGTGGTGATGATTAAAATTAACAGACGCTCGAGATTTATGTATAAAATTTTTCTAGGAAAAAATTTTCAGTTTGGTGCAAGCACGCCTTTTCTGGTGCGTTGACATGGGGATGTATGTTACCCTTAGTAGGGTAAATATGAGTACGTGGTGAAAGGGGACAGGGAATTCCATGAAACAGGTACGAAGAGGTGATATTGAGGGATGGAGTAGGATGCCATTTGGTAGCAACAATTTGGGTAGGGTAGCTTTTTCAGTATTCCGAGCGTGGGTTTTGGCAGATCTCGTTGATTCTCTTTCTAGTCTAATATAAGCGTCATGTGACCGGCAGACTAATATTCACCCGCATCTTCAGCATCCCATCACAAAGGCATAGAGAATAAAAGAGGATTGTTAATTAAAGAATAGGCAACTACTATGCCCATAGGTTCTCAATGGGTTTCCATGTAATGTTCCTGTGAGAAATTATTTGTAATTAGACTTTTTTATCGATTTTGAAAAAGTTTTGATTCTTTTGAAACCTATCAAGTGTTTCACAGAAATGTAGTGATTCTAGTCACTAAATCTGCTAACGACCGCTACAAACTCCTTGTAATATTCCTGTCCATTTGGGCTAAAACTGGTTTCTTATTAAATGCTACAAAATGTACAATATAGTAAGGCAGCGAAACTTTCCATCAAGAAATGGCTCTTTGGCCGAGCGGTTAAGGCGGTAGACTCAAGTTCTACTATCGTAAAGATGCACGCGTTCGAATCGCGTAGGAGTCATTATTTTTTCTATTTTTGCTTTCAATAAATTAGATACCCCTACTGTGCCATACTTAAGGGTCAAGCATTATCATGATAACGTTGACTTCTAGATTTTAACCTTGTATTACTCTCCACCTCATGGGGGTCATGCCACATCGGGTATTGCACGCCCTGTTTCGTATATCGTGTTTCGTATATCTAATGATTCATATTGAGTGCGCATATCTTTATTAGTTGCAATCACTCTCTCAATACTTACCATCACCACCATGGTTGCCCCTACCATCACTTCGCTTCTAGACACCGACTTATACAAGTTGTTCATGCATGCAGCGGTGCACAAGCATTTCCCCAGTGTCAATGTCACCTATACATACAAAAACAGAACTCCGTCTTTACAATTGAATGAATTCGCTATCAACTGGTTAAAAGATCAAGTGTTGTTGTTAGGTGAATTGCGGTTCACAGAGGAAGAGATCGATTATTTGAGGAAGGAATTGCCTCAACTTCCACAACCGTACTTAGAGTACTTGAAGACATTCAAGCTTGACCCAAAGTCCCAGATCCGCTATAATGAGTCATCCGACCCCAATGAATTTACTATGGAAGTAGTTGGTGATTGGGATGCCACCATTCTCTATGAGATACCGTTGCTAGCATTGGTGTCCGAAGCATACTTCAAATTTGTTGATACCGATTGGAACTATGACGGCCAGTACGAGTTGGCCCAGGAAAAGTGCAAGCAACTTTTGCAGAACGATTGCCCGTTCAGTGAATTCGGTACCAGGAGGAGAAGATCATTTGAGACTCAGAATACGGTAGTCAAAGCGTTGAAAGACTTTGTTACTGGGAACCCAGATGAATCAAAATTATTGGGAACCTCGAACGTGCTCCTAGCCAAGAACTACAATTTGAAACCAATAGGAACCGTGGCCCACGAGTGGTATATGGGAATTGCCTCCAAGACCCAAGACTATATCAATGCCAACCGCTTGGCAATGGACTACTGGCTCGATACCTTCGAACCAAAATATGCTGGACTTGCTTTAACTGACACTTTCGGTACCGATAGCTATTTGAAGGTATTCAACAAACCATACACTGATTATTACGTCGGTGTGAGACAAGACTCGGGCGATCCGGAATTATTCGCCGAAAAAGTGGCCTCCCACTACAAGAAGTTGGGATATCCTGACCATAGCAAAATAATTTGTTTCAGTGATTCATTGAATATTGAGAAATGTTTGAAATTCAAGAAAAAGTCTGATTCCGTGGGGTTGATTGCCACATTTGGAATAGGTACATTCTTCACAAATGACTTCAAATCAGGTACCAAGCCAGACAAAAAATCCGAACCCTTGAATATTGTGATCAAGCTCAAGGAAGTGGATGGTAACCATGCCGTCAAGATCAGTGATAACATCGGCAAGAATATGGGCGACCAAGCTACCGTGGATAGAGTTAAGAGAGAGCTCGGGTACGTAGAGAAAAATTGGGCCGAGGGCGACGAAAGCCACAGATGGTGACCTATTATTAAGTATCGGCACCCTAAAATGCGTATAGAGACCATTATGCAACTATGAATTAGTATGAGAATACAATTATATCAGCTATTTATTACCAGGTATTGTTTATTTAGAATTACCACGGCTGTATCTTACAACGGCAGTTTTACTTTCCCTTCTTACATTTGTATTATTGAATATTTTTTCTGTTCTTAACTAGTATACTGGTACAGTATCTTGCCAGTGCACATTCGTAACTTGGCTTAAAGGCCTCATCGCACGACCAATTATCTCCAACCAGACCATTATGGACTTGTCCTATGAGACGTTACTATCGGTCCTCACGGTAGCTAGTGCTCACCAGAGGTCAGAAGAACAACAACATGCCGAGGAGCAGTTGAAGTCATGGGAAATTGTCCCCGGGTTTCATTTCCTTCTACAACAAATATACCTTAAACAAGAGGTAGCATTACAGATCAGATGGCTTGCGATTATTTGTTTCAAAAACGGCATTGACAAGTATTGGCGGGCATCAAAGCAGCATGCAATTTCAAAGGATGAAAAACAGCAAATCAAGTCAAACGTGTTCAAACTTATCAATGAAAAGAACAACCAGTTGATGGTACAAAATGCTCATGCCATTGCCAGGATCAGCCGATTCGATTTTCCCACCGAATGGCCCAACCTATTCGAAGATGTTGCCCAGAGCTTGACGGAATACATCGTGTCCAACGATCTTGTTTCGACAAACAACCTCCTTATTATTCTCAATAGAATAATCAAAACCATTTCGCTGGTAAGAATTGGTAAGAGCAGAAGTACCATGCAGCAACAAGCCCACCATATTGTACCGGTATTGTTCAAGATTTATATGAGCTCCTTTGAAAAATGGACGACTAATTTAAATTTAAGTCTTATGGAGATATGTTATGTTAGTTTAAAGAATCTCAGACGGTTATTACCCGAGATTTTCGAATCGTTTTCAGGAAACGAAGAAGTAATCAAATTTATCAACGTATCAGTGGACCATATGCATTTATTGATCATGGAGCATGACAAGTATTCTTCTGACTTGATTGAAAGATACGTCAAATGCTACAGTAAATTGTATTTGGAACTCATCAATGCTAACACAACATATTTTGTGCTCTTGCCCTATTCCAAGAAAATATTGGCAACATATATTTCTCTATTGGAACATAAAGCCCAAGACATCTATAATAATAGTGAAGATAATGATTTTTGGGAAGTTTTGGCATTAAAAGGGTTTCTCATTTTGAAAAGATTGAATAACTTTTTATTCAAAAAGGGAGCAATCAGTTTGAAGCAGAGAAACCAGAAAGAAGAAATAGATAGAGCCATTACCGACTTGAAACAATATTTCACTATTGAACTTCTTCAAAACCTTTCCAACATAATTGTCACTTGGTACCTTAAACTAAAACCATCAGATATCGAAAGCTGGCAAATTGAACCCGAAGAATGGTTTAACGAAGAATCATCCGTCAATTGGGAGTACAATATTCGGGCATGTGCGGAAAACATTTATCAGGATTTAATCAATTTCTTTAAAGAAGAACTTGGTGACTTTTTCTTGCAGAAGATGTCTAGCACTATTGGGCAGCAATTCTCATCTTCTACTGAAGCAACTGAAGAAATACTTGTGCAAGATTCTATCCTTTGCACTTTCCAATTGTCGAGCCATTCGCTTGTAGATCAAGTTAACTTTGATCAATTATTGACTGAAATCTTTATTCCGCAAGGGTACAGTATTGCTAATAAGATTATTCAAAGAAGAATCTGTTTGATTTTAAGTGAATGGGTTCCAATTCAATGCTCCAGTAAGAATAAAATAGAAGTATACAAATTACTTAACCATTTTCTTACCACATCTCAGGATAAAGTTGTTCAGATTTCTGCGATAAGTACGATAGGAGTGATTGTGAATGATTGGGATTTCGTGAAGCTTGATTTCCAACCATTTTTGGAACAAACGATAAAGCTTATGATTGGAGCCTTGAATCAGATGAGCTTGGTTGAATCGAAGTTATACATTTTGGATAGATTAATAGTGGTGGTTGAACGGAACAATCCTTTGTTGACAAGAGAAGTGCTTTTCGATATTTTGCATATTATTCCATCATATTGGGAAGTAGCTAACTCTTCGCATCAAAATGAATCCATTTTGAGAAATACGTTATTAAGATTGTTGAAGAGTTTGGTTATTTCATTAAATGAAAATTCAAAGGAAGCTCAATCATTTATTATTCCGATCATAGAGAATTGTTGCTCTCCCACATCTGCTGATTACTCATTGTTATCAGAGGATGGATACGATTTATGGTTGGCAATGCTACAGTTCAACCAATCCCTGGTCGATGAGGCGCTAATTAAGTTGTACGATTTGATCCCATTTGGACTCTTGAATTCCACTGAAGTTTTACCAACGCTTTTGTCGATTGTCAGAAGTTATTCATTGTACGATTTTGGAATTGCCGAATCAGGCGTGACTGGTGAAATCGTGAAGATTCTTTCTAAATATTTGCCGTCAATGAGAGATGATTCATTCACAATTTTCATTGCTATGATGGATATTCTTTTTCTTAAATATTCCAGCAATGAGCAGTTTATGGAAAGTTTAATTAACGGCGAACTTTTCAATACCATGGTAGAATTTTGTTTCAATGATTCACAATCAATTCCTCACATCAACAAGATGTTTTTGGTATTTTCCCGCCTTGCAACCTCACCAGATATATTCTTCAAAATTCTTTCTCATTTGAAAGTTGACGTCATCAAGTTTATTCAATTGTGGTTACAACTATTCATTAATAATGGTAACCCCAGAAACAAGAAACTTAACCTTATAGCATTATTAAACATGACTTCTTTTGGAATAATGTCATCCATTCCCTTGGGCAAAGAGTTTCTCGATACTGTGAAGAAGGCCTTATACTTCTTGGAAGAAATCAATGAATCAGACCTGGGAGTTATTGAAGCATATAAACAAGATTTTGTTTATGAAGATATCGATGACTACTCATACATGGATCCCGACATTCGTCCCAATGGAGAAAAGCTCCGGTACCAGCAATTGCTTGAACTGCTTGACCTGGCCTACAGCACCCATCTCAAGACCTTTCTTCAGGAGAGGCTCGAATTGGTGAGACATAGTGCAGGCAACGATTTTATAAACATGATTGACGACCAATATGTGAGAGACCAGTTAGGCCTTTAGGGATAGCCCAACAGGGAATCCTAAATGCCTGAATAACTTCAGTGAAAATTAATTAACATATAGAGCGTATCACTAGAGCCTCACAATCTCGTCAATCTAAATAAATAGAGAATAATCAAAGTAGAGCCAAAACGCAACAATAAATAGACAAAGGCAAGAACACAATCGTTACCAATAGCTATACCCTGATAAGTGGCGATTTTTCTTAATTGTTAGTGCTGAGTTATAGTCTACCCTCACTGTTTCGCAATCAGCATGGTGAGGTCTGTCTCCATTAGCGTCGCGCACACTACTCACATGATCGCTGGCCAATATCGGTGGCAAGATTCCTTCTACTACACTAGTATCAACCATGTTCAGAAACAACTACGATAACGATTCAGTGACATATTCACCCACAGGGAGATTGTTTCAAGTGGAATATGCCTTGGAGGCAATTAAGCAAGGAAGTGCCGCTGTGGGGCTTGTGTCCAAGTCTCATGTTGTGTTGGTAGCTTTGAAGAGAAATGCCGAAGAATTGGGTTCTTATCAGAAGAAGATCATCAAGGTGGACGACCATATGGGAATTGCCTTGGCAGGTTTGGCTCCTGATGCCAGAGTGTTATCTAATTACCTCAGAAAGCAGGCCATGAGCTCCAAAATGATATTTAATAGGCCATTACTGACATCGAAGGCGGTGTTGGCAATTGCAGACAAAGCTCAAGCAAACACTCAATCTTACGGCTCAAGGCCTTACGGAGTTGGATTACTTGTGGCTGGTTACGACGAAACCGGCGCACATTTATACGAATTCCAACCTTCAGGCTCGGTGTTGGAATATCACGGTGCCTCCATCGGAGCAAGATCTCAAGCAGCAAGAACCTACTTGGAAAGAAACTTGGACACCATCAGAGAAACCGAAACGGTTGAGCAGTTGATCGTGCATGGCTTGAATGCATTGAGAGATACATTATCACAAGATGTTGAATTAACCTTCAAGAACACCTCTGTCAGTGTGGTAGGTAAAGGTACTGATTTCACTATATATGACGATGAAAATGTGCAACAATGGTTAGATAAGTTGGATTCGGTCTCTAATGCTAGAAATAGAGATGACGAAGATGACAATGCCAACGATGATAATAATGATGATGCTGCAGAACCCCAACAAGAAGACAGGATGGAAACCGACGAGTAAGCGGTGCGTTGATCGTATAATCTTCAGAATATATACAGAAAATAGAGGATGTATGGATACGACCTAGAATCGGATCAATGATATATGTTACATGGTAATCTAAATGGTTCCCCGATAAATTACTTCTTATGGGGCAAAACAGGAACGAGTTCTTCATCATTTCTTGTTTTGTTCTTCTCGTTGTTTAGTAGCCACTTTCTGGATGTATTCAAGGCACTCTTTTTGCATTGCATTGAGCCCTTCATTCAATACAGCAGGGTTGTGGAACACCCGATTTTCGCGGATATCGGCAATTTTGGCCCTCATTTCATCAATATGTTTGTTAATTGCATCCCTTTCTCCTTGCTCCATAAGCTCTCCAAATTGTAGAAGGGCATTTTCAGTATCAGTACAAATAATGTCGGCTCTCGAAGCATGCTCGTAGTACTTTCTTGTTTCAGCATCACTTTCCTTGTTGGCTGTGCTTTCATCAAGAATCCTTTTAATTTCCTCCTCAGATAATCCGGTCTCCCCAGAAACTTGAATGGAAACGGTATTTTCCTTATTGTAATGTTCCAGATCTTCAGGATATGGTGTCTTATCGGTGGCAGAAACATTGATGATACCATCTGCATCAATTTCAAATGACACAGCGATTTGTGGAGTACCCTTAGGTCCAAAGGGAATGTTCGTCAACTTAAAATTTCCAATTAGTTTATTGTCCTTGACGAGTGATCTTTCACCTTGGAAGACTCTGATTTCCACACCAGTTTGGCCATCAACAGCCGTGGAAAAAATTTGCTCCTTTTTCACAGGTACAGCTGAATTTCTAGGTATCAAAGGACTGAAAAGCCCGCCATAAGTTTCGATTCCCAAAGACAATGGTGTTACATCGAGCAATACCACATTCTTAATTTGACCTGACAAAACAGCACCTTGGATAGCCGCTCCTAAGGCAACCGCCTCATCAGGATTAACTTTAGTGCTTGGTTTTCTTCCAAATAATTCTTCCACCACCTTTCTTATCTTAGGCATTCTAGTCATACCCCCAACAAGCAAAACCTCATCAACATCTTTAATTTTAAGGTCAGCATCACGAATGCATCTTTTAACAGGATCGATAGTTTTATTGATCAAATGAAGCGACATTTGATCCAATTCGTCCTCGGTGAGTTTTATGTTTATGTGTTTGTTTTCCGTTATGAACGGGATATTAATTTCTGTTTCTTTGACATGGGACAACTCAATTTTGCATTTTTCAGCAGCTTCACGTATTCTTTGCACAGCCAATCTATCTTTCAGAATATCCAATCCGTTATTCTCTCGTTTGAACACATCTAGTATGTAATTGAGCAATAGTATATCAAAATCTTCGCCTCCAAGATGAGTATTTCCATTAGTTGCCCTCACTTCAAACACACCATCTTCGATATCTAGAATCGATATATCAAAAGTTCCACCTCCTAAATCGAAAACGGCAACGACTCCATCCTTTTGCTTTTTGTCAATACCGTAAGCTAGAGCTGCTGCCGTCGGTTCATTCACCACTCTGAGCACGTTCAACCCCACCAATTTTCCGGCACTTTTGGTGGCTTGACGTTGAGAATCATTAAAATATGCTGGCACAGTAACCACTGCATGTTTCACGGGTAATTGATCTTCAGGGAGATGAGTTTCTGCGATTTGCTTCATCTTTTCGAGAATACGTCCTCCGATCTGCGAGGGAGAGATTGTCTTTCCATAAGAAGTGGAGAGCCATGCATCACCATTCTCGTGGGGAACAATTTGGTATGGAGTATGATGCAAATCCTTTTGGACTTCTTCATCTTCAAACTTTCTTCCTATCAACCGTTTCGTTGCAAAGAATGTATTCTCAGGATTGATTGCTGCTTGACGCTTTGCAGCCAATCCCACAAGAATTTTTTCTCCAGTCTTGTCTCTGTTGAACGATACCACAGATGGCGTGGTTCTCTGGCCCTCTTCGTTTTCTAAAATTTTGGCTTCATTTGCTTCTACTATAGCGACCGCCGAGTTGGTAGTCCCAAGATCGATTCCAATGACTGATTGGTATCTCCTAGAAACTAGAGTAGTAGCTCGGAGTGACCTCCTCAATGTATTGACCGAATTCCTAAGCATGAACGGGAAAAGTCAAACAACAATTGGTGTGGAGTAGGATCAAATGAAGCTTCGCGGATCTAAAGGGACTAAAGCAGTGCGAAAAGCAACTTCGTGCGGTCTCCAGGTCACACTACGAGCCAGTGCTCATCGACTGCGTATTCTACAAGTTGGCCAGAAGAAACAGTTTAGTTTCATTTATGAAGCACAGTAAGTATTTTTGCAATTCATTGTTGCCTGTCTACAAACTCGTAAAGTCTATTAGGTAGTTATCTATCCTGAATTAGTCATGTACCACAAGGTTCATCTGTAGATCAAAATCCTTGAAAAAAAGTCCGAGGATATCGAATCCAAAGGCACAGTATAATTTCAATTTTTGGTCAATACGAAGATCCATCAATTCCAATTCCATGACGTCGCCCACTTCGTCCCATCTTGATCCCAACCGAAGAAATTGACCAAAACTACCCTTGTACGATATAAATATACCAATATCTTTCTTCTTTTTATGATAGACAATACTTCCCAGAGGTATGGGACCTCGATTGACTGCGTCAACATGCTGGTACTTTGATTCTTCCGTACCGACATACCTTTTCAAGAGGGTCAAGTCCTGATTTTCAAATAGTTTATAAAACGTTGACGTATGAATATTATTATTAAGAGCTCGTAATGATTTACCAAAATTCTCCTCGTATGCAAATAATGTGTGATGGTACCCATCGATCGAGTCCAAGCTCAATATACACAACATTCTTTTGATAAATGAAAGTTCTTGGGCAGTTTTGACATCTACACTCTTGTCGTGCTTATCAATATTAACCGTGCCACTCTTAACGCTTGCCAGCATATAGTAATCAAAGAGATATCTGATTCCAACCGGCTCCATAAACCTTGCAAATCGAGAACTGCTATGAGTGCTAACGTTTAATGACCGTGCCAAAAGATTTCTATATGCTCCCGAGGAAAATATTACTGGAATTGTTGATATGCCAGTCAATTGATCGGGTTCGAGTCCAAGAAAATAATCATGAATCTTTATGAATTGTTGCGTGATGACCGCTTTGAAAGCGACTGGAGTATGTGATGAGATTTGGATATGATATTTTTGTAGAAATTCATTGAGTATTTTCACGATAATGGAGTATACGACACATTGCTCTCCCCATTCCGCTCCTGAATAAACACTGAGGATATTATGGCCTTGGTCCGAATGAATGGCATAAGGAGAGTTGGAGTTATTTGGATGCGTTTCAAACGGAATTACCAGTAAGATGGACAGAGTAAACTTCTTGAAGAATTTAATAAATGCACCACTGCTGGAAAATTTAATTGTGGTGCCATGTACACTGATTTTGGGATTCGAATGGTTCATTAAGGTATCATGGATAATTTCGCTGCTAATTTTCAGTCGTATACGTTTCAAGCTTTTGGTTCTCAACGAGACATATTTGTGAAAGTCCTTACCGAAATGAGCAATATTAAACCAGAACCGTTCATAGTCGTAATTGTATTTCTTTTGGTGGAAGTCGTAGTGGAGTTTACCTATGGCAATGGCATAGTTATGACGGAGAATGAGCGACTTCAGTACCACCAAAAGATTAAAGTCTAGAGACCTCATAGCCTTCAAATCCTTCTCAGCCTCATTGTGCACTTTAATGGCAATGGGCAAGAATATTGGGTCCATAAAATTATCGAGAAACTTTGCCATTTCCGTATTGGATGTGATGGTGGCCAGTCTGGCACGGGCGAGAAATCCATTCCTTTTGTGACAAAAGTCCACAGAAGCCTCTCGGTAAGACACCACTGGTGGGAACTCCAATTCATAATCGTCTATGATGGTCCCCCATTCCCGATGGAATACGTATTTCCATATGATCTCGTCATGGAAGATGGCAAATAGCTGGGAGTTGGTGACGGATAACGATAGTAAGTTGTCTAGAGTAAGCTCACCATGGATGACAATAGCAAGTATTATCTCTGGAGGAAGACTCTGCAACGGCATTACGTGTTTCAGGCATCAATGGGTACGGGTATTAGTGGGTCGTTGCACCCTGTTCGCAGCCTGTATTACGATTGTGCTCGTAGTGCTCGTAGTGCACATAGTTCACATAGTTTACTTTAAGCTGAGGCCCAACTGACGCAAGTCATCACTAGTGTTATACGGTAATTTTTGATGGGAAAGAGAAGCAAAGGTGCCGGTGGAGGCAAGAGCAAGAAACACAAAGTGGGCGGGTTCTTGGACCCAAATACCCGGGGAGTTTATGCCACTTGCAACCGAGGCAGAGAACAACAATGCCGCAAGGAGTTGATGAACCTTTTTGGAGAAAAGATTGAGGAGTACTTTGACGTGGAGGAAGTCGACGGCGAAGACGAAGATTCCGGACTGGAAAAGGAGTCGGAGAAGTTGAGTGTGGAGGAACAGATCCAGAAAGAGCTTGCCGAGCTTAAAGAAACTAAAGATTCCAAGAAAGATATTCTTCGTCCCATAGAATTGGGATGTGAATGTCTTGTGTTCATCAAAACAAGGAAGCCGGTTGTTCCTGAGATTTTGGTTGAAAAGTTGTGCAACGAAAGCATGACATCCAATATCAAGACCACCAGATTTACCCAAAAACTTTCTCCAGTGACTTATTCCGTCAGTGCTACTTTAGATGAGTTACGGAAGTTAGCGAAAATTGTGCTAGCACCTCATTTTCACAAAGAAAAGAACCAGAAACCGTATAAATTCGCCATTCAAATCACCAAGAGGAATTTCAATGCCATCCCAAGACCGGATATGATCCGGGCCATTGCCGAATGTGTGGGTAGAGACAACGGTCACTCGGTGGACTTGAAAGAGTACGACAAATTAATTCTTGTGGAATGCTACAAGAGTAATATCGGTATGAGTGTGGTTAATGACTATTTAAAATTGGAGCGGTTCAACTTACAGCAGATATTCGAGAAAAATGCCAAGGACGACGGAGTTTCCAGAGTGAAGCCATCAAAGGCAGTCAAGACAGCAGCAGAATTGCCCTCAGGCGAAGAGGAGACTTCTGATTCAAAACCCCAGGAAGACGAAAGTGCTCAGTTATAAAAGTTTCCTTGGTTTCGAGATGCATGTACATAGACAAAAATGAAAAAGCATATAATGTGTTGATCCACAATCAGTGCGGTGTAGTTTGTAGAGAAATCAACCAAGTCTCTCTTTGAAAACTGCCAATTCCTTCCATGCCAACCAATCGGCTTCACGATTCGGTATCAATCCCATGTTGGACAATTTATACACACCCACGGCCATGTTGAGCAACTGACACACCACATACACAAGCTTTGCTTGTAAGAGGGTATTAGAATTGTCCTTTGTTGCCAAACTCTTGAACATGGTGTTGGTTTCGTTGAAAATGGCTTTGATAGGGTTCCACACAAGCATAAATGCCATAGTCATAGGAATGATCTGAAGAGAATTACCCGTCATATAACTCATGATAAGCGTCATGGGAAGGGACTTTGCTGGAGCAATGGCGAGGTCCCAGGCTCTTTTGGCCTTAAGCTGCTCCACCTCCACTTCGTTGTGTTTAATAGGTTTAGCGGCTTTGTTGACTTTGGATGGCTCGGAGCCAAATCCTGCAGGCGTCCGAAGACTTTTGAAAGACTTGGGATTACTTATAGTGGGATTGACAAGTTCCTGATACATGACAAATGGGATAAGATAGTTATGGCGGATTCAAGGTGCAACTAGTAGTGTGCGGTCAGGATGATATTATAAAAGCAGTAGCACAGACACCGAATAATCTCCACGTGAGGATATACCAGTTGGGCTAAAATCCTCACTCAAATCCCACGATTGGGTGGATAAACGTCACGATGAATTCCACTGCTTCATTCAGCAAAAATCCTCTCAATAAGATCATAGGGCTCTCGGTGGTCCTATCAATGGGGTTCCTTCTTGTGATTCTTGCCGGGATCTACGGGAATTGGTTCCCCATCATTATCGGCATCATATTTGCCGTGGCGCATTTACCAATTGCTATTTCGGGAGCACTTGCCAACTCGTCAGACTACGACTTCAACTTCGATCCGTCGAACCCCACGGCCAATGGCTCCCTCCAAGAGATTGGCCTCTTCATATCTGCATTTCTCCTATTATCTGGGTTGTCGTTGCCCATACTATTACACCACTCACTCATCCTCACCAAAACTGCTACCGTCCTCACAATCATTGGGGGAGGATTGATATACGGAACAGTAGTAACATTCAGTAGGTTCTTTGATGAACCCCAAGAAGAACTAGATGACCTTGGTGGCGGTGTTATTTAGATATCTAGGCAATATACATAAACTAGCGGGACCTCCGGCCTGATAATTACGCCTAGTTAAGCGGTGGGCACATAGGTGCGACTGCGTAAACATCGTACTTCCAAGATTTGGGGTGTTCTCACTATACACCAGAAACAGTTTATCTCTACTATAGACCGACCACTGATCAACATGACCCACGAATTTATATCGGCCGAGCGGGAGGTTGTTGAAGACGCTCAGCAGCAAGAGAAGATCGCCAATGAAGAGTTCAAAATCTGGAAGAAGAGTGTGCCGTTACTTTACGATACCATCCATACCAATGCGTTGGAGTACCCATCGCTTGTAGTTCAATGGTTGCCAAATTACACCTACTCCGAGAACAAGAACCTGATCAATGTCAAATACTTATTTGGGACCAGCTCCAGCAGCAATGACCAGAACTACTTGAAGTTGGGCTCGATCGACTTACCCAGTACCTTGGCACCGGACTTTAACAAGGTGTTGCCTAATGCCCTGAGCATACCCATTCCACTTTCCAACATTGAATTATCCAATTTCCGAGTGTTATCCAAATGGAAGCAGCCAAGCGAGATCAATAGATTGAGACTCTCGCCGGATGGTGATAAGGCTCTTACTTTCAACAGTAATGGTATAATCCACTTCTACAATTTGGTGAACAATGACATGTTGGAATACAATTATCATAAGCAAGAAGGTTATGGATTGGAGTGGCTCACCAACGAAGCGTTTCTTTCTGCTTCTAAAGATGCCCAGATAGCGTTGTGGAATATTCTGAAACCTTCCACTCCTATTCATTTATTCAAAAGTCACAAAGCCGGTGTAAATGATATCTCCATTAATAGTGTCTCCAAGGACATCTTTGGATCGGTATCCGATGACTTTACTACTAAGTTCCACGATATCAGAGTAGCAGGAGAAGCAGTCATCGAGGTTGAAAATTCTCATATCCAAAATGCCATTGCGTTCCATTCTGACGTGGAAACATTGTATGCCACTGCTGGTAAAGACAACACAGTTAACTTGTATGATATCCGAAACTACTCTACTCCTATTCGTCGTTTCTTTGGTCACAACGCTTCTGTTGTTGGAATCAAGTGGGACCTGCCAAATGATCCGAATCAATTAGTTTCTTGGGGATTGGACAAAAGGGTGATAACTTGGGATTTGGCCAATATTGATGAAGAATTTGTCTACCCATCAGCTGACTCCGAAGGATCTAGACGCAAGAATTCTTCAAAAGTTGATCCTTGTTTGAAATTTATTCATGCTGGCCATACCAATAGAATCAATGACTTGGATATTCACCCTACCATTAACAACCTCTACACTACAGTAGGAGAAGATCGGTTATTTGAAGTTTGGAAACCTAAGACCTTGGTTGCAGAAGAGGAAAATGAAGAGGAAGAATCCGAAAAGGAAGAACATGAGGAGAAGGATAAGAGTGATTAGATGTATATTAGGCGAACTGTACTATCATATATCCCATGTTATTGGGCACTATATTGCTGTAAGTAATGGCTTAGTTTAGCTTTTCATTTTCTATGTATGAATAATATTTCCTATTGCGTGCAGGTCATCGAACGCGTATGCGGGTAATTTATATGCGCTTCATTTGAAGAACAGATCTGGCTATTACATACTCAACTCTAAGATGTCGGAGATATTGTGGAGGAAGTTCCCCATTAAACAGTCAGAGCTTTGTCTCTCCAAAGTTCTCAGATGTGGTCAGACCTTTAGATGGAAGAATATCAATAACGTGTGGTCATTTGCCATACCGGACAGAATCATTCTTCTTAAGCAGGACGACAATTATATTCATTACTCTCATTTGATGCTGGAAGCCAAGAAAGTATCCCCCTCTGATGCCGAGGAAACTCTTTCGTTTGTTGAAGATTATTTTAGTTTGAATTTGACTCTTCAAGACTTATACGAACACTGGTCGACCCAGCATGCCAAATACCAGCGTCAAACCAAGTCTTCTCCTTTTGAAAACTTTAAAGGAATTAGGATCCTTCGCCAAGACCCATGGGAGACCCTTATTTCTTTCATTTGCTCGTCCAATAACAATGTGAAAAGGATCTCCAAAATGTGTGAAAATATCTGTGTTGAGTTTGGAGAATATATCAACGACTATGGAGGGGTACCTTACTACTCTTTTCCCAAACCAGAGAGTCTTGCTGAGGTAAACGTTGAACTGAAATTGAGAGAGTTGGGATTTGGATACAGGGCTAAATACATTCAACAGACCGCGAGTAAATTGACTAGTGGTAATGCAGAATTAAACATTGATAGATTATACCAAATGAGAGAAAATGATTATGAGACAGCCCATGAATTTCTTTTACAGCTTACGGGAGTGGGACCCAAGGTAGCTGATTGCATCTGTCTTATGGCCTTGGACAAACATGATGTGGTTCCTGTGGACACTCATGTCTACCAAATTGCTATACGTGATTACAAATTCAAGGGAAAGAAGGATATGAAGACAATGAACAAATTAGTGTACAGTGCCATCAGGACCCACTTTAAGGATATATTTGGGCCTTACGCAGGATGGGCTCAGTCGGTATTATTCACAGCTGACTTGGTTGATTTGAATAATGGGACCAACATCGAAGGTGAAGTCAAGGTAGAGGAGGAGATCAAAGTGAAGTCTGATCCCAAAGGTAGGTCGCCAAAGAGAAATAGGGCCCCATCTCCAATTATCAAGACAGAGACAAAACGTGTCAAAGTAATTAGTTAGTGTCACAGGTGGCATCTATAAATTCATTTATTTTAAAAATAGTTTGTAAAGAATACTTACCGTAGTCACATATAGTTCTCTCGACACTATCGATGCAAAATAGCACATTCAGAGAAAGCTTGTCATATTGATTTGTTAATTTAACATTTGAAAGGACCACCATAAGTTACTTGTCTATGCATGAACTGCTTCGAATGCTATATTTGAATCGAAAGATCGTTAATAGAAACTAAACACAATTTCGCACACTACGGGCGGTTGGTGTAGTGGTTAACATATCTGCCTTCCAAGCAGGTGTCACGGGTTCGATTCCCGTACCGCTCATTCTTTTTTGGCTCTTTTTGCCCTAGCAGAAATCCATCTCCAGTTGACTCATGATATATGTTCATCAAAACAGTTAAAAGTTTTCAGACTATTCTTAGATATCCCATACCGTGCCGTTACACATCAATCAGTACCATCAACAGCACAATTATGAAGAGACCAGTATCAGATTCCGTCCAACTTAATGAAACTGAAAACCAAATCGCTAACCTATTGATAGACTACTGTAACTACTACAACAAATCTCGTAACCAGGATGAAGCATTGGTATTAAGGATCACCGGTGGATGGGTAAGAGACAAGCTTTTGGGCATAGATAGCAATGATATCGATATCGCCATTAACCATATGTCGGGAGAAATCTTCACGTCAGAACTCTCGAACTACTTAAAAGAAAAGGACAAGTCATTAGAATTAAGGGCAATCCATACTATCAAGAAGAATCCTGAAAAATCGAAGCATTTGGAAACTTGTACCACCAAAATCTATGGTCTTGATATTGATTTTGTCAATTTGAGATCAGAAGAGTACACCTCCGACAGCAGAGTACCCATTGTGAAATGTGGAACGCCAGAAGAAGATGCCCTTCGTCGAGATGCAACGTTGAATGCCCTTTTCTACAATTTAAACGAGGGAAAAATCGAAGATTTCACTGGGAAGGGAATGCAAGATTTGAAAGATGGAATTTTGAGAACACCCTTACCTCCTATGCAAACCTTTTTGGATGATCCTTTACGTGCATTAAGATTAATTCGTTTTGCCAGTCGTCTCAATTATGAAATCGAGGAAGGTACCCTCATGGCCATGCAAACCCCAGAACTCAAGTCTACATTAATTCATAAAATCAGTAGGGAAAGAGTTGGAATTGAGATTGAAAAGACCCTTACCAGCCAGAATCCAGGATATGGTCTCCGTCTTATAAACTATGTCGGTTTAAGTGAAAGCATTTTCAATTTCGGCACTTTTACCGATTCTCTTTCTCAACATAATAACAAAGACTCGTTAGCAAAATTGGAACAAGCTAGTCACCAGTTGGTAAACCAAATTAATGGAGCCACTTACGCATTCCCAGTATTCATGCATTTAATGGAGAGGCTTAACCCGGAGTCACCACTTAAGAAGGTATTCACTTCAGTATTTTCTGATTCTGAATCCAGAAAGCTCTTTTGGATATCTGTTGTGTTGCTGCCTTACAAAGCATTAACTGTTAATCTCAATGTGAAGAAAGATATTAATTTACACGTTCCTAAAGTTTTACTCAGAGAGGGATTGAAGTCTAGCAAAAATGATATCGACAAGGTTTCTGTGTTGACAAAGTACAGAGAGTCATCGGAGCAGATTATCTCCAAGTTATCTAATGATAAAGCTAGTGTGAGCAGAGCGGAACTTGGAATGTGGTTAAGGTTGTTTTCGTCATATTCACACCTAGGTTTAATTTATAATCTTTTCCTTGACATTATTCAGCCTGCACTTGCACTCAATATTACAGGAGAATGGCCACATCCTACTCTTAACTACAATTCAGATGAATTAAAGACCCTCGAAAATGTTGTAAATGAGAATGTTGCCAAATACGAACTGATATTAGCTATGATTGATTCTTTGGGGTTGAGAGATGTACACACGTTGAAACCAATTGTTGATGGAAAAACATTATCGAAAGAATTGGGAATCAAACCAGGACCATGGATGGGCCAAATAAATGAAGAGTTATTATTATGGCAATTGGACCACCCCAACAAAACCAAAGAAGAGGCGGTTGAGTTCGCTAGAGAATCTTTAAACAGCAAGAATTGATAGAGATGGCTAGTTAATCTGTTTTGGGAGTGTAAATAGAATACCAGATATGGGGTTTGGCTTTGTTGTAGAAATTAGTAAACTAACTTCCCAATACAATTGGTCTTAAATATCAAATACAAGGACATGGTAATGGCATGTTTCGGAGTTGAAGTATAGGGCTCCGACAATATATCTCAATCACGGGTAATGTCGCTAATGTCGCTAATGTCGCTCGCCGGAATAGGCTCGACCCACATGCAGGACAACAGTTGTGCGCTACCGGGAGAATCAGTCATAGTCGGATTTTTCAGCCATATCCCATCCATTTCCTCCAACGATGTCGCCAGTGCAGAAAGTGTCCATCTTGGGCTCCGAAACCATTCATGTGGGTTACGGGATCCAGGACCACATTGTCGAGGAGACCATTGCTACGAAGGCTTCCTCGACCTATGTGATAATTACTGATACGAACATGGCGAGGACAATCCCATTTAAGAAGTTGCTCCAGGATTTCAACACCAAGTTGGCAGAGAAAAGACCAGAGTCCAGATTACTTACATATTACGTAGCTCCTGGTGAAGAGAGCAAGAGTCGTGAAACCAAGGCAGCTGTGGAGGACTATTTGTTACAGAAAGGATGTACCAGAGACACCGTGATATTAGCAGTGGGAGGCGGTGTCATTGGTGACATGATTGGTTTTGTTGCTGCCACCTTCATGAGAGGGGTCAGAGTCATTCAAGTACCTACCAGTTTGTTGGCCATGGTGGACTCTTCAGTGGGGGGCAAGACTGCCATTGACACTCCGTTGGGTAAGAACTTTATTGGGGCTTTCCATCAACCAGACTATGTGTTTGTGGATGTGTCCTTTTTGGAGACCTTGCCTGCCAGACAATTTATCAATGGTATGGCCGAAGTGATCAAAACCGCTGCTATCTGGAACGAAGAAGAATTCACCAGATTGGAAAATTTTGCCAAAAAGTTTCTTTCTGTGGTAACAGCCACCAATCCCGATGTCAAATCCATAAAGGATGAGCTTGTGAAAACGGTTTTGGAATCCATAAAGGTCAAGGCGAGCGTGGTTTCTTCTGATGAAAAAGAATCCGGATTAAGAAACTTGCTTAATTTTGGCCACACCATTGGCCATGCTATTGAAGCTGTTGTCACACCCGAAGCACTTCACGGTGAATGTGTGGCAGTTGGTATGATTAAGGAAGCCGAATTATCTAGATACCTTGGGATTTTGCCTCCAGTGGCGGTACCAAGAATCGCGAACTGTCTAGTGGCCTTTGGTCTTCCAACCTCCATCGATGACAAGGGATTTTTGACGAAAATTGGTTACAAGCGTCACCATATTGTTATTGAAACCTTATTACAGAAGATGGCCATCGACAAGAAGAACGATGGTAGCAAGATCAAATGTGTGTTGTTGGAATCCATAGGTAAATGTTACCAATTGAAGGCCCATCAAGTATCCAAGCGTGATTTAGGCTTCGTATTGACAGACGAAGCTCTTGTGCACCCATTTGACCCTGAAGAAACTCCCACCACCAATGTTGTTATTCCTCCAGGATCCAAGTCCATTTCTAATAGAGCATTAATCTTAGCTGCTATGGGTAAAGGTACTGTTAGAATTAAAAACTTGCTTCACTCCGATGACACCAAACACATGTTGGATGCAGTGTCTTTATTGAAAGGTGCTGAAATTTCCACCGAGGATAACGGTGCCACGATTGTACTCAAGGGTAATGGAGGAAATTTGGTAACTTGTGACGACGAATTGTACTTGGGTAATGCTGGTACTGCCTCGAGATTCTTGACTACTGTTGCTTCTTTGGTGGGCATCAACTCCAACTCGACTAACCACGTCATTTTGACTGGTAATGCCAGAATGCAAGAAAGACCAATTGGTCCCTTGGTGGATGCATTGAGATCCAACGGGTCAAATATTGAATACTTGAACAAAGAAGGTTCTCTTCCTTTGAAAATTGAGGCCGGTAAGGGATTAAAGGGTGGCAGAATCGAATTGGCTGCTACCATTTCTTCTCAATACGTCTCTTCTATCTTAATGTGTGCTCCATACGCAGCTGAAGAAGTGACATTGGCTTTGGTAGGTGGAAAGCCAATTTCTCAGCTCTACATTGATATGACCATTGACATGATGAAATCATTTGGAATTCGTGTAGTGAAATCTACCAACGAAGAATATACTTATCACATTCCAAAGGGTACTTACATTAACCCTGAAGAATATGTGGTAGAGTCTGATGCTTCTTCAGCAACCTACCCATTAGCTTTCGCAGCAATCACCGGAACCTCTTGCACCATTCCTAATATTGGATCTTCTTCTTTGCAAGGAGATGCCCGCTTTGCTGTTGATGTTTTGAGGCCAATGGGATGTAAGGTGGAGCAGACTTCTACTTCGACAACCGTCACTGGACCTCCAAGAGGACAATTGAAACCATTGCCTCAAGTTGACATGGAACCAATGACCGATGCGTTTTTAACTGCTTCAGTGGTCGCCGCAGTAGCGGTTGATGGAACTCAATCAACCTCAATTACCGGAATTGCAAACCAAAGAGTCAAAGAATGTGATAGAATCGCTGCCATGGTATCAGAATTGGCCAAATTTGGTGTCCCTGCCAATGAATTACCCGATGGTATTGAAATCCACGGGGTCAAGATCGACGATTTGTTGACTCCTTCTGTGGAAAAGAGAGGTATAAAGACCTTCGATGACCATAGAGTTGCCATGTCATTCTCTTTGTTGGCTGGTCTCGCAAAGGAGCCAGTGTTAATACAAGAAAGACACTGTACCGGTAAGACCTGGCCTGGATGGTGGGATATCTTGCATACCAAGTTCAATGTCACCATTGATGGCTATGAGCCAAAAGGTATTTCTCACCAAACTTCTGCTGAAACCAATAACAACAAAAGTATTATTGTTATCGGTATGAGAGCTGCTGGTAAGTCCACCATGTCCAGATGGTTAGCTTCATTCTTGGGATTTAAGTTCTTGGATTTGGATGAACATCTTGAGCAAAAGTTGAACACCGATATCAGATCCTTCATCAAGGAAAAGGGATGGGAGGAGTTCCGTAAAGAAGAAGCCGTTGTTGCTGCTGAATCTTTTTCTAAATATGCTCAGGGTTACGTCATCTCCACCGGTGGTGGTATTGTGGAAGGTGAGGACGCTAGAAAGTCATTGAAGTCATACATCAAGTCCGGAGGTATTGTATTGCACTTGCATCGTGATTTGGATGAAACAGTTCAATTTTTGTCTGCTGACACCACTAGACCAGCTTACGTCAGTGAAATCAAAGAAGTATGGCAAAGAAGAGAAAAGTGGTACCATGAATGTTCTAACTACTACTTCTATTCTCCACACTGTAACGATGAGATGGAATTCAAGCACTTGAGAACTTCGTTCACCAATTACATCCTGACAATCACCGGTATCCAGACGGTCGAAATCCCAACCACGAAATCCAACTTTATCTCTTTGACTTATCCTGATTTGGATGATGTTGCAAACCAATTGGAAGAATTGACCTATGGATGTGAGGCAGTTGAATTGAGAGTTGATCTTTTGAAAGATTTGTCAGAATCCTTTGTTGCCAGCCAAACTGCATTGATCAGAAAACACGTCTCTCTTCCAATAATCTACACGGTAAGAACCAAGTCTCAAGGTGGTAAGATTGACGATGATGCAACCGAGCAGATCGAAAAGTTATTACTTTTAGGTATCAAGTTGGGAGTCGAATATTTGGACCTTCAATTGATCTTCCCACAATCTGTGATTGATAGTGTATTGAATAACAGAAAGTTTACTAAGATTATCGGTTCTCATCACGATGTGACTGGAACTTTGAAATGGGATAATGTTGAATGGAAGACCAAGTACTACCAAGCGGTTGGTTTGAAGGCAGATGTCATCAAGCTTGTTGGTTCAGCTTCGTCCTTACAAGACAACTTGTTGTTGGAAGAATTTAGACATGCAAATCAATTGGTTCCACTTATTGCAATCAACATGGGTGAACAAGGTAAATTATCCAGAGTGTTGAATCCTATTTTGACTCCTGTGACTCATGAAATTTTACCATTCAAGGCTGCTCCAGGCCAATTGACCATTAGTCAAATTAATAAGGCGTTTGCTGAAATTGGTGGGTTTACAAACAAAAAGTTCTGGGTGGTGGGATCTCCGGTTGCTCATAGCAAATCTCCAGACTTGCACAACGCTGCATACAAGAAGTTGAACCTTCCTTACAGTTTTGACAGATTTGAAACTGCTGATGCTGATGAAGTTTACAATAAATTAATTAAAGACAATGCCGATTTTGGAGGTTTGGCTGTAACCATTCCCCTCAAGCTTGACATCATGAAGTACATTGATGAATTGTCCGATTCCGCCAAAACTATTGGAGCTGTTAACACTGTCGTACCTATTGAAGGCAAGCCAGGTAAATTATTGGGGGACAATACCGATTGGGTTGGTATCACTAACTCCTTTGTTCGTTTTGGGGTCCCAAGTGTTGCATACACCGATGTGAGTGGTTTGGTTGTTGGAGGTGGTGGTACTTCTCGTGCTGCGGCTTATGCTTTGCACAAGATGGGATGCAAAACTATTTACATGATTAACAGAACTGCGTCGAAGGTAGTTGAGATCAAGAATTCGTTGCCAAAGAACTTCAACATCGAAGTGTTGGATTCGGAGGAAAGCATCGCTCAAGCGAAGCCAGTCTCGTTGATTGTTTCATGTATTCCTGCCACTGCTCCAATTGACGAGACTCTCTTGACAAAGATTGAAAAATTGTTGTACCATGGTGCCCAAAACAAGAGTGGTGGATTTGTGCCCACATTATTGGAAGCCGCCTACAAACCCAGTGTCACTCCAATCATGAAGGTGGCCCTGAAGTTTGAGTGGGGGGTAATTCCAGGAGTTGAAATGTTGGTGAATCAAGGTGAAAGACAATTCCAAATCCACACAGGATACACCCCTCCCTACCATTTGATCCACGAAGCGGTTGTGGGGAATTAGAAGTTGATGTAATTAGATAATTAGACGAGTATTGTATATGTGGGATGTAGCCCGAGCCGTTGTAAACTCCGAGCCCGAACTGGACTCCGAAACTTCTATATGCCAGATGTTGGTAGCGGGTTTCGATGTGCGTTTTCAAACCTGTCGCTAGATGTACGGCTGACGCATCAACAGCACCCTCGAGGTCACCGAGCTTTCCCTTGCAGTCGAGGTTGGTTGTAGGAGTTTTAGGGCCCCCAGATGGTCGCTGTAACTGCCCCCTCCACCCCCTACCAATACCACACCACCTTGTTACTCCACTTACTGGGCCTAACTACGTTCCCCTCATATACTTCCGTATCCATCCGATGGCATCGGCTGGCGTCGGAGTTTGCCTCATCACAAATACTGTTATGAGCCATGGTGGGGTAATGGCTGCACGCGCGATGTCAAAGAGAAGTTTGAAGGAGGCTAGTGGTAGATCAAGTATACGGTACCAGAGGGGTTATGTCCGAGGAGATGCCCGCTAAATTTCTACACTCTTGTGTGGTACTTTAAAGAAGGGGGTTTTCCCTAAAATTGCCCCTTCCTTAACTCCCGTGGAGCCAACGTCATCTGCTGACGTAACATTATTTCTTTTGAGTCGTGTGCCGCCAGGAGGGGTTATAGCCAGTTGCAGCCTTTTACTACAGAGGCGTGTTTAGTTTATAAAATCTTTGCAATCCAGTACCACTTCTTTTCTTTGCCAACTTCAACAACAGAACGAAAATGAGGTTGCAAATGATTCTGTCTGCGAAGTTAACTTCGCCATCCACAATACAGATGTGTCGCCGTACATACTCCATGTTTCAAGGTGCACGGCATTACTTTTTGGGAGGCTTGCTAGAACGGGACCCTCCGAAAGATGAAGGGTTGGCTTACATGAGCTACCCTAGTATCACCAGAGAACAGATGCGCAAGATCTCCAACGATAAGTACAAGCTTGAATTCGGATATCATTCGTTTGCGCACCACAGCAACACATCAGAACCTTTGATTCACTCACTCTCGGACTTGACCGATCCTACACTGCTTAACTCATTATTACCTAAGAGAAGACCTCAGGGGTCTCCTGTGGATACAATCTCGGTCAAGGCCGGCGACGATGCGATGCTCGTATCTCCCAGTGTTATAGCAGTGGCCGATGGGGTGTCTGGGTGGGAAAGTAAAGGAGAGCAATGCTCTTCAGGAATCTGGTCTCGGTCCATGGTGGAAACATTGAGTCGTTTAATGACAGAATACAAACTAAGCCATACACCCCACCATCTCAACAAACGGGATATCGATCAAATCTTGGATGATTCGTTCTTGCACACTTCACATTTAATGGATCTTCAAAACTTGCGTGGTTCATCGACTCTCGTGCTAGGCATGCTTAGCGGGGAATATTTCAATATGATCAGCATAGGTGACTCCAAATTGTACATCATCAGAGATGGGAAAATCATCAAGACCAACGAAGAACAAATGGTGTCGGAATTGTGTCCACAACAAATCGGAACTCAAACACTTGACCAAATGCCATCAGAAATGGCATGGGTGGATTCGATCAAGTTGAAACAGAATGACATTCTTGTGGCGTGTTCTGATGGAATTTCAGACAATTTATACCCACATGAAATTGTCGATATGATAAACGAAGGCTTAGCATCAAAAAAGGACTTGAAAACCATTGCCAAAAAATTACTCATCAGAGCAAAAGAAATTGCCTTTGATGATTACGCATACACTCCATATAATGAAAAGGTGAATGCATTGCCAGTTAAATTTGGCAAAAGAATCAGCACAGGAGGGAAATTAGACGACATGTCGATTTGCATAGCTAAGGTTGTTCCAAACAACAGAGCTTAATAGGTAGCATATATAGATTGGGAAAAGGATTGCATCATACACGATGCTCAGCATCGAAGGTTAATATAATTAATTTGGTATTGTATTATAGTAGTTCAGGTATTTTTATGTTTAGTAAACTTCTACAACTGGTATCTTATACTTTTATTATACTAATATACACTAAGCAGATGCCATTTCAGAGAAATACTGTCTTAAGATCAAACTAAGCATTTCCGGTAACTCATTAATGTCTCTGACAACGACATAAAATTCGAATGGGAAGGTGTCCAAGTATTTGTCAACCTTCAATGTCATTGCTCCGGTATTTGGATCAGGAACATAACTGACTTGGCTCATGTCTAAAATAGACTCATTGGAATTGATACCATCAATAACAACAAACACTAACATAATTTTCTCTTCTCGTGCCTTTCTAACCAACCTTTGAATCGTTTCATGGTCTTCATAAACACCATCAGAAAGGATGATTTGCAATTGCCATAAATCAGAGTTAGACGAAGTTCTTGCATCTTCAAAAATCTTCAACGATTTGGCACATAATTGTTTGATATCGGTTCTTGTTTGTTGGAAGTCAAACCATTGGAAAATTCTGGAACCAGTTTCCTGGTTATTGAATGGCTTATCAAATGGATGAACCACCTTGATATCTTCACCAAATCTAACAATAGATAACCCACCGCTTTCAAGTTGAGTCAATGCCTTTGAAACCAAGGCAATACTGTGGTACGCTAATTGGGTAGACTTACTTTCACTCATGGACTTAGAGTCATCAACAGCAATCATAATTTGGTACTGTCTCTTAGAAGGCTTTGTTCTTCTAAGCCAAATCTTGTCCTTACGGAATTCAGAAGCAATATAAGTGATAATTCTCTTCATATTCAACCTCTTACCAGTTTTGTAGTCACCCCTTAATTTGGTGGCTAAAGTAGGCTCCAAAATTAATCTTAACTGTTCACATAAACCGGATGCCAATTCCTGTGTTGCCAACTCACTTTCTTTCCATAATTCACGAGCAGTTTCAATTTCGATTGGTGCATCGTCATTTTGGTCGTTGATTTGCAAGTTATCTAATTTGACATTCTCGTCAAGATCATCGTCCTCTATTTCCTTATTGTAAACCAATTCAGCTTCTTCCTTATCGACTTTTCTTTCACCGATAAAAGCACCTTTGGTCTTTCCTTCGAAATCATTATCAGGGTCAGCATTGGCATCAGGGTCTACTTCTTCAGCATTCTCATCGACATCCATATTATCATCTTCTTGCTTCACTTCTGGCTCTTGTTTGATCTCAGAATCATCATTTTCTTTTTCCTGATCATCATCTATGGCCATGTTATCATCGATAGATTGAATCTGGTCCTTTTCAGCAGCTCCCATGGCTTGAGTGTCAAAATCAGCATTTTCTCCATCGACATGTTCGAATTCATCTGGTCTTTCCTTAGCAGTTTCTTCCAGTTTCTCATCCTGTTCCTTTGAAGCTTGTTGGATTTCTTGACGACGACGATGGAACTCCTTCAATGAATCGCCAAGTTGCTTCAATGATTCTTTGGCTTCATCACGAGCTTCATCTTGATTAGTGCTTTCTTCAACTTCTTCTTGTTGATTCATATCAGCACTGGCGCCTCCAGTAGCTCCAATATCTTCGTTTTCTTCAGCAACTTGATTATCACTACCTTCTCCCTTCTCGCCGCTTTCTTGTTTCACAGCAGATTCCATGTCGACATCATCGTCATTGTTATCATCGTTGGCAGCATCAGCACCTTCTGCAGTTTCTTGATCCAAATTATCTTGATCATTTCCACCTTCGTCATTCTGCTCCTCGTCTTTTTCACCCAAAGCTTCTTCATCCGACTCGACAGGTTCTTCACCACCTAGTTCAGCTTCGGTTTCAGCATCTCCTTCTTCATTCTCTTCCTCGTTTTCTTGGTCTTCTTTGATTTCTTCCATGTTTTCATCTTCGCCTTCTTGTTCTTCACTTTGTTGTTCTTCAGCGTCTTCACCAACGTCCTTTGACTCTTCTTTCATTTCTTCTTCATCTTCAACATCCATTTTATCGTCAAAGTCACCGTCCTCTTCATTATCGTCACCATCTTCATCTTCTTCTTCATCACCATCGAGCTTCATGTCTTCAGGTAAATCTAAGGTTTCGGTTTCTGGTACATAATCGTCCATTTTTTCATTTTCATCATTCTTCACCTCATCATCCTGCTCACCAACATCCTCTTCGCCATCTTCACCGTCTTCATCGTTTTCCTCTTTTTGCTCTTCTTCATTACTTGCGTCATCTTCCTTTGCATCTTGTGGCTTTTTATCACTCGCTTGGTCCTCGTCTTCATTGGCTTCCATATTGTCATCATTAGTAGAATTTTCAGGCATCTTATCCGATTCTTTTTCCTTATCATCCTTGGCTTCTTCATCCCACATCTTTTCATCAATAGCATTAGGATCTGTATCATCAATATCATCGACTTCCTCATCCAAATCTTCTTCACCTTCATCTTGATCTTCCCCTTCATCGTCCTGATCAGATGCTTCTTCTAAATCTCCAGCCATGTCACCTTCCATTTCGACAGCGTCATCATTATTTTCTTCGTCTCCTTCATCCTTGTCTTCTTTCTCTTTATTTTCTGTTTGTGCATCTTCATTTAAGTCTTCATCATCCCCAACTTCTCCTGTCTCTGCACCTTCCCCGTCTCCCAATCCTGTACCGTCGTGAAGATTACTATCCTCCGTTTGTTCACTAGGTGGTTCTGGAGAACAAAATCCCTTGGTTGCTAAGGTATGAAGGGTGTTGGTTAAAATGAAGGTAGCATGAGAAGTTGCGACATAATTATCTTTACCCTTGCCCATAATATTCCAGCACAATTTGAAGTAGTGTCTTATTAAAGGAAGGGTAAAGTTAGCCAATGCAGACAACAAGTTGGAACTTTCTTCATTATGTTCAACCTTGGAAGTGAGTTCCACACATTTCTTAAATCTAGCATTAATTCTATTGTACTGAAGGGTTTTGATGAGCTTGAAAAGTCTTTGCTGTGATGTTTTCACCCATCCGTCATCTTCTTCTGAAATTGGTTCAGAAATACATTCAAGGACATTCTGAATAGTAATAATAATGGAATTGGATAAGTTGCGGTAACTCAATTCGACTTCTTCAATTGTCTTTAATTCAGTGAGACTTGTAGAACTTTGAATTTGTACAACATATTCATTATTGATTATCCATTGCTGAATTACCTCTGCGACAAAACTATCTTTCCCATCAGAAGATTTTACATCTTCAATAGCCTTAGTAAAAGAAGAGTACAATCTTTGGAATCTTTCAACCACTCTAACCGTCTTGTGAGTATGGATGCTCTCGTCTAAATCCTTGATTTCGTTAGTCAAGTCAATAATTTCAACCTTAGCCTTCATCAATATTTTGAGTAGGTTCTCACCTACAGCATTCGACTGAATAATTTCAAGAGAGTAATCAATGATCTTAGGCAACCAATGCAAGAGCTTTTTAATAGCTATTATACTCATGACACTAGAGCCGTTAATCGATGCTCCCACCAATGTATCTTTCATATTCTTCACGTTGGCTAATCTCTCTAATGAATTAAAATTATTGCTCATTGACAACAATCCATTAGCAAAATCATTCAATTGTCCTCTAGTTGCAATTAATGAATGAATCAAGTTTTCAGCAGCTGCGAGCCCTTTTTGAGCATCAGCAGCTGGTACTTCCTCATTAACTTCAGAAACAGACGCTCTTAAGCGTGGCAAGAGATCCAAAATTCTGAAAAAGTATGCATCACTTCCGTGCAAGATATTCGTACCAAAATTAGTGCTATTGGCTAAGATAACGTTTGTGGTTCCTTGGAATTCAATGATATCAGCCCTTAAAGTTGTTTTCAACCCCATTCTTCTCAATTCACGAATGGTATCACTAAGTAACTTTCTCTTTTGCGTCTTTAAGGCAGCCACGATCTTCTTATTATCCTTCTTCAATTCCTTTGGTGTATCCTTACGAAGTTGTTCCATTTTCTCCAAAGTTTCCTTTGCAAATGGATAGATATTTGGTATTTCATCGTTGCTGATTCGACCCACGTAAATGTTCATATTTTTTTCCACGATGACTAAGTTTTTAAGTCGAGATGGTCTTTCATTCCAAGAAGAAATGGTGGAGCAAAGTTCCCCATCTTCTTTATCGATGACCTGGCCTGTAATCACGGGTAAGTCCTTAGTGAAAATAACAACTTTGTTCACTTCACTCAATCCACCTTGGATTAATGCTGAAACGGAAGTCGCTAATAATGCACGGTATTTTCTCACTATCTTGTACAAGTTATTGTGGGACTTTCTTGAACTCTGTTTAAGGGCGTCAATATTAACATCCTTCCAACTAGCGAGCAAAATTACTTCGTTGATATCCTTTTCCAATTTAATTTTGGTTGTATTTATAGCATCACCAATTAATGGAGAAAATTGCTCATAAAATTGAATAAAGTTGGCAAGAGAATTGTGTATATCACCAACTAAGCTGTTCTCTTTTGAAAATAACTCAATGTGATTTCTGAAACTTCTTAACAAACTCAATCTGGAAACATACTCTCCATAAGTAGATTGACTCATAAATAAATTCAATGCAGAAAGCAATTTCACTGGATTAATTTCCTCGTATTCCTTATTCAAGATAGGAATCATGATAACTTCAAACAAATGGAACCACCATCTTCCAAGATTTTTCTCTAAGGTAGATTCTTCAAAACTGAAAAGTGCTTTCCAAGTAGAGAGTTCCAATTTTCTCCACGACACAATTAATCCTGTCAATTCGTCAAAGAATGTCTTCAAAGATACTTCTGAAGAAGCATATTTTTCCCATTCAGCAATGAGTGTATATATTTGCTCCACTTTTTGTAAGAGCCTTGACAATGGGACTTCGATCGGAAGCTGTAAAAGTTCACTAGTAGCAAGACAAATATTTTGTAAAGTGGAATGTTCTGGCCATTGCTCCAACAACTTCACAGCAGATGTGTAAATGTTGGTTACAATCGCAATTGCTTTCTTTGATTCTGCTGCTGAAATTCCGTGATAGAAGTCAAAACTTGAGCTATTCAAACTATCTGTAAATTTCTTATGATTCAAAGATATTTTTGAAATCAAAGTGGAGAAAACAGAAGCATTGTTCTGTGATAATGAGGTGCTTTCCAAAATACTTGACATTAAATCGATTAACTCTGAACCATCTTCAAGAATTGATTTAAGGTTGGTTTCCGTCTTTAACGCGAATTCATTAATATACGATTTGGCAATCAAAGAGTAAATTTCTTCGAAGGAGTCATTCTTCTTGGAAGCTTTCAGATCAACAGTACCGACCACTTCTTCATAATCGGGAAACATGGCCTTGAAATCCTCCTCGGCGTCCCCATCGGTATCATTATACTTATACAAGTTTCCTTCTTGTGCCTCGGTTTCTTCTTGCTTTATACGACGCAAAGACCATCTGTAATAAAGCGATTGAAGAGACTGTTCGAGAAGGCCAGATTTTTCGGAATGAGTAAAAGATAATCTCATGAAAAACGTCATTAAGTATTCAGGAATAACGGAATCAGAAGACAATGATTTGCTAATTGCTTTAGCATTCTCAAATGCCCTAAAGTGAGACTTTTCGTTGAGTAACTCAACAATATTAACCAACCACAAGGGATCAAACTTGTAAGTAGAAAGTTCATTCTTTGCCTCTGCAGTCAATAAATCAAATCCAAACTTAAGTCCATAAATATACCCAGAAAGTATATCATTCAAATCAGAGTAGACTAAATGCTTTTTCACTAATCTCAACAAGAATTGGTTTGAATTATTCTGGAACATTTCAGTTCTTTGAGTGCTTGATTCACTTAATTGTTCTGCGTTTTCCAACAAGGTTCTGATAGGCTTCACGTCAACCGTTGACTGCATAAATGCATTCCATTCCTCAAAGAGAACATCAATAGATCCGGAGTCTCTGAAGACTCTTGGTCTAGAAGGAGCTTCCTTGTAATCAACTCCTGGTATTAATTTTTCTATTCTAGACCTTTCGTCGCCCATCAATACTTCTCTTGCGGATTTCCATTCACTAATTAATCTTTCAGACGCGGCTCTTTGGTCATTGAACTTCTTGTAAATGACGTACTCCTTGATTGCTGGATCGTATGACGAGCTTGGTAAATATAATTGGATAGATCCACATGCAAACAAAACCCAAGCCTTACCAAGACTGCTAAGTGAAGTGGAACCAGTAATCAAAATGAGCGCTGGAATGAAAAATTCAACTGAAATCTCCTTTAATGCTGCATCCTCTAATCTTTCAACAATTTGGATTAAAACTTGGATACTTTCTTTGGTTATGGATGATTCTATGGATCTGATGACAGGTTTATCTTCCTCACAAAACGAATCTAAATGGATTAACAAGAACTGATAAATCCATTTTGCAAGCAATTCTCTGAAAATATGAGTTTGGTCCCTCAAAATTGGTTTCGAATGGTCAATCAATACCTTTTTCAAGTAATTAAGATCTTCAAGTCTTTGCTCAAGTAATTTTCCCGATGATGCAGACAATTTCTGAGTTTTCGAAATAGAGGATAACATTAAATCAGAATAGAATAATTTCGAAACGGAAGAATACTGATCTTTCCAAAGCTTTGTGAAAATTGATGGATATGGTTTGAATAAAATTGATTGGCTATTAGTGAATAACGATACTGTACTAGTGTTACCATCTGAAGCTAATTCCACAGTGACATTACCAGCATTTTTGCCCTCTGCTAATGCACTTGACTCCACGAAATTGGATACCATCGTTATTTGATCCCTGAAACAATTGTCACGTTTAATGACGAACTTAGACGATACTTCTTGAAGTGACTTGATTCCGTTCGCCAACGTCCCTAGCAATTCCTGGAATCCTTGGGGATCAATTTTATCATTAATAATGTCTTCGTACACTTCGATTATCAACTTTCTCAAGCCCATCACAGAATCACGCGAATCACCAAATTGTTCACTGGCCACCAAGTCAAACTCTTCAGCCAACGTCATTAATTGTTTGAGATGGCCCCAAGATTCTTCATTCTTTGGATAATTACCCCTGCAATGTTCCCAAATGGTATCAATGGAACTACCCGTAGTCAAATTCAATTTCTGATTGAAACTTGAAATAGTTTCTGTGATGATGGAAATTTTGTTCTTGATCATCGAGTCAGTAGATTCTTGGTTTTTAATCCACTTACTCATCATTTCATGGTATACTCGCAATTTTGATTCGTCTTGTTGACCACTTGTTTCTAACATACCTTCCCAAATTAATTGAAGATCGTAAATCGTTTTATAAACTTCACCGGATTTGAATAAAGACTCAACGGATTTGAGTAGAATAACCTCGATAAAACCAGACACTTCCTTCATAAATTTGAAAATTTCTAATCTTGGAACATTCTTGATATTTCTTCCAAGATGATAGCACGCGGATCTTTCGATGTAATTTAATTCGCTAACTTTACCCATCAAGGCTCTTTCTTCAATTTCTTTGATAACGCATTTAGAGTCAATGACACGCATAGTCATCTCAAAAAAGTAATTTGCCTCTGAAGAATTAATCCATGGATTAGTTTCGGCTATCATTGGAACAATGCTTGAATTCAACAATGGATGCAATGTTTGGTGATAAGCGTATAGGGTGTTAAATCCTAACTTTTCATTCACATAGTCTTGTGTTGATTCATATATCGAGTGCAATGCAGTAATCAAATTATTTGATTTTGCATACTCAACATACCGTGATAACTTTGTTGCTTTTTCTTTAGTACGCTCCGAAAATTCTGTAGAGCTCATGATAACTGATAACCAATTAGAATTGATAAATAAATCAAAAGGAAGAACGCTGAATGCAATACCAATTACTTCCTTATTGGTGGATGAAGCTTCGAAAATATCATCCAATAGAGCTAATGGTCTAGACTTAGAAGATGAAGAAGGGAAATATTTGATTAAAGGAGTTCCCATTTGTTTGTCTGATTCATACTCAGAGTAGTCAATGTTAGAGTCTAACCCTAATAATTTCCTGTCATAGTTTGTCATTCTAGTTTCTAATTTTTCCAAGTAGATTTCAATACCTCTATTCCTCATGGCTCTTGATAACTCACCATACTTTGGATCAACGGTCAAGAATAACCTGAAGTTTGGGTGTGGCTCGATTACTCTAGGCTGGCCCATTTCATCATTACATTCATTGATAACCAAAACACCATTGGTCTCCAATAATGAATTCAATCTATCAAGAACAGATGGATTGCACAAGTTTGCGTTATCAAGAATCAACCAGTTACCTTTCTCAACGGCTTGGACAAGTAGACCGTCGAACCAATCAAATCTGACACTCTTATCCTTCTGAATTTTCTTTAAAAGGGAACAGGATTCATCGTATAAGATAGACAATATTTCATTGTTATAGATACTTAGGTTAGAGCCAAAGTGACCAACAAATTCGACGAAATTATCAATCCCTATTTCAGTAGAGTAAATGTAATCCAAAAATTGGATGGCACTAGCAACAAGATCCAGATTAATGTTGACAACAACCATTTCATTCAATTCTTCGTAGACCTTGTCAATAATTTTGATAATTGACCTTGTGTAATCAACTTGCTCGTATCCACCGAGGATATCCATTGAATCGACATCGTTGTTCATGGCAAATTCATCAATTTTAGCTCCGACCACGCCACCTAAAAACCTTATGAATTCTGTCTTACCAGAATTACTAGGTCCGGTGATAATTAGTGGAAGTCTATTGTTGATACATCTAATAGCAGTCTCCAATATTCTAAAGTTGGACTGTAAGGGTAACAATTTGTCGGATCTGTATTGAATATTCTTTTTTCTTGGAATGATACTATCTCCAACTTGAAGATATTTGTCAGTAATTGAGAAGATGATATCCTTGGAAGGTCTCGAATCAAAAATGGACTCAAACAAATCACGAGCTTTCATTCTATCTTCTTCTGATCTGAATCTTTGCGAAATAATCATGTCGAAGAAATCATTCAAATCTTCAACAAAAAACTTCAGCGAATACAAGTCAAGCCATCTCAATGTATCTCTCAAGTTGAACTCCCAGGGTCCTCCTAAGGATCCCCAGCTCTTCTTTGTGACAACTTGATTTTCTAATTCAGAAATAAAATGAATTAATTTTGAAACAAATTCTTCTCCAATATTTGGATACAAGTGGTTCGAAATCATATTCAAATCCTCGGATTTTAAAACATCAACATATACCACACTGAATCTATTGACGAAGGATTTAGGAAGACCCTTTCTACCACCACCTTGATATTGAGGATTTTGAGCAGCGAACACTTTGAAGTCTGGGTGACGACTGAAAGATTTATCCAATTCAGGAATATATGCTTCACCACGGTGATCCAAACAGGCATTCAAACCTTCCAACACCGATTGTGAAGCTAAGTTCATCTCATCCAATAATACCCATTCACCTCGTTGCATAGCTCTCAAGAATGGAGCATCTCTCCAAACGAACTCACCAGTATTTCCTCCTTCAGCAGGAGCATCGGAACCAAACAAGTCGATCAAATCAGTTTGTTCTGATAAATTAATACGGATAAGTGGGTTTCCTGTGGCTTTCGCTAATGCGGTAATCAAACTTGTCTTACCAACACCAGGACTTCCTTCTAACAAGATTGGCTTGTGGACTTGCATAGCTCTTACAACACGCATACAATTAGCTGCGGTCGTAGGTGCCAATAAGTTGAATGGGGAGCCCTTCTCAGTGTCAATTTGGTTCCTTTGAAGAGTAAATGGACCACTTCTAAATTCATCCTCAGTAGAAGATACTTGGAATCTTGCTTTGTAGAATTTCATAAGATCTTCTCCGGAAAAGCTGGACAATTTACCAACACATTCCTCTTTTTGTTGATTTAATCTAACTTCATTTTCAGCAAGATAGGCAGTGTTGTTGGTACCTAATGCATCGATGAATACCATACTAGCACCATGTAACAATGCTGCAGCTTCTTCAACTTTCCCTGTAGAAAAGTTGATAAATTGGACCCAAGCCAAAATGTCTCTAAGCGAGATGATACCACTATCAATATGGCCACCTCCAAACTTGTTACCGTACCATTGAGAGAATTTGATGATTGGTTCAACATGGACTTGATTTGTCAATTTCGAGGATACAATTTCTCTAACGTCATTGAAATCATTCATAGAAGGAACCCAAATTTCAGTGAATCTATTCCTCAAAGCTGGAGACAATTCTTTCTTACCATAGTCACCTCCAGGATTCATTGTTGCCAAAAATTCAAAATCATTATGAGCTGTGATGAATGCATCGTCAGTACCTTTTTCAGCAAGAAGAAGGCTTCTTTCTGGTTCAAGAACTGAATTCAATCTTTCCAAAACAGAGTCATCAGCCAAAGAGATTTCATCTAGAAGGAAGAATTCACCTTGTTTCATTGCCTGTATCAATGGGCCATCATTCCATTCAAATAATACAGCCAGTCTCTTACGTTGTTCGTCGATATTCTTTAAAATTGAAGGTTCAACATTTTCAAACGATACCTTAGAATCATAAATGGATAATAATTCTTCTAAGCTCAAATTGTCTTCAGTAGTAGTGCCAATTGCCGAAAGAACTTCTCTCAAGCTTTTGATTAATTTACTTTTAGTCTCCTGTTTATTTCTGACAGGTCTCTGTGCACCTAGAATATCACCAGTTTCTGTATTTTGATGAGCATTCACAGTGACAAGCTCTTTATTAAGGTACCTGGCAATAATTTGACAAACAGTAGTTTTACCACATCCTGTTTCACCCACAAGTAATAATGGTTCTTTGTACTTCATTGAAGTGAATACTAAAACGGCCAACCGTCTCATGGATTTTGTCCATACAATAGACGTATTTGGTAAAGTCATCAATGCCTTTTCTTCCAACCGTTCATAGTATGCATCCATATCAAGTTTCACCTTCATTACCTTTTCAATAACCTGTTGTACCACTTTCTTCTCATCATCTTTTCTGACTCTTTCCGCCAATAACATGTATCCGTTGGCTGCTAACTCTTCATAGCCCACAGCCTCACGGAGTGCCCATCTGAATAAATCACGAAGGGTAGCAAAAGAATTCTTTTGCTCAAATAATCTTGATGATTGTCTTTGAATCGATAATTGTCGGTAAACTTCCACGATTTTCTTTCCATAACTAGGAGCGATTTGACATCTTTCCTTAAGAATGATTTCTAATTCATCCTGGGGAATATCATCGAAATGCAACTCCAAAAATCTATTTCTAAATGCTCTTGATAAAATCTTTCTACCACCGTACAATCCTGGGGGATTTTGGGTAGCAAAAAGCATAAAGTCTGGATGTGGACGAACAACTTCTTGAGTTTCTGGAATAAATAATTCTCTGTTGTCATCTAATAATCTATTCAATGCTTCAAGAACATCTGTAGGTGCAAGATTTAATTCATCTAAGACAATCCAATGACCTTTACGCAAGGCTTCAACAAGGACACCTTCCCTAAATGTCAATTTACCAGAAGAATCAGAAACATAAGTACCTAAGTACTCTTGCAAGTCTGTATGTTCATGATTATTGATTCTCACAAACTTATGACCCGTTATATTTGCCAAATAATTAATCATAGATGTTTTACCGGCTGAAGTGGGACCCTGAACTAAAATTGGGAATCTTCTTCCAGCGGTTGCTCTTACCAAATTGAGCATGTTCTTTTCCACGAATGGGGTAATGATGTAATGGGGTTGGGGAATAGGTTCACTAGGACCCTGCTTCATCCAATAATGTTTGAATTGAACATAGCTGGATTCTGATACTGATGGAGCTGGTGGAATTTGGGATACCACTGATTTCATATTCTTCAATCTACCAAGGGTATGTTTTAAAATAATAGGTTGAAGAATAGCTTCAGATTTAGCATCCAATAATGTTAGAAATGACATGCAAAACCCTTCATATAATGATCTGCGCAATCCATAGATTGATACGATATCACATACATAGATCAAAGTTCTGGACAAGGTACGGATACTGAAGTGTGGCCTTTGGTTGGCACCATCGACAATTTGATTGGTTTCGCTCAATTTCTTTGCCTCCAAGTATAATTCAGCAATATCATTACCCACCCACTCATCTCCAATCGCATATCTGTGAATATATTTGTCAATAATCATTAATAAATCAGATACATCTCTGTCAGGAGAATGAACATAGATCTCACTGAATCTGGATCTGATACTTGGGGGTAAATCTTTCTTACCAATATCAGTAGAAGGGTTCATACATCCAAAAATTCTGAATTCAGGATGAGCTCTAATGGGCTCGATATCACCCTTTTCCGTTAAAAGCAATGTCCTTTGTTCATTTGCTTCATTAAGAAGATCAACGATACTTTCAAGGGTATCAGAGGAAGCCAAGTTGATTTCATCCAACAATAACCAATCTCCATTTCTGACTGCTTTTACGAGAGAACCTTCCACAAAATTAAAAACAAATGAATTTTCAACATTTGCTACCAGGAGTTCGAATTTCAGAACCATATCATCAAATTCGTACCACTGATCCATGATGATTTTCTTATCGTTGGACGTTAATCTTCTCTTCTTGGATGGTGGAGAATCATCATCTGTTTCTGTTACTGTTAAAACATTCTTGGCAAGCTTCATGGCCTCTCTCCACAATTTTATTACATTCTTCCATTGACCTCTGCTTAAGCATTTTCCTAATAATTGACTGAACTTTTCGTTCTTCTTTTTCGAGAATGTGGCTATGAATAGTCTCTGGAACTCGTCTTGGAGAGGAACTACCATGGTCTTGGCATTAACTGGTTTATACCCACCCAAAAGGTCACCAGATTCCGTTTGTTGCGAGACATTAATCACAGTGAGTCTTTTGTTCATCATCTTAGCAATTTGTTGTACAATCGTAGTCTTACCTGTTCCTGTTTCACCAACTAATAAAATTGGTTCAATCATCTGAATGGAGACCCCAATTTGCTCCATTAATCTAAGCGAATGATTGGTCTTTGCAAATGAAGTTTGATTCGAACCAGTTCGGAAAGTCTTGTCGACAGACTTTGTTAAGGTGGCTCTACCAACTTTCAAGAGATCAAGATCGTCAATAAAATTTGGGACATGCTTACTCAAAAATAAGTTAATTCTTGAGGTGGGAATTTCCAATGTGTCACCTATCACATTCACCAAAGGTACCAAGGCATTATATTCGGTGATTGAACTTCCAAAGCAGTCAATGGCCTCTGCAAAAATATTATCATATATGGAAGTTTCTAAAAGCTGTTCTGTGGATGCGATTCCATTATTAGCCAACATTATGTTACATCTGGAACAAAACTTCATCAAATCTCTAAAAGAAATGACTCTTGGGTTGGATCCTTTGTTGAGTGAGATGAAGGATGGAGCTGAATACACCTTTAGTATTTCATTGTAGCACTTGATAAACGGGTAGATAAGTTTTTTGAGTAATGGAAATTTATTTAATATAATTTCTTTTAATTCTACCTCGGATGGTAATTCCACCTTGACAAGTTTCCATAACCTCAATCCAATTAAGTCAGGAATAGTCAGTTCTCCTGTATCATTGGAAGTCCTTATGGTTGAAATAATTTGAAATCCATTTCTGGCCTTGATGACCTCCCCTCTGGATGGAATGGTTAATTCTCTCTTCTCTAATAATGTAAGGAGTATTGATAAGACATCAGTTGGAGCCTTATCAATATCTTCAATCAAGATCCATTTACCTTCCTTAACTGCAGAAGTCAATACACCAGACTTCCACTGGAATGTTCCCGGTGTTTCTCCAGACGTATAAGTACCTAGTAACATTTTTGAGTCTGTTTGTTCACCAAGGTGGATTTTGATAATCGAGTTGCTGTATGACATGAATTTTGCAAGCTGGTTAATAAGAAAGGTCTTACCTGAGCCTGCTTTTCCGTAAAGCATAATTGACTCATTGTTCTGAATATGCTGGGCCAATTGGCGGAGTACATGAACGGAATTTTCAGTCGGAACGAAAGCATTTGACGATTCAATGACATTTTCGGATATTTCATCAACATCAGAATTTGATACTTCAGTTGATTCTTGCAATTTAGGAATTAGGATACCACAAACGGATATTGTCAATGGTGATAAATCATCAGGGGAAATGATAATGCTTTTATCTCTACCCTCAGAAACTATTTCCTTTCCTAAGGCTAACTTCGAAAAGTTAGATAATCTTTTGCTCTCTAATAGATCTAAAAACCTGTAATCTGCTCTAATATCATTCTCATAATTTCCAATGACTTCTGAAGAGCCAATGTATTGATCTATCATGCTATTGGTGGCTTCTTCTGAGGCATTCAAGTATCTTGTTAATATTTGAATAGAAATATACTTGCTTATGGAATCACAGTCTTTGGCGAGGATGGAATGAAGAATCTGTGGGTTTACCAAGGCTTTGAATCTATGACTGTCGTAATTTATCAATCTATAGTATGCCAATAAAATCATTTGAAGCTCTTTGGGGGATACCTTGACAGTGGCTGAATTTTTCAACACATTATTCTTTGTTAAAAAGTACTCGATCAAATTGACAGACTCGGCGGACAACTCAATGAGCCTTGATAAAGCAGACAAAATGAGAGATCCAGATACCGAGAAGGCATCATCAACGGAATTAACTTCAAAGAAACGGGATTCGAACTGTCGGGGCAGGGAAATCCATCTGGAGATTAAATCCACAAAAATTGGCTTATATGAATGCAATATAGGTAAAGTAGTAGAAGGATGTAATGCGTATAATGCAAGGTTGTTGAGGTTGGCTGGAATCGATAGAGTAGTATCGAACTTGAAGGGAAGGACCTTACGATCAGAAGCTGAAAGAGCTTTATCCAACAACCTGTCACAAAGGTTCTGGTTCAAAATGATGTCGTTCATGATGTTAGAATGACTTCAAATACCAGAAATGTCACTAGTGATATTGGCTAAGTTAGTGAAAAATGTGATGAGATGAGTGCGATACATGCAGGATGATATATTCGGGGAAGGCTAAATGAGATATATATACGAACATACAACAGACTATGAGAAACGGGTGACTGCGGATAGTCTTATAAAAGAGATTACCTTTGCTTTATCTACTGTATTTCTATTTTGCGTTTTTTCCTGTCCTTTTGCTCTGTTTTAATTTTTCGTACTTTTATATTGGTAGATACAAACAACAGAATGATAAAATAATGCCATTCGTGAATGAAATTCGCTAGGAAAAACTCGGGATAGGAGACCACCAACTGTAAATGGGTGAATGCATCGTTTCCTGTTCTTATTCTGAGAAGTACAAATTACGTTGTCAGGATAATTTGAAGAACTTGAAGAATTTGAAAGTCTTCTATTTTCTCACCATGTTTACATTAATTACCTCTATGGTTAGAGAAAGCTCTCAAGTAACGAGTCGTAGGTATCCTGTTGAATATTAATACTTTCAATATAAAAAAATGACGACAACTGCAGGATTCGAACCTGCGCGGGCAAAGCCCAAAAGATTTCTAATCTTTCTCCTTAACCACTCGGACAAGTTGCCATTTCTTGAATATCAAATTACATTTGTCAATAGACCAAGTAAACCTAGCACTTGATTCACCCCATTCCCTTTGTCCTCAAATCGTTTGCTTGGCTTATTTTATATTGATAGCCATATCTTAAGCCTATCCTCAAAGTACGATTAAATTCTCACTAAATTTGTAGTCTTGAAAATTCAAATAATTCACAAATAATAGAAAAAATCTATAAATTTTGTATTGTGAAACTCTAACATGTTGCTAAATACTGACAATTTAAAATAAGTTTGCTACCAATAAAGTATTAGACGTATCTCCATGACCATACATACTTTGTACAATCCGTTTCTTGAATTTCAAGCTATTTTTGGAATCTATTTTCAGGTAATTATTTCGCAATTGCACAATGCACCACACTTTTATACCGATGATTAAGCCCCAGTGTTCCTCTGCAAACCAGATCAGTCCTAACCATTACTGGGTCTGTTTGGAGGGCAATTAATTCGTTCACGAATTACTAAAGGTCTTATCTCAAAGCAGTTTTGATCATATTGGTTGATCTTTGCGCGCCACACCTAATAAACTGCGATAAGCACGGGCATGTCGTCCTTTCGGGTAACCCTTGTTTCGTATATTTTATGGTTGCAACGACTCATCAAAAAGCTATTTAAGATGGTCCAAAGATCGGAAGTGGTTGATGTTATTGTGTTAACTGACTCGAACCAGAAGATTCTGGTCCGTGATAGCAATGATGCATATGAACTTTTGGTCACGGATGTTTCCGAAGAATCGGCACTCAACGAGTCGACACTCACGGTGTCAAAAAAGTCACTCCCGGAATATCTCAGGCAACAAGTATATGTTGTGGATTCAGTGAAAAGTGGTATTGGACGGTCCGGGTCCAAGGATCTCTATTCAATTGTCTTGGGCCCCATCTTCAAATTGTTGAATGTTGACCATAGGTATATTCCGACCGCTTCGGCCAGCACAATTGAAGAGTTTTCCAAAGCATTAACCGGTGGAAACATCACAATTATCTTCATAAGTGGGGACACTTCGATTTCCGAATTCATTAATGGTCTCGATAAAGTTCAATCTGGCAATGTGACCATCTTTCCAATTCCTTCAGGAACTGGTAACAGTCTAGCATTATCTTTGGGGTTCGTAGAACCACTCAAGTCGATCTCTAAGCTTTTCAAGTCGGTAGAAAAACCGGCACCTTTGAACCTCTATGATGTGACGTTTCCAAAGGGGTCATTCTTCCTAGTACAAGATAAGTTGGCAGACGAAATCACGAAGCCATTGAAGTTCTTGGTGGTTCTTTCATGGGCATTCCATGCTTCTTTGGTGGCTGATAGCGATACACCTGAATTAAGAAAGAACGGGTTGGACAGGTTCAAGATCGCAGCCTTTGCCAACCTAGAACGGGACCAGAGGTATGAAGGCCTGGTTTCGATCGATGGTCATACTTTAGACGGCCCATTTGCATACTGGGTAGTCACTGCATCCAAAAAGTTCGAGCCTACCTTTGAAATCCTGCCAAAGGGTAACATTTTTGATGATAATTTGTATTTAATATCATTCAATACTGAAAATAGTGGGAACTATATTTTGGAGGTAATGAACCAAATCTATGATAAGGGGAAACACGTTAATAACCCCAAGGTGAGATATGAACAAGTTACAAAAGGTCAAAAAATTGTTTTGCACACCAAAAATGCCCAAGAGAAGTTACAACGGAGATTTTGCGTGGATGGAAGCATAGTTTTGTTACCAGACCAACCAGAGCATGAGTTAGAGATAGTTTCCCAAGGAAACCACCACAACGGGTGGAACTTGCACGTTGTGCACTAGATATATATATTTATGAATACAACAAGAACTGTGAACTGTAGATACTTGAGTTCTGGTCCAAAGTCTACTGTTGTGTAAGCATGCATGACGTAAGCATTAAGTAAATTATTTAATAGCTAAACCAGTAGCACAGAACTCAATGGTTGGTAGGTTTCAAATTAATGTAAATCTATCGTATGGTGTAAGAGATTTTTACTTCAATGCCATATAGTGAGCAGCAGCTTCATAATTGACCTGATGCTTGCGGGTGGGAGGCTTCACAGCAGGAGGCCCCAGCGCAGGGGGCTTAGAATGATGATTTATCAGATCCACCTTAGCATGGTTATGCTTCTTCAGATACTTTGTATCTATAGTTGAAGCTATAGACTTTGTATCGGAGATTGCAGAATTGATCTTCTTTAATGGATTCCAAGTCATGATAATTAGGGAGACTGAACTTATTGAATAAATTGATTAAATTGAATGATTATAAAAAGCTAGAACCCACCAGATCGACCCTACTTATATAGTTTGCAAATCCCAGCGGTTTGCCCCTAGTCATAGTACACAAATCCACCAAATTTGTCAGATACAGCCCGAAGGAGACAATAGAAGTGTAAATGTGACTAGAGGTTACGAGCGGTATTAGTCAAATATCAAGCCTCACCAACACGGCTGTGTACACAAGTAGATAAAAGTCACGATATTGTATTGTACAGCGGGGAAGAGGTATACGAACTATACTATTAACTGGTAATTAGTCATGAGTCATGATCCGGGCTTAGAGCGGAATTTCGCAGCCTTAATACCGCGTGAATAATATACAATCCACCAAATCAAGCATTTGACCCCATCAACTTAACGATTAGGTAGACGAACCAGAGGGTTGAGTAATGTTAGATCCACAGAAGCCAAATCACATGAAATCAGCCCTACTGTGGATAGAACCTAGAAGGTTGCTAGGGACCATTACTCATCTTCCCCTGATTCCTGTACCTACGCCGTGTACTGACAAATGTTCATCTGTACCCGTTGTTCCCACCTCGGTTACCTCTATTGGGGCCGAGAATGTTCCCCGAAGCGTTATCGGAATTCAATTGGTTTGCCAGGTGGAAACTTTGATTGGATGTGTCATTTTGGTACTGGTTACCCCTATTGTAGCTATTTTGGTTGTAGCTGTTCTGGTTATAGCTGTTCTGGTTGTAGCTGTTCTGGTTGTAGCTATTTTGATTGTAATTTTGATTATAGCCTTGATTATAGCTCTGATTATAGTTCTGATTATAGTTCAGGTTCAGGTTGAAGTTTTGATTATATTGGTTACGGCCTTGGTTATTCTGGTTGTATCCATGGTTGCGACCTTGGTTATATTGGTTATAGCCTTGGCTGTACTGATTATTGCCACCATTTGAACCACCGTTACGGAAATTGCTATTGAACCCACTCAGGTAATTTCCTGCCATCCGCCTTTGCTGACTCATTTGTTGCTCATAAGATTCCGTTCTATTTGCCAGTGCATCTCCTAGGGCTTTGTACCCTCCTCTTCTAGCAGAGTATGCCAAATTTAAATCTTTTCCTTTGGGTCCCCTGTTAATGTATTCACTGTTGTCGGGAGGTGCATTGAAACGGTTCCCCCGGTTTCTTTGAAACCCTTGCTGCTGCATGGCACTGATATCCTCGTATGTCAAAGCTTTGACATGTGGGATGTAGCCATTTAACAACATTGATTTTCCAAGAGATTTAGGAGGCATCGAATATTGAATTTGCATATATTCCTTATTCAGAACATCTGGCATATCCCCTTCTTTCAATGGAAACTTCATCAAACCTTCAAGCTGGTACACCCCATGCTTGAAGGCAATTCCAGACAACCCGCTCTTTGCATACTTGAATACTACTTCTGGTGTATTCTTTTCGTATAAATTCTCAGCAAACTTTTTAAAGTTCTTATTATGACTGGATATGAACAAAACCTCCTGCTTGTTTGTATTTCTATCCAATTCATCGGGTGTCAAGAATTCATACTTGGCCTGGACTGCTGTCAAAAGACGCGTTTCATCAATGAAAGGTAATAATGCAATCCCCTGCCAGCTCATTTTTGCTCCATTCATATCAATCTTGAAATCCTCAGGATAAAAGTCGATAATTTCACTCTTTGGACTCGACATGAGATCTCTGAATACCTCCGGCAAAGTATGGCCCGAAGCAGCAGGCAACACAGACATCAACTGTTCGTATGGTCTGAAAGGCTCACCTTGATCAAAAACAATGCCCTCTTCAGAAACTAGTTCGGTGAAGTCAGTGAAATCCGCTGCAAACGGAGCATAGTGGTAAGGATAGTACCATTGCCACGAGGGACATCCTTGGTAGTAGTAGAGTAACACCCATGAAATACCCTCCAAATACGAACGGACTACCGCCCGACGTGTCTGATCAACTTCCTCATCAGTGGTGAGATGAAACTTTGATTTATAGTAGCGCTCACGGAAACCCGGTTCCCACAATCTCACTTTGTCTCCGTTCTCTGTATCATCATCTTCATTTACTTGAGTTGCAGTTCTTTTTTTCTCTTCATGCTTAACTTCAGGCTCTTTTTTCAAAGTATCTGTAGAAAGCTCTGATTCACTTTTGATAGCACCATTTCCATTAGGATCTGAACCTTCAATGGTGGCTTGAGCACCCTTTCCTTTCGATTCAATCAATTTTTTCAAAGCCAATGCCGCTTCGTTATTTGCTAAATTAGCCATGGTAATCACATCTCTGTTTTGAACGATATCTTTGTTAGACAAGTTTGCATATCCTTGCACTGTTTCACCAGAAGTTGTCATGAGAGGCATATTAACATCTGCAACAATAGGAGCCTTGTCTTTGCCCTTGGTTACCTGAGGCAAATATGTGTTCTTGAGTGCCTCATCTTCTTGTTGCCATTGCTTTCTTCTCTTATTGCTTTCTTCTCTCCTTGCTTCGTTTTCGTGCCTTTTTCTGAAAATCTCGTTTTCCTTGTAAGCCAAATTCCCCATCAATTTCTCCACTAATAAAAGGTTTAACTTACCATCACAGGTTATATAATCTTTGACATGGGGAAGAAGTCTCTTCCAACAATTGACTAAAATATCAATACCGTTGTCACGAACATCCAAACTTGGTAGATGAGGCAAGAAATCGTTACCCACAAAGAAACACATGAAAACCCAATCATCAATTGCACGTTCCAAATCGAACGGAAATGACATTCTGGGAATATTAAGTTCCACTTGTAAATACTCTCGTAAGACGTTCACATGTAACCACAAAAATGGTTTCTTTTTATCTCTCTGGGCAATATTATCTCGTTGTTCCTGTGTCATCATTAACTGCTGAGAAGTAGATATTCTACTATCTTGATTTGCAAACACATCCTCTCTGAGCACTCTGAAATGAGGTTCATGGGTAGCGAGTCCCAAGAAAATTAAATCAGCATCTAATCCGTAGATACAATGTTTGGTATTTGGGTCATATTGAGGATCCAGTCTCTGCAGTCTAATGAAACTCATAAGTTTATGTTCACCTTCACCTGGAACAGTGGCATCACTTATAATTACTTGCAAGTTAGCCCATCCTGGATCATTAGCAAGCTTATAGGCTACCCAATAACGCAAGGCAGCAGCTAAGCCGTCCATAAAAGGAGTTCCTGGAGTGATGGCATTCGAATCCCATGCCTTTCTCTCTTTGATGGACTTATCGATAATCTCACCTCTCAATTCTCGTTCGTGAAGTTCTCTGTCCTTTTCTTCTTCTTTGATTTTTGCTTCTTGGGCGGATCTGAATCTTCGGGCTCTTTGTTGGTTCATTTTGGCTCTTGGGGCTACTCCATCAACAGCTATCATCAACACTTTACGAGGCCTGGCCATCATCAAAACACGGTCTGTATATGTAAAAATGTCCAAAAACATCTCGTCTTCTGTTGCTGGAGGTGGCTTGTGCTCAGGGTGGGAACAAGGATGAACAATACCGTTCATATCCAAATAGAGATTGTCGACTTCTCCATTGGGATTGGGGTCATCGTATTTGGCCCCGCCGATAGCTTCATCCACATCTTCTTCGATCACGGGTGAGATGATCTTTGGATACTTTCTCGAAAGCCATCTGAATAATGCAGGCACACCCATATTGGCTCTTTAGTACCGATGTAGTATTATGTAGAGAAGAAAATGTCGATGAGTCCTGGGGGCACTGTGTGCAGAACCGACCTATGTGCAGGATGAGCAGTGGATGCAAATTCGAACACCAGTTGGTCACCAGCTTGAAGGCAAGTTTACGATTTGAATCTAGGTTTCATGGGTTGAAATACAATTTAGGATACTAGACTTATATCCGTGAAATTAGGGCCGATGAATATGAAGAGTTAATAAAGAGAGTCACATGAATATCGCCACTTCTAGCAAGTATGACAAATAGCCTGTGGAATGATATAATTTTTTGGAGTACCCACAATTTGGGTATCACATCCTATAATCAAAACCTTAAAATGGTGGATTGGAACGTTGCATGGAGATCATATCCTTGGCACTATTTGCTAAGCGAAATATTAAATAATTCACGGTTGCCAATGTTGGAATGATATTTTTTGGCCCCTACTACCCCTCTACTGCCATTCTGCTGGTATATCTAACTATATTGGGCGACGATTAATAATCAAAAGAATATCTTGATATCTTGATACGAACGCCTCATTTCGTTGAATAACGAGAGCACCAAGTAGTTCACCGTTTCAGGAAACAAGCGGCATGGTATAATGTTCATGACTCGGGGTCGTTTTAGAATATTCCTAGCAGCGTTTGTATCGATGCAACGTTTATGTCCATCTATAAATTCCTTACAGGTCGCATAGTAACGGTCTATTGTCAGGGACCTCGTATAATTTAAAACTGTGGAGCGTACTAATGTTATTTATCACTGATAACGGGTTTGCACCAATAACTTGCCCGACCCGATTATTAAACCCATCCACGACCAAGCCACAGTAATACGAAGTAGTGGTGCCACTAGTGAGCCGAATTTTCTTGGTTTCATCATGCTTAAGGCCGGTTTCCGGGGTTGGCACAACGGCCATACCGTTTCAGCGCCCGAGATGCCCTCACGTGAACTCGCGACAGTGGTATGGGTGCATGTTTCAGGAAGTTTTGCCCGAAAGAGGTCAAGCTGCATTACTAACGGTTCTACTTTGACAGTTCTCAAAACCAGCAGACCTCATAGTACCTTCACAGCTGGCTCGCACTCGAGATGATGTCCCATTCAGCCTCGTTCTGGCTCAAATCTTGTTCGTTTTATCGCTACTTTTAATCAGTGAGTCATCTTAACTTTAGCCTAATCCCGACATTCAACTCGCATATGCACCATGCAGGCATGCAGATGCCGGTCAATATTTCCGCTCTAATAATTTGCAACTGTGCAGTGCCTCTACTATTATCAACAAAGCAAGCCACACCTATTTTCCGATGAGATATATAAGTAAGACATATCGCTACTGGTGCGTGATTACTGTCTAGGTTTTCTCGGTTTAACCTGTTTATACTTTGAATAATCAAGTTTTCGACATGGTTGCCGTGTTAACCCCATTCCAAAGATTAAAATGGGGGTTCTTACCAGTGAGAAGAATCGTGGATGAAGATGAAAATGGGAATATCATTCCAGAACCCATCCCAGAAGAAGAAACCCAAACCGAAAGTGTGAACCAATCTTTAGAAAAGTCCTTGTCTTTGTCTGAAAATGTCAAAGAAACTGATACCGACTCCACTACTTCTGGTCTTGAGTATAGAGACGAAAAGAATCGTAAATGGTGGAAATTCTTTGATGAATATGAATACAGAGTAGACCAGAAAACCAAAAACAAGCGTAAGTGGTACAAGTGGTTCCATGACAATGATACTTTAGAAGAGAAGAAGGTGATCTTGAAGATCGATCTTCTCTTGACATTGTATTCTTTAGCTGCCTACTGGGTCAAGTATCTTGACCAAACAAACCTCAACAATGCTTATATTGGTGGTCTTCAAGAAGGTATTGGTATGAAAGGTAATGATTTGGTCAACACTCAAGTCATGTTCAGTGTTGGTAACATTATTTTTCAAATTCCTTTCATTTACATTTTGTATGCTTTGCCTTTAAATTACGTTTTGCCCATTTTGGATATCTGCTGGTCGATCTTAACAATTTGTCTCTCTAGGGTGACGACTGTTGGCCAACTCAAGGCTCTTCGTTTTTTGATTGGTGCTTTCGAAGCACCTTCTTACATTGCATACCATGCGTTATTTGCCTCGTGGTTTAAATCAAGTACTGGTGAAGGTGCCAGAAGAGCCGGTTTCTACTACTTTGGTCAATATTTGGGAGTTTTGACTTCGGGTTTACTCTCGGGTGCCATTGAGAGACATTTGGGAGGTGTTCGTGGTCACGAAGCATGGCAATGGATTTTTATTATGGATGGTATAATCTCACTTGTCGTTGGTTTCATCGGCTTCTACCTTATTCCTGGTACTCCTGAAGATTGTTACAGTATTTTCTTGTCTGATGACGATATTAGAATTGCCAGAAGAAGAATGAGAGCTGATCAGAAGGATGCAAAGCCAAGAGAAAATCCCATCAAACATTTCTTTGACCCCAGTATTTGGAAGTCGATCTTTTCATCGTGGCGTATTTACGTACTTTCGTTATGGAATATCTTCTGTTGGAATAACAATAACGGAACTTCTGGGGCTTATGCCTTGTGGTTGAGATCCTTGACAGACAGCAATGGTAAACCTAGGTATGGAAAAGGTGAGCTTCAAGACTACACCGCCTTGACTCCAGGTTTGGGGATATTGTGGCTTGCCATAACTGCCTCTATGGCCGATTTGTTCGAGTCCCGGTGGGCTGCGATAATATTTTCTCAGGTGTTTAACATAACTGGTAATGTTATTTTGGCTGTATGGCATGTGCCTGAAAGATCAAAATGGTTCGCATGGTGCTTACAATATTTCGGATGGGCGATGGCCCCAGTATTGTACGCATGGCAGGGTGATATTTGTCGTAGAGACATTCGTGAAAGACAAGTAGTTTTGGTGGTGATGAACATTTTGGCCCAACAGTCGACTGCATGGACCTCTGTGTTAGTATGGAAAACTGTTGAAGCACCAAGGTATCTCAAGGGTTACACCTTCACTGCTTCATGTGCGTTGGCATTGTCTGTATGGACTTTCGTTGTGTTGTACTTCTACAAAAAAGAAGAAAGAAAACATGCCAAAGAGAATGGTATTATCCTTTACAACTCGGCAATCGATCCTGATTTTGTCCCATCAGAGTCAGAAGTCAAAAACACAAACGATACCGATAATTCGGAAAAGAAATAATTTTATGGCCCATATACGAATCATTAATTGAATAATAGATAAACTTGTGAAAATTTAATAGAATATAATGCGAATCATGTATTGTAGATTGCGACGAACATTATTACATTTATTAATCAATCTTCGTCCATTATTACATTTATTAATCAATGTGACTTACACTAGTATTCGTATATTGTGCGGTTTAGACAAGCCCTGCTTCGTAAGAATCAGCCAGTGACTCCAAAGATTAGGGTACTTCCTGATAAAATGGACTACAACTGTGTCCAGTGATTTAATAATTCTTTACCGGCCGCAAAACAGTATTTTGCCTTCAAAAACTAGGCAATATAGAAAGTTGAAAATTTTGAATCGAATTATGGCAACATCTTTAGTCCCTTTCTGTCTTCTTGGCATCACCCTCAGCATCCTCGATATATTCTTCAGAAGGAACTCTCTTCTCCATGTAGTTGATATGCTCTTCGTAAGTATTGGTTTGACCCAGAGTGGTGTAAGTGATCTTGTTAATTTCAGAGTAATCTGGACATAATTCAGCACCCTTTCTACCAATCATGTACCAAGGCAAGTTGAAGATTTCTTCCATAGATTCCAAAGATCTACCAGCAACTTCTGGAACAAAGAACCAACACCAGAACAAACTGATGATAATAACACCAACGAAGAAGTAGAACGCACCGAAGTTGTCCAAGGCAAGTAACATTTTTGGCACGGCCTTAGAGTTACCATACTGGTTAGCAAAATGCAACACCATGGTGGCTGATTGGGCAAAGGATCTGATATTCAATGGGAAAATCTCAGATCCCAACAAATATTGGATCGAGTTAAAACCCATGGTCCAACCAGTACCACTGAGGAACAAGGCTGCAAGTGCACCTGTAGAAGCTCTCTTTTGAGATCCAGTCAAAACAGTACCATCCTCAGCAGCTTGAGGAACGATGGTTAAGAAGATAGCGAAGTAAAGAAGACATGACAATTGAATGCTCAATCCAATGTACAATGCTCTTCTTCTACCAAGGTAATCAATAATGAAAAAAGCACACAAGTATGCAGAAATGAATTTGACAACACCCAAAACGGCAGACATTTTCAAAGTGTCGGTACCTTCAATACCGGCAAGACTCAAAAGGTCATTAGCGTAAATGGTAATTGCATTAGCACCGGACCATTGTCCCAAAATTTGAGCAGCAGCGGTGATTCCAAAGAATCTGTATCTGATGGATGTAACAGTAACAAGGTCCTTGAATTGTTTCAAAATATTGGTGTCTTTCAAAGCTTCTTTTTCGGAGTGCACTTGTTCGTTAATATCACTGATTTCACCAATAATGTAAGGATGGTCAGGAGGCAAGTTTCTGATCTTGGATAAATTCTGAATGGCCTTGTCAGGTTGGTTGTCCCTTAACAACCATCTTGGACTTTCGACACACAATAAGGAAAGGAAGAAAATTAATCCGGCCAATACGATCTTCAAGGAAACACCGACAACCCATTGCTTTCTAGACTCGCTAGAAATATGCAAAACGGCACCGTAAGAGACGAAGTAACCAATCATGATACCAAAATAAACGGCACCCGAGAAAATGGAAACCGCCAACCCTCTGATAGCTTTTGGTGCCACTTCAGAAGTATAACTTGGACCAATCGTGGTGGTTTGACCAATGGCCAAACCTTCAATCAATCTACCAGCATAAAGTTGGCCAATGGAGTGTGCAGTGACCTGTAAAATCGCACCAATAATCCAAATTCCACACACAACTTGTAACGCACGCAATCTTCCGAGTTTATCAACAGAGTACATGGCAATAAGGGCACCCCCAATAGAACCAAGCTGGACCATTGAGGTGATGTTAGACTTCAAGTTTGCAAGCTGATCAGCGGTCTTGGTTTTGTCAGCCAAACCAAAGTATTCCTTAAATGAGGGGAGGGCAATCTGACCGGAGATATTACCTTCATCGAAACCTCTTGCTGCACCCAAGATACCGAAGACAAAGATACTGAGGTAAAGAGTCCAGTTGTAGATCTCAGGGGGAGACAGGTCGGAATTCACTTGCCATTTGAATTTTGGCTTTGGAGCAGGGTCTAACTGTTTCTCCTCATCATTTTGGGACACTTGAGAGATGATGGAACGAGCTTCCTTTTTGTCGTCACCCATGTTAGAAAACTTATGAAGTGAGTATTAATGAAGAAAATCAAAATTTACGAGCCAAACCATGTACTTATATATTAATGACTACAACGGCATTCCCCATACCAATTGTCATACAAATTTTCGCATATAGGCTTAACGATGTTGCAGGCTGCTAATAAAGATGTGGGGCAAATACTGCAAACAACCTGACGCACGCGGCGTCCGATCGAGTGTATACAGGACATCGCATAGTAAAGTATCGTTTTAGGTAATGAACAATCGCAGTTCCGATGGTAGTGACAGACGTTGCCCCGCCCCCTCGGGTGGGACGGTCCCAAATCAAATTATTTTCTGGTGTGGGGGCTTCTGGAACTTGGGGTACGGTGGCATCTACAATTCGGCCCCTGTCCAGTGGTCGAGGTGTACCAGGGTACGTGATATATCCGCCACCGTCGTTTATTACTTCTATTGCTGTCGCCTTAACGTGGTGTGAGGATGGGTCATTTTTACTGTCGGGCGGCTTTGTGCTGGGCAATACTTCAAAGTTGACGCGCTGCGATGTTGGTAATAATATTTGAGGTTCGTCCATGCATATCGATTATGCAATCCCGGGGTCCTCACAGAACGGGCATAGTGACTGTTTTTTGCAAGGTTTCTTTTTAGGTCCCAAACCTTTTGACCCCGCATTATTTTATCCAAGAAAAATTTGCGAGATCTACCATACCACATTACTTTCTATGTAATTACAGTGTTACATCGGAGTTACGACTGGCACCTGTTGATTATGCTTGGCGATTCACCGGAAGATGTATGCAAGTTTTGTTTCCGGCCCGCATCGCAGCGGAATTTCACGGTGATGCGGGCCGAGATGGCTCAATACCAACAAAAAAATTCTCCAAATATGCCCCTCCCGGGGCGCACAACTAATATCGGAGTTGCTCACCAGTAAAATTTTGTCCCCCCACCACCCCGCAGTTTCGTTACACCAATAAACACCCGCCGATTAGATACTTCGTTAGCATATACTACGGGTGGGGTTTGAGTTGGTGCTCCTAACAGAAGAAATTTAAAAAAACTGTTACGTAAATTATTATACATCAGAGGTGATATAATATCTCATTCATTTCCCGTCTTCTTTTGGTCTCTTGGCGGCCCCTCCCTGGGTTTGAATTGGTCTCTTCTTATCATTCCCCTCAGCCAGTCCCGGAGAATCTTTTTTTCCTTCGCCAATAGGCTTGTGCACAGTCAAGGTGCTTTCGCTAAATGGATGCCCCATCGGCACCGGTTTATTAACCGCGTTATTTGTAATTTGTGGGGTATTTTTCGCCGGGATTGGTAAAGTAGGTTGACCACTAACACTTGAGGCCACTGGTGTGGATTTTGCAGCCGTCAAGGCCTTTGATCCAAATGCATTGCTCTTAATTCCGGGGGTAATGTTATTGCTTGCAATACCAGAAACGGAACTGTTTCCACCAGCTTTGGTGGCCTTATTCTCCTTTTCAAGTCTTTCCACTTTCTTGTTCAACATTTTGAGCTTCATCTCAAAGAGCTTCTCCACTTGTGCTTTCGTCTTTTGCTTCTCCTCCTCTATTCTTTTATTGAATTCGTTCTTCAAACTCTCGATCTCTTTTTGTTTGTCAGCATTTTTCCCGGAGAAACCATCATCAGTCTTGGCACTGATTCTTGCCTGGAACTCTTTGTCTAGCGTCGATTTCCTCTCTTCAACACTGCGTTCTAACTCGTCGTATTTTTGCTTAAATTCATCTTCCACTTGTTTGCGCAATGTTTGATCATTGGCAAGTTTCGATACTTCATTCTTCAACTGTTGCTCAAATTGTTGTTGAAGGTCCTTTTGAAGTTGTTGCTTTTCCACTTCAAATCCCGCCTTCAATTTTTTGATTTCTCCTTCCGATGCATCAGGAACAACATCGCCTTTTTGCTTCAATTGATTCACCTGATTAATCAATCCAGTTTTCTCCTGTTTCAATGCATTAATACTCTTTGAATGATCATCTCTCAAGGTTTTAAGCTTGGCATTAAGCTGTTCAACTTGCTGGACACTCTCCGATTTAGCCTTCGCAATCTGTTCCTCGTTGCCCGCTTGCAATTTCGAAATCTCTTCATTAAGTGAAGTAATGGATTCTTGCAATTCTTTTATTCTTTCATTTTGAGATTGGATACGAGTATTGGCCTTGTTTCTGAGTTCGTTATACTTTTCTTTCATGTTCAATATAACCTCGTTATCTGCTTCAGTTTGAGCAGTAGTGGCAGCAGAAGCTTCAGCGCTTCCTTGTTCAGAGGCTGAAGTCAATCTAGTCTTCAACCGCTCATTTTCTTCTTCTACCAATTTGACCCCTTGGCGACTAACTTCAATTTCAGTGGCAAGCAGTGCTAATCTTTCCTTCAATGGATTAAGTTCAGAGTATGCCACTTCCACTTGTCCTTCCAAGTCCTTTATCTTTTGCAACCTTTCATTACTCTCATTCCGTAATGTAGTATTACTTTCACGAAGTATATTTAATTGTTGCAACTGCTCTTCAATCCGTTCACTTTCCTTAACAGATTGATTCACACTGAAGCTATTATTAATGGTACTACTGTCATTTTGTGAAGAGGCCAATTCAGCCTTTACCCGGGCCAATTCCTCTTGAAGTTTGCTAATAGACTTCGACATCGATTCATATTCTTCATTTTTCAAGTTCAACTTGAGCTCCGCTGCCTCCTTCTCGCGACGCAAGTAGGAAACAACATCCTTCAAATTGTTATCTTCCATAGAGACATCCTCATTATCCAAGGACCCATTCTTCGATAACTCAAATTGATTCAAAACGATATCATACTGTTGCTTTAATTCTTCAATCTTCACTTTAGCTTCCTTCAATTCATCCTCAATAACAGACCTTTCCAAACCTAACGATTCTTCTTGGCCAATGAATCCTTCCAATCTTGAATTCAACGCTTGTATTTCGCTCTTGTAACGTTCAATTTCTTCTTGATGCGTCACAAACTGCTCCGACAATTCATTATTCTTCTTTAGTTCCTCGTGATATTTAGATTGGTTAGAGGACGCTAATTGCACTTGAATTTCTAAATCTTTTTTAAGCCCCGATAATCTGCCTTCATAATCATTCTGCAAATTGTCAAACGCCTCTGCTTTGTTGGCATACTCATCAAGTTTTTTCATCAAGTCGTTCTCTTGGGCCCGATGCTCTTCCTTGGCATACGCAAGTTCATTTCTAGCTTCCAGGACAGCAACATTAAGACTAGCGACTTCATCTCTTAATGAACCTTGCTCCTTTATTGCAGCCTCGTACTTAAGTGCGAAATCAGACTTGTACTGCTCAAAACTGGTAGTGGCATTGATCAAAGCATCTTCACTGGCCTTTGCGAGAGTCGTTAATTCTTCCACTTGACTCTCTGCAATCCTTAAATCCTCTTTGAGCTGGTTAATTTCGATTCTCAACCCTTGCTTTTCAGAATCTTCTGACGATGCGCCAGTATTTGAATTTGCCACGATTCCACTTGGGCGTCTGCTCAATGCAGAGTTAAGTTCGTAAATCTTGTTTTTCAAAGTTGCAATTGTCGACTCTCTTTCATTAATTTTAGCCTTTGCTTCTAAAAGAGACTGTGTAATTTCTCCAACTTGTTCCAATTTCGTATTTTGGGCCTTTAGCGCGAGTTCAGCTTGGTTACTTAAGATAGATATTCTTTCATCCTTGTCTGAAAGCTTTCCATGTAACTCTTGATAATTCTCGATTGATCTATTGAGTCTCTCTGACAATTCCTTGCTCGACTCATCTCTTTCCTTCAACAATGATTGTAAATTGACAACAAAATCATTAAGATTATTCTTGTCTGACTTGAGTTGTTCAATCTCATTTCTAAGAGATTGATATAAGGACTCATTGTACTTCTTTTCTGTTTCCAAGTTACTGATCACAAGTTCGTTTTTTGAGACTTTAGACTCTGCATCCCGAAGCTCGTTTGATTTATTCATTAAGAGCTTTTCTTGTTTCGATGCCTGATCTTGCCAGAATTTGAGATTTGTGGACGTTTGTGCAATCTCCTTTCGCAATTCATCAATAGTAGCTTCAGCATTAGAAAATCTACTTTGGGCTAATTCTGCTGCGTGTTTGCTGGACGCCAATTGGATTGTGAGTTCGCCTTTTTCATTGGTAAGAGCTCGTAACTTCTTATTCAAGTCATTTGTGGCCTCATTGCTCTGTCTTTGAAGATCTTTCAATACCTTATTACTTTCTTCAAGCTTCTTCTTGAGGTCATCATTGATTTGAACCAAATATTTTCCGTCTCCATGAGCAGCCGGGTTGGTACCATTTTCAACAGACGACTTAAGTATATCCCGTTCTTTTTGAACAGCATTAAGCTTAATGTTAACACTTTCCAATTCACCTTCTAGAGTAATGATTGCGTCCTTGGCTTCTTCGATAGCGATGGATTCAATATTGATGTTCTCTTCTTCTTTACTTTCCAACTTTTTCGATAAAATTCTAATGGCTTTGAGTAATTCTTCATTCTTTTGTCTTAATTCAATAATGTTGCCAAACTCGACTAGTCTCTCCGAGATCAATTGATCTGATTCATTTTCAGTGCTATTAGGATCGAAATTTCCACTCTTTTGAAGAATATTTTCGATAGCTTGCTTCTCACTTAGAGTAAGAGGATCCTCATTATTATCTCTGATCTTGGAATGGATCAAGTAGTAACATAACTGTCTACCTAAATCTTTCAGTAAATTTTTGATCGAAATCATCTCATTTTCATATTCGTGTAATCTTGCTCTTAACCTATTGCTATCTTTTTCAATGTTGACCTTTTCCACTCTAATACTTTCTACTTTTCCAAGCATTTCTTGTACCGTGCTTTCATAGAATTTTACTTGCTCGCGGTAGTTAGCAATAGCAGGTTTCTTTGATTCCAATTCGTTAACAAAGGATTCTAATTGAATAGCCAATTTTTCCTTCTGTGATCTCTCCAAGACTAATTGTTTCTTCAAATGATTGAATTCCGAATATAACGTTGACAAAGAAATTCCCTGTGATGCAATTAATGAAGATGAATCTGTTAATTTGGGCAACTCGCTTTCTTTGTGCAATTCCGAGTCCAAAACATCTTCTGTTCTCTTCAATTTCTCCTGTGTCTCGATCAATTCCTCCGTCTTTTGTGATAGGGCGTCTTCGAGTGCATTGATGGACTCTCCCAACTTTTGCTTAATTTCCTCAATATAAGATTCAAGTTGGGAAATTCTTTCAGCACGTTGTTCTCCTTGAGTTCTTGTGAGTTTAATTAAATCTTCTTGGTTCTGAACTTGTTGAATTAAGCTTGCCTTTTCATGATCGAATTGTGACTTTAAGCTGGAAATCTTTGACGTCTGTTCTTCCACTTTCTTTCTCAATGAATTGACGGTACTATCGTTCGATTTATTTATGCGCTCAAGTGATTCGTTCTGTGAAGATAATTTTGCCACTTGATTAGATGTCAACAAATATTCCGACTCATGCTTCTTTATCAAATCAGTGTATCGTTTTTGGATTGATTCTAATTCATCCTCAAACCATTGTTTTTGATTATTCAAGTACCCCACTTCATTGACAACCTTAGTTAAATCTAATTTCAAAGTGAAGTTTTCGTTCCTAGACTCGTTTAATTCTCTTGTAATTTCATTAAATTTTGTACTCTGTTCAATATTGACAGCAGTTAATTGATTTAAAGAATCGTTTAGTCTTGAAATCTTCTTCTCGTAATTTTCCTCTGAAAGCCTATTTTCATTGGATAATTTTTCTTCTGTTTCCTTGACTCGTACTATTCTATCACTCAAGCTTTTATTGGCCTCCTCTAACTCGTGTATACGACGATCTTTGTGGCCAGAATCGAAATTAAATGTTTCTGACTGGTTCTTAAATTCATTCACCTGTGATTCCGCTGCAGCAAGTTTAGACTTGAGATCATCTATTATCTTGGATGAACTTTGGACACTCTGTTCGTACTTTAAGTTGATAAATGAATTTTGCGACGCAAGTTCGTCATATTGTGTTGATTTAGTAAGTAATGCTTCAAGAGCAGCTCCACCTATGGATGCAACTGAGTTTTCGTCAATACCTAAAAATCCAGCTACCACTTTAAGGGAATCATCTAAATCAAGAGAGGATCCCATAGACTCTGCAAGTGCCAAAGTATCGTTAGGATGTGCTCGTTGCAAAATTGGGGAGCTAACCACCTGTGATACATCCTCCGTATCTTTTGCAACATCGAACGATTTCGGCGTACTAATTTGATCGATATCTTTTAATGGCGGTAAAGACTTCAGTGGAGTTGCGAAGTTCTGATTTTGGGAAGGAATTTGTAGGATTGATGTATGTGGTTCGTCATTATCCCCATTATCGTCCTCTTCAAACACGGCAATTGGTACTTGGTTCTCTCGGTTATCGATATCGACATCGATATCATTACCATTTAATGGGGCCGAAGCATGAATTTCTGGAATGATGGGCAAATTAGGATCGAGGTTGTCCTGAGGAGGCGATGATTGTGATGCTACGTTCAATTCCGAGGCATCTTGAGATTCATCAGCTCCAATTCCTTCTTCGTAGACGGCTGAAGGCTCATCCGTAGCGGTTACCACATTCGAGGCTGAACTTGGACCCTGCTCGGCATCCGTAGTACGGTTGGACTCGACAGGAATAGCATTGCTTGTTTTCTCCGCGTCGGTCATGTTGACGTCCGGCACGCTGCTATCATTCAGCGGCTCACTCATTCGAAAAGTTGATGAATGGGGACTGTACTGACAGTTTCTACAGTGGAAATGCCGTATATCAGTATAGTTTGTGAGTGAGTACGACATGGAACGACATCGGGTGTCATAGAATGTCGTGCTGGTCGCGACAGAAATAGCTGACAAGCCAGCACGAGGGCTCCTGCCCTTGAAGATGGTCTCTTGCACGTGACTGCGAAACTGGCCATATCGCCTTCGCGTCACTCTTCTGCAGGTCTTGATTATGTCAGCACACTTTCTCGTCCTCCTCGCTCCCAAACAAAATTTTCAACAGAAACTACTTTCTAATCATTCAAGCAACCAAAGATGATTGAACCATCCTTAAAGGCTTTGGCTTCCAAGTACAACTGTGAAAAGTCTATCTGCCGTAAATGTTACGCTAGATTGCCACCAAGAGCTACCAACTGTCGTAAGAGAAAGTGTGGACACACCAACCAATTGAGACCAAAGAAGAAGTTGAAGTGATCTATTCAGCCTCCCTTGCACAGCATTGGCATTATGTTCACGATGTTCCATACAGATATAAAAACGGAATGGAGGGTATAGTGTTGTGTTTAGCTTAATATATCTTACGTTAATCCATTTGTAGAGGTGAATGTCGACAGACTAATGGAAGAAGAACCTGGTCGTTTTGAAGATGAATTTTCTAGGGCTACAGACAATGGAATGGGAATATAAAGTGACGACTTCCGAACAGTAGCGTATACTGACTGCTGATACGAATCCGATAAGTGACAAATATTTGGCGGAGAGGCAGGATATTCAACCAAGAACCAGTGATGACCAGCCGCCATTTAGTCACTGGACTCGAGAAGAAGTTGCTATGTACCCCATACCCAGTTTCTACTAGCCTTTATTCGTCAGACGAGCAGATTCGTAGTACCTTTGCCTTGTCGTTAACCGAAAAGTGAAAATGGTATTAGTCCAGATGGGCGCCCTCGTCATTCAGGGCGCAAAGTTAAGATTTCAATTCAACTATACCTGGTAGCCTGACGAACAAGTAGTGTCAATAAACTTCGTAGAAACTGTACAGCATGAATTCGGTCGAAATTTAGCAATTGAATTCACCTCCGTTATTGACAAGAAAATACAAAGTCGGCATGGCACAGAGTCGACATAGGCAAACCATTGTAAAAATAATGCCCCAGCTTTTCGAAATCATAAGCATATCTAATCGAGAGAAAATTCCACATTTTCTACATTTTTCGTACATTCTCAATCAGAATAGTCGAAATTATTAGAAAGTAGATGCCAATGCTAGGTATAACCAGAAAGTCTTGAGCCGGCCCAATGAAACAGCCGTGGCCAATATCTCCTGGAAACACATATTATAGACAAGCAAATACTGCGAACAGCGAATTGAGTGCTCCAGAGGTCAAATTTATTTACCTCACGTTAATAATCGCCAGTCTATATACAATACCTATATTAGTCAATATGGTCGCTAAATTTAGCTCCAAATGGATCTAGGGAGTCTCACCACCAGAAAAAATAGTACCCTAGTTCACCTTATCTTTCATGTCATAGAGTTAAATACTGTGTCACGTTGCTAAATTGACAACTGTTATTGTAGAAATTAATCGAATGATATTGAGTCGATTGAAATCGGTGGCCGCTTGGACCAGGCACGTATTGGCTGATTTTGAACGGTGGCTGCCTCGTCTCGCTGTCATTCTTGTTTCCGTTGGTCCCTGCACTAAACGTTATTTGTCAGGCTTGCGAAACCGCTGCTGTTGCTGCACGCTTCCATTGATCAGTAAGCCGTATTACATATCATCATCATCGTCATCGTTCATTCATCGCAATGACAACCGGTCCACTCTTGGCACGGTCTGAATTTCCATATTCTTGGTTGTCTACAAGCTTGAGACTCGGGGGATCTAGATCTCTGTCTCTCTTATAAATAGTTACACATCTTCCACGGAATCATGGTTGCCGTGGAGTCGCGGCATCACACGCACGGACTTTCGAGACAGTAAATGGTATTCGCTGGTGGGCAGGTTTATCCACCGCAAAGAACCAAGCCGGGCCCGCAGTAGTGTCACCATTACGGCCGTAGGAGGGTCCCTGCTTATCCCCGCCTCTAATCTGACTAATCCACCCCCAGATCAGGCTCCGGTGCCCTGTTCCGCCATCGCCACCACTTTGTAGACCTAGTCAATCGTCAGTCGTGCGAACACCACCACCACCGCTTGTTGATCAATCTCGCCTGAGTTTATCCCCTCTCCAAGTCCCATTTACCTCCACGGGTCCGCTATGAATAATATCGACCCTAAGTTCTATCCCGATCTGGTGGTAAATGCTGCTCAGCATCCTTCTTCTGCAGAAATTCACTCTCATACTGTGCCCCAGCAACAAAAGCGCCAGAACAGCATGTCCAATTACATGATAGCCAACTCCAACAAACGGACCCAGAATCCTCCTCCGGCCGCCTTGCAATCATCCCATGATTACTATAATGCATCGAACAACACCACCCTTGGATCTTCCAGCAATGGTGCCTTGGTAACTCCGGCCCTGGCCACTCCTGTGGCCGCCTCTCCGCGCTACAATTCGTCCAACCCTATGATGAGGATGTCTGCCCGCCGCAGTATGATCCAACAGCCACTGTCTGTAGCAGCCAACAAAACTCCAACTCCATCGCCATATGAGGTTCCTTCAAGTCCCAGTCCTAACGCCAATCCAATGTCCAATACCTCGGTACAAAATCAAAGTGATCTGTCCGAATCAAATGCCGTGTTAGAACAAATGGACACTACGCAAAGCGATCTTGTTTCTGTTCCCAAGGACCTGGTTGCATCGACCCCAATGAACCTGTCCCAGACCCATCAACCGCCATCCCAGACCCAGTCGAGAACCATGTCCGAAGAAGAGCAACAATTGGCATCGAAACTAAAAGAAACTTACAAAAATGTTGTCAACTACGAAGAAATTGTCCAAAAAAACTGCATTGACATAACCATAAAAATCAATCAATTAACTAGTAATAACAACAATAGCAGTTTGGTATACGGCAACTCTCCTCTAATCAGCCAACAACTTTCATCGTCAATGAATTCAAACTCCTCAATGACATCCACCACTACTCGTACATCGGAATTGCTGAACGATTTGTGGACTGTTTATCACCATAACGTCACATTGTTGGACAATTACTATGACTTTTTGGTTACAGCTTTAAAGCCATCCTCCAATCAAACTCAGTTCAAAACAGGTAAAAACATCGTGGAACTATACAAAATTCCTAGGAGAATGTGGGTTTACGGAATTGTAGGATTTCTTGAGGTCTTGAAAAACATAATGAGCATTTACCAAGACCATGAAATCTGTCTGTGTTTCATTTCATACTGCTTCAACATCATTTCCAGCTTAACTGACTCTGCCCTTGAAATGGAAGGTTGGTGGCTGGAAAAGTTGGGTGATTTGTCTCGTATGGCAATTGCACTCTATGCATCGAAGTTCATAGACTGGAAAATTAGTGCCGAGTACTGGTATTCAGTGGCTATGAAAACACTTTATGGTCACGGAAAGATTTACTACCATATGTGTACAGTTCAACAAGATAACTTAGACGCCTTGGTTAATATTGGGAAATCGGTTGTCTGCAGAGATCCATTTGTCCCCACTCAGCATTATTTGAGGTTGGTAGTTGAAAATATTTGCACCCAAAGAAATATTTTATCATTATTAGAGTTGCCCATCATTGATTTTATCAAGATTCATAAGGTGCTTCTTAGCATTTTTAACCGCACTAGCGATGGCATTTCGAGCGCCCAGGAGGGCATTCACGATTCCCAAGTACAATATGGAATTGATCTAGTGACTCGTTACGGTTTAACCTTTGGTTCAGATTCTAGCGGTTATAATTTTTTCACAAGGGAATTATACACTACTTCAGGTGTGACAGCAGGAAATGATCCACATCATCCTTACTATGTGCAACAACAACAACAGCAACAACCGAACACAGCAACTTCTATTGAAAAGATAAATTTCTGGTTGAATAAAGGTTCTTTGTTCGCCATTGCCAACATTAATCATTTGGTTGGTTTTGGCGATGCGAAAAATCCCTTCGCTAAGATATTTTTACTCCCGGAGTCACTTAAGGAGAGGAAAGATAAGAAAGAGAGAAAGCGGAAGTCTCGTACTTCTCAAGGTCAAGTAGAGGATACAAACAGCATAATTACAGGTGTCGATGGCCAAACGGTCACAGCATCTGATTTGTCTATTAACGATTGGTTCTATTGTTTGCAATTTATCAACAAATCAGTGTTAGAGTTATCTATACGTATTTTGAACCATTACTTAATCGGACCAAAACTGGCTTCCACTAGCCATGTCATTGTTTGGCTTTATTTCTTGATTTCCGTGGGTAAAGCCAGCAAGAAATTTACTAATAGTGCACCTTTGATGTATTGGTTGTTCAAAAAGTTGTTCCCATGGGAATCACTTATTAACTACCTCAATTCATTACTCAAAATTGTTAGAGAGAATCCAAGACTTGGTGAATTATGCGCTCATTATCTTCTGACCCCGGACTACCTTGATTACTTCAACAAGAACGAATTTCTTCCTGAAGTTTGGAAATGTTGGGGTACTTTATGGTTTGACACCATCATTGAAAAGGGAGATCACGTAGATGTGGAAGCAGCTGGAGTAAAGAACAATAATTTATTTGATTTACCTGTTTGTGGACCTTACTCTGTCATAAACATGACAAGTGAATCGGATCAGAAGTCGCGCAACCAAATGGAAAACGATAATGATGAAAGAATAGTTAGAATTGTGTTATTGGCTCGGATAATAGCCGATGAACTTGACTTTGGATTGATGAGAGGAGATTACGAATTCAAGTATGATGAAAATGTTTACAATACTACAGGCTCTCCTGTCCCTCCTTCGAATGTTGGCCAGAATGATCCTTATGTTTACATGGAAGAGTTTTTATTGAGTGACGGCAGGTTTGTCCAGAACAACTTTTTGCAACCTATCTCAAGGGAAAATTTGTGCAATATAAACTATCAACTCACAACAATACAAAAGGACAATATGTGGTTTGGAAACATGGGTAGATCGAATGGACAAGTATTCGACATGCAGAATCATTTGGGTGATGATATGGTTGAAGATGAAGATGTCAATCAATATGGAATGCCTAGCTATGATGACGAAGAGGCAAGAATAGATTCGCAACATAGGGAAAATCTCCAGAACCATCATGTATACCACCAACAACAGCATCAACAAGCATTAGAACAGGCAAGACAAATGGCCAATAATGACGAATTCTACAATGAAGTTTTCATTGAAGCAGGCGACACTATTGGTGGGACTGACGTCAACAAGAGCAAGCATATTATTGAAGGAAATCTTGGTGACCGCATGGATACCAATGTGACATATATTACTTTAGACACTAACATTTGGTTAAAGCATTGTGGACGAATCTTTAAATGTGTACGGAATGGAGTGTTCAAGATTCTGATACCGCTAATCGTGTTCCAAGAATTAAGGGCATTGCGTAAATCTGCAGAAGCCACTATTTCTGATGCCGCAACTAGGTCGGTGATTATCGTTCGAGAATTATATCTCAGTAAAGAAATCCTTCCATTAAGGTATGATGGTTCTATAGCTTCAGATATCAACGAGACCCTAGAGTTCGAGAACAATTCAAATTGGAGATCATGCGTCGATGAAACCATTTTAAATGCCGTGAATGAACATGATGAAATAGGCAAGAAGTTGATGAAGGGTTTGAACATGAAGATATCGGTAGCCAACAGCCCCGACCTTGGTAAAACGGCGGACCTAAACCACACCACTGCTAGAATGTTCCGCTATTGCATACTTATTACTGATGACAGAAATATGAGGCTCCGCGCCAAAACGATAGGGTTGACAAGCTTCCAAAGTAAGTGGCTTTTCGCTCAATTAGAAAGCATATTCCCCTACAAGTGCATAGATTAATTTGGCCCTTATGGTTAGATTTTATTGAAATAATTGCATCCAGAGTATCCGTCAGCGTTGGTAACGTTGTGGTGCTCTCATTATTACATTCTATAAGTTACGCGAACGTAGAAATATGTCTTAGCGACGCAAGGGGTTCGATACAACGCCAATGGTAGGCAGGTGGTGTTGGGTTGCGTGGTCCTTCTGATCTCATGATAATCATAAATGCGCGAATTAACTATAGGCCCTTCCGCGTACGGAGATGGATCGTGCATATTGTTGGTGTGGCAACCCACGCGGCTCATGCAGATAATAAGAACTGATTTGGGAGGGGTCTATTTAGATCGAGACCGGTTTCGCACGACTTTTTTTTTTCCCGAAAGGGGGTCCTCATGCATGAACGAAGGCCCTATATGAGTTGAAAGAAATTCCTTTTTTTTAACTCATCAGAACTTTTGATAACTTCAGCTGTTGATCTATCTTGACCTTTGACATCCTAGTCACTGCCATTCTTTTTTGCAGCCAGCGTCCCACGCCCCTCCCCACCCCTGTCTCTCTTTAGAAACCCTCACTCAGTCTTTCCTTAAACATGAAATTGTCTAACATTGCTTTACTTTCGCTCTTGGGCGCTGTGTCTGCTGCTCCAGTTCCAGAAGAAACTGTTACTGTGACGAATATCAATACTTACTACCGTACTGTCATTTACTACGGTCCTAACTCTGTTGTTCCTTTGGATGCGCCTTCGGCTGCTCCAGCTGCTGCTGCTCCAACCACCGAGGCTGCTGCTCCAGCCCCAGTCCCAACTACTGAGGTTGCTGCTCCAGCTCCAGCTTCATCCACCGAGGTTGCTGCTCCAGCCCCAGTCCCAACTACTGAGGTTGCTGCTCCAGCTCCAGCTCCAACCACTGAGGCTCCAGCTCCAGCCCCAGTCCCAACCACCGAGGCTCCAGCTCCAGCTCCAGCTCCAACCACCGAGGCTCCAGCTCCAGCCCCAGTCCCAACTACCGAGGCTGCTGCTCCAGCTCCATCTCTTGCTGCTGCTCAAGGAGTGAATGCCTTGGCTGCCCAAGTTTCCTCCGCGTCTCCTGATACCCCAGCTGCTCCAGCTACCACCGAGACTCCTTCCACCACCGAAGTTCCAACCACACCTGCTACCACCTCTGAGGTTTCTTCTGCTACTTCTTCCGCTTCGTCTGGAGATGGCGAGACTCACGAGGGCCAAGGTACTTACTATGATACCGGAATGGGTGCTTGTGGAGGTATGAGCTCTGATTCTGACAGAATCGTTGCCATTTCGCAAAAGGTTTTCAACCAATTCAACGTTGACAACAACCCTAACAAGAACTCTAAGTGTGGTAAGAAAATAAAGGCCACTTACGAAGGTAAGTCCACCATAGTTACCGTGGTTGATTCTTGTCCTGGTTGTGCTCCAAATGACTTGGATCTCTCGCCATCCGCTTTCTCTGATATTGCCGACAAGGCATTGGGCAGAATCAATATCTCTTGGGTTTGGTTAGATTAAGTTTGTATAAATATTTGGATGTTTTTTTAACGGTATGCTGGTTATCGTCTGCGTGTTGCTTGATAGCTCAGCCAAAATATATGGTGATATGGTAATTGATGTAGACCTCAAGTTTGCGAGCCCTTTCCCGAACTTTCATTTAAAGGAACATATTGTCGTGATTGATGAACTGTAATCTGATTTGGACTTCAGAACACCTGTCGTTATTAGTTGCACAAGCAACTTAACCGAGCCAGAATGCCACAAGTGCATGGTGGTCCTTGTGCGTGATGAGCATGGTTCTAGATACTATGCCAGTTCTGGCCCCAGGCAGATCTCTCGTTCGCTGTGATCTAGGGGACGATGGGGATGCCTAATTGTTCAAAATGGACAGACAAAAAACCGATATACCTACCGGCTGCACCGTCGATTATATTTGGGTGGGGCGTCCCAGTTTATCGGCCCCAAACAGGAAAACGGATATCCACTTCAATCCATCAAGTGGGCAGAACTCCACAGATATCAGCCCTCTCGAACGTGTATGGTTCCGCCTTTGGATTAATCGGTTCTAATTTGTGCCAGATGCATTGACACGAGGACGCTTCCAACATAATCTGGAAAGATTAAAATTTCGCTTCACTAGAGGTTTCATTGATGGAATGGTCTGGCTCGAGGACCAACTGGTGATTTTAATAGTAATTACGATGTCCAAATTGGAATCTTCAACACAGCCATCGATTAGACATGTGGCTGCGAAACCTTGGTGCGTGTCAGTGCTACACATATAAGGCTCTAGACTCACAACACACCGCAATGTTGACATTATTCTACACGAAAACAACCTGTTTGAAGACCGATATGTCAAACCCTCCTTGCTGTTCTTAGCAAAACCTTATCTACCAGCCAGTCTTCGTCAAGGCACCGTAGCCTAGAATGTGCTTGGTTTCTATGCACTCCCAGTTATACACGAATAATCAGATACACCACACATACCCTGAGTGAAGTAAATAGCCTATGCCCCGTGATTACGGGTCTCGGAGTCTGGCCGGTAGATTGGTAACGCCAAAATACGCCGATCTAGAACTTGGCCCGCACTTTTACTGTTCCGGTTTACGGTGCGGTGCACTGCCAACATTCCCATCCCTTTGACATGAACGCGGTCAATTCGCAGCCATCTCGTTTCGCGCGCGACGGCGATTGTTTTACTTTAAGAGAATGCATCAACAAAACCCACCTGGGCTAATGCTGCAGGTACCGCATGAAAAAGACGCATCTGGACTTGGTTCACCACTGGAACCATTTAGGCCAACGCTGGTGTTATGGCAACAAAGTCTGCCAGTCAATGCTTCCGGGGCTCCATACATCCCCTGATGGCATTCCTCTCTGGTTCAGATAGACGCGAAAAAGGTTCTAAGCGGCGAATTCTCGCACCCAAAATGCCCCTCGCTTCTATTTTGAAATCTCAAGTGACAATCTGCATTCCGGCATTTCAACGCTGCTGTTGCAGCAAATTTGCAGGGATGGCATTCTATAGGCGAGGCTGGCACAGCCAACCACTGAGTATATAAACCACGCATCTCTTCCTCTATTGATGGTTTCTGTAGATCACATCATCAGAACTCCCAACTAGTACATTCCTTTCTAACAGATCGAAGATGAACCCACTTTCCTTAATTACTTGTGCCCTTATGGTGACCCCAATGATCGAGGCCGCCCCTGTTCTTGACCTTGCTTGGTTCCACGGTTCCAAGCAACTCGATAGAAGAGAAGGGGGTTGGACTCCTTCGCCAAGGGGCTGGAATAACACCATTGGTGGTACTAACGACAATGCCCACCCAGGACAAGGTCCCTCTCACACTCCTTCAAACTCTACTGTTTCTGCCGGCGGAAAACCAGGAACTACTACTCCAGGTTCCGGTCAACAGGGACATCCTGGACATCACGGTGCCGGCCAAGGTAACAAACAAGCCGGCCAAGGTAATCACGGCCATGGCCACGGAGGTGACAGCGGCCACAGAGGCGACAAGGCTGACACCGGTGCCAGTGGTGATACTACCAGTACTGTGCAAGTCACTGTCACCATTACTGCTACTTCTAAACCTTCTGGTGGCCAAGATGCTTCTAGTCCTTCCGGTGGATTCAGTTTCTCTAACTCCTCTTTATCTGCTGCTCCAAGTGCAGCTGCCAGCATTGCAGCTGACATTGGTGCTTCTAACTCCTCTAGTTCTATTCAAGGTGGTTCTGCTTCTCCAAGTGGTTCTGCTACTATAAGCTCTGGCCAGGCTTCTCCAAGTGGCGCTAACAATGCTGGTTTCTCAGGCAATGAAAGTGGTGGATCTTTACCTCAAGGTTCCGGTAGCCCTACCTCTTCAGCTCCCACTGCAGGTGCGTCGACACTGACTGCTGCTGCTTCGAGCTCCCCAGCCTCTCCTACTGCTTCTTCCTCCCCTTCTGGCTCATCTGATCCTTCCGGCTCCTACAACGGCCCCGCTACCTATTATACCCCAGGTGAAGGTGCCTGTGGCGGCCAAAACTCGGAAAGCGACGTTATCGTTGCGCTTCAAAAGAACATTTTTGAAAAAACTGATAACGGAAATCCGAACAACAACCCAGTTTGTGGTAGGAAGATTAGAGTTCAATATGAAGGTAAGTCTGTTGAAGCCAAGGTCGTCGATGCTTGTCCTGGATGTAAGGGCGATGGAATCGACTTATCTCCAGCTGCATTCGAGAAGTTGGCTAACAAAGATCTTGGTGTTATTCAGGTTACTTGGGATTTTATTTAGATGAATTTTTATGGCAGATTATATCTTCAGTGTAGTTGCCGAATTAGGAAGTTTGGAACAGTAAAACTCATTGCGAGTAGTGGGGCAGAAAAAGTCCGGGAAATCGTTTTATGTATTGACAAGTACTAAAGTAATGACAGATTTATTTTCTTGAAGTGAAGCCCTGGGGTAGTTATTGGTGTCATTGGGGTACGTTTATATTTGATTTGCAATAAAAGAATTATACTAAACAATATGAGTGGGGTTATCTGTGACCATCATTCAACATCAATGTATTCAGAATTACCTACATTTGTAAAATCAAACGTTATTAAAATCCCTAAAAATCCTATTAATGCATACTAAAAAAACCCTATTTACAGTTAGACTTTAGAATATCCAGTTCAAAGCTTGTCTAAGAATATGGTTCTTTTCCAGAGAGTTCTCACTTTCACCATCTGCTTCTCTTTTGGCGTAGTATTCATATTCATGTTCTTCAATTTCTTCAATACCAGTGAACAAGTCTGCTTCAGCCAAGTTGACGAATTTAGTTCTCTTCCACAACTTCCAGAAAATGAAAATTGCAGCAGAAACAAAAATCATAACATAACTAAACAAGAAATCATCCACAGACCACATTCCAGGCTTGAACACCTGGTATCCCAAGATCACAATTAAAATCCAAATAAATGAGCCAGCAATGTAAATGGAATATGGCTGGAACCAAGAAGTATATGGGAAGCTAGATCTATCAATACCTTGAGCTTTGCAGGCATAATAGAATCTGATATAAATGATAGCCATGAATCCGTAATTTAAGATCTGGGATCCAGTACATAAGTTGACCATGTAATTCAATACTTTACTACCCGATGATCCTAATTGCATCAAAGATAATAAAGCAAAGCAAAGAGACATAGCCACACAGAAAATAGGTACACCATGCTTGGTACAGGTCTGGAAGAAACGAGGAGCATATCCTCTGCGAGCCAATCCATAGAGTGCTCTTGAAGAACAATAGGTGTAGGAGTTACCAGCAGAGAACGCAGAAGTAATGATGACAACATTGATAATATGGGGCAACACTTTGATACCCAAGTTTTGCATGGCCACAACGTAAGGAGAAGAAGCTGCGTTGGAAGCTGCAGAAGTCAACCTCAAGTAGTTTGGGTCATTGTAAGCAATCAAAATCGAAACAGACAAAGCCCCTCCCACGTAGAAAAGTGCCAAACGGTACAACACAGTTTTGAAAGCAGTGGGCATGGTTTTTCTTGGGTTGACAGCTTCACCTGCCACCATGGACATATATTCAGGACCTACCACAGTGAAACAAGCAGATCCACGCAAACAACCCAAAAAGCCTTCAAATTTACCAATGGAGCCCTTACTTAAAAATTCAGCAATGGGACCACCGGCTGCATGCCAGTTCCTGAATCCAAAAGCATCATGATCAGGATTTCCACCACACATAGTGATCAAAGTGAAAAATAAAAGCCCAACACATAATATCAACTTTGCGATAGAAAGCCAGAATTCACATTCTCCATATAATCTAACAGCAAAAACGTTAATACAAGCATAGATGGCAATCTGAATACATAAAGGAATAGCAGGAGAATAGTCATCCCTCCAGAAGTGAATCATTCCATTGACAGCAGTAATTTCAAAAGGAATATACAAACTTTGCATAATCCAAAAGTTGACTGAAGCAGCACATTCAAAAGCTGGGTCCACCACCCGGCCTGCCATACTCAAGAATGGTGAACTCACAGGCAAAAACGAAACCATTTCACCAACTGCGGTAGTTAAAAGAAGAATGACAGCAGTCCAAAAGGTATACGACAAAAGTAATCCCAAAGGACCTCCTCTGGTAAGACCAGTGGTACCGATTGTAACAAATAAACCTGTACCGATAGACCCACCGATAGCAATCAACTGTACATGTCTATTGTATAACTTACGGTGGACTACTTCTGTTCGCGATGTTGATGATTTTGATGTTAGTGAGTTCGAAGACGCAGTCTCGCCACCCCTTAAATGGGACTTTAATGGCTCCAACACTTTCGACATGTTGTAGATATAAGTAAAATAAGGCAAAAGTACCAAAAAAAAAGTCGGATGTAGGGCCCTATATAAATTGTATGTGGGCTGCACTTCGCATCTGGTATATGACGTAATGTTAACGCGCGAGAATATGCCTCGAGGCACCGAAAACTTCGCACAGTCTACTATTATGCCCATCCCATTATTTTTGACTATATATTGTGGAGTACTGACCCTAGCTAACCAAGGCTTAACAACCTTTGTGTGAACCCTGATCAAGCCGTCATCAGCTCCACCCTGTTCCCCACAACACCGGTGACTTTTTTCATTTTCCGATATGTGCAGGTAATCTAACCATATTGTTTCAACATGGTTTTTGGAATTAACACCCCGATGCTACATTTCGGTGAGCCAAGCTTTTGTCCTTGAAGAAGTGTACGGCTGGTGCTCACAATCTGTCTCGGGCTCCGAACCTTACGCATATCCTATACCCGTGACCAATTAAATGATATGGAATGTCGTGCCGTAGCTAACATTAACGACTAGCCCATCAGTTGATGTTGATGGTCAGCCAAGAATTCTGGTAGTCGTATATCAACCCCGGTTCGATGGGGTAACCAACTACTTATTGTCGTAATTTCGTACTTTTTCAAACTTGGTTTCAAAATACTCTACTACGTCATCTACCATGCGAGTTGGTACGACATTTTGCTCGCATGTCTAATTATAATTATCATCACTGCCCTGGTTGTCTCAGTCTAATGATATCGTTCTTCGTTGAAGGGCAGCGGTATACAATAGTGTATCGCTATTAAATCTACGAATCACTTGCATCCCATCCACGTTCACAACCTTTTATGGTAGTGTGACCCCAGAAGAGTCTAGGTTAAGCTTTCGTGCATGTGTGGGCAAATCCTCGGTTGAGAACCCTGTATTACGGGGATATATTTTGATGAATTTTGATATTGGCTAACCCCAAATGTAGGACGAACTAAATACAAATATGTACTGGAGATAGTCATTGAAGGGATGATAATCAGGCATTTTGTGAAGGACATTTTTCTCCGCTTAAACATTCACAGCCCTCGTTTTGGAAGATTGCTACCGTCAAGATCTGGGTTATTTTCTTGGAAAAAAGAAAAATAATTATTGCAACCTAGATGGGAAGTTTTGACAATTTTATAAGCATCGATGATCTCCCACTGTCGAATACAATCAACATTTGAATTTCTTGGTTTGCATGCAGGAAGACACTTAGTCTATTTCGTAACCTAAAACGTAAGTCATCCCACTGGATAAAAAAAGCTCCGCGACGGGGAATTGAACCCCGGTCTACCACGCGACAAGCGGTAATTCTAGCCACTAAACTATCACGGATTTTTTTTGAGAAAACCTTCTATTTAGCAGGGATCAGAGAGCAATTCAATGTGATGTTCTTATGGTGTTAAGAACGGGGTTTTGTGGGTGTATAATAGTAGAATGCCCCGCAAAATACAAGTCCATTTTTTGTTCTATGTTTCAAGAACGAGTTTCTCCCAATTATAATGATGATTTCCCAAGTGAATTGGAATGACGAAAAACTGACTGGATTCACGACAATCGCTTCACATGGTCGCTTCAAAGATCGAACCATCTTAACCAACGAGTTACTCTGACTGACATACTCTAGTCCTAGGTTTTACTTTCCATATTTTCCATTTTTGATCGATAATCCTCAGACTAATGTCTCCGATGTCGCACACTTTTTATCACTATGCTTCAACTACTTTTACAAAGGCAGCCTAGATTACACCTTGGCAAGTGTCTGCGTCAATTCTCGGTATCACTCAAGAGCAACCAAACCTTCAATGTCGCAATTGTTGGTGCTGGCCCCGCGGGCTTTTATACTGCCCATCATCTCTTGTCAAGGTCGTCACCTTCAATGCAGTTGAACATCGATTTCTTTGAAAGATTACCGGCTCCGTACGGATTGAGTCGGTACGGCGTAGCTCCAGATCACCCAGAGGTAAAGAATTGTGAAGAGTATATGGATAACATTATGTCAGATTATGGCCCCAGTGGATCGGGTCGCCATCAAGTGAGATTTTTTGGTAATGTTGAAATAGGTCAAGACGTCAGTTTGAGTCAATTACAAGAATCATACCACTCTACAGTCCTCTCATATGGTTGTACTACTGCAGACAACCAGTTGGATGTACCTGGTGCCGATCTCCCCGGAGTGATTTCCGCCAGACAATTTGTTCATTGGTACAACGGACATCCAGATTTCTATCAAACGAACAATAAATTTGTTCCTCCTGCATTGGATCAAATTGAAAATGTGTCAATTATTGGAAATGGTAACGTTGCACTCGATGTTGCTCGAATTTTACTAGCAGACTACTCCCACTGGGCACCCACAGACATTTCTACTGAAGCATTGGAAGTGTTGAAGTTGAGCAAAGTCAAGAACGTGAGAATTATAGCCCGTAGAGGTGTACTAGAGTCAGCATTTTCCAACAAAGAAATCAGAGAATTGTTCGAATTGGCCAAGCATGGTTCTAAGGTCCAATTCACTCCCTTGGAGCCTGGACTTTTGGATGGTATTGATAAGAAGAGCTTGGGAAGGGTAGATAAAAGAAAAGTTGCATTGATAGAAAAATATTCCGTCCCAATGAAAGATGAGGATTCGAAAGTTTGGAGCTTGGAATATTTAAAAAGTCCTATTGAATTCATAAAGAATCCCCATGACGATAATTTATTAGAATCAACAGTATTGAGAAGGAACGAATTAGTACATGACGAGTTCGCACATACAACAAAGGTTGCACCTACAGATAAAACGGAGACAATAAGGAACGAACTAGTCGTACTATCAATTGGTTATAGAGGAGCTCCGTTGAACAACTTTGAGGAGGTCGGAATACAGTTTGCCAGAAATAGACTTTTGAATAAAAATGGGAGAATTTTGACTTCCGCTGATGAGGAAGATCATACTGCAACTTTCAAAAAGGGTTGGTATACGTCTGGGTGGATAAAGAATGGCCCTACAGGCGTCATTGCAACAACCATGATGGATTCGTTCGATACCGCCGATAGTATTCTTGAAGATTTGGCTAATGGAGTCCACACAGAACCAACAAAGGATGGAATTGATCCGGACACCTTGGAACAGGTCGTTTCCTGGGATAATTGGACAAAGTTATGCGCTTACGAATTGGAAAAGGGAACAGAATTGGGCAAGAAAAGAGTCAAGGTTACTAACAAGGAAGAGATGCTTGCTAAGGAGTTGGGAAATTAATTATTAACGTTTGAGTAGTACAATTTTGCACATTTCCGCCTATTTAAAAGCATTTCGGTCTATATAAATAGTATGCAAATGCTAAGCACCACAACTGGTGATTCCAACAAAGTAATGACCATGCTCGTACCTTCTAATTAGATTAGACCATAAGTCTCTAGCCTTTGATCCATCTGTAGATTCAGCAGTTATTTCAGATTCATCGTAGCCTTGGAGAATTACGTCGGCTAGTTCGTGAGGCAATTCTCTCTTAGTGATAATAACCTGGTACCCCTCTCTTTGAAAAAAGGGAGAAGGAGGAAGGTGTGGTACCAAATCTCCTTCATGGACAACACGAACAAGGCCATGGTGAAAGTCATGATGATTTTCAATGATCTTTGAAACTTCTGAAGACTCAAATAATACATTGACAAAGTCAACAAATTTCAGATTTCCGATTTTGGGACCAGCATAGCTCAACACCAATGGCCGGTGACCCATAATGCTAAATTCGATGCCAGTCAATGTGGCCAAAGCCGCTCCTAAAGAGTGACCCACGACGACCAACTGGTAATCTGGGTTTTGTTTCATCAAATGAGCAACTGAATCAACCACTGTTTTGCATTTACGCTTCAAATACCGGTAGAATCCGTGGTGGATTTTACAGCCATCACACGATAGTTCTTCGTCCTGATCAGCTCCATCATCAATATTCAGTTTTTGTAATGGTGTATATGGAACGGGAAGAAAATCCACGTCACTGATGAGATCGGTTCGAGACGATGTTCCTCTAAACACGAGCAATATTTTTCTTTTTTTGTGGTCAATAGCAGAAAACCCCGACCCCACTTGGCCCCATCCACCTGAAGTGAAAAAGGCCAAGATTTCAATGTTTTTGAACTCCTGTTCTTTACAGAATTGTTTTGGACAATTGGCGCGATCTTCACCGAGTTTTCCTTCACTTAATTGATCAATACAGTACGCCAAAGAGGCAATGTTTGCGTACTCGACTAGTTTCTCGTAGTAAAGGGGGACAGCACTTGTCGTCGAATTCATATTGGCGACACCAAAAGTAAAAATTAAAAGGGTGGCCACGAGGTGGATAATCATAGTAGACTAAGTGACAACGTCGAATTGAAGACGACAAAACCTAGAGTTACTGTCCAATATATAGCCGGATGAACTTTTGAGCGACTATGCTATTCATCACAAAATTCTGCGATAAGCAGAGTAACTTGCATACAACTGTGCTTGGGCCAAATTAAAGCAGGACATCGTCATATACATCTCAGTTCGTTGTGCAAATTATTGCACCGTACACTGCAGGAATAGAGCCCACAATTGGGGCATCTGGAGTAACTTGAGTTGGATCCACACATACAGCATAATCTTAATCTTGGTTTTAAACGTCTGTGAGTTGGTTTTTTCACTTTGGAGGATACACCTTGCTCGAGTTCATCGGTTATGAATTGGTAGTTTTGCCCTAAAATAGTGTTGATGGAAATCAAGTTCCGTTCTTCTTCAAAGTACAGGTTTAAGTTTCTTCTGGCAGAAAGAATTTTTTTCGTAGTAGGGGTATTCCCGAGTCGAGACGTTGCGCTATTCTTATCTGACCTTGCGTGAATACTATTGTATGAAAATGATTTGGGAAGTTCAAACCCAGAACCAGTACCTTCTTTGGAGACATCCACCAATCGTTTGGAAACAAGTCTTTCAAGCTGTAGTTGCTGTGCTGATTTCAACGGGCCAGATGATGCCTGTGGATCCGCTACTTGGATCTGGGCACTCATCAACTGGTTCACATTATAATTAACCTTGGGTCGGCCCTTCTTGTTTGACTCGGTCAGGTCTTCTTGTGTTTGACGTCCACTGGGTCGGGCAGTGAGGTTTATGGAGGAAGTAAAATAGACGATCGAGGACAGGTTTGCCGTTTTTGGAACTTCTTCAACTAACATGGCGATGTTTGACTATTTGAACCGGTCTGTAGGAAGTATATGGAATAGCGAATTGTATTCTAATGAGGATTCAAGCTTCCTAAGCGGGATTAGAAATTGGACAGATAAACTATTAGGAAACAATGGTATGAAATTAGCCAGAAAACTGCGGTAAAGCACTGTTTGGACTAGTTGGAATCCTATAATACAGTAGAGGGTATGATGGCGTTTTTCAGGTTTGTATAGGTGGTATGGTCACGCGACATGTACCCCCGGATATCGAGTTTCGGGCATCCAGTATAAGAGGTGTAGCACCAGTACCACACCAATGTGGGACGACAATTGGTGGTTCAGCAGATGATTTATGATTATTCCAAGGCCAGTTCGTATGTTTGTTCAACAGTTACTACGACAAACGAACAGAAGCTTGGTACTTTTATCACAAGACCCCTAGATCTGGAAAATGATAGAGGACGAAATGTCATAGCCATTTGATATAAAGTGTTGGGGTTCTCCTGATTTGATTGCTGAGATAACTGTCACCTCGAACACTGGTGGCTGTTTGGGCGTATTACGTAGTGGATTGATTCCAGAATCCTCTTTAAGAACTACAATATCTCTTGCCAGATCCATTGTGGCCCACGGCCCTGTTTATTCTATGTACATGCTATTTGTTCAGAGTCCCAGCACTTTCTCGGATCTCTTCGGAGGTAAATGGCTGGTCTTCTCTTGCCTTATCCAACATAGGCTTGATCTTTTGCTTAGCCAACGCCACATCGACACAAGTGATGTAAGTATCCCAGAACTCAGTACATTCGTTATGTAAAGATTTGCCCTTCAAGAACTTCTCCGTATACCACTTGTTGAAACAGTCGTCATACTGGTTCTTTGCCTCTGTGCACTCAGGGGCAAATGACACTGACATGATGTTACCCATTACGTTGATTATGTTTTTGCTCGCAGTAAATTATCTGGAGAATAGGATGAACAGTGATGGAGTTTGCGATGAGGTTGGGCCCGTTATAATTGTTCAGCAATAATTACTGTCTCTGTAGACACCAGATTACCTAGATATTTGTTCAAGGAAGACTTCCTGTCCCTTGCCAGACGGGTTCCAGCTTTAGCGGGATTTGGACTATACGTGCTTACGTAATCGGCTTCCCATCAACCCAATAATCATTCAATCATCATCAGGACCAGAGATTATTGTAAGTAAATATCTCTGATACTTCATTTATAGTCCCTCTACATAGAGGAGCTGATGGAATAACCACGTTATTAACTGAAATTGTATTTGTCCCACGGTGATACTACTTGCAAGACCCAGTTTGAAATATGCAGTCTTCAACCTGTATAACCGCGTATCAAAACAACAATCAACTACACCATGAAGCGGTACTCTGTGGCTCCCTCCTCCTCCAGAAGGAAGTCAACGATCAACTCCATAGCTAATGAAGACACTGCTGCAGCACGTGAAGAATTGGAGAAGTTGGAACAGGAAACTACTTTAGTGTTACAAGAAATCGATAAAAACATCTCGCGAGCCAATGCTGTGATAAATGATAGATTGATTCCAATTATCAAGGATTATTCCACTGCCAGTAAGAACGTATGGGACAACGCCGGATTCTGGAAATATTTCTTTGAGCAATCAGCCAATGTGGAATTGAATAGCTATGAAGACCCAATATCGAATACCGATGTCAATACTCTCGCCAATTCCAAGAGCAATATGTTGTTCAACGAGGATGAAGACGAGGATGACAATGAGGATGACAATGAGGAGCAAAAAGATGAAATACTTGGCGAAGTTAAACAGAGTAATTCGACGGAAGCTGGAGCACGTCTCGATACCTTCAAAAAGCCAAACCTTAAACAATTGGACGAAGCAACTCCTACGTGGTCTGTGGAACAAACGAAGAAGCAAATCCAATCATCAACTCCTCAAGCACACCGAAAACCCCTATTATCTGGCTACAGCAGACAGCCCACTGCGTATGATTCAGACAGCATAGGCACTCAACCACCACCTTTACTTACTACCTCCTTAAGTGGCAGCGAGCACAGGTCCCCAACCAAGAACCAATCACCCGTCAAGACTCAAACTGTGAGGCAGTCATTAGATGCTTATCATAAATTATCTATTTCTCCTAGGAAAAGAACTCCAAACCGGAAAGAATTGATCGAGGAAACAAGACGAAGGTCTTCCTTGATCCAAAATCTCATCAATTCTTCTCCCACATTGCCTGAACCACCTATTTTAAGATCGGAATTAGCCAATATTAGCGATCCATCTTCTCCTAACAAAGAACAACCAGGCAGCAACGGCATTGACCATTTCTCGCCTGTATTATTACCACCAGAATTATCGTCTCCCCTTAAAAGCGCAGCAGTGTCCAAAGAAAATACAATTCAAAGATTTCCCACCACTCCCAAGTTTGCTCAAAGGCTAAGTGATGGTGGCAAGCTAGACATTATGAAGACTCCACTCGGCCTTCAAATAAAATATAGCGGAGATGATAGTGACTTGCAGCCTCCCGAACTACAAGCCGCAGGTGAAGAAGAATCACAAACTAAGGGGTCTAATAGGAAGCGTACAGTGCAAGAAACTGATACATCGAAGAAGCCCAGGATTGACGATAATGAAAATATCTTTCTTGAGGCAACTAATTCCAACTCACCACATCGTGGATCTGCTGGTTCTACGGTTTACCATTCAGTAATGAACAAACAGGACAATCACTCTGCAGAAAATACCAGTAATCAATCACAATCCAGAACAATATCACAGATATTTGACGATATACTAAATCGTAATCGCGGTGAGGGAGGATCAGTTGAGCGAGTTGAAAGTGAAGTCATATCCCGTGTTCTGCAAAAGAACACCGTGGTGACGTCTAATGAGATTAAGGATATATTCAGTGAAGTTTCAGGCAGCCAATTGGATAACAGTCAACTAGATAACACCGAAAACTCCACGAGTGAGCTTGGCTCAATGTTACGAGAACGGTTCAACAACCTTACCAATTTTGGAAGGAAGAACTAATCGGCGTATTAATTATGAAACACCCGATATTTGCGAGATAGTTGACATCATTGTGCTTTAGATGTGGTGGACAAAGCCAAAGAGAACAATAAGATGCTGTTTAAATCAATGCAACTATTTAAGTGTGGCCGCAAACAATGCCTTAACCAGCGTAGCGGATCAGAATCTGCAGATTAGTCAACACAGCACCGATAAGGATGGTAACCATATCGTACTTCCTGCACATATACAAAGCTGACTATTGATCGGGCTGTGATTGGCTGGTGGGAGAGTAAGCTGACCCTCACGTGAGGCATGATCGCAGTTGCAAAATTGGCCTGATCAGTGATGTTTTGCCTATAAGTAGGAGCGAATTTCCCGCTACTACCTATCCATTACAATTAATAAACTCATATCTACAAATTGACAAATATAACAATGGTTTGCTCTGCTTCTGTCTGTGTCTGTGCCCAAAAGTCCACCTGTTCGTGTGGCAAGCAACCTGCCTTGAAGTGTGTGTGTTCCAAGGCTGCTGTTGAAAATGCTGTTCCTGCCAGCTCTGAAGCTTGTGCTTGCGGTAAGAGAAACAAGGGAAGCTGTACTTGTGGTGTCAATGCTGACTGTGACGGTATGAGAGAAGGTGAAGTTGATTTCACCAACTTCAAGTGATGCTGTTGATGAAGTTATAATCAAAAACAACCAATAACCAGCATTTTTGTACTATAGGTGTTCTGGAAGAACAAATTTTAAAACTAAGGTAATTAATTAATAAAAGTCAAATGGTAATCAGTGATGTAGCTGGCTGGGGACGATTTTGCCTACGGAGCGAAGGTCGATATTATTTGTGTAACGTTGTAGGTGTCGTTTTGCGAAAAGAATACGCTTGTTTACCACATTAGTCGTCGATACATGGAATATATGCCGTCCATATCCACTGCTTTAGCTTGACCTATGCCATTTATTGCCTATACAATTTGGCCTACCACAGAACTTAACCTGCTTACGTAAACGCACCCTCAATATTGAAACATTCTTACTGGTAGTAGGCAACCATGGCACGTCTATCGGGTTTACAGAAAGAGGTACTCAAGCTCTATCGAGCTTGTGTTAGAACGATCAAAACAAAGCCAGAAGAGAATAGATTGCATTGGCGGAAGTACGTGCGAGATGAGTTCCATAAAAACAAAGCCGTCCCCAAGAAACTGTTCAGCGTGATTGAGCACTTGATACGAGTTGGTCACAGACGCTACGAATTGTACCTGAATCCTCAGATCAAGGATATTCATTAGAGGAGATCCACCAAGACAATCCCGAATTTGTTATAACCTGATCGGATTTTAGCAAAACATAAGGCCATAAATTAACTCGATCTCAGTCCTCGTTTCAAAAGTTCCATGGTATTTCTCTCATTGCCGGGAGAGATCAGGTATTATTTCAGTTTTCCGAGCTTACTAAGATCTAATTACTATGAAATCTCACTTAGTTTGTTGGCATCTACATTCCAAGCTTTATTCATGAGAATTATGTATCAAATTGGTTATTGTTAGACCTTTTCCTACAGAATTATCGCGGGCAAATGTCGTTACATATTCTTAAGATACAACTGGGACGATATAGTACCATTCAGAACTATCACAGCATATCGTTTCCATTGTGTGAAATCTTTGTTTTCCTTCTGTAAATAGATACTTTAAACGATTATATTGCTTAAAAACTTTCTACCTTATATTATATACACTTCTTTATGATTGACCGAATAATTCTTCCCAATGACCTAATAAGAATTCAGTCACATCATTTCTGTGTCCCATATCATTCATTTCACGTTCTCCTGTTTCGTCACGAGCAATCGTAGGAGCAAATACGACCGACAAATTCTTCACTCCCATTCTATTGACAGAAGAATACGAGCTAACCAATGCCAAATGCTTGCACAAAAGGTACATAGTTTGTCTGTTGGCCGCTGGAAGTTTATTGATAACCTTTGATCTCAAATCATTGAGTCGCTTCTCTGACTTGTTCGCCGGTATTCCAGATGCAATTTTGATGAAATCATCATACAAGTCATAAGGGATTAACGGGTCAGGCAATTTTCGTAAGTATCTCTTTAATGCAGAAGTCACGGCATTAATGTCAACATTGATACATTCTTCTAGTTTTTGCATGTGTTTATCTTCACAGTTAGGGCCCACGTTGGAAAAAGCATTCTCAATGTTCACAATAGCTGAATTTCCTCCTGATATTCTGTAAATTCCTTCCATGTCTAATCCTCTTCTCTCCACTTCGCTAAGACATTTGGATACAATCAACGGAACTTTTTCTTGCTCGTAATCAGCTCTGCTTTGAATAGTAGATGAAAATAATGGCACGAGACACTCGCCTGTAGTATCATTACTGGACACCATTGAAACAGTATTGTTGAGCAAGTTGTCTAAAATATACGATGACTTAGACTTTGTAAACTTATTCTTCTTTTCATTGAGAGCGGCGTTATTGCCGTTTTGTCCAACAAAACCTCCCCCATTATTCGAAGTTAAGCCCGGAGAACCTCCTTGCTGTGGAATTTGTATGGCATTCGAGGTATAACTTTGACTAATCTTGTTAGTATTGGGTTGTGATATTTGGGTTTGTTGAGGTTGAGTTGTCGAATTGTGAGATTGATTATGTGGATGCTTCTGTCCTTGAGCTTGTTGCGTAGACTGACCAGCATTTGTCTGAACCAAATTGGCCGTGTTGAACCCAATCTTTGGTCTTCTCCAAAATTTCAACCTGGTAGCCTTTTGAGGATCACTCGTAGGCTCCTCTGCTGCAACAGTATCATTGTAAGAAGGTCCAGCTACCAAAGAAGATGATGAATTCAGCAACTTTGAATTGGAACCTATCTTGTGGTTACTGAAATTGATTGTACTTGTAGAAGTCGAATCACTATAGATGGTACTGCCTTCTGTGACTGAGTTACGGCCCAATTGCATTTGGTGGTTTTCTTCAGACAATGATTGATTGATATCCAATAATTTCTTTTTGCTGATTTCCAATTCCGCAACATCCTTCACCAATTTTTCATATTTTGCCGTTTCCGAAGTCAACTTGTTATGCATAGCCTTTAATTGATCGTTCAATTTGATCTTATCATCAGTTAGCTTCTTAACGTCGCTGGACACCGCATATCTTCTATTCATGAGATAATTCAACTCTGCATTCAAAGATTTCATATCTTGCTGAACAGTATTATTTTGTTCAAAACTTGTTAAGAATTGCGTATCTGATGTCGACCTTTGATGTTCTTTATTGTAGCTCAGGCTGTTTTGGTTCCCCAAAATTGTCTGGCTCAATGGTGGAGTCGTGAATGCAGACCCACCATTGCTTATGGAACCTTCAGAAACATGTCTAGAATGACCCTTTGCTCCCGTATCCTCTTTAGATTTGAAAATGTTGAATTTATTCGAAAGCCCGTTATTTCCGCCCGATACTGATCTTTTGTGCTTCAAACTGCTTAATCTTGGAGTTCTAATGAGACTGTTTTTTCTTCCAACGGATCCACTTGTCTGCTCGGATACGGTATCATTATTCTCCTCGAGGTTAGTAACAGTAGGAGTCCCTTGTACAAGTACCCGCTCTCTACCTCCAGGAGTCACCTGATTAGAGAATACCAGTTGTTGGTCGCGAGGTGTCATATTACCACTGTCCACGCCCTTAGATTTTCTTTCTATCGAGCTTTTAGAGTATCTCTTGTACTCTTTCAGATCTTCATAATCGATTCCTTCTAGACCCAATCCTCTAGGTGTACCATCTTCCTGTCTCATTGTTTTTCTACTGGGGGTACTTGGTAACGGCAACTTTGGAGGGGGGGACGACATCGCGTTGCCTAATACACCAGTATTAGTTTTTCTTGGTGTGACATTAGCCGATGGTAACTCCTTGCTTTCTTCAAGGCTGTCTGTCGAAATATTGTCATTAGTTTCGACCACTCTAGCTTGTCTATTTGCTTTTGCGAAAGGTGAAGGGCATCCCGACCTTGTTTTAGGCTCCTCGAGCTGGGTTGAAAGAGAATTCGACTTAATGTCATTGGAAGAGGTCACGATCAGGGATGGATCGGGAGTTAGTTGACCATTCTTAGTAGCAGGGGAACTGTTTCTATATCCTTTTTCAGGAGAGGGTTTCATCATACTTGAAGCATGAAATTCGTGGTCATTAAATTGATTAGGTGAGTAAATTAGTAAATTTTTACCCTTAAATTGGGTAGTTTCAGATTGAGGTGTGCGTTTTGATTCTGGAGTATCATTCGTGGGGGTGATATCAGCGGCAGGTTGCAATTTCTTACTATCTCTCGATCCAGGAGTTAGATTTATAGTAGCTGGACTTTGACCAGATCCATTCTTGGCTTCGTAAGTGGTGATTGGGGTTGAATATTCTGATGCGGTGGTTGGCAATTGGTTGTTATAACTAGGTGCCATAGTTGGAACAGACAATTGTGGGGTCTGTGAGAAGGATGGATTTTGAGAAACGGGCTTCCGTTGGAAAGAAGGTTCATCGCGGGATCTTTGAGGTCTCAAGGATCTAGGAGCACCACTGGATTCATCTTCTTCGTCACTGTAATTGACCAATTCTTCGATGGAAAAGTCGTTGTCAACAGTTGCTAATTTTATAGGAATAGAAATGCCATGTCCGTTGGATTCACCCGAGAGTTGCGATGCGGTAATGGAATTGTATGAAGATTCGGTTTTGGCAGATTGATAAGAATCTGTTGTAGTTAATGGTGGAGGAGCGATCTTGCCACGGGTTGAAGCAAGTGCCGATTGAGAAGATGCTGCTGTGGCAGAAGGAGGTGCCGGAAGGACTTTGTTTTTGGATAATATGCTATTTCTTGAAGGGTTTCCTGCGGCGTAAAACCCTTCTGAGGAGTCCCCGACCTCTGCGTTTGAGTTGTTGTTGGTTGTGGACATGTAATGAAGAAGGAAGCTATCTCTGGAGGAATCATTGGTACCAAGATCTTCGAAAAGATTGGGATTGAAGAGCAGGGGGGTTTCTTCGGCTTCACGTTGAGCTTGGCGTTCAGCTTCGCGTTGAGCTTGAGCTTGGAGTTCTTTTTGGCGTTCCCTTTCTTCTTCTTCTTGTTTGAGTAATGCCAACTTCTTCTTTTTGGCGTCGTACTTTTTCTTCTTGGCCATGAGCTTTTCGTGACAATCCATGCAAAAAAGACCTTTGGAGGTTCTGGCGTACCGCAAGTCTTCGATCTTGTTCTTACAGGATCTGCACTTGAAACAGTTGGAGCAGTAGGCCTGGTCACCCGTCAAGATGGCCAAATCGTCGATTTTCTTGCCACACTGCTTACAGCTGTAGGAGCAGTCGGAACAGATGAGGTTCCCATTTCCCAAAACAAGGAAATTGGAGTTACAGCCCAAAGACTTTGCGCATTTGGAGCACTTGAAGCACTGGATATGCCAACGATCATCACCCAACTCATAGGCATGGCCCTCAAGAATGGGCAAGTTGCATTTTTTGCATGCTTGGAGGTCGTGGTGGGCGAGTCCGCCAGGGATGGCCACCGAGTGGGCGGAATTGATCGACGTCGACCGTTGATGGTGATCGTGGACGTCGAGCCCCACATCAGGGGTGGAGGAGACTTCAGTCATGAAAGAGCGAGAGACCCGGTTACGACTGGGATGACTGACAGAATGCACTGAACAGGAGTGGCGTAGGTCAGCGGTGCAAGTGTAGTAGAGCTGGTAAAAGAGAACTGTCGCGTTAAAGTACTATGGGGACGGCACAATTAAGGGGACCAAAAATAGTGAGGGTGAGACGAGATGGCGGCGCAGGTTAAGCAGAAGGCGACTGCAGCGAGGTAGTGGAACGTCGGTGGCATCTGAGACCCTGGCCGCGCTATGTAGCGACGCACTCTTACGAAGATACCGAGGGGAGTCCCTAGCCAATGGCGGGCCCATGGTGAAGGTCCCCGGCGGCCCCGGGGAACTGCCGGTACTACTTGGCAGTAGCCGGTCATGAATTGGTGCTACCGGTTGTGTCGCAGGAAGAATGTGTCTAACTTCGCAGGTTAAATGGAGTGCGCCATTCCAGGCTGGGACGTATAAGGGGGGAATGCGTCCTACCTCATGAGCATGGGGGTTGAATGCTTGAAACATGGCCACTGCAAGGAAACTTACACCGAGATCGTCGAAGATTTTACCCCCCCTAGCCTTTCCCGGTGTGCACCATCTCCCACTGGCCCCCTCCAGTGATATTTTATCACCACTAATCTACACCCGTCACCATGTGGGCTTTGCCGAGGCCATTATTCGATGTGTCAATGTGAGGGAGAATATTTTGGAGACAGTGAATTTTTCACAGTTTGGGCCTTTGCAATTACGTTGTTGGCCAAGCAATTTTGCATCCTGGGCCCCTTTGCGGCTCCGAGTTCTCACTTCTTCATGGCAGGGTCCCGGCATAGAACCAGTGTTTCGCCTCGCCCACCACCATGGCCCAGCTCAGGTAATCCTGTAAGCCCTACCGCAATTACACTGTGACGAACACGGGCAGATGCAAACTTTTTCCACTCGTCTATTCTTACATTTTACCAAACGCAACCTTGTCGCCCAAAATAGTTAAAATCAAATTAACTCGAAGCGCACCCCTTGTTACGACCAATGATTAGCCGACTTGGAACCGCGGAAGCATCGGTGTGGGTGTTTTACGTAATTGGGGCATTGTTCTCTCGTGTTACGGTGTTCATCTCGTGGCCTCGTAACCTACCTAAGCAGCGGAATAGTTCAACTGAAGCTACTGGCTTTCCGTTTATCTGCGGTCGCTAATTGTTCGCCGCAGTGCCTAAAAAATTTCTTCGATAGTGGTGACTATTCCTTGAGGATAACGCGTTCACGTCACTTCACTTACGTCTGCCAGCCATCTGCCATTTGACATCTGCGACTCCGCTCGCACGCGACATAATCCAACGGCAGCACCGCTAATACAAATGACTCCCATAGAATGGCTCCCATAGAATGAACTTGAAATCACCCTGAGATAGCCGGACTGGATCTCGGTGATCTGGATTTTTTTTTTTTTTTTTTTTTTTCACGAATCGATCGCCCTCAATTTCACTAAAGCCAAAGTATCCAAAGCATTCGTAAAATACCAGGGCAAATTTTTACTTTGCTGCTCTCTAATGGATCATGTCGTCTGGCGATGTTTTTTCTCCTTTGCGTTTACGAGCCTCGTATGGTGATTTCTTTTATTGTCTCATCTAACTGCAGTTGCTAAGGTCTATGTCTATCTGTATTCTACACTATTTACAATTCTTCCGCCGTCAAATCCTGTTTGATTTTGAATGGCTTACCTCTCCAGTCTATTTCGTGCCCAAGCATAGCTGTCACCCAAATAGGCAATGCCAACACCTCCCTCATGGCCCAGATCTGGAACCATTCCAAAAATGGTCTTTCCAACGGAGGTATCTTCTGTAGCCAATGGGGAGCATGGTGGGGATCGCTCGTTTCATGGCCAATCAATGTGTAGAATTGGATGTAGTCTGTCACCATCCAAACAGCCATATGCAATATAAAATAGGGCCAGTACCACCATCTGTTCAAAAATAGCGTGGAAATGGCGTAGGTACCAAATACCCCACAAATAATTGATTCGGTAGTGGGCTCCACTAGCGTAGCCATCAAAACCATGTATTTACGAACTCTCAACCACCGCACCCGTCTGGTCATATAATCTTTTGTACCGTTGTCAGTACCGCTTAGAGGCTGAATAACCACATCTCCTGTGAGACCCGTTTTGGCATGAACGTTTTCCCAAAGGGCAATTCCTATCATATTGTCTTCGCCGATATACCTGGCAAAGAACTTAATTGCATGGCCCACGCCTGGCAATGATGAATAATGTGCTGCATCTCTTTTTACTTGAGGAGTATTGAAAAATTCCGAGGAATTCTCAGGTTTGGAAATGGCCTCCACGGAATAGTCCAAATCAGATTTGCGGTACATATTCGACTTCCCATTGACACAAGGAGCTATAGCCAAATTGTTTAACGCCACGTAGAATTTTGAATGCGATGTATGCAAGAACATTTCGTCCAATTTAGCTCCCCATTTTTTGAGGAGCCGTTTGTTCATAGCAATTGGAGGCGGGTTCGGAGATGATCTTTTTGAAACTGTTCCCAGATTCCCGATATTAGATGCAGAGGAAGACGAGGACGATTGTTGTGAGCCTTCGGATTGGACTGGGGTAAGCACATATTCTGAGTCGGTATCACCATCTTTCAAAGGATTGATACTCAAAGCCAAGGGGACATGGTGCACTAACTTGGTTTTACGGGCCTTTGGGGCGTCTGAGAGCTTTCTGCCGTTGTTATAGTTGCCATTCAACGCGGTGACCGAATTGCTTAAGATATTGGGACTGGCCCACACATTAGAGTCCATCACCCATAAAATATCGTGTTTGGCGCTGGTAAAACCCTTGGCCAAGTTGTTGACCTTGGGGTTGGGTCCATAATGGTCTTCGCTGGTATTGTAAACTGGATCAAATCCGGAACTAGTCAAAATGGAGGCGTCAATATGGGGATACTTGGCGATCAACGAGTTTAAAAGTGGCACCGAGGGGTCATGGGGGTTTTCCACACAAAAGAGGATCTGGATCTTGTCATGTGGATAGTTTTGCTGGAATGAGGACTCCAAACAACTGACCAACTCGGGGTCTATGCCTTTTATAGGTCTGATGATGGTGACACCTTCGGCGGATGGTGGCTGCTGTTCAGAGCGAGATTTGAACTTGGCCAAGATCTCGAAAAAGCCAATGTAGGCCACCAGCAATATTACCACGTACCATGTACCGAAGAAGACGCCCGAGGCGAGCCTGGGGTACGATAGTGACTCCATGGTAGTGATGGTTCGGGCCGTCGGTGCGAAATGTTGATGTGAGATCGCGAGGCCATCGTTGCGAGCGATGACGCAGACACAGGCTACAGAAGATGCGACGGTGGCCCCAATGGAAATTTACCGTGAGCAGCAAAGGACAGTGTACCGTCCCCTTGACACACAAGTAAATCTTTCGTAGGTATGCGCATGTAATAAGCCTGGTGAAGTCATATTGAGATGTGGTGGCACGGAGAAAGGGGCCGGGCACCCGGGGCCCCTAGGAAGCAAGAGAATCGAGTCAAATCAACGAACTTAGCTCCGAAGACCTTCAGGGTTTTTTCCTTCGTTGATTACATCTTGTCTCGTGGGAACGGCGCCCCAGTATACAATCTACTTCTAATTATCATAGGCAGTTTTTCGGCCAATCATCGCTATCATTGTGAACCGTTGTGAAAAATTCACTTATCAGGATCACAGTCAACTCCAGACCCCCTTGAACTTGTTCATTACCACAACCATCGGACCTGTAACCGCATAAGCCCCATCACCCGCTAGGTAATATTTCGGAGATTGGCCCGAGAATCTAGCAAGTATGGTGTGTTTCGGGCAAATGTGAATGGTCCGAGTCAACCATGTGACCGCCCCCTCAACCTCGGATATCCCCAGTATCCACCGCACCGCCCGCACGCTCGGTTACCCCAGATTACACTATATAAATTGCGTGGGTTCCCCATATCACCCCATCTAGTGAGAGTTGTGCTCCCGAAAGATTATGTTCAAAGCTTCTCAAAGACTCGCCAGCAGAATGCCTCAGCTCAAGCATAACCTATGCTCGTCCTCTATCAAGGGCGACTTGTACAAGTACCAATCCCAATTACCCAAATTACCCGTGCCTACCTTGGACGAAACCGCTGCTAAATACCTCAAATCGGTGCAACCATTTTTAACACAGGAACAATACTCTGAAACTGCCAGTAAGGTCAAACAGTTTGTTTCTGGCGATGGTGTTAAGTTGCAATCGCGTCTTCAAGAATATGCTAAGGACAAGGAGAACTGGTTAGCCACTTGGTGGGACGATTATGCCTACATGTCTTACCGTGACCCGGTGGTGCCGTTTGTGTCTTACTTCTTTTCCCACAAAGATGTCAACAATGCTATTGGGAAAGACCAGTTGTACAAGGCAACCTTGCTTGCTCATTACACCATCGAGTTCATGTTACTGGTCCAAACCGAAACTTTGGAACCAGAAATCATCAAAGGTAACCCATTCTGTATGAATGCGTTCAGATACATGTTCAACAACTCGAGAGTTCCTAACGAGGGTTCGGATATCACCAAGATGTACGATGGAGAACAACACAGATACTTTGTTGTGGTCTACAAGAACAACTTCTACAAGGTTAACCATCACAAGAATGGAAAGCCTATTTCCAAGGCTGAAATTTTCCAACAGCTCCAGGCTATTAAGAACAGCAATGCTTCACGTGGCGAAGGTATCGGTGCCTTGACCTCGCTCAACAGAGATGAGTATCTCAGTGCCTACAATAACTTGGTAGCCACTCCTATAAATGCCAGCTCCCTTGAAACCATCTTCGCTTCTTCGTTTGTGATTTGTTTGGACGACAACAAGCCAATCACCATCGAAGAAAAGTCCGCTAACAGTTGGCACGGAGACGGTCAGAACCGTTTCTTCGACAAGCCATTGGAATTTTTCATTTCTGAGAATGGTAACTCGGGTTTCTTGGGTGAACACTCCAAAATGGATGCCACTCCTACCGTGCAAATGAACAATTATGTTTTGGCCAAGATTACCCAAGAAGACCCAAAGCAATTCTTGAATGAATTGTCAAGCACTAACTTCGATTTCAGTGCTCCAAAGCCAGAATTGTTACCCTTCGATCTCAATCCTGTGGCTAGACAAAATATCAGCACTGCCATTTCTAAGTTCCAAGCAACTATCGATGTTCATGACGAAGAACTCTTCCAATACTACGGATATGGTAAGAACTTGATCAAGAAGTTTAAGGTTTCCCCAGATGCTTATGTTCAATTATTGATGCAATTGTCTTACTATAAGTTGACTGGAAAGGTCAGACCAACCTATGAAAGTGCTGCTACTAGAAAATTCTTGAAGGGTAGAACTGAAACGGGTAGAACCGTTTCTCCAGAATCCAAGCTGTTTGTTGAAACATGGACTAGCTCTGACGCCACTATTGAGGAGAAGGTGGCAACTTTCCAAAGTGCTGCTAAGCAACATGTCAAATATTTGAGTGAAGCTGCTGATGGTAGAGGTGTTGACCGTCATTTGTTCGGTTTGAAGCAAATGATTCAACAAGGTGAAAAAGTTCCAGAAATCTTTACTGATCCTGTTTTTAACTACTCTCAAACGTGGTTCATGTCTACCTCCCAAATTCCTTCCGAGTACTTCCAATCATGGGGTTTCTCCCAGGTGGTTGACCAAGGTTTTGGTTTGGCTTACTTGATCAACACTGAATGGCTTCACATCCATATTTCCTCGAAGAAGGGCAATGGTTTGAGCTCTGCTTACCTCAAAGCGTACTTGATTGATACTGCTAATGAGATGAAGTCGACTTTGTCTAAGGGTTTGTTAGAACCTCAAGCTAAGTTATAAGCACGTTTTGTGAATAGAGATTCTATACGAAGTATTTATTTGGTAAGATAAGGGAAAAAATCTTTGATTCAAATGTAGAGTCCTTCTCTAAAGTGACATACAACCCAGGTATAGTGCGATTCAATTAATTATTAACTATATAGATGGGATAAATGTATAAATGTATAAAAGAACGTGGGGTTGTAAGGGAATGCAAATAGGACATGGAAAACCATAACAATCCACTGCATGCCGTGACCATCGAAGGCCCATAATTGATGATGCTTCTTGAGGTTGAAAAAAGTGGAAGAAAAAACATACTGAGCCAGTCATTAGTAATTTAAGGAAGTGGTAGGATAACTATCAAAGCGAGTCTTCCAAACCAACGATCTCACCCATTAGACTCAAGTATTCCTGAATGAATGAATTGAATACCCACCAATTACCGAAACTATTCTGACCCCCTTCGGATTCATCATCGTTAGAGTTGTTCAGCGAATGCCCCAGTAATTGAAATTGTTGTTGCTTTAAAAATATGAATTTCAAAATATCATTGAGAATGAAATTAATGAAGTTATTGTAAATCAAAATTGGGTACTTTGATTTGAAGTGATTGGATAAGAGTCTTCTATCAATTAATCTGATTAAAGAATATAACTTATTGAATTCTTTATAAGATAATAATGATTCGCTTATGGTAGGCGATTTCTCTTCATGTTCCGACCCTTCAATTACGTTGGAAGCGGCGGATGATGAGGATGAACTTCGAGTATAATCCGTTTCGTTCAAAAAAGCCAACAAATCTTTCTTAAAGAATTCGTCAATGATATTAATTTCTTGGTTGATAAAATTCATCGATATCGTTGATTTCAATTCATCACTGACAAGAGGATCATAATTGTAGCCGATCAACGTATATATAAGATCGTTAGAAAGAATGTCGTTTTTGAAACTAAAACTAAGTTCATTGAGTGAATTTGAAGTTAGGTTTGTATTGAGGTTAAGGAAGAAATCTTCATCTTGGCTCTCTTCCAACTTCACATTAGAGGCTTCTGAAACATTAGGTCCAACTCCAGATCCACTAGAGCCCTCAGTTGGTAAGCTTGCTGATTGATTAACCTTCAAAAAGTTTTCAATATCAACGGACATCATTGACTTACTGTCATCTTTAATAATAAGCTTGATAAATGTAATTAAAAGATCATTTAAATTTATGAGCTTTTTCAAAAGAATCAAAAAGATAGTGGAGTTATTGATTCCAAATTTTGAAGCACCAACTTTCTTGAGTTCATTGTTAAGGTTATTAATCAAATGAAGAAGATTTAGTCTGACGTTTTTCAAGAAATTTATGTTTGCTGACGACTTCATTAATAGTAAGTATGGTAGGATCTCAATGATTATAATAAGATACAAGCTCAAATCGACATTCCTGGTGTCAGGTGCAGATTCTAATGGAATAATGATTTGTTCAATCAAATTTGTCAACATACTAGAATTAGTTAACAAGTTTTCATTGGTCAAAAACACATTATGTATCATAGATCTAGAAATCTGGGGATGGTTGGAATAAACTTTAATTCGGACATCATTGAACCAATTTTCCTCGTCATTAAGAATAGTGAAGTGATCGTCTGAAGGATACTTTAAAAATGGTTTGATGAATGATAAATTTGGAGAAGATATTGGATCAGGAATATCGGAACGGAATGCACCTGGTGCTATCCCTGGAGTATGAGAAACTGTAGATTCATGTCTAGTTGGTAGTATTTCACTCTTGATTTTAGTTTTACTGCTGGTTCTTTTATGTCCCTTTTTCGGAGTTGAACTCAGAATTTTCCCTTTTCTTTCACCATTGAAAATATCATTCAAGTCAATCAACTCATATTTATCAGACAATTCCCTGATTTCTTCGTTAATAATGTTTTCGTTCCACACGACACCTAAATAATTGTACTTTGATTCACCCCGACTCCCCAATCTCTTGATGAGAAGGTTTGGATAAACCAATTTAATCAACTTTCCTAACTTTGACTGTCCCAAAATAAGCTTTTGTTGTTCATTCGTGGTATTCGAAGAAGATGGATAGTTCATAATTAGTTTTTGACAAATAATATAATAGGTCTTATAAATGGATAATCTAGGAATGGTATAATTCTGTGGTTCTTCATTGGAACTTAAAGGCATTTGAATCAAGATATCAAAGAGAATCTTTATTGCCAAGAACGTCCTCAACAATTCGTGATAATTTATATTAGCCAATTTATTGTCTTTATTCTCAATGTTAGGGAAGTATTCTGATAAAAGATCTGGATTCTTGAAAACATTCAAAAGCAGGTTTATTACATCCAAGGATTGTTCATTTGAGTTGGCTATTAGGGTCCTGTCTATTTTTGCATCAAGACTGATTTTCAATAACGCTGATATTTTATCAGTATTATATAACATGTTATAAAAATCGTCAAGGGGAATGGGACTGGATAGTTTGTATAAGATGGATAATAAGTAGTTATTAATATTGGATCCGTCCACAGATATCAAATTTACTAAGAGTTCATTATTAATACTTTCAGGGATAGCGAGTGGATGGTTTGGATGCTGTAATGACTGCGATTGTGACTGAGAAGATTGCATCGATTTCTTTGAGTCATCGATATTAAATAAATTAAAATGAGACGATATGGATAAGTTGTTCTTCTGATGTTTCATGGCTGAGGATACGGGAAGCGTGTGCTTCTGTGGGTTTAATGATATGGTTGAATGTTCAGGGATTTTGGGAATTGAGAATGAATTGGAATACATCCCACTGCTATCGAAATTAGGGTTAAAGCCTGAATTATTTGGAACTAAAGGAGGATGCAGAGGATGAGAAGGATATGCAAAACTTGCTGATGACGAGGTAGGGGTAGGGGAGCCGTGATAGTTTTGGGGATAAGGGTTGGTATCAACGTGACCGTATATTGGCTGCACATGAGAAGGATAATGAAAGAAGGACGGAGCATTCGCAGACGAAGATGCTGTGGAAGATGTAGGAAGTCCACCCGATGTAATAGCCAAAGAAGGGGGAGCACCCACTACATCTTCGTTTGAGGCCGACCGCTTCAAGGGAGAATTCAGTAGTGAATGGCTGGCAGTTGTGGCGTCATCGTTATCATGGGGCTCATTGGTGTGGTGGTCTTTATGAGGATTCTGAGGGAAATTATAGTTTAAAGTATATGGATCGGAATCGTAAGGATTGGTGGCAGCCGATTGGTTGGGAACAGGGGACAGTTGGGGGATTTGACCCAGCAGGTCCGGAGGAAAGTAATATCCCACACTCAGTAAGGAGGATTTCTGCCGTTTATGCGCTTGATAGTGAGGAGGTCGATTGGGCATAATTGGGAGTGAACTGGAGATGCAAACATGAATGGAGTGATACTGACAGAGTCGGGAATGGTCTGTAACGCTTGGTGGGTAGAATTGGGGGCCGAAAAGTCCGACACGGCAACGTAGTGACGCGGTGTGATTAGATCAACACAAGCCAGCAGGAGAATCCAGGGAGAAGGTCAAACCCAAGCCAAGGAATGAATGGATGGGATGGAAGGATACCCAGTGGCAAACCAGGAACGGCTAGATAATGAGGGCCAGGAGGAGAAGATTGAAGTCTCGATGCAAAACAAACAAACCCGTAGTTGAAGTGGGACAGACGGTGCAGTAACCCCGTGAATCGTGACTTGTTGTCAAGCACAGCCAGGTCGTAAGGAGGGGACAAGTCCAGGGTAAAGCTTGAGCTAAAAAAAAATGTGTCTACTAAAGATTGGGTTGATAGGACAAAATAAACTTCCCCCAAGTGGCTACAGAAATCTGTTGTTATTTAAACAAATGATTAATGAGTATAATAGATAAAAGAACAAAGGTTAAATAGCCGGAATAGGGACTACACATTACCGAGACCCATTTGGGATAATTTAGAGACATTCCATGTAGCCACAACCTGCCGAGGGTACTGTGCTATTCTCAGGCTGTGTCTATGTTTACCCTTGTGCTCGTCTAATTGACGAGACAATGCGAGGCAAGATAGAGCCCCAACCGATTGGGAAGGCGGAAACTTTGGGGAACCCTTTGTATGCCGGGCGTGTAAGCCACTCCACACTCGGTGGCCGTATAATCTACGGTCTATTGGTATGAAAAAGTGCCATCACTTTTTTATTACAGCCCCCCCCCCCCCGTAGTATGTGCCTCCATGACCCATGCCCCTGTGATCTGTATCTAATATTTGATGAGCTCACGATTTGTAACAATAACAACAATGCAGATGACGTAAGCAACGGGTTTATTGAGATAGGTGAGTGGGGTGCCAGGATGATTTAAACTGATCTATCGAGGCAGCGTGGTGCCGGGTCGAGCAACCTTCTCTATGCCCGTGTCTCTGGTTTATTCTATAGCTACTGCAGGTGGTATTTCATTTACCGTGGAACTCGTCGTTTTGGGGCATATTTACGCTGTTTTGGGGAGCTTTTCGCGTCAGGGTTATGTTCGTGGGTAAAGTTGATGCACTCAGGGCTGTCAGACGACCAAGTAACTAAATCCATTCTGCCCGAATTAGGTTAGATTTGTACTCTATTGGGACTATACTGATGTAACTCACCCCCAGCCACCAATGGCACATCACTTATTGGCTAATCCATAAACCAAATGGTTCAGGGCATCCGTGTCTTTGGTTTTGAGCGACATGTGCCGCGTAGGATGCCACATTGTAAGATCATTTTGAACTTCACCTTATTGGCGAGGCTTTAATCTGGAAAGCTGTTTCATACTCTCTGCGCACGTGACACCACCTTTTGCATTCCCCTTGGCTTAACCCACTATTGTCCCCAACGAAGTGGAAGCACTTATGTTGATATTTTTTAACCATTGCACATGAGGAGCAAGTTTCTGGTCTGACATTGGACAACTTTTTGGCCATACTCCACCCAATGGCTTCGAATTTAAGGTTTGGTGCTTGTAGCATAAACCATATCAAATATTCGATGATTTAGATAAAATGTCTCCACACCCATTGAGACACTCTACCCCCTTGCCCAAAAATTGTCGTGCATTAATGACGTAACGGCTAGCTTTAGGGTATGTCACTCAGTTTTGTACTTACCATATGTGGAAACGTATTCCACTATTATTTTTATGCCATAATCATGGAATCTTATCATCAGACAACTTACTTGTACATTCCTTAGTTAACCATAATTTGAACCCTCGTTAAGGCGAAGATGGCCACAGAAGAGCTGAAAATAACACTAACCGACTTTCCTATTAGTATGGTGCAAGAAAAGTAACGGGAGGAAATTCTGGGTACGATTCACTGAAAATAATACTTTGGCGGTTGCTAGAGATCTGGAATCTAAATAATTTTTAATACGATAGCTGTTGAATAAATCATAGTGAATTTATTCCAACATTTAGTGCTTAACCATCTTGACTTTCAAATAAAAATTCGACAACATTACTTTTCTACATATTTCGTAACGATTAGCCTAAAATATTCTTTTACCTACTTATACTCAGTGTCATACTAATATACCTCGAACCTCATCACCTCTAATATGAATGATAAGTATTAAGGGCTACCCCAATTACTAACGTTACTGGTTGCCTGCATATAGTACAATCTCATTGATGGCCATCGTGGTCGATTTTTTATAACAGATAAGGCCCCAAAGAACACCCGATGCCGTATTCTCCAAACTCGATCAAGCTTGTTTCAGGAAACTCGCATCCCGAGCTTGCTTCAAAAATTGCAGCTAAGCTTGGCATTAACCTTGCCAAGGTTGGTGCTTTTCAATACACCAATAAAGAAACTGCAGTTGCAGTCGGTGAATCAGTTAGAGATGAAGATGTTTACATACTCCAAACCGGATGTGGAGAAACCAATATCAATGACTTTCTTATGGAACTTCTCATTACTATTAATGCGTGCAAGATTGCCAGTGCAAGACGTATCACTGCCGTGATCCCCAACTTCTTTTATGCCAGACAAGATAAGAAGGACAAATCTAGGGCACCAATAACAGCTAAATTGATTGCAAACCTCCTTCAAACTGCTGGATGTCATCATATAATCACTATGGATTTACATGCATCGCAAATCCAAGGATTTTTCAGAGCTCCCGTGGATAATCTCTACGCAGAGCCTTCCGTGTTGCGGTACATCAAAGAAAATTACACTACAAACGAGTTGATAATTGTGTCTCCCGATGCTGGGGGTGCAAAGAGGGTCGCTTCTATTGCAGATAAACTCGATGTTAACTTTGCATTGATCCATAAGGAAAGGCAAAAGGCAAATGAAGTGTCTCGTATGGTTTTGGTGGGAGATGTTACGGATAAAGTGTGTTTATTGATAGACGATATGGCTGATACAAGTGGTACGTTAGTCAAAGCACTGGATGTATTATTGCTGAATAAGGCAAAGAAGGTTGTGGCCATCGTAACTCATGGTATTTTTTCTTCTAATGCTATTGAAAGAATCAATAATTCCAAGTTAGACAAGGTGGTCTGTACGAATTCTTTGCCATTAGACGATAAATTAGAGAGATGCCCTAAACTTGAGACCATCGATATTAGTTCCACTTTAGCTGAAGCTATCAGAAGGTTGCATAATGGTGAAAGTGTGAGCTACTTGTTTAATAATGTTCCTGAATAAATTCTTATTTCGATGTATATATAATGCCATAATAATGCCCAATATAATTACTAATTTGTAACTAAACCTCTTCAACTGCCTCTACCATATACCAAACAACTCCTACGCTTAGATTGAATGGATTTAACTGGTTGTTTTCAAAGTTCTCATTTGTCACCTTATTTTCGGTAATCTTCTTCGCCCTCGCAACCATCCAATCCTTCTCCATAGATTTCGTTTGATCCAGTTTTAAGAAATAATGTGGTGCTCCAATATTGAATGCTGCCCATGGCTGTGGTGATAGGTCTGTTTCTTCACCTTCCCGGTCAATTCTAGTAGGCAAAAATAGTATCAAATCATTGACTCTGAAATCATTCATGGATATTTTGGAACCGAGACGATTGAGTAATTTCTGAACCTCTGCTTCCTTCGTTCTATTTTCTTTGGTTTGCTTTTTAGCAAAACCTTCCACATCTCTGAATCTTTTTGATATCGCATTCAAAAAGAATCGCGAAGTATTACTGTCTTCTTGCATTTGAACATTCTCCTTGAATGAGAGAACCTTTACAAACTTCTCAAATTTCGAATCATCACCCTTAAATATTTCTTCAAATACTGCAAGTAATTTGCTAGTTTCTTCATTTTCTTCCTTGTTATCCGATACTGCTATTTCTGATGATCCTGTATTAGGTTGCTGTATCTCTGAGAATTCCAGTGAGCCCAAATACTCTAATCTGTTAGTCCATTCCTTATCATGCTCAATGTCTTCAATCACCTTGGAGTTAGGTTTTTCCGATACATGGAGTCGGGTTTCGGATTCTTCGCCATTCCTTTTCGATCTAAGACCTTTAACTCTGGTAATCTTGAATTCCTCATTCTCTTTGATCAAAAGTAGACCCATTGATTCAAGAACAAAGCAAAATTCAATAAAAAACTCATAATTACATTCAGTCAATAGCGCAATATCCCTGTAGAGTGTTGAAATCACACCATTAAGGGTGTTGATCAAACCATCATTCGAGCTTTGCTGTGTTTGCATAAGCTCCATCAAATGTTCATAATCATCATTCTTTTCTTCTAAACTTGCTTTTATGCCTTTGATTTCGTCCTCCAAATTCTTGCGCTCCTTACTAAATTCAATTTCCTTGGATGACATATTGGATAATAAATTGTTGTTCATGTCATTCGCATCCTTAATTTCTGCTCTCAATTTGTTCAAGTTCTTATTGAGATCATTAATTTCATACGATGATTTTGTATGGAGCTCGGTAAACTTTGCAAGGTGTCCCTGAAGCTCAATAATTTTGTTGTCCCTGGACTCAATTTTCGTTTGGAGGTTTTCAAGATTTTTATTATCCAATCTGTTGTCAAGTTTGAAATTAGAAAACTCTTCCTCCTTCTTTTGAATTTCAGCGTTATAGCTCTTGATTTTTTCTTCGTGTTTCTGTTCCAATTGGGCTATTTGAAGACGCAACAGTTCAATAAGATCTTCCTTTAACTTATGCTTATGCTCCAATTCTGAATTATCTTTCTTCAATTGTTTGTTCGTACCTTCCATTGCGTCCTTCTCTTTTTGGAGGGATCTTTTCTCAGAAGTTATCTTTTCATTCTCATCCAATAATTTCCTATAATTCTCTTCTAGGGCAGTCTTATCATCCTTCAATGACTTAAAACCATCATCAATTCGCTTCTTATTCTGTAAAATATTTTTGTTTTCGTTCATAAGTCTTTCATTCTCATTCAAAAGTCTTTCGTTATCCAATTCAACTTTCTGTATGGTGTGATCTAATTCAGCATTTTCCTTGCGAAGCCTAATATTATCCAAATGCTTGTCAATACCAGAAGTATCTAATACTTTAGACTGCCCTGGCGATTCGATTTGTGGCATCTTATCATTCGTTGTATTTCTCCTATGCAATAACTGTGTTGGATTTGTTTTTGGTGGAGTAGTAACGACAGCCTTTTTAGGATCCAATATCAAACTGTTCCTATTATCACTGTTGGATGAGTTGTTCCTTACTACCGGCCAATTGGTTAGGTTCTTGTACTGCTGTTGATGCAAAAGACTTTCGAGTTTTTTGATACGGAGTTTCAAATCTTTAACAAGTCCAAGGTCGATATCTGGATCTGCTCCATCGCCTCTTTGAATTATTCTCAGTTTTTCTTCATTAGAGATCGAAGTATACGTTCCCAACGAGCTAATCACAGCTGTGACCTTTTTCAAGTTATTGGTGCACTTGATGAGATCTTTATAGTTCTTATTCAAAAGTTCCACGAAAGTTTTTGGGGACGATGATTCTTCCAAAATGCTCAAGTAATTATCAATATCAGACCTCTCTAATTCAATATCATACAAAATGCTGAAATTGTCGAGCTTATTTCCCACTAACGTTACATCGATGCTCGGTAAGTTAGATACAATTGCTTCACCCTTTAGCAAATTAAGAAAATTGCCAATTTTCTTTAACCATATCTTCCTAAAAAGTTTCTCGTGCTCGATAATTGTTGATAATTGTTCGGAGACGTTTGTTACGATCCCTTTGGAGTAGAAATCGTACCATTCGAATTGCCTTCTTTTCTCTATTAACATAAATCCGAACAATAATGGTAAATCGATTGTAAGTGACAAGTAATCTTCGAACTCCTTGATTCGATTAATGATTTTGAATGAGACGGGCTCTTCTATATCGCTTGGAGTAGTGAGGTTCTTGAGGTCACTTTTAATGCTTACCATTCGCATTTGTAGGTTCGCTATTCTGCTGAAAATGGATAAGCTATCCTTAGCAAGTTTCTTGTGGAACTTCTGCAAGTTGTATAAGTAGTTTGTCAAATCATTCGCATTTTTGAGTAATTGTTTAGAATAGTCCTTCACATGGGATTGATGAATGCTCTTCAAGCTGTCAGCCATCGAAAGATCTTCAACGTCCCTCAACATTTGATTATACAAGCTTTGAATATTATCCAAATGTGCCTCAGATCTTACATCTTTGAATGCTTTGAGAGACTCGTTTCTAGAATTCTCGATATCCTTATCGATAATGAGTTTATCCTCGTTGACGGCATTTATAATTTTACTCAAGTCGTTAAATTTCAATATGATTTTTGGAAGGTTTTGCTCTACGAATTCTGAAGACAGCTTGAGTCTCTGTTCCTCTAACAAAGTCAGCAAGTGAATAGAATGCCCTTGGATTTTGTAAACAGGAAATTTCTTTAACTTTTCGAAATGCTCATTCCAGGTTTTATGCAATGACTTGTAGTTGATTAGCTTGATATGATTCAAATAGTTATTGAAATTCTTCTCGATATCATTTGTGAAATTGGTGCCGAATTGAAAGATTAAATTCAATGCTCTGAACATCACATTAATTCTTTTTGACAATTTTCTGCATTCTTCATCAATTATTGAAGAGTCGTGCAGAAGATTCTTTGCCCAACTATTGATGATTTTTATATTGGAAGACATTTGCTTCATATTAGATCCATTTGCCCCTTCCTCTAGTGGAGGAATCTTATGGATTTTCGGCTGGAATTCCCCTTTTTCACTGAACAAACGAAGATCAAAATCATTGGCGAAGAGCCTTTTATCATATACAAAGACATCGGAAAGCTCATTGATCAAGTTGTAGTTCAATTTGATCCCAAATGACGTCAAAAAGAACAAATTATCGAAGTTATCAATGTCAAATGACTGCAGTACGAAAGACCTAAATTCATTTAGGGAGTGGTATCGCACAGGTTTGGGTATTCTTATGTTCTCTCCGGTATGGGCATTGTAAATTAACAAGTAGGTTATATCCATTGGTGGCAATTCATGTATTTATTGATGTGGTCGAAGGAGTCAGTCACAGAGGACGGCCAAGAGTATAAGCGATTAGGGATGGAGCTCGAAGCTTAGAGATTGATATGATGAGTTCTATTATGTGAATTTGCTCTCAATAAGGTAAAATCAGTAAGGCAAATTCTATGTAGCTGCTAAGTATCATCAAACGATCGTACTCCTTAAGGACTGCACATAGGAATCTCTGATAGGCCACACTTGTGATAATGGTTGTAACTTCAGGTGTGGAGTAGAAACCAAACACAGAATTGAAAGTTGCAACTAGAAAGCTAATTCGTAGAGGTTATATGTGCTCGGTCAAAATTACAACTTGATGATTAGATGGTAGCGTTTACCGAAACGGAGGTTATGTGAAATGGCTGTGTGCAGGATTCAGGTGCAGGTCCGTAGTGACACTGACCAGCAAGTTTACGAACCTGATCCATCATACATAACATTCCTTACTCTAGTAATTTCAAATATAGCTTTTCTGGTATATGTCGAGAAGTTACCCCCTACGTTAATATTAATATCTTGTTTATTAAATGAAGCTGGTTTAGATCGCCCGGTGTATGAGTGAAAGGTTATGTGCAGTCCGGGTATCTTAGCCATCACAATCAACGTTCTACTCAATCGCAGGAATCATATCTTAAAACATACACCCCACCCTCAAAATGTTGGACAACCATTCCCTAGAGGTGATATCCCAATTCAAACAGACAGTGTTGGCGAAAAATGCTGCTACTAGGGCACCCGAAACTCTCCGGGCCAACCGTGGAACCAAATTGAGCATGCCCTCATCTTCAGTAGACGCCTTACAGACGAGAGTGGCAGAGTACGACGGGGTTAATCATTTGATTTTAACCAACAAGAGTATAGAAAGAGGTAACAACCGCAATAAGCGCAAGTGGAAGGATTTCTATGGTGAGCCAACCGATACTGATGAGGAAAACGACGACAGCCTGGAGGATTCGGACGGACTCTCTGACGATGACGAGCATCCCTACAATAAAATGAGGATTATCGACATATTGGCACCGTTGAGCCATCCGCTGGAACTCGTTTCTCATCCTGCCATCCTGAGAACATACAAACTGCCTGTATTCAACAAATTGGCCAACGAGTTTATTGACATCATTGAAGTGGAGCAGAAGAATCTCAATTCTTTGAATAAGTTACTACAGGTTTTGAATGGTGAAGACTGGTTCTATCTATTGGAGGAGAACTTAGGACTTCAGAAATACGACCATGGCTTGGACGAAGACAGAACTAGTGCCAATGGCGTCGATTCCAAGGTGGCCAGCACCGAAGTTAAAGTGGAGGATACCAGTGAGGTGTCTGATCCATTTTTCGCACTTCCAAAGGCATTAAAGGTTTATGAAGACCGCCAGACGCAGCAGGAGTCCACCGACGAACTTTCTATTTTACAAGAGGAGCTCATAAATTACTTGCAAGTGAGTATTCAAAGACAACATGAATACATTAAAAATTTGACACAGTTGAGGAATGGAATTGTGAGAGCCGACCGGTTGAAAAAAGACCTCCACAAGTGGGGTAAGGAGATGCACGATCGGAAGAGCAGTTAGCAGGACCTATCGGTTTCGATCATTTTCTTCACATATGTATTATTAGATAGTGTATAATGTATTCTTTTTGCTTTCAAAAGAGGTGTAGGTGTGTAATTTACTGTCGCAATGTTTGCACTACTGATTTGTTCCGCAATACATCTATTCTCATACCTTACTATTAATACATCTATTCGTCTTCGTCGAACTTTGGAGCCAAGTAGAATCTCAAATAACCACCAACCTCTAACTTGTATTCGAATAATGCTGGTGTCTTGTCGGCCAACTTGATGGTGATACTACCAGCCAACCCAGTGGCCTTGACAATATCGTTCAAGTACTTCAAGCCGAAAGTCAAGTCCACGGGGTTTTCCAAGTGGACGTTGACAGATTCCTCTGGTCTGTCCAAATCTTGGTAAGGCTTCAACACAATGGATCCTGATCCTGATTCACCGTCGGACGAAAACTTCACCGAGTCCTTGGTGACAATGATGTTAAGCGATTCACTCAAATTTTTCAAGTCACGGACAATCTTGGCAAATTCACCAGATGGCATTGTTATGACGGTGTCGTAGTCCATGTCATCGATCTTCAAGAACTCGGAGTCGATGTTCATTAATTTCAACGAGTATTCACTGACTCTTTCTTTCTTTTTGTCTTCAAAAATCGTCATCACGCTATCAGGAGAGTCTTCAGCCAACAAGGTCAAGTAGTCTTCGTTGTTGGCGGTTTTTATAATCTTGGAGAAGCTTTCCAAGTCAATTCCCAACGTCACGTCTCTGTCACATCTGTAGTCGCTGAAGGCGGTTTGACCGACTAATAATGACACTAATAACACTCTGGAGTCGTCCACCGCTTGGACGGTGATCCCGTGCTCGGTACAATTGAAGTTACACAACTTGACGACATCCTTAATGGAGTCGACAATCTTCTTTAAGAGGGTGGATTCGTCAAATTTACCTTCAAGCATTGTGAATAAAGTTGTGGGAGATGGAGGTGGACGAGCAGCTGGTGAAACTTATATATAGTGACGCGTCGCGTGGGACGTGTAGGTGGTAGTGTGCGCGGTCGTCTCCCATAGTTAAGAGTCCCATAGTTAACAGGCCCCATATCCACCAGAGTAAATACGGCGTGTGATGGATAATTTACCTGATGGATTGGCCATGACAGCCTCATCGTTCATGCCGTGGCCGACTTCGAGAATTTACCATACTGGCAAGGTCAGTCTTCCAATATACAGAGGTGAAAGAGTTTCGATTTCGGTCAATTTGGGCCATTTTCTGCCCCATGGAACCAATTGTCCCTCCGTCTATATTTATGCTGGAGATAGTCTAAGCAATAGTCTATGTAGTGTGCCGGATTAGGGTGGAAGTTTGCTAAGGTCACCAACTATGGTGGTAACATTCTGGCTATGGGCGATGTCATGTACTAATTAATTTCCTGTAACACGAGCCATTCTATCGAGGCTAACCAATACCCGTAGTTGAGGGAAGTGGGCTAGTGGGTGGCATGACGATCGCAAGCCCGACGGTTGTTTTACGCGGTGCTGCTGGGATATCAACGGGCAATTTTTCACATCACCTTCTGCTCCAGCGATAATGGCTCCAAAAAGGCGATCCTCTTGTGGGCCTTGTCTGACACAGGCAAGATCAACCGGTAGGCATCGTGGGTATTCAAGTAGTACCGGTAGAGCCGTTTTGTGCGCAAGAACCCCAAGCTCTCGTACAACTTCAACGCTCCGTTGTTGGTGACCTCGGTTTCCAACATGATCTCGTCCACCCGTTCCCAGGCGATCATATTCTTGACGGTGAGCTGGACAAGATGGGAGGCGATGCCCCGGTTTCGGTACTGGGGGTCTATCACCAACATGCCGATGTAGCCACGGAGTCTTACATCACGATGGGGCTCCACCTTGGAAATGATCACTCCGATGATGGCTTCCTTTACCTTGACGGTATAGCAGTACTGGGGCCAAGTATTAAGAAAGTACCAGTACACATAGATGGAGTACGGCTCGGAAAGATGGCCCGAGATCAAGGCAGAGATCTGCTTGAAGTCATCCTGGTTCTTTATGTCGAAGGCAAAATACTCGAGCCCATCGATGCAGGCAAGCATGGTGGTGGTAGTGCTGGTGGTCGGTGGTGGTGGAAATGGCGGGACAGAAGCTGGTCACGTGACCGCCGGTCCTACCCAGCACCCCGGGACAGACCCTACCGGATATACGGAATCATGTGATGGTCCCGGACCTCCAGCGGGGGTCCAGGCCCCGACCACTCCGGGAACCGAATCAGGAGACGGGGGATCTCCGCCTCTAGCAATCGTCTGGTGCTGGCCCACGCCGCAACCGCTCTGGTGTCCACCACGATGAGCATCGCCAGCCAATAGGATTGGCCGTCTTTGGATTACTCTCACCACCGTGCTGTACGATGATGTAGTTATACGTCACTGAAAAAGCAGTACCATGGCTACGCAGACACCGTAGACCTAGGACGGCATGTACGCAGGTGGTTAGGGGCGGCGCCGGCTGCGGCTGGCGGTAGAAAAATGTTAGAGCGGAGACTTTTCAGCCAACAATAGCAAGGGTTTTAAGACACTCCGCTATAGTAAAATCCGGACTGGCGACGTGGCAGATGCTGGCAGTGGGGTGGTAGTGTAGACACGACAGCCATTGACCCCATTGGGCGTGCTCTCATGGACCTCTGCCACCACCACCGGCACTCCCCGGCACCGCCATCTCCATCACCGCAAGAATCCAGTCGTAGCAATTGAGGAGGTGCTGGTGTTGGCAGGCCACGGCCCTACCCCGAGCGCGCTCGCTGGAACTACGCTCGCTCACTACTACGCCGGCCCAATGGTTGCCGTTTGCCCCGGATGATTGTGATCCTTCGGAGTTCTGATTTTTTTTTTTTCGTGGTGACCTGACGTCGGTGTCGTGTAGTATATAAGGAGTGGGCACCACGCACTTTTCACCCTGAACCACAGACCTCAATTCACAACTATCATCATGTCAGCTGCTGTCTTAAAGAAATCCGGTGTTATCTACGGTGACGACGTTCGTCAATTGTTCTTGTACGCTCAAGAAAAGGGCTTCGCCATTCCAGCCATCAACGTTACCTCCTCCTCCACCGTTGTGGCCGCTTTGGAAGCTGCCAGAGACAGCAAGTCGCCAATTATCTTGCAAACCTCCCAAGGTGGTGCTGCCTACTTTGCTGGTAAGGGTGTCGACAACAAGAACCAAGAAGCCTCCATTGCTGGTTCCATTGCTGCTGCCCACTACATCAGATCCATTGCTCCAGCCTACGGTATTCCAGTTATTTTGCACACTGACCACTGTGCCAAGAAGTTGTTGCCATGGTTCGACGGTATGTTGAAGGCTGACAAGGAATTCTTTGAAAAGACCGGTCAACCTTTGTTCTCCTCCCACATGTTGGACTTGTCTGAAGAATCCGACGACGAAAACATTGCCACTTGTGTCAAGTACTTCAAGGAAATGCACGCCATGGGCCAATTCTTGGAAATGGAAATTGGTATCACCGGTGGTGAAGAAGATGGTGTCAACAACGAACACGTGCAAAAGGAATCCTTGTACACCTTGCCAGAAACCGTCTACAAGGTCTACGAAGCTTTGTCCCCAATTGGTCCAAACTTCTCCATTGCCGCTGCTTTCGGTAACGTGCACGGTGTCTACAAGCCAGGTAACGTGCAATTGAAGCCAGAAATCTTGGGTGACCACCAGAAATACGCTAAGGAAAAGTCCGGTTCCTCCTCCAAGCACCCATTGTTCTTGGTGTTCCACGGTGGTTCCGGTTCTTCCCAACACGAATTCGATGTTGCCATCAAGAACGGTGTTGTCAAGGTCAACTTGGACACTGACTGTCAATACGCCTACTTGACCGGTATCAGAGACTACGTCTTGAACAAGAAGGACTACTTAATGTCCATGGTCGGTAACCCAGATGGTGCTGACAAGCCAAACAAGAAGTTCTTTGACCCAAGAGTCTGGGTCAGAGAAGGTGAAAAGACTATGACTAAGAGAATCACTGAAGCTTTGGAAGTCTTCCACACTAAGGGTCAATTGTAAGTTGTATCTAGGATAGTGTAATTTAACGAATATTAGAAAAGATAAAGTGTAGCATTGTGGAATGGCGCCCGTATACCGAATTTGCCGGTATACCTATGTGAAGTATCTAAGTGGTGCAACTTATTCGTCGGTGAAATGTGACATTTGCTTCGCTCGACTGCTTCAGATTGACCAACCGAGTCATCTACAGTGGTCGTTGGCTATGTACATTACTCAGTGAATGTCTATCCTCTATATACATTATTTCTTTAGCATTGACTGGACCTTCTTATACTCCGGCATATTTGCAAATGGATCCAATCTCTGGTCCTGGATATGCTGGCCTATGATACTGTTGGCCCGAACGTATTTGGCTACACATCTGTCGACACATGCCAGCTCTCCCGTCACCAAATCACTTTCTCCGTATTCGTGATTCACACACTTTTCAGCACAGGTAGACAAAAGCTTGTTAAACGTGGCGGCAGTAGCGTTGAACTGGATCTCGGCGACTTTGAGCTTCTCAGGGTCCACTGTAGCGTAGGAGTATTGCGATGAACTTCCCATAAAAACCGACATGGCGAAATATGGTTATGTTTATCGACTGGGGTTGGTGGTAGTTATTTGATCTATTGGAAGGGTTTGTTTCTTAGGCTTGAAAATTTGATTCTGGCCCTTTGCTCGATTGATCACTTTGTGTAGATGAAATCGGCGATGTTCTTGAAGATTTTCGAAGTCGAACGTGTTCTTCGGGGCCACTGCTTGGAGTTACAGTCCTTGACAATTCCCACTATCGACGGTTATGGATGAACAACGTTGTTCGAATGTAAGTTATTGCCCAGCGATGGGGGTGTATGAGTACGTGGGGCGTTCGTTTGTGCAGCTCCTTATGTCTCGGCTATAGCGTGTTGCAAGTGCCGTTATGTGTGTGTGATGTTTCACTTGCCTGTGTCCTGTACCTTGGTGGTCCTGATACGGTGGAGTCCTGATGAGGTTCAAGATCTTTTCACTGGTGATTTTGTTTCCGCGAGGCAAATCATAGACATTTCCCCATCCATAGAACGTGTGAACTCCGCCAACATCCCATGCACGTCCTTCTTACCAACGATGACGGTCCTTTGGACGATCGAGCCTGCCCGTACATCAAGTACTTGGTGGACGAGATCAATTCCGGAACCGACTGGGACCTTTCCATCGTGGTGCCCAACCAACAAAGATCGTGGATCGGGAAAGCCCATTTTGCTGGCAAAACGTTGTCGGCGAGCTACATTTATACCAAAGAAAGCACCAAGGGACCTGTGGCGGATGGAGTCAATCTGTACGAGGGCCCGTTCAATACTCCCCAGAACAGAGGTCCCGAATGGCAGGAATGGTGTCTCATAGACAGCACCCCTGCTGCCTGTGCAGACATTGGCATCCACCATTTGTATAGTCACACCAAGAAGAAGGAGATCGACTTGGTCATCAGTGGTCCTAATTTTGGAAAGAATGCCGGGAATCTCTATATCTTGACCAGTGGAACTGTGGGGGCTGCTATGGAAGCCGTGACCCATCGCAAACGGGCCATTGCTTTAAGTTATGCGTTTAATAGCGTACACCACGACCATGAGGTATTGAAGGAAGCGGCTCGCATCTCGGTCAAGTTGATCTACCGGTTATACAAACAACTTCAACAGCTGAACGACGTCGATATATATTCTATCAATGTTCCGTTGGTGAAGTCATTGAAATTGGGCGAAACGAAAATCAGATACGCTCCTATTTTGCTGAACTACTGGAAATCGATCTATGCTCCATGTGAAGAATTAAGTGACCAAGGTCAAATGCAATTCAAATGGGCTCCTGACTTCAATACCGTCCATAGAGAAGGGAAAAAGGACTTTACTTATACTGACAGTCGGGTCTTACTCGACGAGGAAATTAGTGTCACCCCGCTCAAAGCAGCTTTCAAGAGTGTGGAGCCTTCCGGTGGTGAAATCATTTTAGATGACGACGAAGAACCGCAACCAACCAACGATAAGCTGGTATACTTCTTGATAACCGTTCCTGAAGATTCTTATATCTATGAACCATGGGTTGAAGCTGCGAAAAAAAGCAACGGCTTCATAATCACCACTGATAGAAAGATTTTGAAGGAGGTGAAAGAAGATCCTTCTATCAAGGTGTTCCATTATGGTGATTATGAGGATATAGATATTGATTTGCTCGGAGAATTCCCCAACCAATACTTTATCCCATCTTACATATATAGAAAGGCATTGATTCGGAAGCACTTTTTGGCTAATACTGTTCACCATTATACCGCCAAAAATCCACACTCTGTTTTAAAAAAGGCTGTCCCTGAATCATTCCAGCTTGAAGTGGACTATGCCGAATTTTTGGATGATGCCTTGGATGAGGCTTATGAATTGAGAGAAGAAATCGATGCCGGTACAAGAACTTGGATCTTGAAACCTAGTATGAGTGATAAGGGACAAGGCATTCGAATCTTCAAGACAATTCCGCAATTGCAAGCCATTTTTGATTCCTTCGAAGAGGGAAACAGTGACGACGAAGACGAAGAAGACGAGGAAGCGGGTGATGATGCTGATAACACCGGGGTGATTGTGTCTCAATTGCGCCATTTCATTGTCCAGGAATATAAGCATCAACCGCTCTTGTTGCCAAACTACGGTAACAAGAAATTTCATTTGAGAACATACGTGGTGGCTAGTGGTGATTTGGACGTTTACGTTTATAAGAATATTTTGACATTGTTTGCGGGAAGCACCTACAAAGTTCCAGAAGAAACTGAAGGTGCAGTGGACATGGCTGGTCATTTAACTAACACCTGTCTTCAGGAAGAAGAATCACCACTTGTGGTGCCATGGTGGGATCTCAAGGATATCAAGCTTAGTGCGGAGCAGAAGCAAAAGGTTTTTGATGAAGTGTGTGCTATCACGGGAGAAACATTCAAGGCAGCTGCGAGTGTTGATAGAATCAACTTCCAGCCTATGGATAACGCCATTGAATTATATGGTGTTGATTACTTGGTCAACGAAGATTTGAGTGTGACTTTACTTGAGGTCAATGCTTATCCTGACTTCAAGCAAACTGGAGACGAATTGAAAGGTCTCATATATCGACTCTTTGATGAGGTTGTCCATCATGTGGTGGCTCCACTTGTTGGAGACTACGAAGCCAAAAATTCAAGTGCATACTTGAAGCAAGTATTGAAGAATAGAAAGTAGTTTTGCAATACTACGCTCCTTCCTGATTTTGTTATTGGATGTATGCCAACTTTATTTAATAATTGATTTAGTTTTATAGGGTATAATATGCCATTAACAATATTATTATTATTATCCATAACTCTATTAATAAATAATCGCTGTAGTAGATTTAGCAGGGTTACCCCGAAGTCGTCTATATTTGATTTCAATTGTAATGGCCCGTTTTCAATGAAAAGCCATCTATCTTCCGCCTATTAGAAACTTTCTTCACGCATAAAAATACGTCTAGCGAACACTTTAAATCGCACGTCATTTGATAACCGTTTTAGTAAAAAACCGATGCAACGATACCTAAAAACTTAAAATCCTAACCTAAAAAGAGGTATGATGAAGCACAAAATCACTGGCGACTCAATGAGAGGTGGTGAAGAGACTCGAAGAATAAAATTCATAACACACTACTAGTTAATGTGTAAAGGGTAACGGGAAATTATTCAGTGCCCGCTGTTCTCAGAACTACCTACGCGAGAAGTGTACCGCACCAAATTTGGCTTAAGCAATTGGTGACGGATAACGCCGAGTCGATTTATGCAGGTTCAAAGCCCCCACGAAATTGCTGTTACATGGTGACAGATGATGAATCCCCCAAACACAATTTTCTTGACATTGGCTGTGGTCAATTGTTGCTAGTTATAGTGCAGCTTCTGTGCTGGATTTCCTCGCATTTTCCAAATTAGGAAACAGGCAACTGAAAAAGTGGGCTATCAAGATATAATCCAACATAAGCGAGGCAATCAGCCCCGGACTGAGCTTCGGTAACCATCGTGTTGCCAATTGCAAGCATAGTTCCTATTCTTTGCCTCTTCCTCTCTCAGCTTCTTTGGCTCAATTCAAGATTTCTCCACTTGGATGCTCCACAACTGACCTCGGTAGTGCGCACACCAAGCTTCGACGAAATTCGATCACCAGCCCCTACGCAAAAAAAACGGCCACCAAATTTCACTCTAATCTTCTTGAGTATAGTAGACAGCGCCTGTCCCCGTGCACTAGTTAAACTAGCACAAGTTCCCATAGATTGAACCATAAAAATGTCAGTACCACAACGAAAACCACACAAAAGTTCCAAGAAGACCTCCACAAATAGCACATCGGTCGAGTTGACCAGTTTGGCAGAGATGTTCCCTGATTGGGAAGTGGAGGAATTACAAAGCTTGTTAGCCGAACACAATAACGACTTGGAGGTCGTCTTAGATTTGATTGTCAATAACAAGGTGTCCAAATGGGAGCCTACAAAGAAGGAAAAGAAAAAGAAGGAGAAACAGTCACAGGATGATACTTCCGCCACAGCAACCACCGCCAGTGCCCACCACACAAATAACAACATAGCATCCTCTACACCCGCATCATCCATAAAGAAGACCAGAGCTGGCAAGCACGATTCCAATGGCAAGAGCACTTACAAGAAGCAGTTCTCCGGTGCACCATATAAGAAGAAGTCCGATAATGCTAACGCGGCCCATCCTTCGACAGGATTACCACCTTCAGGGGGATCAGTAACGACACAAGCAGCTGGAGCAGCTAATGCTGCCGCTGCAGCTCCTGCGGTTCCAGCAAACACTTGGGCAGCAGCATTGGCCGAGAACGTAGCGCCACCAAAATCACAAAGGGAAGAAATAGATCCAGAAATCAACACCAATGACGATGTTAATGACCAAACACCCGATGAAGCCATCCCATCTGAAAATGAAGTACCAGCTGTTGCAACCACCACAGCTACCACCTCAGTCACCACTGAAAAGCCAACGTTGAAAGAGGCCACCGTGCCACAGCCACTGCAAAGCTCTTGGGTTTCGGCCATTGCACAATCAGCTAAGCCTGCTCCAAAGTCAAAAGCTGCCGCTGTTTCTCAGCCAGAGTCTGCTGCCCCAGTAGCCGAGGAACCTGAACCGGTCAACGAACAAACGGCTGAAGTCACGACCACCATCGCTCAAGAAACTGCCAACTCTCAAGAGGCTGTTTCCTACGAAACTACCACCACCGAACAAATCAGTGCCCCTGCTGTTGCTGAAATTCAACCTCAAGTTGTGTTACCTGCTGGATCCCAACAGGTCAATTCTATCGGTGTTTCTTTTGGTTCGTTGTCCATTGGCGACGAAGAACAGGAGCTTCCAGTTCAACAAGAACAACAGCAAAAGGAAGAAGTCGCTCAACCAATTGATGCTGCTGCCTCTCAACAATCTCAACAATCTCAACGTTATGGAATGTACGGTAACCAACAACAAACCCGTTACAACCAAAACTCCTACAACCAGCAATATAACAAACAGGCTAACCAACAGTCTCAAGCTACTCAACCTGCTCAGCAAACTCAACAAGTTCAGCAACAACAGCAGCAACAGCAGCAACAACAGCAACAACAGCAACAACAACAATTCGATTACTACAACCAATACCAACAACAACAGTACCCTCAACAAGCTGGACAGTCTTTGCCAGGCGTTCAATTTGGTGGATACCCAGGTATTGACTACTCCAGTTACGGTAACCAACCTGCTGCCGTTGCTTCCCCGGCTGCTTCCCATGCTAATACTGCTTACGGACAGTACGGTGCTACTCAGCAAGCCCCTGCTTCTGCTGCTGGTCAAGAGTCTACTCAATCTCCAGTTGTGAACCCTAACAATTTGCAACAACAAATGCCAGCTCACTTTGGCTACCCATACTACTACAACTACTACTCCACTCCCTTCTACGGTACCGGAGCTGCTGGTTTGGGTGGTGCTCAATCAAGCTTTGGAAATGTTGCTTCTCCTATTGGAGGATCCCTTAACGGAGCGCAAACCGGTTCGGGAGCTGCTTCTACTGCTGGAACCACTTCTGGCCAATCCAACCCAGTTTCCAGCGGAAGCGCCAATGGAGGATTTGCAGCTGGCAGCGTGCCATCTCAATACTACGGACAACCAAACCAGTTCAACAATAGATATCCAGGTTATTCGTACCCACCTCAACCTCAACCTCAACAACAACCTCAACAAGGTCAAGGTTCTAGCCAAGGAGGTTCTGGATCTTCAACTCAACAAAACACCGCCGCCCAAGCCGATGGTTCTAGCGATGCCAGAACCGGCCAAGCTGGTCAACCAGGGCAACAGGTGCCTCAAAACCCCGTTATACAACCAATGCAATATGGTGCTTACCAGCAATATCCACAATACGGGTACCAGGATAACGCTCAGTACCGTGGCTGGTATTAGTTAGTGGCATCGGAAATGTCTAATATATATGGAGTATTATAAGAGATGTAGAAAATAGAGGAGAATTTCCCCAGAGTACCGTAGATAGCCGGATTACGTTTCTGAACCAGTGCATTAAAAGCGTTGATGAAAAATCGTAAATTTAACCCTAGGTAAATTGAAAGGTTAGCTAGCAGCATAATTTGTCGTGTCCGTATCAATGGGAATAGTGGGTAATTGATTGATGAAGACCCCCTCCGGTGTTTGAGTGTGTATATTAGGTCAGAATGAGTGTCGGGGGATTCAATCCCAGTGGAAAATCAGACAATTAGCCTAATCTTGAAATTTTGCAAAAAACTATAAAAATGTCCGAGGGTACCGACATTACAAAATGCTTACAAACTGACCACCAAGATAGAGTAAGCTACTCCGTACAATTACCTGTGAGAATACCAGGCAGTAGCCGGATTAGCCAGCCTCACCACTTACTACTAAAGGTAAATAGTGCCCCACTTCGTGCGCGCACATCTCAGCACTGCGCACATGTCAGTACAGCAAGCGCGCGACTCCTCAACTATCTCTATATATATTGTATGGGCGTCACTATATCCTTTTTCTTAGTGAACTGTTAACTACCAGACCACATATAAATTTTCCCTATAGTAAGTTATCATAGATTAGCACCACGCACAGTGAGCACTCACTATGACGGATGTGCAACACATTTCCATGTTCCAACAACATCCTCAATGGTTCTTGTGGTGGGTATAGACACCTCTACGGTTACATTACCATGCTGACGGCCATTGGTTGTTGACGGGACGGCCACCAGCGGTTGCCCAAGGTATCAGCCATGGTGAGCTGCAAAAACCATCGGCCCGATGGCCGCGACCTCGAGCCAAAGCACCACCCGTGCAAGCAACAGTTTAGCCTGTATTGGTTTATTTGTATGCCAGGATATTCCCTTCCTCATGGTGGGACCCCTGAATTGGAGGAAATTCAATTTTGGCGGGAATTGCCTGGGTATACGAAAAATCATCACCACCCACTAATTTGCACGCAAGGCAATCGCAGCAGTTGAGGGGCTTTGCCATGTGCAGGACTCCACCCAAATGGAATTGGGTGCTTGCACGAAGGTCCTGTGCGCATTGGAGGTGGGCCCGGTGGGCTTAATAGGCGGTGGTCCCGTCGCGCTCGGGGGGTTGGCTTGGTCCTGGGCGCGTTTGTTTTTGTTGACATGGATGGTGCGTGGGCTATATAATGTGGTGACATTCGCTGGCACCCCGAGGTTTACATTACCATAGTACTAACATTACAAGATGTCTGCTGCTACCGAAAAGAGAAAGACCACCAGAAAGAAGAAGGACCCAGATGCTCCTAAGAGATCCCTCTCTGCCTACATGTTCTTTGCCAACGAAAACAGAGACATTGTTAGAGCCGAGAACCCAGGTATCTCCTTCGGCCAAGTCGGTAAGTTGTTGGGTGACAAGTGGAAGGCCTTGACTAAGGATGAAAAGGTTCCATACGAAACCAAGGCCGACGCCGACAAGAAGAGATATGAAAAGGAAAAGGCTGAATACGTTAAGAGAAACGGTAACTAAATGTTACTGTATCGCTATGAGTCTTAACAATGAATTGTAAATTTCTCGGTGTACGGGAAATTCTGTATTATTCCTGCCCTTTTTTTTTATTTCATATTGCTGTTGGCCCCGTGTTTTATTAGTTATTTTGATGTACCATATATAAAAATATATTGTTCATTTCTATTCGCTGGGTGTATTGATGTTTTGGTGGGGTGTCGGGGAAAACGCCGATTAGTGCCCGATCCAATTACGTAATCGGCATACGAGTCCCTCTCAAGTCCGCCGGCAATTACTACTGTCCTTCCTCTAACTACCATGTCTTTACCTCCTCCATACTACAACGACGACAAGAAGTCGTTTGCATACTCTACCGTGCACAAAAGATGGCCTCTTATTGTTGAAGGGGCCATCAAGGACGTATCCAGCACCATAGACACGAATGCCACCGCTAAGGACGGTGGGGAAACCATCATCCAAGGCTTGAAGGGTATTCTTGCCGCATTGAAAAACGACGCCGATGTCCCAGCATTCACCGATGCCGAGATTGCCCTCAATTCTGACTTGAAGTCCTACAATTCCTCGCTTGTTGACCTCAACAACACTAGAAAGGTCACTTGGCAAACGGGCCCATGGCTTTACTTGGAATGCTACATCTACCATGCCATCAACAATTTGTTCCTTGGTTCCACCAACAAGTTCTGGCACACGTTTGATGTCTTTGAATACTTGAAGGACTCTACTTTTAAGCAATCCGAGCATGGTGTGCTTGAGCTTTGCAAGCGTTATGAAGGTTTGGAATCTCAATTGAAGGATGCCGATACCGAGGCCCTCAAATTATTGTTCCACGAGTTCATTGACATTTCCCTCTGGGGTAATGCTACCGACTTATCGTTGTTGGCAGGTAATGTGACTCTTGAAGATATCAAATCAGTCCAAGGTGCGGCAGTGAGAAAGAAGAATGAGGAAAACATCTTGGTGAATGATTTGCCTGCTGCTTGGGAACACTTGATCTCGAAGAAGGAAGGCAACAGAAGAATCGATATCATTCTCGACAATTCTGGATTTGAACTTTTCGCCGACTTGATCTTGACCCTTTTTGTTCTTGACTCTAAGTTGGTCCAAGAAGTTCACATTCATTGCAAGGAAATCCCTTGGTTTGTTAGTGATACCATGCCAAAAGATTTCGACAATTTGATTGAGCAACTCGGGTCCAATGATTTCTACCCAGAAATCTACTCCAACGAAAAGGATGCTCATGCTATCCAATTTCTTCGTTCGAAATTGATCCATTACCACAAAGCTAAACAGATTGTGGTGGAATCACATCCTTTCTGGACCTTGAACTACAACTACTGGCAAATTCCTTCCACTAAAGACTTGTACGTCAACTTACTTGATTCCGACCTCTTGATTTTCAAGGGTGATTTGAACTATCGTAAGTTGACGGGTGACTTACAATGGGAAAGAACTCATCCATTCAAGGGAGCCATCCAGCAATTGGCAAACTCTAAACTTCCAGTGTTGAGTTTGAGAACCTGTAAAGCTGATGTTGTGGTTGGATTGCCCGAAGGAGTCAATGAAAAGTTGATTGAGAAGTACAAGGCCATGGGTAACGAAGTAGGAGAGTTTTGGAGTTCTTCCGGTAAGTGGGCCGTCATCTCCTTTTCCAAGGGCGACTAACTGCTACGATACTAGCCTACTGTAGAATCTAATAGACGACGTTGATTGTATATTGCTATGTGCAATCTATGCCTTACATATCAGTAGGTCTCCGGGCATTACATGCAACAATCTTGAATTTATCTACCGCAACTTCACTCTCGACTGTGCTTGAGCTTGAACCTTCGCCAGCGCTGACATCACTCATCTTAATTAGCACATTCTTAATGATGAAAGTCCAGACATCATCACAGAACCGGTAGGTATTAAGGTCCCCCTTGAATGTCAACCTACTTTTGGCAGTACCAGCTTCCGGCTTCAAGTTATCAGAGATTATCCGGTCAAAGTTGTTCAATATCGTCATGGCAAGCTGTGGCTGGATCTTTTGATCCGATATTAATGTGTCTAAAGCATCTGTTAATGCGATACCGATTGTCGATCTGCGATAAAGCTCGTAGTATGCTGGAGAGCTCATTTTCGACAAATATTGGCTGAATCAAACGAAAACTTCAAAGAAATGATGTACCGAAACGATTCAAATGGTGTTGGGTTCTGTAATGCAACGATGGGTGGCCAGAACTGGGGAGGTCATTGGCGGCGGCAAGAATGGTTTTGTTCAGCGGCAAATCACGTGACACACACAAGTACATACAGGATGGTTCTTCTTAGCGGTGGGGACTACTGTCAAGAATTATTCAGATTTAGTCATTACAATGTCGGACGTCACAATAGCACAACGATACCGCTCGGCGATTAAAGCATTTAGAGAAACGCAGGCATCGGATGCTCGGCACGATTCGGTGGGTTACCAGCAAAAATTGAACCAATTGGTAAATGAATTTACCCTTATCAAGAGCATTGTCGATGATCTTCACCTTTTCAGTGACAATGAGAATTTAAATGAAATCAACACCAACTACCTTCCATTTCTCAGTACCAGCTTCTATTTGGCAAGTTTACTTATACAATCGACCAATGGCAAAAAAGACCAGCACCCGATGGATGCTAAAGTCGACAATTTAAAGCAAGCAAAGGTATTATTTCTTCAGTATTTGGTGGATTTGCAAAACTATAACATTCTATCTGGTGTCCAGAGTGAAAGAATAGATAAGTTCAAGCATTTGTCCAACCCTTCCTTGGAGGAAATTGTCGCTTACAATAACCCAGTCCAAAAGCGTGAAGACAAAATCGAAAATTTCAAACTAGAGAAAGAATTGAAAGCAAAATTGTCAGTATTAGAAGAATATTACTCCAAGGGAGGTACAGAAGAAGAAGAGGAATCAGCGTTTGATAAATTTGACGAGGAAATCGTTAGACAGGTGTATCTTGACCAACTTCGTCTTTTTTCAATTGAAGCGTTTAATCATCTTGAAAGCATTTCCATGGAGATTCAAGTATTAGCAAACCGGCCCACGAACAATCTGGTACCTAAGCCACCAAAAGATTCAAGAGAGCAAGACTTTTCAGCTAAAAATGATTACGGATTCACTACAAAGTTAGAAACAGTCCCTCAACATAATAACAATACCAAAGTGTCAGATCTTTTGTCGAAACAGGGTAAAATTTTAAGGCCCTTCACCATCACATCGGATAGAGAACAGTTAAAAAAGAAGGTCTTTGGTACTGGTCAAGTTTTACCTTCTATGACGGTGGAAGAATATTTAGATTACGAACTAGCAAATGGAAAAATGATGAAAGAGGAAGTCAAAGACCAAAAAGACGAGAGTGACACCGATGATAGTGATGATGAATTGGAAAAGAGACAATGGGACGATTGGAAGGACGAGAACCCCAAAGGGTCGGGAAATATGAAGGCCAACATAGGTTAGTTTGAACAGATAGAATAAAAATTGAACCATCCCCCACTCCATGAAAAGAAAAAGCATATAATTACAAGGTAGTAGGTGCCTAAAGGCTAATGTACATTCATCTATACAGCTATTATTGTCTCAAGTCAATTTCTAACTCCTTTAACCAGTCGTAGTATTCGATCTTTATGTCATCAAACTGTACCACTTTCAAATTGTTGGAGTCCCTGGTATTCAAGAACCACTTGTCTTCATCATCTGGGAAACTTCTCAAGCTATTCAAAATAATCATGTACAATTCAAGGATCTTCAATTTGTACTGCTGAACCTCTTCGATATTGGATTGTAATTGCAACAAGTTTGGATGCTCAATTCTAAACCTTGTTATGAACAAATATAATGCTTCTATAGAACCTCTCTTGTCTACCAATTGGTCAGAATCAAGCTTACTAGAGGCTCCAAATAATCTCCATGAATAAAGATATTCATAATATGTCAACGATTTAGATAATGCAGCTTCATTATTGGCCAAGTCTTGTAGAACCGAGTCAATCAATAAATATTTCTTCTGATAAAATGTGTTTTTGTTGGGTGGGAAAAGATTTGAAATCGAATGGTTTCCAGCGAGTTTCTTGATGTATCTTGTGAAAAGTTCTTTGTAAGTTTCAGCGTCCTGGTAGGTATTATCCAATTTGGACAAAGATTCGTATATGAGATTGTAATCATTTAATACCATTGCCAATTCAAATACGTTCCAATAGTACTTATTGATCAATTTGCTAGTAACTTCCGACGATACCAAGCCCTCTAATATTGTGATTGCTTTTTGCTCAAATCTTAATGCAGTTTCGGTAAAGTTGCGCTCGACTTCCATCACAGAAGGAATCGCCTTCAGTAACGATTCCACTTTACGGGTTAAAGAAAATGCACCACTAGATGATATGGACGTCGTAACAAGCTGTGATGAAGATTTGCTTTGGGCGAACTTAGCTTGGGCTTTTGCCAACTCGGATAGCGAATGATAGTATTTGACTTTATCGAGTTCATGATTGGGTTCCAGAGAAAAAATCGAACTCAAGAACTTATTGATTGCTTCATTATTATGTAAACTCTCTTTAATTTTTTCAATTTGATCCATTTCTTCAATGATACCATAGTCCTCAAAAATGTTGAAGAATTCGGAAGCTTCATTATCTATCAAGTAAACGATACCTATCAAGAATTTATCGAACTTCCGTGATTTATCCAAAACGTGCAAGAACGTATTTCTCACAAATCTTCCTTCATTTCTATTGATTAATTCAATTGTAACATCGGTAATAAAATTCTCGTAGTTGGAAAGGATGCTACCATATAAGTAGTCATAGGCCTCATTGAGCTTAGATTGATCAATGAGCTTCTTCAAACCTGCATGCTTGTTCACAATTGTGTTCCAAAAGAGCGAATATTCCACATTGCTAACGTTATTCTTCTCAACAGGTGCAGTAGAATCCAGACTACTAAATGAACTATCGAAAATGAAGTCCATCACACTGTAAGTTTGCAATTTTGAGAGAATCTTGTTGATAAGATGTGAGATTTGAGGCAGTGATTCACAGAGTAGGAATAAGATCACCAAGTTAAGGAGTAGCTTTTCATGACTCAGTTTTATTTGCTTGAACGAGATGATGGTATTGAGTTTCTCAAGAGTGCCAAGGTCTGGGGAATCACCATTAGTGTTCACCTCTACTATTTCATATTCATTAATGGAGTCAATAAGTGAGTTTACCACCTCAATAGGCAATAATTCCAACTCAGACACAATTTCCTCTATGACATCTCCTGGGATTTTGGACAGTAAATAAGTCTCAAAAATACCGTTAATTTGCTCTGAAGAGAGAGTTGAACTTTCTCTAATTATCTTGCAAATTTTGTAGTTTGTCTTTGTAGATAATATGCTTTGAAATTTCGAAAAGATTTCTGACAATTTTCCTTCAGCTGTACTCTTGTTTTTATATAAGAAAGACTCGTAGAAATGGGATGCTCTATACACACCCACTCCATTGGCCTGAAGAGAAAATATGAACGAAGGCTGGGATATAATGCTAACAGCCAAAGTTTCTTCACTCAATTTTTTGAACTCTTCACAAAGAGAATAAAGCTTGAACCAGAATGATTGAGCACTATCGGTTCCAGACTTAGCAATTTCCACCTCACTTACCGAATACTCAACCATAAACGACAGTTCTGTATCATGTGTTCTGAAATCCCCCACCGAATCTCTCCAGAACTGCAATGTTTCTTGTATTTCTTCACGCATGTTTTTAGAACCAATTTCATCTATACCCAAGTTCTCTCTTAAGATATTTAATGAAGTCCCGACAATCAATTCATCATACTTTCCGCTATTCAAGATCTGGTTTACATAATAAGATATATCTTGATGTGGAGCTATTTCGATAAGCTCTCCTTGGTTTGTGTGGGACCAGTTGATAGATACAACTGCTCCACTTCCAATATCCACAGAATAATTCACGAGGATGGATGAGGTATTCGATTTCCAAAGGATGTAGTATTTCACATGTTCGCCATAGCTTTGGGTATGGAAATCTTGAATGAACCATAATTTATTTCTAAATTCAGCCTCGGTCTTGCTATGATTCAATGAGATCAACAAATTGTTAGGCAATTCTGGCTCAAAAGTTAAATGCAGCAATTCTTTCAAAGTAGAGGAACTTGTAATTTCCCATGTTCTGAATTGGAATGCCCCCTTATCCAGGGATGTGTTGTTCGACGTGCCGTTGACGTGGAATGTCAAGTAGGCAATAGAATTGTGGTTATAAATCCTCAAATATCTAGCAGGGACAGTAGTCAACCACGATCCAGCATCAACACTATTACTTAAAAATATGGGGCTCAGAATGGGGAAATGATCTTTTATGCTCCATACTTTGACGATTTTGCTAACTGAAAGAGTCACAAAGTTGTTGTCGTCAATTGATATAATATCCACCACGGAATTAGAAGAAATACCCTCCAAAACGACTTTTTGAGGATCATTCTTCTTGAACAATCCACTGAAAAAATTTAATGGCAAGATTGCTGGTGCCTCAGTAAAATTGAACACATCGAAATCATTCAATATAGTTTGTCGTTGAAAATGCAATAATCCTCCATCCTTCAAAGAAACAATCAAATTTTGCGAGTCCAAACCTTTTAGTAAGAAAGGCGACGACCTTAATTCAAAAGAATAAGGGACTGATATATTTCCCCATTTGTCAAAATTATTAACGGTCAATCTGCTGGACTTGGTATGGAAAAAATCCGACAACTCAATCTTGAAGGTAATTAACAAATAGTCTGTGTCTATGATATCTATGATAATGACCTCTTCTCCATTGTCTTCGTGGAATTGGACGCTTAAACAATCAGTGGAGACTAATGGATGAGGCAACAGGAATTTCAAGCTTTGAAGCTCTAATGATAAGTTCATGGAGCCGGTGGATATCGGAGTAACTATCAAGGTCCGTAAATCACCCAAAACTTCGTAGGCAATGCCATTGATGAGCGAATTGTTCAACTCGATGACATTTCCCGATGTAGCCAAACTTGCGAGGAAACGGTCATTGGGAGTGGAAATCGGGGGCGCTGGCGCGTATTTAAGGGGAAGAGTCACCTCCTTCACCAATAAATGCAGCCGGAAGCCCTGGATGCTCGAAGTGGAGTACGATACGTCCATGGTCACTTGTATGGTGGGCCTGGTGTTTTGACGGGACCTATTTTTTCCTTTGCACAAAACAGGTCAGGTGCGAACGCACGTGATATCAAGGTATACTTCTAGAGGATTTCACTAACAAGCGCATAGCCAAGCAGTACTAAAATGTCGTCGGTTGTTTACTACAAGTTTTTACATCAGAAGGATAAGTCGGTAATCCACTTTGATGGGACTGCAATCAATGTGTTTGATCTCAAGCGCGAAATCATCTTACAGAACCAGCTTGGGCTGGGCCAGGACTTTGTTCTCAGGCTTTATCATTCTGAACAACCCGACCTCGAGTACGAACTTGACCAGGATGTGATAGCGAGATCATCATTTGTGTTGGCACGGAGGTCTCCGTTCAACTTTAAGGGTGCTCGTTTTGGCAATGCCTCCCGGTATGTCAGTGGTAAGCCCCGAGTGAACAGGAAAGTCATCAGCAATGCCACAGCGTCAGCTTCGGCCGCCAGTCAGCCCGTACGGACTGACATGCCGGTTGACGAAAACATGTCAGAAGAAGATAGAATCAAGATGATGTTCGAGAGTCAGGATAACGTTTGGGCACAGACTCAAGACGAATTGGCCACCCATAAAATGGTTTACAATAAACCGGGTCAGACCAAGGCAGAGGATTTGCCACCTCCAGGATATATTTGCTACAGATGTGGTAAGAAGGATCACTGGATCAAGAACTGTCCTAGTAATATGGACCCCAATTTCGAAGGTAAGAAGATTTTGAGGACCACCGGTATTCCCAAGTCATACTTGAAAACGATTTCCAAGGAAGAAATAGAAAAACGAATCGAATCAGATGGGTTGAGCACAAACGAAAATGGTGACATGGTTGACAAAGATGGAAACGCTATACTTGTTACCGAAGACGGTGGGTATGCCATTGCCATGGCCGATTCCAAAACCTGGATTTCGTATCAGGAAAAACAACAAAACGCAGCATTAAAGGCGAGACAGGAGTTCGAACAAAAGATGGTGGAAGTTATGGTCGGCGAAGGGAAACTCGAATATTTGAACCCATTATCGGCTACACGCAGTTTATTGAAACCACCTATTGTCATGACACCATGTTGTCGCGATAAATCAGCACTCCGCAAGCTTACAAATTTCAACTACAACCAGGCCGAGCTCGAACAGACATTGATCGAAAACGATTTCCACTGTCCTAATTGTGGCAAGGAAGACATATATATAGACGCATTAATACCGAATAAGGAGTTAGAAGAGGAATTGAAGACATACTTGGACCAGAAACAGACAGAATTGGGTATTGAAGATCCAGAAACATCCCTTAAGAGATCGGCAGACGAAGACTCGGGAGATACCGACCCCAAAAGGCATAAGACAGATTTCCCTGTGGGACCAAACATGTTCCCTATGCCACCAGGAATGCCATTTATGCCGGGCATGATGCCTCCTATTCCAATGATGAACCCAGACGGGACCCCCATGTTCATGCCACCCGCACCTATGCCTCCCAATGTTCCCGGACCTGGGCAAAATGGATCTCCACCGAAATAATTCATATCCATTACAGAGTGTCGAAATAATTACTATATAATTGTACTATAAATAGCAAGCTTAAAGAGCATGATGACATCTTGACGAGATAGTTTAGCCATGTAGTCCCGACCATTGCCCCATCATAATTATTATTAGCATAACTATTGCAAATTATTTAGAGCCCTATGTTTCCTCAAGCCTTTACTATGGTATGCTCTTGTGCACTCCACCCTAACGTTTGCAACTAGTTTAATTACCCGGACACAAAAAATTTTCTTCACTTCGCACTACTTAAACCTCGAGAATCCTCCCATTGTCGACAAGAACTAAATGTATGTTATTTCTATTCGACATATAAGGATGAACCAAAAAACCATTTCAAACTAGAGTTTGTGACTATTCAGAATGATCACAACGTTTTAACACCTGAACATAGTCGATATATATCCAAAAAAGTGAATCTTGGACTAACCAATTAGGACTAGCAATGAGAACTTTGAACCGTTGAAATTTGTCTTGTATAGAATGGCTTTTATACAAAAGGTAAGTAAACCCCTGAGGTATCATGATGAGTTATCAAAAACAAAGCTGGAATTACTGGCTGAATCTGATGATTGATAAGTTTTTGCACCAATACGCTCCTGAATACCATATCATCACACGTACAATACTAACTTTTAGAAATGGTAAGTTTGAATCATAATATCTTAGGAGGAATTATTGCACTGGGCACTGATAAAAATTTCATGAGTGACAACGCATTAATGGTGGGCCTCAGAAACCCACCGTAACTGAAGATATCTCTTACAGATACTAACCAGTTAGCCTTCCGGTTATTGCCCCGGACGTTTGAGAAAAAGAGACATATGATAGTTTTCAGTATGTATTGGATTAGATGATGAACTCCTAGATGACGAGTCAGAATCGGGATTCCCGTTGACGACAACCTATTTTTTATACCATTCATGCCTTTCTGATTAATTCGATACTAACTATCAGTATCTCTTCAAGACTCTAGGTTTTAGCATATCTTCGATCTGGAGTGATAAAAGATGAGATAGAAAAAAATGACAAGCATATGTCTGATTCTTCTGAAGATAAATTTTCCGTGTCTGATATCATGACCATATTGAAGCTCTGCCAAAACCTTGTTCTATTAGGAAATGCAATCAGGCGATCGTATTTTGCTACTACTACAAGTCTTGGAGCTAAGTTCAGTTAATGATGACTTACCACATTTTATCACGACGGTCTACTGTGTATGGGGACTGTTAATCCCTTTACTTTGATGATAAATTAGGCCTTGACCGGCCGTGGCCCTGACAACTGAACTGGCTCTTGGGATCTTTAAGTAGGAATACATTACTACTTACACTGCTGTAGCTGTCCTAATGGGACCCCATTGTAGACACGACTCGTCGACTCATCGCACCATTTATCTCCACATCGCGCGCGCATTGTACGGCCCTAATTTAAGGCCCTGAATTTACTGCCAAAAGAATTCAACCTCTCCATTACTACCTTGAGGACTACACCGTTGAAACATTTCTATGCCATTGAACATCCTTAGGAAGGGGGACAAGGAAAAGGCATCCAGGACTCTGGCAGCTTCTCAGAGGCCTCCTCTTACCCTGGTTCGTTCCAGTCCACTGCTCCCTAGTGGATCTTCACTCACTCCAGTTTCTTCAAGAACTGCCCATTCGGCAGCAGTTTCTCCTCCATCGTCAAATAGCTCCAGCAAATCCAGAACACCTGCTAAAAGTGGTCCCTATGTTCCCTCGCAAGAACAGCAACGTCAGATCGATGCACTTTCCAATGGTCCGTTATCGGCTACACTCTCCAATACCCAAACTGAGTACTTTGATATTCTTCCGTCCTTCCAAATGTTTCAGTCTATCTTGAGAAGAGATGATAGTCAGTTCAACGAAAATTTATCCGTGAAACCGCCGGGATATGGTGATACCCAGAATTCTTCGGCTACACCACCTAACGGGTTGTCACCTATCACTTCCGCTGACACCAGAATCGAAGGAATTTCTGATCGATTGGAGGCTCTCGATACCAGTGAAATGGATGGGGCACAGGAATATGTTTTTGGTAACGATAATGAAGACCATATTGTTCCTCCCGTACATAATGAACAGGTGCACAATCACAACATGGCGGTTACAGTGACAGAATCGGGTCATTCTCCATTAGATAATATAGACACATTAGCAAAAGCACCCAATTCCCCTATAGATATTCAGATTTTTGTCACCAAGCGAGTGCCTTTGCCGAATACTCAGAATGAGCTTGAAACAAGATTAAAGGAATATACCACCGGCGATGTTGTGAACGGGTATATTACTATTACCAACACCTCAAATAAACCTATAGATTTTGGTCTTTTTATGGTTTCATTAGAAGGAACAATAAAGTATACTGATCGAGACCTAAATTCGGGTCCTATGGACACTCATAAGTACAACAAGATCATAATGAAAAAGTTTTTAAAGATGTATGACTTGAACGCATCTTACGGCTATACTCAAGTACCAAGTTCTGCTGGAGTCGAGTACGAGGCATATACTATAGATCCATCGGATGGATGTCAGATTGGTTTACCTCCCGAGAGAATTCTTCAACCACATTTCAAATACAAAAAGTTCTTCACCTTCAAGTTTCCCAATAGGTTGCTAGACAACAACTGTTTCAATTCCCTCTTCACACATTTGTTACCTCCTCCAACAATGGGTCTTGACCGTACCTGTTTCTATAACAGAGGTGAAACGATCCAGTTGAACAAGGCTTTAGGGTACGGATTTTTGAATGTTCGAGGAACTCCGATTTTGACCAAAGATTATAGTTTCGATGATGTCAGCATTAGCTACACAATAGAAGCCAAATTTATTGATAAGCTCAACAAGTCAGAAAACCATGCGGTTTCTGAAAATGAAATTAATGATCCTAACTCCAACTCCGAATATGTGATATCAAAGAGTAGTCAATACTTCCTACGATTCATACCCGATTTAGGAGAGCAATTGGGGTTTTATAATCAATGGCATCTGTATGGTTTGGATACCTATAATACGTTAGGTATAGATGGGAAATTGTATCAGGACTATATCAATAAGGCAACTTGGCTATCGATTCATGAAATGAGCCATAAAATCGAAAAGGAAATTGATGAGAGGTTAGACAGAGAATCATTAACGGTTAGAGAATTGAAAAGCAAAAACTTGTTCAACTGGGATGAACAGAGATTCTCTGGATTGGAATACGTGAAATCTCAATCAATTGCATCCCATTATCATCTGCATAGAATGATTGGGTCAAGTATACCTACTGTTGTCTATGGTAAAAAGAAAAAGAAGATTCTTTCATCGTTAATGAAAATAGGAACGCTGTCTCTCTTTGTCAGAGTTCCATCTGCTGTTATTCCTTATGCGTCTCCCAAACTTCTCACAAAATATAATAATGGGACAATTACTGACGATTCGGCCCCAGTAACTCCTGTGAGAGAGCATTCCTTAAATCAAGTCATTTCCGGAGAGGATTTGTCGTTGAGACCTGTAAATTCAATGTCATCCACGAATATTAACGAATTGTACAACAGAGATAAGTCGCGAGTTCTTAAATCATTAGATTTATCACTCACCTTCGACGCTTTAGACTCAGAATACAAACCTCCAATCATTAGCAGCATTGATACCAACATAGTGGTGTGGTCTTATAGCTCAGAATACCCGTTGCCATTTGAGTTGGGCTATGATTTTTTCTATGCAAGCCCTAAGGCTGAGGAAAAGCACGAAGAGGAGAAAGATGATGTTGCGCTTACGAGAGAAAACTTACAGACACTTAAGGACCAAGTGTATATCTACATTCAATATCTTAAAGACAACCAAGCACAGCTTTCGAAGGAGGGATATCTTTATCTTAAATCGGTCAAGTCGTTGGGTGTGAGAAAGGACACACTCCACGATTATTTCAAGACATTAACGGCCCAGACGCACCCTACCGTTCTAAACAATGAAAGTGGATGGAAAGCATCACAAACTAAGGGTAAAGGTCTTAGATGGACCAAGGATTTTACCATTCCTTTGGACGCTATCAACAAAAACAATATCAGTCTAATTCCGAGCTTCCAGAGTTGCTTGGTAGGCAGAGTTTATTGTATACAAGTGGTAGTAAAGTACAAGGGAAGTGGCGGAGAACAAAACGAGTTTGCTGATAATATTGTGAAGGTGGATGTTCCAGTATTAGTAGGGTAAAACTGGTCCCAGAGAGAGATCACCAAATTGGTGGGACGTATCTCCTCCAAAATAATGCCATTACGACATGTACCTTCTATGTAATGCTATATATAAATGAGATCAATAGCACGAAGTAAACCCACTAGCTAGCGACCTTTATGATAGTTAATGGACGTTGTGATGTAGAAGGTTCCGGTATACCGGGTGGTCGTGGTTGGGCAGATGAGTCATTCCCAAATAGGTAATTAACGGGCAAATTTTCGTTAGCCGCGATTCGCTATCATTCACAAGAAATTTTCATTTCCTTACATATATTCCTCCTTTTCTCCCAGAACTTTTTTCTATCAACATGTTGTCGTTACGTGTTTCAAAGCTTGCTAAGCGTTACATGGCGACTGCTACCAAGCAGTTCACCAACAAAACAGCTCAGTTAGATCGTGCCACTTTGACAATCAAGAATGGTCCCGTGTTCAGCGGCTACTCCTTCGGTGCAAACAAGAATATTAGTGGTGAAGCAGTTTTCACCACTTCGTTGGTTGGATATCCTGAGTCCATGACCGATCCATCTTACAAGGGTCAAATCTTGTGTTTCACCCAGCCATTGATCGGTAACTACGGTGTTCCTTCTTCCACCCAGAAGGACCAGTTCAACTTGTTAAAGTACATGGAAAGCCCTACGGTGCAATGTATTGGTATTGTGGTTGCTGACGTTGCATTGAAGTACTCCCATTGGACTGCGGTCGAGTCTTTGCAACAATGGTGTCAAAGATCGGGCGTCGCTGCTATTACTGGTGTTGATACGAGACAGTTGGTGTCATATCTCAGAGACAAGGGTTCTTCCTTGGCCAAGATCACCATTGGGGAAGAGTATGACGCCGATGAAGATGCTGCTTTTGAAGACCCGGAAGCGGTCAATTTGGTCCACAAGGTGACCACCAAAGCGCCTTACCATATTGCATGCCCTCCAGAGTACTCCAAAAACATACACATTGCGGTATTGGATTGCGGTGCTAAAGAAAACATTTTGAGATGCTTGGTCGAAAGAGGGGCTTCTTTGACGGTGTTCCCATACAACTACCCAATCGACAAGATTGCCAACAAGTTCGACGGATTGTTCCTTTCTAATGGTCCAGGTGATCCCACCCACTGTTCTTCTACAATTGAACACTTAAAATCCACCATGGAAAAGCACCATGAATTACCCATTTTTGGTATTTGCTTGGGACACCAGTTATTAGCGTTAGCTGGTGGTGCCAAGACCATCAAGTTGAAGTATGGTAACAGAGCCCACAATATTCCTGCCCTTGATTTGACATCTGGTAACTGTCACATCACCTCGCAAAACCATGGTTATGCTGTGGATGAATCAACTTTAACCAGTGACTGGGAGCCATTTTTCACTAACTTGAATGACTTAAGTAATGAAGGTATGATCCACAAGCACAAGCCAATTTTCTCTACTCAATTCCATCCAGAAGCCAAGGGTGGGCCATTGGACACCAGTTTCTTGTTCGACAAGTTCTTCAAGAACATCGAGGTGTACAGAAATACCAATGGCTTAAACTTGAGCTCTATTGACAACAGCTTGTTGGTGGACATTTTGCCAAAGGAGAGAGTTCTTTAAATAATGAACAGCTATCAGGGGAAAAAAGGCATAGACGTTTCCCTTCATATAAACGAATAGACACAAATAATTTTATACATTTACGTAGACAGCTTTTCCCAAGTCAGCGGCCAACGTTAACCAGATCTAACTAGCATGTCTATGTGCTACACCACACTCACACAACAGTGGGTATTCTCTATGCAGACTCTGCTTGGAGGTACATGCATTACCTATTATCCATACAAAGAAATAATGTTCGGGCGCATATTCCCGTAATGCACACTCCGAGGAATGGAACTAGCAAACCCCTCTGATAAACATCGTCCAACAGCCCGCACCTTCGTCAAAGCGAATCATATGACGGGCTTTGCGATCAGAGCCCCTGTAAATCCAAAATTGTTCCGGATCCGCATGGACAATTTCGCGTCTGTGTACTCCATTCGACGCTAAACGACAAAAATCAGACCACGTCAAATGGGTGCAAAACACATCGCACCACTCTATACGATCGTCGTACCGAAATGGATATATGGTGTGAAGTATAAATAATTGACCGACGGCACCGTGTTCTTCATTAACCATGCAAGTGTTATCATCTGCCCTTCAACTGGCGAATGTGACCACCTCGGGCTTCGTCCTGACCTTCCAGCTGCTCCAAGCATCGCAGGACCCATTTGTGACGAATTTGAATGTTTTGGAAAAATTATGGGCCTCTTGGTATTTATTCATTGGCAATGATGTTTTCGCTACGGGGTTGCTTTTCTTTTTGACTCATGAGTTGTTCTATTTTGGCAGATGCCTTCCATGGTATGTCATTGGACACATCAAGTACTTTGACAAGTGGAAGATCCAGCCTACAAAAATTCCTTCAGACAGAGAGCAATGGGAGTGTATGAAGGCTGTTTTGAAGCTGCACTTGTTGGTGGAAGTGTTCCCTATGTGGGGCTTCCATCCACTTTGCTCCAAACTCAACATTTCGGTGGATGTTCCTTTCCCTTCAATTAAGGTAATGGCCGCACAAATCGCATTATTCTTTGTGCTTGAAGACCAGTGGCATTACTGGGCCCATAGATTATTCCACATAGGATGGTTCTACAAGAATATCCACAAGCAACATCACCGGTACGCTGCTCCCTTTGGTATTGCTGCTGAATATGCTCATCCTGTCGAAATTATGGCATTGGGTACTGGTACAGTTGGGTTCCCTATTGTGTACGCATGGGCTGCATCGGCCTACCCAGAGTATCACCTTCCTACCTTGCATTTGTTCACTGTGACCACTTGGGTAGTACTTAGATTAATGCAGGCAGTCGACTCCCACTCAGGCTACGATTTCCCATGGTCATTGCACAACTTCCTCCCATTCTGGGCAGGTGCGGAGCACCATGATCTTCACCATCATTATTTCATTGGAAATTATGCCAGTTCTTTCAGATGGACCGATTACTTATTGGACACTGAAAGTGGAGTTTCTGCTAAGCAGAATAGACTTACCAAGATGAGGGCACAAGCCGAGAAAAAGGTTGCATAGATCAGATATTACCAATCGTGGTAAAGAGTAGTTCATGTGTTATAACAAAATCCCTAATATCCAAAATTAATGTTAATATGACGAGCTAGTAGATTATACGATAATTTCCTTCACAACAGTAGAGTATTAATGATACTTATCATGGACTACACAATTTCGGGCGACTAATAACCCACTCATACTATTTGCAGTCAAAACGAGTAGTTGAAAGTAACCTAGCAGAAGAACAGCCTACATGTAATTAGGATAAGATGGTGCTGTATTTAAGAATCGTGCTGTTCAGCTTCATTACTATCTCGCTTATAGGGCCGCTGGTCCCAATTAGGATATTCCTAAAAAATCTAGGGCTACAGACCTAGAGAATTAAGCTACACGTGATATAGGTCCGCGCAAAAATTTCAGAAGGCCTGCACATACCCGATGGCCTGAGTGACACAAACGCTCCTCCCACCTAGTGCAGCGAACGAAGTGAAAAAACTATAGCCAAAAAAATTTCCCTCTTATAACATTTGGATATCAACAGCTAACGTAAGTGGTCCAAGGAATATGAATTATGCTGAGCCGTCAACACAGAGCATATAGAGGGATTTATGAGACAATCTATAGCACTACTATATTGATACTGGGGAAAGATGAACCAAGAAAACTCGCAAAGGGAACTAGTCGAGAATTCAAGATGAGAAGAGAAGAAAAGGAAACGGGGAAACTAGAGCCAGCACTAATAGAATCATTGAATATAACTTAGGAACATTACTAACATTATAGATGTCTAGATTAAACGAATATCAAGTTATCGGTCGTCGTCTTCCAACCGACTCTGTTCCAGAGCCAAAGTTGTACAGAATGAGAATCTTTGCTCCAAACACTGTTGTTGCCAAGTCCCGTTACTGGTACTTCTTACAAAAGTTGCACAAGGTCAAGAAGGCCTCTGGTGAAGTTGTTTCCGTCAACGTCATCCACGAAGCTCGTCCAACCAAGGTCAAGACTTTTGGTATCTGGATCAGATACGACTCCAGATCTGGTATCCACAACATGTACAAGGAATACAGAGACGTTACCAGAGTTGGTGCCGTTGAAACCATGTACCAAGACTTGGCTGCTAGACACAGAGCTAGATTTAGATCTATCCACATCTTGAAGGTCGTTGAATTAGAAAAGACTGACGACGTCAAGAGACAATACGTTAAGCAATACTTGACCAAGGACCTCAAATTCCCATTGCCTCACAGAGTCCAAAAGTCCAAGAAGTTGTTCTCTGCTCAACAACCAACCACCTTCTACTAAGCGTGTTTCTGAGTTACCTTGGGACCGTTCATTGTGTAAATTGAATACATTGATTTATATATAAATGAATTATTAATAACCTAAGTATGAGTCTCGTAAACCCTGCTACCATCCTATGCCATCACACCGGTGGAAGACACTGGAGGTGATGTGATTACTGCGGTGACCAGCAGAGTGGAGTTAGCACATGTATGGGGATGTTTTCCGCTTCAAGCAAATCTGTGAAACCAACACAATCGAAAGTATAATCTGGATACTCGTAGAGTTGTCGGATGTGCATGTCTCTCCCAGGCGACTATAACGGTAATTTATAACCGATGCTCTGAGCTTAGAAGCACAGCAAATTAGAGATTACTGTAGGGAATACATAGACAGCAATGCCGATCGTATTACAAATTGCTACCTGGACAATAATGCTTTGTGTCCTCCGTCAGCAGGGCTACAATGTTCACCATCTGGCAGCTGTGACGTATGCGGTGGAGATTTGATAATAGGGCATGCCGTACGACGTAATTCTATTGCGCACTATATAACTGCCACAATAATTCCGCGGACCCCACAAACCACCAACCATGTCTTACGGATCGAAAGCTGCCGAAAGATTAGCAAACAAGATCATCTTGATCACAGGGGCCTCTGGAGGAATTGGCGAGGCAACGGCTAAAGAAATCGCCTCTGCAGCCAATGGCAATATCAAGTTGATCTTGACCGCCAGACGAAAGGAGAAGTTAGATGCTTTAGCCAAAGAGTTGGCTGAAAGTTATCCTGCGATCAAAACTCATTCGGCCCAACTCGATGTATCCAAGATCGACACCATTGAGCCGTTCGTTTCCAGTTTGCCTAAAGAATTTGCTGATATTGATGTGTTGATTAACAATGCTGGTTTGGCGTTGGGTAAAGACCCGGTGGGACTGATTCTTGCCGAAGACATCAAGGGAATGTTCAACACCAACGTGTTAGGATTGATCACATTGACCCAGGCCGTGCTCCCCATCTTTAAGAAAAAGAATTCTGGTGATATTGTCAACTTGGGCTCCATTGCTGGTAGAGACCCATACCCTGGTGGTGCGATCTACTGTGCCACCAAGGCCAGTGTGAAGTCATTTTCTCATGTGTTGAGAAAGGAATTGATCGACACCCGCATTAGAGTGTTGGAGGTGGATCCAGGTAATGTCGAAACTGACTTCAGTCTTGTCAGGTTCAAAAACAATTCGGAAAAAGCCACGGCCGTATACAAGGGCACCGAGCCATTGGTAGCTCAAGACATCGCCGAGATCATTGTATTTGGTATTTCCAGAAGAGAAAACACCGTTATCGCAGAAACTTTGGTGTTTGCCAGTGACCAAGCCAGTGCCACTCACCTTCACAGAAAGGACTAGACACTTTGTTACACCGATAGAATTGGTACCATCTATATAATTTATCGAATAAATAAAGCCCCTAGTGCCCCTATGTAATGCTAAAAACTCAACTGCTCCAAAGTCTTGGTCAACTTCGCAGCCCCATCCACAGAAGTATTTCCTTCTATACTAACCTTTGCTCTGTTCTGCTCTAAACCCGCCAACAACATACATGCCTTACAGATCTTGTTGGAAGACAAGTATCCGCATTTTTCACATCTATTTCCATCTTTGAACTCCAGTTTCTTTAGACTAACCGAGCCATCAGCATTGATCTCGGTTTCGCCCAGCACATCGACCTTCTTATTGCTCTTGTAAGACCGGGTAAGCTTCTTTTTCTTGGGTGCCAACACCAAATGCTCTCCACTATAAATGATATCCATAATGCAAGAAGGTCTTATCGACTCCAAAGACTTGAGCAATTCTCTGGCAGTCCCACGGAATGCTTCGGGGGCATAAGTACACTCAGTAGAAAAGTAGTCCAACTTCTTGTAGTGGGCATACAATACAATTTCTTTCTGATAAGTATACTTGAATGGTTTGGATCGCTTGATGGGGGAGCCGGGAGATTGGGTCAAAATGGCGGTGGACTTTTCCAATCTGGCTGTGTCACCCCGAAGAATGTTCATCAACACGGTTTCAGCAATATCGTCGGCATTATGCCCCGTCACAACGTGATTTATTCCCAACTTAGCCGCACCTCTATCAAGAGCCTGTCTTCTGAGCACACCACAGTAGGTACATGAAGATCTGATTCCAGCACACGAAACTATCTCATCCATGGACCAGTTGTACAAATCTTTGTACGAAATGATTTCGAGTGGCATCTGGTACTGGACCTGATTTCTCTTAACGGTTGCAAGCGAATCATCTCGATAGCCCTTGATACCTTCATCTATGGACAAGAGCACCAACTGAAGACCGTAATTATATCTTTCGTTAAGAAGCTTCAATACTGAAGCTAATACCGTGGAATCTTTACCTCCAGAGGCCCCAATAGCCACTTTGTCACCTTGTTGAAAGAGTTGGGCATCGATGATGGTATTGTGGATCTCGGTCTCGAACACATTATAGAAACAGTCCTTGCAAAGCTTCTCAAGATTTTTGGGTCTCTTCATCACTGCCTTACGGCCATGACAGAGCTCACAGAGAGCAGATACCTTTATCTTCTTCGGTTCAGTCATGATGGCTAATGGTCACGATGAGATAAATTTTTATATATGCGATCACGTGTGATAAGCCTGCTGCGTCATTATTCCAGATACACAACAACCCATCAAATCGACTAAGGTAGACTTTCTAACCATAGCCGTCGTTGCATGGACTGGAAAACACTACAGGGAGATTTCCTAACTCTTTATTATACTTGTTCAATTAGGAAATAGTTGTTTCAGAATGGGTGCAAAATGCGACCCCTATCAAATAACTTTAATTAGCTGGATGAACACCAAAGCCCAACCAACTTCTCCTAGTGGATATCCTACAGGTTTTCCTATTGATTTATATTAAGCACGAAATATCGTCAAACGTATCCCATACAATGCAGACTAACCATGCAATAATTTACAATAAAGCAGGAACACCATTAACGACTTGGTTGATAGGTTCCCATGAGAATGATATCATCTAAGCAGCAGTTTGAAACTCGTCGTTGTTGGAGTTGACGTTAGCATATCTAAATTTGTTATTTTCTTCTTGAATATCCTTCTGTTCTCTATGCTGTTGTTGTTGCTGTTGTTGTTGCTGAGCAGGTTGCTTCTTTCCAAAACCGTTGGAGGAGGTCTTTTCGTTCTTTTCAGTCAACAAGCCAACCTTTTCATTCATCACAATTGCCAATTCTTGCAATCTGGATCTTTGAGGAACATTCCTGGTAAAGTTGACAAAGGTCTTGCTTTCGTTAAACGAACCGCTGACTTCACCGTCGAGCAAAGACTCCAAGATGGACACCACTTTTTCATTAGGGATGTCAAACACCTTAGACAACTTGGCCACAGATAATTTAGTGAAAATAGATCTGTAGGTGAAAACATAAGTTCTCAAACCTTCGATTTGTAATTGATTCTTCATCATGGCCAACAATTCTTCAGTACCGGGAAACAATTTCCAGATCTTGATAGATGATAATAAGCTGTAGGACTTAGCCCAATCACCCTTTTGCAATGCAATAGAAGCGTGAACAATGTGATCTTTGATACTTTCTGGAGGTCCAGTAAAGAATTGTCTGTCGTGGAATTCCAACTTACTCTTGAAAGATTTGATGTTGGCCTTACGTTTGTTTTCCTTAGCAGAGTTTGTGGATGCTGCTAATGCTGGAATTTCTATCAATAAAGAACCGGTCATGTGGACACATTCCAACAATTCCAAATTAATGTGTTGGTGGAAAGGTAATAACTTTTGTTTTTCAACCACAGTAGCTTGGTTAGGATACTTAGAGTTGAAACCTTGACCAAGCAATTCCTTGGATCTTTGAGAGTTGACTATTTCGTTCAAGATTTTGTTGGATTCTTCAATAGCCCCAGATCTGAAAGCACTTAACCCTAATTGCACCAAAGCTCTATTATATTGCACTTGTAATGTGGAGTCGAAGTGGTTAATACCGTTATACAATTGTGAGTTCAAGAACACTTCTCTAGCTTGACTGTAGTTACCGTTAACAGCGTAGTAGTAGATAGAAAGTAACAATGCGTGCTTTCCATAAATCTTGTTGTTGTGAGCGGACAAGTATTTGGACAAGGATTCAATCAACTCGACAGGGGCAGCAGCCTTGGAAACAATGGAAGATTCAGTATCGATGTTCTTAGCTGCTTCTGTTTCGTTAGCTTTGATCAATTGATCTGGCTTATAGTAGACATGTTCCAATCTTCTCAACACCACTCTTGGCAATTGTTCAGTTTCTGTCCTCACTTCTTCTGGAGTAACTTTTTCAACATATGCTTGGCCTCTGACAATCAACTTGTAGATTATTCCTTCATCCTTCAACCTTTCAACATATTCAATGGAGTGAGGGTCGGTGTTTTGCAAAGATCTGGTGAATTCATCGTCCAATCTGTCCACCAAAGCACTGATAGATCCATACAAGACCTTAATACCAGCATCGTTTGCCTCAGGTTCAATATCAATTTCATCGGTAGTTTTACCGTATTCCGAGAGTTGGTAGCTGTTGATACGTGTTTCCAAAATTTCGAACAACGAGTTAAGGTCAGCTTCTTGTTGTTTCCACAAGTCCAATGGCATGAAAGATTGATTAGAAGAGGCATCGAATCTGATCGAAACCAACATTTGGTATATGCAAATCAATTCAAAAGTATTTTCTTTGTTGACGGTCTTCAACAATTCTTCCAAACTTTGGATTTGCTCAAATCTATCGATATTCTTCTTACCACGAGTCTCAGCAATCAGCTTCAAGAGAGTGAATACAGGGTTTAAGAGTCTATTGTTGTAAGCTTCATCAACTTGTTCCTTGGATGCTCCTGGGAGGCTCAATGGCTCTTCAGAATCGAACAATTCTGGACTTTCTCTGAATAAATCGAAGAAAACTTGGTTTTCCTTAATTTGCTTTTTCAATCTTTGTCTGGCAGTGTTGAATGCTCTAGCTTCGTCGGCATTTAAAGTCTTTTCCAATTTTTCATTTTCAACAGTAGCATTGGCGTAATCCTCTAATCCTCCCAAACACTTAATATAGATGTTTGGAGTACCAAAACCTTGTTGGTTAGATTTAAGGATGAGACGGTTCAATTTATCGAATTCACTAACCACAGTGGTCCAGGTATTAGTACGTTTGGCAACATTAATGGCTTCAATAGAATCGCGGATATCATCCAACAATTTTTCTTTGGCAGATTTGACCACTTTCTTGCCTTCATCTTCGCTATCACTATCACTATCACCACCAGAGCCCTTCATGAAGCTCTTTTTCAAGAAGTAGGAAGGACCGGTTGGAACATCAGAATCGGAATCAGAATCATCAGAATCAGAGTCAATGCCGAATTCAGAGTCTGAGGATTCAGAAAGGAGTTCTCCTTCGGATGAAGAACTCAACAAATCCTCTTCATCTGAGGATGAATCTGAACTATAACCAGATACGAAGAAACGGGACATCTTCTTGGTTGGTATCTACCGTATAATGATTTAACAAATTTTCAACGATGTGAAAAAATTTACTGTGAGGTGCGACAATTTACGCCTGCGTGCTGAAAAATGTGCGCGACGGCAGGGGTGCGACACTTGACATAATGAGATTCCCCAGGCACATATAGTTCTATGCTGGTATAAGATGTCAGAAATTACAACTAACTACCGATAAATAATAAAGCCGACGATATTTTTGAGCACCAGAGTTTTCAAAATTTGCATCAATTTGCTATTTCACGCAATATTGCAGAATATAATCAGGGTGCAAATTCAAATTCTATTAATATTTAGGAGTTATATTGGTATCTACATTTTGGTACTGTTAGTCCACTGCACCCAAAACCGCTGTTAAAATCTGAGTAAACTATCATCGTGAACACTAACTTAAAAACACAACATCCGAATTTCAGTTAGTTAAAGTGTAGCTTCTTACCCTCAGAAATTTGAATGGCTTCTCGTTTCTTATGGCAAATTCCGATTCTTCACCTTCATCCTCATGTCCAGCTTTTTTTATGCCGTAGTACCTGATCCATGACAATTTGCTATGCTTAAAATTTCCAACAGAGTTTATTTGATAATGGTAATGAAAAATATAGTAAGGAACTGACCCATTCTCCACCACAATATGAATTTCCCCATCCGATGTTACAGACCACTTTCCATGGTATATTGCTTGTATCTCTTTAATTACTGGTCGCCCTGCAAAATCAAAACTCTTGGATATGCCCTTGTTGTGTCTCAGTAAGTGCGGTATCACCTTATTTGGTTCCAATGGTGAAAGTACCTTCACACATGTTCCATCAGGGTAGAATCGAAGGTACCTATAGTATGTGATGATTCGGACCGGATTATTCCAACTATCGGAGAATTCTGCCTTGCCTGATTCACTGTAATAATTAATCACACTAATATAAGATCCAAAAAACTTGACAAAAGGCCGTTCTTTCAACATATACTTCCAAGAGTTTGAATATTGCGGTATTATTTTAAGTTGGTCCATGGGAATGGGCAAATCCGAGTCGTCAATTTCATGGCCCACCCCCAATCTATCAGTTACCATTTTGTTCTCTTCATAGACTTGAGATTGGTAGGCAAGGTAACACAATTTTCTCCATATATCTGTGGTGCCAAGTCCAAGATAGGAATGCTTCTTGCAGGTCATGGCAAAATTGAACCACGACTCAGGAGACGTCACTATCAATATTTCTAGGATATGAATCCAAAGATCACTAGGTAAATGTATCAATGGCGACACCGGCTTTGTGGTGGCTAGCTCCTCGTGGTTGTCGTCTCCCAAGTTTGCGAATTTGATGGTGACATCCTCCACTTCATCAAGTAACGGGTCTGGCGCTCTGGCTTCTATATGTTCGAACAGCAGTATGAGCCGATCAACATCGATTTGTTTGATTTTGGCCTCGTCCAACTTTCGAACAGGCTTGACTTCATTGGTGGTACCCCTAGCTACGGTGTTCGATTCATCCTTAGCCCTGAAAAGCGTGTCCACCTTATCATTGATTTTATAGGCTTTGCGATAATATTCCATGGCATCTGACATCATACCATGGGACTCTTTGTCGACGGCCTTTTTGAACCAAGACAATGCCTCCTTGTCTCTATCCGAGATGCCCTCTTTGCCATGGCTATGATCCACGATTGTAGCGCCACCCATGCTGATTAATGGAGAGGGGGATGAGTGAGATTGCGATAAGCTGCGGAGATGCGAATAATGGCAATTTACATTTTGGTACGATCACTTGAACCATTGACCGCGCCACACGTCTACTGCTCAAGAATTTACCTCTCGTAAATATGTCGTGGCCATTTTCTATAGTCCTATCCTAAAAGTTCGTCTAAAAATGCATCGTCATCACGGGGTGGTTTTATCGAATGCTTTGCTGCGGGCTTCTTATCACTAGGCTTCAAGGCGAGATTGCCCAATAATTCTTCTATGGGCACTTCTCTCTGGATAGGCTCTCTGGGAGACTGGGACGTTTGTGATGTTTGCGATCCAAGCAAGTAGTTCAAATCTTCATCAAGATTGGACTTGTCCGGTTGCTCCGAGCTTGCCGTGATCCTATGGTTTAGGGCTGAAACATGCTCCGCATTGCTGGAATCAATATTATTAATCTCCAACACTTTAGTATTTTTTGTGGGTGCCTTGGTTCCGAATTTGTTGCGCATATCGTCATAGAGCTTACTCTGTTTGGCCCTTTCTTCTCTTTCTCGCTTCTCGACCACTTCTTGCTCAGTAAGCTGCCTTGACTGTGGTTTACTTTCTTCCAAGGATTGTCCTATCACAAATCCGTCAAGCTCATGTGCAGATAAATCTATAATATTTTTGGGGTTCTTTTTTTCGTAGATTGCATTATAATCGTCGTCGGCTCTTGTAATGGATTGGTAGCTATCAAGCCCATATTCTTCGAGGAAATTATCCGAAATCTTAGCCTTCAATGCTTTACGGTTCTTGGTGGCGCCACCTGGTCTATTAGACTGTGCTAATACTTCACGCAAATTAATTGTTGCGGGACCTTCTTTTTCTGGTGGTATATTATCTGTTGATCCCAAGTAAATGCCATCTATTTCCTCTTCTGGTTGATCTTCGGTTAAATTCTGTCCACTCTCTTCCTCTTCCTCCATCTCTTGTAAGATCTGCTGCTTGATCTTGAGTTTTTGTTCCTTGCTCAATTCAGTTTCTCCCAATTGTGGATAGAAATGGGTTAATAAGGCTTCATCGGTGTCTGAATCCCACTCGCTATCAGAATCTTCAAGCACAATACGTCCTGGATTAGATGACGTATCTGCTCTTTTGGACGTCCACTTCGGTTTCGGCGTACCATCTCTTTTCGGAGCACTTATACCATGCTTTTTCATATACTGGTACTTTGCCTTCTTGTCCCATTTTGAATTCTTTAGAACCATGGTGAAAATCCAGAGAATGCCAAAAGAACCCTATATAAATATACTCAGCAATTGTAGTACCTGACCTTATTATGGTTGCTAGTCTTTTTGCACTCGGCAACTTGGATATCTTCACTATGTGGGATTATCCGATTGCGCTATCTTTTCCGCGGCCCACACAAAAAAAAATCAACGGCAGCACAATCTCCACCAAAGCCGCCATGTCAGACAAAAAGGACCAAGCTCCACCTAAATCCATTGAGGATATCTTGAAGCTCATTGCGAGAGGTGAGACCCTTAATGAGTCTCAACAGAAGCAAATGAAAGACTATAAGTTCTGGAAGACTCAACCAGTTCCCCTGTTAGACGAAACTGTGGTTTCGGAAGGGCCAATTAACGGGACATTGACTCCTGAAGACATCCCCGACAGCCCCCTTCCATTGATTGATGGATTCGAGTGGTCAACTGTTGATTTGGATTCGGAACCCGAGGTGGAGGAGCTTTATCAGCTCTTGTATGAGCATTACGTGGAGGATAGAGATGCCACCTTCAGATTTAAATACTCTCATGAGTTCTTCAAGTGGGGCTTGAAACCTCCAGGATGGAGAAAAGAATGGCATGTTGGAGTACGTGTTAAGGATACTGGTAAATTGGTTGCGTTTATTAGTGCCATTCCCCTCTCTTTGAAATTGAACAAGTCAGGCAAAGTGATTCCCAGTGTTGAAATCAACTTCTTGTGTATTCATAAGAAGTTAAGATCCAAGAGACTTGCTCCTGTTTTAATCAAGGAAATCACCAGAAGGGTCAACAAGGTCGATATTTGGCAAGCATTGTACACCGCCGGTATTATTTTGCCTTCGCCTGTTTCAACTTGCAGATACACTCACCGTCCAATTAACTGGTCAAAGCTTCATGAGGTGGGGTTCTCGCATTTACCAGCAGACAAGACAAAAGCATCCATGGCTGCATACTATGCGTTACCTAACGCCACTTCCACTAAAGGATTAAGGCCAATGGAGAAGAAAGATCTCAAGGAGGTGTACGATTTGTTCAATGAGTTTCAGAACAAATTCGACATAGTCCAGATTTTCGATTTGGAAGAGTTTGAACATTGGTTATTGGGAGGTAAATCGACCGACCAAGACTCCAAGGTTATTAAGACCTACGTGGTTGAAAATGAAGACGGTAAAATCACCGACTTTGTTTCATACTACTTACTTCCATTTACTGTTTTGGACAATCCTCAACATAAGGAGTTGGGTATTGCCTACTTATACTATTATGCCTCAGATTCCTCCGGTAAAGACAATTATAAACAAAGATTGAACACCTTGATCAACGATGCATTAATCACATCCAAGAAATTTGATGTTGATGTGTTCAACTGTGTGACTTCGCAAGACAACACTTTCTTCATTAAAGATGCCAAGTTTGGTAGTGGTGATGGATACCTCAACTACTATTTATTCAACTACAAGACATGGCCAGTCCATGGTGGTATCGACAAGCATACCAAGGAAGTAGTGGATGACCAAACAAGTGGTGTTGGTGTGGTGATGCTATAGATAGTTCACCGAAACACAGCCTTATATACTCTAATATAATTAACGTAATAGGAAATTTAAATGCACGAGCCGATCCAGTATTCAGTAAAATCCAATCGACAAACCTGATATTGGGGTACATTAACATTACGTAGTGATATCTGGGATTTAGGCACTATGCAGGTCTCATCGCATTATACTAAATTTTTTGAAAAATCAGGGCCATCGCAACACCTCTGCTCTTGATCATGATCTCTTCCAGCACATGGGTCCCAAGAGGCTATGCCTCCGAGTTCCCCGAAAAGTATGAACTCAATGATGAAGAAATGGAAAGAATCAACGCTATGGCAAAACTCGAATTGAACGATGTGGCTGAAGACGATGACGAAGAGTCCGAAGAGACTCAGCCCAAAGCTGGCCTTAGAGACCAAATTGAAGTCGACAATGACTTGAAGGAATACGACTTAGAAAACTATGATAATGACGTGGATGACGAAGGAGAAGAAGTCACCATGTTCCCTGGGTTATCCAATACCGATGTGAAATTTCACCAAGATGAGAATGGTAATGACCCATACTTGACTTTGCCAACCGAAATTGACACCCAAGAAGAAAAGCAGGAAGCCCAGATCTACCCCACTGATAACTTAGTTTTAGCTACAAGAACTGAAGATGAGGTTTCTTACTTGGACGTATATGTATACGATGATGGTGCTGGTGCGCCAGAAGGTGCCGAAGAAGAAGAGGAAGACAAGCTCGATGCGGATGCTGCGAAAGGTTTGATTAGAGAATCAAACTTGTACGTTCACCACGACATCATGTTGCCTGCATTCCCTTTGACTGTCGAATGGATCAATTATAAACCCGGACAAGCAAACTCAGATGACTTGAATATCGGAAACTTTGCTGCTGTGGGTACTTTTGACCCTCAAATCGAAATATGGAACCTTGACTACGTTGATAAGGCTTTCCCAGACATGATTTTAGGTGAACCTCAGCAAAATTCGTTATCTGCATTAAAAAAGAAGAATAAAAAGAAGAAGAAGAAGGGTCATGTCACCACTCACCACACTGATGCTGTGTTATCATTAGCCCATAATAAGGTCCACAGATCGGTTCTTGCATCCACATCTGCCGACCACACTATAAAATTATGGGATCTTACTACGGGAACTGCCGTGAGATCCTTGATTAACGTGCACAATAACAAGACCGTATCTTCTTCACAGTGGCACCCTAAGGAGGCCTCCATATTATTAACCGGTGGTTACGATGGTACTGCCGCAGTGACTGATGTGAGGATCGCAGACGAATCTCAGATGACCAGAAATTATAAGGTTGGTTCTGGAGAAGAAGTGGAAAATGTTCGTTGGGGCCATCCTTCTGCACCAGAAATATTTTATGCTGGTACTGATAATGGTAACATTTATTGCTTCGATGTGAAAAACACTGAAAAGCCCCTTTGGACTTTACATGCTCACGACGCTGGTATCTCTTCTCTCGACGTCAATGCTCATATTCCTGGTATGTTGGTGACTAGTGCGATGGGTGAAAAGTCCGTCAAGCTTTGGAAGTGTCCTGTTGACAATTCCACAGGCCCTTCAATGGTGTTGTCTCGTGATTTTGGTGTGGGTAACGTTCTCAGTAGTTCTTTTGCTGGAGACATAGAAGTGTCCGGTAATTTGACCGTCGGTGGTGTCACTGGAGCATTGAAATTATGGGACGTGTTCTCAAACTCCTCGGTAAGAAACTTTTTCCGTGCCGAATTAAAACAATTGCAGATTGATGCCAGAAATGATGCCAAACAAAATGGTCGTGCTTCAAGACTCGCTAGAAAGTACCATGGCCAATACAGAGAAAATATCATGACGGTTGAAGCCGGAGGTTTTGAAGATGACTCAGACTCTGACGGCGAGGACGCTGGACCTGAGGAATTAATGGAGGAAGATGATGATTAGTGAGGCATTATTTTTTAATCACTACAGTGTTATAGAAAGTGTAGAATAGTAATTTTATCTAACACACATACTTTATATAATTTTACAAATGGGCCTCGAAGTTCTTAATTAATACGTCCACTTCGGATCCACTAGAGATGGAATTGTCTACAACTCCATCTACACTGATGGTAGGGGTAACATGTACCCCGACTCCTCTTAAGTACTTCGTGAAATACTTCACAGCTATGGTAGCAGCATTGCCTGAATTTTTAGGATCCTGTTTGTTAGCTTTGATTTGCAATCTGCTCAAAATCTCACTTTTTTCAAAAGGGAATTTGACTTCTTTCGAAACGATATCATAAATCTGTTCATAAATCTCGTTTCTGGTTAGATCAATATTTGCCTCATCATAGAATTTGGGGCCGTTTGCAAAGACAACTCTAGAAAATTCCCAGAAATGCTGGGATGCTTGTTCCGGAACTTTTTCAGCATACAATCCAGCTGCAACTAAAGAAAATTCATGGAGAAGATTGGAGTTTGTATGCCATGGTTGAATAACATTCACAAACACAAACTGGAATGTATTAGGGTGCTTTTCCTGGAGCTTAGGAATCACTGAATCATATAACTTAAGGTACAACTTTGTACTGAAAGGACAGTTGTAGTCCAAGTACAAGTTAACCACATGAGGACTTGAACTAGAGGTGACTCCAGCCAATTGTTTGAGCGAGTAATAGTAATGGGTGTAATACTTCGGCGAGATCATCTAGTTAAATAGTAAGATACTTGTTGGGTATCTTTCCAGCATCCCTTGCCTCTCAAACCAGTGCGTTTGTATGTGCGATTACGTAAGTGCTCCACACTGGTGGTTTAATCTGTGGCGCTCCAACATTGGCCATCTTTGTCAACGGAAGATAGTTATTTTTATCTATTGGGAATGCAAATCACAGGAATTTCGTTGTTTTCTTTTTCGGAGAATTAATTGGCGAAGAATGAACTGAAGGAACAGTCAGTGTATCAGACAAGTCATAATCCTTTGGGTCGATTTCCAGAGGTCCAGTTCTTCTTTGAGATCTCGTCATTCTTTCGGATCCAATTATTGAGGTAGTCTCGATAGCTGAAATAATCAACGAAGAATCCGGTGAATGGATTGTTTCCAATTTTTTACGTTGCAACCTTGCAGCCTTTCTCAGTGGTGCGTTCTTCCTCTTCTTATTTATTTTTGATTTTCTAGTGCTTGCAGTGCTTTGAATGGGACTTGTAGGATGATTGGCAGCACCTTTTTCTTTGCTTTGCAGTTGCTCATTTTCTTCTGGGTAATCTGAAGCAATTGCTTTTTCATCAACGTTTTCTTCCTTTGCATCAGATATCTGTACTCCCAAATCATTAACATCATCATCGTTTACAATGCTTCCTATTTTCATACGATCGATGTCTTTACGAGGCTCAATGCTGTCACTTGACTCTGATTGTTTCGTCATTTCCTCCAAGCTGCTATTCGAAGACTTTATAGTGTTGGTGCCTTTTTCGCTATTATTCAGACTTTTATTCTTAGTCTTTTTTGGTTTGCTAGAAGTACCCTTATTATCTTTGAAAGTCTTTACTGAGGACACAGGGGCGCCGTTTGCATCGTCCTTAAATAGAGTCCGGTGTGAGTTAGTATTACTGAATTCACTTGCATCTGAGTTGACATTGTCACCTTGAACTATGTCATTGTCATAATTGGATTTTGTAGGATGTTCTGTATTGATATCTCCATCGGTTTGTTCCATGGGAGTCAATGGAAATGATTCAATGTTAGGTACAATGTAGTTCTTATATTGTTTCACAAACTCCCGTGCTGTTTTGGCACTGTTTACTTTCTTGTTATTTTTCTCTTCAAGTGCTAAGGGATTTTTCATGGACCCTAAACCTTCATCTTCAGATGATTCTGGCGATTGGGAAGGATAAATCCTAAGGGCACGATTTGACATCATTATTTTATGATTTCCTACCACTGAAACCACGCGATTGTCCTTCTCCTGACGTTTAGCACGCTTTGTTTCAAAACTGTGGTCGTTTTCAAACAATCTCTTTGTTGAAATTGAAGAACCAGTTTTACCTTCGGGCTCAGTAGCTTGATTGGTAGTCTTTGAGTGAGGTCCTGATGGATTTTGCTCTACAGAAGAATTGAATACTGAAGTCTTCGAAGGAATAATGGACTTCGACATTGCTTCTTCTTGCTCTCGTTTAACTATTTCAGCTAATCTGGAAGCAAACGAGCTCTTGCTTGGTACTTTCTTTGTAGGTATCTTGGAATTCAATCTTGATTCTTCGTTTTGATGTTTTATAGGATGTCTAACTTTTGAAATGGTATGGTTGAGTTTTGCATCCGATTGCAAAGGAGTACTGGTGTATATCTCTGTCTGACCCGAAAAGGAAGGTACACCAAACCTTTCAGAAGGCTGAAGAATATCATTCTTGTCACTTGCACCCAAAATAGGTTCTTTCCTCTTGACAGGCTTTGGTTTGGTTGTTTGTACCCGTGTTGGGGATGGAGGCTTTGGGATCTCGATGGGCACGGCTTGATCTTGTTTAAAAAAGCCCCAAGACAGCAATCCAACACCCATCATCCTGGAATAGAGCCTCATAAATAGGGATCCATCGTGGTTAGAACCATCCTGGCTCTTTGGATTGGGCATCTAGATGGGCTTAAGTTATTTATTATTCCAGAAATGAGATCTAATCTACGCGCTGCATGCTTATTTTATTCAAACAAATGTTTGAAACGCCGGGTACATTCAGTGCACATCCCTCCAACAATAATCAATACACGCCTGGTTTTGAACTGCAACCCGTTGATTACATTTTATCATACTATTTTCATATGGCTATAATACACATTAACTAACATTACACACCAAAGTGCCTTAAGTAATTATCACTAATTTGCACTTGTCAAAGAGAATATCGTGGAATTTGGAATCGTCGTCGACTTCAAACTCCTTTAATTTCGATTTGTGACTAGCATCAAATTCATTCACTAGTCCGTTTTCACTGAGAAAGTCGTCGTAGTCGTTCTTTAAGAAGAGTTGGATATTAGACATATCACCTTCCAGATCACTGTCCAAGTTCAATCTCTTGTGTAACTTCGTTTTCAAATCTTCTAACCTGAGATTAGTTGGGAGAAGGAGTACGAAAATATCATCTTCAAAGTAGAATTTCACCTTGACCTTGGGCTGTTTAGAATCAGCGACTTGTTGTCCGTTGAGTAGATTACTATTAGAGGACGATCTAGAACGTCCAAGAGAGTCGCTAGACGTAGGTGTGTTCGAGTTCCTGGATTGACCATTTGACCCTTGGTTATGCAAAGTAGAGTACTGTGACATCCTATCTTGTTGGTAATTTGACTTTTGACTTATCGGTTTTGAGGATCTTCTCACGGTGCCATCATCAACAAACTCTTTATCAAACCCGTTTTCCAACACCTCGAAAAGCCGCAACACTTCCTCTGATCTTGATATATGTAATGGTAATGCTATCAAATTTCTCAAGTAATAGTCCAATTTTTCTCTCCTTAACTTTGAAATACTATCATTAACGTTGATTAATGGGCCAGGTATCGAGGGGATTATTCTTCTCGAATTTTCAATCTTACCAGCTTCATAAGGGAATAGTTCCAATAACTTCACTTGTAAATCGTAGAAGTCTTGATAGTATCTGTATAAATATCTGATTTTTCCGTTAGATAATTTGACTGTTATTAAGTATTGGTACCTTCCATGGTCCAATTGGTAGGAATCGACACCGGCCTCCAAAATCGTAGTATTCGATGAGCTCAAAGATGACCGGTTTGAATGGGTATTGCCCTCGAAAAACTGGGTATTTGAAGAAACTGGTGGTGTTTGTGTGTTGGAAATCGAACCAAGAGGTATGGTGGAAGCTTGGTATTTTGCAGTATGGTCCTTCCACTGCTCCACAGTAGGGATTTTGAAGTTATCTATGGCGCGTACAATTTCTTCTTGGGTATGGGGAGTATTGACTCCTTGGACAGATGTTGGGTTGAGCAAGTCCACAATCTTCACATATGATACTGGCACCAAACCCGGACCTCCTAATCTATTGATGGGTTTGGCAATGAACCATTCGTAGTCGTGATGAGCACATATAATTAAATTTTCACCTGGATGTATGTCCAATTCATCTTCCCTTTCTGCTTTAAATTCAAAGAGGGTGACGGCATAAAGTGTCTGATTGGAATTTCTATTGGCCTTGGGCACTGGTCCCAGATTAGTTTCTTGAACCACCGGCCTAGAACGGTTGAAGACTTCGAAATAACTGATGGGGACCATTCCCCTGGCACTTGTCATGGGGTTGGTGGCCTCGTACCATCCATTTGAATCCTCTTGCGAGTCATCACCACTGATAACGTGAAAGAAGTCACCTTTGGAAAACTTTAATTCCCCTGGCCCCTGAGGGTGGTAGTCATATAATGCCTTGATAACTTTCTTTGGACTATGGAGGACGGGGTCAAGCTCTGACCCAGGACCCGACTGACCGGAGGTCACGCGTGATATGGAATGTTTGGGAGACCCCGACGAATTAGACTGTCTCTTACTTCTTCTGAACGATTTAATCATAGCAGACTATATCCCTATTGGGGTGGACGGTTTGAAAAATAGAACTTATGGGATGAGCAAGATTCACGAACGACGATGAACAAGATAGAGTGAACGAGAAAGAGTGCGTGCCGTGGCGGTGCCAATAACGTGTTTTTAGAATCTCACTGGTGTGATAGGTAACTTTCAATATTCAGCGCTTGCATGTACATTTAAAAGAATGGACGTGCGCGCAACCGTTTTTCATTAGTAGTGGCAGGGGCTATAGTGCTAGGAATAACTTCTACAGGGATGAGGCATCTGGCAGCATGTACTGCGACGCCCGATCCATGTTTGGCCGTTTTACCCACAGGTGGGTCTACCGGCTAATGGTTCTGGATTGGAGATCATACCATTTGCTGATACGAAAAACGCTTATATAAAAAACCACCACCCACACCAGAACCTAATCGAGTAATTGTAGCGAAATCTCACGGTTGTGAAGGGCCATGATTACTTGGCCGTCCCTAGTCGAGGCGAATCTTGGCCGGCGTATAGTGGGTAATTACATGCGGCCCTCGGCAGCGTCACTTCAGCGGTAGGAGTGCGTGATAAGGCCACTCAGAAAGCCGGCACTGCGTAGTGACATCTTGATGATAGACTTCAACGATCTCTTCGACCGTCGTAATGCTATTGTAGGGAGGTGGTAACCGCGGTGAACCCATCAACACCTTATTGTGCTACTGTCACATCCGATTTTAACCTATTGTGTTCGGTTTTGAGAACCTAAAACACGCGTAGTGAGATGAATAGGATGTCTCAAAGAGGAAAAATTAATTAGAGAACGTCAAACTTGAGGTTCAGGTACACTGTCCATCACAGTGATGAGGGTCTCTGCTCCCGGAGCAACGAGCACCAATGTGTGTCGAAGGGCCCTTTCTATTTTTAGGATCAGCTTCCTCGAAGGAAAGTTTTATGGGCCAGTGGGGTCTGTTGGATAGGGTACTTGAATGGCTCTTCACCAACTTCGGCGTTCTCCAATTCCCGTTGCCGGTGAAATATTTTATGTGTCGACTCATGTCGCACTAAGTCTTACTGATATCAAGGTCACCTAGGATTATATCACCTGTATCCAATCCATTAGGTTACATCATATTATCTAATATTTTGGCTAAAAAAATGTACGTAATTAAGAAATTCCCACTTCTATCTCCAATCGCTGATCTTTTCTCTATTCGATTTTACTGATAACTTCTTCCTGAATCCATGACAAAAGCACCCATATCCATTCCTTCTCCTATGATTGAATCCCCAGATCCGAGGAACCTTTTTTCTCCGTCAAACTCAAACTCTTTGTCTAGTTTATCAAATTCGCCCTTTATTTGGGTTTCCTCATATGGTGATCTTGAGTATCCAGATCCCAAACTTCCTTCACTATCACTGTAACTGTAACCATCGTAATCTTCCTTGCGCTCACCCTTAGGCTTGTAGTTTTTCTTCTTGGGTGGTTTGCGTTCGGCTTCAATTTGTTCATACTGTGTCGGTTAGTACCATTATTTTCCTCGCTACCATACCACCTAGTTATACTTACTTCTCTGTACTTTGCCAAATATATCTTTAGTGTTTCTGCATAGTTTTCAAATCCCAATGTGTACATAGCCCATAAAATGTCTTCTCCATTCAATGTCTTCCTTTTCTCTATCTTGCATTTATCTGCGGCCTGACTTGTGATAAATGAAATAAATTCACTGACACTCTCTTGGATACATTGCTTCGACTCCCTGGAAAGCTTTGCATGAGAAGGTAAGGCTTTCTTCATAACTCGTCCAACTGTTTGTTAGTTGCTGATGCCCAGACACACAGTTTCTTGTCGATAATCACAAGTGTACGTACCATTTGCAATCGGTAGAAACCGGTCCTGCTCTTTGATCTCATAATCAGAGTTTTGCCACTGGCTATCTAAAGTTGACTTGACGTTTTCCATCTTGTCAAAAAAACACAATATGTGGATTTGGTATTGTTTTAATCTTTCCCATAAATATGCTAATTTGCGACATCGGAGATTCGGTTATCAGATCCGAACTACGCCGTGCGACCCTTATGACAGAACAACGGCATGCTACCTGAGTGAATTCTTTCGCAAGAACAGGGCACAAGTACCTACGTATTCGATATAATTGTCTGACAAAGTATTTAAACATCTCAATGAGCTCGGTAATTCGTTTATAACCTATCTAAACACTTCTGTGTGTAGTCATAATAGATCTGACAGTCAATTCTCTCGGCCTTCCAATAAGAAAAGAGTATTAAAGCATGGTTAAGAATTGCTTGCACCTCCAGCTTCGGCAAAATGGTATCAAACACGTTTGCAATCTCCTCGGCATTCGAAAACTCAGGAGATGGATTGATAAAATGCTGAAAGTTGGGATCAGAGAGAGCATCTCTGATCATCTCCTTAATTTTCATATGCAACAAAAACAAGTAGGTATTTCCTATGAACGAATTACGCATGTAATACCACAGGCCAGGATGCCTGTGACCCCCAATCTTAGGAATGGCAAGTTTTGGAAGCGATATTAAATGTTGTATGAAAACTCTGAGAATCTTGGATTTCGATTGCTGTAGATTTTTCAATTTGAACGCATTAGGATCTTCGGGATTATCTTGTTCTTCCAATTCAAGATATTCAATATCTTCGGAAAAATCTTCATCTGGGTACTGCTTTTGATAAAATTGTGGCGCATGCAATAAATTGTAATAGTCAATTCCTGGATCATTTTCATTACTGGACTCACTTCCAGCCGTGGAGAGTGTCACGGAACTTGGTGTTCCAAAAGATCCTGAATTGTGGCGAGAGTCCGCTTGGCTCTTCCTTTTTTTAACTTCGAATGCTGCCTCGAAGAGATCCAGAAACGAAATACGATCTTCCAAGATTAAATAGATCATAGGACGAAAAAGGAGTAATTTGGAATTGATGATCCTTGTTTTAATATATACTATGGACTCCGACTGAGCCCGCATAAGTAAATCTTCATCCCCTAGAAACCTATCCAATTCATTCACATCAAAATTAGGTGATTTCAATAATGCGAGCTCCCTTTTACTCTTCATTCCTTTGAAAATTTGTTCCACATTAGTCTCCCGCAAGACAAAATCTCGAATTTTTGGACTCAAAGAATTGATTATACCATTATACTGATTCAAATATTTAATGAAACTCACCCAAAAGGTTTCTTCGTAGAAAGATTCTTGATCCCATGAATTTTCAATTGCCGCCTCATAAGAATGCAATTCGTCCAACATCTTATTGTCTATTTTTCTAACAGCAATTTCTGTTAAGTAAAAGTACCATGAGTTGTGGTCGAAATATTTGCTTGCTAATACGAGACTCGCTTCACTATGATCCGAACTGAACTCATCTGAACTTGGATCAGCAATTTTTGGGAACGAGATTGGAGGAATTACCAGGGTAATACCCGAAACTGGAACATACGGAGAAAGCTCAACTCTCAACTCACATTCTAATTTCAAACACGTCCAAAATAACCTATCGACGCTTTCTTTCTTTCTTTGGTTTATCAAATAAGTGGATTCCAGATTTCCGTTTCGATCTTTTTTAATGTTCAAATAGTACATCATGCTGTGACATGCCCTCATTATAGATCTATGTGCGGGTATTGGGCTCAAACAGTAGAGATGAACCTGGCTCACCAACATATGAAAAAGAACTTCACGTGGGGAGCTATTCTTAATAGTGAACAGGTATATATCTGCTATCACATTGGCATATCTTATCAAACTCAAAGTTAACTTTACCCTGCCCGCAGGTAATTCTTTGTGCTCTTCTTCGTAACTGTCAACAAAAGAGGCGATATTCAAGTCCTCCCTTTCATCAAGAGAAGTATTGAATTTTGCATAATTTTCCAATTGGATAGGGGTGGCTATTGATCCCAAGGCACAAACAACCACCCAAATGGGTATCGATTTGCAAAATGAGTGAAATGCACGACGTCGGTATTCTGTATCTTCCAATTTACTCGCCTTCAAGGCTTCAAAATAAAGCGACGGGATCTCCTCGCCTTTTTTTAATGACTTTTCATAAACCTCTAAAAAATTCACGAGTTTGATATTGCTATCATATGCTCTGACACATTTGTACATTTCTAGAGATTCCATCATTTCCAAGACATCCAATACAGGAAATTTTGCGTGACAATTAATGAAAAAGGAATTGAAAAGCTGATTGAAATAATGACTCAAGAACGTCTCGAGGGCTTCAGTTCGCCTTATTTTTTCCTGGTACGATACCGCTTCCGTAGACGCCTCCTTGGTAATGTTATATGATTTGACTAATTTGGTTGTAACCTCACTTATTTCTGAGGGAGACTGGTCTAACATCTTCCCAAAATATCTCCATCGCAACACCGAGACGACAGATACGTCCCAAATGGCTTTATCAAAATGAAGCGAATTTTTGTTATCATAACCCTGTTTTGGTCTTTTCGTTTTGATTTCTGTGTGGGAATCATCGATATCCAAATTGTGAGCCTTCTTGATGTCGCGCACCTCTTGAAGAATAAGGTTAAGCTTGTTCATGATATTTGTGGACGCACCACCACCACCACCTTCTCCTACACCATCCTTAGGATCGTCCTTTTTGTAATGGCAATTGAGATTGCCATTTCGTACACATGAACCACATCGGGGACGGGCATTATCGCATTTGATCTTTCTCATCCGGCAGGTATCGCAGGCGGTATTGGCTCGTCTTCGAGGCTGAGATGAGCTTCCAGCAGCGGCCAGAGAATGCAGACTTGACTGATGTTCAATCAATACTGACTGTGGTGTAGGATAGGAATTCAGAGGCACAATAGACCCCCGGTTCTGTACAGGATGTGCTTGTATTTGCAGGATGGAGGGTCCGGAAGTATGCCCTGGTCCCACTTCAGAAATACTTCCGTGGCTCATAGAAACAGGAAACAGTCCAGGTGGTTGTGACTGGAGCGATGGACCGGGGTAACCCGAAGGATGATTCTGTGCTTGCAGAACTTGCCTGTGATCCGGTCCAGGGTTAGGGTATCCGTAATAGTGCGGTCCAGTAGGTACTGTTCCCATTGGAATGCGGCTGGTGGGTCCGTAATAGTTCATGCCATAGACGTACTGGTTTCCCCCAGCGGGCGGAGGGGGCGGTGGGGGTGGTCGAGTAGGAGAACGGTTATTTGTATTAAGGGACCCAGAGGGCGACAAATTCAACCCCATTGGGCTGGGGCCAGTACTGTTAGTTCCGTTTTCGGAACCCATCTTGTGTAAGATTATTAACTTACTATCAAATATGTAAGCAGTTGCCTCCTGTCAATGATATTTGAGATATGGATATTGTCACTAAATGTTACAGAATGGTAGATTTCTCCAGTGAAACATAGTCAATAGCTAACTAAAGCTTTATCGACAATCTCAATCGCAACTTCCCAAACAATGTGTCGCACTAACTTTTGCAGGTCCCCATTAGGATATCGTTTTTGGCACACCACTATAATTACAAGCATGATGCAAATGTGGAAGCTGCGAGCATGGTTAATAATATTTATTTGTAGGAGTTACACAGAAACGAAATTAGTCTAAAAGCTTAACCCGGTGGTAACTGAGAGGCGTCCACGATATCAGCAGCATCAATGGCATCTTCATCCTCCTCGATGTGGTTGTTCAAAGGAGTTCTAGGTAAGGCCATCATACCCGAACGAGCGATTTCCAAAATACCAAATGGTTGTAACAATTGAATGTACGAAGAGATTCTCGAAGGTTTGGCACTTAATTCGATGATGATATTTCTGTCGGAGATATCAACAATTCTACCTCCAAATTGCTCGGTGATGGTGGAGATGTGATCCAAATGCATATGCTTTTGTCTCAAGGCTTCTGAAGGAGCCAAGTTATTTGGGTGGTAAGCAGATTCAGCTGCAGACAAGTCTGGAATAGAAGCACCATCATCAGTATGCAACTTGTGGCTGGCAATCAATTCTTGGAAATATTCTGGTCCCAACAATGACACACGGGCCAACAACAATTCTCTCTTGATAATTTCGGCATTGGTGTAGTCCAACACCGCATAAACTGGAACCAACTCTTCAATTTGTCTTCTGGCTTGTTCGATGACGGCATCCTGGCCCTTCAACACAATAGTCATACGCGACAAATCCTTGACTTCGGTGTTACACACAACTAAAGAGTCAATGTTAAAGCCTCTAGCGGCCAAGGTTCCCGAAACAGAACTTAACACACCAGGTTCGTTCTGAACCAAGCAGTTCAACACATGCTGTTTTTTAGGAGCCTTAGAAGGAACAGGGGTTTCATATAAAATCGATGAAACCGCAGCATCGGCTGACCAGTTTGGGGTTTCCAAAGTAGGTAATGGGGGTCTCTTTTGATTCCGGTGTAAGCTCTTGTAGGCCAAAGCAGAAGTCGAGCTGGAAGTCTTGGATCTCACTGATTGTCTAGCTACGGCTCTCAAGCCGCATCCCAACCCAGCACTTTTCAACATGTTATTGACTGTTGGATTTAAGAATGTGTTATATTGGGGTAATTTTTCATTCCTGACGCCGATTGATGAATCATCGCGATACGACATTCGGCGACACGCGACATGTTCGGCTCTAAGGATAGCCACGGGCCGGTACAGGCGCGGGTTCTCCATAACGTCTTGTAATAACTCTATCTTCATTGGAACACTTGGGTTCATCGTTAAGCGATTCAAAGATTGTTTTCATGCTCATGATTGAAGAACGATGGAATATATCACGTTAAACCATTGCGAGAAATTTCATAATACGGGACAGTGATTAAGTGTAGCCATAAACTATAACTGTATCTTGTAATTGAAACGTTTCATGGTTTCTCTAGTACATGAGATAACGCCCAATTTGCAGTATTACTGAAGCTTAATTTCGTAAGAGTAATTTGTTCTAATTCCTCAACTGCAGTTGATCACGTAATCAACCCTCACATAGCTATAGCGGTATTGTAACAGTAGAATACTACTGTGTGCTAAAACAATTAAATCGTAAAACATTCTTTCATACGATGTTAGAAGAGGATTGGCAATTGCTTGCCAGGAAAGCACATAGAAGGATCGGGGAATCTATAAACAGAACCCTAGATTTGTTTCCATTTGATCATCACACCCTAGAGATCTACAATAGCATACCATCAGCAATTGGGTCGAGCACAGAAGATTTTGGAAATCCGGCCAAATTTCCTATTGAAGTCTACCGTGACCTGTTGCCAGAAATAACAAAAACGATTACCGAGAAGGATCCGATTGATTTATTACACGATTTGAAATCTGGAAATTACTCGGTGCAAGAAGTGTTGAAGCAATACTTCCATGCAGCACTTTTTGCTTCCAAATTGACTAATTGTGTACAAGAGTTTCTTCCTGAAGAAGCCCTTGCGGTGGCCATACAATTAGATAAGAACTTTGAAACTTCGTCTAAGCTTCCGTTATTCGGGTTGCCAGTTTCATTCAAAGAAATCATTCCTTTCAAGAACAGAAAGATAACGCAAAATGCATTAGCACATTTGGACAGGGTGGCCGATTCTAACGCTGACATTGTCGATCTTTATATCGAAGCCGGTGCGATTCCCTTTGCCAGAACTACTCTCCCCCAATCTCTGATTCTGCTGGAGGGCGAATCAAAGGCCCATGGTCGTACTGTCAATGCTTTTAACAGCTCCCTTACTTCTGGAGGCTCTTCCAGTGGAGAAGGGGTAATCAATGGTATACATGCAACAGCTTTTGGAATTGGTACGGATGTTGGAGGAAGCATTCGTGTGCCTGCTGCATTCAATGGTGTCTATGGTTTGAAACCAACTGTAGGCAGACTACCAAGTGCAGATATGTATTCTGTTAACAGAGGATCGGAGTCTATATTGTGGGCACTAGGACCTATCACAAGATCTTTGGAGTTGTTAGAATTGACAATGAAGGCTGTTATTTCCTCTAGACCATGGCTCAGAGACCCGAGCTTGAATGCAATCCCTTGGGTCACTCCTGACAAGAAAAAATATAGAATCGGACTACTCCGTAATGATGGCATTGTTCATCCATATCCTCCGGTGAGAAGGGCTCTTTCTATTGCGGAAGAAAAGCTTTCATCGTTGTCAAATATTGAGTTGGTCGAATTTAAAGCGTACAAGCATGAGGAAGGAATCCAAGTCTTTGGGAAACTCTTTTTTGAAGATGGCGGAGAAGATGCAAGAAGTAATATCGAAAAATCTGGTGAGCCCTATTGTGACCAGCCTGCCTCCGAATTACTTGATCCTAGTTTGGAGAAGCTTGATATACATGATCAATGGAAGTGGAACCTTAAAAAACAGAAATACCGCCGGGATTATTTGGAACACTGGAAATCATATACCAATAGAAACGGGGAAATGTTAGATGCCATCATCGCTCCAGTGTATCCTGGGCCTGCAGCAAAACATAAGACTTTCAAATATGGAGGCTACACTGCGATTTGGAATTTATTGGACTATCCTTCATTGGCGGTGCCAATAACCAGCGTGGATAAGTCTTTGGATAAGCCAGACAAGAGTTACCACCCCATTAGTGAGCTTGACAAATATTATCATGAACTCTACGACAGTCCCGAAACTTACCAAAATTCCCCGGTGGCGTTGTCGATTGTGGGCTTAAGAAACACTGATGAGACTGTTATAGAAGTGGCCAAGATCCTAGATCGAATGCTCTAAATTATATACTTGATATATATATTCCCCAGAGATTATGGTAACGTACGTATTTTTCCTGTATAGTGCGTGTCGGGGTGGGTATCACATCTAGGCTGCACCGAAACCTGGAGTAGTATCATGGCCATAGACAACGAAGGCTATATTGAGCTTTCGACTTTCGCCAACGATGGCGCCTCGCAGAGATCTTCTGGGTCGGTATTAACGGAAGCTCAAATCAGATTTATATTGTTAAGAATTGGTCTTTTGAGTGACGATGAATATGCTACTACAAAATCAGTGGATGAAGTCTTCATTACTAGACAGGGCCAGTACATGATCGACCGTGTAGCCCAATTGGGCGTACAGGATGCTATAACTATCTTGCGGGATGCATTGGTTGAACACAGAGGCGATGTTAACTTTCTTCAAGAGGATTATCGGCTTATAGAACAGCTTGTAAAGTTGATTCCTCGGGAACTAGACCTTCAAAATGATGAAAAGCTACCAGAACTTCAACCCAGTGAACATTTTAAGAATAGAACATACCTAGCTATTATTGACTGGGGTCTTCAAGTCCGTCTAGAAGCAGCATTACTTCACTACCATTCACCATATCCTGAAGTACGGGCAATAACTGATCCCTACGATGATCCCTCCATTTCAGTTGATACTTTCAGGGCATATGCCATAGGATACGTTTGGACATTTATTGGATCAGTGGTTAACAATTTTTTTGTACATAGAATGCCTAGCATATTTCTTGGTTCACATACAGTTCAGATTCTTTTACTTCCATGTGGAAAACTTTGGGAAAAATACATGCCAGACAAAATAATAGATATATTAGGTTACTCAATTGACCTCAACCCGGGCCCCTGGACATATAAGGAAATGATGTTGAGCACGATCATTTACCTGTGTTCCGCTGGAACACCTTATCTGGTCTACAATATTTTTGTCATGAAATTGGATAGGTTCTATGGGTTGAAGTGGGTATCTTTAACGTACCAGGTGTTGTTGATGGTGTCGACTCAATTTTTGGGGTTTGGATTTGCATTATTGATGAAAAAGGTGTGTATATATCCGAGCAAAGCATTGTGGCCCACGACATTACCTACAATTGCGTTAAACAGAGCATTAATGAAAGAAGATGCATCAAATAACAGTATATATGGGTGGAAAATATCCACATATTCATTTTTCTACTTGGTTCTTGCTGGAAGTTTTCTCTACAATTGGATTCCTTCTTATTTTTTCAAAGCCACGTCTACATTCAACTGGCCCACTTGGTTCAACCCAAACCTGATTCATCTAAACAACATCACTGGATTTAATAGCGGATTGGGTCTTAACCCATTACCTTCGTTTGATTGGAACATCATAGACTCTAGTGCCTGTCTAACTATTCCCTTCTATACATACGCCAATCAATATGCGGGACTGGTTTTGGCATTTTTCGTGATCTTGATCGTTTACTATACTAATCATAAATGGACTGCTTATTTCCCCATTAATTCGAACAGATTATTCAACAACAAAGGGGAATCTTACAACGTGCATGACATTTTGGATGACAAGAATGCTTTTGATCATAAGAAATACTTAGAAGTTGGCCCACCATATTTTGGTGCCGCAAATTTGGTACTTTATGGCGCATATTTTGCATTATACCCATTCGCAATCTTGTACAATTTCGTGACGGAATGGGACTCCATGAAAACCAGCTTTATTAATGTTTGGACTAGTATCACCGACTCGTTTAAACCAACTCTGGAAAAGCACAGTATATTTGGAAGGTATTCCAATGACCCACATTGCAAAATGATGTCGAGGTACGAAGACGTACCAGATTGGTGGTTTCTTCTGATACTAATAACGAGTACAGTATTTGCCATCATTTGTGTGTCATTTTACCCCACTGAAACCCCTATCTGGGGTGTTTTCTTCACTATTATCATAAATTTTATTTTTCTCATTCCAATTACTTCAATTGCATCGGTCACTGGTTTTTCGTTTGGGTTGAACGTTTTGGTGGAATTAATTGTTGGTTATGCAATCCCAAATTCCGGAATTGCATTAATAACTTTAAAGGGCTATGGTTATAATATCGATAGTCAAGCGAGTAATTATATTACTGATCAGAAATTAGCACATTACGCGAAAATCCCACCAAAGGCGATCTTTAAGGGTCAATTGATATCAACAATAATCAGTGTCGTGGTAGCATTGGCAATTACCAATTGGCAATTAGAAAATGTCCCAAATATTTGCGATAGTCACCAAAAAGACAAACTTAGTTGTCCCGGGGCCAATACATTCTTTTATTCCAGTATTCAGTACGGAGAGATTGGACCAGCTAAGGTGTTCGGTGGGCTTTATCCTATCTTAAAATGGTGCTTTTTGTTTGGAGCTCTTCTTGTAATCCCCTGTGCATGGTTTAAAAAAAATGGTCCGCCCAAGCTTACCCGTTATTTTCAACCTACAATTGTACTTGGAGGCTTTTTGATTTATGCTCCGTATAACCTTCTGTACTATACAATGGGACTATACTTTTCCTACCTTTTTATGTATTATATCAAGAAGGAGTATATTTTATGGTGGGAAAAGTACAATTATATCTTGACAAGTGGCCTCTCTGCTGGGGTAGCATTTAGTGCATTGCTTATCTTCTTTACCGTGCAGTATAATTCCCATGAATTGAATTGGTGGGGAAATAGTATCATTGATATGGGCTACGAAGGGGTTGCGGGAACCTGGCTACATGCCAAAGATACTCCCGAGGGATATGTCGGCTTGAAGAAAGGACATTTTCCATAGATACCGTACGTTTGTATTCAATTTATTTATTCATTTATTCATACACCCACATCATACAATCTTGTTAGTGATGTGGTTAGTAACTAAGAGTGAAGATGCAAAAAAATGACGACAACTGCAGGATTCGAACCTGCGCGGGCAAAGCCCAAAAGATTTCTAATCTTTCTCCTTAACCACTCGGACAAGTTGCCAATTATGGTGAAATCAGTAGTTGGATCTTTCCAGGAGACCCATACGAGAATTTCTTCTTTAATTGGGAACGTACCCAATAGTGAAGTACAAGCAATAATATTAAGCACATGTGTTTACCGACTGCATGATGAGAGTCAAAAATTTTTATTTGCGTTTTGTTGAAAATTAGAAAAAACTTAAACAGTTGATTACCTGTTCTCACATTCATTTAGATCAGCCCAAATAATTTTATTTTCTCTTGTAGAAGTGAATATACCCCATGCTGTTTCCCATTTGTTATTCTTTTCATAAAAAACTTCCTTCCAAGGTTCGTCAAATGCTTCGAAAAAGTACCACGGATAATCAGTGGTCCTCGCTTTGCAGCTGAAATCCTCGATAAATATCTTGAGGTTGCGCAAACTAGCAATAGAAGAATGAAAATTACCCCCGGAGGTGGGCCATCCAGCTTCTGTTATAGCAATTTTGGTTCGTCCAGAATTAAGTGGTTCAAGTTGATAGTTTAAATAATCGAAAGTCCAATTAGCGGCCCGTTGAACGTTTTCACCACCAAAAAACGGGTGAATATTGGCACCGATAATATCACAGCCTTGCAATAAATCAGAAGTGATGAGGGATCCAATTTCAGATGTACCGACTAGAGTCTTGTTGTACCCAATTGCTTGCAAAAAGTGTTTGGCATCAGAGATAAGCTCTAATAATTGCAGCAAAGTTTTGTCTTCTCGAAACAAAACTTCATTTCCGATGAAGATAGTTTCAATCATATTTTGGGGATATTTTTTAAGGACTTCTTTCATAGCAGAAATCTGGGCTTTGTTGCTTTGATCATTTGGTCCAATCCATACACCCATTGCCAAAGTCATATTGAGTCCCAATGTTTGAATAGAGTCGAGAATTAAGTCCGATTGATTGCATTGCATTCCATAGTTTCTTATTCTGTTGGTGACCGTTGAAATTTTGGCTAGGTCTACCATTGTTTCATTCTTTGATACACCGCACTTTGGTTCTATGGAATTTTTTGGAGTATATGCCACTCCGTAAAATAAATCACGATGGATTTCGTTCATGATTTGAGACAACTCATCATAAGATTCACGAGGAGACTCGACATAGGACATGTTGTTATGGTTGGTATTACTGTGTTCAATTGAGGATTTGTAAGTATTGACCAAATAACTAAGTAATTCTGTCCTATTTTGGTTTCTTCCGAAGTATCTCAATACAGTAGTTGATGTCCCTCTAGCAAGAATGAAAACAGTTGGAATGAATCCAGACAATAGAACGATAAGTAGAATTAGCAAAATCATTATTGAAACCCTGTGTCTCGAGAGTGAGGTCGTTGGGGTATTTCTTAATTTCTTAGGAAGATCAGATCCGTTGGAATTAAAATAAAGGATACTTTCTGATATTGGGTCATCTGTATTAAATTCATTACCGTCATCTTGATGCTGGTGTTTAAGATTATCGACGCTCTTTTCAAGTGGGTGAAGATCGGTGTCGATTATGCGATCAATGTCGGAAGCTCCAGCGTGTTTCAACAGACCTGACCTAATTGACTCTGATGGAGAATCAGGAATAGAGGTGGTTGCAAGATCTTGTGACATAGGAGAAATGACATTGATAAAATTGGTCCTGGACCGAACAGTCAGCGGCTGGATAGCAGTGGGTGCAACTTCGGTTTCTCCTTCTTGAGACGCCGTGGCAAAGTCAGTAGAAAGCAACTCATCCTCATTGTTTGAGTCATATTCTTTCAGTCCGAGGCTTCCATTTCTAAAAGAACTGCCAGTATTCACTACTGCTATTATAGAACCCTGGTGCCACAGGGAAGCGGTATCATGGACATCGGAGGAGCTATTTGATGTACGAAAAAGTTTTGAAGAATGCCCAGACTTATCTTGGTTATCTACAGTCAGAGAAACTGAATTATTTGAAGACATAGAGTGAATACTTCGTTGAGAGAGTTGTAGTTGCAAGATTGCAAAATGCGAAACGCAGACTGGGCTATGTTCGCCATAACAATAAGAATTTGGCGATGTGCGCTAAAATGGGGAAGGGAGTTGCACCGAGGATGGTGCACTACAGCTAAAGTGTATGGGAGGGCGATCGGAAAAACCGGGAGACTTATCTCCTTTTCGTAACCACGTCGACGAATTACGAACCTACTTCCATTTGGTGGTAATCATCCCCAAGCAATAGGTTGCATCGATTAAGCCACAGCATTTCCAATATCCAGTTTCCATGTATGATTCATATATTGTACAATTGGTATATAAGGCTACTTACACTTGCTGCAACAGCCAACCAAGATGTTACCACAGAAGATAGCTGCGGTGGTAAAAAAACCTTCTCCTGAAGATGGACAACAAGTGTCCAACAACCCGAAACACGTAGAACATTCAATGCAAAAGTCTGTACACTCGCTGTTTTCGTTGTTGTAGCCAGAAGGCATGTCCGAATAGTAGGAGCTGTCGTAGGAGTCACGGGAAGAATCGTTGGTGTCGTCAGGGCTTAAGCTCATTTCTCCTCTCTTCTTGGGTTCTCTGAAAATGGTGCCTTGGTCGACCACTTGACTGTCGGCTTGAGCAGCCGCCTGGAACTGGGGTGCAGCATCGGCCATTTTTCAACAACAACAACTAAGTCACTTGTGTGTTGTATTGGTCTCCCAATCGTTGATGCGGTATATCTCCAGCAATAAAGAAAGTGATAAGTGGCAGATGCGCGATGGCACCTGGTTGAGATTTGAAACTACTTATATAGAATGCATGTTAATCAACGCTGCTATGCACTCCTGGGGGACAAGGCTCAAGATTCAAAGTTATTGTGTTTGGTCTAGAACTGCATATTTGCCGCACCCACCCCCTCAGGCGGTGCTGCCCTGTGACTCCTGAATAACTTCCTATAGGCGTACTCTGTCTAAGGTTCTTCTACGGTGCCAAGCAATTTAGAGAAGGGGAGTCAATGAGGCTGTCAACCTTGAAAAAACTCTCCTCCAGCTGCCCGTCGCGGTGCGATAGTGAAAATTTTGTGCCTGCGGCAGCAATATATTACATTTAATACTTGACAGCTAGAATAAGGCTGTCGTCGTGTCCCGCACAGAACCTTGAACCAATTATTGCTGTCCAGTGAGGTCCATTTTTGATATCAATTCAGCGATTTCCAACTCTTCTTGCATCTCGTACTGTTCAATAGCATCGTCGTATTGCTGGATGTATGCCTCATAATTATCCTGTTCGCTATCGGCTGCGGCCTGGCGTTCTTCCTCTATAAGTTGGTCCAAGTCGAGTCCTTGAACCGCATCTCCATACTGGTCGTCGTGGACCTGTAGATGTTCTTGGTAAACTTGAGCATCATGTAGAAGGTGCCGCCTTTGTTCCACCAAGTCTTGTCGATGTTGGTTTCTGAATTGCCTTACTTTGTTGTGTTTGTTGCGCATATTCACAGTATTGGTGTGGCCGTTGCGATCAGGCGACGAGTAGTGATGGTACACATGTCTTCGAGGCGATGATAGCGAGGCGCTAGTAGCATGGTTTTTCTCTTCGTGTTGCAGTGGCGATGACAATGGGTGGTATAATCGATTGGAACGGTGCTGCTGTTTATCTTGAAGGTCATCGAGGACACTTGGGGGCGACAGTACGGGATCGTTGGACGCGTCGGTGGTCGAGTAGAGGGTAGGTGAACTGGGTACTGACATCACATGTAACGTATCGACCGGAAACTCTTGTACCTCGACTTGGAACACTGTGTGGCCTTCTTTGGGACCTTCTCTAGGACCTTCTCTGGGTGCTGCTAGCATTAATTATAAAATTGGCAGGACGCGTACTGGGGTCATGTGAGCAATGACTGGGGTAGATATGAATACTAAACGTTAGTCCGGCTGTGTTTATCCGACTTTGATGTTCAGTACTCTGGAACTATATGGTAGGAGTGTCTTTGGGAATAGTACCACGTTAAAGTCAATTGATGAGTTCTATTTAAGCAAGTCTTTATTGAAGTCGCGCCATGAAAATTGTGTCGTATTAGCTTTCTAGAATAATGGTGCTACATTGTTAGAGCGGAGTCTTGTAATACAACAAATCCGGACTTCGAAGCAAGGCATTTGAATCACCTATCAAGTGGCTCGATATCTGTAGCTATTGTTGTTCCCTCTGGCAACAATGTCCATCGATGAAGATGATATCCCCTTAATGAAATCAATTGCCCTGTCCATTAATGAAAAGGTTCCCCTCGTATTCCAACCGTTGGAATCCACTAAGCTCAACCATTCTCCAGTTCATGATTTGCGTACAGCAGATCTTGCCTCATTCCTTGGTCTCCTCAAATTGAACTTGGATTCGTTCTACACTGCCCGCCAAGGTAAGAACTGGTTGATTCATAAACAAGAAGAGATGTTAGAACCAGGTTTGGTGTATGTTTGGTATACCAGTGGACGTGGACTTTTGGGATTTATATCGTTCAAACTATGCATCAATGAGGGGTCGAAAGTTTTATATCTCTATGAAATCCACGTTAATCCTGAGTTTCATCACCAAAAACTCGGCACGCATCTTCTCAACAGCCTCCATAATTTGATCCCTATCTTGAACAAGCTGGGGAATCCAATTTTCCACAATATCAAAGCTACAAGTCTAACTGTATTTTCAGATAATTCAGCAGCATACGAATGGTATGTAAGAAGGGGATACCAATTCACAATGGACTCTCCAAGAGATAAAATACTACGTTCCGGCAAAATAGTTAAACCAGACTTTTATTTACTAGAATGGTTAAATGTATAAAGTAAAATGCAATACAAATTATTTTTTATCCATAACGTTGATGTATCCACGGCGAGCATTTCTCTTTCCTTTTGGTCTTGCTCCGCTGGATCCAAGCGATAACAAATCATCCAAACCGGCACTTGCGAGGTTTTTGCCTGCGGTTGTAGGAGGTGCTCCTGAGCTAGGAGCACTAGCTACAGGTCCCGCGGCTGGGACAGATTGAGCACCTGGAGCACCTGGAGCACCTGGTTGCGATGGTGCCGGGAAACCTGAGGTGGGAGGAGCACTAGATGATGGTCCATTCCCAGTAGATGGTGGCCCACTTGGGGCTGCTGGCTTCTTCGTCATTTTAGGAGGTGGAGGAGGAGCGGCTGCTTTTAACTGCTCTTCGATGGGCTTGGTTCTGTCCAACCATCTCTTGTGCTTTTCATCATAGTAGAATGGGTTAACCTTTTCACCCAATTTAGCTCTAATTGGCTTGGGCTTCCCATCATTCTTGCTGAGCCAACCCAAAAATCCACTGCCATTACCCTTTTTAGCTGCATCATTGGCTTTCTGTCTGGCCTTGTCAGCCGCAAGTCTATTCTTGCGTTCTTCTTCTTCCTTTTGCGCTTTCTTCATTTTCTCCAACTTATCTTGTTTGGAATCTTCTTCCTCTTCTTCCTCTTCTTCAACAATTGGAATATAATCCATCACGGTATCGTCTTGAACTTCGTATTGTTGATACATAGCAGACTGATGTGATTGTGAAAGTCTCGACGAAAATAATCCTACTGGTCCTCCAACTACCGAATTTGCTCCAGTGGTGGACTCAGGAGAACCAGGTATTGGGAAGTCGCTAAATCCACCCATAGAGGTATTCTTTCCCTGGTACGGATTCAAAGTAGACTCTTTTTGCGGAGACAACTGGTCCATAGAACGAGACACGCCACCACCAAATAATCGATTTGGGTTCGCAGGAGCCATTATCGACGAGCTTGAAACATCCTCCATATCAAAACTATCATCTATATGAGGAATATTCTTTCTGATTGGAGGCGAATTCATAAAGTTAGAAACAGATGGTTGCTTTCCTGGACTCAGTTGATTCACAGGCGATTGTAATGTATCAGATTCAGTAGATTGCATCTTATCTGGAATCTCCAGAGAATCATCTTCCTTCTCTTTATTTGAATTCTCTTGATGAGCTTCAAAATTGATACTATTGTATCCCCCTAGACTGAACATATTCACATCATTAGAAGCAGCTTCTTGTTGAACCGGCTCGCTGTTTAGTTCCTTTGGAGTATTATACTTGCTAGTCAGAGTGCTAGCAGTAGGTGGTCCGTATCTATTTATCTTGGACACAGATTTTGAGGATGCACCAGGAGCATAAGGGTTAACCTTAGCGGTAGCCCTCTTTGCTACCAGTGGAGGAGGTCCTCTGATAGGAGGTTGAGTATCTTCGCTGACGCCAATTTTGTCAACCGCCGTAGCCTGATCATGACTTTCAGACTTATCGTAAACCTCACACTTCGCTTGCATGGAGTTCACCACCGGAGCGGCTTCCAATTTAAGTACATTTTCAGTTGATTGGTCAACTGCCTCTTCAGGGAAACTAGAATGTTGTTTTTCTGCTGTAGATTTAAATTCCAGAGGGTAATCCAAACTAATATCACTTTGAGCAGAGGGAGAATGATTATGCGCTCTCAATGCACTTGGGTTCACAAAACTTTCATTGGTCATTACACTAGCAACCGATTGCCTCTTGGCGGTGTTCAGCATGTTACCAAACGAAGATGCCGTTGGTGGAGCTGGAGAATTAACGGATGATGATGAAAGATGGCCCATTGGATTGCCAAATGAGTAGTTCGTAGGAAACGAATTCGTAACCTTCGGGGAATACTTAGATAAAGTTTTCTTCGCACGGGGACTTTCGTTATCTAACGCAAGGTTCAGTGATGAAGCGTTAGACGGCGCGTATTTAGAGTTCGATGGATAATCAACTGGCAATGGGGATACAGACGGATGTTTCGCCTGAATTGGTTGAACTGGAGCATACTTTGGAATGGTGCTGCTTGAATTTAAGGACATTAATGGTGGAGGATGAGATGATAATGTCCTTGCATCTGCTCTTGCTTGTGCAGCTCCACTAGCATTCTGAACTGACATATCAATGGGTGGGGCACCATATGGGTTTGAATCAACCCGAGTCGGTGTACCATTAACTGCTGGCGCAGAATTATGAAGATTGTGTGCTGCACTAAGAGCAGTGAAATCCAATGTAGATGCATTTCTAGAAACTGATGGACTAAATTTGCTGAACACTCCATTTTCAGATGATTTTGGTTTGGTTTCGTCACCAGCGATGAACTTGTCAAGCTGACCCCATACTCTATCAAGGTTCACTTTACTGATCTTTCCGCTGAACCATCCCAGCTCTGTGGAGTTAGACTCTGAAATTCTCACATACACATTTCTGAATTCTTGTACCACCGCAGGAGTAATAAATGGTGACTTATTACTCAAAGTCTTGATAACATTGTTAATGCCGTCAACATACTTTTGAGATTCATTGAAAAGTCCATAATCAGCCAAAATAGTGGCATGCTTAACCTTCAATGGCAACAAGTGGCCATAACCAAGAGGAGGGAAATTTGAATTTGGCAACAAAGAAATAACATACTCATAAATTTCTGTGTGAAGAACAGAATCGAGCACCGAGAATAGTACCCCATTCGTTGAAGGCAAATGCGACAATGGAAGAGTTGCCAAAATGAAACAAATATCAGCAGCGAAAAGGTTCGAGGAATTCTTCAAGAATTTTCCAAACTCAACAAGGAAAAGTGGTACGTGAATTGATTCACTAATAATAATAGCAGCCGTGATTTCTCTCCAATGGGTATTGGCGTATTCACTCTCTGTTGTTACAGCATTCAAGTCTGCTATAATTCCTTCAATATCTCCTGCAAAAACTTTAAGTAGAAGAGGCATCAAGTGATGAACCTTATTGTTACTTTTCTGGAATGGAAATGTATTTCTGGCATAATCAGAAGCAATTTTTGAAAACTTCTCTGGCCCGGAAAAGTTTGCAATAACCATTGAAATCGCCCAGTCACCTCTAGAGAGAGCAAATTGAAGGGCTTCTTCAATGTGACCAGTTTGTAGCAAATTGAAAACAAAATTAATTCCCGAATTATCTAGTCTATGGGCATTTGCACCCACGCTCACAGCACCTGGTGCATCGGCAGTGTTGGCATTGTAGTAGTTAATTGTCGGATTCAAAACTGAGCAAACAGCCTTCAAAAATTCCTTACTCTTCGTATTTCCATCATGCTTCAATAAATTTAAGAGTACTTGGTTGAGTAATACCTCGTTTGCCTTCATAGCATCCGTACCTAAAAATGAAATGTGATCTTCGAGCCACTTCTCTAAGTCCTTCTTCTTTGTTCTTGCTTTTGATAAAGGTCCAGGGAAGCTGGCATAGCTTTCCTTGTCATTCAAGACATCTCCAGCATAATCCACTGTGATTTCTCCAACAGTCTGGTTAAAGTTATTAACTGCGGCCGTTGCAACTAAATGCACAACTTTACCAGAACTACTCCAATTGAAGATTGGAAATTGTCTCTGATTCAACGCTTCAGGGTTCAATACTTTTGGCGCTGGTTGACCTTTCGTATATATGTTACCTCGGTTAGAAAATCCCCGAGATCTTGTCGTAGGTGCTGGATAAACATCGTTTGGACCTTGAATTTTCCCAACTGGTGGCAAGGCTGGAGCATAAGGATTGTGATCCTTACCTTTCACACCAACAAGCGAGCTAGCTCTTGAATGAGTTCTCTGCTGCACACTTGGGGCATAAGGACCTGCAACTGGAACATATGGGCTTGTGGCCGAATTTGCACCCGCTGCTTTTGGAACATTTGTATTGATTGGCGATGCATTTGACAACCTACGACCACTGGACTGACCCCCCTGGACGCTCGGAAATGGTTGAAGGTGGCCATGAGAAGGTGCGGCCGCTTGTGGTGCGTAATTGTTCTTCGGCAGAGACATAGCCTGTCCTTGGGGAGCATACTGTTTGCCAACGGCCTGTCCCTGAGCAGAACCCTGGGCCAAATTCGACACAGGTGCTTGCTGTGGTAAATGTCCCATATTTGCAGGAGGCACCGGTGGACGAGAATTCATTGGGGGGATTGGAGCTTTGTTTACGGGTATGTGTGTCTGATCGGAGAGTGGGGCAATTGGACGTGGTCCAGACGCTTGTGCCTGAGTTGGTATCGTCAGTTTAGTGGGCATGTATGGATTCACCGGTGGTGGCCTGTTCATTATCGGTTGCGCTGTTAATGGTGACGCTTGATGGTCAGCCTTCGCAGGACCTACAGGCTTAGCAGCAACAGCAGATCGAGCTGGTCGGGTAGGTTTCACTGGTGCAATTGGAAGTTCCATAAAAAAAGAATTCTGAGACTTTTTTGTGGTCAACAGGACATCCTTTGGTGTAGCCGTAGGATTTATGCTGGATAGCTGATGATGAGTATTACTTGGAGGCCCCCCCACTGGTCCTTTGGATGGGACTGGAGGTGGCTCGTTATGAGTGGGCACAAGAGTTGGTGCAGAATACTTGTTGTTTAGAGTTCTTGAGGCGGGTCTAACTTTTTTTGCAATCAAAGTTTCAGGGAAGTCATAGAAATCACTCTTTTTCTTTGTTGTTTCCAAATCTTTGATGATCCCGCCTTGTGCTTTAGGAAGGACGGTTTGAACCTGATGAAATACATCAGTTGGCTGGGGCGCATAACGGTTTGCTTCCTTGCTAGGGGTGTTGACAGTATTATGTTCCTGTGGCGCTTGTCCAGCAATTTGAGTGGTAGACGCCGCGGGATCAGCATCTTCTAAGAAGTCATCATCTAATAATAAGTCATCATCGAGATCTAATGCTGCAAACTTATCTTCAAGACTGCTCTTCATATCAGGTTCCAGATTAGAATGCGCAGGTGCCAGTTCGGTGGCACCTATTTCATCCAAGAAATCATTGTCATCTTCATCCAACCAATTGGCTGAGCTCTGGTTTTGTGTGGCCGTCTCAGGTTCCTCCACTTGGGGTTGCTCTTTAGATTCGGATACATTGTTCTCGGCAGAGTCAGATTGAACTTTAGAAAAGAAGTTATCTTCAACCTCAGAATTACCGAACAACTCCTCCCTAGTTTCCGTCAGTTTATTTTTTTCCTCCCATGGAAGCACTTCACCCTCATCTTGAGCAGAGTTTGACTGCTGTATACTTTCCAAAAAATCGTCCTTTTGATGATTTTCATAGCCGGACCGTGTATCACTTTCATCATAGACCTGCTGTTGCAAATGAGTCTCCTGGTCAACATCGTTGGTTGCAAAATGATCTTCGGTTGGGTTGATAGGAAACGAACCTTGAAGGGCATGAGACTCGTGCTGATCTTGTTGATCGTGTTGTTGTTGTTGTTCCTCTTCAGTTTCCCAAGGCAAAACCTCAGTCTGCTGAACATTTCCCCAAGGTAAAGGAAAGTGGTCTTCTCCAGATACTTGGTTATGGTCACTATGGGATGAATGCTCAATAGTAGGGTCAGCTTGATACAACGCAGGTTGTTCATGCTCGCCAGCTTCGGGTTCACCAGATTGGTTTTCAGAAGTATTGGCTCCATCCTCCTGATCTTCATAGTCACGTTGGTTATCCACCGCATTCTGTTCTTGGGGTTCTTGCACTAAGACCTCCTCGAGTCTATCATCGATGGAAGGAAGCTTGTGACTGAAAGTACTTCCTCCACTCTGATCGATAGATTGTGCCTTTGTATGAGGGGATATGATCGGCACTGGATTTCGGTCGGTAGGAGGAGGGTTTGGATTGTCCAAGGTAAGTTTATTTTCACGGATAGATTGTTCAAACTTCGAATCAGCTGGGTTCTCGATTTCCTCAGGTTCAGGTTCAGGTTCAGGATGTACCTCTGAGACTTTTTCGTCTTGGTGGAGAGGATCTTGCGTCTGTTCCAAAGATGGTCCGGAATCCTGCTGAAAAGATTGCTCGGAATCCTCTGGATGTACTGGTCCATGTCCGTATTGGGTCTCGGGTGCATCGTCGCGGATGTTTGCATCATGAGTAGTCCCTGCAGCTTGTGGGTCCTTCTTTACTCCCAGATCTTTTCTTAAAATAACATCGTCAGTGTGAACTGCTGACTGTCTGGCAATTGACGAAATTGTATCCACAATCGAGGCCCTTCTTTCGTTCTGACCATCATCTAATTGTTCAGACGCAACGAGGTCGTCATGCTGGTAATGCAAAAGGCTAGCCCGAGTTTCATTCGACTTGTTATCATTTAGCGGTAAGAACTCCGGTGCAAGATTCAGCGCTGAATCCGTTTCGGCCGATTCATGCCTTACTGGTGGCTGTTGTTGGTCAATTGAAGAAACTGCTGATTCGGCGGCATAGTGGACGGTTCTCTTTTTGTTTTGTTTCTTTTTATTTTTACGAGGGGGTGGTGCAGTGCTCATTGTGGCGGATGCATCAATCTGTTGGTAGATGATGTCGGTAGTTAATATAGCAGCAGGCAATAGAGAGCCCTCTAGTGTTGACACGGATCAGTATGGGCAGCTAAATTGTTGGAGACCGAGCGTGTCACGTGGAGGGCAAGCGCGTTTGCCACAGCAATTGTCGAGTAATGTCGTGGCAGATGTCGCAAAGTCTGGGACCTTGTCGCGCGGCCCATTTGATGAACTGCCTGCATATAAGCGGCGATGAGTGTGGATGGATGATAATGCCCAGATTGGGGCCCCAGCAGAACACCGGAGGGGCACGGCTCTGGTTACAATATTTTGGTCCATGGAACAAATGCAACCAGACTTTCAGGGGCTGGGATAAGGATTGGCGGATAGGACTCCATAGTATTCTGGTACATCCGCACTCTAAGTCCACAAACCGAGACCTTATATATACTACGATAGGTGCAGTATACACAACCCCCAGTGTTCCCACCTGTTTGCCACGGCGTAGCACCACGATAATGATCCCCGAATTGGCGAACGGGTTTTGAGATCACGGCTGGTATGGAAAGATTTTTTCCCCATTTCACAATGGTAAGGCTTCCTAGTATGCATGTAGATCATTTTGCGCCGTATATCCTTTTTGGTGGAGTGGTCCATGCGCAGCGGATACGGCCCATCTGTCATAATTCACGTGAACCCCCTAGCTATTTTTATCCCCTGCTATATTTAGGATCTACTATTAATATCTCTTCGGACCGCATTTTCAACACATCAAACCCAGGAATAGCAGGTGCATACAGTTTACGCAACACACCTCCAATTTTTCAGTTTCCCTTGGTCCTATATATGCCCTATCAACGTTTCAACTATGGGACGCAGAAAGATTGAAATCCAACCACTTACAGACGACCGTAACCGGACGGTGACGTTTGTCAAGCGTAAAGCTGGACTTTTCAAGAAGGCACATGAGTTAGCCGTGTTATGTCAAGTAGACTTGGCGGTTGTTATTGTTGGAAACAACAATAAGGTCTATGAATTTTCCACGGTGGACACCAATGAGCTCGTCAAGTTTTATCGCCACAATGTGGAGACCAATATCAAACCCCAAGAATCAAAATCCCCAGAGAACTATGGTAATTATAAAAAAAAGAGCTTTCTCCATGAAGAGTTGACGAAGAAAAATCAGTCAGACCACGTAGAGGATGACGAAGCGGGAGGCGAAGAGGGAGAATCGGATTATGATAGTGATACACCGGAACCCAAACGGACCAAGCGAAGTTATTCCGACGTTAAGAAATTGAGGACTTCTCCCAAATTAAAGGGACCGACTGCACATCCTCCTCCACCCCATATTTCCATGACCAATGTGCCTACGTTTAACCAACCAACTTATAGAACCAAGGACGAAGGCAGTCAAGGAAGTGTAGGAAGCGGCCCAGGCCATAAACGGGATGACTCGCTCAATTCCAATAGCTCCCAACTACCATTGCGTCCAGTATTACGGGTACAAATTCCCTCTGACGCAAAGAAAGGAAACAAGAATAAAAGTGCCATCTCCGATAGTGCGCTCACCATCAGTGCTCTTGATACCACATTACATTCTTCATCAAACGGGGGACATTCTTCCAGTCACATGAACAGCAGTAACCCTCTGGAGGGGTCAATGCATAACACATCTCACACGACTACGGGAAACAACCCCAGCACGTCCCAATCTCACCTCATGACCAATAATGCCGGTATGGGAGCACCAATTCCGGCAATCGCTAATAGAAATACAAATTATTCTTCGTTTAAATCTCCAGATGGAAGCAAAAAGCCCATGCTTCCTTTAATTGTCCAGCCGAGATCACAAAATACTTCTCCAGCTAGTGCTACCGCCCCACCGCTTCCCATATCGGTGAATACCAACAACAATATGAACGGCATGTTCTACACTTCACTCCCGCAAACGTCCCCATCCACTGCATATCCAGGATCAATATTACCTACTCCCATTTTAAACCAAGTATTTAACCCCACCAATAATGACAATAACGGCAATGGGTCCAGTCCGGCTCCCAAGGTCCGGTCACCTCCATTGAATCAGCAGGGTGTCTTACAATACCAGTCGTTGCCTGGTGGGGTTCCAGGAACGCAAGCACCGGCACCGCCCAATAACGGTGATCAGACCCCCGTATCGGGACTTCCTTCACGGTATGTTAATGACATGTTTCCGTCGCCCTCCAATTTCTATGCGGGTCAAGATTGGCCCAATCCTCCGGGAACGACACCACTGAATAACACTTCCATGTATTTTATGGGAATGCTCCCGTCAGCAGGTCCATCGGGGATGCAACAAAGTTTTGCAGATCCGAATGCTAGAAAGCAAGGCACAGGCGGGAAGACATCCCTAAATTTCCGCAACGAAGGATTACCTTCGCCCCTACATTATATGTCATCGGCTTCCTTTAGTAACCAATCGCCCCACAACAATTCGTCCAACCCCAACCCCGAACAACAAAACCCCAAGAGATCAATAGAATAACCCCAATTTGCAGATCAACGCCTAGATGGGATTCACTTCTTATGTACATTAGCTCCCCGGATTATGTAATATTATACACTAGCTTCTTTGAAGAATTTAGTAGAGATAGTTTGTCAAGATTTTGGACAAGCGTGGCAGTAGGTGTCGGTTCATATACTGTTACCAGGAGGCACTGTAGTGACTACGGTTTACTATGTGGTAGCAGTGAGGATGGTGAACGGGCCAGTCTGGTAAAAATTCAGGACCATTAGGACCGTAACAGCCATATTACAAGTCACGTTACAAACTACATGTATGCACCACACCCAATAGTAGATTCTCCAAACCCTCCCCATACTAACGATACAAGCGGCAGCACCAGAGCATGAGGGCTGTAGCCCTAACCACTAACACGTGACTCTTTCATCGACACCAGCAGTGTCGCATCACGTGCGCGCGCACCTCCGACCAAATTTTCACCTAGGCGACACAAAGAAAATTTCACCATCTTCCTCATATAAAATTTTTCTACAAACTTTTTTACTTTTGAAAAGGATAGCATAGGTAGATCAGTCCAAGATGAAGGTATGTTCCACCAAACAACTATAGGACGAAGATAAACGATACGATACACTCCCAAGCATTATTACCAACCATGTCGATGTTCCCATTGATCCAATTCGACGTTCCCACTTCGTTGTCCAAAGTGACCCTCCAGGGTTTTCATGATCAAGATCCGTACTAACATTTAGTTAAACATTTCTTACCCAGCTAACGGTACCCAAAAGTCTATCGACGTCGATGACGAACACAAATTGCGTGTTTTCTACGAAAAGCGTATGGGCCAAGAAGTCGAAGGTGACTCTGTTGGTGATGAATTCAAGGGTTACATCTTCAAGATCACCGGTGGTAACGACAAGCAAGGTTTCCCAATGAAACAAGGTGTCATGCACCCAACCAGAGTTAAGTTGTTGTTGGCCAAGGGTCACTCTTGTTACAGACCAAGAAGAACTGGTGAAAGAAAGAGAAAGTCCGTCAGAGGTTGTATTGTCGCTCAAGACTTGTCTGTCCTTGCCCTTTCCATTGTCAAGCAAGGTGAACAAGACATTGAAGGTTTGACCGACACCACCACCCCAAAGAGATTGGGTCCAAAGAGAGCCAACCACATTAGAAAGTTCTTTGGTTTGACCAAGGAAGACGATGTCAGACAATTCGTTGTCAGACGTGAAGTCACCAAGGGTGAAAAGACTTACACTAAGGCTCCAAAGATCCAACGTTTGGTCACTCCTCAAACCTTGCAAAGAAAGAGAGCTTTGAAGACTCAAAAGATCAAGAACGCTCAACAACAAAGAGATGCTGCTGCTGAATACGCTCAATTGTTGGCCAAGAGATTGCACGAGAGAAACGCTGAAAAGGCTGAAATCAAGAAGAAGAGAGCCTCTTCCTTGAAGGCTTAGGTTTGTCAGATTCTAGAACCAATTCCTCATATCTAAGAACCCTAATACTAAACATACTGTTGTCATGTCTTGTAGTTTAGATTCGTTCGGCCTCAATCTGAATCTCTTGTATTTGTGTATTTAATAAAATCTATCGGTTATATTGGTGTAGTCAATTATATACTGGGGCCAATACGGGACCGTTTTTCAGGTTGTTCTGAACTTGGAGCCAGCCTTTTCTTAACAAATCTCTTGATGTTTTCATACGCTTGGTCAGTGGTCAAATTGGATTCGTATTTGAAGTTCTTTCTCATAAAATTCTCCTGTTCTTGCTTGTAATTGGGGTTTCTTAAAAGCACCTTTAAATGAGTGTCAAATTGCAGTTCGGGGATCAATTTGCCCGAGATAGGACACTTAATCAAAGTATCCGAATCCTTGTTGGTCTTCTTTAACCTACTCTCACCAGCTGCCCGAATTTTCATTCCTTTGGGTACCGGTAAAGGAGGGTCTTCCAGAGGTGTATATCTGTCATGCTGCAACTGAGGCAGTGAAGAGATGTGCTCCAGTAGTGGTTCGTTCTCTGGTAGCGGCTGACTCTCCGGTATAGCTGTTTTTAACTCCACGTCTTTGTTCTTTGCTTCTAAAGACCTGCTAATTAATGCTTCTCGTGATAGTGGCACTGCAAGTTCTTGAACCTCATCTATGGCATCAAATTCGATCTTGGCCACGATGGAAAAATCCTGCCAATCGATCGAAGCATAATGTTTCTGTATATCTTCTTTCTGCTTGCGTTCTGTTCTCTTTTTCGCCATATATTGACCCTCGTATTGCGCCCTCTTATACGAATTCAACACCACATCTTCGCTTATTTCCAACTGTTCCTTTCCTTCTAACGTTCGTATTATCTTGCGGTATTGATCGGTGTATTGTCTGAACAATGGGTGCAACGAATGAGTGCTTTTGGTGAAGTCAAACTGTGCCTTGTTACCTGTTTGTTCTTCATGTTTAACTAGTTTCGGCAAGTATCCCTCTCCATTTTTAGCAACAAACAAAGCTGTGAGCTTGATGATATCGCTGTCGAGGGCGGAAACGGGACGAGAAAACTTGGTTTTAAATTGAAGTGGCTCAGGCGCTGCTATTGGTGCATCCTCGTCTTGGGTTGTTGTTGAGGTTGACCCATTTGATGGATGCACTCTTCCTATTTTCCACCTAAAATATGTATTGAATTCATCTGATTCATTCAAGAAGTCAAATTTGCCTTCCGAATTGTTGTTTCTGAGTCGCTCTTCGAACCCTGGACCGTTTTTCTGTATATATCCCACGGTCTTATCTATGGTGGCCTTGAGCTCATCGCCGGGTATTTTGATGTCTGATGGAATTTGCATTTGAAAATTTCCTATAATTCCGTCCAAACAACTGCTATAGTAGCACCGATATTGTAATAGCCGTAATTACAGCTTGGATTATGTTATTTGGCCAGGTCTGGTTGTTTGGTACTGGCAGCTAGGTCATAAATTGTATGCAGCCGGTCGTGCGAGATGCAGGCATGATCTAAGTTCTATCACATGACTGTAAAATCAAATGGTGGCACATATTGAGTCAGTTTTATCCGTTTGGTTTTGACGTTTAATCGCTTGCTGACTTTGGTTATTGCCGTAGAACCTGCTGATGCCTACTTAAGCACAACTATTTCTACAAAAAATGGCAAATCCCATCATAGAACCACCGGCCCGTAATCGGGATTGGTCTGGATCAAAAAGACATAACCGAAAGAGAAGGCACAGGAAGAGTCCCCTGTTGGAACATGATTCGGACGCCAGTGATGACTCTCTTGCTGAGGAGTTGGATAGGATAGGTATGTTGAACTTGAGGAATTTGAACTTGAATATTGGTTCATATCTCAATAGAGATGCCTTACCAAACTTACCGAATTTACCGAATTTACCCAATTTGCCCAATTTACCAGATTTGCCCAATTTACCCAATTTACCAAACCTTCCCAATTTACGTAATCTCCCCAATTTTGAACTAGGAAGAATCCAGGAATTTTCTAAGGAATTTTCGACTTATGTTTCGAGTTATATTCGGGCAGCCAAACCTCAAGACGATGAATTAACGGAGCTGGATGACCAACAGCAAATAATTAATGTGATCAAGACTGCGGTATCTACGAGAATCCAAATGAACAATTTCTTAAACGATTTGAATGTCGGTCATAGTATTACTGCTGCTGTGGAACGATTACAACCCTTGACAGACATTATTCACACTACCATTGCTCTCCCTGTTGAAGACACAAGTGACTTTGAAGATGATTACCACAAATCTGATAGTGAACTGCTGGAGGAGCAAACTGAGCCAGGTATTGTAAGAAAAATCGTCAACAAGGACCAGCCGTTGATAAATGAAATCGTTCGACCAGAACCTACTGGAAGAGGTCGCCATAAGCGAAAGAAAGGCCGGTTTGGACCCGATTTGACATCTAGCGCCAATGATGAAAGTGGTACTGGTGCCAGCGATTTGGACATTGTTGACGGTTTGTCTGTTGAAGAAGTGAAGGCGTTGACGGACCTCAATTCATTGGACGATTTCCAAGATAACATCTTAAGACAAAAAATTCAGAAGATTCAAGGATTGAAGGATTTGAATCAAATACTGAAAAACAAGTTGGTCACTAGACTTATGATGAGAAACTATTATAAATACGTGAACGAAAAATTATTGGAGAAGAACAAACATGAATTGTTACCTCCTGAATTAAAACAGCAGACATTGGTGTTGAAGAGTACTGTGGATGATGTCAGGGAAGAGTCTAACGAAGAAAGTGATTCTAATCAAGATGATGAAGATGTGGCCACCCAAGAAGCAGACGAAAACGAAGACGAAGAAGAAAACGATGAAAGTGAATCGGATGATGAGGTTATACTCACAGAAGAAGACAAAATACCCAGCTATCATGATGCGGATAAAACTATCTTGGGATGTCAGCATTATCAAATCAATTGTAAAATTGAATGTCCTACATGTTTGAAATGGTATTCGTGTCGATTTTGTCACGATGCTGTGGAATCGCATAAGTTGGTTCGTGCTGATGTCAAGCATATTTTATGTATGAGATGTACCACTCCTCAGGTTCCAGATTCTGCATACTGCATAAATTGTGAACAAGAACTTGCAAATTATTTTTGCCAGAAATGTGTCTTATATGACAATGATGCCACCAAGGATATTTATCACTGCGACAAATGTGGAATTTGTCGATTGGGACTAGGTCTCGATAAAGATTATTTCCATTGCGACGAATGCAATAATTGTCTTTCCATCGACTTGAGAGAAAACCATAAGTGCTTAACAAATACTACTCATTGTGATTGCCCGATCTGTAACGAGTATCTTTTCACCTCGGTCCACAAGGTGGTGTTTATGAAATGTGGGCATTCTATTCACCAACATTGCTACGACGAATTAATCAAGCACTCCTACAAATGTCCCTTATGCAAGAAAACCGTTGTGAATGCAGAAACGCAATTCAGGATTTTGGACCAAGAAATACTCCAGTCACCATTACCTGCACCATACAATACTTGGAGGTGTATTGTGAGCTGTAATGACTGTAAAGGAAAATCCAATGTGCCTTACCATGTTTTAGGATTAAAGTGCAAATATTGCAAGAGTTATAATACCAACCAACTAAAATTAATTAAGCCAGAAGAGGAAGAGGAAGAGGAAGAAGTACGCCAAGCGGTGGAGCCAACTGGGTTTGATACGAATTTAATGCGACTTGCCAAGACTAATTTGCTGAATAATTTCACCATAGATGATCACCATGATGACGACGAAGAGAATTATGGAGACGAGGAAAAAGAGGAGGCGGAACAAGATGATGGGCACAACGATATAATAGACCTCCGGAAACTAACCCAGTCGTTAGTATCGGATGGCAACGCGGGAGAATCGAATCTTTCCTACATCACATCGATTTTCCAGAATTTCATCAACAGTGCCACGAATAATGAATGATGCATAGGTAGTAGTAATAGACAACATATGAGTAAGAGATTAGGCTGCGAAAAATTTGGCCCGCACCAAATCGGAAAGATGAAACGTACCTGATGGGTGAGATGTGGAACCGATTTAGCAGAAAATTTTCTGGTTTTCTGAGAATTCTGTAGCCAGGTTAGAATTTTAGGTTAAAAATGGAAATATTGTAGAAATTCGGAACCATGCAGGCATCCGCACAAATGTCTAGGATATGGAATCCTGCGGTGCATGAACAATAGGCCCCCAACAGACGGAATGTGGCGAGTGAAGGTCCCGCCGCCACCAAATAGCAACATCAATGAAATAGATACCCACCGGTTGTCGATGGCAACGAGAGAACATTTCTATTTCGCCGTGGTTGACGGGTGCCAAAAAATCCGGGGAAGCTTGACCCAACGGTTGTGCATAAGCGACCAACAATTATACGGTCGTTCCGCAGTAAGCGCATCCATCACCCAGGGTGCATTTCGCTCGTACCATGGTGAGACAGCAAGGGTCGCACGACAAAGTGCCACGAGGAGATTCTTGGTCATATGCCCAACATGGGAACGTGGGTTCCGCGGACTCCCAATAATGGCCCCATAGATGGCATCTTGGTTAAAGGCAATGGGAAAGTTGGGCCAGCATCGATACGTACCCCAAACTGGAGCTACCCCCACCATGTAGTAGTCATTCATCGGAGGTGTCCCCACCCAACATGCAGCTTGGGGCCGTCACAACATTACGGCAGGGCAATTGTTGGTGGTACCAAATTGGGCCAAAATGTCGTGGTCTCGGCGAGATTGCGGCACATTGGCACATTACCAAGAGGTTGCGCGACATTGTCTCTGGACTTGGGGAGCATATGTTGTTGCAGTGATCATGATTTAAATCCATACCCATCAATTAAGCGGTTGACATCAGAAGTTCGTTTGGCAAGCACCACTGGTCTCTGTTTGGCATCCTTAGCATGCAACAATGAACTCCATCAAACTACTAGCAAAATCCTTGGATAGTCTTTATCCCAAGGGTTTCTCCATTCCGCCTTTGGCTGATGAGTTGGCCGAGGACTATACGACAAATGAAGATGTGGAGTCGGTTCCGTCCAAAAATCACCACACCACTGGGGTGTTCTACAAAGTGTTATCCCGAGTGGTGGGCACGTTGCTATTCTTGCCGAATCACCTTGTCATTAGACCCGTGTTGTTTATATGGTTACTTATGACCTATCCCATTACATATTTCTTAGAGCAAATGGGGCTTACCAAGTCATATGTGCCGCCGGTTGCAGCCAACATATACGACGACGACGAAAAGAATGACGACGAAAAAGCAGCGGCTCATATTGATAGCCTTCTTAGAACTTCCATAGATACCCCCAAAAGTCTTAGCTTTGCTGAGAACCCGCCAAAGATCAGAACAAACATAGACGACATTGATGAAAAAACAGAATTGTTAAAACAAGAAAACATCATTGCCAACACCATCAAGTCCCCTACTGCATCATCCAAATACATCATCCCTCCTCCACAAAGATTATATCCCTTATCAAGAAACCCGCACAAAAAACGGAGGAAGACTCTCATATTAGACTTGGATGAAACACTCATTCATTCGCTTTCACGAGGTTCGCCTAGATCATTTACATCCTCTGGTTCTGCTCCCAAAGTGATTGAAATCAGACTCCACAACATGGCTTCGTTATACTATGTTCATAAACGACCATTTTGCGATTTCTTCCTCAAGGAAATGTCCAAATGGTTTGAATTACAAATCTTCACTGCCAGTGTCAAAGAATACGCAGACCCCATCATAGACTGGCTAGAAAATGATGTGATTGATCACAGAAAAGTACACCAACAGCAAAAATCAAGCTACCCAGGCGAATCGACATCGCCCACCAAAATCTTCACCAAGCGTTATTACAGATCAGATTGTACATATAGAGAAGGGGTTGGATACATCAAAGATCTTTCCAAATTTTTCCCCAAGGAAGACGAGTTGAAGAACGTGGTGATTTTAGATAACTCACCCGTCAGCTATGCCTTGCATGAAGATAACGCCGTTATGATTGAAGGGTGGATTAATGATCAGAGTGATCGCGATTTACTCAACCTCATCCCTATGCTCCATAGTTTAAGCTTATGCATCGACGTGAGGTATGTTTTGGGAATGAGGGGAGGAGAAAAAGTATTTGAAAATTAGGACTGGTTCCTGGGTGTGATATTTGTAAATAAAATACAATTGCATTATTGACATGAAAACAACCTACTGTAGAAAAAATGCTTATGACATTCATTTCCAAATGGCGTAACTAAACCTGTTCATCACTAACTTGAAATTTGCCAAATAACCTACAAGTTACCTGGAAAAGGGGGTTATTTATAGAATCAGCTAAGAGGAGCCAAGCCATACCTAAGGCAATGCTACCACAATCCACTGGAATTACCAAGTGCCGCGGCGCTTAAGTTATGCTATTAATTTCTGGCTTTGATCTCAAATATCGTCGGCACGCACCGAGCCACCTCCGCATGCAATCTCACAAGGTGGATGTGAAATGTCGATACACCAGTCTTTATCCATGTCTATCGCAAAAGTCCTCGAGGCCCTAGACAAAGACACCCATCTGACTTCACAATTCCAAGCCTTAGGGGATCTTCTTCGAGAGGAAGAAATCAGAACCAGTTCCCAGATCACTGATAATCTTCCACGTTTACTTAAATGGTTCACCGCCAACATTACCAAGTACTTAGAACAGAAGCACCAGGATCAAGTACCTTTAGTGGTGGAAGTTACTCGATGTATTATCAATTTGTTGGCTGACAGTGATGCCAACCGCCTTTTCTTCGAAGGATCTGACCCAAACGTATCCGTGTTTTGGAACCAAGTAAGGACCAGTTTGAAGGACCCGCTGGTGGAACCTGTAATCAATAGAAGAATAGTGATTATCCTTGGCCAGTTCATACATAGTGACGAGTACAAGGTACAGTACTTGAAATGGCTTTTTGGTCCCGATCTAGTGGTTTCATTATTTACATATTTGAAGATTAGCGTGGAGAGTAACCCAATTACCAACATTTTCACATATCAGAATGGGTTCGAATTTTTGAAAGAGTTAATTGATGTAAACATCGAAACTATTGCAGGCTCACCAGACGTGTTTGCTACTATCTCTATGCAGTTGGTGGACTTTTTACTTGGTACCTCCAATGCCATATTATCAAATCTAAACAGTTTTCATTTGTCAGAGGACGAGTCAGATGCTGATGATGACCAGGAGCTGGATTTATACGATCTTGATGAGATTATGCTCCATATATCGGACATCATTTCATACTTGACCACCTTTGAAAATTTGGACTTTTCCCCCATTAATGCTAACGAAAAGATTCTCCAACTCTTGGGGGAAATTCCATCCAATTTCCCAAACAAAACCCATATTAAGAGGAAATTCTTTGCCGCAAGCGGAGGAATCTCATCGATGAAAAGTTTTGATAATAAGAATGACGTGAAAGTATCCATTAATTACTTCAGTCACTTGAAGGTTGACCCATACGTTTTGGCCGCCTCAGCTATAAATATAGGTAATTACATTACTAGCAAGTTTAAATCAGAGGAAGTGATTGCCATGATACAAGAATCGACCACCGTGGAAGCCTTCTTCAAGTCTTTCTTTAATATGCATGTGAATGATGTCGTACAAATTCAATCATTACACCTCCTTAATAACTTATTAACACCGATCAATTCTGAGTATGTGATTACCAACTATGATCATTTTTTAGTTAGGTTTGCTAAGGTCATCGTTGATAACGGAAATTACTACCAGGACATATTGAGCATCTTTAAGAAGTTTATTCTAAAACTCATTAAGTTGCAGTTTGTAACGAATGGAGATAATGTACTCGATTTCATTGATCTATGGGCCTACATCATTGACGGAACATCCGACACTCAAGATATTCAATACCTTCTACTTCAGGCATACGTCACTGTCTACAAGGAATCTACAGTGACAACCCTTAATACTTCAACCAATCGCACCTTCATCAAACAACTTATTACCACCGCCATTGCTTTACCTCCTTCTACAAGTCTGGTGGAAACATTTTTGGAAAAGTTGAAAACACTAGGAATGTTATATCATAATTTGACTTCTCACAAAGTTAGTCCTGGTGATTTGATAGAGTATTTCTATAAGGATGAGGAGACCTTAATAAAGGAGCATTTACAGCCCTATGGTGAGTTTCTCATTCAGCTAAAACAACAGTTGAACCAAGTGCTGCCACAAGCCCATGATATTTTACATAATAATTCAAGATTCGTGGCTGCAACTTCAATAAGCTTTTGGGATGGGTACGAGCAAGCTAATGAAATAATTAAAATATGCCAGGAGATCGCCACTATTAATTGACATATAGATCGGGCATAATTAGTTTGAAATGAGCTCAACATTTACGGTAGCTGGTAAGATTATTAGGTTTAGATTGCAACTAATATAAACGAACTAACCTTAGAAGCTTCATATAATGTCAAAACCAATGTAGATCTCGGGCAACGCTGTCATCGAATTCTCCAACCTACAACGAACCGTCCAGACATAACCAGTAATTCGATGCAGTTTCGTTATTTGCTACACACGGATCTTGAAAATCAAGATGTTTCCGAGAAACATGAGCTTCAGTTGTCTTCTTCGAGGAACACTGACCAGTTGCTTGAAATTTCCAAATAAATAGAGGAATGCCAAAATATCGAACTGTTTACACATGCCTGATTAGTCTTGTGATTTCATGGTGTCAGGCCATAAAACTACACTTCTTACATCTCTAGTGTTAGACGCCAGTAGTTGAATTAAAGCTTGATGAAGGCTCAGCTCATTTCTCCTCAAGTAGGGCGCTTAAACGGCGACCGATTTGATTATCAAGCTAAATGAAATGACAATTAGTGGTCGGCAAGACTACCGTTTGACTTAAAACCGTGTCAACCTGCCACCACATAATGGGACAGTAGAATTGGGAAAGCGAAAGAGAAGTTCAGCTATCTGGTTTTGCACTAGGATCGATCAATTCTTGGCTACTTTGGTCGAGTCATGTCATTATTCAGGGTGATCTACCCTTCTGGTGAGCCACAGCGTAACCAGCGAAGGCGTGGTTGTGTATTAAGATTATGAGCACCCGGAGATCCTTCACTACGAGTCACTATAACCGAACTATAGGGCTGCTGAAGAACCTGTGAGGCATATCCACATAGTTTGCAGGCCCTGGTGGCTTCAGTTGTCCATTTCTGGTGCGGGGCCGTGCAAGTCGCAAAAGTTCAACTGGTACGCATTGATCTTAACAGTTTTCAATATTAGTCACAGTAGCATAAAGACAACCATTCAAGATGTCCATGTACTCCAAATTAGAAGTAGAGCCAGCCGATCCCATCATTAAGGTGATGACTCAATCGGCTCAGGACTCCGACCCCAGAAAAGTCGATGTCACCATTGGTGTCTACAAGTCTGAAGATGGGTCTTCTTATACCTTCCCAGTGGTGAAGAAGGCCAAGGAAATCTTGCATAAAAACGATCCCGGCCACAGTTACACTACCATGCAAGGTATTCCTGAATTCAACAAGGGTGCCAGGAAGGTTGTCTTTGGTCCTTATGCCGAGGAAGGCAACATTGTTACCATCCAGTCAGTTTCTGGAACTGGTGCCATTATGTTAGCCACCAGCTTTTTGACTGAAGCTGGCTGGAAAGACTACCGTGTTGGGGTGCCTGCCTGGTCTAATTATTTTCAGACAATCCAGTTCGCTGGTGGAAAGTATACCAATTACACCCACTACAATGAAAAAACTCAGAAGATAGACTTTGAGTCTGTGGTAGAGGCATTGAACTCCGCTCCCGAAAATTCCATCTTTTTACTCCAAACCAGTTGTCACAATCCTACTGGTGCTGACTTCTCTAAGGACCAATGGAAAACTATTGGTGAATTAGTCAAGAAGAACAAATTGATTGCAATTCTTGACACGGCGTACCAAGGATTTGCCAGTGGGGATAAGGAAGAAGATGCATGGCCCGTAAGATACTTTTATGAATTAAAGCTCGACTTCCTTGTGTGTCAATCCTTTTCTAAGAATTTAGGATTGTACGGCGAAAGAACCGGTGCCTTGCACGCAGTAGTTCAAGACCGTAACCTCATTCCCAACGTAACCAGTACCTTGGTGTCGATTTTCAGAAAGGTTTGTTCATTTGCTCCAGCCTGGGGTGCTAGAATTGCTGTTGAAGTGTTCAATTCTGAAGACTTGACTAAAGAATGGGGTGAAAATGTTGCGGAAGTTACAAACAGATTGAAGGATATCAGACAAAAGGTCTACAACAAGTTTGTGGAATTGAAAACTCCAGGTGACTGGTCTCCTATCCTCAGCCAAAACGGTTTATTTTGGTACTCAGGTTTAAATGAGGAACAGAATGACCAGTTGGCCAAGGTACATCATGTCTACTCCACTGGATATGGTAGAGTCAACGTCTCCGGATTGAATGACAACAACATTGACTATTTCTGCAAGGCAGTGGATACTGTGGTAAGAAATACTACCAAATAAGCGTATTGCGAGTGAAACATCTATTTACGTATTTGTTCCATGTAACAATTTAGTAGTACATAGCTTAGAATATAGACTAAAAATTACCCCTGGACTGATAAATAAGAACTGCACCACCATTTGGTGCTAGCAGAGAAATGAACTATCATACTTTATGTAGTAGATACCGAGATGCAAAGGAGTGAATGATACAAAGAAAATTCCATCTATACTTGTCTTTGATGAATTTTCTTTAAATGGGCCTTCAAATTGTCTTTTCTATTAAACCTTTTCCCACAAGCAGGCTGGTCACATTGGTAAGGCTTCTCCGAGGAATGGCTTTTCATGTGTCTCTTGACATGTTCCGGCCTTTGGAACCGAGCTTCACAAATAGGACATTTATGTTTCTTCTTGGCTTCTTTCTTTTCATCCTTGTCGGCACGATTATTCTTGACAACGGGAATGTCAATTTTTGACATACTTCTCAATTGAGTTATTGAAGAACTTGGTACCGAAGCATGAGTGTTAGATTCCATTTGCAACAAATCCAATGTGTTTGGGTTACCCGAGAATTGGTCACCATAAAATTCTTGCTGCTGAGTAGAAAAAGTTGCCATGGGTGGTAAAAGTCCTGATGTGGTGTTGGGCAAGGATTCGTTACTCGTGGGAGGACCAGAAGCTGACGAAAATTCACTTGGATGATGTGATTGGGACAGTGTGACAGGAGCCGACAAGCTAGCATCCATATGAGAGGTCGCTATTGACGCCAAATCAATTGATGCTGGGTATGATTTTGTAAAAGAATTTACCATCGATTTCTGGTCCATTTTATTCTCGGGAGCGAATTGGGCCAGAAGTAAATCAATACCATGCTTACTTGTATGGTCGACATTGGCATACTCCGAGCGAACGACGGGTACAGAGTACGATTTGGAGTCGGGGTATCCAAGCGGCTTTCCAAAAGAATGAGAAGGAGAAGCACTTGAATAATAGATGCCAGGAGTAGAATTCGATGAAATACCACCATCGACGTCGTGCGATGTGGCAGCATTTGACGAAAGCCGAGTCGCCAATTGGGTGAGGTCGGTCTGAGGAATTGTTTCGTTGGACGATAAGTTATTTCTCGAGTTTGATTGTGGGAAACTGGAAAAGGATTTTGCCTTTTTCAATTGTTGTAATGCATCATCATCCTGATCCTCAATTTTGATTGAACCAATATTTTCTGTCCTTTTCATGCCCAATGGAGGGCCGTACAACATAGCTGGGGGAGGTTTCTTCCAATTGTTGGAAGGAGAGACAAATTCGGTACCAGCATTCTTGTTTTGACCCGGAGTCGGCAACGGTGTACCGATATCATCTAGATCTCCGGAAACTTGATCGACTCGAGGCGAAACAAATGTAGACGAGGTATAGAAAGGATTTAAATTACCCGCCAAGTTTTGGAAGGATGACGATCTGTTTGCTCCTAACATGGCCGGTGTATCAAGGGATATTTTCGATCTGGATCTAGAGTGTCCTTTTGGTTTTGAATGCGGAGTTTTCGAGACTTTTGAGAGCTGGCCGTTTGCCAAATTCACTGGAGATAAGTTTCCTGCAGCGTGGCCTCTTAATGGAGTATGAATCAGGTTGTTGACCGAAGATACTGAAAGCGATTTATTTCTTCCGATTCTTCTTGGGGTGGCTACTACTTGCTGATGAAGCTGAAGCGGTTGGGACTGCTGGGCCATTTTGTTGATCGGCGAGTCGGCTAGCGACTGGTTTGAAACAGATGACGACAACTGAGGAACGGACTCCATGGAGTAGATGGTGTTACTCGAGAAAGAATTATGAAGGTTGTGGTTGTAGTCGGTGGCCAGAGCACCCTTCGAATAATCCAAAAATGAAGGAGGGTCCTGTGATATCGATATCATAGAAGATGTTGATAGGTTCGACTGGTGGGACACCCTATGAGAGCCTTGGCTACTGAGGAGATTGGCGGAATAGATTCCGTCATCGAGCGAGACATTCTTGGAATGGGAGAACCTGGTGGAAGCCGAGCCGAACCCGACATCATCCAAGTAGGTGGAATCGTCCACATCACCGTTCAAAGTGGCGTCTTCAGCAATGGTCCCGTTGAGGGTGGAGTAGCCAAAGTTATTGGTGGTGTCATAGTCAAGGTATGACTTATGGGGGTTGTTATTGTTGTTATTGTTGTTGTTGTTCGATACCGGTACTACTTCTGAGGAGGAGACGTCGTAGTCCGTGAGGTCCAAGCCCCCATGAAGTGTCGAGTCGTTGGACATTTCAAATGGTTGAGATAGTTGAGTGGGAGAACTCATAAGATACTTGTCCATTATGGTCTAGTTATGGACAGGAACTAAGTGGGAATAGATGGGAGGGCTATAGAAGCCGTTGGGAAGCGGATTTGCTCAGCAAATGATCAATAATAGTGGGCAGGTGAATGGAGGACCAACGGGCGATAGTGAAATTTGCGAGTGAAAACGCCAAAAGTTACTGGGGGTTCGAGGGTCGAACGGGATGGGCTGGTGGGGATGGAACGGTGGATGAAGGTGCAAGCACGCAACAGATGACACTGGCGGGGAATAATAAAGTATACAAATAGGTCTAGCACCAAAAAGGTAGCACCGGTGGAAAATTTAACTTGGATAAATGAATCCGTTTGTTAGCGCGTGGTTATTCTTGGAGTGTCCTACTGTGGTAAAAATGCGATGGAACACTTGAACGGGCCATTGGCGGGGTGAGCTGCGAACACCGGCGGTCACAAGGCGACCACCACGGCCAACCCGAAAAAAAAAAGAAAGTGGATGGGTGGGGCTTGTTTACTACAATGACATCCTAGTTGAAAACGGTGAAGGTGTAAACATTGGAGCCAATGGTCGAGGGAGGTAGAATTAGAGGTGGTGCTGGAAGGTGGGCGACATTCTACCACGGAAGGTTTGGGGTAGGGTGTATCGGGCTCGGCCGACACTAATTCGCATACGCCAGACAGTTTCATGCACTCAGGCTGAATGGAAAAGCCAAGGCGAGGCTGCGGTATTCCCGACCGACAGCGGGGGATTCTCGGGGGGGAAAAGTTACGATGGCAGAACCAATGGAAACGGGCGGGTTTTCGACACCTCCAGGCGGTGCCCGTGCACTGGCCCGGCACCACGAGGAATCGAGTGCAACGGTTTCGTATCACGATGCTCCCCCGTCTGGGACTGCCCCTATATCTGAGACTGGAGGTTAGTCGCACAGCGGTGGTTGGCTGTGGGCAGACACAAATGAGACACGAGACGCGTCAGGCTTGCTACCACAAAACCACGGCGAAGGCGGATCAGGGCCGGAACAATAGGAATGGGTTTTTAACGAAATACACAATACTTTCGCTTGCCTATGCAGCGAATGGCCACCCCCACCGGGGGCCGGGGTCCATGTATTCTGGCCGGGTCTAATCCCACAAGTGGGGTGAATCACAGAATGCCTGTGAGATGTGTGTCGCGTAATGGTCGCAAAATTTTGCGACTTGGATTTTCGCAACCGCGCACAAATGTCAACAGATCATGTGATGCCGGGACCGGGGTTCGTTACCACACACCGCAGCTTCCAGGAGTGATGCAGTTTCGACGTGGGTACGGTGGTACGGGCTCGGGGGTGATGGCGATGGTATGAGGACTACACCAACCCATGTTTTGGTAGCCAGACGGACGACATCGAGTAACCCCATCGTCTCGGAACGGCTGCACCAGGTGCTACTGTGCATGAGTTCTGGTCCAAGCAACGCAGTCGTGCAGTAGCCTATTGCTGACGTTAGTGCCGGCGCCTGGAATCATTCGCATGCATCTGACAGACATTTTATCTAAAATGTACATTCAATTCTGTTACATGTTAGCCCCCATCAGTAGGTTGGAATCCCGGGCTTGGCAACCACCCACGGCATCGGTGTTTCGTGATCTAACCTACAACGTCACTCTATTTTCGTCGGGGGGTTGTTCCGAGCGCAACCATCCCCCGGAAGGTTGTTGGCATTCACCTCCGCTAGCCCTGAACTGTCCTCGATCAGCACTCCACAACCTACCCGCGTTGCAGCTAGTGCCTGTGATATGTCTAATTGTCGGTGCAGGAAGCATTTTTCATGGGCCCACCTAGCCGATCGTATATATCTTGACAATTGACCCAGTTGCAGCCACCAGGGCCAAAAGTTTCCTAGATAAAGGGCTTAACCGACTAAAACGTAATTACGTGGTGTACATTTCCATACTAGACAATAGATGGGATTTTACCCTATATACATCTATGGGTTTTGCTTGACAAAGTCAACACCCTTCTTGATGTTACCAATCAAGGTGTCCTTGGCCTTCTTGACCAATTCATCTTCGTGGTCAGACAATTCACCCAAGTTGTGGATGGTGCTGACACCTTCGACACCCAAGGTGACCTTGGAAGCGAAGAATTCAACACCTTCACCCTTGAACAATGGGGAGTCGACGAAGGATGGCTCGACAACGTCCTTTTCACCGGCCAAACCGTTCAACACGGCACCAGCGAATCTGGCACCGGCTTGAGCCATGGACAAGGTGGCGGAACCAGCACCATCCTTGGCTTTGACGACTTCGTCACCACCGAATTGGATTCTGTTGATCAAAGCATCTCTGGTTTCAGTGTCCAACTTGTTGTGGGTGGTTTGGGACAACAATGGCACAATGGTGATACCGGAGTGTCCACCGACAACAGTGACCTTTTCGTTGACTGGGTTGGTACCAGCAACTTCAGAAACGAATCTGGAGGCTCTCAACACATCCAAAGTGGTGACACCGAACAACTTCTTTGGGTTGTAGGTACCCTTGGACTTGAAAACTTCAGCCACAATTGGGACGGTGGAGTTGACTGGGTTGGAAATCACCAAAACAGCGGCGTTTGGGGCGTGGTCAGCAGCAGCCTTGGCCAAGTCTCTGACAATAGAGGCGTTGGTGTTGAACAAATCATCTCTGGTCATACCTGGCTTTCTTGGAACACCAGCTGGGATGACAATCACGTCGGAACCGGTCAATGCATCCCCGATTTGTTCTGGGTTGTATCCCTTGACGGTGGAGTTGGTTGGGACGTGAGAAACATCAGCAGCAACACCTGGGGCACCTCTCAAATCGTAAAGAGCCAAGTCAGTGACCTTGTGGTTCAACTTCAACAACAAGGACAATGGTTGACCAATTCCACCGGCGGCACCCAAAACGGCAACCTTGTAGGCGGAGGAAGCAGAGGAGGAGAAGGATCTAGTAGCGATTTTAGACAACATGGCGTGGATTAATTGATGAAAAAAAACTAGTGGGAACTAAAATCTTTTGTCGAGAGAGTGGCATTATATTGAGAAATTTCACACTATAACCTAAATCAGGGGCCAGTTACGGAAATTGGCCGGAAACATGGGTGCGTTGCGTGATTTACCCGAGGAACTCGGGGTTAGCGTTTTACCACCAGACCGATGTTGGGACCATAGCTCAGGGCCTAGGGGTCAAGTTGGCCGGAGGTGGGTGTGGCTCAATTGGCCAATCACGGCGCGCCCTTTTCACCGACGGCTCCGATTTAAAGCTGGGGCAAACCCCAGAAAATGAGGGCAGCTCACGTGGAGCCTCGGCAGGTCCGAAGCCGGCCCTCTAACCTCATATTTTTTGATGGTAGACATTGATTGGAAGTCTTGATCTGATGTGTGGGGCAGTAAATATCACTGGAATCAGGAAAATTGTCCTGTGTCTTAAGTCTCGCTCGTTTATATGTTGGTTTTTGACTTTAGAACCATGCTTTTTGCAGCCACTCCAACGGCTATACTAAAATATCAGTCGGTAAATGGGATAGAATTATTCGTGGTCGCATCTGGTTTCTGGTCGTTGTATTGAACTCCACATTCGCTTTCAATTTATCAATTAATCGAGCGATCCATCGTATCTGGCTTAACTTTCAAAATAACAACCCTTATATGAATCACAGCCCAATATCAAGGTCTCTGGCCAGCTCCGATTCTCAGTACTATTCATTTCTCTCTGTCGTACAGCCGTGCCATTATTATCTTTTAATTTAGCAAGCGTAGGAGTTTAATATGTCCCTTGGACGTGCACAAAGATACCAAATGGGCTCTCCAAGGGTTCTGCCTTTACCACGTTGCGTCTTTCTAAATGCAAGAGAACTCCCCATGACGTTCAATTGAGTGTATGGAGGTTTGCCCTCATCCCCCATTAAACTACTAGTATTTGGGTACATCGAATTCACGACCTGCACACAGGCTCATCAACTGGTATCAACAAACAGATACACATAGATCGAACATCTTATCTCCAAAACGCTAGAGTTGGCATACTCGACATTACAACCCTACTCGCAATGTCCAAGCCAATTGCGCCATATCACTCTATGGATATTCCCCGTGTGGCTGCGGTAGAATTACCGTTGATTGTGAAGAACACAGACAAGGCCATTAACATGCTTGGAGGAAAGGACAAAATTCAACAGGTGATAAACTCTTCAAACAAATCAGGAAACAGTTATAACCATACTTCGATTGAAAATACATTGGAATTGAGGTTGAGGCAGGATCCTTTTCATCATCCCATACAATCGAGTTACAACACTAGCGAAAAGGTGCTATTGAAAGTGTCTATCCCTAAGGAGAGTATTCCACAAGACTACGACAAGAATCCAAACAAATACAAGATTCGTGATTTGATTCAACTAAACGATGCAAATAAAGAAACGGCGAAACACAAAGTGAAGCCTGTCGCCATCATTGACAAAACCTACCTGTTTAAATCGATAACGGACTTCCAGATCACCACCAAGAATAATACGATGGTACAAGACTTTAATAGGTCAGTCTTAGATTTCAAAAACTACGAAGATGTTCAAGAATATTTCGAAAAGAATAATAAGATGATGGGAATATCTGACTATAAAGATTTGAAATACTATGAGAATTACGATCATCAACTTCCCCCTCCACCGGTACTTTCGCCAATCAGGTTTCCTTTTGATTATAGATATCAAAAGAATCCCTTCACTACTGCTGTCAAGGACGTGGAAAGTGGTGAGATTAAGGTAGTATCCACGAAGAACTCAATAAAGCTCTACACCAAGATGATCGACTACAACACCAATAAGGTACCATATGAACCCGCAACAGAGTTATTGGAAAACTTGAAAATTTTAAAGAGTACCAAACATGCGGTGAACTCCCCCGATTATCAACTTTTGCAATGTATGGATTGGTTGAACAAGGTGTTTGAAACAAAACCAATTTGGCTCAGAAAACAATTGGAGGATATCGTACCTCCTGACCTCAAGAAGTTCATTAAGCAAGCGTTGCCATATGTATCATTTATCTATAAAAGTGGACCATGGAGATTTTGCAATGTCAAATTTGGGGTGGATCCACAAAGTGACAAGAAGTTTTGGATTTATCAAAGTGAGTACTTCAGGATTGCTGGACTCAAGTTTGTGTTACCGAAAACAACCACGCGAAGAATTATTCCCAATACCGTACTTCAGCAACCGGGATGGCAAGAGCAAATTGGAAATGAACAAATCGCCGTCTCAGAATACTTATTTTTCAACGGAGTGACGCTACCTTCAACCGTCACCTACCAAATTGGAGACATCATAGATTCAGATATCACTACGATAATTCAGGATAATCAGCAGCAGATGGGCAAAGAATTTTTACGTGAGAAGGCAGATTTCCAAGACGGATGGATCAACAAGCAGACGATGGAGGTAATCAGGAGAATTGTTCGGTACAAGCTCAATCGAATTGTGAAAGAGGAAGCAATTGACCAAACCAAAATCTACAAAATTATTGAAACGGATTATGCAGAGAGTGAAGAGCACGAAAAGAAAGACGACGAAGGAGATGAAGAGGTGGACGAAGAAGAGGAAGACGGGGCAGAAGAAGGCGAGGAAACGGCGGCCCCCGAGGATGATGAAGCAGTCCAAGATGTGGATGAGGACGGAGACACCGAAATGACGGACGAACACAATGGTACCGGGGCAGACAATCACGGAGAAACCATGAAACGACTCCACCAATTCAACCCAGAGATCTCCAAGAAATTGGCCGACTTGGTGGGTATCATCAAACAGGACGATATCGATAACTAGGAGGGATATGGATCACGTGATCGTGGCCATACTCGTCGCCAAAAATGACACGGGTAATGTTTACCACGTCCCAGCGATCCCATAATGACCAAGGCTACCGATACATTATTGACCTTCTTTGCACTCTCTGCGGTATACTTTGCCTTGTACACCGGCGTGATTCCTACCCCAGCCATTGTACACGACGAGATCTTGCCATTTTTGCCATGGTGGGCCCTTGTAACTTTTGGTTCCTATGCCTTAGCTACTTTGGGATGGGGAATTATCACTTTCAAGGACAAGAAAGAGAAGTACAATGAATTATTGGTTCAAATTGACGAGGCCAAGGAGTTCTACAAAACCAAGGGCATCGAATTGGAGTAGAGGGGCCAGTGGTGATTGTTGGCTTGAGCGCCCGACAGAGACGCTAATGTCTACAGAGACACTTGAACCCCGATAGACGGCATCAATGAAGAGGCTCTTTAGGAGACAATTGACTTCTATGTGTATATTAATAAATAGTAACACTGGTGACCAGTGCAATGCTGAATATAATGATGGTTCGAACATGCGTGTAATGGGAGATGCTTATCTGGCCTCTCTTTTGGCTCTTAGGGCTCTTTTGGCTTTCATCTTCTTCTCCAACTCTGCAAACACTCTGATACTGACGGGAACATTGCCCCATGATTCAGCATCTTCGTTTCTTTGTTGCTGACTGCCGAGCAATTCTTCGGTACTCTTATCTGCTAGAGATAACGGCAAATTTTCCCGTTCCAATTTCAGCACAGGAGGATAGAAATCTTCGGGCCACCGACCGCCCCGAGTCTTGAGGGCATCGGCAGCCCGGTACCGTTTTTCGTTCCAAATCTTGAGGTCTTCTTCAAAGAGTTCCCACACGCAGTTAATACAGCCACTCATACAGCAGTTATCGGGCTCATGAGGCTTAGCAGGCACTGTAACTCCACCAATAACCCTAGGCTCCCCTCGGATTATTCTACTGGATGACTGGCGATCTTCTCCTTTGATTCTCCCACCAAAGATCTGGGCTATCTTCTCTTCAGCACTTATATCGGGATCAACATGATACTTGCCCTCAAAACGAGTTTTTGTGTGTTTCTTCAACTCCACTAGTTCGTCTTTAGTCATCAAACTGGCTTCTATTGGATGTGTGGGGTGGGTAGGTGTTCTGACCACTAGGTCATAGAAATCGAACTTAACATCTCCTATGCGGACGGGTTTTACCACCCGGAGTGGTCTTACGGGACGAGGAAATGGCCGCAGCGTGCTTGAAGAAACAAACCTCGTCCAGTATTTCCACATTATAACGAAGCAACTAAGTGTATGAGATCTCAAGAGCGATATGGTGCACAATGTATGACTGAGTGCATCTTGTCGGTGCAGGAAAATGTCCGCAACCCCGCGGCCAGGATTATGCTGAAGAATAAAGTCACGACAACTACAATTCTGTGAAGGATTGCCTATCCCCTTATTGGTCTTCATGCCACTTTGAATCGGCATATTCACCCCTTTTTTGTTGTTTCGTTTTCTTCTTCTGCTATTTGCCGATAAAGCACAGAGTCAGTACATTAGTTGTAGCTTACATAATATCTATCATGCTTGAGTTTATATTATATGGTCTATATTTGTTCTAATGCCGCCAATGCTCTCTCTATACTCAAGAAAAACCCGTCACCCATACCAGATGAGGAAACGGGATCGGAAGAGGTGCTCTCAACATCTATATTTTTAAAATTATCATTGATCAAACGGGTGATACCAGCCTTCTTGAATTTCACTCTAATGGGTCCATCTACTGGAATACGGGAAAAGCAAACCTTAATGCTATCCGATTGAGTATACTTTCTAACAATTTCGTAGAGAACCTGGACCGCCGAGGAATCGATGCTTTTCATACCTTTGCAGTCAAAAATCACTGACTTGACTGTCTCATTATTAAATGCTCTTAACTTGGGTTGTGACGGATGGACTAACAATGAGCCATACCGTTCTATTCTATTAAGTTTATTTTTGAGATCACCCACATTGGCAAAATTTAATGGTTCGGGGATTTTGATAATAAGAACCCCTTCAATATCCTCTATCTCTGCCATAAGAGTGGAGAGCTTGTCCACTTTGTGTCCCAGAGATCCCGATCGTTGGGAGTCCAGGTCACTTTGAAATGTAGCAAAACTTTCCTCTATTAATTCGTCCACATTTCTGAACGCTGAAGTGTTGGGAATTCTTCCCAAAATATGAATTCCCGATTTGGAGCTATGCTTAATCACACGTATAACCGCAACCAACACCCCCAAAGCAATCCCCGCAGGTGTACTGTAAAAGATTGTAGTCAAGAAGATTATCAAGAATGTGACTATTTCATCATATCCTCCTATATCGTAGAAGAACTTCAAGTCGGCAGGAACCTCTTGAATAACCGTGATACCAATAACTGTGGTGGTTAATGCTAAAACACATTCTGGCAAGTAATATAATAACGGGAGCAAAAAGATAATTGCAAACACGGTAGTAATTGCCACAAAAATACTTGCCATCGGTGTGGTAGCACCAGAAAGAATATTAAGTTTGGATCTACCAAAAGCACCAAATGCTGGCAATCCACTTACCAAGCTAATGACGAGGTTTGTGGATCCCAATGCTATCAACTCCCGGTTGGAGGAGACATTATAGTTATACTGAGCACCTAAAGATTTGGTAGCTATAGTGGAATCAAAAAGACCCAAAAGGGTGCTAACAAAAGCAATGGAGAACGTCCGTTCGTATAAAGCAATTTTTTTCCATTTGAACGGATTCACAAACTTGAAGCCATGAGCGGCCGATGTGATATCTCCAACGACATCGACACCTTTATTGTGCCATTCAAAATACCAACAAAGGAACGAAGCCACCACCACCATCAGGAGAATCTCCGGAATGAAAACCGCATTCCGCATTTTGTACTTGTTTATAAGGATTTCTTTGTAAGTTTTTACTCCGATGACAATAACAAGTGTAACCACTGATATGATCAGAGTTAGAGAATGAGCCCTCTTGAAATTTCGAACCGCAAACAAAACCTTATCTATTACCGTCAAGTGGGGTTGGGTTAACGATAATTTAACTAATCCCATTTCGGTACTGAGCTCATTGATGATCATGATAAAACCCATTGCTCCAAGGAACCCTTTCAAGAGTGCCCGACTCAAGACGTTATCCAAAAACCCTAACCGTAAAAGTCCGCTTGCTAGCAAAATTCCACTTAAAATCGATGAGATGGCCGAAGAAATCTCCAACTCAGTGAATTCATTAAACGATTTCTCGTGTCTAATATATTCAATGGTTTGACCGAACATGATGGCAGTTGATGGAGATGCCCCCACCACCAAGATGGGAACACAGCCAAAGATTGCGTACACTGTGGCACCAATAATCACCGAGTAGAGACCAGTGATCGGTGGTAAGTGAGCCAATGACGTAGCAAACGACATGACAAGCGGAATCTGGAACGAAGCCAACGATAACCCCGCCAAAAAATCTCCTGCCAACGACTCTTTATAGTTGTAATTGGGCAACCAATTCAACACCGGCAAATAGTAAGCAAGATAGGCATAGGTGTCAAAGACTGTGGACTCGGGCACCCCCGAACCCAGTCGAGTAATACGACTCCAGAGTCTCCATCCCAATGGTTCTTCATTTCGTCCCGCGAGATAACTGTTGACAGTAGAGTCGTTTGCAGCCTTGACACTTCGGATTGAAGGGGAGGAAGGGACTGTGTAAAGGACAGGCCGAGCTGGGGCACCATCTCGTCTCAGTGACCGCAATAACTTAGTAGTTTCGTCGGTCATAACGAATGGATTCGTACAATCACCACGGCGTAGCAAATCAAGACAAGGTAACTGGTCCCCCACCAGGGTCCGGCACGACTGTGGAGTCAAAATCACTTATCGATAAAATTACGTGCCCTGCGGTGCGGTAAGAGGATTTCTCACTTCTAATATAATTATTCTATCTAGTGTCCTATACAGGAGTTAATCGTACACAACCAACCTCAATGGTCGTTAGTTGAGGTTTCTTGTGGTTCCGAAGGTGGCTCACTAGGCTTCGTCTTTTTCTCTCTCTTCTTACTAGCTTCTGCCACCAATTCCTCGAAAATCCGTGCTTCTTCGTCTTCTGCTTCGGTTCTGGTCACTGCTAAAAATACATCTGCAATTAGTCTTAATGCTTTAGCCCGGGCAACCCGTGTTTCAACAGAAACCTCTTTGTCATCCAAAACAAGGTCACAAACAGCCCTCACAGTTCCCTGGATTTCAAACTTGGAGCCCGACCATGCAGCGGCCAATACTTTACCCATCAAATATTTCTCCATTTCTGCGATATCCTCGGGAGAATGCTTTTCGGGAACCTTTTTCATCTCCTCGACCTTCTTTTCAGCGTCCTTGGCCTCTTGTTCGGCTCCTTGCTGAATATTCTCTTGCTCCACTCTCTCCTTCAATTCCTCTTTACTGCCTTCCGCTTCCTGTTTCGCGTGATATTCGTTATCTTCTTGCATACGAGCATATTCTTGCATGGTCTTCTGGGCATCTAAAGCACTAGAGACGGTATTGAAAGTATCCTTGACCACACCTCCTTTCTCTTTAACAGTATACCAGAATCCTCCCCATCCAAAAAATGTCTGGTTCTTCAAAAAAATCCTGGATTTGTTCTTGTAAATGTGACCGATTGTGTGAAGAATTTCAAGACCAAAACTTTCCATCTTCAATGATTCCGATTCGTACTTGATCTTTTCTTTAAAAGATTGGGCGACGTCGTCTTTCATGTCAGTTTCGGTGTACAAAGATAACTTCTCGATCAATTTCGACGACAATTCCTTTCTCGTTTCAATCTTCTTAATTCTGCATTCTTCTTCAAACTTCTCCAACTCTTCCTTTCTCTTCAACTCTTGCTTTTCTTCTTCTGTGAGTTCCTTCTTGTCCACCGCAGTGGAGTCGCCAGAAGTTGCATTTGTTCCTTCAAGGTAGAGAGTATTTGCAGGGGCAGGGGCAGGAGTGGTGGTGTTGGTGGTGGCGCCGCTGCCGCTGGTAGTGCTGGTGGTGCCGTGCACATTTGTAGGTTGGTCATCAGTCAGCTTGGTATCGTGCGTAGCTTCAGCCTTCTCCTTCTCCTTCTTCTTCTGTTCATCATCGTCTGCATAGCCAGATAACTCGGCCGATTTCGACAATTCTTGTAGCAAGGATAACTCGCCGATCCAGTCTTTAAACGCTTCTCCTCCAAATATCATGGAGAAAAACTCACTGGGGTCCTCGAACCCGGCCTGAGGAATCGATTCCTGTTTCCCGAACTTGTCATACTTTGCTCTCAATGTTTCGTCGCTTAAAACTTGATAGGCTTCTCCTACTTCTTGGAACTTGGCTGCTGCCAGAGGGTCATCTGGATTCTTATCGGGGTGTAACCTGATAGCGGCTTTCCTATAGGACTTCTTGATCTCTAACGCAGTTGCAGAGGTACTTATACCTAGCAAATCATAGTAGGTGGAGTCCACAACCATGGTATAAGGGATAAAGAGTGATGGTGATGGTTGTTAGTTCGCATGAGAAAATTGTAGTGGCAAGCAAACTCAGATAATGGGGCAGTGAGCAGATCAGCAAAACCAGGCAAAGAAAAAGTAGCAAAAGGGCGACTAATGGCGCAAACACCCTACAGGCGAGATCCAACTACAGATATCATACCACTGGGATTGTGAAACCAGATGACCTCTAAGTGCCTAACGACCAAAGCTATGTGATAGCTGATGTGACGATTGGCCCTCTAGGTCTCGCACCTAACAACCAGCAGGAGGGCCAGCCAGGCTACTACCTCTCGGCTACAATGGAACTTCGAGTAATTAGTCTATTCGACCTGCTATTTACATGACGTCTAATTGGAGTAGTAAACCTTTCTCAAGTCCACAATCTTCTTACCTCTTCCGGCAGCCAAGTCTTCGATGGATCTTTGTTTGGTCAAAGCTTCCACGAATCCCTTCACCACTAATACCGGGTTACGTGATTTGTACACTTTTCCTCTGAGATCTTTGATTCCAGCAGCTTGGCAAACCTCAAAAATGTTTCTATTGACTCTTAAACCAAACCCAGCAGGGGCTGATTTGATGAACAATTTGACCGCATGATATTTGTGTTCGACGTCACCCAAAATGGTTCTTTCTTCGTATCTTGGAATTGGGGTGAGGTTCTTGATAGCGTTCCAGTGGGCTTTACGAGCTGCCACTCTCACACCATCTCTGGATTTACCGATACCCAATCCAATGGTTCCCCTTTTGTCTCCCACGATGGTCATGACAAAGAAACTAGGAATATTACCCTTGGAAGTTTTGTTCGACACTCTCTTCATGATGATAGGACGGACGTATAATGACTTGATATAGTTTTCTTCCAACCCAGTCAACTTGGCAATGTCTCCAGCCAAATTGTCCCTTTGAAAAACTTTCTTTGCTCCAACGTTTTCCTTGAACCTTATTTTCAAGTCGCTTCTATCAGCACTGGCTATTTGTGGGATTTCAGGGTATGGCGACTTATTGGACGCTTGGTTTGGGAAAACAACCGGCTCTTCCCATTTGGGATCTGTCATCGAGTAGTCGGAGTTCTGGTGTGTAGGTGCCACTCTAGAGAGACCGGCAAACCCTTTCTTCTTCAACTCAAGCACATCTTTTGGATCCACCAACGATTCGGTGATCTTGATACTTTGTAACAATTGAGGTGTGTAGTACTTGGACAAAAAGTCGAGATGTTCTTTCAGCTTTTTGGTTTCTTGAAGACCGAGTCTGGTGGTCGAAAAGAGCCGCTGGCCAAGCCCACGGCCTACTTTGGCTGCTGTTATGGGAATGTTACACCTGAACATGGCGGTGATATTAACAGTGGTGGTGAAATTTTCATAAAATTTTATGTGTGCGCGACCCAAGCCAATCCCGTAGTAACTCACAAGACTCAGCATGGGGTTGAGAGTGCGATACCACCAGTTCGACAGGGACGAGTAGCTATTCTACAGTAACGACAAACTATTACAATGTGATGATTTCGGAAGGTCAAGCTAGATGTTTTTCTTTTGTTTTCTTCTTTTTCCTCTTTTTTGTGTTTTCAAGATTATATTGTACTATAGACTAGATACTTGAGGATGTTAGGCTCTTCTGTCAATGGAAGCGCTGGGCCGTCTACAACGTTGTTACGTCGTAAAGATTAGTTTCGCAACTGGATATTTCGTTTATTTCAAAATACTTATATTAATTAAATTCACTTGCACCAAGTTTCTCTTACTCAGTTTCTCTTACTCTAAAACATTTATTCGTTGAACATTGAAGCTTTGAGAAAACGAGTACTATACTATGATCATAATGTGCGGAGGTGATGAGAACCATAAATGGATACCTGCTATGAATATTAGTAGCCTGCCAAACGAAGGGAGGAGAATGGTGAACATCCATAATTAATGACTGTGGGTTTGATTGAATAAATAATACATGGGTGGGATGAAGCTCTCTTTGTTAAATGCAAGAAAATTGAGTTCACATTGTCATAGTGGCTGATTTCACATCCAAGGGTTTGATGTTCTCGTCAGAAATGGTTTCAGGAACAGCCACCGGGGAATATTGTAATTTCTCATTCTCCTGCTGAAGATGTGCCACTTCTTGCTTCAATCTCTCCGCCTCTTTCTCTAATCTCTTTCCAAAAACATCAATATAGTAAGTGGCACCGTTGTAACTAGCCCAAATGAAAATCAAACTGACAAAGGCACCACAGAGATGTTTATATTTAAACCAAAGGGGACAGAAACTCATGGTCAAAAGTTGGTATCCGAATTGAATCAAAGTAAACGCAATGGTTTGCATCCAAAGATATGGAAGACCATTGACAAACTTTCCTAATTTGGTTTTCTCGTTCTTTTTCTTCAAGAATTGGAATGAGGTAACCTTACCATTCTGGATTTCCTTTTTCTTTCTAATGGTTATAAAGTAGTGATATGACATTTGCCAGATAGTGTAGTAGATAGAAGTCCAAAGGATGCCATGAACAAAATTCCAACTATCGATACTAGCCACTGCGGGATACCTTTCCTTGATATATTCTGGGGGTAATTCGTGGACAATGACAAACATGGTGATGGGTGGCATAAAGTGGATAAAGGAACTGGTAGTCTTTTCAATGGAATGAAGCACAAGAGAGTTTCTCCAGGTGATAACTGCGAAAGACAATGTACCCATTGATAACGCAAACACAGATACAAACAAGGAAGGAGAGTCAGGGAAGATCCAGATAAAAGTCATCAACAACAAATTAACATAGTAACACAAGTCAGCCAAATAATACTGGAATGATTGCTTAAAGTACGAGTAAAACCGGATGGGCATTAATAACGCCAATATGGCGGTATGGAAATGAGGAAAGTAGACGGGGTACTTCCCTATGATGAAGCCCGAGGTTGCAATTAAGAACACCGCAACAGCGTAGAAGAGCTTTTCGGTGGAGGAGCTTCTCAAATTACGCTGAAGTCTTTCGTCAAATTTCTGGATCTGTTTGTTAAGCTTTTCTTGGAGGGTGAAGAACTCCAAGTCTCTTCTCTCCTTGCTGTTGTACTTGTGGAGTCTCTGACGCGTTTTCAACTTCATGTCCTGGAACCTCTTCTTGGTGGAGTCGCTGACGCTATCCAAGTTCAACCCAAAATCGAAATCATTGACGAAAAGGAGCTTGGAAAGGTCGATGAACGACACCGACAGGGTGGAATCGCTTCTTTTGAGGGTTGGGCTATACATGGATGAAGTGGACGACGAAACCAGTCCGTCCTCATCAGAATCGTTGAAGTCAATCACCACTGAGTTTCGATTAAGTACCCCATTCCTGTCGTAGACTGACGCTTCGTTCACCGAAGACGCGAGCCCTCCCGTACTCTTGGCCTTGGGCTTGTTCATGAAGGTTGTGACTGTAGAACTATCGGTGATGAGGAAGAAAGAAAAGGTGGAATTGGATGTTCTGATCCGGTCAGGGGAGGAAACAGTTTATCACGACAACGTGATGAATCAAACAAACACGCTTAACAAAGTGCAGTCATGCTTGTGTCACCACGTGTAGTGATGAGTAGTTGGCTGCAACAGAAAAAATTCCCCATGTGCGGGTGGGGACGATGGGTGGAGGTTACGTAACGGGGCATTTCAGGAGGTCCCATCCTGTTGAATTTACAGGAAACAAAACAAGTCAACGTATGCCTCGTTAGACCGTTGGTGACTGTCGTTGATGTCCGGCTGCTTACTTCTCTGAGTCCCTACTGGCTAGTTGAATCGCACGGACGACTCCGATTGTGTCAAGATTTTGTTGGGTCTGGACAGGGGGTTGCAAACTATGATGGTTCCGCCACTGGATACGATTGATTGTTACATGGTACAGACGTATAGACTGCCTGCAGTTGTTGAGTTGAAAGCTAACTAGGGATCGGCCACAAGTTGCATGTACAATGTAGTTTTGACATCCTACTGCGTTATTTTTGGGATTTTGCAGTTCTTCATGCAACCTTCTTCCAATGAACTGCTTAGGTGGAATTCATCCTCATGGCAGCGATAAGCCACGTCGCCCGTTAGATTGCCGTATCTAGAGACAAATATTTTCTGTTGCCTTATTCCGTTAACAAGGAAGAATATCCGCTGATTTTATGCATGTACTCCTTGTATAACCATCTGGTGATGGTTTGTTGCACCACAGCACGGGTCTGAAACTATATAATCTAACATAATGGAATACATGCAAAGACAATATATTCTTTACAGGGGAGGCTATTAGTTATGTGGCGAAGACGATGACTAATAATTTATGATTCTGATATGATTTATGTTACGACTTTAAGGTGACGACCCACGATGTTACGATACGGAAATGAGATTTATGAGTAATGATTTGACGAGGTTGAAAGCCTGGAGGGGCGCTCCAACGATATCTGCTGCTTGGTGATTGATTTAACTGGTTCTGGAACTTACTACGATGATGAATAACGTGATTGCTTTCATATTATTTGTACAGTGTTTATGTCTATTAAGTATTGTGAATGATTGAACATTTTATATACAATACACAGTTTTGTAAACCATCGATTGTGCTGTTCCATCATTAATGGCATTAGTTTCGTCTATTAGGATTGTATGTCACTTAGTTTGCGGTGGCTAAGCTTTGAGTCATGGCCTCGAAATTGTACATTTTCTTGTTGTTCTTCAATGAGGGCACATGTGGATGTTCTTGATTGTATTTGAAACATTTCAAAAGACAAGCTTTCAATGAATCCACGCTTTCTTGCGAAAGTTGGAAGTGGAATGCTAATCTACCACCCATGAGTTTTAAATTGTAGTCTCTTCTTGCTACTTCAACCAACCTAGCATCGTCCATCTTGTTAGCTTTAAGATCGATGAAAACGAAGTTGGTGTCCACAGGACTTTCCAATTTGATGTTATTTTCAATGCAGAATTGTCCGACTTGTTTAGCAAGACTATGAGAATATGAAAGCTTTGAGAAATTGTGTTCGATTGCGTGAATGGCCATGGCAGCCATAATACCTGTCTGTCTGACACCTCCACCGTTTTGCTTCTTGAAGTGGTTTGCCTTGGCAATGAACTTCTTAGGCCCAACCAAAATCGAACCCATAGGTGCTCCCAACAGCTTGGAGAGACAGAGTGAAACGGAATCGAAGTAAGAGCAGTATTCCTTGATAGTCACACCAGTGGCAGCCAGAGCATTCCATAATCTTGCTCCGTCCAAATGCATGATGATATTGTTCCTTCTGGCAAACTCCGAGATTCTGGCTATTTCTTCCACGGGAGTGACAATACCATGAAGGGTATTTTCCAAAGAAATGACCTTGGTGGGGGCGGCGTGGATATCCCCATCGTCGGCGGTGACGTTGTCCATGATGTCTTCCAAAGTCAAGTAATTACCATTGGATGGAATCACGGGATGAACCATGGCTTGCGACAAGGTGGCCAACCCACCGGCTTCGTGCAAAAACACATGGGCACGGTGGTCACACAACACACTATAAGGAGGTTGGTACAAATTTGCTCTCAACCCAATTTGGTTGGACATGGTACCACTGACACAGAACAAGGCCGCTTCCTTACCGGTCATGTCACACATTTTCTTTTCCAACAAAAGCGTGGTCTGGTCTTCCATGTATACCGAGTCTCCGTAGGTGGCATTCAAGCTCGCTTCAAGCATGCTTTTGGTGGGCACGGTAAAGGTGTCACTGCGGAACTCATTGTGGGTGGAATAATTCTCTACTGTCATATTGGAGGGTGAAAGGGCGCCAGGAAACGGATGTGAATCAACAGACACTACTACCAGGGAGAGAGGGCCTGATGTAGACAAAATGGGAAGTTGTGGAATCACTCCCGAGTAGCTGCAGGGCCAAGGGTGTATATATATGAGGTGACAGATTCCGCGGTGTTTGAGCCATCGCGGTAGAATCCTCAAATTGGCGCATAAAAGAAATTCATCTCATCGACGAGCGTCAGCTTCGAGAACGAGCGCCTTAAGGTAGTGAGTGCGGAAGGTAGTATGCCGCAAGCAACCGAAGTCGGGACGGGCAGGAGTTTCCTGTTGAGGCACGGCGGTGCGGGGATAGCTGGTCCGCATTGCCAAGGTGGTGGCCACGAAGGGGAAGCCGCCGCCTCCACATCACACAATATGAAAGTGTCATTTGTGGCAGCAGGCCCTGACTTCGGGGCCTGCGACCACTGGCGCAACTCGCTTGCAATAACCGTTTTCGTTCACGTGACGGAGGGGCGTTTCCGTCTGTACCCGAAACCCATCCTGCTTGCACTGCATTCTTATGCGTCAGCAAAATGATACCGGGAATTTTCGTCGGGGTTAGGCCCCGCGGGGTTAGCGCCGGGATTGTTTCCCGCGCTGGCGGCAGGCGTAGTGGCGGCCGGGGCCCCAGAACTGGCACTACCGACGTTCAAACTAGACCCAAACGGCTGAAATTCGGTGCCTAGGTGGAAACTGTGGGTGCTCAGATTGGGGTTATCGCGCCAAATTTGGCTGTTCGAGACACTGCGCCCATGAGAGTATCCAGAACCAGGCACCACCTCTCCTCCCACGCTGACGGAGTGTCCCAACTCGCCGTCGTTCCAGAGCTTGGGTGCCGCAAGGTACCCAGGATCCCCACCATTGACGGCACCTCCGAGTCCCCCAAAACCTGCGGTGACTCCGGCGGGGCCTCCAACCCCGACCGCACTGACTCCCACCGGGTTGACTCCCACCTGGTTGACTCCCACCAGACTGACTCCCGCCAGATTCACTCCGTAAATGGCATCGCTGGTAAGGCTGGTCAAGCTGTCACTGGCGGAAAAAAGATCATTGCGCCCGATTCCATTGGTGCTCCAAACGCCGTTACCTCTCAGGGCCCCGGCCTGCACTGATCCCACTCCAGCACCACCTGTCAAGGAATTATTGGCTAGCCGGGGCGAATACCACAAGGAGTTGAGCTCGTATCCGTAAAATGGTTGCTGAGGGGTTTCCTGAATGGGCGAGTTCAAGCTGCTGGTGTAAAGTTTGTCATCATAGGGGAACCCTTGTAGTTGCGGGTTCAATGGTGGTTGGTTTAATGGTGGGTTAAGCAACGCCCTGGTGTCTGGCTCCGGGCTGAGTCCCGAAATGCCGGGTGAAAAACCACTTCCAATATTCCCAAGCATGTTATGACTGGGTCCGGGACTATTGGAATTAGTAGCTGGCGCCATTTGTATCCCCCCTCCAATGGTGTTGCCCATCTTATCCACTCCGATCGATTGAGTGTTGATCTGATCCAATTGGCTTCCGTCTTCGTGCGAGTACACCAGTGAATAATGATTGAAGAAACCAGAATTTCCGCTAGTATCTTCAATTCCAGGGGAGACGCTTCTGGTCTGTGATTTGCTCCCATTAGACCCACTGGCATACCTGGGTTTGGGTAATGCGTTGCTGAACCCTCCAAAATCTATTGAAGCTTGATATTCACTGATCTTGTTTGGCTGATATGACTTGTCTAGATTGTATTTAGCGAGCTCTACTGCTTGGTGGGCAGCAACAAATTTCTTGATTTCATTTCTAAACGCCTCCCTCCATGCAAGTTCGCTTTCTTGATAGGTGTTGATCTCATGCATTATTTCATCTTCCCAAGAAGGTATGAGCTTGAAGATTTTATTCAAGATTTCAAATGATTTCGGATTGATCGATCCCTCTTTTGAAAAAATAAATGACGCCGGTTCGCCTTCGCCCACACCTCCACTCCCAGTTGCTGGGCCATTGAGGTCCTCGATGATCGGCTCCAATTGGTTGATGATCGCAATGAGTTCCTTTTTCTCCGGTAATAATTGCTTGAATTGTTCTTCAATCTTTTCGTTATCCATCTTGAGTCTTTCATTTTCAGCTGCAATTTGCTCGATCTCTTTCTGAATTTTTTGCTTTTCGATGGCTTCTCCATTCAAAAGTTGATTATTTCTTTCGGCCAACTTCTTAATTCTTTGTCTTGACTCATCTAATTTGGTGTGGTATAATTCGAGACTCGATTTGATGGAATTCAATTGCGCTGTTAATTTCAGCTTTTGGAAATTCAATTTATCTTTAGTCCTTTCCAAAGACTTGACATCATGGTCTTTTTTGACTTTGTTGTCAGCCTCTGCATCGTATTCAGCTTTGTAGACTTTATACTGTTCTTGTAAGCCTTGAAGTTCTGTACTCGCATGGTCCTGGAAATGCTTGTACTCCATTTTCAACTTAACGGCTTCATTCTGAAATGCAACAAGATAATCATTCAATACGTCGGCACTGGTGGTGGATTTAACCATGTCAATTGTAATAGAATCAATGTCAAAGTCGGCCCTTCGTTTCGAGCCACCGAAAGGTTTGGAATCGACCTCGTTCATTGGCATCATCTCCATTTCCATGCCAAATTCATCACCTTCATGTTTTTCAATAGGCTGAATATAAACAGCTGAACTCTGCGATCTGAAATTTGTCAAGGAATTGACAGCAATTATCTGGATCTGATAAATCTGGTACGGGTCCAAGTTGTTCAACTTGCACGATTTGGAGGTTATGGTGGCTACCTCATGATTATTGATCATTAGAATGTAATAGAGACTCTCATCGGCCTTCACTTCGATATCCCAATGGATAATCGCTGAGTGGCCGCTGACAGAATCAATACAAACACTGGGAGAGTGCGGTATTTCAATATTCAAATCTTCAACAAGTTCCTTTACTGGAGTCTTTAGGATCTTAAAACAACGATATAAGATCCAACATATGGATGGGACTAATGTGAGTAGCGTTTCGATCATAACAGGCACACATTAACACTCTAGTAAAGGAATGACAACTAGTATGATGTTGGCACTGTCTATGAACTTAGTGTGATGGTTGGTGGTCCCAAATATCGATGAATGGTGTCTAAGTAAAACTTCTATTTGCGCTATGATGATTCTAGGACGGGACACGACCACCAAGATTTGATGCCCAGTTTGTTCCGGATTCCGATACCGCTTAGATAGCAAGTGGACTGTAGAAAAAAGCACACAGGCAGTTGATTACATAATGAGTATATTGACAGAGGGTCTCGAATTTTCTTGGAGCTTGAATATCACCAGAAAACTTGTTCCATGTAGAACAAAAGCAAATGTTGTAGAATCACTCCATGAAAGCTATGATCACAAGCTCCGATAACTGAACATCGGGTCATTACTTGTTTCAGCTCGTGTGCTGGTGTTAGAAGTGCCGTCATGCTGCCATTGGTTTCGAACAGCATAAATTAGTAAGCGCTTACATAATAATAAATTCCATTTCCAAACCCTTTTACTTTACCTATATGTCTAATCAAAAGTGCCATCACTTTCTTCATACTCTAAGACAGTGTGCTCTCGCATTGACAGCCTGACATGAGAAACGGCCACCAAGACTAACACTAAATTGAACGTTCCCAATAAGAAAAACGGTGCCAATATCCACAGGTCGCTCCACAAACCTCCAATTTTTGAAATGATTAAAATACCCAATCCCCCAGACAACGTATACAAGCCACTAAGACTACCCATATGTGGAGCCTTATCCACACCACTCAACAAACTCATACTTGTTATGATTATACCAAGTTGAGAAAGACAGATCAAACTCACCATTACGAAACAACTAACAGTATGAGGATCATAGATACCATCCGAGGAGTCGCTGCTCAACAAGATAATTCCATAATTGCCCATTATTCCAAAAAGCGAGGCAAGGAGAATTGTTCTTTGTTTGCCTCCACGTTTATGATCAATGAGCCAGCCCCATAATGGTGCTGAAATCAACGCCACGGTCTGCGCCACCCCCGTCAAGATGGCGGAAAAAATGTAACCATTTTCGCAACTTTCTTTATCAGGAGGACCTGGCATAGCCGAATCCTTGTGACTGGCTCCGCATTCGCCCGATCCGTAGTAATAATGATACACCAAAAGCGGAACAAATACAGCAGTCGTAACTGTGGTGGACCTGGCGACAAATGCACCCACATATGCCAATTGGATTTGCTTTTCTTTGCGGGAATGGACCAAAGCGTCATAAAGGAGGGAAAAGTAAGGTTCATTAACTGCAACAACATCTTGTTCTTCGTTTTCTTCCACTAAATCTGAAATTTGAGGAACATCAGGTACCGATCTCTTGAAGTCATAGAGGAATGCTGTCAATAGAGCAAATACCGCCACGGAATATACTGCTATGATATCGTAGGACAATTTCAACCCCCACTTAATATCCAAGTCTTGATAGTAGCCCGTGAGCTTTGGAGGTAAAGTGAGGAAAAATGATACTGAAAAAATGGCACCCAAACCTGTGGAAAGTCCCAAGAGGGCTGCGTACTTTCCGTTTTTAGACCCCGACCCATCGGGGATCTCTCCATCCTCAACCACCTGATACAGCGGGGTCCTACGCCAGTATTTCAGGACATCAAAATCGGAATTGGACAATTCGTTAAGCGTCACAGTGACCATACTCATACATGCAGTGACCCCAAGGGCGAAAATGGCCCGATAGAAGTATAAATCGGGCACAATGCTAGAACTGAATTGACCATATCCCACTAACGCAAACGCCAACACGAGGAAACCGGTGCTCTGAACAAACTTCGATCCGCTCATGGGGAACCACCACAGAACCGTAAGCTTATCCGCCAAGGCCCCCACCAATGGTCCCCCCACAATCAGCACAATCTCATCCACCACTCCCAAATTGCCGATGACACTTCCGATTCGGTCATGGTCCACACCAATGACTTCGGTGATGTAGTATGGTTGTGTGGATGTCAAGAAGACGATCACCGACACACAAGCGAATCCCGCGAAGCAGAATGCTGCGAGATTGAGTGCATTGTAGTTAACCAAAAGCATCCGTGAAATCAACTGTCAGTTATGGAAAGTTATCTAAACGATCAGAAGGAGGAGGATCACGCGGAAGCTGTCGCACTACATGCAGGCCCGCCTCTAATTAGATGCAGTTCCGCGGATTTAGAACCGGGCTGAGACAAGCCCACGGCTGACACTGATAGCCGTGGAATATCCACCGGATCACCTGCCGATCACGTAGGCGTGGACAATGCCCCCGAAGTAACGCCACCGGAACTATGCAAATCCACGTGATGACCGGCTAACGTGATATCCGCTTCAGATTATGCATTGGGTGCAAAAATATCAGCTTGCTATCGGCTAAACTCCGGATCTGATGTTACTATATATATGGACGAACATAACCGTTAGATTTAAATAAGCCATTCACAATGAGTAATTCGTCAGCATCTTCCATCAAGTCCGAAAATGATTATACTCAGCCATACAACGGAAACGACCGTGAAGAGGCTCTCGGTCTCTCACGGACCGAGACTGTCAAGTCGCTTCATACATTAGGAATGTCAAACAGCATTCCTGCCCCAGCAATCAATCACCCCCATGGAATAGAAAATCCCATTTTTCCAGAAGAATATACCTTAGAGACGGACACTGGGTTGGTTCCTTTACACCAGCTTCAATCTTTAGGAAGAACGTTTACGGAGGAAAAGGAAAGCATCAATGTACCCCCAGAAACAGAGTTTGTGACTTTTGTTAAGGGCGATCCCGAAAACCCTCACAATTGGAGTCTTAAACTCCGGTGGTTCTACACCATGATTTATGCCATTTTCGTCATTTGTGCTGCCTACGGCTCTTCTTGTCTTGCTACGGGGCTACCCACTGTCAATAAGAAGTTTGGCGTAAGCACCGAAGTTTCGACCCTCACGGTTTCATTAATGGTGCTCGGGTTTTGTGTGGGTCCCTTGATATGGGCTCCCATGTCGGAGCAAATCGGAAGAAGACCTGTGTACGTGATTTCGTTTGGGCTCTACGTCATTTTCAATATTCCATGTGCTTTGGCTCCCAACATCGGTGCACTTTTGGTGTGTCGGTTCTTGTGTGGAGTTTTCGCATCCAGTGCCTTGACTAACATTGGGGCCAGTCTTGTGGATATACATACCGACACCCGGTCGTTGGCCATTGCATTTTTCTCATTCGCTCCATATTCCGGGCCTGTGCTTGGTGGTGTGGTCAATGGGTTTGTTAGTGTCAGCACTGGTAGATTCGACATCATTGTTTGGGTGAATATGGCATTCGCAGGAGTGATGTGGATTGTTATTGCCATCATGCCAGAAACTTATGCCCCTACAATTCTTAAGAAAAGGGCCAAGAAATTGAGAAAAGAGACAGGTAATCCCAACATCATGACCGAACAAGAAGCCAACCCTCTTACAATGAAAGAACTCATTAATGATAATTTAATCAGGCCTTTGAAGTTCATTATTGAGGAACCAGTATTGGATTTAATGTGTGCATTTGTCGCTTTGATTTATTCTTTACTTTATGCATTTTTCTTTGCTTATCCAGTGATATTCAACGAATTATATGGCTACAAAGACAACATTATCGGGCTTATGTTTATCCCCATCTTAATTGGAGCCCTCTTGGCCCTCACCACCACTCCAATCCTCGAGAAGAAATACCTGGAACTATGCAAGAGAAGAGCTCCAGTTCCAGAAGACAGACTAATTGGAGCCATGATTGGATCTCCATTTCCTTGCATTGCATTATTTATTCTAGGTGCAACCTCCTACAAAAATGTGATATGGGTAGGTCCTGCGTCAAGTGGTATAGCCTTTGGTTACGGAATGGTGCTTATTTATTATTCCTTGAACAACTACATCATAGACACTTATGCCAAATACGCTGCTTCTGCTTTAGCCACTAAGGTTTTCTTGAGAAGTTCTGGTGGTGCTGCATTCCCCTTGTTTATCACTCAAATGTATCACAAGTTAGGGTTGCAATGGGCCAGTTGGTTGCTAGCATTCATTTCATTGGCCATGGTAGCTATTCCATTCAGTTTTTACAAGTTCGGGGGCAGTTTGAGAGCCAAATTGTGCAAGGAGGACTATACATTGAAGCACGAATACTAATCAGGCAATTGCTCTTAATTTATCATTTATAACTATACGAATCTAATATAATATCTAACGAAAGCCATCCTATTGTAAATTGTCTAAAAGCGATGCATGGAAGACATCAGCATTACCTTTGCTTTTTGGAGAATGCTCAATATCTTTGATCAATTGAGTGATCTCACCTAAATCTGCACCAGTAATGGAAGCCATAAATGCGCCAATTTCAATGTTTTCGTGGTTTCCTGCCAAGCCTTGGTATGCCTTATGCGACTGCAATTTGCTCTTGATAGACTCGGAGTTTGTGTGTGCATAGATATTGACGTCCACGGCAGAATGGCCATGAGTGGTCCATCCGGTTTGAGATCTCAAAGACACAATGTTGTTCAAAACGTACAATAAATCATTGGCATTGTTCGAATTTTCAATGATCAAGTCAATCTCGTCAGAGGTGATGGTATTAATCCCCAAGTCCGTCTCAATGATTTCTTCCTTAACGAATTTCTTGAACGCTTTGACACTATTTTTGTGTGCATAAGATACAATCTTCTTAGCCAAAAATTCACCCGAATGAGAACTGTTCAACAATACCTCTGGGTACCATAAGTAATCAGGATAAGAAGGAGATACTTGTCTCGCCGTTACCAAACCTCCAGTTTCATGATCAGAGGTCGAAATGGCAACAGTTTCCACATCGCTCTCATCGATAAACTTAATGACTTCTTGGAAAGCCTTGTCATAAGCCAAAACTTCTCTCACTTGAGCAGCAGGATCGTTATGATGACCGGCATGATCAATTCTACTGCCTTCAATCAACAAAAAGAAACCTTGTTCAGAGTCCTTAGTAGCTTCAGACAATGCAGTTAACGCAACCTTGACCTGTTCTTCCAAACTAGGGTACTCTTTAGAGTCACGGTCAATATCGTAAGGAATATCACCGTCGGCTAATAATCCCAATAATGGCAAGGAGACGTTATGTCCTCCGTCCAACAAGTCGAACAGGCTCCTGTCACCGACATACAGCCACCCATTTTCCTGTGCTTCGTTGATCAAATTTCTTGAGTCAGCACGGCATCCATGGCCCTCGGTGGTAGGATAGAAATGGCATCTTCCGCCACCAATCATCAAATCCACAGATCTGCCCAAGGAATATTCTCCCAACTGGTGTTGGGCAATCAAGTCTTCCTGGAAACGGTAATCAACATGGGAACTGAATGCAGCCGGAGTGGCATCAGTAATTCTAGTAGTGACCACCAAACCTGTCATGTATCCTTGCAATTTCAATGCTTCCAAGATGGTACCACATGGTTGTTTAGAAGGATCCACACCAATGGCACCATTGTAAGCCTTTAAGGCGCATGAAAAAGCGGTGGCACCAGCAGCAGAATCGGTCACCAAAGAGTTGTCCGATCTGGTTCTAGAGGACCCAATCAAGTACTGATCCAACGTCAATACGTCATCAAGGGATAACTGATCTCTGAACTGTCTGAAGGACCGGGCCAATGACAAAGAAGCTGGGCCCATACCATCGGTGACCATGAAGATGACATTCTTCTTCTTTGAAACATCCACTTCCGGAACAGTGTAGCCGCTATCTCTACCGATAGGGAACAAGAGCAAGCCGGCTATGGCAGCCAACAATACCACGTTCAACACCCGGGAGGTATAACGAGACCATCCTTGCTTCTTAGAGTTGTAAGCAGACAATGGCTCTCCGCCCAAGAGGGCCTGGTTTTCGGAAGCCATGGTGCTATTCGGGGAATGATTCGCCGGGACTATGATCAATTTATAGGTACGCGAGCGCGTGGCCACCAATTAGGGTGATGATTATGAGTCGTGGAGGCCCTTCAAAATTTACGAGAGCGTGTTTTGATTGGTGGAGTTATCAAGATGCATTGATTTTTACGAAGTAACACTTACTATCTAAAAGTCTTCTACTTCAAAGCCGTTTTGGATGTGGTCAGCGATGTAATTACCTACCGAAACATCCATGATGGCCAATCCAACCAATTTTTGTACTGTTAGATTGGTGGGAGTGGTGAAATTGGAGGGGTCAGGCTGGTCGGTGTACAATTGGGACAATTCCAAAAGATCGTCCTTGTCCATCCCTGTTTGGATCAACTCGCCAGCTTCGTGAAGGGTGTGGTCTTTGGAATCGACCAACACCTTGACCTTGTGCTTGAACTGGCTGCGCAATATTTCGAGGTCCAATTCAGCCATATGGGGCTTGTACGATCCAATCAACGAGATGAATTTAGGATACTTGGGGTCTTGGTTGATGTAGTGGGCCTTAATCACCGGCTCAGTTGTCGGAAGACATCCAAAGATAATGGAGCTATTTTGCACATGTTCAACCCAATCGGGGGTCTCATGTTGATACAGAAAGGCATTGCATTGAATAGCACCAAATTCACTGGTGATTGTATCAGCCAACTTCTGGGCATTCGCCAATGTTCGGTTGACAATGTTGACGGTCTGTAGCTTGGGCCCATATAAGATCAATGTCAATTTGATATGCCAATAAGCTTGGGGCCCCAGGCCAAATACTGTCAATTCAGGGAGAATCGCTGTATCCACAGGCACCACTTTGGTGAGCCCGGCAGTGGATGCCATAGCGGTTCTGAACGCGGTCAAAGTGGCGGCATTAATGATAGCCTTGGTCACACCGGTGTCCTCATCAAGAAGAACCACCGATCCTTGGAACCCCAATCCTTTGGCATTATTGGAAGGCCCACTGCTGAGTAACTTGATTCCAACCTCGTTGGGCGAAATACATGGCATGAAGAGATGCACCGTATCGACGTTGGGCTTATTGGAAGGCTGGAAAATGCGGGGTGGGATCACCTTATTGGGAGCAACCAGCACCGATATCAACCCATTGACGAGAACAGGCTGGAGTTCATTGAGGAGCGAGGACTGCGAGAGGACTGAGTCCAAGTATGCCAGTACATCTTTGTCACGGAGCACCTTCATAGGGGTAAGTGGTTCGTTACAGTGCGCAACATTATCTTAGATATAAATGGAGTCGTGCAGAAGAGCACACTTGTGCCTGGAGGGTCATACCAGATAACCTGGCCACAGTGTGGTGTCAGAAACAGCGACACGAGGTGCACTTATGGCCGCGATAAAGAGAGAAGCTGTTCGTCGGCCCATTTGGTTTCTTCGTCCACTTCGCCCAATTTCATCACCACTGTCCCTCTATAATCCGTTAAGTCTTTCGACAACCCCAGATTATCGTTCACGACCAGTAGTATCAGCTCGAGCGCCGCTATGAGTGAATAATATGTCATTCTTGCCGCCGGCACTGGGTTGTCAGATAGTTCGTGCACTTTGAACTTAATGGAGACTTTCTTCAAATTCGATAAGAGGTGGGGATTTTGGTGTGATTCCAACAGTTCATTGATACCGGCCTGTACTGACGGGTTGCTGCATACCATTAGGAAGAGTTTTTGGATCTGTGATAAGCCTCGCACGTTGTCCAAGATGTATTTGCTAATAGCACCGTTTTTTTCGAGAGAAGATTCCCATATGACAAAACTAGACTTTATACTATTAACTTCTCGTATGTAGTAGAATTCATCGAGGTTCTGGATATATTCGAAATTGAATTTCCACACAATTCGCTCGTAGAATGGCGACAATTTTTGTTCCTGTATCAATGGATAATAATGCAAAGCGAAGTTTTCCTTCAAATTCTTCAAAATCAACAACGGTTTCTTCAAGTCGTGGTATTTCTTCAACATGATGATATCGACCTGAGTGTAGTTTATTGGCTTCCAGTTGAGATCCAACGATTTAAGATTATTCAACTTTATGGGGCTCCGACCGAGATCGCTAACATGTCGGTTTAAGACGATATCGGTAAGGATGCGGGGTGTGAGCTTGTTCTGGTAGTAGAAGAGTTCTAATAATTCAAATAACTTCTGCTGGGACGTCATGGACTTGATGTATGTGGCGACTTCCTTTGGAGTCATCTCCAACACTTGATAGTTGGGCAAGGCATTCATGATACGAGACGACTGAAGGCCCATCAATAAATTGTTGACGTAGGTATCTGCAGCTCCGTGGACCCCTGACATCGGAAGTTTGACCTTCATCAAGTCGTCTGGCCGGTAGCGCTCGTGGGCTGACCCTTGGGTGAAGTTGGTCAATAATGATGGTTTGTATGCGGAGGCCGGTTTCAGCGCTTCTGAGGGTGAAAGGAGGTTAAGGGCATCCGCAAGAATCACATTCTCCGGATGAGACTTGTGGGACACAAGCCTGCGTATGGTTAGCCTAGACATGTTGCTATTATCTAGTAGCGAGGTTGGTGATGACAGGTTTAGATGATGCATCACGTGACGCAACCCCCCAACCATATCTACTCTATGTTCACACTACTGCTGGTATAGCTTGTGGTTTATAGTTATTATATACAGGGAGGTGCAAGAATCGAAACCAGTAGCCATGGTCAATAAGTGCTAATTTTTTGACTCCTCGTCGATTAAATCGTCAGCCCATTTTAACTGTTTCACCGCATTATTTTTCAACAAAGGTTGGTCGAGCCGACTCAAGTGCTGTTTCCATAAGAGCGTGGCTGGGTCCTGGTCTGGCTCCACCCACTCAAAGCCATCGCCTCCACTCATCCAATATGCCTGGAGTTTCAAATCTTCCAAATCATCCTTCGTTTGTAACAATCTGATTTTTTCACCTTCTCTATTATAGCCTGGCTGTAACGTGTGTTGGTCTACGAACAAATCTTCGTTGACTCTGCACAACTCGTTGACGATTTCTGGATTGGATTCTCCTCCATTCAACTGTCGGTCTGCCTCAATGATCTTCGTGGCAAACATCATTTCGTCTGCGTGTCTGAACATATTAGTATAGAACGTTCCCTTTTGCCAAGTAACAAAATCTCCACCGGCCAGAATGGACTGTCTTCCTAGCCTGACAATGGTGACGAAAAAACTCGAGTTGAACAAATACGTCAACAACATCGAGTTGATGGACCCGAGATGTCTCCATCCATCACTGAGTCCTCCCAATTCGATGATACCGTTGACTCCATATTTGGTCAAAATCGTCACCATAATCGACGATCCCAACAACTTCAACACCCCTCGCTTCAACACTTCGTTATTGTGCAGAATATAGTTGGGATGACCCACCGTAACATCGGCCAACTTAATGGCCCGTTTGAAGTCCCCATCATATAGTGCTGTTCTGAGGGCAACCAACGCCAAAGCCTTGGGGATTATTGTGGAGGCCGAAGGATTCTGTGAGTAGTAGTGGTTGATGATATGCAAATTGACCACAGTGGGCAACCTCAACAAAAAGATTTGTTTGAGAAGACCTTGAGTGAATTGGATGTCCTTGGCGTGGGCAAAGATTTCGTCCAAAACCGAGTTTATTTCCTTGACGGACTTTGACGATTCATCAGAATATTCGTTGGAGGCAGAAGTGTTGTGCTGGATCAACTGACATGATTTGAGCGTGTTCAACACCAAGGAATCAAATCCTGCTCCGTTCTGGTTAGTGATGGTAGGAATCTCCAGTTTAAACTTCTGTAAGAGAGTTTTGTAGTCTGAAACATATGCAAAAGATGTAGTTGATGACAGTCTTGCCAGCAATATGAGACCAAGGCCACGGCCCGGCCGTATACCGAGCGCCTCCCTTCGTATAACCAGAGTTAGCATTGTACATTGAACCTGGTACTTCGCACACAAAATTTTATACTATAGATACAAGTTTGGGAGTGCACATATCCATTGAACATATATTAACAAGATCAGAGAAAACCGGTAAAGAATACAGTGTAGAAAATCGTAGAAACGTAAATACAAACAGAGGGTGATCCGCAACTATTAGGGTATCATAATGGTGACAAGTTTCCCAGAGAACACTCGTCAGGGTATCACAAGAACAACTATAGTATTGTTAGCCAAGTTGCCAACCACCATCATATAAAGGCGAGAGTTCTTTAAAGGAATCAAATAAGACCGTACGCAGCCAAACCAGCAGCAAAATATACGGGGAGATTACCCTGGAAGCGGGCAGCCGCGTTGGACGAAGACTGACCCGAACCAGACGATTTGGAACGGGAACCAGAGTTGGTGGCTTTGGCTTGGTTGTTGTTGTTGTTGTTGTTGTTGGCAGTGGGGCTAGGTGGAATGTACGATGTGATGAACGACAACGTCTCGGTACCGGGATCGTCGGTGTTGGTGCCCGTAGGTATGGAAGGAGCGTTACTGCCCACAACAGGAGGCTTTGGGGGAGGAGCAACGGCACCAGGAGCTACTGCACCAGGAGCTGCATCGGTGGTAGTAGTTTGGGCGTTGGCAGCAGCGGCAGCAGCACCTGGAGGAGTGGTGGTCTTGGCGGTATTTGTGGTCTTAGCGGCATCGGCGTCAGTATCAGTATCGGCACCAGCAGCGCCAGCAGCAGGAGTAGTAGTCTTGGCAGCGCCAGCGGCGGGAGTAGTGGTTTTGGCAGTGTCAGTAGTGTCAGTGTCGGCGGCACCAGCAGCAGGAGTGGCTTTAGCAGCGCCAGCCGCCGGCGTATTTGCGGTGTCAGCAGTGTCAGTATCTGCGACACCAGCAGCCGGGGCTTTGGCGGCACCAGCAGCCGGTGTCGTTGCAGTATTGGCACCAGCAGCCGGTGTAGTTACCGTGTTGGCCCCAGCGGCCCCAGCAGCCGGTGTGGTATCAGCTGGAGCAGCAGCAGCTGGAGCAGCCGGAGCAGCAGCACCGGCACCCATAACACCCCCGGCCATCGCTATCATCACAATAGAGTACTTCATGATTCACAAACAGTAAAGGTTCAGTACCAAAAAACGAATGAATAGTTTATCAACACTTGATTTGGTTTCAGTTTTCTATGTTTTGATAATATCTCACGTGAAGGGATTTGTACGCGGATGGCGGTGAAGAGAAAAGCCTACAGAGTGGAGAGTGGCCGCGTTCACCGGGCCATTTTAAGGGTGAACGATACTACGAAGCTCAAGCTGCTCATGGACTCACCATGCGGCTGATTCGGTTGTAGTTGGAGCCTTGAACTGACGGACGAGCCCCGTGGGGACGAGTCGCAGAAAACTGTTCGTGCCATTGACATTGCTGTAACTGTGAGCCCTGACAGATTGGGCGCGGTGCAGGGGCGGGCTGTGTCAGGCACACTAAATATCGAGCCATGGACAGTGAAGGCTACAGTTGGCTATCGAAAATATCGAGTGCTCTAAATCTGCTCTAAATATAGTGCTATTGGGGGCAAAATTTGGGAACTGCTCTGCTGTTAATGTGATTACCCGGTTGTAGTCCTCTGTTGCTACGCTGAAAATACGCCGTAAGAGTATATATTGGAAATACCGATTGTCTAGCATTGGGCACTAGATAATCAGGAACGAGGCAGGGACTGACAGGCCCAGACAGATGTATCTGCATAAGATAGTATTTCGGGCTGCAGGGAGTAGGTAAGGATGGTTCTGGAACGCTGTAATTAGATATAGACCACCCTATCGAAATATTTCGCCAATAAAGACGATTTAGTCTCACCCGGACGGCTTAATCTCTCCCAATCCAATAGTGTGTGCCAGGGTTCTGCATGGTCTTGACTTTCCCTTTTGGCTAATTATTGCCGACTTGTGCCCACACTTACTTGAACTTCGTTTTATTTTTCAGATGTCAAATCCGGGTGCAATACCATTGCCAGTAAAATTTTTGGAAGCATCAAAGTTCTCATAAATATCCAATTCGTGTTTCCATCTCTCTATTGCATTCTTCTCTTTTTCTTTCTTTTCTCCATCTTAGGGGCACAATCAGGGCAGTACCACACCTCATCGTCTTTGGGAGGTGACGTGATCCTCACACAGCTCCAGTGGAACCATTCATATTTACAATCGTCATTATCACACCCAATCATCTCTCCAAACGATACTCTTTGACAGAAACAGTACAAGTTGTTATCAGCATCCTCACCGTTATTCCCGGAAGGTCCATCAATATGTACCATTCCGAGTGGCGCAGACAAATCACTACCCCCGAAAGATAATGACCCTATGTTTTCCGGACCTGGAGTACGCAGAAGCGACCTGTCGTCTGCTTCCTCCGACCTCATTCTCTTTGTTGGTTTTGTTAATGCACCGCTCGCTGTTCTGCCGTTGAATAATTGTTTTCTCCGAGGTAGCCTCTTGAAATCACTAGCTGAGCCGTTTCTGGGTGTAGCAGTTCCCAGAAGCGAGTCGGAAAGTCCATTGATTGCGCTGTTGAGATCACTCTTGGCATCATCATCAACATTATTCTCTATAGGGGGCAAGAGATCGTCCTGTTCTAACTTCAATATGTCGGTCTCAAAGTTAAACAAGTGCTTTGACATCAAAAACAACGCTGTGTTCGCTAGAAGTATCTTCTCCTGTTGTAGCTTCTGCACTTTCTTCATATCTTCTTCGATCTTGACGTATAACTGCTGTTCTTTGGGATGTTTGGTCAAGGTACCGTTCGCCCTTATGAACTTGTGGATTTGGTTATCTTTTGTTTGATATCTCTTTCTTGCCTCCATTAACTGGGCATCTTTGCTTCTCATCTCTTCAAGGAGATGCTTTACCTCCAACGGGAGGTTCGACAAATCCTGGGTATACTTCTCTAGAACTGTTGAAGTATCCATGATCACGAACACGAACCGTTAAATTGCCACTCGTTGATGTATTGATGTTTTGCCACTCGCTCTACCGAGTGCTAACTTAATGTTATTGATGGAATTGAAGGACTGCATATAACCGAATCGCTCTATATAGTGATCGTTAGGTCTGACATTGGAACTAAGAACATCATGAGTGATTCCACACCCCAAATTTCCAGGGTCGAGTCACAATTGAGCTCCCTTTCATTAAGTGATAGTATCACTAACATTTTTCTTGACAAACAGCAATTATCTGCTCAAAATCAAACCAGGTCATTAAAAGAGTTGTTGGCGGCGTCTCAAAAAAAGGAAACGTCAAGTCAATTATACGAGATTTTAGTGGATAATGCCGTGACCTTCCTTAATGGATTAAACAGAGTGGGGGATATTAGAGGCTCGGTTCTTACTAACGTGTTGAGTTCCTCAGCCGCTAGCGATGACTTGATCAATAATTTATTGAACACAATCAAGATACTTGTGGCAGATTGCCCCAACGACATTAAATTCTATTTGTCTGTTTATTTTACCATAATCTCCAACTTCAACCATACCCATCCCCAGCATGTAGGTTTATTCCTTACGCTTTTGAATCCTTTGAAGAAAGAGTATCATGAAATTGCTTCATTGATTCTTTTAATTGTGATTAAAAACTTGAACCAAGATAGACCAAATACGATAGATGTCATCAATGACACTTTGGAAATCTATTGTGAAGACCCACAACTTGATGTATCTCAATTCCTAACCTTTATCAAGATATTGGATACATTGTTTGCAGTTGTTCCTGATGTTACGACACCCATTTATACCACAGAAAAAACAAAAAAGCACATATTGGACCATGTTTCGGAATTATTGGTCAATGACTCCCTCTCCTTAAAGCTTCCTAACCAAGTGTTAATTGCAACTGAAATATTGAAATTATTATCCACCTCAAGTATAGCAGAAAATGCCAGGACCTTCAACGCCAAGGAGTATTTCGATTTGTTGCAAATGGGAGCCAAGGTGAGAAATAATAACAAAATTAAGTTGCTCTCGACATTGGCTCTAGTAAAAGTATGGAGTTTCATCCAAATGGATAAAGCAAAGAGTGAATCTGCTTCGCTTGGCGTAGAAGATCTTGCAGATAATCTTTTGGGATTCATGAAAAGCTATAAAAAAGATTCAGATGAGGCCTCCTTGGAGTATTCAGTGGAAGGTTTGGCATATTTGTCATTGAATGCAAAAGTGAAGACCTTGTTACGAAGCGATGAAGATGTATTAAGCAACTTAGTGAGTATTCTCAAGGAAACTCACAAGACTGAATCTACTGATCCTGACTCTTTTCACTCGAGGGCTTCTTTGGTTTATGGTCTCACAACGATACTCTCAAACTTAACAAAATTGAAAGATTTGTCACAGTCTAGCAAAAGAACCATCAATTATTTGAAATCGGTGGCTACCCCGGGGTCTCAAAATAATGGCGAAGAAGATCAGACTGCTATCCAATTATTTAATAAGTCATTGATACTTGATTATAAAATCATTGATATTCTAACCACGTTAAAGGCTTACAAAGAGGAATCAGCAATCACTGATCAGAGACTGAACAATCTTGTAAATCAAGTCATTTCGGTTATATACCTGATATCAATGAATCAGGATCGAGTGGTCCGCAACGAAATGGTAAAACAAGGTGGCTTGACATTTATTTTGAGCTATTTGATCAAGCACTCTACTATTCAAAAAGGCGAAAATGGTGAAACTAGACCTATAAGTACAGATTTGGGGCTTATTGAAACAAGAATGCATTCTTTAAGAGCTCTAGCAAAGATACTTGTGTCCGTAAATCCAACACTTGCCTTTACTAAATATGACGTTAGAACTGCAGTTCCATTTTTAATTGAATTATTTGGTCCTGACATTTCCAAATATTCGGGTACATTGAGCGAAACGAATTCCCAAGAGCAATACTTGCACGAAATGACTAATCTAGACAAATATGAATCACTCTTAGCGCTTACTAATTTATCATCCGATGAGAAGAACTCTGACATCAAAAAATTGATTATAATGAAATCGTTTGACAGTCACTTGAACAACTTCATTATTGATTCTGATAGATTCCAACTACAAAAGGCTAGCTGGGAGCTAATCTCAAATTTGATTTCGGAACCGAGCTTATTAGTGAAGTTTTTCAATATAGATGCAGACGCAAATGGGAAGATTAACGATGAGAATTTGAACCGCTTGACATTATTGGTTAAGTTATTGAACTCAGAAGACGAACAATTTCAGATCGTGATTGCCGGCTTGTTGGTTAATGCCACATCGGAATTTGAACCAATCCCTCAAATTTTGGTTAAGAATGACGGCATCAGAAAAGAATTGGTAAAAATCATTATAGAAATATTTGACCATCAAACTTTGAGGAACGATCTTATAATTAGATGCAGCTACCTACTAATGAATTTGGTTTTTTCAGCTGCTGATTTGACTTCGGACGAATTGTCGTTGTTCTCAAAAGATGAAATACTCAAAGGATCCATCTCCAATGTTATTAAGCAAAATAAGGACAGGTCCATTTTAGAGGTTTTGTTCGAAGTTCTTAAAGCTATTCAGTAAGCTCACGGGCCAAAAACGATGATACAACGATAGATTGATATATTGGTAATTAAAAGATCTATGGGAATTTATAGAGTAAGAGACAATATGTATGTTAATATTGTTACAGTCAGTTTCTTCTAAATTTTAATGATGAATACTCTATTGAATTAGGCAAATTAAGTTGTTATTTTCGCTAGAAGTTAATGAGCCTTTGGGCTAATGTTTCTTGACTATGCTCGGCGGCAATGACAGACTTTTTTACCTTATTAGAGGATTTGTCACTATCAAGTTGAACTCTGATAGCCTTATGCAAATTAGACAAATAATCTGGATAACTAGAGCCACTGGTTGAAATAACAGACCCTTGTAACCCGTCTTCTACCATAAACTCTTTGAATTCATTGACAGAGCCATCGATTTGAGGTCTAACAATTCTGATACCTGCCAGTTCGACAGTTGGTATCCCAACGATGTGGGACTGGAAATATTTGATGATGTCTCTAGCCTGTTCCGAAATACGAGTTGGTAAATCTGGTAACTCATCAATAAGAGGCAGTATGTCTGAAACAGATTCGATTTCTTGTCCGAATAAATCTTTAAGAAGTAAAATGTTAGCCTGGGGATCAACCCAAACATAGATCGAAATACCATTGCACAAAATATATACCCCATGATCCATACTCTTAAATGTGAGCTCTTTGAATTTAGGTAAATCCACAAAACCATTAACTGGTTCAGTCAAAACATCATCTTCTTCTAAAGAGTGAAGCTCCACCAATGCGGGGTACAAGTGGTACATCAACCTTTCAATAGGCATATTGAGATACTGGAAAGCATCGGCCATTCTAGAATCAGCAGAAAGCCCCGTCGAATTACGAAGAGCCTTCGTCTTCACAAGCGATAAAATGTATAGTGGCAAGTGTTTCAATGAATCTGGGAAAAGAAGCTGATTAGTCAAAGTACGATTACGGTTATGCCCTAGTTCACTCATGGCTCTATACTGCGTGAAAATATCCACGAGTTTTTGATTAACCGAATCACGCAATTCAGATATCGGCTGCTTCCCAAGGAATGATAATGTATCTCTTAAAATAGCAGTAACAATTGCGTCTTCGTCAGCAAAATTGAAAACATCTTCAAGTCTTTCACTCACCGCCAATACCAAGTTAATAACCCTGACCTTTCTTATGCCTTGAGGATCAGTATACAATAATGCGGCCTGGAAATGACAATCGTACTTTGTACTCAACTTGCCATCGTATTCAAGAAGCACTGTGAAGGTCTGGTCTTCGCTTAACACAGGAATTATTGGATCTTGGGCACCTCCACTGACATTGGTTTCAGTTCCAGAAGAAGTCCCATAGTATTGACTCACTTGTAAACCATTAGAAGAACGCAATTTCAATTGAGCTTGGTAACCTCTAGCCTTTTTCAATGATCCCACAAATGTAGCAGTGAACGCTCTACCGTCTCTCTCTAGTTCAAAATTGGTCCATCTGCTTATGCTACCTCCAGTTATCGAAGACAACCATCCAATATTCGAAAGGTCCACTGATGTTGGGGATACAACATGAACATCTAAACCGACACTATTAGCTATGAAATCCTTGGCTAACAATTTGTAATATTCACTGTTTGGAAGAAATACTGCCTTCTCGACATCAGGAGCTGGTTGACGGCCGATAGCCTTGTTATCCTTGTATTTCAAGCCTCCCGGGCCCCAAGAAGGCAAAATAGACAAGACTGAAGTTATTTTTCCACCGCCTACAGCTTCAAGACACATCATTGCTGAGCGAAGAGCCACGGCAAACGCTGGTTCGGAATCAGCGATATATTCAGAATTGCACAACGATTCTAAATGATTAAGCGCATCTTCAATAACGTGTCTGCTTTCTTGGGCATCGGCGAAAAGGCCATCACTAAAAGGTACAAATGGATCCTCTAAGTCAGCAGAAACCACAATTTGAACCTGGTCAAGGACGGGTGACAAATTATAGAAATGAATTTTTTTATCGAAGGTAATTATTGCGACTCGGGGATGAGGGGCATCAGGATCCTCGTTGCCAGAGTATAAGCTGGCTCGAATCGCATCAGCCAATAGCACCGGTATATTCTGTTTTCTGCTCAGTTCAGAGATATCAATTAAAAATAAATGATGTAACGGTTTTGGATCATCTTTTGCTTCGGAAAAGTTATATTCGTTTGGAACCAATAAGTCGTATACTCCCTTATGCAATTCAGGACGTACAAATTTGTCTATACGTTGATTCTGACCGTCGAGCATGGCATTGTAATCGTTAGGAACCATATTGTTCGGAAATTGACAAATGTTACACACAAACCGTCCATACTGGGTAAATTGCATTGAAGGGTTCACGTAAGCTCTGCAACGGCGACATCTGATGGGACCATTATCCAAGGTATCATCAACCGGGACGTCGAGACGTCTCATATCCACCAATGGAATAGGAGCCTCTGTTTCGAGTAATGGAGCAAATGGTCTTATAGTGACAGAAACCGGCAATTTTGTTGCTTGTCTCAACTGTTCGGATTCTGGAACATAATACATGGTGGATCTCATGAATTTGGATGAGGCCGTTCCTTGGTCGGTGGCATGGAACTGGGTAGTGGCACTTGGTGGTATGACATTGTGGAACGTCAAAAACGACTTGTATTGACCATCCTCCGCAGTTACATACTCGTGATTGTTGTGATACCGATAATCGGATAATGAAAGCTCTTTGTTCTGGTTGGCATTCACACCAATATTCTGGGGTACTGAGTGTTGGAACCCTTGCTGTGAAGGTTCTGGTACTCCGGCGAATCCTCCTATAGCATGGCTCTGAGTAGGTAATGCCTGGGATGGAATCTGAGGATATCCAGCACTGGGCGGATGCGGAGACATGGCTTGGTTAGGATTGAACGGAAGAGAACTAGGAGGCTGTACCGGAGAAAAGACATTTGGCGACTGGTTGGCCAATTGGGCTGGTGGTAGCGGAATTTGTGGCGTGTTTACGCCAATGGTGGTGTTGGAACTTGATACTCCGAGTTCAGTGTGGAATGCTCTGGCGGGCCTCTTCTTTTTTGGCCTGGTGCTAGTGCTGCCCAAGTTAAGCGATTGCATGCTCAGGTTGAGTTCCTGGTGGTTCTGATCAGACGCAGCTGCAGCCTGGCCATTTCCCGGTTCGCCAATCGGCAAAGGTGGTTGATAAGACATGGTGGGAATTTAACTTCAAGATCGATCCAGTGTATTTTTTCATGCGCCAAATGTTAATAGGCTTAACGGAACCGGTGGTGGGTCGTGCCCCAGTATGGTGCAGCACCAAGAACAATTATGAATGTCCAAGAAAATCACTATTATCTGGGCATTCCGGGGAAATTATTATATATAAACACAAGTTCTGGTATGCCGAAATGTGGGACTTGGTGGCCATGGGAAACGAGTCCCTTCAGTACTTACAAGGCAATACCATACCCATCAACTGCTCGGTATACTCCTTACCGGGGGGTGAGATGAGTATGGAGGTATTCAATGAAACAGGACAGCGGCCGATCGAGTCTTGGTTTTTACCCGCATACTATGTCACAAACTGTCTGATCACAGACCTTATGAGCTTGGTAGTGACACTGCTGCGAGACTTGACAGAAGATGCCAACTCTCTGTCTGCTTATAACCACAGAGACAACGGGGATATGTTTGTTGCCCTCGTATTTATCATCTGTGCTTCATGTGTTTCATGCTTGATGCTCGTTCTATTCCTTTACCTAAGTCCAGCTCATAAACGCAAACCTATCCTGGCACAGATGGGCACTATCATGTATGCGGTGGTTACTACGTTTTTATTATCCAAAATCACCGATGGATCGACAGAGGAGTACTACTTGGATAATCTCGATATCGTGCGGCTTCACGAAATGATCTACATCAACAACGTTTTCCGAGTGACCATCGTCATATCACAGACACTAACTCATTTGGCATGGCTCCAGATAGTGATGCGACTTACCAAGGAACGATTCAAATGGAGGTCGATGTTGGTGGGTTCACTGTTAATCTTGGCATATTTCATCGTATGTGTCTATTACGAAATTCGCTTCAATGATACTAGTTCCATCTTCAGTTCGACCATTGAATCCGACTACTTAGGCTGGAGAATTGCGCGGATATCGATAAAATTGGTAATTGTATTGTGGCTAGCTGGCTCGCTTCTCTATTATACGGTATACATCAAGAATCCTCGGAAAGTGAGCTATTTGAGAAGATTAATACCCTTGGCTCTATTTAATTGGTTTTTGATCATTTCCCTTATCGTGCTCAACATACTTGCGTTAAGTGCATTCAAATCCGACTGGCTCGTCAAGACATGGCTCGAACTTGTTCCTTATTTGATTGAGATTATTCTCATAACCACCATTTGGGAATGGATCTTCAATATGGGTATCTTGGAAAAGAGATTGGAGCTTGTGGGGGTGTTAGGAAGAAAAATAAGTGTGGATGATGTAGCCAGTATCCATCTGGGCTCTCTGACAGAAAAATCCAAGAGGAGAGGGTTCTTGGATCTCTTCAGCAAATCGAGCCTTGCGGTAACCAAATATGATACTACGGGCTCTGAACAATCGAAAGATGGGCTCGGTAGAGTCCCCAGTACTCAAGTCCATCTCAGTCGAACCCTTTCTTTGGAGCCTCATGGACAGACTCTCACCCATGAAAATCAATACGGGGATCATCCACCAGAAATTGTTATTTACGAAGACACCGACATCCTGAATCGACAACACATCAATACCCAACCATCACAGCATACTAATGAAAATCAAATCTACACCCATTCTTCTATAGGCGCTGGCAGTTTTGACGAAGAGATTGTGGACAATTACGAAATCTGGGAGGAGGAAGGCGAGGGCTCTGTTCAGGGACCGCATGATCCTCCACCGTTCGAACCCCACCCAGGGTTCAGTACCGAAGACTATTGGCCCACGAGAAAGCAGTAATATCAGGCTGGCCCTACTACTATTTCGTGGACCTGGGATAATGTTTATAGACTAATAGAAGGATTCATTCCGCGGATGGCACTCTTAATGGGAGCTGCACTTTTGTACTGCATACTGTAGAAGCTTCTAGAAAACCCCCAAAACTGTGACCTTAGGGGTCAGAAATACATATATATATCAGAAATCATTCCTGGAGGTGCCATCGTAAGTGGCAAGTCACAAATGCTAAGAAGAATACCCAAAAGAGCAGTTGCGTCTGCAATTGAGGCTCGAGCCTCGTTGTGCACCTCAGCTGTCAGGTTATCGAATTTAACAACTATAACTAGCAACGATGAAGCCAGAAGAACGGCTAATATGAAATATGCTTGGGCAAGGCTTCCAGTAACCAGCATAGGAGGATCCTTAATGCTGACCAGATCATTCCATTCGAATATGCCAAAGAACATGCAAATGCAAATGAACCAAGAAGAAGATAATCGACCCGCATTGGAAAAGTTTGGAAGTAACTTAACCGATATGGCAAAGGACGGGAAACTTGATCCCGTAATTGGCAGAGACGAGGAAATAAGAAGAACAATTCAAATTCTTTCGAGAAGAACCAAGAATAATCCAGTATTAATCGGCAATGCTGGAACAGGTAAAACAGCAATAATGGAAGGTCTAGCCCAACGAATATTGAGAGGGGAGGTTCCTGATTCAATGAAAGACAAACAAATAATCACTCTTGATTTGGCCGCAATTATTTCCGGAGCAAAATTTAGAGGAGATTTTGAGAACAAATTGAAACAAATCTTGAAAGAGGTGGAAGAAAAGGATGGCAAGGTCATTTTATTCATCGATGAGTTGCATCTTTTGATGGGTTTGGGTAAGGCAGAAGGCTCAATTGATGCCTCGAATATGTTAAAGCCTGCCCTTGCTAGAGGAAAACTTTCTCTTTGTGGTGCTACCACCATTGAAGAATATCGTAAATACGTTGAGAAAGATGCTGCTTTGGCAAGAAGATTCTCGCCGGTTTTAGTAAATGAGCCAACTGTCCAGGACACAATTTCCATTCTTCGTGGTCTTAAAGAGAGATATGAAGTTCACCATGGTGTACGTATTACCGATGGTGCATTAGTCACAGCAGCACTCTACTCCAACCGTTACATCAGAGACCGTTTCTTACCTGACAAGGCAATTGATTTGGTCGATGAAGCATGCTCAACGTTGAGATTACAACACGAATCCAAACCAGATGCTATTACGCAATTGGATAGGCAGGTCATGACCATTGAGATTGAATTGGAATCTTTGCGTAAAGAAGAAGATCAATTATCTCTTGATCGTAGGAACAAATTGGAAGACGACTTGAGATACATAAAAGAAGAGTTGAAGGAATTTACTGAGCAATGGGAGGCCGAGAAGAGTCTGATTGATAATATCAAGAAGGCGAAGTCAGAATTGGAACAGGCCAGATTCGACTTGGAACAATACCAGAGAGAAGGAAATTACGGCAAAGCATCTGAATTACAATACTCTACCATTCCTCAGCTCGAAGACCAATTGAAGGAAATGACAGAGAAGGAATCGGCAGCAACTAATTTATTGCATGATTCCGTGACCTCAGATGATATCGCTAATGTCATTTCAAAGATGACTGGTATCCCTATTAACAACCTTATGAAGAACGAGATTGACAAACTTTTAGATATGGAATCTACTTTGAAGAAAAGAGTTGTCGGTCAGGACCAGGCTATTCAATCAATCGCTGATGCTGTTAGATTGCATAGGGCTGGTTTGACTAGTGATCAAAGACCCATCGCTTCATTTATGTTCTTGGGTCCTACTGGTACCGGTAAAACGGAATTGACTAAAGCGTTGGCAGAATTTTTGTTCAATGATAAATCTGCCGTCATCAGGTTTGATATGTCGGAATTCCAAGAGAAGCACAGTTTGTCGAGATTAATCGGGTCACCACCCGGATATGTTGGATTTGAAGATAGTGGAGAATTAACTGAAGCAGTCCGGCGTAAGCCATATTCAGTCGTTTTGTTTGACGAATTTGAAAAGGCCCATAGTGATATTTCTAAGTTGTTGTTACAAGTACTTGATGAGGGATCATTGACTGATACCCATGGAAAGCACATTGATTTCAGGAATACCCTTATTGTAATGACATCAAACATTGGACAGGAAATATTGTTGTCAGATAAGGATACCCATGACGATGGACATATCAACGAGAACACCAAACAGGAAGTCAAAGATGTTTTGAAGCATTATTATGCTCCCGAGTTCCTTAATCGTCTTGATGAGGTATTGATATTCAACAGATTATCCAAGGAATCGTTAAAGAGAATCTTGGATATCCGTTTGTCTGAATTTGACGAGAGATTGAAAGACAAGAGAATAACCCTCAAGTTGTCTAACGATTCGAAGAACTTACTTTGTGATCTTGGGTATGATCCGATTTATGGCGCTAGACCTTTAAACAGGGTATTACAAAAAAAGATTTTGAACCCTCTTGCAATGTATTTAATCAAGGGACAAGTCAGAGAAACAGAAACTGTTGAAGTTGTGGTTGAAGATGGTGACGTCCGTGTTAAGCCAAACCACGAAGCTGTTCAATAGCTTTCTAGTGGGTGATTGTATTTAGTTCCAAATGTCTGTAAATAATAAGATTCTACTAATTGATAATTCGTAACTGAATAATTTATAACTGAAAACACAATTGAAATATATAAAAACGTTGAAGCATTTATGCTAATTTTATACCACTAAACTACAACACTCTGCCAACAACGGCTCCGTCGGCAATCCGCTTTTCACTATCATCTACTTTTTTCAATGATTTCCCGCCTGTAATCTGGCCTAATAATGCTCCTATATCAGGAGCTCCTCCCAGTTGTGGAACTGGGCCCAAGCTAAGTGCTGGAGGGGGTGGCGGACCTGGTGGTGGTGGTGGACCACCTGACATTCCTTGAGGTGGAAGAGTTGGAGGTGGAGGTGGAGGAGGGGGTGGTGGACCTGGAGGACCCCCTGGAATTCCTTGTGGTGGAATAGTTGGAGGTGGAGGTGGAGGTGGAGGTGGAGGTGGAGGTGGAGGTGGAGGTGGAGGTGGAGGTGCCGAGGGAGCACCTGGGACCGCTTCAGTTGGAAGTGGTGGAGGTGGAGCATCTGGAATACTTGGAGGAATGATTGGTGGTGGTGCCAGATCTACGGCGGGAACTTGAGGTACATCTTCCATTGGAGTTCCCTCACGAGGAGTTTCAGCAGATTTGAATGAATCTGCATCGCTGGATTGTTCCCTAGCTTCTCTTGCGGGTGCATCACGTTCTAGGTTGTTTGAAGGAGGCACTGGGAGAGGTGCTTGTGAGTCCGAATCAGTTGTAGACCTCGAGGGAGGTTGGGGCATTCCTCCAAACAAAAGACTGGCCAAATGAGCTGCTCCTGCTCTGTTTGGTACTTCTTCGTCGCTCGAATTGTTCTCCTCGGCGTCACTCCAATCATTATCATCGGCTAACCCTCTTTGCGACGCTCTTTGAGCAGCAGCCTTCTTGGCATCAATACCGTCACCTTCCTTTGACGTGGGCTTGAAAAATGGATTGGTGTTGGTGCGAGGGACAGACGATGCCGACGGTTGCTGAGTCATCTTGGCAAACGGATTGCTTTCATGAGGCTTTGGTTCTGGAACAGCCGGAGCCTCTGAATTTGATTGTGCTTGCACTGGTTCAGTGGAAGCTGGCACTGATACGGTGGGTTCTGGAGCTCTAGGTGATGAAATCGCTGGAGAAGGAATCGCTGAAGAAGATACCGCCGATGATGAAATATCGGGCGAAACAAAAGTTTGTGCTGGTGGCTTGGTTCCCTTGTTTGATGAATTTGGACCATAAGTAGGGACAGAAGAAACTGGTTCGTCGTCATCAGACTCTTCATTTTGCCTTTTCTTCAATTCATCCATTTCTCTTCTGATACGGGCCAATCTTTCTTCCTTTTGCTGCTGTTTCTTCAATTTTCTTTCTTTCTCTTTAGCTTCCATTTCTTTTTTCTGTTGAATCAAAGCTGCATATTCTGGATCATCATCATCATCCGATGATTCGTCGTGGGGACTCTGTTCATGCAGTTTCCGATCTTGCTGTTGTGCTACAGGCTGTGCAGTCTGTGGTTGAGCAATTTCTTGCCTGACTGGTTCAGGCTTGGATTCCGGCTTTGAAACCTGTCTAGGTTGTGATTGCATCTCCAGTGCAGGCTCTGTTTTTGTTCTAGAAATGCCCAACTTGGCCAATCTTTCGTTCATACGCTTTTGGGCTTGTGCCTTGATATAAGCACTTCTTTCCTCTGGAGTTCTATACTTTTCAGCAGGTGACTCAAGAGTAGGAGTAGATACTTGCGAAGACGAGTTGGAACTTATGGGTGCGGCCCGCGCTGGCACAGATTGTTGAGTGGTCAATGATTCACTAACATTATTTTGAGAAGCGAATCTCTTCAAATCTTCGATAAATCTACCAACTTCTTCGGAGACACCGCTACCCTTTTCCCACTTTTCATCACCAAAGCTTTCCTTGCTAGTACTTTGCAAGTTGGTAAGCACTCCATCTTCTAATTCCTTGATACTGGACTCTATATCGTTGACAGCTGCCGATTGATTTTGACTTTCTTGTCTAGCCCTGTCTGTTTCTTGCTTTAATTTGAAATCCAACTCCGAATCGGTACCCGAACTAGAAGACCTACCAGTCAAGGCAGCCATACGCTCCTTCAACTTCTGTTTGGAATCCCACTTTTTTCTATCAAGATCGGTAACTTCACCATTTGGACCGGTTCCAACAATTTCGGAATCTCCTGAATTAGGTTTCCAGTTAGGATTTTCTTTCAACAATTTTGCCTTCAACAAATCAGTCTTTGCTTTGGCGATTTCATGATTCACATTATGAATTCTTGAAATCAAAGAAGGAACCCGATCCTTGGTAAGATGGTTAAACTTATCCAACAATTGCTTTTTCTCATCAAAAGACCCGTTGACTGAACCAGATTGGTTAAGCTTGTCTTGAACATCACGAATTTTTTGCTTCAAAGTTTGAATATCTTCGTTATGCTTCTGATCAGCTCTACGCTTAGAAAGGGCTAGATCCTGATCTTCCACATCCAGAGCATCTAATAGAATTTGTTTTTGACGTACCATCTTTTTTAATTCTTCGATGGTCAAATTAGGATCAGAAGAAGATGTACCTGTGTTATCGTTATTGTTTGATTCAGGAGCATCGCTCTTTCTTCTATGGCGAGCTCCAGAAACATAGCTAACATGTTCATCATCGTTCTTGAATCTTTTACCGTCAGATTTGGTCTGCTTGACTGGATTTCCTTTAGTTGCGTTGGAACCGCCCCTAAGGGAATTCTTCAATGAATCCATCGAGTCCTGTAAATACTTTGTTGAAGGAGGTATCAATTCTGGGGGTAATCTAATAGGCAATTCAAATCCATTTAATCTTCTGTAAACAAGGTGCATCGCAACAGCAAATTCATCCTTGTTCAACTTCCCTCTATCATTGGAGTCAGCCAAGGTCCAAATTGATTCTAAATCGGGTCTGCTTAAACCAGATTTGCCAAAGATATTCAAAGCCACATCTCCATCGACGTAGCCTCTTCTTCCTGTATCCCAGGCTGAAAAAATACCATCGTAAATCAGCTTCTCTTGTTTCGTAATCGCCCATGTGACGTTGGACTTCAAGCTACCACCCATAACATCTTGTAAGTTATTGGATGGAAGCTGAGCATTGGGTAAAAAGTGTTGCTGCATAGCGTTTAAGCCAGGAATACCACCAGTGGGTGTATGAACAAATCCCCATTCACCAGGCTTACCTGTAGGTTGGGATTGCAACAACCCTGTTGCTTGTGGCTGAATTCCAGTTTGCTGAGGTTGAAACCCCGTTTGTTGAGGTTGGAAACCCATTTGCTGAGACTGGAAACTCGCCTGCTGAGGTTGGAAACCTCCTGTCTGCTGAGGTTGGAAGCTCGTGGTGGGAGGTTGGAAAGATGATTGGTTTTGAAAACCAGTAGTCTGTGCTTGAAGAGGCCCTGTTCTTTGAGCATTCAACTGAGGTTGGAAACCGGTACCTTGCGCTTGTAATGACTGAGACTGAAAGCCAGTAGTTTGAGCTGGCAAAGGACCTGTCTTTTGCGCTGGGATCAAACCCGCTGTTTGCTGCGGTTGCAAAGCGATCAAACTGCCACCACCCGTACGCTGTTGCTGTAAAGGAAGACCGGGACCAGTGAGTTGTCCAGTCAAAGGTGCAGCACTACCAAAACCAGTCTGCTGGGGTTGGAATGAAGTTGTCGGAGGGGCATAATAACCCGTTCCTTGGGGCTTTAACCAATCATCTTGTGTATTCTTAGGAGCAAACGGGGTGTTTGCCAAGATATTGGCAGGATCCTCTGGCACAGAAAAGTTGATTGCATCTACAAAACTCTTGACCTCATTCTGCCATTTCTGGGGAAGGACTGATGGAATGGACTCACCCCTTTTGGCCATGCTGCACAAATGCAAACTCAAAGCAAACTCAGGAAATAACAATGATCCGTTCTTGAGGGTGTCAGACAACGACCATATCTCGGCCAATGTCACTGGAGGCAAGCCGGATCTCAATAAAATCGTAGACGCCGAGTCCCCACCGATGGTTTGTTCGCCTTTTGGGACGGCGGTTCTAAACAAATGCTCGTACTTCTTTTGTTCTTCAGCAGTAATAAACGATAATCTAATACTGGGAATCTTGAGCTCACTGTTTTCGATCACAGTAGGTCCTGCTCCCGCCTGGCCAAATCCAGTTGGCTGAGTCTGAATATACCCAGTCTGCTGGGGCTGCAATTGCGGTGGTTGACCAAACCCAGTGGCTTGTGGTGGAAAGGCCTGATTCGAGTAAAAGTTCGATTGCTGCTGTGGTTGCTGCTGGACTTGTTGTTGATAGAATCCAGTAGCCTGTCCTTGAAGTTGAGGCTGCTGGAAGTACCCGGAAGCCTGCTGCTGGGGCTGCTGACCAAACAGCTGGGGAGGCTGCTGTTGGTTAGGATAGCCACCACCAAACCCCGTTGGCTGGGAATTGAATCCCTGGGGATGCTGCTGCTGTTGATACGGATTGTACATGGCGCCGTGAACAGGTTGATGGAGGACAGATTTCGTTTTAGGAGAGCTTGAGTGGACATAACCTGTAAATCTCAACCTGCTAATTTCCTACGTGTCCCCACCATTTGCAGCCGTAGCAGTTTCACCCACCTACGCTAATAGAGACATATGGCAATAAGAAGCTCAACAGAAAGCATATCTACGAAGGATATTTGAGCTTTTCGAGATTTTTTTTTTTTATTTATCTGTACTCTAGATACTTTTATCGATTTCCAAAGGTTCAGCAAAAATGGAAACTATTTTGTCTGTTGAATGGTTTACACAACTAGTAAGAGCATACCTGAACTGCTAGGCGTACGTGCATTTTGCTGGTGTTATAGATTGTTCTATTTATTCTACTGTAATGTTTATCCTCAAAAAAATACAAAGCTTTTCTCCCAATATGGTAAATTCGATATTGGGCAATATCTTCAATACCAAATTAATTCTTGTTGGGCATACACTCATCCCAGAAATTGACTTCGAGAGCAGTGACATCATTAAACATATCAACAAGTTGATCTAATCTTTCTTGACTCAAAGCGTTGTCGTTAAAAAGATCCTGCAAGGCTTCCTCGCCTTCTCTGTATGCCTCTCCGTACCAGTCAGAACAATAATCATCGATCCATGATTGATAAACTTCGAACTTCTCATCATATTCTGGCGTTGGAATCTTCAGTCTGATTGCCTTCGCATATTGTCCTGCTTCATAGTAGCCAAAAAGACAAGGTGATAACGCAATCTTGATGCCAAAGAAATCTTCGTTTTTGCCCATTTTGAGTAAGTAATCACAATATGCTATACACGCTTTACCGGGCTTAAGGTCGGCATCGATATCAATATCTCGTTCATAGTCAATATTGTACTTTCTGTTCAACTTCTCCTTGTGCCTTTCAATCTCGTTGACTATATTCCCTATCACCAATGCTTCCGCGTGGGTCTGTTTGTAGGAAGGAGCAACCGATGCGATTAGTCCATGGACCTGAGCATAGTTGACAAGGTAATAGTAGTCTTGCTTCAAGAAGTAAAGAAAATTATTAAAAGGTAACTCGTTTTCAGCGATTAATTTAAGGAAGGGATGCTTGGTATACCGTTCCCAATTTTGCTTTATTTTTGGGTGAGTTGTCAAGTATTCTAAAGCGTCGACTCCCTTAGGAAATGCTGATTCTGATTTTTGAATACTGGTAATCGCATCCATGTGTAATGCTGGCTTTACAATGTGATTCAATGGTCCGTTTCCAAAGCCTAGTTTTTGTTTCTGGCTTGACATTCCTTTGTGAACATAATCAATCCCCAAGGCCACTGACTGATCCAAGGATTTCCCGTTAGCCAAATTAGCACTAATAGACGACGCCAAAGTACACCCGGTGCCATGTGTGTCTTCAGAATGTATATAGTCTGATTGAAATATTGTCACTGAGTCAGTACTAGCCTTGTAAAGGACATCTAGGATAACTGTCGAAGGAGAAGGTACCTTTTCTGGGCGATCCAACTCGTTGTTCCACGGGATATGTCCCCCTTTAACCAAAATATTTTCACATCCAATGCTTTTTTGAATATCCTTCACGAATGTGACAAAATCTGCTCTGGAATTGATTTCTTTGGAATACTTTTGACCTTGTGAGATCTCATAGAGCGCTTGTGCTTCAGAATAGTTGGGAGTCACAATATAGGCATTACGGATCAAAGTATCGATAGAATACTTTAATCCTTCCTTGTCAAACAATCGGGATCCTGAAGTGCTGATCATTACTGGGTCAATAACAAGCTTGACATCCTGCTTCTTCAAGTCCCCAATATAACCACTCAATGCTTGAATTGCTTCCACAGTCAACATCCCAGTCTTGATAGCTTTCAACGGAGCCTTACCTTGGTCATATCCGTAGAGGAAGTCGGCAAAGTTCATCTCAAAGATGGACTCCACGAGTGGAAGTGGTGTTTTCTCGAAAGTCTTGACCCGCTGGGTGTTCTGGGCTGTCAATGCCACTATACATGTCAAAGCATATACGTTGTGAGCAGTCAAAGTCTTGATATCAGCCTCAATTCCAGCGCCTCCAGAGCTATCAGAGCCGGCTATGGTCAAAACCGCGGGTAAAGCAACCGGTTCTACCTTGGGGGCAGTAAGTTTAATAGTAGTTGTGGTTAACATTGCTGTCAAAGCTAATTTGATTATTACATCTGCTATATATATGACAGCATCGGCTGAGATCTCTCCATGCGCATATATTATGCGCATAGAAGTCATTCTTCTTCATATGATCTATTGATTCGCGATAGGAGCGGATATTGAAATTCATGGGCAGAAGTTAATGCGACCATCGAAACACCATTTCAACCCTAAAAACGCATCTATTATCTCTATTACTCACTAGAATAGAACTATTTATTGTAAAATAATCACTGGGTGGTCGAAGCTTGGGAAGCTCTCTTTTTTCCAAGGGAATCGTAATATTCCACTAGCTCGTGTTCACTCTTCAAAGTTTCCTCTCTGTAGCTCAATCTGATCTGAGGAACATTGGTCTTTTCAATATTATTACCTTGGACACCTCCAAGCATGAATTGTTTGCCCAACCAGTGCTTTTTAATGGTGGCTTCCCACCCGGATTGTTTGACAGAATTGTACGCCAACTCACACATATCCACACTGGACATTTTGTAAATCTGCGCAGCCACGGAATATTCCTCGATCAATGGCTCCTTGGTGTACGAAAATTGTAATGGATCATCGGTGGAAAGTGACACATTCATTCCTTTCTGGAAAAAGTTGTAGAACGGGTTCTTATCATAAGTTAAGAATAAGGCATTGTTGGAAAGTGGAGACATTGCAAGTCCAATCTGGTCTAAGTAGTACAAGTATTGGATAAAAGGAAGTTTTCTTAACAAGATACCATGCGAAATGGAGTGCGAGGTCAAGAACGCACTTATTAAGTGTTCGGGATCACCCGCTTCTCCACAATGAGGTCTAAGTACAAACGTATTGTATCCCAACTCCTTTCTTAACTTGTTCAATGGAGTCAAATTCACATACAAATAGTACAACCAGTAAGAGTAAGGAGGATTGGCCACACCTTCCCACTTATCAGCTGGTGGGAATTTCCTTGATGACATTGATTTTTCACTCTTTGATTCGTCATCAACGGAATCAAACCCTACTACTCTTTGCAAAAACACATGGAGCTTTGGATGAGACTTTGGATTAACCGAAACTTCGAACAATGGTTCAAAAAGGTTCTTCAAGATGTCCTGGAAGTTTTCCACGTTATTGTTCTTCTTATATAAGTCATATAATCTTGGCACTTGGATGAGCCATCTCACATTATGACTGAATAATTTATTGTCCACAACCCAAGATGCCAACTTGTCCCATTCGTCAAGTGACCTTCCGTAAATCGAAATTCTCAACTCGTTCATTTGGTACTTGGAACTTTCAAGATCTTCAAACACCTGCTTAGTTAATTCTGCTAAGTATCTTCCATTAATAAAATTGTCCGTTTTCAAGAAAATCTCTCTCAATCTAGACTCACCTATAGGATTATACTTCAAGTTGAACTTGTCGAACCTGTGGAAAGTATCTGTGTGGGCATGCATATCTAAGGTGTCGATGGATAAATCATAGGCAGATAATTTCAAGGAATCGAATACCTGTTGCAAGGTCAAGATCTTGCCATCTCTGAAGATCACTTGCTCATCAGGGTTGGTCTTTAATTTAAATTTGATGAATCTCAACAAATGCTTCTGGTTCATACAGGCGGAATGGTGAATGTGGGTATCGACCTTACGAACATTGTAGAAGTCTCTATGCGGATTCCTTTTCGATTGCTTGTTTTCTTCAAATTCATTCAACAAGTAGTACAAGTTCCATTTGGCTTCCAAGTAGCTCAATCTCTTGAACGCGAACGACTTGGCGGGCCCATCCGAGGAGATCTTGATAACCTTGTTAAGGTCGAGATAGTATTCTCTCAATGTGGGCAATTTCACAATCAGTTTATTCGTGGCGATATCAATCACTTGATACACATCATTAGCCAACACCCAGGTATAATCTTCAGTTTTTCCTGGAATAACACAATTTTCGAAAACGAAATCCACCTTCTCCTCGTCATCAGGACCAGGGATCTGGTTGAACCTATTCTTGGATTTATAAGTGGGTTTAGGAGGTGGTGGGTAGATATTCCAGTCATCAGCATTTTTAGGATTCTCCATTTCGTCCTTCTGTAATGACAAATCCAAGTATTTGTGTCTAAGATCAAGACAAGCCTTGACATTTTCAAACAAATCGATCAACTCGTCGGAAGGATATTCCTCGGGCAAAGCGTTGGCGTTTGCGCTAGCACTTTGGGTGTGGTTATTGTTATGAGGAGCTGCTGAGGGGCTGGGGTGAAAGTTCAAATCGCCCGAAAGATTCCTAGGTAAGTCGATGATGGAGGACCTTCTCCGGACACTTTTGGGACTACCTGGTTGGTGGGGATCTTCAACACCGTGTAACGCCTCAAATGCCTTAACCTTAAGATCGTGGTCCTTCATGAACCGATCCTCAGTGGTGGAATAATTGGAGTTGTAAGACTTGGGCATATCCTCGTCTTCGCTTTCTTGATCATAACCTCCTTGATTAGTTTCCACGTCGTATTCAATGGATGGGTCCATTTTTGCACGATTGAAATCGTCTGTCATTTCCATGTTGAAGTGAGACATGTTGTTAGTGGCGACCGGACGAAAGAACCCGAGTCAAGTGATATACGAAATGACAGTAGTCGTGCCGTGCCTATCAGGATAACAACGTTGTTCCGACGGGATGTCACCGGAACTGACGTCAGGTGAGACATCGAGTTCCGGCTTCCTATCTCTAGGATAGGGTTTCTTGAAGGTAATACTTGGGAGCAAAAAAGTATAATTCAAAGTTAGCTCGGTGTTTTCAGACTATCGTGGGTTATGTATTGCCAATTGATAGAACGAAATGGTTAATATTTGGTTGACTTTGCTCTGAAGATATTCTTGAATTTCCGGGCAATATCCCCGGAACTCTTGGTATGCTCGATGCACCCCATCAAAATATATGATAAGTAACTATGTAAATCAGGCTGGGCGTTGCAAGGGGTAACGGAGGACGCTAAATACTGGGTTTCTAGGTCCAGTGGAGTGCAGCGTGTACTCCAAGGTGGCTCCGGGGGCTCGTAGGGAGTCCGTAGGGAGTCCAATTCAAGCAATTTTGCAACCGTGAGGCTGAAAAATATGAAAATGTCTTAACACCAGTCTTCTCGGCTACGTTAGTGTTTCTCAAAGGTATATTGAATATCATAATGAACTGAAAACGAACTAAAATACATTTACGGGCCCATCTTAGCAAAATAAATAACCCACGGCAAAAAGCCACCGAAAAATGGAAATTATGTGGAATCAGTAGCAAAGCATTAGGTCGTAATACTGACACTTAGAGTCAGACTGAGGGGGTTGGTGATGGTATGATTAGAAGTAGTCGACTTACAATGCAGAGCTAATATCTCCCAAAATATTTCCAAGGAAGTCATCGCTGGAGGTGCTGTTACCGCTGGCTGCGGTAGTAGTTGGTACAGCAGTGGTTTGGACTCTGGTAGCAGTAGAAAGAGTGGTTGGCTTTGCGGCAGTGTTGTTAACAACAGGACTTGGGGAATTGTTGATTCCACTGTCGTTAGAGGAGCCAGAAGAGCCAGAAGAAGTGGTGGAAGTGCTGGTGGAAGTGCTGCCAGAGAACAAGTTACCAAGGTTGCTGATGACAGTTGGCAAAAGGTTGTCATCGTTCAAGATTTGTTGGAAAACGTGACCAACAATACCAGATTCTGAGACAGAAGTAAGGATTGGTTGCAAAGCGGTCAAGTTCAAGCCGGAGATTTCGGATCCCAAGTTAGAGAGGACTCCTGCGAGAATTTCAACCACAGATTTTTCGAAGGATGAACTGCTGAGCAAAGAATGAACAGTTGCTTGAATGAGACCAGAGTTCTCGACAGAAGTCAAGATGGTGGTCAACAAGTCAGCAATGTTGTCTCTCTTATGGATTGAGGAGTACACTTCTCTCTTGCCCAAAGCTTCAAGAATTTCATCTCTCTTGGCCAAAGCTTCAGGAATCTCATCTCTCTTGAGGAGGTTAGAAATAAGTCCTTCAGCACTCAGGATGATGGAGCTGAAGTCAATGGCACCCGAGGAAAGAAGGTCCTTGCCCACTTGCAAGATGTATGGGAAAAGATTTGGGTCTTCCAATATGCTGGAGATCAAACCATAGGCCAAACCCGACTTGTCCAAGGCAATGAAAAGATCGGTGGTATTGAGCTCTGGAGCAATTGCCAAGATATCGGTCAACAATTCACCGGCAAGCTGTCTGGTGTAGTTGTTACTCACGATGAATTCAATGGCAACAGGAGTGAGGTTGGTGTCCTTTAAGCCCTCCAAAACATCGTCCAAGTATTGGGTGTAGTTATTGTCAACCAAAAACAGGTTGACTTCACCAGCGATGCTCTCGAAGTCAATGCTGGACAAGATGGCTGGAATTTCATCCACAATCTCGGAAATAATGGTGTCAACAATTCCTCTCTTGTCGAGATTGAAGTCTTCAGTCACAGGAGCAACTATTTTGGGGGTGGCAGCAGCCGACACTAACGTAGTAGCAGACAAAAGTGTAGTAGCCAATACTGAGATCTTCATTGTTCAAGTTAGCGAATGACGTGTTATGGGATGAATTCTTTGCAATTGGCTGGGGGGGGGCACTCTTATTTAAATTACCTCCGTCCTCGAGGATCCGGGGGCTTCAGGAACCAGGCCACAGGTGTTATTTCTGTTTCCGGTATTTGCATCATATATTTGGCGCTTTGGTCAAGGTAATAACTGCATTTGGTATAGTTCCGGTGTTTGGGATACTAGGATCCACTTACATTTCCTAATGCGGTAATGCGATCCCTTCCGTAATAGGTACCTATGGTTTTGTGGTGCACCTCGAGACGATAATGTCACGTGATACAGGCTGCAACTCCATATCCACCCCATAATGTTTCGAGTTAGGGAAGTAATACCAAAGGAAGCCTAAATCTCAATTCAGTACCATTGTTTTCGGTCCGGTAGGGTAACAATTGCTCAAAACTGTAATCGTGTGGTCCTGGGCGCTCATGCAAAAGCGGTTCTGCATTCTCCGCCACGGTTGCATGGTCTGGGGATGGGGGCTGTGGTTGTTTCTGAGTCGGTTCAAACTCAACGAGATTGAGCTTAAATACCACAAAGTACTTCAAGCTCATTAGTGACGTCGCTTGGAATTGCTGGGTCAAGTGTCTGGGGATATGGAGCGAGCCATTGACTAGCGTGCTTGACCCAGAATCGTTCTCGTAGTCCATCATAGACGATGCAAACGTATTGAGCTTCCATCTGGGGGAGCATGCATACACATGTGTAACGTCTTTGTTTTCGGGATCCATATTACTGTGGAATATCTCATGAGCTTCGACATAAGCTATGATGCCTGTGACTTTGGTATGTTTGCTGTGTCCTTCAGGGTTGATATTGACGATAAATGAAATGTCCTGGCCTATATGATAGTAAGGGCGAGACACACTGATGAGACACAATTCGGCATTGTTGACTCTCAATTGGTATTGGGTCTTTAGGTGCGCTGGCAATTGTGGAATCAATCCTTGCGGAATGTCACTTAGATCATCGGTCCCTTGATTAATGCTCTTTTTCCGTTCGTGTGATGAAATTTTGGGCATGTTGTAAAGATCGGACTCGATGAGCACCGACAAGTCATCGAGAAATGATGCTCGAGAGTCGCCTGCGTCTTCCTTTCTCAGCTCTTTGGGCAGCAGTTCTTCGAGATCGTGTTGCCACGCCTTGTCAACGATACACCTTTGCAAATAGTCTCTCTGGAGCCACTTTTCGTGGGTTCCTACTCTCTTTCCCTTGACATCGAAGGGGAAATAGACATTGCACGGCACCAATTTACCATTATTCGACTCCAGAAACCCGGCAATCAAGGAGTATTTTATGCTAATCATCCCCTGGTCACCAACTGGTCCCGTCAGCCTCGTATTGTAGGAAGGAGGTAACTCCGAGTTGGGTTGAAATTTAACCTTGAAGGACTTGGAGGACGATGGTGCGATCGAAACGTCTGAAAACAACAATGCTTGCGAAGTTGTGTAGAAAGGTAAGATGGTGGAAGTGATATCACTTAATTGGAGCTTGGTTTCCTCCGGTTCGGGTTCGCCCAACGGATCAAATTTGCGTGGTGGTCTATGCGAGTTAAAAGTGTAAAGTAAATCATGAAGGTTGTACTTTTTCGATAAACTTATTAGCTTCACTTCCTTGTCGATCGTGAGATCATTCACACCGCCTAGCTTATCCCCCAATACCATGGGCGTCTTTTTGTTTTCGCGGATAAACTGAGTCTGACTGATCCAATGCTCTTTGATGCCATCCTCCGCTTCATGGCCTTCGTTATCTTCTACCGCTTCGTCGTGGTACTGGCTAACATACTCCTGGTTGTCCCACCATTGGAGTTTTCTGGAGCCCAAATCCATGGGATTGGCATTGTCGTCGGTGGAAAGCCCGTAATTAAGCAAGACATATCCAAACAATTGGACGTAGCCAAGGAACAATTGAACTTCACCGCCAGAGGGCGCGTCACTTTTGGCGCTGTCAGCTTCTTTGCCTCCGAATATTGACCCTAACCACCCGCTGGCGGGTTTGGAGTCAGGTTTCTCTTCGGTGGGGTTGACGATCACTGGCTCGTGCAGCACGTTATGGAGTCCAATGGTGCACTCCGTAGGCCCGGGGGTATCATGCGACTCTTTGGAGTATGTGAGCGAGATGTGGAGCTGCTTACTGACCTGCTTGATATACTGGGGCTGCGTCATTGGGCTGTAGACGTGTTCCAGTGGTGGGAACCTTCAAGTGTTGGAGTGACACGTGACGCACTGTCTCTGCTGGGTCTACCCACAGTCCTACAGCCTTCAGCTATATAATATATATTTTTGTGCTTGCTAACGTGTTTTGGCCCATGGGAGCTCATAGTACACTTATAATACAAGTCCTTCTCCCCATTTAACCAATGCTCTCACCACGGATGATAAAAGGTGAGGCCCTTTTGTTTATATATAGTATGTGTGGGAATATCCCACTGAGTCTATGCTTTACTCCACTTTCTGAGACATCTGCGAATTGTCTATTGGTGCCTGTATGCCCTCTTGCTGGATGTGAGCCATTTGTTCTTCCTGGGAAATGCCGTCGCTCGAGGTACCGTTGACGCCGTTTATCTGGTGGAAATCCAAAATCTCACTGTACATCATCACTCTCCATGTATCCACCGGCAAGTCCGCATCGTTAAAACTCCAATCGAATTTTGATTCACATACAGGCTCATCGGTGGGGTCGTGGAATGGCTCCATGTATGGGTGCTCCAACGCCTGGGCAGCGGTGATTCTCTTCTTGGGGTCAAAGATCAACATCTTTTCCAAAAGGTCGATCGCTTCTGGTTCCACATGGGTACATTGGGCAAATCTTTCACTGAATGGAATAGGCTCTCTGTGAGGCAAGGATTGCACGAATCTCAAGGTGTTTTCCGAAAGAATGGTGCCGATAACGTCTGCAGGGGGAGAACCGAGTAACTCGGTGATAATGGAAAACTGGTGAACATGATCTCTGCCGGGGAACAAGGGCTTGCCCTCGATTATTTCTGCTAAGATACATCCCACAGACCATAAATCGACTTCGGTGTCATACTTTTGCCATGTTAACATGATTTCGGGGGCTCTATAATACCTGGTGGAAACGTAACCCGTCATCTGAGGGTCTCTTATTCTTGCCAAACCAAAGTCACAGATCTTCAAGTCACAGTTCTCGTTGATCAAGATGTTGGATGGCTTCAAGTCACGGTGGATGACTCCAGCCGAGTGGATATACTTTAACCCTCTCAACATCTGGTAGGTGAAGTATTGGATAAACTGCTTTTCTAACGGACGGGAGGTGAGCAACCGGTGGAGATCGGTACCTTGCAACTCATTGACAAAGTATATATCCTCTAATGGTGATAAAAAGATATCGTCCAACGTAATCAAGTTTTCGTGTCTCAAGTGCTTTAAAAGCTTGAGTTCTCTATAGGTTCTTTTGGCAAGTACCGGGGTCAGGAACGGCTTCATCACCTTCTTGACCGCCACGTTTTGGCCCGTGAGCTTGTCGATGGCAGAGCATACCAAGCCAAACGCCCCCATTCCCACGGGGTTAAGCTCGGTGTAGCGGTTGGTAACCTCAAACACTGTACCAAAGATTTGCGTTCTTGTGAATTCACCGTCGGATGACATTTCTGCTGTATAGGCTATGGGGTGAGTGTTCTGCTCCACAGGGGTCTGGGATTCAACGGGTGTCGTTCAGTTAGGGGTCACTGGTATACAGTAAAAAGAAAGATGTGTTGACGGGTGAGCAAGAAAGCGATAAAAAAGCCGTAACAATGACCACCCCTGTACATGGGCCATGATGATTGCGCACACACTGAGGTCGCGGCAGTGCGGGCTCATAGGGATACCGCGAGGGGGCAAATCTGGTGGTAGTGGGACGGGGCAAAACCTAGCGGTAGTGAGACTTGGCAACTGTCCCCAGCCAACGGTGCGCTGTCCCGTCTAAAATACTTTAGCGAGGACATCCCACCTACTCTGGTCCTGCACCGAGCCATTCTTTTCAGCCACTGTTTTCCCCAGACAGTCACCATATCATGCCTACTATAGTTCAGGGTGCCACCACGGCGTCGTCGTCCATCAGTCTTGTCAAGACCATCGTGGGCGCCGGGCTCCTCTCCATGCCGTTGGCGTTTTCCACCGACGGTCTTGTTTTTGGCGTGTTCATCGTGCTATTGGCAGCTGCAACCTCCGGCTACGGTCTTTTCCTTCAGGCCTACGTCTCCCGCTATGTCCCAGCAAACAACGCTACCTTCTTCAACTTGTGTTCTATCACCTACCCGGCATTGTCGGTGGTGTTTGACTTTGCCATCGCCATCCAATGCTTTGGTTCCGCCTTGTCGTATTTGGTGTTGGTGGGTGAAATCATGCCTACAGTGGTTCCATCTCTTCCGGTGATCGACCCGGTCCATTATAGAACGTTCTGGGTGCTTGTTTCAGGGTTCATCTGCATTCCACTTTCTTTCTTGAAAAATTTGGACTCGCTCAAGTACACCTCCATCTTGGGGCTTGCTGCCATCGCCTATATGGTGCTTTTGGTGATCACTCACTTCTTGGTGGGCGATGTTCCTAGTCACCTCCAGGGCCACATTGATTTGTTCCCGGTCAGTGCCAGAGGGGTCTTTTCGACCTTCTCCATTATTGTGTTTGCCTATACCGGTCATCAGAATATGTTTTCTATTGTCAATGAATCTCGGGATAAATCGCTCTCCAATTTGACCAGAGTGGTTAACTTTGCGGTAGCGGTGTCTACTGGCTTGTTCCTTCTCGTGGGAATTGCGGGCTACCTAACTTTTGGTGACTTGGTGACAGGAAACGTAATTTTACTGTACCCTGGAGGTTGGACTACCACCTTGGGACGGTTATCCATTGTTTTTATGGTGATCTTTTCTTTCCCATTAATGTTTCACCCTGCAAGAATTTCCGTCAACAATATTGTGTACTGGTTTGAAGTGAATGTGTTCAAGACGGGGCCTGAAGAACCTGCCACTACCTTCACTGAGTCTTCGGAAACGACTGCGTTGCTTGATGACACCCCCGAATCCCAATCAAAGACTACTGATCTTGTGGTTCCATTCCCCCACAAAACATACGTTATTATTACTCTGGTGCTTTTGGCTGTGGCTTATATTCTTGCCGTGTCGGTGACTTCATTTGCATTGGTATTGGCATTGGTGGGAGCCACTGGTTCCACCGCAATTTCGTTTATTTTACCAGGGTTGTTTGGCTACAAATTGATCGGGTCCGAACTGGATGATCCCTCGGTTTTGGAAGTAATTTTCAGAAACCTCTCCTTTGCATTGGTATTATGGGGGTTCCTGGTCATGGTGGTCTGTGTCTATGCCACCCTAGCCACTGCTTAGTGGGGCACATTTGGCTTCATTCTTAATGCATTCAAATCGACATAAATTATATAAAGTAGAATTTTACTTGGCTATGGTAATCTTATATACAACTACATTTCGTTGATCTTTAATCGCCTTATATACCACTTATTGGTCTGGGGTATGGAGATTTGACATTTTATTTGCTTGTGCACGACTGCTCCCTACAACTGAAGTTGAGCCGGTTCCAGGGCTACCATTGGTCCCTATGTCCTGTGAACACGAGCATATACACGGCCATGGCCATAACCATGGCGAAGATGAGCACGATCATTCGCATGTGCCACCAATTCCAACTTCCACCGCGCAATCCCTTCTCGGGAAGATAGACCTCCCCCATGTCACAGCGTTAAACGTAACGAACCCAAACGATGAAATCAGTAAGATCTTCCGCAAACCAGAAGAAAAGTACTCTGTCAGTCCAATCGTCAAGTCCGATGCTGACTCGCAAATCATTCTTAGTATTCCGTTTGTGAATTCGTCAGTCAAGCTCTTTTCAATCATCTTGCGAACTAACGGAGGCGACCATTGTCCCAAAACCATCAAGATCTTCAAGAACGACGACCTGGTGGATTTTGATAATGTGAGCACCAAGAAGGCGACGTTTGAATTGAGCCATCCCCATTTGGGTGCCAGATACGACGAAGATGATGTTCCCGAAACTATAGAGGACGACGGCGACTTTGTGGAGCACTTTGTGCCCAGGCATGCATTCAATGGGGTGGAGCGGTTGACGCTATTTATCAAGGATGTCTATGGACTGGATGGTGAAGGTGATGAGGAAGGCGAGGCTCATTTGCTCTATGTGGAGTTGAGAGGTGAAGCCACAGAGTTGAGCAGAGATCCGGTGGTGACCCTTTACGAAAGCGCTGCCAACCCGGCCGACCATGTCAACTTGTTGGCACAGGCTGCTAAGAATTTTCAAACGAATTGAATGATAACAACGGATACGAAAAGGTCTAGTACCATCAATATACAATATAATTGACATAATTCGATGTAGAATTAGTCTCAGTTCGTGGCTCTAAGTATGTACTGGAACGCTCTTATGTCATGATGATATAGGTATTGTTGTGGGCGATTAGTTGTGGGATTATAATTAAAGTAATTAAGGGTCTATAATTACAGATAAGTCACTTCGCAGCCTAATTTGGGGTAGGCGCACTTTCGCAGTAATTTCATAGTAACCAGAAGCCTCAAATCCATACGGCACCATGAAGTCTCTCTTCATAGCGACCCTAGTGGCATTGGCTCTGGCCCATCCTCAGTACGTGCTCGATGAACTGGCGGTGTTCCTTCAGCACCAAAGAGCCATTCATGGAGATCTCGAACACTCCCATTTGCCGTTGGTGGAACAAACATGGGACACAATGATAAGGGAGTTGGGCTTTAAGTCTGTCCAAAATCTCATTGATAATTGGCAAAGAAAGGAGCAAGCACCTCCGGTGGCCTTTGATAGCCCCGATAAATCATCTGAATTGTTCGAAACGGTGACAACGGCTCAATTGGACCAGCAGTTGAGGGTCAAGCTTAATGACCCTTCGGCGTTGAAGTTGGACTCTGTTCGCCAGTACTCGGGCTACTTGGACAGCACCACCAACGACCATCTTTTCTTTTGGTTTTTTGAGTCGAGAAATGATCCTCAGAAAGACCCAGTCATTCTTTGGCTCAATGGGGGTCCCGGTTGTTCATCCAGCACGGGGCTCTTCTTGGAATTGGGGCCATCGTTTATCAACGCTTCATTGAATCCTGAGTTCAACCCTTACTCGTGGAATTCCAATGCTTCTGTGATATTCTTGGACCAACCAGTAAATGTTGGGTTCTCGTATTCTGATAACCCCAGCACTGGCCCCAATTCCACCGCAGCCGCTGCTCCAGATGTGTTTGCCTTCTTGGAGTTATTCTTTACAAAATTTAGCCATCTTCAGAACAACGACTTCCATATTGCAGGAGAATCATATGGCGGACACTACATTCCGAAATTTGCTAGTGAAATTATCAACCGGCCAGAAAAGTCTTTCTCGTTAAAGTCGGTGCTAATAGGTAACGGGTTCACTGATGCCCTCGTTCAGTATGGCTCGTTCAAGCCAATGATGTGTGGAGAAGCCGGGATGCCGCAATTTGCATCTGACGATGACTGCCAATTGATGCAGAACGAGTACTATCCCAAGTGTGCTTCGCTCTTGGAAATATGCTATGCCTCGCCCCATGTATTGACATGTCTTCCCGCTCTTCATTATTGCGAGGACAAAATGTTTGAAGCATTGCAAAAGACAAACAAAAACCCTTACGATCTCAGAGAAGATTGTGGAACTTCGGAAGGAGGGTTGTGCTACCCTGAATTGGACTACGTTGACCGCTATTTGAACTTGGAGTCGGTTCGCGAGGTAGCTGGAGTGTCACCCAAAGTGGGGAAGTTCCAAGGCTGCAACGAAGATGTCGAGTTGGGTTTCACTTTGAATGCCGACAAGGCATTGCCTCACCAGCAGTACGTGGCGGAATTATTGGACAACGGGATCCCGGTATTGATTTACGCCGGTGAAACCGATTTCAGGTGCAACTGGTATGGAAACCATCAATGGACCGATCGTTTGCCATACTCTTCTCATGAAAAGTTCGCCAGTCAGCCGTTACAGACATGGTATGTCAACGGCAAGCCAGCAGGACAGGTGAAAAATTACGACCACTTCACATTCTTACGTTTCGCCAATGCAGGCCACATGGTGCCCCACGATAGGCCAGAGGAGTCGCTCTATATGGTCAACCAATGGCTTGGTGGTGACTACGGATTGGGTGCAAATTGATGCCCCGATTCGACCCCGGCCCTGCCGGTGGTCCTGGGAACTTGCTTCCCGGCCAGGGCCCGGGCCTGTTTACAGTCTCACAATATACCTAGATATGTCCTTTGATCCGACCGACCCGCAAACTGGAAATTGTCCCATCTGCGTCCCATCGGGGCATACAGATCCACACAACGGCTCCACTGGCGCCGGTACTGTAGCAGTAGTTCCACTGGCCCCTAGGCCGGGTTGGTGTGGCACGAACCGTGGTATGACGTGGGGAGTTGAAGTTCTTGGTAACGTGATATACCTACACGTGCGGCCGAGACTGTTCCGAAGCCACTACAAAACCGGCGAGATTTGCTCCTGATTTTCCAACCACACCTCAATCACAATGCCAAAATTAGTTTTAGTTAGACACGGCCAATCGGTCTGGAACGAAAAGAACTTGTTCACCGGATGGGTCGACGTTCGTTTGTCGGACGTTGGTAGAAAGGAAGCCCAAAGAGCCGGTGAATTGCTCAAGGAAGCCGGAATCAAGGCTGATGTGTTGCACACCTCCAAGTTGTCCAGAGCCATTCAAACCGCCAACATTGCCTTGGACGCTGCTGACCAATTGTACATCCCAGTCAAGAGATCCTGGAGATTGAACGAAAGACACTACGGTGCTTTGCAAGGTAAGGACAAGGCTGCCACCTTGGAACAATACGGTAAGGAAAAGTTCCAAATCTGGAGAAGATCGTTTGACGTTCCTCCTCCAACCATTGAGGACAACTCCGAATACACCCAGGTTGGCGATGTCAGATACGAAGACATTGACCCCTCTGTCATTCCAAAGACCGAATCCTTGAAGTTGGTTATTGACAGATTGTTGCCATACTGGCAAGACGAACTTGCCGGTGACTTGTTGGCCGGTAAGACTGTTTTGGTTGCTGCTCACGGTAACTCCTTGAGAGGTTTGGTCAAGCACTTGGATAACATCTCTGACGAAGAGATTGCCGGCTTAAACATTCCAACTGGTATCCCATTGGTTTACGAATTGGACGAGAACTTGAAGCCAACCAAACCAGCCTACTACTTGGACCCAGAAGCCGCCGCTGCCGGTGCTGCTGCTGTTGCTGCCCAAGGTTCTAAGAAATAGAGCAGTATACGACACTTTTCTTTGCGATTGTAGCCCGCCAATGGCACCATTGGTGAACGGTGGCTCCCGTGCCCTATATAAGTTCCTGCAGATAGCCCGGGGGCCCATCAGGGTCTTGGTAACCAGTCGTAGCCATTGAAGTCTGGATTAGATCCATTTAGTCCCTTTGGAGTTGGTCGGAGCGATTCACTGACCCTGCTAAGCAATAATATCCGCTTTCCCTCTACTAGCACAATAATCTCGTGGGTCCATAGCATCGCAAATCACCTAGTTGTGTCTAGTATAGTCACCACCCAAAGCAGGACCAGTTGTCCAGTCTACTGTCACCTACCACCGGTAGTACACCGTGCCAGTGCCATAAGACAATCGTCGGTTTACACATTCATATCTTTTTCAGAGAGTTACTTGGTCTCACCATCTGCTTCTGTTTAGTCCTGCCGTGTCTGTGCGCAAAATCTCATTTTTTAATATCATCTTCAATCGACCAAACCATTGTAAGGCTACGGATCAACCTCCATCCCACACGTGCCTTTGACAGACTAATCCGTCCAACATGAGTTTCGGAAATACTGGGCAGTCCAAGCCCTTTAGCTTTGGGAACTCCAATTCTTCTGGTAATACTGGCAGCCTTTTTGGATCTAATAACAACAATGCTTCTGGCGCTAGTCCATTTGGCAGTAGCACCGCATCTGCTGGCAACAACACTGCCAATGCTCCTGCTACTGGCGGTCTCTTTGGTGCCAAACCAAGCAGTGCTGCTCCTACCGGTGGTTTGTTCGGAAACAACCCGACTACTGGTGCCCTGACTACCGCCAATACTACAAATTCCACAACATCAGGTCTTTTCGGCAACAACAATGCTAGTTCTTCCACAGGTGTGCTTTTTGGTAATGCCAGCAATCCTGGTGGATCTTTGGGTACCGGTACCACTGGGGGACTTTTTGGTAATGCTGCTGGTTCTGGTTCTGGTTCTGGTTCTGGTTCTGGTTCTTCAACAGGCGCAACCTCAGGAAATCTCTTTGGTGCCAATGCCAACTCAACACAAGCACCATCAGGTGGTCTATTTGGAGCAAGTAAGCCTGCATCTGCAAATTCTGGTGGATTGTTTGGAGGCTCACAAAATGCATCAGCTGCCACCTCCGGCTCATCTACTCCTTTAGGGCTGTCTGGACAAACCAACCCAGCCCAAGCATCGCAGGGATCTTCGACTGCTGGTCCACTGTTCAATTTGGGTGGCAATAATTCTACTTCCAGCTCGGCCCCCGCTAATGGAGGTTTGTTTGGAGCTAAAAAAGATAGTGCTCCTGCAAGTGGAGGATTATTTGGCAATCCTGCTTCTTCAACAAGCACTGGAGGTTTCAGTTTTGGTGCTAAGAACGACGATAAACCTGCTACTGGTGGTTTCTCTTTGGGATCCAGCTCTAATAACAAGCCTGCGGCCGGTTTCTCTTTTGGTGCAAAGCCAGAAGAAAAGAAAGAGGACAAACCAGCTGCTGGAGGCTTTTCTTTTGGAGCGAAGCCAGAAGAAAAGAAAGATGACAAACCAGCAACCGGTGGCTTCTCTTTGGGAGCAAGCTCGAGCGACAAGCCGGCTTTGGGAGGATTTTCTTTTGGGGCAAAACCAGAGGAAAAGAAGGATGATAAACCAGCTGCTGGAGGCTTATTTGGCAAAAAGGACGACAAACCGACTACTGGTTTTTCATTTGGGTCCAAGCCAGAGGAAAAGACAGATGATAAACTGGCTGCTAGCAGTTTCTCGTTGGGAGCAAGCACGAGTGACAAACCTTCCGTTGGTGGTTTATTTGGTAAAAAGGATGATAAGCCAACAAGTGGTGGTTTCTCTTTTGGATCAAAGCCTGAAGAAAAGAAAGACGATAAACCAGCTGCTGGAGGCTTCTCTTTTGGATCAAAGCCTGAAGAAAAGAAGGACGATAAACCAGCTGCTGGAGGCTTCTCTTTTGGAGCAAAGCCGGAAGAAAAGAAAGATGACAAACCAGCAACTGGTGGATTTTCATTCGGTGCAAAGCCCGAAGAAAAGAAAGACGATAAGCCAGCAAGTGGTGGGTTTTCCTTCGGTGCAAAGAAAGACGATAAACCAGCAACTGGTGCATTCTCTTTTGGTGCCAAACCAGATGAAAAGAAAGAAGATAAACCTGCCTCTGGATTGAGTCTTGGAACTAAGCCTCAAGAAAAGAAGGAGGAAGCTAAGGAAACTGTTTCTACTACTAGGACTACTACTAATCTTCAACCCACCTTAAAACCAACTCAGATTGAGCCAAAATATGTTTCTATTGATAATAAAACCTTGGATGACCTCGTGATGAAATGGTCCAAACAATTGACCACCACTTCAAGAATATTCAACACCTATACCAACAAAGTTAATGAATGGGATGAACAACTTGGTAAGAGCGGAGACGATATTTTAAAATTAAACCAAGATACTATTGAAGCCGAAGCATTACAGGCACGCATTGACCAACATTTGGTATTTGTTGAAAGCCAACAAGACGAATTGGACCAGCTTTTGGATAACTATGAACAGCAAGCAGACATACTTCTCAATAATGTGGAATTGTCTAATAAGAGCATAACGTCGGGAGATGGATCTGGTGACGGAGCTGCGGGAGCCGCTGCCAATAATACATTAAGCGTTACTGATAAATTGCGTGAAAAGGCTTACCATAATGCAGAATTGTTGGATGAGAGATTGGATACATTGGGAGAGAACTTAGGTACATTAATCAACGAGATAAACTCCGTCAGTGATGTATTCAACAAGAATCTCATCAACGATTTTGCCCAAGGCCATGGTGGTGATACCAAAGAATCCAAGGAAAATGCGGGAGACAATCCGGTGGAAGAAATCGTCAGATTGTTGAACTTGCATTTGGAAAACTTGAAGTACGTTGAAAACGCGGAAGAGAAGTTAAAAGAGAAATTGGCTGCTATCAAGAAATAGTCATATTAAGAAATAGCAATGTTGAAAACATTTGAGTTCATAGTGTAATATATTAGACCTGCAATGGGACTATATGCTACTTACGTAAGTGAGACTCGTAAACCGCCGGTCCTGATGTAACAGAGTCATTTGCACACCTAATTCAATGGCAATATTTAGGACAAAGATCGCCTAGAGCCTGCCTTGTAATGTGGCTTCAGGTGCAGTGCCATTGCTATATTCCACGATATACCTAGTGAGTGCCCCGGTACATTATTTTTCATATGAATGTACCCCACCATTCGCTTGCGCGTCCATAAAAAGACCAAATTATCCTGTGATAAGAGAACTTACACTACCGCATATTGTTCGACATAGCCGTTCAAAAGATTGAAAAATCCCGTGTACCCATCCACCAGAGCCTGAACCTTCTTAGCCTCTGTTCATCCGAGTATTCATCGCATCAGTTACAATAGCGTTCGTTTGTCTATTCCCCCCGTTTTCCCTTCACCCTTACATTCGTCATGGCACCTCCCGTTTTTCTCTTATTGAAGATGCTTCTTGACCCTGAGGTCAACAAGAAAATGGTGCTCCAGGTTGCCTATGGTCAGATCAAGGTCATTGGAGTTGCCAAGGTGCTCGCAGCTCTTATGGGTGCTGCTACGGTTGGAGTATCTTCATTCATTCGGATCCCACAAATCTTAAAGTTGGTCAGGCCCGCCCCCAAAGACAGAATCAAAGTTGCCAACGGCTTGTCATTGGAGTCATTGGGATTGGAGACTTTCAACCAATTGATTCATGTCTTGTTCAACCAACAGAACAGGAGCGCTTTTATTAGTTACGGAGAGAGTCTCTTGTTGGGGTTACAGAACGTGGTGATCATTCTTCTCGTTAAGTACTATCGCTTAGTACAAGCCGGAGAGCTTGACAACTTGCAATATATTGGTTGCAGGGAAAAGATTCACTTTGCGGGTAGCAAATTGTTGCCCTCGATTGGGGTGATTTTGGGTACTTCGATCTTCTTTACCAAGATCGCACCCGCCAGCTTGATCCTGACGTTGCAGGTGTTGGGGATCCCTATCTCGGTGATTTCCAAGCTTCCTCAGATCAATAAGAACTACAAGCTCAAGTCCACTGATAGTTTGTCTAATATTAGTATCAGGGCCAATTTGTTGGGCTCAAGCTTGAGAGTATTCACCTCTGTCCAGGACTATAAGACCAAGGCCAAGAGAAATAAGAACACCACCAACGACAAGGTGTTGATTGCTGGCTATGCTGCAAGTCTTCTCACCAATGCCATTATTGTGGGTCAGTCCATCTTATACAGGAAACCTGCCAGAGCCACCAAGGACGACGAGAAGAATGCCAAACCATGATTGTACCTTGGTGCCTTTTCATTCGTCCATCTCTGTGCCTGCCGTTCTTAATCTTTTATTATTGCACCTCAACGGTAATAATCCAGATAAAACAATTTTAATATGTAGACTACTGCACTAAGTGTCTGGTCCTTTTACTAAGGGACGTATCCCGCCAATACTGCTGCCAATTCCACCTCTTTTCTGGCGTTTTGGAAGGCAAAAGGCGGCAGAACTGGCACCCACCTCCTCCCCATCCAGAGCCGCGGCACGTGACTGATGACCCGATATTAAAGTGGGTCCAGATCCGCCTATTGTATGTGATAATTGCAAACTCAACGGCGAGCCTCTATTGTTAACTATGGTGCACCAAGCTGAATTCTTACCGCCCACCGGTACCGATATCTCCTCTGTGTTGCAGGGAGGCTATAACCACCCATTGGCCCGTGAATGGCAACAAGAAAGGCAGCTCACCAAGAACATGTTCATCTTCCCGCTCTTTGTGTCGGATCAGCCAGATGAAGTCACGGTCATTCCTTCGTTGCCCAACATCAAGAGGTACGGCATCAACAAGCTCATTCCATATGTGCACACTTTGGTGGCCAAAGGACTCAAGTCGGTGATTCTTTTTGGGGTTCCCATGACACCGGGAGTCAAAGATTCCGTGGCCACTGCCGCCGATGATCCCCAGGGCCCAGTGATTCAGAGCATCAAGGCATTGTCCAAGGCATTCCCTGATTTGTACATCATTTGCGATGTGTGTATGTGTGAGTACACCGACCATGGCCATTGTGGAGTGTTGTTGGAAGATGGCACTTTGAACAGAGAGCAATCGGTGTTGAGAATCGGTCAGATTGCCGTGAACTACGCCAAAGCGGGGGCTCACTGTGTCGCACCATCGGACATGATGGACGGCAGAATCAAGGACATCAAGCGCGGGTTAATCGATGCCGATTTGGCCCACAAGTGTATGGTGATGTCATACTCTGCTAAATTCAGCGGTAACTTGTATGGCCCATTCAGAGATGCCGCGGGAAGTGCTCCTAGTCATGGTGACAGGAAAAAGTATCAGCTTCCTCCAGGTGGGGCAGGATTGGCCCGTAGAGCTCTTGCCAGAGATATCCAGGAAGGTGCAGATGCTGTGATTGTCAAGCCTTCGACATTTTATTTAGATATCATCAGTGATGCATCCAAGATCAGTCGTGATTTCCCCATTTGTGCCTATCATGTCAGTGGAGAATATGCCATGTTGCATGCTGCTGCAGAAAAAGGTATTGTCGACTTGAAAGGAATCGCTTTCGAATCGCATCAAGGGTTCTTGAGGGCTGGTGCTAGATTAATCATCAGTTACTTTACCCCTGAATTCTTGGACTGGTTGGACCAATAAAAACATTACAATGTAAAACTACGAAGGCACGGTATTAAATAATGAATTTATGTGAGAGCATTTCTTGTGACTATAGTGTAGACTCATTCACTGGCATGTGTTAATTAGGTATGGGCTCGTACGAGTTCTTGGAGGTGTCCGGCTGCTGCGGTTGTAGCTGTTCGGGTTGTTCGAGGCGCAGGCTGGGTACTTCTGGGAGTATTTGTCCTGTTGGAGCTTCTGGTAATGATTGCTTCTTGGGGGCGAGCTGAGCCTGTAATGCTTCGAACTCCTGATCGACCTCATTCTCTTCCGAAACGGTCAAGCTTGAGCCCATACCTAACGCGGTACTTACCTCGTCCACCTTTAGTCTCTCCTCTTCCAAATCGTCGAGTACTTTATCAATCTTATCAACACTCATTTCGGTATTTAACATCTTCAATACTTCGTTACCTTGCTGTAATCCGTAGAGCACGTCCTTTTCTATCAATTTGAACTCGATGGTACCTATTAAGCCCTCCAAGTTGTCTATTTGGGTATAAGTTTTATTAATGGTGGCCTGTTGCTGTTTCTTGGACTTAAGGTAGAACTTGGCTCGGTCTAGGTGGTTGTTCTGCACAGCATCTTTGGCGAGTTGGGTCTGTCGTTCGATGACCAAGTTGAGTCGTTTCTGGTATTGCTTAAGCTTGTCACGTTGTTGCTTGAGTTGGAAGATGGCCTTGTCCTGGGCAGTGATCTTGGGGGCAGACGGCTGTTGGCCCATGGTTAATAGATAAATCTTGCTGGTGCGAACAGATAAGTGACGCCACAGATCAAAGGTGAGACTGAGGTACCGATTGGCTAATTCTGGGTGAAAAAGAAATTGGCTTTTCAGTTGACGAATAGTTTCGTAGGTTAACAAATGATGGCTGGGTATTGCTGAAACGTTTGGTATAGATATGTTTGGTATCTATAGGCTACTTGAATAATTCTTAGATTCTTTCAAAAAATGTAAAAAAAACTAAAAGATAGAGTAAATCGTTCAACGAAAACAGTTATTCTGCGAAATGAGCCACTTCATTCCTCTTAATAGGATTCGGCTATATAGCCAAGTTAGTCTCAAGTTAAATCAATTTCTTATCAAAAATCTGGTTCTAGCTCGGCTACTGGGATCAACAGGAAGTGGAATATAGTCATGGGTGCGAAATCACTGCGGTCAGGCTTACTATAGTGAGCCAACGTTAGAGCATTATCGGCCATTTAGACACAACAAATAACCAGAACACTGCTGACCGCAGACCCGTCTATGCCCTGATTCTTATCTCTAGGCAGATGCTGAATCGTCGCCTAGGTCACATTCATGCTGTTCTCGTAACCAGTGCGCTAATTCTCGTTTCTACGTTGGCGATGATGAGATCTTCGGATCATATATGGCCAAAATAGACAGCATCCAGACCTCCGATTGCTGAACTCCGCTATTTATTTTCTACAGTACTCATAAGGTATCGCAACAATCTATACTTAGCTCGCTAGTATTACCACAGAGCCAAATGAACCAGTCATTAGTTTTCCACATTAAGTAAAGAATCACAACAGATCACCCCCCACCCCGTAAACATGCCCCGCCAGACAGATCGTCTTCCCAACTTAGGATGGAATTGCGCTCACCTTTGTTTCTTGGTATTATGGCACCAAGCTTAACTAGGGGGCTGCATGCAGTCCGCACCCAATTTACCCGATCGGGTGAGTTTGTAAACATGAAAAACTAGCTAATTTCTAACCTTTATGGCAAAAGCTGGAAAGCATTCTTCGGAGCTCTTGGACTAATTACATCCCATTGAGGCTCATAAACAAACACTGCCACTCGTTTAGGCTTTGTGTCAAGTTACAGTTCCAGACATATCTAACCTTAACCTTCCAATTATCACTCCTTGCACCACCTGGCACCACCCTTCCCATCTACCTTCTAGACTTCATTTCACCCTAGACGTACACCTATCGCCTCAATAGGCCCGTTGCAATGTCGTCACTCTTTTTTGAATCTCCTACATCCAAAAAGTCCCCGACGAAATCAACATCTACCGAGAACGATGGTAGACCCAATTTATTACCAGACGTCATGAAGCCCTCCAACAACAAAAAACGGTCTTACACAACGTCGCCTGCTCGGGATCCCACTTCCCCCACCAAGAGACTATACTTGCATAACATGAGTCCCAACGTGTCTACGAAAATTGTCTATTTGAATCGTAATTCGTCGTCTTCCAATATTACCTCAACATTTGCGGACAATAGCTTCGCACATACAGAGAGGAAATTGGAACTAAAGCGTCCCCCATTACTCAAGGCCCCTATTTCTAATCCCAGGTCAAAATCCACCATTCTTTTGCCGTCTAGATCCACTTCTCCCAAACATAAATTAAGACGTACCAATTCATTAATCAGTCAAGGAGGATCTACATCGGTTTCCGATAATCAATTTCAATCAGCAACTACTTCATTTGATAGATTTATTCCTTCTCGCCATAATTCAACTTCTGGAAAGCTTCAAACTAATTCCACCAATCCTCATCCTAATGCATCTCCCGAAACTCATATTAGAGCCCAAACCTCTAAAATTTATCAACATCATGTGGCTGAAGCCTGCGGGTTGGACGTCAATCTGAGGGTGCTACTTTATCAGCCTTTACCCCCAGAGCGCAAGAAGCCCATTAATTTATTTAGCAATGTTGCCTCGTCTACCGTTCCAAAGAGTTTGACCAAGTCTTCCTTGAGACCTGCCATCGCTTCAGCGAGAGCAAAAAAAATTCCCACTGCCCCAGAAAGGGTGCTTGATGCTCCCGGATTAGTGGACGATTTCTACCTTAATTTATTAGCATGGTCTCTGACCAACTTACTTGCCATCGGACTAGAAGATTCGATCTATGTTTGGAATGCATCCACTGGATCGGTAGGCCTTCTCTGTGAATTGGCACAGAAAACATTGGTCTCGTCATTGAAATGGTCTGATGATGGCTCCTATATTTCTATTGGAAAGGACGACGGAACATTGGAAATCTGGGATATAGAAACTAATACCAGGTTACGTACCCTCAACTGTGATAATCACCAGACTCGAGTGGCCTCCCAATCGTGGTACCAGCATATTTTAACCAGTGGCTCCAGAATCGGAAACATTTACCATTCCGATGTCAGAGTAGCATCCCAAGTGATCAACAAATTGGAAAATGCCCATAGTGCAGAGGTGTGTGGCATCGAGTATAAGCCAGATGGACAGCAATTTGTCAGTGGAGGTAACGATAATCTTGTGTCTATCTGGGACGTGAGAAACTGTCATACCAACAATAATACCACCTCTCCACTATTCACCAGATCCAACCATAAGGCTGCCGTGAAAGCATTGTCGTGGTGCCCCTATCAGCCATCTTTATTAGCGACTGGCGGAGGGTCTTCTGACAAAACCATTCATTTCTGGAACACTACCACTGGGGCCAGAGTGAACACTATAGAAACCGGCTCTCAAATCAGTTCGTTGAACTGGGGTTATGCCGCAGGCACAGGAATGGAAATTGTGGCTACACATGGATTTCCTACCAATAACATATCATTATTTAATTATCCCACCTTACAGAAAACCGGAGAAATCTTGGGAGCACACGATTCCAGAATTCTCAATGGATGCATGAGTCCCGACAGCTTGACCTTGGCCACGGTTGCCGGAGACGAAAACCTCAAATTCTGGTCGCTATTTGATTTATACAAGGGCAACAGGAGAGACGGCGATAGAATTGATGATGATTACGACGACGAAAGTAAGTTAATAAGTAACGACAACACAAAAAGCATCAAGAAGATGATGCACATACGATAACCATTTTCCTTCCATAATAGATACATAATAGTAACTATTGTAGCGTATTTAGCAACGGTAGAAACGGATGTGGTGTTGATAATACTGACACGTGACGCAGTGGCTATACCAACAGGTTTCCAGGCGATTTCTGTATTACTCCACAATGGCACCACGCTTGCCCACAAACACTCTTATAGTGACAAATGTGCCTAAGGAGACGCTTGCAGACCCAAGCCCGCTAGCCCAGTTTTTGACAGAGGCAAATCACACCATAGAACTCGTTGCTCTTCACAAATTCGAGCGAGTCATCATCACTTGTATTGATTCTGAGGTTGCAATACAGGTGAAGGACCTCCTCAAGAACTCCAAACAATGGCATGACCTCAGGACTACATACAGTATAAAGGAAAATGAATTTCTAGGGAGATCGTGGCTAGGAAATGACCCAGACGGCACATCGTTGCTGATGGATGGTAGACAATTCGAGAACAGCGGGTTCTTAGAATTGCCACAAGACGTTCATACCAGGCGGTTCCTAATTTCTCCACCATTATCTCCCCCAGCTGAATGGGATCACTGGGATAAGGTGGAAGAAGGGCCCAATCAAAAAGCGGTTTTTGCGCCCCAAGATTTGTCACATCTACTATGGGAACGTCTAGGCGGGTTCGATAGTTCTAAAGTACGTCACTACCAGGAAGAAGAGGAAGAAGAAGCCGAGGAAATAGACCTAAACCAAAAGCCGGAGATCCTCTTTGAAAATATCGATAATGGTGCTCCTGCTATTGTTCTTGACAGTGTAAAGCACTCGAGACGTGGGACCCCTGCAGCGATTGCAAAGACAGCCATGCCTCCTTAAATTTTCACTATGTTGCCCCGTCAACCGAAATTGATCATTGATCTGGCAAAATCCTAGCTGATTCTATTTGAGCTGTTTAAAGTGGCGATACAAAAATTTCAGAACGTTGTGAATCTTGTTGGAACCTCATAAATAGAAATTGTGCTTTAAAGGCTCACATACAAAGATCAGAAAAAAAATACCAAAAACCAAGTCACGACGACAAATAGTGTCTATTTCTCCAGGCGAGAACAAGTCATCGGCCTTTCTTTATATAGCTTAGGAACAAAAATGCAGTACGATCGGTCCTATTTTCTTACTACGTAAGCTAGTGGTATTCCTGAAGTCATCGGCTTATATGCACACCATATCTACAATCACTTCAAGGCATCGCGAGTGAAAATTATACCCATCGCAACCCACACTAAAGACAAAGATGGCTAGAACAAGATCACAACCTGCCACTTCGCCCAAGACACCTACTTCGGTGAAGACCAAGAAGGTGGGAAAGGCTGCCGGATCTCCTTCGGCATCTCCATCTGTCCAAAAGACCAAGAAAAAGGTCGTGAAAAAGACTGAAACTAAAGTCACCAAGGAAGCCGAACCAGTAGAAGACACCAAAGAAGAGAAGTCTAAGGTGTCGTTCATCTCGGACAAAGTGATTAATAAGGCTATCTCCGAATTAACAAAATACTTACAGCGTGAAGCTGAGGCGGCCTCTGAATCGAAGGATAAGTTATTCGAAGACGGTGACGATGATGTCAAGACTTTGTTCTTACAACTCAATACCAAAAAGTTTGTTGCATCTAGACCACAGTTCAAGCCTAAGTTCATCCACTTGACCAACTCCCTTTACACACCTGAGACCAAAGCATGTTTAATCCTTCGTGATCAACTTGTTAGCACCCCAGAACAATTGGAGGCTCTCGAGGCCGTATCTTTGCCAGCAGTATCGCAAATACTTCCAGTGAACGAATTAAAGACCACCTACAAGAGCTTTGAAAAACGTCGTGAATTATACGAAGCTTACGACGTTTTTATTGTTGACGATGCGGTATTCAATTTAATGCCCACTTTACTTGGCAAAACTTTCTACAACACTGGTCACAGAAAAGCCCCATTGCCTATTAAGGTCGCTTCTACCAAGAACAAGAACGAACTTTCCATAACCACCCTCAAAAATCAAGTGGAAAAATGCTTAACTAGTACCAGTTACTTGCCTCCGGCTGGAATTAACGTTTCTATTAAGATTGGTGCTATAACTGAACAGTTCACTCCTGAACAATTGGCTCAGAATGTGCATGACGCTTTGAATTCTTTTGAAAAGGATTCCTTAAAGAGTGTTATGATTAGAACTGTGAAATCTCCTTCGTTGCCTTTGTTCTACACTGATAAGTTGTACGATGACGCCGATTTGGTGGAAAACGCTCCTGTGGCCGAAGAACCAAAGGACGAGCCTTCTGCATTCGAAAAAGCATTGTTGGAATTGGGTGATGCCGAAGAGGTTACTAAAATTATCTCCGAGTCCAAGACCAGACAAAAGCCTTACAAGGTCCAAAAGCCCAAGGTTAAGTAGTGTTATAGTAATAAGGAATAGAGTTCAATATGCAGGTCGTAGCCTTTTTGGTGGTCGCAGCCATTTAGAGATGGGAATCTGAACTTCAGTTCTGGATCCATTGGGCCGTTCCCAGCAGTTGTCTTACACGAGTCAGTTCATAGCTGGTGCGGTAATAACTTTATAATATATGTGGATTGTTACTCACAAGTATTCGTCCCAAAAAAGTATGTAAATCCGAAATGGTGAAGGTGAACACTTACTAACAATAGCTGTATCGCACTTAAAGCCAGGCTCTACCACGGTACTAGGGCGTGATTCCGAATGTAATTACATCATCGACAGCACTCTAGTATCCAGAAAACAATTGGAGTTTGTCACTGTGGCCAGTGACACGTTAATATATGAAGCAGAAACTAGAACCCCGCTTATAGTGAAGGTGCTATCGCGTGCCAGATCAGTAATCAACGGACAGGTGTATAAGTTGAGCAAAACTGATAGCGAACCTTTGAAAGTCAACGTCAGTCATGATGAATTTACCGAGTTAAAGTTTCGGCTTGACTCAAAGACCAAAGAAGAGGAAGTCACGACTACGATACGATGGGTGCCGTTCAGCTTGATGACATATCCCGGCCCTATTGAAATTAACGGTAAAGTCGAAACCAGCCCGTTGCCTGAAAATCTAAAGAAGTTATACCATCGAGGAATTGATCTTCGAATCACCAATAATTCCTCTTTAGCGACGCACTATTACACTATCCTGGAGCAGCCCACAAGAACTTTTAAGGTAGCATTACTGAGAGCATTACCTATGCTTAACAATGCCTGGTACGAGTTTGCCTCTCAAAATCCAGACAATGTAAAGGATTGGCTCCTTGAGATCGACCTTTCTAAATATCTCCCTGGCAATTCGCGTCATCTTTTACCAGATACTGCCAGATTGAACTTGTTGAAGGGGATTGCGGTGGTGACATTCAATGCCGATTTTAATAAATTTTCAAAATGGATCAATGCTCTAGGGGGAGTATTAGTTAACTTGCAATTTCAAAAGTATGTTGATAATGATGTAATTGACGAGGTTAACCTATTTGAAGATATAAAGCTAGAGGTCGGAGATTCGACGTTTTTTGTCCTTAAGCAGGATAAATCTCTGGAAGACTATAAATCCTTCAAAGTTATGCTACAAAGTTATTCGAGTGATTTATATTATGAAGATACACTTCTTAACGAAGTCAAAAACTCCTCTCTTCAAAACATCAAACTTTTAAATTCTAGAGGAATAAAGAGAAAATTGGAAAGCCAGACATCGATGAAGCTTTCCGAAGGACAAGACCAAACGCAGTCTCAAACTCAGACTCAGAGGAAAAGACGAAAATACGAAAAGAAGGATAAGTTGCATTTTTTTGACCTAAAAACTCAAGGCGATACCCAGGATCAATCACTAAAGGTGATACAACACTCGGTAGAAGTCACTCCAGATGTTGAGCAAAGTAAAGACGAACAGTCAGAGCCAGAAATCCAAAAAGACCCCACATCAGACAAAGAACCACTAGTTTTAGATGCAGTCAATGCAATCGAATCAGAAATAACTCAGAGCTCTGCTAAGCTAGACGAAAGGCATGAAGAAAAGGCAACAGAAATTGAAGTTCCGGCAGGTAATGATAATGATATCGAACAAGAAGTAATCACCTTGAAAAGAAAGGCGTCAAGTGATTTAGGAGCGACTGCAAAATTGCCAAAACTCAAGGCCAAGGTTTCTCTTGTTGATGCAATCATTAAAACCAAAGAGACGGCTACTAGGTCTACCAATAATGAGTTTGGTATTCATGAGAGCGAAAATAATGATGAGATAACCGAAGATTTATCTAATCTTGCTATCGTTGAAGAGATTGACATTCCCCTCAGAAGGCCCCCATCAGGATCTACTACTAGCAGCTATACGAACCGCAAGAATTTTAAGAAATTTACAAAGAATATACCTTTGAAGTCAAATGTGACTAGGTCTTACATAGGACTCGATACTATACAAGTTGATAATGAGATAAGGTTTGTCGATGGAAGCCCCGAGGATAGTGAAGAAATGACAGCACAATTAAGTAAGGAGTTCGAGGGTCAAATGAATAATATTAAAGAAATCGAAGTGAAAATGGAAGATAATGGTTTGTTTGTCGATGAAGATTCTCAACCACTGCAATACCCGGAACCTATTTCTTATCTTAAAGACAGTCATCAAACACTTAGTACGCGAAGAGCCTCCAGTTTGACCGCTATAGGAAGCGGGGAAATCTACAATAGTGATAATGACGATGATGATGACGATGACAAAGATGATGATGAAGACGATGGTGAAGACGATGATGATCAGCCCAAGTTTGGGTTCAGAAGGCGAAGGTGATCATAACATTTCTGGGTGCATAAATCGAGACTTTGGAAGTCCACACAAGCCTATTTTCCTGAAATAGGTGTTGTGGCTAAGATAGTAGTTTTTATTGACACTTCCCAACATTCCTCTTACGTTATCTGTGAAATCTTTGCTGACGCAAAGGGGATTGTCGCCAGTTATACAATCAACAACTTCGTCAGGAGATGGAGTGGTCTCTCCAGAAGAGCAATTGACATAAATCTGATTGTTGAATTGGAAATATGGATCGAAAGGATCTTTTGACTTTGGTAAGGTCGTTACCACATCATTTTTGTGTACAACACGGAGGAATTTTCTATCAAAAGAACCAGGAACTGCTGGTAGCTCGCTATGGAGAGACGCATCCACCCAGCGAACGAACTGTTCGTTTCCAGTTAACGGTTGTCCGAAAGTGACCAAAGATATTTTGTCGTAACCAAGATCAAGATAATGCAAGGCAAGAAACATGGCAATACTTCCTCCCATGGAATGTCCTAAAAATATGATTTCATAATTATCAGTATTTACTTCGCGTTCGAGAACATTGTGGATCAAGGTTAATGTTTTTGTATACACTTCATAGAACCCCTGGTGGACCTTGCAATCCTGGCAACGAGGAATGTTGTACATCAAATTGGTATAAGGAACCATGTTGACCTTTATATCGGTGTATGAGTCGAAAATCGACCTAGTGCCTCTGACGGAAACAATGATAGTCTTCTTGCGGGATTCCGGGGCATCCTCCGAATTGTGAAACATGTCAGTTTCGGTGGTGGCAATGTAGCCTGCCATTCTATCGTCATGGTACCATTGGTACACCAAGGAGACGTTTGGGAACCGTTGCTCACAGCTCAATCCACATTTGAACGGTTCTGAGATTCGGTTAGTATTAGATATACAGTACGAGATGTCCGCGAGATGAGCGTAGGTGAATAGATTGGAGTGGATCTCCAGATCAAGCACCAGCGGAGTGACAGGTGCAGATATTGTGTGATCTGGTGGAAAGGGGCTGCCTATGGGCATGTCAAAATGGCCCTGCCATATTGCTGTCCAGACACCCAGGAAGAATAGTGGGAGTCTCATTGCTGAGATACTGTTTGTGTATCGTGATGAGAAAAATGCGGAGACTTAATGTGCGTGACAGTGTGGGGAGACGGTTGTGGAGCGAAACGGCACGATACAATTTATATAGTGTTGGGCAGAATGTTGGGAGTTAGTCACTAAATATTACACATGGGTTAGTTGGGGGTGGTTAGGCTTGTGACAAAACAACATGGCTCATGCTGGAGATATCATGGATGGAGGTCAGCAGTTACAGTTTATGCCGACCATACGGTCCTATGGTGTCTCCGTATCATGGTCTGTAGCCTCCAGTATCGGAATGTTCTATTCTCCTGATGACGTCAAGTATGTATATCATGGCTAGCCCAGCAAATGCTCCCAAGAGTGCCAGAATAAGTAGGGTGACAATTTTAAGAACTATATAGCCGTGGATTGGTACCTTTCTTAATCCAGATGTAAGCAATCGCCCACCGTACATGATTAAACCTAGAAGGAGCAGTCCCTTGAACAAATTAAGTAACGTCTTTGGTGTCATCAAGATTGCAGTGAACATTGAAATTGCCAAGTCACATATCTGAAATGGAAACCGGGCAATTTTGAATATTCCTGACAGCAGGAAACCTACCACACTCCCACTGATAATTTCGGTTATATTTGTTACTCTATTCATGAATTTCAGAAGTCGTACGTCGAATTCGTGAATTTTCTCTTCAGTCACATTGACTTGACTGTCGATTCTTTCAAATAAGTTGGCTGCGAAATTCTCCATATTTTTGGTTGAGGCTCGCACCAACTCCTCTAAATGTCGAGACAACGCCATATCAATGCCCAGTAGCATTACTTCCACTTCTGTGTTAATAATATTTCGTTGTGCCAATATAGCGTTGTTATTAATTTCAAGATTGGCCCGAATATCCATTGCCAAATCGTTCGTATCAGCCATCTTTTCGTAAATCTCACTAGAAATCTCTTCCACTGTGACAAAAGCAACATCTTTCATACCTGCTAAAATAGCGGTCAATGATCCTTCTGCTCGCTGAGACCACGTATCGAGCTTGCTTACTACGTTTTCAAGAGCATTTTCTATGGCACCGTTACCCAAAACCTCAGTAATCTTGCTAACCTCGTTGGTTGCTAAAGTCAATTCTAGATTTAGTTCAGTCACCGATAATTGATGTTCACGAGTGAAACCTTTTAGAGCTGAAACTGTGCTCCTCATGACGTCGCTGAATTGTGCACTGTAATTTTGTAGGTCACTAGAAACCTGATCGCGATGGAGAAGTTGTTGCTTAACCAATTCCATTACCAATTCTTTCATGATGGAAAACTGTGTCTGTAGTTCAGCGTAAGCTTCGGCACTGAATTGATAAGATTCTTTTAGATTGTCGTAAAATTCTGTGTATGCATGGGTTATATTATTAAAAAGCGAAATTACGTGATCCTTTTCGTATGGTAACGATTCTTCATGACATATGGTTTGGATTTCCCGATAGTATCCACTAAAAGTGGTCCAGTATTGTGGAGATTCCTCTAGTTGAAAAATGCATGTTTCCAAGTTAGTATCAAGGTCATTACAAGTCTGGGGGTATGAAATACCAGCATTTTGGAATTCACAAATAGACAATTTTATTGCCAGTATTTTTCGCAATCTTGGATCCAAGCTTTCAATGCCGTCAGAAATACATCGGGGTATTATCGGACCTATTGAGTCCAGAATACATCTGGATGTCACCAGCGGTCCTAATAATAGTGTGCCTCCGACTATTTTAATTAGAGGAAGTAGAAATAACATCTGATTTGTTTTATTATTGGAATCCTTGGTTCGCTCTATATATTCCCAAGTGTGAAACCTTTATGAAACATGGGTACAAACGTAGCACATCAAATGCTCCACAGTGAGATAGTAACTGATACAAAATTTTCTAGCGTGATTTGACCAAAGCCGATAACTTAGGTGCTCATATTAACAAGAATAAGTTTCAAAAGTGAACATTTCACTTGGTACAATGGCTTTTATTATTCATCTTCAAAAATTTTGAATCAACGAAAAGGTCCCTTGGCCCAGTTGGTTAAGGCGTGGTGCTAATAACGCCAAGATCAGCAGTTCGATCCTGCTAGGGACCATTTCTTTTTTGATTCCAAAGAAAACAGGTTCAACTTTTTCAAAAAGTACCGACTAAGTATACAGCTCTTCTATCTTATTTTTCTGTACCAAGTATCTCTGTACTTTCCCTTTTTCGGGACTTAGTCTCAATTCTCACAATTCATAGATACAGATTCAAGGTCTGTTTGAGCAATCTGTCACGTGTGACGATCTTCAATTTTTCATCTTTAATATTCCCATCATGAAGATCCCAAAGCAGATTCCACGAAGTGCACGAGCTGTATCTCGTCGATACTTGAGCTCCACGTTTCTGTTTGTCCCCAATAATGAAGCCTATGTTTTTGAAAATGAAAAATTGACACCCGAACAGAACGACGCTGCCATTCCATCGAAGCCCACCGTCACACCTACCACGAAATATCATCATGACATGAAAAATCCCGAGGATGTAGTCGACGTGCTAACAAAGTTCCTGTTCAATGATTTTCTAATCTCATCATTATCGCAAAAGTCCACTTTGTTTGGAAGATCTGAGCACAAGTTTATTACCAGAAACGAAGATGGTTCTATTAGCAACGAAAATATCAGTTTGCATTTCAGCAATATGACCAGATCATGGATGAAAATCTTTAATAATCAAATTACACAACTCCAAGATATCACATCTCGTCCTGAAGACTTGGAATTGTCGACGAATGTGGACCAGATCAGAAGAAAGTACTTGGAGATATATAAGGGCTTAGAGGATTTGGAAGCCTTATACAAAGCTTTGGGTGTTTCGATGGGTACTGGAGCTTTGGACTACCTTCAATCCTTGACGAATGGCACGGCTAGCTTTGAATCGGTTTCTGTGTTTCTCATCAAAGAGGTCGAGCAAAAAGATTTGAAGGGCTTAATGACATATATAATGGCTCAGGTTGAGCATTCTTCATTGCAAGGAACGGGTGACATTTTGAAATCTCTCATCGACAGGGCTTATAGTGAAGGAGAGGTTCATGTCGATATTGTTTCGACGTTCTATTTCACAGTCAAGAGATTGTTTCCCTTCATTTCCGACAGCATCGATTCGGTTCATTTGGACAAATTGATACACTTATTAAGTATAGGTGGGAGTGTTCAACATGCGCAACAAATTATATCGTTCTTGATCCAGAATCAAAAAATGTGTCCATCTCCTGATACTCTTGATGCATACTTTGGTCAAATTCAAAAGCAGAAACTACCATTTGAAGAATTTGTCGCATTCCTCAGCACAGCAAAACCAGCCCTTTTTCATACTGAGTTGACGCCAGTGCAATTCCTGGCGTTGCTTAAGTCTGTAAGGGACTCTGTTGATTTGATTCAGTTGGTCCAATTGGTGAGACACAAGAGTAAATACTTGCTTAACCAGTTCCAATACGAAATCCTTAGCAAGGCAGTAGATCTGCTGGGTGAAGCGGGGGACTTAGTACGCAGAATTCAGTTGGCCCAATTGGCGAGACTTGTGGCAATGGAAGGTGAGTTGACTGAAAAATCCCGGGCATTAATAGAAAGTCAATAATACAATTGCAATACATAAAAATACATAAAACGTTGAATTGAAAACTATATATTTCGCACCATAGTATAATGAACGTGTGAGTAGTATTAAGACGGGGTGAATGCTAAACTTCACGATCGGGTGATAATCGGTTCATCTCGATGTCCTGCGATCTGGCCGAGTTGATAGATATTTCGTCACTGTTTCTGTATGAATGATGGATCCATCCACTATGCATGCTGCTTGCCCGACCCGTGGGTCTGTCGTTGGCAGCTTTATTTTGGGCACTATAAAACCCATTGGTATAGACATAAAAGCCGTCATCACTGGCATCATCACTCCATCTTCTATCTAATGTGTCCTTTCGTAATCTCATGTCGTCGTTTCCGTGTTCTTGGGCCAACTCAAGGTACCTCCGGGATGAAATTGTTCTTTTGACGAAGCACAACATAGTTGCAATCAAAGTAAGTACCGTCACTGGGAACAATTGGAGCCAGCCAACGTAACTGAGGTTAGGCATAAATAATAATATGTCCGCTAGAAAGCCCAACAACGTGCTAATGAAGGAGATCAATGAAAACGTCAACATGATATTGATATATGTGGTGATATCGCGGGGCTTTTTCTTGGGCAAAAAGTCTTCTTCGGGCATGTCCTTGGTCCGGGGTTTGCCGATCATCTTGAAGAAGTAGCTCTTATCGATTTTCTCGAAGTATTCTAGCGCTATTAGGAAAAGTACCACCATAAGCAAAAGTGCTGCGAATCCGAGGGCAACCACATGGACAACCAATAGTTTTGAGATGGTATAAGTAGTATCGGAAGGAAGTGCCACACCTCCTACATCGGGACCCTGTGTGCTTGCCAATGCATAGAAAGTGCTGTTGACGGGAGGGTACCCGATTGCAGTTTCAGAGCAGATGGATGTCTTGAGATCGCAGAGACCAAACACTCCAAAACTGTAGGACTGGTAGCGGGACAAGTAGATTTTGGATGAGGCATGAGTGATGGGCACAGACACCACTGGGAGAACCTGTACCGTGAGGCATAACACCGTTAGCACCGCTAGGGCATAGAGCTCTTTATTCATGGGGTCATGGGACGATGGATTAAACTTGATGGAGTGTATAGGGTGATAAATGGGTGCGACCAACAGAACGAGCTAGCAACAAGAGCTAAGCCTACGGGAGTAAGGTAGACATGAAAGTGGAGTGGTTGCTGGGTTGAACGAAGGTGAAGTTGAACTCGGTTATGGTAAGTGAATCAAGCTCTGTCCAATGGGGCCTGGCCGGCATGGCTCAGTTGGCCACAGCTCCTCCCTGTGTTCATCCCAGGCGACTCCAGTCGTATAGCTGGCATAGATAGGCTTTATATTATAGTTTTGGGCAACACCTGATAGCATAAGGCACTTTTCTAGTTACTGAGTCCGCGGCAGTATATCTACTCTGAACCCTGCCAATCAACCCCAAACTCGACCGTGATAGAAGCTTCTATTTCAACCTGGCTGCGAATTAAAGTGCCGGTAATACCAAGCTACACTATTGTGGGCTATTTCCACTAAGAAAAAGCAAATCCACCAAGGACCCACCACTATTAGCTGTTTCCGCTTACGCTCTACTCCCTGCTTCATCTCCACCGCCATGGTGCCCTGCATCCGGAACAAGGGCTCCTCTTCACATATGTGATTCGCAACCAGGACACGCTACTTCACGTGCAGACCCATCATGAGAACCCGGTTCTTCTTAGCAGTGCTACTTGTGCTTGTATCCATCGTGTTGAACCTTCTGCGGCTTCAATCGTTGTTCTCGTTTATTCCCCGACTCCGTCCAATGGCTCATCCTTACGCAAAAGAGCTCGAAATAGCCACTCTTGCAGTCAAAAGAGCTTCGGTGTTGACCAAGAAATTGAGTGATTCGATTGCATCCACACAAAAGTCCGGAACCCAAACGAAAGACGACAAATCGCCTGTGACAGTGGGTGACTATGCTGCCCAGGCCATTATCAACCATGCCATAAAATTGAATTTCCCCGATGATGAAATTGTGGGGGAAGAAGACTCCGAGTCGCTCCAAACAGACTCCGAAGAATCCAAGTCGTTGAGCAGCAAGATCTTAGAGATTATTGCCGACGTGCAAAAGGAAACGGCGGCTTCCAGTGCCAAAATTGGTACGATCGAAGACCTTCCTAGCGTTTTCTCCAGTATTGATGAGGGTAATTCTCTAGGTGGATCGAAGGGCAGATACTGGGCGTTGGACCCTATTGACGGTACGAAGGGGTTCCTTCGTGGCGACCAGTTTGCCGTGTGTTTGGCGTTGATCGAAGACGGAAAGGTGGTTTTAGGAGTAATTGGATGTCCCAACTTACCAGAAACTATTATATCTAATGAAGAACAATCTGGAACTCGTGGGGGCTTGTACTCTGCTATTAAAGGAGAAGGTGCTTACTACACCGAATTGTTCGAACCAGGGTTTGTTCCATTTTCCCAGCAGAAACGTATCCACATGAACCAAAATACTGATGTGGCCAAATTGAAGGTCGCCGAAGGTGTTGAAAAGGGACATTCCTCCCATTCTACCCAATCTCAAATCAAGGCATTATTGGGATTCAATCCAGATACCGTTGCTAAACAAACACTCAATTTGGATTCCCAGGTCAAGTACTGTATTTTGGCCAAGGGCCTGGCTGATATCTACCTCAGGTTGCCCATCAGCGATACTTACAGAGAAAAGATTTGGGACCACGCTGCTGGTAATGTGTTGATTTATGAAAGTGGAGGACAAGTCGGTGATATTCACGGTAATGAGTTGAACTTTGGAAACGGAAGACTTTTGGATTCCCAAGGAGTTATTGCTGGCAGTAGAGCTGTATTTGATAAAGTTATCAAAAGTGTTGGAGAAGTCCTTGCATCTCAGAAATAGGATGTGAGAAGTTGCAATATGGTATCTATTTTATTTAAATATATATTTCGAGAGCTCTTCAGCTTTCGTTCTATTAACAGTTATGACTTGTCTTCTATGCTAACCTTGGAAGCTCCTAATATGTGGGGGGCAATTTCCTGTAACCACGATAATTCAATAAGCGAACAGTTTCTTCCGTATCCCTTGGCAGTGTAGACATATTCAAGATACATGACGCAATCAAGATTAATCTTTCCAAATAAATTAGAGGAAGGATGGATGCTGATCAATTGGCCAGTGTTAAATGTTCTGTAAGATCTATCGGGCATTCCTATCGCGGTGTTGGTAACGAATCCTTTTAAGAACGACTTTAAAATCTGAGGAATATCTAAATCGCCTTGCTCTTCGTCATCTAACTGTATTTTGACCTTTCTGAGCAAAGAATCTTTTTCGTGTTGTTTCATACTATCGTCTTGCTTGACGGTGGCAATAATATATTCTCTCAATTGATGTCTCACCTTCATGACGTTTTTGAATCCCTTGTGACTGAAATGTAATTCTTTACACCAAGATTTCGAGTCACCTTGTTTGGCTTCTTGAAAGTAATTGTAATATTCTTTTAAGGCAATCAAATCACCAAATTTGTTTCCCTGGGGACAGTATTGTCTTCTTTTGTAGTTTATTTCATCTCTGGCTTCAGAATTACTTCCACCGATATTTAATATCAAGTTGTCCACAGATAAACATGCAACAATATCGATCACCGGGTTCAATACCCCAAACTCGATGGCCGTGATAAGTACCACCGATAACTGTGGAGGCAACGGTAACACTGCCATTTTGTACCCCAAGGACGTGATTTTACCTGCATCATTTAGAGCCCCCAACGAATATAATGTATTTAAGGCACTCAAAATTGCATCTTGTCCTGGGTGTTCAAGCCAAGACCAATTCAAAAGATCATCGACCTGAAGTTTTTTCAATGTCAAAATTGGCAAGATGATATCATTTCTAATAATTTCTGATTCTTGTTGTTTGGGGAACTTCTCAAACGTGTTCTCTGCATAAAGCCTAAACACTTTACCGGCACTTTCTCTTCCCGCTCTACCTGCCCTCTGTCTGGCTGATGCCTGTGAAATAGGCGTGGTCAACAATGTAGATAAACCAAGCTGATGCTTCCATACCTTGACCTTTCTCAACCCTGAGTCAATGACATATTTAACCCCCGAAACAGTAATAGAAGTTTCAGCAATATTCGTAGCCAAAATCACCTTTCTTCTTCTACTCGGTAACTTCTCAAATATTCTTGATTGCTGGTTTGGTGATAATTGTGCGTATAAAGGTAATGGAACAATCATGGGACAATCTTTGGGAAGCAAAGGCGCTAATTGAGAAAGTATTTGCACACAGTTGTCAATTTCTTCTTGGCCGGGTAAAAAGCACAAGACGTCTCCTTCTTGTTCTGACCTGTTAACTTGAATCACGGTTCTGACCATGGTATCCACTATATCTTCATTGGAATCGGACAAGTAGTAGGAAGTTACTGGGTACATTTTACCTTCCACAAACAAGATGGGCGCGTTATTGAAAAACTTGCTGAACAACTCCGCATTCAAGGTAGCAGACATCACTATTATCTTAAGGTCGGTTCTTTGTTTCGATACCAACAACTGCTTCAAAAAACCCATGATCAAATCCGTCAAAACGGTTCTTTCGTGGGCTTCGTCTAGAATAATCGTAGAATACTTCAATAGCTTGGGATCGATCATCATTTCCCTAAGTAACATACCATCGGTCAAGTACTTGAGCTTGGTCTTAAGAGGATGACTGAAGTTGGAAAACCGCACTTGGTAACCTACTTCGTGCCCCAATTGACACCCATATTCTTCACTGACTCTTGCTGCCAACGATGCTGCAGCAACTCTACGGGGCTGGGTAACAGCCACCTGTTTTTTGTTCAAGGGCATCAAGAACTGAGGGATTTGAGTCGACTTACCAGAACCAGTTTCACCAATGATCACCGTGACTTGGTTACGAACAACATAGTCCACGATCTTGTCCTTGTGTAAGTAAATGGGTAACTGTTTCCTGACCTCAAGAAGCTCCTTGGCTTTCTGGGCGAGGTGTTCCCGATCAACAGGTTTGTTGTGAAATGCATTGGTAGTGAAATCTTCATCATCGGAATCAAAACTGACAGTTTTAGGACCAGTGGATAACGGTTTTGATTTGTTTGCGGCTCTGGGTTTGGGAGTGGGCTCATCGATCTGTGGGACTTTAGTATGGGCCGTAGTGGTATCGGTGACAGTGATTTTTTGAGCTGATACTGCCACTTTAGCTGGTTTAGATATCGCTAATTCTGCTTTGAGTGATGCTTGTGGCACCTGGAACTTTTCCAATGGAAGGTGCTCAGTAGTCTTAAGCTTATCCAGCTCTGGCTCATCATTCTCTTCGCCAAATTTGATTTTCTTGTTGCTTCTGACCTTCTCTGTTCTTTCTTCTCGATGCTCATCGCTCACTTCCACTGGCTTATTTGAGGCATGGTTTCTCTTTCTCTTCCGCTTTTTTGCGCCATCTGCTCCGCTGGGTACATTGACAGTTACTGCCTTGTCTTGCGCCTTGTGAGCTTCCAGATCAGTCATTTTTTCTCTCGGCTTTATATCAAAGTTTCTCACTTGGGAGGCACACTGTCAATTTATGAGCGACGCACCGCACCAAATCGCGGCTCAATCAGACATCACCAGAAAACAGCCTTCGCTGGTGGAGAACACTTTTGAAATCAATTTGATACGGAAACATCATGAGTGCTATACTTAACGCTTGTCGGAGGCAGCGAATAGCACGGGCTCAGAAATTGTTCTTGGCTCGTCACAATTCCAAGTCCACTGTCACCATCATTCCACCAGTGACCAACCTCATTGACCCAGCCAAGTTCACGGCCGATGTTGAAGCTCCGCTAGTGGGACACCTTCAATCACGTTACTTGGTAGAGTCTATCACCAGTGACGAACTATATAAGGTAAATCTGAGCCAAGGTGGCAAAAAGTTCAAGTTATACTGTGGAGCAGATCCAACTGCCCAATCGTTACATTTGGGCAATTTGCTTCCATTGATGATTTTGCTTCATTTCCATTTGAGGGGCCATGATGTGGTAGGATTAATTGGAGGTGCCACCGGTGCAGTGGGAGATCCCAGTGGCCGCAGTACCGAAAGATCTCAGCTTGATGAAAAGGAACGGCTCGATAATGTGGATCGTATTCAAAAGCAAATGGCTTCTTTCTTACACGGCGGGGTTGCCTATGCCAAATCCAGGAATTATCCCATAGTAGCAGGAGGTGAAATCTCCTCGGCGAATAATGCTACCTGGTGGGAATCAATAAAGATGTTGGATTTTTTGGCTACCTTCGGCAGATACATCCGGGTGTCGTCCATGTTGGCTAGAGATTCTATCCAATCTAGATTACAGTCTCATCAAGGCTTAGGATTCAACGAATTTACTTATCAAATATTACAGGCTTACGATTTCTGGCATTTGCACAAACACCATGGGGTCAATATGCAAATTGGTGGGAACGACCAATGGGGTAATATCACTGCAGGGACCGATCTAATTTCCAGATTGCAAAAGCATTTTGCCAGCAAAGAAGAGCCTACCTACGGGATGACTGTCCCATTGTTGACTACCCCGACTGGCGAGAAGTTTGGCAAATCTGCAGGTAATGCAGTTTTCATTGACACGGCATACACCACGCCATATCAGCTCTTCCAATACTTTATCAATGTTCCAGACGAAATGGTGAGCAGATTGTTGAAGGTGTTCACTTTATTGCCCATGAGTGAAATCGACCGGGTTGTGGCTCAGCACGAAACTGACCCTGGACTTCGGTTGGCCCAAAGAATTTTGGCTAGAGAAGTTACTGATTTAATCCATGGCAATGGCGTAGGCGAAGAGATGGCCTACATCACGGGATTTTTGTTCCCTACTCCAGACCAACCATTCAATGATGTCATCTCAGCCGACCGGTTAATTCAAAATTTCAGGAGATCTGGAATTTTGACAGAATTGAAATTTGACGATTTTGATATCGATGATTTGAAGATGAGCACATTATTGGCCCAGGTTTTTGGTAAATCGAAAAGAGAAACCAAGAACTTGATTAAATCAGGTGGTGTATATATGGGGTTGGAAAGAGAACAATTTGAGGATCCCGAAGATGTGGTGTTATTTGACAAAGATAATCATTTAATTGACGGGAAGTTGTTGTTGGTGAGAGTTGGCAAACAAGCATACCATGTGGTCCACTTCACCTAGAAGCATGTAAATAATATTAAGAAATGGATTAGAAATGAACTACGGTATTAAAATAGCATTTGTAATTATACGAAACTAGAATTGTTGTTTGACTCTTCACTTATCCTCGGTACTTAAACATTTGTGTGGGAATTGTATAATTTGTGGTTTTTTTGCAAAAGTTTACGAAAACTAAAATTAGAATAAATCAAAAGACCATGGTGTGTCACTGCACCCAACAATAGGGTCGTGGAATTTAGACACCGTTAGATTTTCAAGGAACTTCGCGGGTATATACGGATTTACCGTCATGTCAGCATTGGCCATTGCTATTCGGATTCACGACAAAATTGACAGCTCAGCTCGGGCTAGAATGAGCCGGGCGCAGTCCTATTCGGTAGGGCCTCAGTGCTTATTTACTGACTCAGCCGATATCTCTATGTGTATGGGATTATAGGTGTATCGGACATCATGCACCAAGTCGCATACTACCGCATTAGTGACCAAAGCTTACCTCAGCAGCAAAGGGTCTAGCTTCTAGAATAAGCTCAGAGACAATAGAGATATAACGGTATGGAAACTGAGGTTCAAGCATTAGGATCGGATAGGTGACATACACAAGTGGTACCGGGAATCCACGTGGAGGCGTTTGTGCCGCAAAAATTGCCACACAAATGGCCAATTGGTGCCCATTCTACGAATGTTCCGAGGATCCGTCGCCTTGGGAGCTGCGGCCTGTGTGATCGCTAATCTTGAGTCGCGCACGCACCATGTGATAGCCATAAATAGGGCTGGGGAAGCTCATCTTACCACCTCATCTCCAGATGTCTACCTTTTACGATTTAAGTCCAGCCGACGCCAAGGGCGATGCTTACCCATTTGCCGACCTTAAAGGAAAGGTCGTTGTGATTGTCAATGTTGCTTCTAAGTGTGGATTCACTCCCCAGTACAAGGAGTTGGAAGAGTTGAACAAGAAGTACAAGGATCAAGATGTGCAGATTTTGGGATTCCCATGTAACCAATTCGGCAACCAAGAGCCAGGAAACGCGGAAGAGATTGCCAGTTTCTGTCAATTGAACTATGGTGTGACCTTCCCTGTTTTAGGAAAGGTTGATGTCAACGGCAACCATGAGGACCCAGTTTACAAGTGGTTGAAGTCGCAAAAGTCGGGAATCATGGGCTTGAACAGAGTGAAGTGGAATTTCGAGAAGTTCTTGATCGATAAGGACGGAAAGGTGGTTGAAAGATTCTCGTCGTTGACCAAGCCCTCCACTATTGCTCCCAAGATTGATGCTTTATTGAAGTAGATCTGTGCCAACCAATAACCGGACCCAGCCATTGTGGCCAGGAGAGCCCGTGGATCGTAAAAACGGGGTGTGAGCCTAATTGTAATTGCTACCGAAGTTACTTACGAACCCCGTTAACTGCGGACTATGAAAATTAATAGTTTTTTAACATTTTCAATTAATTGTCTATTCTAACAGGTTTCACTGTCAAATGCTATTGTAGAACAATTGAGGGGACAACTGCATTGTCGGTTGTAACGACTACGGGGCCTATCGCCCTTTGATAAGACAAGGGCTCACGTGTATGGCACCCATACCCCTTGCAACGGTGGGCCAACACCTGACTATATTGTGTGGTTAACTTCCCGATTAGGCCAACAATCACAACGGGCACATTGGTCGTGGATCCCGTCCCCAAACTACCCAACCACACCTCCCAAATGATAGGGGGCCGGATCGGTTTGTGCACACCGTCGCTCTTTCCCAACCTTATCCTACCCCCGGAATCGCTGTTGGCTATTGTCGTGCGGGTGATGTGGCTGGCCGGACCGGGCACACGACATTGTCCGCGTTCCACCCCTTTCCGGGAGGTTCCATGACATTCGATATAAAGTCTCACCAGCCCCCGCTACCCATCATTTCTACCTCCAACCTAAATTTGATTTGTCTGTATTCGTGTCATTTCCCATACCTATAAATAGTTGGTAACCTTCCCAGTTCACGAACACCTGGTATTGGGATACTAACTGGCCATCTACCCACTGATTCCCGCTTAGCTGGCTTTTCGGATTTTAGTACTGCTAGGTCAAAAACCACCCTCAACCCCCACACTTTTACAACAGATCACTTCCACGTTTGGTTGTTCCCTCTCTCTATTACCTTTACATCTGTATTTTATGTTTGATCCTTTAGTTTTGACAATATTTCCCGCTTGATTTCATTATTTTTTTGTACATAACGACACCGACAACGACACCCATTCCTACGAACCGATTTACTATTGCATAATAATGACTACCAACGAATACGACTCCTACGAAACCCGCGGCTTGATCTGGAATGACCGCTACCGTTTCGTCAGAAACATCCAGAACGGTGCCTTTGGCAAGGTTTCCCTTGCTTTGGACACTGTGACTCATACCCACGTTAGCATCAAGGCTATCCCCAAAGTTTCACCAACCAAACAACTTCCTGGCGAAAGAAGCTTGCAGGAAATAGCATACAACGAGATCGATGCCCTCCGTACTCTCAACCGGAACAATGTTACCAAGTTCAACAACTCGTCTATTTGCAAGTTGTTGGACTCCTTCGAAACCGACAACTACATCGTACTTGTTCTCGAGTACTGCTCCAATGGAGATTTATATGATTTGATTCACGAAAGACCTTTGTCGATCGATGAGATTTTAAAGTTGGCTTCTCAGATGAACAATGCCATCCAATTTGCCCATGCCAACTCAGTCTTTCATCGTGACTTGAAACCGGAGAATATCTTGATCGACGACAAGTTCAACTTCAAGCTTTGCGACTGGGGGTTGGCAACTACTAACAGATTCAACGACGAATTCCATGTTGGCACCGAGAAATACATGGCGCCTGAGTGCCTTCTTAAGGACAGAAACATGGATGGAACATATGACTGTGTGTTTGCCGACTACTGGTCATACGGAATCACGATGTTGACCGCAATTTTTGGAACCTCCCCATTTAGACAACCTTCAAACAAACCGATTTCCTCTGATTATAACTTCAAGAATTTTGTTTTGTTCAACAATCCGTACATCTTGTACGATATCTACCCTTCGATGAATTCAAACTGTTTCGACATATTTATGAACGTGTTGAAAGTTGGAAGTGACGAAGATGATGCTCAAACATTCACCACCAAGGCACGCTCCAGAGATATAAATCGCTATATTCTGGAATTGAATTCGAAGTGGATGTACGGATTGACAGTCGATGATGACTACGAAGCGGAATTGTATCTGCAAGCAGGCAGCCAAGTATTTGTTCGCAACAGTCACGATGTTTTCGATATGGATCATGATGATTTACAAGTATCATCTGTGGAAACCAAACCCTCTTCGGTTAATGATGACGATGAATTTGACGATGATGAATATGAATTGGTTGATTATAATTCAGCATCGGTGAACATTCCGATTGCTTCACCCAAGAAGCAATCAACAGCAGCGATGCAAAGCACTCAATCAAGTATGAAGCTTCCTTCATTGATTGAGTCTTCCTTGAAATCTTCAGTTTCTTGGTGCGATTTAGACGAGGAAGACAACTGGGTCTTGGATACGAGTATTAGTCTAGTCTTCGACAATTTGAAACTAGACGCAAGAAACGACAGTGCCAATGCCGAATCCAAGACATTGATGCCACGCGAAGTGTCTCCGTTTACTAAGTCCGCCTCTCCAGAAGATGAAGTTCGCATTTTAGAGCATGAACTTTCTGTAAATAATGCTAGGGTTAACTGGTTTGATTGTTGAATCAGTATATAACTAGAATGAATTAGACAGAAACTTACTGTAGACTAAACGAATGTCAATTAATATGGTGACGATGTAGAGATCGTGGGTGAAAAATTAACTAGTCTCGTCATGTTGATGAGGTAAGTTATGACATATTGCCGAGGTAGAAATTTCGGAAAATTCAGAACGTCCCAAATAGGTGGAAACTGTCGGTGGGCGATTGTGTCGGTAGTCGGCCCCGCTGGACATCTTGAATGGACGACGAGTTGAGCCCCACAGCGTCACCCCGGCATGGCCCGTGATCGAACGGCGCTGGGCTCCGATAAGCCTGAGTCATGATTACCGGCGAGAACTGTGATGGGGCCGGTGGCGGTGACAACGCCGGATCCGCAGTCGTGGTGGACACAGTAGCAGGTGAGGCGATGTTCCGGGAACCCCAGCTAATATGAGCAAAAAACGACGGGGAAAAAGGCTCCAGCAAACTCCGAATGGCTGGACCAGTCTGACAGATCAGCTACCCATCTTCACCATAGTAAGCCCTGCCATACCAACCCGGATCACATCTGCCAATCGCGGCACTATTATCGACGATGACCAAGTACCCCAGGGTCCCTGCACCGGCCCTGCACCGGCCCATTTCACCGGGCACGTGAGGCCTGCATCCAGTCGACGATTACTCACGCACCACCCCCACGGACTATTTAACCAGTGAAAAATCCTGTCGATTGTCGATCCATCAATTATCAATCATCAATTCATAATGTCTTTCAGAAACAACGGTATCCGTATGGCTAGAATGGCTGCCTCTGGCGCCTCCAAACAAATTGCTTCCAAGAGAGCCTTGTCCGCTTTGGTTGCTGCTGCTCGTCCAATTGTCGCCAAGCAATCCATGGCTCCAGCTGCTGTCCGTGGTGTTAAGACCATCAACTTCGCTGGTACCGAAGAAGTTGTGCACGAACGTGCCGACTGGCCAAGAGAAAAGTTGTTGGAATACTTCAAGGACGACACCTTGGCTTTGATTGGTTACGGTTCTCAAGGTTACGGTCAAGGTTTGAACTTGAGAGACAATGGTTTGAACGTCATTGTCGGTGTCAGAAAGAACGGTGCTTCTTGGAAGGCTGCCATCGAAGATGGATGGGTTCCAGGTGAGAACTTGTTTGATGTCCATGAGGCCATCAACAAGGGTACCTACGTGATGAACTTGTTGTCCGACGCTGCTCAATCTGAAACCTGGAACGACATCAAGCCTTTGATCACCGAAGGTAAGACCTTGTACTTCTCCCACGGTTTCTCTCCTGTTTTCAAGGAATTGACCCACGTTGAACCACCAACCAACGTTGACGTTATCTTGGCTGCTCCAAAGGGTTCCGGTAGAACCGTCAGAAGTTTGTTCAAGGAAGGTAGAGGTATCAACTCCTCTTACGCCGTGTGGAACGATGTCACTGGTAAGGCCGAAGAAAAGGCCATTGCCTTGGCTGTTGCCATTGGTTCTGGTTACGTCTACCAAACCACCTTCGAAAGAGAAGTCAACTCTGACTTGTACGGTGAAAGAGGTTGTTTGATGGGTGGTATCCACGGTATGTTCTTGGCCCAATACGAAGTGTTGAGAGAAAACGGTCACACCCCATCTGAAGCCTTCAACGAAACCGTCGAAGAAGCCACTCAATCCTTATACCCATTGGTTGGTAAGTACGGTATGGACTACATGTACGATGCTTGTTCTACCACCGCCAGAAGAGGTGCTTTGGACTGGTACCCAAGATTCAAGGATGCCTTGAAGCCAGTTTTCGAAGACTTGTACGCTTCTGTCAAGGATGGTTCCGAAACCAAGAGATCTTTGGACTTCAACTCCCAACCTGACTACCGTGAAAAGTTGGAAGAAGAATTGAAGGTCATCAGAAACATGGAAATCTGGAGAGTTGGTAAGGAAGTCAGAAAGTTGCGTCCTGAAAACCAATAAACTGGCAGTCTCCACTTGCACCCAGTCTTGTCACTACTAAAGTCGTCACCATGGTCTCGAATGACTGGACGACTTACTAAAAATCCCTTCAATTCTTGAATCTTTTTATTACTTTAATCGGTATTGGTTTATAATAACTGCATATAGGACATGTTTGTCGAATAAACAGTCTGGAATCAGATAAAGCTCGTAGATCGTGGGACCTCTCACAAATTAAGCAGTCACACAGCCCTAGGATGTCGCACGTGATACCAACTACCCTCGGTTTTCGTACTAGTCCGGCGTTCCGAGCGCGGACAATTGCCCGTACGCACGTGATATCCGACCAAATCTAAAAACTTTTCACCGCTTCTTCAAGCATTTCCCACTATCACTCACATTAAAAATGGCTGTTGGTAAGAACAAGAGATTATCCAAGGGAAAGAAGGGATTAAAGAAGAAGGTCGTCGACCCTTTCACCAGAAAGGACTGGTTTGATGTCAAGGCCCCATCCACTTTTGAACACAGAAACGTTGGTAAGACTTTGATTAACAAGTCCACCGGTTTGAAGAACGCTGCCGACGGTTTGAAGGGCCGTGTCATCGAAGTTAACTTGGCCGACCTTCAAGGTTCTGAAGACCACTCCTACAGAAAAGTCAAGTTGAGAGTTGATGAAGTCCAAGGTAAGAACTTGTTGACCAACTTCCACGGTTTAGACTTTACTACCGACAAATTGAGATCTTTGGTTAGAAAGTGGCAATCCTTGGTTGAAGCCAACGTCACTGTCAAGACCTCTGACGACTACGTCTTGAGAGTTTTCGCTATTGCCTTCACCAAGAGACAACCAAACCAAGTTAAGAAGACCACTTATGCTCAATCCTCCAAGTTGAGAGAAATCAGAAAGAAGATGATCGAAGTTATGCAAAGAGAAGTCTCTAACGTGACCTTGGCTCAATTGACTTCCAAGTTGATCCCAGAAGTTATTGGCCGTGAAATCGAAAAGTCCACCCAAACTATCTTGCCTTTGCAAAACGTTCATGTCAGAAAGGTTAAGGTGTTGAAGCAACCAAAGTTCGACTTGGGTGCTTTGTTGTCTTTGCACGGTGAAGGTTCTACCGAAGAAAAAGGTAAGAAGGTTTCTTCTGGTTTCAAGGATGTTGTTTTGGAGAATGTTTAAATTGCGAGTCTGGTGACCAGATAAGCGCAGGCTATGGCCTAGTGTATTTTATTGTACGTCGAATTAATGAGTATTGAGGAATAGTCAGTGTAGACAAACTTCGTAGTTGAGTGTTCTTTTTTGCACTCCTAGCTAGGGTTCAATAACGATATGAGAGGACATGTTGAAAATATCAAACATCCTTAAACCATATTGCAAGAGCGATTTCTATAATTATAACCAATTTTAGGATAGTGCTGGATGCAGAAGCTGGCAAAACTCGATATTCCTGAGCCACGAATAAATACTTACGTCAGGTATTGACTATTCGCAAGAGGGAAATCGACCCTCCACCTAAATGTTGTCTCCTAAGGGAGGTAAGCCAAATTCCAAGAGACCATACTACAATACTCAGAAACCATGGGGTGTAGCTCCTTATTTCAGCTACCTATGTAATTAGATACACTTGTATTGCGCATTGCATTCTGGTTGGACCCTTTGCAGTGCACCACGGCAACCCTCACTATTCACTTTTACATTCAATCAGATTTAAGGCTATCTTGAATTTATCGGGTAGCAAGTAGCGATATCAAAAGGTACAATACGGCATATTGGCCCTACTTCAGCAAATCATGTGAACCGCTCAATACAAGGTGAACTGAAGGCCTTCTTTGAACCGTTCCGAAATGGCTGCGAAAATCCAAAAATGGTCTTCAAAACACACCCCAAAACCATATGTTAGCTTAGAATAAGTCTTTTGGCAATATATGACCCTACACATCATATTTCGACCGATTAAGCTGGAGATGGAGAGGCCTTATGGCAGTGAATGAACAACTATGTCAAAACAATGATGGGATTTGTACCTATAATCTACTGTTTGCATAGCAACTGTTTAGAATAGAAAAACATGATACCCGTACTTGTCGGACACCACACGGACTGTCATTAATAATTATATTGAATATAGTGATGGGACAGTAGATATTTTCTAGCTATCCATGCAATTTTTACCAACACCAACTGGTCATTTTGATGATGGGTTATTTACCGGTGGTAGTAACCCAAGTTTTGAGAAGACGTATCTTCCTTTTAAATTTGGAGAAGGCGTGTTGTGATTTCAAGTATACTGTATTCTTCCAGCAAAGCTTCAGGAGTAGCCACATTATACAGACAAGGTATAACGTATCCATTTGAAGGGATTCCAAACAAATTAGCAAACGTTGTGGCTCCGTATTAAACACCAAACAGATTCACCCTGGCTGTTTTTGTAGTGACGGTTTATTTATATTGGCTATCTACAGACTATCTTGGCATAGTGACGAGCTATACGAGAAGTTATACGAGACACAACAATTTGGGAATAACACCCATAGTCATGATTGTGCTATCAACCTGTTTGGTAGTACCTGTAAATATTGGACGACCCACCTTCTATTGTCTGAGCCTCGATGTTCAAGCCCCACCGCAATTTCATGTCTAAATCTGGTCTCGCTACTCTACCCTAAATTGTCGCTAAGTGGGTTCGCACTAACAACCGTAGTATAAAAACTGATTGCTTAGCCAAGTTGTACCCTTTCAAATACTAGCGGTACTACGATGTCGATTCTGGAAGACGAGAGCGACACTTGGAGCTACTCCTTCCCACCCTCAACTGAGTTTCTTCCGTTAAAGGATCCCCAGGAACACTCCGCAAGCTCCGATGCCAACCATACTCCCGAAACCCCAGATTTCTCCAAACCAAATGGAGACCATTCTAAACCCAATGGCTATGCCGCCGCCGAAAAGTTGGATCTTTTGAGAAGGAAAGATGTGGAGGATGTCCAGTCTCAGGACTCCAGTGGGTCGTCCAACGGCCTTGCCACAATAGAAACCAATAAGCTGAAGCTCCAGGCGTTATCGTCACTATCACGAACATCATCCGGGTCTACAGCCTCTCTACAGTCACCTTTTATGTGGAAGGTGACCCCCGCCAATCCCCACACCACCAGGCAAGATGCTGCGTCCTTCTTATCGGTAGACAATCCTGACAATGGAGTCACTTCAGCAGTACCTTCCCTGACAAAATCTGCCAGATCCAGTTTGTTGCACAATAAGAGCAATTCAGTCAGTACTACCGAAACGGTCAAAGCAGAAGAGCTCGATGGTGAACCTGACTCGCCCAAAATTATCACATACAGAAAGTCCAGAAAGTCCGAGCCCGAGTCCGAGGACTGTCCACCATCAAAGGGCCAGGACCCCAACTTATTTACTGATGAATTGTTTAGAGACACCCCTTATTGCTACGCTACTATGAAAAGAAATACCGCCTTCCATCAACTTTTCAGGTCGTTGGACCTAACCGACAGATTACTTGATGATTTCTCCTGTGCTTTGAGCAGAGAAATCTTGTTACAAGGCAGAGTATATGTTACCGAGCACCATTTGTGTTTTAATTCCAACCTCTTGGGATGGGTAACAAACTTAGTGATTCGCTTCGAAGATATTACCAATTTTGAAAAGAAGTCCACCGCCGGATTATTTCCCAATGGAATGCTTATTGAGACCAAGCATACCAAGCACACGTTCGCCAGCTTTGTATCTCGAGATTCCACGTTTGACTTTATGAATACCATATGGAAAAGAAGCCGAAATGAGCACGTTGAAAGTTCAAGTATAACCCAAGAGGAATTGATCAGACAAAAGCGGGAAAGTGTTAGCGAAGACACGCAGTCGACCACCCCCAAAATCGAGTCCTACATCATGTCCATTGATGGAGATGATAGTGAAGAAAATGGAGATATATCTGAGGTAGTGCTTCACGATGGTGAGTCTCCTGAAACGGCTTTGGAAGAAGTGGCTACTAAAATACTAAAATTCAAACCAGAGTCTAAGTACAGAAACCTCGGACCCGATACACATGCTCCCACAGATGCTTCTGATTCGATTTCCATGGAGGATAATGAGGTGGAATTATGTGATGAGATCATTGATGCTCCTCTAGGAATTGTTTTCGATATTTTGTTTGGAAGTTCTAACACCTCATTTCACCGAAAATTTTTAGAAGACCATGATGGATCCGAGATTTCTGAATATGACGAATTCCTTCCAATGCAGGACGACCCAACGAAATTAGAAAGATCCTACACCTATAGAAGAGCTTTGGGTTATTCTATCGGCCCGAAATCGACCAAGTGTGAGGTTAGTGAAATCATCGAGCATCAGAATTTTGCAGATTATATTGCTGTATTAACAAAAACTGTGACCCCTGATGTACCACTGGGACAATCATTTTCAGTAAAGACCAGATTTTTATTTTCTTGGGCCGAAGGAGGCAAAACGTCTCTCAAATTATCCTTCTTCATTGCGTGGACAGGTAGATCTTGGATCAAAACGGTGATCGAAAAGCAGTCTTTGGCTGGCCAACTCACAACTGCCAAGGATTTAATTGAAATGCTCAAATTGGAAATCGGTTCAACCACCTATTATGTTGATGGCCCAACTGTGGTCAAACCAGTAGCAGCTGCTAAGAAAGAGCAATCCGAACCAGTGGTTAAGCCCACAAGAAAGATCAGCCAGAAAGTTGTCGCCAAGCTGGATAGCGATTGGTTCACTTCGAATTCCCTCAAGCTATACATCATGGGATACTTTTTCATCTCCATTCTTGGATTGTTACTTATTTCTCAGTTGAGAATACTCAAGGTACTCAAGGAAACCAACGAGCTTACGAAGGGCCAGGTTGTGCTTAATAACCAGTTGGTGCAATCATTTACCAGTGGTACAACTAGGCAATTTGAAGGAGGCGACGAAAAATTCTGGGAATGGGTCCGCAAGACCTATGGCAAGAATTTGAGTCGGGTTGAGAAGATTCAATTTTTAAGCTATCAGCTTGACCGACTTTCCAAAGAAAGAGATGACCGCCACAACTCTTTCGGAGACATTAAGCAAACGGTGGAGGGATTAAATTACGGCGGAGCGTATGTAGAAGAAATACGCAATATGATAGGAGAGTTATTGTGAGGCCACCCGCAGCTTTTCAGATATCTCCAAATGATGATTACGAATTTGAAACGACTCAAAAATTGACATAAATATAGGTATTCACCTTCAGTGTAAAAATATATATATAGGCCATGGCCGATTTTGGTATTTATCGTGAATCATATAATACACGCCAGATTCCTGTCTAGCAAACTATTTACAAGCCGAGGGAGCCCAAAAAATGACTAGCAAACTCTGAGCTCACCGTCAACGTTTTCTGTTTCTCCACGTTCAATCAAGTCCAAGTTCTCGGTGGTATGCACGATGATCTTGTCATTATCTTTGTTCAATTCAAAAATGAAGATACCACTGAGCACTCGTTCCATTTTTTGGTTATCCTTGCTAAGACCCACCAATGAGCCAGACATCTGACTGATGATGGTGCTGATCGACGGAAGGGTCTTTTTGTCGCCGTCGGTATGTGAGTTTTCTTGCAAGAATTTCATGGTGTCCAATTTGGACCATTTGTGAGACCCGAGCTTGGCGTCAGAAGTCGAATGCATCTGACTGTCGTCATTGCTCAAATGGTCACAGCCTTCATTGCAGGTGCTCCACCTGACATACACTTTTGTTGTATCAGTATAGAGCGCTTGGTGGTCGGGCCCGGTACTTACTCGTAGTGAAAGCACATGGAGTTTGACCCGAGGACTGAGCACCAACGATGTCATGGCCAACTGGATGGCCTTGCACGTGGCATAGTACGATACCCTTCCCTTCAAGCTGAGGGCGTAGTTCTCATCAAAGTGGCTGGGGCACAACCTGAGGACAATATCTGGAGAAATCAAATCTTTAGCCAATGAGGTATTGAGCATTTCGGGGACCAGCTCCTTGAGCTGTTCGATTATAGAGCCTAAATTGGCCTTGCGCTGTTGCTCGGATGAATTGTCTTCATCGGGGCCGCCGATGGGTTTGGTAGAACTGGATTTGAGGATTGGATTGTAGGCTAGCGCCAACTGGGGCCTGGAACCACATGGGTGGATAGGTGGCGATAGCAATGCCGACATGGCAGTACAGGGTCGAACAGAGGCATACCACCGCTGTGTCCGAAGATGTCGTACCATCCGGACATTCCAATGCTTCGGGGTCATCTGGTGGTGGTATTGGGGGATGGCTTAGGATTGAGGGCTAACTTAGGATTGCCTCACCATGGTGGGTAACGTGATGCGATTCACTGGGTCTTTAAAAAAGGGTGCAAATTATTTGCACCATAAAGGAGGGAGCATTTCTACGACTGTTTACAATGGGACTTATATTGAAGTAACAACCGGCCGAGCTACAATGTTTCATAGAGTAATTCCTTGAGCTGGTACTCTTCGTTCGCTTCATCGATATCCTTGAAGTTACCAATGAAATCGTCTCCTCTTACCACTCCAGGTAATGGCTTACCAGCAGCCTGTCTCCGCCAAAGCTTCTTGGCCTCTTCATCGGTTCCTAAATCACGGTACTCGAACTTGATGCCGTTTGCTTGCAAGATTGTGGCGAGTCGGTTGGTTCTAGGCATGATTTGCATTCCTCCGGCTAATGAGGTGTAAAGATAAATTGGCTGAGACTCGAGGTGCTTACGAAGCTCTTCTGGCGATACATCAAAATCGTCGTCGTTGGCAGCAGCAGACTTCGCAGTAGGTTTAGCTTCAGGCACATCCTTATGTTCGCCAGGCTCGCCAGAAACTGCAGATTTCACAGCATGGGCAACACCTCCAAGTACGGCACCAACAGCAGCACCAGCAGCCGCTGTAGTACCCACCACCGACTTTTCTGATTCGTTCGAAGGAGCTGATTTTTCAGTAGGTTCGTCTTCAGCAAGAGATTTGTCCTCAGCGGTAGGCTCTTCAGAAGTAGGCTCTTCGGAAGATGCTTCCTCAGTTGTAGCTTCCTCAGTTGTTGCTTCTTCAGTTGAAGCCTCTTCCGTAGTAACCTCTTCCGTAGTAGCTTCCGAAGCGCTCTCTTCAGTAGCAGATTTTTCAGTAGCATCATCTTTAGATTCATTTGGGGCAGCTTCCTCGTTAATTGTTTTCAGTTCGTTGTCAATTTCTTTTGGGAAACTCAGAGCAGTGGTTTCATCGACTTCAGTATCCTTCGATTCATTAATCTTAGTCACATCAACGTCCTTAGACACATCAGCCTCCTTAGAGACGTCGATCTCAGAAACTTCGTCATCCTTAGAAACTTTGTCATCCTTAGAAACTTCGTCATCCTTAGACTCCTCACTATATTTCTCTTTAGTCACTTTAATATCCAAATCTTTGTTTTCTTGCGCAGTCTCTGTACTACTCTCTGCCGTTTCAATTTCCTTGTCTTTGGATTGCAAATGATCAGCCGCTTCAACCTCTTCAGGATCAGCCTTTTTGGAGCCAGTATGCACAGTTTCAGCTTCGTCGTCCTTTGTAATCTCCTCAGGTTCTGTGGATTCATTGGTTTCGTCATCTTTGGAATCAATCTCCTTGTTCTCAGGATCGGATTTTTCAATCGTATTCTCCTCAGCAGGTTCCTTGGAAGACTCGTCTTGAACTGGTTCCACATCCTTCTCTTCAGTATCATGCACATCAATGTCGTCCGCTTTGATGGTGGGGGCTTCAGGTTCATGTTCATGTTCTTTAATCTTCTCAGCAGCAAGTTCATTCACATCCTTTGTTGAAATTTTACTTACTTCCGGTTCATGAACATCAACAGACTTTTCAGGTTCCAATTGCGATTCAATGTTGAGATCTCTAGTGGTAAGTTTAGGAGCAGAGCCTTCGGATTTGTCTTGGGGAACAAGTTCTTTCTTGTGGTCGGACTCCGAACCACGTCCATGGTGCAATACTTCTTCTACCATGGTATCTAAATGATCAATGTTGGCATACGGATCATCAGTCACAAGGGCCCCTTCTCTCACCAATTCCTCTGGGTTGGCATCGTTCTTTTCATTTTCATGGCTGGCATCAAGGGTGGGTCTTGCTCTGGATCTGGATCTCGAAATCGATCTTAAGTAGTTAGTAGCAGATTCCGACCTCATAGCGTACAATCTTTCCAGAGGTTTGAATTCCCGTGTTGGGTCATCCACATTGAAGTTGGTGTAATCACCAGTGGTGACCAACGAAGGATCTCTTCTGAAGTCTTCCCCCAAATCACCAAACTGATGACTTCTTCTTGTGTTGTTAGCATTGGCTTCTGCTTCGGCCTCGGCCTTTGCAATTGAATCACCCATCGTGGGTCTCGATTGTCTGGTTCTTCTATCGTCATCTTCATCGTCATCATCGGCAGGTTGTACTACTGCAACGTTATCGGCCACCTCTTCTTCCTTTTCATCCAAATTCGATGAAGCAGCCAAACCAGGGGGCAATTCGTATTTTTCAGGCTCATTTAAATTGGTATTTTTATATGAATCTCCACGGGCCAAATGGGGCTTGATTGCAGATCTCGATCTCGATCTTTCTTCTTGGCCACGCAATGGATTGAGCGATCTGGACCGCGATCTGGACCTCTCAGTATGGAAGTAGGGAGCATGGGGGCCGTCATGGGGAAGGCTATCAGGACCTACGACACTTTCATCTTGGGTAACGGTTGAAGCAGATTCGGCACCAGCAGCAGAGGCGGAAGAAGGAGGAACAGAGAGGACATCGGCAGTACCAGCAGCAACCGGAACTCCTTTAGAGCCGTCGGCCGATTTTGGCAACACCTGTGGGTCAAACGACTTAACAGAAGACAACAAATCCTTGTGGCTATTGATGTTGTGCTCCAATTGGTATTCAGACAAGTTTGGGGTGGAATAATCTTCTTGCTTGTAGAATGAGGAGGTATCCGGTCTCAAGGGTTTGGGGTCCAAAGAAGAGGTAGGAGCCAAAGTGGGCTTGGGGTCCAATGACGAAGCACCCGATTCGTATTTCACCGGCGATTCAGGAATATTATCCTTATTCTTCAAGAACTCTTCCAACGTTTCCTTCTCAGGCAGAAAGCCGGGATTGTTGGCCAAAAACTCCTTCATCGACTGTTCGGATTGCGTTACCTTCTTGACACTTTCGGCCACGTTGTATTTGGCGTCATCTTTGACGTGTCCTTCGTTGTCTAGAAACCGTTCAAAGTCTTCTTCCGAACCCAACAAAGCACCTTCATTGATCAAATCATCCAACGACGCGGTAATCGACTTCTTTGACTTTTTGGATTTCACCGGTTTCTTGGTTTTTCCCTTGTACTTTTCAGGGTGAATGTAGTTATTATGAGCAGAATCGTCGGCTGATCTTAACGACGAACCAACAAGCGAGGGTTCCAGAAGCTTTTCTGCTTTTTCCAATTGTTCTTCAAAGTCCATGGCAGAGGAGGTACGACGGGCGTATGGGACGAGAGGCGTGGGTAGAAATGCAATTGACGAGGATCAACGAATGGTACAGATCACAACTCAATTGGCAATCGTAATCACCACCTTGTATGATTATATAGTGAGGGGTACTGCACAGTAGGTTGCGGATTTAAGATAAGCCGGGGCTACGGGAGCTTCAGAACGGGGTCATTGCAGACCACTACACGAGATACTACGGGACAAGGTGGTGGGAAGGTGTTACAAGGAAGTTACTTCAATTCCATGGAATATTTCCAGCGACCGAGCTCCGTTTTTGGTGCTCCAGTGGGATATTTCAGTTGCGGGAAATAGGGCATCGATAGAGGAGGGGGGTTAAGACGGGGTGGTGTCTGCAGGAGCAATACCCATTAGTCGTGCGTATCTAGGCACGCCGCAATTGGTCATTACGAAGGTGATTTGCTCAACAGTTTGTGGACTGGGGTGTAGGCACTAGATGGTTCTGGGACCGTCTAGGTGCAGGACGGGAGGTGGGAACCTGGGGACGGTGCGAAGGTGCCGGCGTGCGTGCACCATGATGGTCTTCGCACGTGACCACTCCACGTTCGCCACTCAGAATTTTTCTATATAAGCAGGCCCCGCTGCTAACGATCCACCGCCATCGATAAATTTAACAGCATGCCTAGACAAAGAAGATCCGCTCCAGCCCCAAGAGCCCAGACCAGATCGGCCCATACTGCCGCGGCCCCATCGTACCCATCTGCACACCCAACCGCCGCCCGTCCTGCCCAAACCCAATCTCAGGGTCCAGGGTTGTTTGGGCAAATGGCCTCCACTGCTGCCGGTGTAGCTGTCGGCTCTACCATCGGACACACTTTGGGTGCAGGAATCACCTCCATGTTCGGCGGTTCATCTGCTGCTCCTCCTGTGGAACAACAGCAAGTGCAACAGCAACAGCAAAACCAAGAACAAGTAAGGTGTGACGCTGATGCCCGTTCGTTTACCAGATGCTTGGAAGAGAACAACGGAAACATGCAAATCTGTGACTATTACTTGCAACAATTAAAGGCATGTCAGGAAGCTTCCAGACACTATTAGACTGTATATAGGAATCAATGAAAACGACCGATGGTCGGTCAAAAAGAACCAGGTGTAGCTAGGGCAGGGCGGACGTCGACGCAACGACCTGCTCATTAAACTCGTTTAACCCGTCTCTACGTAAATTAGTGCATTGTTCATTTGAGTTTGTCTATAGTAATTTCGCAACACCTATTTCTTTTCACTCTGGGAGGAGTAGTAGTAGTAGCCACCGCCGCCAAGTGCCAACGCCACCAAAGGAACAGTGAAGCTGGAGCCGGAGCTGCTATCCTGCTCCGCCTTTGGCTGTTGGTGCAACCCGTCGTGGTCCAAGTCGTCCACCACCGGACTCTGTTTGGAGGCATCGGCTACCTTGTGGTCCACCACGTTTTCACTCAAGTTGACCACATCACTGCGGTTGATATTGGGGTTCACGGATGTCTGCAAGTACTGGTCTCTGTTGGCGGGTTTGTTCTTTCTTGGTTCACTATTTCTTCTGGATACATCCACCGGTTCGCTACCACGATCTTGAATGAACTCAGGCTCCTCCGATACCGCCTCTCCACCATGGACGACGTTGGCGGAGTTGGCCTCGACCTTAACCGACGTGTTACTTTCCTTGGCAAACATTTCATGGGCCACCTGCTTGGCCTTTTCTTGGGCAATGTCCTGCTTGACGGCCTCCAGGGTCACCGGAGGCACTTTGGGCTCGCTGGTCTTGGGAATAAAGTCGTACTTGAACTCCCACTCGTGGATAGAAGTTTGCGAGGGCAATCTGTACGAGTCAATGGTGGAGGTGTCGCCCTTAGCTGCTATTATGGCTCCGGAGCGGAATCCTCTGGCGGTGAAATTGGCGACGACTTTGGGGGTTGTAGCCACTGTGGCGGTCCTGACGGCGCTGGAGACGTGGGCAAGCTTCAACATGGGAATGTGGGGGTGCAATTGAATGAATCTATGGAGGGTAACGGTCGAGAAATGTGCTGGGTCTCGCGTTAGTGGTGACAATCGGAGCTGGGGGTGGACGTTATATATGTGACCAATGGCTGTGACAAAGGGGTTGCTCCGCAGACCCGGTCATGTGCCGAGGTGCGGGGCGATAAGATCTCCGGGTCACGTGCGGGGTGGTGGCCCTCCATGACGTCGACACAACTGGACAGGCCCATTATGACGAGAATGTTGGCCAATGATGGTGGTGTGGGGACCCCGCAACAGTAGTAGTGGCATGGCGCGAAATTTGAAAGTTGTTTTCTGTGTGTCGGCCCATTTCATTTGGGTGCAAAAACTGGACCCTTTGATTTGCTGCGACCAATGAAACTATATAGAGAACAGCGACGGGCTTGCACTGGCAAGTTGACCAGTGAATGGCATTAAGCTCCAGACATTTCCCCAGATCGGGAATTTGGCTACGGTCAGATAATTAATTAATATTAATTGCTTCTATAACTTATACTTCGTTGATAAGATCGTCCAATAACTGACTGGGAGGCCGGGTCAATTTGGGTTTTTGGTGGTTGGGCTCCTCCTTTGGTATGCTCTTCTGCATGGAGTCCAAGTCGAATGTTGAGTCGTGCATGAATCCGTCTCCGCAGGAATATTCACTTATTATAGGGCTGTCAGTGGTGGATTCGGGAGCCAACGGAATAAGAGCAGAGGTAGAACCGTGGAAGAGCGGAAGTTCGAGGTTCGAGTGGCGTTTGTTGGTCATCAAGTCCGTCACAGGACTAAAGAACATCGACGCCCGCTGGCCGCTGTGGTTGAAATTGTCTCTATATGCACGGCCAGGATTACTGGAAGAAGAACTGGTTCCGTCGTCGGAGTTCTGCGACAACTTGAGCATGGAGCTTTGTCTCTTCATGAGGTAAAGACTGGAGTTGGACGACGCCATATAGGACTTTTCAAGCATGGAGGAGTCTGACGAGAAACTGTTGAACATCAGGCCCACCTCCGATCCGGGCCCAGACAAGTAGTTAGCGTAATACACCTCTTTTTCTGACCGGGCCTTTTGTCTGTTAACGAAGAACGTGGTGACTCTGTATCCTAGCACTGCCAACAAGATTCCTCCGAGGATGGCCCCCATCACAATGAACACCAAGTTTTCAGGGAGCGTCGGTATGTGGATATTGGGGTTGATCAAGCGCGGAGAGCCGGGGCTAGCGGTGCCGTTCGGTACGGCTATGCTGTAGGAATATGACACCAGAGTCGAGGACAGAGCCAGTGATGATGTTGTCGAGGTGGGGGCCAGCGATGGTACCGCTGTGGTTTCGGGATTTTTGGCTAAACCTGGCATGTCTCGAGCATGGTTGTGATGGGTGTGGTGCCGGGATCCACTTGTGGCCGAGGCAATGGCCGCAGCGATGGTGTCCATGATTTGTATGTGGTCGGGCCAGAAGGAGGCTGAATTTACCTCAGAATAAGAAGATGGGGAGATGCAATTGCGTCGGAGCGTCTGGCCTTAAAGGAAAGACAATTGAGTGGGTCCAATGGGGTCAGTGGGGGCTCAGGGTGATGCGAGCGTGCGAGCTTATGGCCAAGTCGAGGGTTTTGGAACCGGGACTAAATGAGAGAGCCGAGTGCTGTGTGTGATGGGAGAGTCAAAAATTCGACGCTTCGTAGGTTCTGTTAAATGTGTTTGGCGCTGAGCAGTATCAACGGAAATACGGTTAATATAAGGCGGAGATGTTTGTATTTCACCTCCTGCTGCACGCGTACCGTGTCGCATGTATGTGAAAAATTGACTAGGATATGGTAGGGCGTTAGACCAAGGTAAGGGTGCAGCGTGAGCAGTCTGAGCAATGTGAGCGGTGATAGGTGTGCCTGGTAGGTGGTAGGGGCCCAAGGGGAAAATCCGAAGCTTCGGGCTAAGGATGGTTCGATATTTATTGTGTTTATAGGGTTCGTCTTTACGACGTTTGTGAGTGAGTAACGCACAATTAACGTCAATGCATCGAAGCAAAACGCGGTTTGCGCGTGCAGATCATAACCGCGTCTTGCAGGAGGTAAATATACAAAACACACACCTGAGGAGGGTGCGAATGCCGTTCGTATCATTGGCCTATCAAGATAGCAATCAAAACTTTCCACATCGTACAGACGCGTTCCCCACCACGGCTCCAACTGGCATAGTTCTCGCTCTGCTACATTGTCCTGTTCGTTAATTGTACATTATAGATATAGATTTTGATACTAGCTCGGGGCTGTTGAACAAGAATTGCTCGGTGACTAGAATCGCCAGTCCTTATCGGTGGATTCGATGGCCCATTTAAACTTATCTCTCAACGTCTTGGCAAAAAGCTTCTCTATTGGTACCCCAAACTTCTTGGAAAACATGACTGTGAGACGAGGATCGATATAGTTCATCTTCGAGGTTCCTAACGACACTTCGGAATTGTCCTCTTTGTCCTTCAACTGGAAAGTGGTGTTAACAATTCTATTTTCAATTGTTTCAATCTGTTGTTTCAATTTTTCCACCGTAACGTTCTTTTTGACTTCGGGCTTGCCCGTCTTCAATTCCTTGGCATATTCTGCTTTCAACTCGTCGATCTTTTCTAACTTCTCTTTGATCGAATCTTCTTCGAGCAACGGCTTCTTTTCCGCCTTCAACTTCTCGTTATCTCTTTGAAGTTTCTTGAATGCCTGTTCCCTTTGTCTCTCAATAATTGCACGATGAATATGTTCCTCGTCTTCCTTTGCGAAATCTTCAATTTCGGCAAAATAATGAGGATCCTTCTTTTTTAATTTGGGCTCCAACACAAGAATCATCTTCTTAAGGCGTATTTTGGACCACATCAATTCCTTCAATTTATCGTTGATTTTCTGCACCGTATTGCCATGGGATTTACTTACCGTACGCTGGTGATTACACAAGATGGCCACAGTTCTATTTGCAGCATTGAAATTCACCACCTTTTCTGCCACTGTACCCACATCAGTCATCAAGTCAATTTGATCTTGCATGGTCTTAGAAGCGTTATATGTACGGAACACTTTGGCAGTCAATCCCTTCATATAACTTTGGAACTTTTTGTTCAACAACGACGGATTAATTCTGTCAAATAAATCGTCACCTGGTTGCTTAGGGTCCTTTTTGAAAATACGGAGGTTTTTGAACACCTGATGGTCCACTTCCACTTCTTGATAGAATCTGATGGAATCTTTACCCAAAAAATCAAAAATGACCTTGTTAGGGGGCTTGAGTGTGATGTGCTCATATCTCAAAGAGCAACACCCGACCGTGTCAGCTTCATCTTCACCTTTTTCACCACCAGCTCTCAAGGCAAAAATATCAATAAGATAAGTAGCAGTAGCAATTTGTCTGACCTGCATCACCTCACTTTTCAACTGCTTGGTGTAGTCTTTTCTGATCTCGTCGATATGGTTTCTTAAATTTCTAGCGGTTTCGAATTTTCTGAAATCAGATTGACCTTTAATAGATGAACTAGCTGCAAATCTGACATATTTAAAAGAGTCCGAAATGTTTTCTCTCCACATAGCCAACCATGTCACAGTGTTGTCATGTTTAACTTCGGCCCATTGGTGGCCGGGAGGGGCATCGGGAATCTTGACGTTTTCACTCAAATTAAGAGTGACTTGTTCAGGATATACTCTTCTCTTCAATTTACCTGTCTTTGGGTGAGCACCTCTACCTCTGAACAAACCTGGGGGTTCAATTCTGAAGTTACCCACCAACTCCTTACGACCGTTCAATAAACAAGTCTTGTATGGTTCTTCAAATGCTTCCTTTTCTTCCTTCATCCTCTTCTTCTCGTCCTTACTCATGGCCTTCTTTTCTTCACGCAACATCTCGTAGTGAGCGTAGATCTTGGAGAAGTCACATTTGGCAAACTCCTTGATTTCGACGTTGCATCCCCCCGCTTCTTTCAAAACTTGAAGAAAGTCATCAAAGAAATTGTTTTGGAAAACCGGGTTCTTTGCATGATCGGTTTCAAGCATCGCTCCATAGAATCCTGCTACTTCCTCTGCGCTAGCGGGCAAATTGACTGGCTTGCCATCATAGAAGAGCTTCACATGCAGCGGCAAAGTCTCGTACTCTGGAGGAAATATCACTCCGTTGTGCTCGAGACTTTCCCATTTCTGTTCTCCGTCATTTTCCTCGGCCTCCCACCACTTGTATCCTCCGTCTTCTTCAGCCTCGCCGTCTGCAGATTCCTCCTTCGGAGTCTCTTCTTTGGGAGTCTCGGTCTTCACTTTTTTGACTGGAGATTTTGGAGTCTTGGACTTGGGTGTTTTGGGCGTTTTCGGGGTCGATTTGCGGGGTTTTGTAGCTTTGGGACTTGTAGGCTCATCCTTCACCTTCTTTGCCCGCTTGTTCGGTTTAGCTGATTTGGCGCTGCCATTAGCACTTCTCTTTCGTTTGGAAATAACAATGTCGTCGTCATCATCTGATCCGCCACCGTTCTGGGAAGCAGAACCAGAGACTTTGGCGAGCGGAAGGTCGTCATCGTCCGAATCAATTTTGCGATGATGCGACTTTCTAGCAAGGGGAAGATCTTCATCCGACAGGGACATGGCGGTGATGCTGTGAAAAGTTGGAACCAGCGCTGAAAGTGTCGCGACGCGTTTGGTGTGAATGTTGAAAGGTGCACGCCACGACATTTGTCTTAATGGGTGCTTGAGCGGAGTGTAATCTAACATGCAAATTATGGGTTAACCTGTGGAACCTAGTGTCAATATGAACAGACCCTCTTGGTTCTGGTATGGGGTACTACAAGTTAAAATCTACGGGCTAGCCGACCGTTTGGCTAAATGGTTTGTATGAGGCTTCGAGTAGTTCTCTCTGTGACCCCCAGCATGGGGATTTGGATATTTCCACTGATGTGGTGACAAACAGCGAACAGGAGTTGCACTCTGGACACTGTAGAGGATCCGGTTAGGGTTTCTATATCGAAGGGTAGTTGTAATATTGCTGGTCGAGTTGAAATCAATGAGTCAAGCTCCAGTGGTAGTCTTCAGCAGTATTGGGTGCAATTAATTGTTCGTTTTTCACCAAGAATCTGGTGGAAAAGTCGACTTGTAGGGTACTTGGTGAAAAGCGTGGAAAGACCTCAGTGGGTAGACTTTTGGGAATGTACGAATGTTGGTGCCTATGATTATCCCATACTCTGTCGCTTGAGGTTGTCGCTTGAGGTTACCCCTTTGCTATAGCTCACGTGAGCCACGAGACCTAGGTTCACCACGATCCTCCAGGCTTGATCACACTAACAGAGCAAAGTGCCGGAGCAAAAGAGGGGCGAGTATTGTGGGGAAGTTAGGTAACGGAGTTATCCGTAGACCTGGCAAGATCTACTCGAGTATTAAGCCGAATAGAGTGGCAGTTTAGTGCGAGTCCTACTCGGCAGGAGCACCCGAATCACTAACGACTAGCTCACCTCCACAATTAGCCTCAATTACATCCCGCTATTGCGAGCGGAATTGTTGATCCGCTAGCATAGTATTGTGGGGTAGAATCGAAGGACCTGCGATTTAGGTATACCGTAGCGAGATGATATTACCAGAAAATGGTTTAGGGTGATCTCAGTTGCTGAAGCGGAACCGCACCATTTCCGGTGAGTCATTGGGGCCGGTGCTAAGTGAGCTGAGTTACGGTGGTACCCTTACGTCAGCCGTTACCTAATACGAGGTGGGGCGGACCAAGTTCCCGGCGTAAGGATTAATTGGCACCGGGAAAATATCGCCGATGCATTAGGCACGATAAGGCGATCTTGATCGGCCCCCCGATGGCCGATGGCCGATGGTCGATGGGGCCTCTCAACGATTGAATGAAGTGGGCTGGGGTCACCGCCCAAACTTCCGGTCGCTGATGAACAGCTTGGTTGTCATTTGAGTATACGCGTCGGAGGCAGTTTGCCCCTCCGCTTGACAGTGCCATTAGCGGACAATAAAGACAAACGATACTAATCCTAATCAGGCCTGCCAAAGCCCTCGCGCCTGCATGTAAGACGATCAAAATGCCGTTCGTCCAAAAAGAAATGCTGCGTGCCGCTCTATATTGCCACTGTGCATGGCCTAGATGAGCCAAGGCCAATGATCGGGCGAGAGGGTCAGCGATTGCAGTGGGATTTCTGGGAAAGGTGCTAGCAGAACAGGAGGTAAACCTTCGACTCGACTAACAACCACGACGTACAAACCGCCGTCTGTGGTGTACAAGAACACCCCCCTCATCCTGGCTGAAAAATCTGTCTCCGTCACGTTAGTTACTGCGTGGAACTGACTGCAGATGCAGCCGTTTTTGGTGCACGCCGCTCTGTGGGCCGCTTTTTTTGGCACAGTGCGTTGTGACTTGCCTCGCCTGCTGCGTATTCGCTTTCACTAACCGTGTGACGCTGTTCGTCAACTGCTGGTGACACCGACCACCATCTTCCCTAACTGCTCTTCACGCCGAGGTTTAGATTGCAGCCAACGCTACCCCAGATAAGGCTATTGATAACTATCAACCCCGCTATCTACAGGAGGTCGCCGGTGACATACCGGGGCGTCCCTTTCTCTGATCTAAACAATGCATCGGCACCATCTGCAGCCTGCCGGTATGTAGTCCGTATATAATGCCGTACATTTTCCCTCAAAAAATCTTTAATCTTTTTCTCCAACCCAGGCGTTCTTGCCCTATTAATATCGACATTGCCCCAGCTGGACCCACCCCTACTCTCTACTGGGATAACATATTAATATCGTTCAGCTTTTACTAGTTTACGGCTGCTCATCTTCATAATGTCAGAAAAGGAATCTATAGGGTCACCATTGGCCGGGTCATCTTCGGCCTACAGAGGGTACGATGCACAGTCGCCCACCAACTCCAAGGATCCTCTCAACAAGGAAAAGAACATTGATTTGGTTAACGAATCCGATTCATTTAAGGAGGTCATCCCCGTTGGCGATGAAGTCCAGCGGAGATTGAAGGCCAGACAAATATCCATGATTGCCATTGGTGGTACCATTGGTACTGGTTTGTTCATATCCACAGGTGGAACCTTGAGTCAAGCCGGGCCCGTGTCTTCTGTGATTTCGTTCCTCTTCATGACCACCTTGGCGTTTGCTGTCACTCAAGCTTTGGGAGAAATGGCCACTCTTATTCCTGTGGCCGGTTCTTTCACTCAATTTGTCACCAGATGGTGTTCCCCTGCTTTGGGGGCCGCCAACGGGTGGAACTATTGGTTTTCGTGGGCCATCACTTATGCCTTGGAATTGTCGGTGGTGGGACAAGTCATTCAGAAATGGACTGACGCCGTGCCCTTGGCCGCCTGGATCGCCATCTTTTTCGTGATTTTGACTCTTTCAAACTTGGTCCCTGTGCAATACTACGGTGAGATTGAATTTTGGATTGCCTCATTGAAAGTGGTGGCCGTTGTCGGTTGGTTGTTGTATGCGTTCATCATGGTTTGTGGTGCTGGAAAGACCGGCCCCATCGGTTTCAGATACTGGAGAAACCCTGGTCCTTGGGGTCCTGGTATTCTTGTAGATGATGTCAACACCGGAAGATTCCTTGGATGGTTGGCTTCGTTGATCTCGGCCGCTTTCACCTTTCAAGGTTGTGAGTTGGTGGGTATTTCAGCCGGTGAATCCAAAAACCCTCACAAGACTGTTCCTTCGGCCATCAGAAAGGTGTTGTTCAGAATCTTGGTGTTCTACGTTGCCTGTATGTTTTTCATTGGTTTGTTGGTTCCTTTCGATGACGAGGCTTTGTCCAGTGGAGCTACCTACACTGCTGCTTCGCCATTCATTATCGCTATGGACAACTGTGGTACCAAAGTTTTGCCAGATATCTTCAACGCTGTGATTTTGGTCACCATTATTTCTGCGGGTAACTCCAACGTCTACTGTGGATCTCGTATTATGTTCGGTTTGGCACAATCTGGAGTTGCACCTAAAATTTTCCAAAAGACCAGCAAGCACGGTGTTCCATACGTGTCGGTTATTTTCACTTCTGCATTCGGTGCCCTCGGATTCTTGGCTGTTTCCTCCGACGGAAACGAAGCTTTTGGCTGGTTATTGAACATTACTGCCACTGCCGGTTTGATTGCATGGGGTTGGATCGCATTCACCCACATCAGATTCATGAATATCTTGAAGTCAAGAAACATCAGCAGAGATTCCTTACCATTCAAGGCTATGTTCATGCCATACGCTTCGTACTATGCCTGCTTTGCTGTGCTTATCATCACCTTTGTCCAAGGTTTCCAAGCATTCTGGTCTATTACCGCTAGTAAGTTTTTCACTGCTTATGTATCTATTATTTTGTTCGTGGTTGCATGGGTCGGATTCCACTTCTTCTTCAATGGTTTCGGTGCTAAGGCCTGGGACTGGAGAAACTTACTCATCCCATTAGATGAGTGTGACATCGACACCGGTGTCAGAGATGTCGATGATGAAGATTGGGAAGAAGAAGATGTTCCAAAGAACATTTGGCAGAAATTCTGGAACTGGGTCAGTTGATTGTCTGGACATATATAGCGCAAGCTCATGGCATTTAATTCTTTTATTACAGCATTATTAGGTAATTAAAATAATTTCGAAAATCAATACCGGTGTAGAGAGGGTGATGACATTCGATCTGTAGTTGTTGAAAGGTCTTATGATAACGGGGCAAACTTCGTATTCCATTTGCATACTAGTGATTGTCGCTAATTTGGGGCCACCCTTGAGCGTATTGTGCCACAAGGTTAATAACTTAGGAACATTGGCGAGGTAACTAACAAACGACCCACGCTACTGGAACTAATTGCGGTAGTGAGCAAACGCTAAAGAAATTACTCATGACATGACTGGTGAAAATTTGCTACTGGGACCCTAATGCTCCCGCTTTCCAGGATCCTGAGTCCAACCTACAAATTACGCCCAAATTTTTGTTTGCTTAAGATGCAGGGCTTATTTATTTTTTGCAATTAATCTCTCGTTTATAGGTGCATGACTATGGTTAAGATTCATGTCAAAGGTGGCCGACATCCTTCATGTTTGATTGTACAATCCCAGCCAAGAGATTTCGCTACAGCAGCAAATTAAAAATTTGAGGCGAAAGATTATTTTTACTGCATGATTATGGAAGTGTTCATGACCATGGCATCGCGGAAAATGTCGGCGAGCGATAGTGACTCGATTGATGAATATTTTACGGGCGCAATTATCGGACAAGCTGACACATTTGATACTGTCGGTGGCTTAGACATGGTACTGGTTTCAAACCACCATCCAAAGGTTGCTGACAAATTACCAAATAGCACTGCTGCATATGGATTTCGAAATATACGAATTTGCAAGGCTACCAGAGGATCTCTCGGACCACATTATTTTTCACCAAATCAACTCAACCAGATGTACTCTGAACGCCGTGCTTGGTTCTTCCATAACACAAAATACTGAGTGTCTAATACCATCTCGATGCTGCTCAAAATTTCCGGTAACAAAATTTCGCAGCCTAATATGGTCCGGTGACTACATTATTTGACACACGTACATCGTGACTTCATATATTATACAGCATGAATTGAACTAATAGAGACCTAATAGAGGACAAAAATGGCCTTACCGTTGGTAACACCAACGGTACAACCGTCAGAACCACCACCGTTGTAAGAACCGTTTTCGTACTTACACTCACCACTAACGGTAGAATCACCATCAGCGACAATCTTCACGTTGAAATTAAGAGAGTCCCTGTTGTTAGGGTTTGGAATCAATGACAAGTAAGACACACCATTGGCGGCACCGGCACCAAAGTTCATTGGAGACCAGTTACCAATACCGGAACCTTCAGTACCCCACACACATCCATCTTGCCAGGAAACACCAGCATTGTTGACGTAGTATTGGACTGAGGTTGGCTTTCCTTGCCATTGGTAGTAGGTTTCTTGGTTGACCACGGTGATTGGAGAAGAGTTACCGGCTTCCACAATAGTTGGAATAACCATGTTTTCGGTACCTGGATAATCGGTTCTGCAAATGGCCACATCCTGGTTCAAGGTGTTCTTGACAGAGGCAGAATCCACACCCCATTCACACAAGTTATTGGTGTTGGTGTTGGAGCGGTGCAACTTACCATTCTTACACAACAAGCCACCAATAGAAACACCGTTAGCGGGTTGGTTGGATGGCCATTGAGTCTTGGACATACCACTTTGACAAGCGTAGGAACAGTAGGAACCTTCTCTACAGTTACCACCGGTGGAACCATCGGCGTTCTCGATACCAGAGTAACCACCAAAACCAAGGTACCACAATGGAATCACACCTTCCCCGGTTGGGAAGTCGGAACAGTCAATGACACCGTCTTGGAACGAGCCACTAGGGTCTTGGTACGCACCCAAATCACCTTGAGGTGGGTAGTTGCCAGAAGAGCCAGAGGTTGGCTTGGAAGATCCGGAGGTAGAAGTGGAGCTGGTGGTGGTTTGTGCAGCGCTCGAGGTACTGATGGTGCTGGAGGAACTGGTGGTGGTGACAGCAGCTTCGGAAGTGGTTGCGGAAGTGGTTGCAGAGGTGGAAGTAGCTTGGGAAGTAGCAGAATTTTGATTCACAAGATCACCGTTCTTGTCAACGGTCACGGTGACATACGAATAGTTGTAAACCACGTCTCTCTTGTGTTTATGGTGAGCGTGAACTCTGGTGGCACTGCAGTCGGGGTCGGCCTCGGGGGCAGGAGCAGCGAGGGCTATGGCCAGCATGGCCATAACAACAGGGATTGATAACTTCATAACGTCAACCAAGGGGGGATGTAAGGAACGACTAAAGGTTAGTTATGGTGTTAAAGAAGGAAAAAAAATTCGAAGCGAGTTGGGACGGGGGAAAACAAACAATATATAGGTGTTTTCTGACGGACCAATTGGCAGATACGGGCCGGGCCTAAATCAAAGAAGGGGAATCATGATGCAAAATTGTACGCATAACGGTTAGGCGCGAGGAGTTCCGGGGGTAGGTCGTAAAACACGAGCGTGTTTTGTGAGCGTTGGCGTCCCCAATTTGGAAACGAGCTTAACCGAGAAAGGAGCAGAACTTCGATACCGCGAGCATTGACGATTGGTGACATCGCGGTAGTAAATAACAACATGACACAAACGCCGTGGGTGCAGGATGTTTCTCAAGGGGGCCACGCGCCTCACCCTCGGAAGTGTCCTGGTTCCCACTGCCACCGGCCCTCGGATTTTCCCCACCAGCCTTGTTGAACGAGCCACCAGTCGAACCACAACATCACAACCTCAGAAAGTCATGCAATTCTGTCAAGCTTGGGGCATGGCATCTGGGGCCAGCATGCTGGGGTATTGACGCCTTTGAGCGGGGGCCGTACCACCGGAGGGTCGCAAATGGTTACTTCTCGTAAGTTCGGTTATGGGTTGCAACCGGAGTTATTGTTTCAGTGATGCTTAGCCTCCCCCTTCAAGGAGAGCGACATTTTCTCCATTCCACGCTGTTCCATATAGATTCTTGACACGGTTATCCCCGTCCAGTCGGTTCCAATGGAACTATACATACCTAAAAGAGTGACAAAAGTTGGGTTAGAGAAGCTGGGAACTGAGCAAGAAGTTGGAATGCGAAGGGAGTCTTGGTCTTTTAAACACCCGGTCTTGGTATTAGCCAGCCCTTGTTAGCAGCCAGCTGGGCATGGTAACCTGCATAATGCTGGTTGATGTTCCTGCTTGTGTGCAGGACGGCCTGCGCCTGTTGACCAGCGACCAGGGGAGATTTGCAGGTTAGCGCCGTCAACCTGTCATTTCCGATTCACAATGGTTTCACCAGTGGCTGGTCTTGCTGAATGTGGTTGGCACAACCCGCAATGTTCGGTCATGCAGGCCATACTCGTCAGGCAGTGACAATGGCTTCATGGGATTTTAGAGGACGTGGGCAAGCCCTATTTCTGTGTTGGCTGACAATATTCTAAGCAATTTGAAACAACGTCATCCAGATTTCTTCCATAGTGTATGCTTGTAGCGGTGTTGGTTGCGTAAAATTGTTCTAGTTCTAGCGCCATAATCTATGGTGGGGTTGTTTTAAATGGAAATTTGTCTATAGACATTGCCAACCACCGGTTGTGGACAGCTATGTTTGATAAATCAATTGTGGGTCACAAAATCATGCATTCCTGTAAAGTTTAATTCTATCATGAGTATCTAGGTAAGAGGGCTCCTCGTGGACTATATGGTCTAGATGCTGAGTCAATTGGCTTTGACTCGAGCAGAAGCTTGTTTTGTATTCAGAGAATTGACACAATTCTTGATACTGAAAGAAGGAATTAACTCCTCGGGTCATATTGAAATTGTGAAATATTCAAAATTATGGCTAAAAAAACCAAAATCACAAGAAGAAATGTAAAATAAAGCCGCGGAAATCACTTCCAAGGTTCCGACCCTATCGAGTAGCATAATCAAAGCATTACTTGGCTTTATGTGAAATTTTGCACGCATTCTATTATGGTATGGATTATTCTTAAAGCACAAGTAGCTTTGGCGGCCACCAACGTCATGGGCTTCATCTTCTGACATGCAACTTCGCCCATGATGTATCCGAAGGGTCCCATTTCAAATTATTTTGGTTGCGGTGAAAAACGGAAACGTCAACGAAGAAAAAATAATGTCGCTTAACTGCGAAATCAATACTTCTGCAAAATATTCAGTAACGCCATTTGTAGTCTACCAATGATCTGTTTCATCAGGTATCGATAATTATTCCTAGCTATCTTTCGCAACCTTGGTTGTGTACAAAATTACTATTAAGCATTTATTAGTTGCAGATAGTTCCGCCAATTTTTACCTAGAGACATTGAGCAAATTGGAAAATTGGTAACATCACATAAATCCGCCATCAATCGTGAATGTCTCGCCGAATAATGCTATACAACAAGTTGTGTCCATGATCCAGTCATGCTGGGTTACTAATCAGCTAGCAATACAAAAAATTATCAAAACATGGGTGCCTCCATGATTGAATATTTTCGACATCCATATTTCTAGGTCATTAGCGTGGTGCGTGCTCGATGCTTCCTGTAGCTTTTTTGATACCAATCAATGGAGCAACTACATGCATGACTCGTAGTAGAATATGTAGATGTTCAAAATTGCCGAAATTTCGCCGTAGACAGCATTTTGAGGCAAGGATAAATAGCACCTTGTGCGTACTGCGTTAAACGTGAATATCGATGGATCAACACCTAAATACGACAAAGAAATGTGCCAACGAACTGCCAACGGCAATAGATGCCTTGGAATATACCTTTATCGCTCTGCATGTTTACAATAATCAATTGGCCTTGGCTCGTCTAAACAAAACAAGGAGATCTATTGGTGGGGTTGGAAAGTATGAATCTACAACTTCCGTCTGGATCACCCTTATTAAGCAGGTTGCATGCATGTGTAGTACGGATGTTGTATGTGCTAGAACATTTCTTAATACCACCAAAAACAAAAAACCAGAAACCACAAAAAATAAATACCAAATTCGGGACCAACCTGCATGAAGCTTGCAATATTTTTGTTCTTTTGTTGTGGCAGGTGTCTTTTGTGTCTTTTGATTACACATCCAAGTTTTTCTCTACATAGAACATGCAGTACAGAACTTTTGAACCGACGAAACTTGCATCTATTTTCTATTGTATGGACGCCATCATACGATTATCTGCAAGTAAGACGTTTAAAATGAAGTCACGTCTTGTGACGCCTACAAAAGATCTAACCCTAAAGTGAATCGGGAGTAGTGTCCTTTTAATAGAAGAAGAGCTGTGCATACCGGACCTTACAGGTTAATCTTAGAAGTACCGCCACTAAGCCAAGCTATGTCTAGCTAATACTTGATATTTGTAATTACAAAATTGGTGTTGAATGACTAGTGTTACACCAAGGTATTCAAAGTGACGATATATTTCAGAAATAGCCTAATCAGAAGTTTAATTGAAGTTAACAAAATGATGTCGTATATTGGGTCTAGCCCCTTCATGCATAGCGCAAGATTCGGATCAATTTGATGGAAGAAGTCACAAGGAAACTGCAGGGAACCTTAATATTATTTCGTATGTAAAAAAAATAAAAGTGCTCTTTGCGTGCGCTAGTTTCCTGTTGGGGTCCCTAATCACGAAGCTACATCCCCTCCCCCCTCCGAACCAAGATGCCAAATCGTATCCACCTCAGGTCAACCAGAGGAGGCAATTGATGTTGCTCTTGCCAATGTTGAAATTCTTCGTTGTTGCACCATGTTTATTCTAGGTTTGGCATTTTATTATGCTCTCCACTTCCCAACGAAGTATTATTCTGCGGGAAGCTTAATTGGAAAGTCTAGAAATATGATGTACGTTATTCTTGGACGGAAGTATAGGATAGTTTGGTTTCAGATTGCGGTAGAGGTGTGTCACTATCAAAACCAACACGAGTATCTATTAATACAGCAATATTTTTTAAATTATGAGGGGCCCTAATAACATAAATCTTACTAAGAAGCGTTAGTGTTGTGTTAAACCAAATCGGCGAAATGATTTTATTTTTCTAAAAAATAATTATCATTCGTGCAGAAATCCCATCATCCCGAATGCACCGACGTCAGCCGAAAAACTCGGCTATCAATATTGTCAATAATGAGTGTTGTGGCTACTAAAAATTTCTTGAAGAACAACATCCTTAGTAGGAAACCAGGTAGAGAACTCAAACTCTTCCATACAAAATCCTCAGTACAAACAGTAACCTTTGATGATAGAATTCTCGCAAGTTTTACCGGCGATACGACCGATCGATACGAACGAGGCTTGAGTTCATCGCAAATCTTGGCTTTAATCGGTACACATTTTACTGTAATATCGGGACCCAAGGTGGCGATCGTGCCTGTAGGATTTCTCACCAGACAGCGTGCGTTAGCAAACACGAAACTGAAATGTTGACCAACCAGCTTAGTGTTCCATTTGAGCGCATCTACATTATACGAACTCAGTGACGTAGGATCGTTTGATTACACTGCAAATCACCAAAAAATATACTGTAAAAAATTACCCTCGATAAGCTTCATGGGTGAACACCAACTATCACGTGCTGGTGTAGGAAGAGGTTGTGATATCAACTTGTCGGATATTGATAGTTGTAATGCGTCAACTTCACCAGCACATGGAATCCCGCGACAAAAATTGACATGTACTTCTGTATTATGCTATGTACGAGGTTCCCTGCATTTGCGCTCCAGCGCCGAGGCTAAAATATACACGGAAGTGAAGTTTAAAGTTGTCAAGGAACTACCCAAGAACGGCAACGCCAGCGTTATGAGGGCCATTAGTACTCATGATATGTAGGTTAATGCTTGGCTTATCAGTGGCCCGTTATGGTGCATACATACCTTTTATGGGGCTCTACCCTTTGAAACGAAAGGCTACACGAAGCATGAGTGAATGTATTCCAATGGTTCATCCTGGTTGTGACACGGTTCCAAGTGCTTCAGTCGTAAATTGGTTAGTTTTGGCAGAGACCGATGGAATTGATGGGAACGATGGCCATTTCATGTCTCGTAAGCAACATCAGGAGATTTGACACCCACTAGAAACCTCCTGCACTCTCATGAGAACCAAAGGATCGTCACGAGATTGTTAAGCTACCCGGCGTTTTTGTTGTTGCTGGATTTAGTGTTCACAACCTGCAGACGAAGCCAAAAAGGGGAGGGGTTTCTGTAGGGAAGTGGGCGTATACCAATATTTGACATGCCCGTGGAGCGCATTCAAAGCATTTCGAAATTGCCATAGCTACCAAGTTCCATTATAGCCTCTTCAAACATGGAGGTGCCTAGATGCAAATCTGGGGCGATCCGCTAATTTGAACGTTCTTTTCTAAGCGAAAGGTTAGCGTCGACGCAGAGATTCTTTTGCTCAAGGTGGCTGAGTGAAGGCAGGTCCTCGCATCTGAATCGGCGAGAATAATAGCCGTACCTTCTAAATCTACTGGATATTGCTTTCCTATCATAGGCCAATGCGAACGACCCTCAGTGTGCATTTTACCGTGAGCAATACAATATACGCCAATGTCGATCACATAAGCGAGCCGTGTACCCGACCCGTTGGGGTTGGGGAACTGGTGCGGTCCATTGTTAGCTGCGCATGAGAAATTTCTTGACAGCTCACGATTATTAGTAATTTGCTCTACAGTGCTGATATATTCCCCAAGGAAGGAGCAATTGTGGAAAGGTTATGCAGCCTGGTGAGGCTGCCGGAAGCTGTTGATGATGGGGAACCCTATGTGAGTATGAAAGGCATGCCCGAATGCTAAACAGGGTGCAGCATCTGCTGAGGATGTAATGTGCACAGGAGTGAGCAGCATTATTTTTGCATAAGGTTTAATTGCAGATATCTGCCTGAAGTGTTCTCCCGGACGGAGTTTAGGGTTCTATATCCGCATAATTACCAGCAGAAAGATCGTAACAGTCGAACCATCATGTGACTAACCATTAATGAAAGCTAGATCAGGTTTCCAGTATTAGTAACTTAGCGGATTCGTTGGGAGGTTTATTTTTTATGCAACTTCTGGAGTTGCGAGCGCGTACACGAACCTTGACTGTTCCAAGCATTTATTTTTTAAAATGCAGTCAGTGACGCCCAATGACTATTAACCACTTGCTTCCGGCGAGCATTAGAAAGAAGCTGTCTGGTTAGTGGCTCTTTCTTTTTATGCATTCTATAATTATTTTTTAATCCCCTTTAATAATTTTATACATGAATACCTGTGTAAAACTTCCATGCTTCACCGCCTTAGTTTCGACATTATTTTTCAAGTGCAAACCCTCCTCTGTTTCACGTTTCAACAAGATCATGCCTGCGAACAGACCCTAATCGGAGATCTTATTGGAACACCCCTCAATCTACGTCTATTTAAATATACATGATCTTGCTAGATCTTTTTGTAGCTATCTATAATTTACTATTAATATTTGAATTCAATTCGCTTCGTCATCTAGTCCATGCATACAACTATTCTTAATGGAGTTGCTTAATTATTCAGTTCCCACTTCATCGTCTTATCAACAAGAAAACACAGACTCTTTGATGAAGCTTGTGACCTCCACTAACAACAAATTACCTACCACACAAAGCTTTGCTAGAAGAGGGGGATATGACCCCAACAACACTCAACAAAATGTGTTACCTCTTTACCATTACCATTCCGATGCAGAACCTTCCAATGGCTCCAACAATGAGTATGAATATCGTGAATCGTACAATTATATGATGGGCAGTGCCAGTGGTGGCAATGGTAGCAGCACAAGTAGTGGTGGACAGGAACACTACTCCCCCGTTAGTGGCAATTTTACTCTTAGCTATGGTAACAATCATATTCAGAGCCTGTCACTGAGCCATAATTTGCAATCACATCAAGGAATTGGCCTGGGGGCACCTAGCCACAACCATGGATATTTCCAATACAATTCGCAGCCATCGGTTGGGGTGTCCCACGACGAGTTCAAACAACCAAAAGGTGTTTCCATTCTGGATGTTCGGGAAAACCAACAACCACAGTCCCAAGGTTATTACGAAGAAGAGCCATCAAAATACAGAGCCAGTAGTTGCCCAGTTAACCCATACCCTACATACGGGCCATCAATTAATCAACCCCATCATCATGCGACCCACAACCTACTTGCTCTTCAAGTTCCAAACGGTATCGATGTTAATCAGTATCCGGATATGACCACCCTCCTCAATTCGAACTCCAGCTTACTTCCCCCTCCAGTGGAGTCTCAGTTTGTTGATCACAAGACTTGCCAAATTTGTGGAAAGCGAATCACCAGAGACATGTCTCGGCACATGCGTACACATCAAGCGGAAGCCAGGTTCACCTGCAAGTTTCCAAAGGGACAGTGTCGCCATAAGCTGGGTAAATTTAACAGGCCCTACGACTACAAGAAGCACTTGTTGAACCGGCACTTTAAATTTGATGATCCTTGCATTAAGAGGCTTCACAATCTCAGTGATAAATTGTTTGACTGGGGTACATGTCCATGTGGGCTTCGGTTTATCGGTAAAGATTGGTTGGACAAACACATATTGACTGAGGATTTGAGTAAGAAGTGCCCTATTGTGGAGTAGAGAAATATATTATAGAGTAGGGGAAAAGGGTAAGAAATGAACAGCGAGTGGAAATCGGCATATTTAGTGAAATGGAGAATGCGTTATATTATGATGTAGACTGACGGGCAAATCAATTCTTTGTGAACAGCTCAATTTCGTTTTTTATTTGAAAATAATTAATCCGCATACATATACATACTATATAAACATCACGATCATTTGACTTATGAAATCCTAGTGTAGTTGCTCGTTACAATTTAGCTGCTAGGTCAATGATTTCCTTTGACTCGAGGTATTTCACCACTGGCAGACTTTTCTCGAAAGCCTCCTCGCAGACATTGTATGCGATCTTTGCTAAATCATCTGCTTCTACTGCATAGGCAATGGGAGCAAAGATGGTGTTCTTTGTCCATCTTCCAATAGCAGCAGCAGCGTTATTGAGGAAATCCTTAGGAACATCTCTCTCTCCTAATAAGGCACCAGGGCGTAAAATGATGGTACGAGGGAATTTCAACGCGACAATGTCCTCTTCCAATTTACCCTTAGAGTGTGGATACAAAAACCGGGAGTTGGGATTAGCCAACCCTGTCGATACTAACACATACGTTTCAACACCAGCATCCTTGGCAGCCTTGGCAGCGGCGTAGTTGATCCCATAGTCAATTTCGCGGAACTTTTCTGCGCTGCCCGCAACAGCCCTTGTGGTTCCAAATCCACTATAGAACACTTTGGCATTCTTAGCTTGCTTTTCAATGATGGCTGGCCAGGCAGACGAATCCTTTTCCACCACCGAATTGAGCTTTGGAGACGTCACAGAAGGTTCACGACGAGACACCGTACCCACGTGTGTGACTGAATCTTGCAGCACGATGTACTTGAGGAATTGCTTGCCAGTAAGGCCGGTGGAGCCCAATACGAAGTAACTCATGATTGTGGCAAAGTCAGCTATTGAGAACTAATGATGATATCAGCACAATTTGGCTGTGTGCAGGATGGATTTGCGGTGGCACTTTGCGTTGATCATCGTTGCTAACAAACGAACCCAATGGCTGGAGGGAACATGTAACTGAGCCACATCCAGACAAGTTTCAAGCGCCGGCCGCGAAGGCTGTACCTTCAATCATCAACACACATCAGTTGATGGTGTGGCGGGAAGTCACAGTTGATGACTTATTAGGCACGGCTATTGACTAGGTGGATTGAAAATATGAAATATTTGATAGCCAGCGTTGCGAGCATAGCTATATGCAATAGAACCGACAAACCATGTCTCTGGCGGTATTGGTTGGCCACAATGCGTAGGGATGCAGGGCACATTGAAGGTGGCACACATGAGCCTGCAGGACTTCGCAGCAATGCCGCAGGAAACCACCGCATAGAACCTATAGATCACAATGTTCCCGATCAGTGCATGGTGAATCCGGGAAAACACTATTGATAATTCAGGCTAATCATTAATACCAGGATCTTCATTCGTACAAAGCAAGATACTGCAAATCAGAGATGCAAAGACGATCTTTCAACAGCATTTTCTCAGTTTGTGTGAACTGTCGGCTAGCTGACTGTTGCTCTAAAATCCATGGACCTACGGATGGGATATACCGGAAGAGAAGCGGAAGGGGTAGAAGCGGAAGGGATTTCAATAGTCATAGGTGCATGGTTGGGTGTACAGCCAGATTCAAGTCCACTTTGGCCAAATAATATACCCGTCCGTGGGCCAGACATTGCTAATGTAAGCATATAATTTGTCGGTACTTTAATGCCAATGAGGACTGCGACTCAGGGTGATAACTTTCCAGCATGGCATTCGAATCCCTTCAACTGGTAGTAACAGCTCCTGAGCCACGTCGAGGCTGATTCCAAAATACGGGGCACCTCATGCCGCCACTCGGATTTACTGAATCGATGTTACGAATCCCACCCCGGCTACTTTTCCCTTTTCTTTCTCTCGAGTATCAATAGACGGATCCTGCCGAGTTTAGAACAAGGTAAATCTTGCCGTTGCCTGAACAAGACCCTGTACAGATCATGTTGAGATCTAGATCTGAACAGTTTCAGGTGCGATGATGCTTAATCAAACCCTGATCTGCTGAGACACTAGTGTAAGTGTAGCCGGTACGGGTGGTGGTGGGGGCTCGTATATGTGTGCACACTTCCACCATGGATAATCGTGTCGGGTGACGTTGCTTTTCGCTTCGGCTCGACTCCACGCACTATTGCTGCATTACACAATGCACATGCTAAGTACTCCGGTTTTAGTCCATTTTGGTAATGTCGCGTACAAACTTTTGTCACTCCTAGGGCCCTAGCCTGACCCCAACACCTCCGAAACCATAAGCTCTCGAAACAGGATTGGCAGCATGGTATGACAGCCAAGCATACACCCAGACACTATTCCCCGACCAACTCCATGTCTGTAGCTTGCTCTCCCCGGCGATGACCGTCGGCAGAAATGTCGCGGTCGTGTCGCCCACCGCATTCTCCAGTCACCAATTAATGATTGTTATAAACATTTATGCATCATCAATCCTCACACTCCATGTCATGATGAACGAAACGAATTCCGGTAACTTCAACAACCGGAATCATCATTACGATAACAACTTGGGGCCCGGAGTGCTGCGGCAATTGCCCGACGGTCCCTGGTCCAACCTCCCCGACTCCGACGCTCTGGACATTGACCTGTTTGCCAACGCATTATACCACCAGTACGAAATGGCGAAACAGGGTCTGCCCTCCGACGAACACCGTCCAGGCGGCGCCACCATGTCGCTGTTCATCGACTCGGATCCTTCCACCATCCCGCTCCCCCATTCAGACATAGATTCCGCCATCCATACCGCATTGGGTACTCCCTCGGTACCAGCAACAGAAGCGGACTTGGACTATTTTACCTATTCTACCAGCTTTTCGGTGCCGTCGAGCCGTATCGACCACATGTATCCGACAAACCATGGCAACAACCAGTCGTACCAGCATCTTCCCACATATCCAGCGCAACAACCCCAACAAGGGCAGCAAGCGCCATTGGCGCCCTCGGTGCCGTTGGCACCACAGCACCTGGGGCATGCTCAAGAATCCAATCTCAAGCGCCGACTCAGTCCTTCCCACCTCCTGGCACCGTTGACCCCTCCCATATCCAAACCCAAAGGTAATAAGCTACTTCAGAAGGCCCAGAAACCCCCCAAACCACAAAGACCAAATACGGTGCGGCAAAACTCATTCCCAATCGTTAGCAAAAGCAAGGTTTCGAAAGCTGTGCCTCTGCATTTCCAAGAACAACCGGCAGCACCGACCCATGATCCCATGAGACTGTCGTACTTTGACTTTAATCGGGGTCTGGAATATTCTGCCATTCAGAACGGTACCAAAGATGTATCGGAGACCTCGCTCGGTCCCCAGACAATCAGGTCACAGACGGCTCCGAAAAAGTCTAAACATCCCGGGTTTTATATCAACCTTCACAACATTGGTAATAGACCCAGCATGTCGGCAAATGCGTCGACAGATTCTCTTTTTGGCCCCAAGACCACGTCAAAGCTCGTTCCAACGCACCAATTTCAAACGATGCGTCAACACAACGAAGCTGATGACGAGTATAGTCGTCCAGATATGCGGATTCTTGATCCGGACCTCGAGAACTACGAAGGCGCCGAGCTTCTGCGGTTTATGTCAACTAATTCTAACATGACACCTTCCATGAAACCTCCAGGAACCAATCCGAATGGCTATTTTGAGGACACAGGGAATTTCTTATCTCCACACATTAACTACAACGAAGCTGACTACAATAACTTCAGCAAGACCTTCGAGGCATATTTGGTGCAACCCAAGACAGAGAGTTCAGCCACTGCCAATGTGGAAGACGTGGGGTCTACTGCAACAGGCAATAAGAACAACGCGTTGAACGGTTATAATTTCGAAGTGAACCCCACGGAGTTGCTACCATCACCGCTGGTTGTGTTCAGACCAATTGGCCTCGAGGAAGTTGATGGGCAGGCCCATCAACCATCGGCATTGGGCGGACAAATTCTGGAGGAATTTAGTGAAGCAGAAGACAACGACTATCTCGACCCTAACCTGGCATATACTCAGCAGGGACAATCGCCCCTTTCCAACTCGTCGTACGAAGCACACCCCATTGAGCGCACGTCTTCGCATCAAAGCACTACCAGTCTTTCGAGTAAAGAGACTTCTGCCGAAAACGGGGACGGCACTAAACGCAAGAAGAAGAGGAACCCAAAGGGCGCCATCTGCAAAATATGTAACAAACATATCAGCAGAGATCTTACGCGGCACATGCGGATCCATAATGAAGTTGGCCGTTTCCAGTGTGTTTACCCCAGATACATGTGCAACCACAAGACACAGCACTTCAATCGTCCTTACGACTACAAAAAACATTTGCTTCATATCCACTTCAAATTCGACGATCCCAAGGGAAAGGTGTCGCATACATTAACTGATAAGCTCCCCATGATGGGAGCATGTGTTGCTTGTGGAGTTCGGTTTTCCGCCAAAGACTGGTTGGATGAACATGTGTTGACCTCCGATGGATCCAAGCGGTGTCCCCATGTGCTAGACAACAAGTAGTATATATTCAATCCGACACCTGTATCATCCCTCGGTACATTTAATTTCCACATCTCCGCTTGTAATAATAGATAACCTGTGGGCCTATCCCCGTTGCAGCCTGTGACCAAGTTGCACCCAATAGTGGTCCGGAACCCATTTCCTTTCTGGTAACTAAACCTTCTCACAGTCGTGGGCTCACCACCCAGTTAGCCGTGCTCGGCCCATAACTTTCTCGAAAGGGAAGAGATATTTGCTCGCAATAACGAGCAAATTATTGGGGTCTCCATAGTATAAAGATGAGTTCCAAACCTTAACAAATTAACGGTAGTATTCTCTGATCGTATAGATCTTTATTGTATTGAATTCTTAGAGACAATCGTCCCGGCATTCCGCCACAATACCATCTACACACAATTTACACACAAAATGGACATGGGAGGTCACTCTTCTAGCCTGATGGCCATGGGATCCATGAAGATGGGATCCACGCTGATGGGATCCATGGGGTCCGTGATTATGACGCTGATGGGGTCGATGGCTAGCGCAACCAGTTCAGGTATGTCCATGCCTACTAGTACGGGGATGTCAATGCCGGCATCCGACGGAATGGGGGAGATGTCTTCGATGCATATGTACCTCACTACACAGTTTAGTGGGTACCCTGTGCTCTTTAAAGGATTGAAGGCTGATACCAAGGCCCAAGCGTTTGGGATCTTTGTGTTGTTCTTTGTCCTCGCATTTATTGCCAGAGGGTTCGAGTTTCTCAGAATGTACTTGGAACAAAAGGTGTGGAAAAATCCTATTTATGTCAATTGTCACCCTGGAGAAGAACCACACGGTGCCTCGCCAGCACCAGATTCCAACTGCTGTTCCAATGACTCCGAAGACAGCATGCAAAAGAACTCGGCTGTGTTTCGTTCCAACTCAATTGAACAAGACAAAAACGATGCTTCTCATAACCAATTGTCCTTGGCCTCGAGGGTATACAGAGACATCATTCGCTTGGTATTGTGTATAATACCCGACTTGTTTGGTTATGGTTTGATGTTGGTAGCCATGACCTTCACCTTGGCATACTTTTTTGCAGTTGTGGTCGGTTCTGGAGTGGGTAGATTTTTCTTTGAAAGAATGGGGGAGAGACTCAACATCAAAGCGACCGCGGGGTTTGCCAGACATTGTTGAGCACCCTAGTGGCTGCCGGTAAACCGCAAATAACTACCACATACCCCCGTTGCAGCAATTGCGGGACATTCTGCATTTTATTACATCACTATATAATGGCACCTGTACCTGCGCTTAATAGATTCTTTTTCTTATGACTTAATGTAATTCTGGCACCGAATCATCGTAACTGAGAAAATAACTTGTATTGCGTTATAGTTGTACCTGCCTAACAATACGTGCATGATCCATTGTGTTAAACCTTGGCCCTCGAACATGCTTATAGGTAAAAGTTCCAGACCCTGCGGCATATTGTGTTGTCGCAGACGCAGGTTCTCGCCTCAATTGATTATCTGTCACACGTCAGTTGTCGCCTTATATCTGTTTCGACTATTCTTGCGTTTTGTCCTGCGACAAACTTAACTCGATTCGCTTGCAAAAATCCCATCAACCTTCTTTAGCAAGTCACTGTACTTCGTCTTATTGAATTGTGTACCATTACCATCTGCTAACTTTTCGGAGTACACGAGTCTTACCATATTTTTAATTTCTCCTATTGAGAATTTGGCCCGGTTTGTCTTAATGAAATTGATAAAGTTAAATTCGTTTAGTGTAAACAATTCAAAATATACCGACGACCTGCCAAAATCCACTTCTTCTGGGTTCTTCAACAAATTCCGTAACATTTGCTGTAACGTAAAAATATTCAACAATACTCGTTTGATACCATTGGCATTGACTTTACGAATCAATTGTGATCCTTGAATCACCAAGATATTGAGGAACTTAGGCAACCCCACAAATATGCTTTCCTTCTCTGCATCGTTCAAATACTTGGTAAGCTTGTTGTCAATAGAAAAGACCTCTTTATTCAACAATGCAATGTAATGGTCAGCGTCACCAGGCTCAGTAACTGGATTCCAATCGTTTTGCTTGAACGATTTACCAACGTAATAGATTGCTTTACACCTCAAATCGTATCTCAATGCCAACAAAGTGCTGTTTTTGATCTTTTGGAAGGTGTCCACGACATCATCGAACTCCCGGATCTTGTCCTTAGTCAACGCCAAAAAGAGATTGTCTTGGTTGATGTCCTCGTTACCAGTGGTCACATCAATAATCGATCTACCATTTTCCAAGAAAGACCAGTCATACCTTAATTTGTCAATAGCAGAGAGATTGAATGAATCTGTAGATTGAATAACAGTATAATTGGATTCTTTTTTGATTAATGGCAACCATGTCAAGATCCATGACGTGGTTAACAATAAATAGCAAACCTGGTTGAATGATTCATTATCCAAAAGATCATCCTTACTGATATCGAAAGTAAAGTCTTCCCTGCCTTCTAGTACGAGTATCAGCAACTCCTTTTCTACCAACTCCTTGAGTTCATTGCTATTGTTTCCTTCGTACTCTATGATCATACCGCTAACTTCGGTTAATGCAGGTACCCGTATCCATTTACTGGTTCTCAGTATAGGCTTGCTACTTGTGGGTGAATTATAGTCCACAGAGCGCAGCTCATCACCTCCGAACAATAAGTCGCTATAGAATGCTGCATAAGCATCGGAAAACTGTTTCAAAAACCTCAAAATTATTTCACCATATTCACTTCGGTAAGATAATGACGTATTGAACACGGAGCAGATATTATAGAATAATCTCTTGAAGTCCAAAGCATTCTGATATATAACAGTGAAGTTGGCGACATTCAGAGTCACGGCAATCTCCTTCGAAGATTCGCTTCTATCCATTGATATCAAATCCAACTTCAAGCCACCCCCATAAGCCCCACTTCCCTCCTTTGCTAAGTCTTGGCCAGCGTGCCCCACAAATTCGATAAATGCAGCATCCAAGGTTTCTTTTACATTTGCCAAGAATGACAATTTCATAAAATCTTCGAAAAACTGTGTAGCCGTCGTATTGGTGGGCTTTTTCTCCCCACTAACTGAAAACAATTTTTGCGAGCCAGCAATGAAAATTAAAAAGGATTCAAGAATTATTCTCATGTTGAATAAATTTCTAGGGACAAGCACTTCTACCACAGCATTGAACCGTTCACTTTTGATGTAAGGAGAATTCGATTCTGCCACAGCATTTTTTGGTTTCTCAGACAAAAGAAATCCGGGAAACATATCTTGTAAGATGGCTTCCAAGTCCTCAGGGCCTTTTGAACCTTTACTATTCCCAACGTCTTCAAATCGGAATAGTTCTCTTTTCCTCAAAATATCGTTAATTTTGCTATTCCCTGCGATCTCAGAGTTCCGAATGACAGTCAAAGCATCATATATGTAGTTTGTCATCAACGATCTCAATTCCTTTTTAATGGAATTCCAAATGCTGTGCACATCATAAGACTTTGTCGTATCACCATAGACCCTATTTCCATCTCCATTATGTACTCCAGGCACCAAGTTTTGGGCAGATTCAATTCTGTCAACAATTTCGCTCACAATTTTATGCCTTTGTAGCACTGCCAAACTCCTTGTAAAAATTGATCCAAAAAGATCCTTAAGGATTATGACTGATGAGTCATTGAAGCTTCTAGTGCCTATAAAATCGAAAGAATTCGATGTATGATCGAAATTTTGAAGTTTATCAAGTTTGTTGAGAAGGGCAGCATTCCTCTGTTTAACCTCTTCAATTGTCCGGTTTACAAGCCCATGAAGTTCCAGCTGGTTACTTTCAGAAAGAATTTCAAGCACTTGATTTAATCGTCCCAACTTAGATGCTGTATAAAGAAGCATATAAATATGATGGAATGATTCGGAGGTAAAAGTAGCAGTCGATTCTAGAAGAATGGAATAATCTAATTTTGATGCGTTACCTTTCGATTCTGAATCATCATTCACAAAGAGTTTATCATTGCTATTTGAAATAGCGTAAATTTTATCCGAGTTATTGGAGAAATGAGCATGAAGTTTGGGTAACTGAGAGTCGAGGAATTTCAGCACAGGCTTGTTCAATACTTCAACCACCTCAGCGATGTCTAAGTTTGCCGAGTTGTAGATATACTGCTCCAAATTATTCAGCTCCGCTATCAAAGTCCTAAATGAAGACAATTGAGGGTTCTCCGATTTTGCTAGTCTCTCCCAACTATAGACTTGACTATCAGAATCATTGGGGTTAACAATACTATTACTTTTCACGTATATCTCGTTGTGAAGCTCATCGATGATCAAGTCGAATAAGTTATTGGACTGAATTTCAAGATAATTTTGGATAGAGTTCATAGCTGGCAATGTCCACAAATTATACTTTTCGGCCATTTTGTACCCTTGCGATATCACATTGTAGACATCGTGTATCTTCTTGTCTCCTACCAATTGGTCAATTCTATTAGGTATTTCATTCATTTCATTGATTGCATCCAAGATCTCAAGCATGTCAGCGTACCTAGCAGAAGTCTGACTCAATTCGCTGAGAATGTCAGATCTGTCATGAATGTCTTTTGTGGTGCTCTCGAGCATGTCTCTAATTTGAGCCGAATCGCGTTGGGAATCAGTCAACGTGTTGAGCAAAAGATGATATGATCCAACACTGCTATTAAAAAGCTCGTGATGGTCCGACACCACGTTTCTGAGCGTCAGTTCCGTATTCTGCTTGATCTGTTCGAACTCACTAAATCTGTGTGCCATCCCCACCGAGGTATCGTCCAAAAGGGCGACGGCGATCTCGATAGGGTTTGCTGATTCTTGAAGCAATTGGGGCCAGTCGTAACGAATGTTGCTCTGGATCTCTTTGAGCTCAAACACTGACTCGCTAGTGCGACCATTGTTCTTAGACCCGTTGCTTCCGAGCCTTGATTCCATGTAAGAACTTCTTCTTCTTGACATTGTGGCTTTTGAGATTGTTCAAACTAAAATATATCGCAAATGATTAATCTAAAAGTGATTATTCGGAAACCACTAAGATTGGTAGCCAAAGTGTTACCAATATACCGAGAATTATGTTCTTTTTAGCCCCAATTCTCAAGTTTGGTCCAATAAACAGATCAATGTTTTCTGCTCACCAGGATTGTTTTCTGGAGTGAAATTTGACTTAGATTGAACGGAAAACAGTCACTAGTCTATAGAAGAGCAATACAGCTATCTGATCCTTCTGTAATGTAGCTCCTGTGGTCGCTATTCGGTCAAGTATGCTCACAGTATTGACTACTTTTGCAAACAAAGGCCAAGCTGTAAACCTCGCTTTGATCTCGAATTACATTTTACACCTGCACCTAACACAGTAGCTAAAGACTACCAGTCTGCCACATCTGCCTTGTTGATCTGGAGCCCTACACCGTTCATTCGGCGAGGAACTACTATAGTTGCCCTCCATGCCTCCCAGAGTAGTTATAAACCTCTCGGACGACACGTTTACGGAACCGGAGGTCATTGAATTGTACGTGTTATTGCTTTACATTTGGTTGCAAGTTTTACTAACATCAGATTAACATCAGAACCAGTTGCAGAACCAACTCCAGATACCAATCGGATAATCCACGGGCCTATAAAAAGCTCTCAAGATCAATCGACGACGATTCCACCATCGCAAAAGCTAAATATCTTTGATTTCTCCTCTGAAATTGGCTCTACACCATCACACGCGGGCCCTATTTCCCACAACACCCCCTCGTCTCCTATAATCACCTATGAGAGACCTGCTACATTTGATACAGACTCCATTCAAGGACCCGAAAGGGCACATGGTGCTGCCTTAATTATTTCTTCTTCACAACATACATCTTCTAACGATCATAATCTGAATAATATCCACGGCCAAAGCTCAGCTATACCATTCAAATCCCAATTCGATAGTCCTTCTCCTGAAATTCCGAGCTACTTGAAGCACCAAGGGTCGCCAAAACGTGCTGGCCCAATTCAACAAGATCTGTCTCCAATAAAGCGCCTGTCGCCTCCAATATCGTCGAAATTCGACCCGATCGACGACTCTTCCTTTACCTTCCTGCAACTGCAACCATTATATAAAGCAGCCAATAAAACTGTATTGACAGACTTGGTGAACTGGTTATCGGATAGCAAAGATAACCTGTTTCTGAGTGAATCGATCGTTGCGTCCCACCCGATAGAAAGCCAGTCTAAAGTTTCCGAGAAGCCAAGTTTGTCACTGTTGGCAACGAAAGAAGACTTGGTATCTTCAAGATCTATACTCGAAGATTTACCATCAAATTTGAAAGATCAGGATCTTATGAAAAAGGAAATGAGAACCTCTCAGTCTCTTTCAAAGAGTACCTCTACGGCTATAAAGAAAAAATCAGAGGTTCTGGGTCGTTCACATTTATCTAATCCTTTCCTGGATTATAAATATACACCTAAAGAACTTAAGGATGCTAACAAGATCACCCGGAAGAAGGAGGAATTGCTCGCGGAAATGATCCTTTGTGTTCCTAATTCAATTGCATTAAGCAAATCCATGTTTGAATCTCTTGAACACACAGAAGTTGAATACTATGACTGTCAAGTTCCGTTGGTATATTGGAAACGTAAAATCAAAGCAAAATATGACGCTTCTCGAGACATTTTCATACCATGTGTACCGTCTGAAATACAAGAGAAAAACTTGGTGTTGTACTACAAAGCGCAGGACTTTATAACGAAGATTCAGTTGAATACGATTGAGACAGAGATTAAAAAGGCAATTGCTTTGGCAAACTTAAGAGATCCAAGCCTCACATATTCTGTCATATTTATGATTGAAGGTTATGATCAATACATTTCCAAACTAAGAAATATCGAGAATCAGAAGTATAAGGACGAAGTTCTCAAAAGACTCAATGAAAATTCGCAAAACAAGAAACGAAAACAAGACGATGAGATGGAACTCACAGCTAAGGAAGTTGCTTACATGTTGAACAAATGTCAATTAGATGTGGATGCCAACATATTTCCTCTTAGGTCAAGCAAAGAGTGTATTGAATGGCTTCAATCATTTACATTTACCATTGCATACTCACTATATGACAAATACGAGAGGAACAGCTCTCTCGCTAATCTAGGAACGGTCAGATCGGGAACCGGCCCCAAAAGCACTTTTTTGCAAACTATGCGACAATTTAAAATGATGACTGAGCCAAAAACTGATAAGCTATATGGACTGTTTCAAAGTATTCATGCTATATATACAAAATTATTGGGTGATGGAACTTTGGGAAAGGATAGTTTCGGGAAAAACATCGTTCCACCAACCGTGGATAGTTCCATGAAGAAGGTGTTTTTGAGCGACGATCCTCTGGCAGTGATTAATGAAGGATAACGGGCAGTTTCTCAAGATTCTACAGCAAAATATTTTTGCAAAAAGTTTAACTATTGTACATTATTAATTTATCCTATCAACATCTAGTTAATGGCTTTCTTCGCAGAATGCAATTCGTCCGCGCTCAAGTGTTCTTTGATATGCTCAACATTAGTCAATCCTTGACTGAATTTTGCTATTTCAGAGGAGGAAAACTCGTAGTTTAAATGGGACAATTGACTAATGATACTCAATGCCTTATCGATGCATCCGACATGACCATCTTTTTCAAGCACTGAAGACAAATAGTCGGTCATGTGGTGCAGACGAATATGTTCTTCCTTAGTCTTATCAAGACCAGTAGACAATATGGCGGATATTAAACTTAACACTCTAAGCTTGACCTTAGGGTTCTCGTCTTTGGAAAGATTAATAACTACCCAGCCATTAAGCTCGTCAAACTTGGCGTAGCCAGGTTCGAAGTTCCTAATGAAGGATGCAATTGCGTATAACGATTTCAAGACAAGTTCAATTGGAGTCGCAGAATCGGAGGCGATTTCGATCAATGGCTTTAATCCCGGATGTTTCAAAAATGCCTCCTGTGAGTTAGGATTATTTTGGACTGCAGTTCCGATAATGGAGGCGGCGTATATCCTTAATGATTCTGGTTTATCGGCACTCAATTGGTCGATGATGGCGGGCCACAATTTGATATTTTCGATATTATTGGCGTTGTCTAAGTTCTCCACGAGCATCTCAAAGTTGTCGAATGCGATTTCCTTTGCTTCCAAGTCACTTTCAGGGTTGGTCACCACATCTATCGATTGTTTCATGAGAGCAGGCTCATCGGGACCGCCAAAAAGTTGCAGCAACATTTTCGGATCGGGGGTTCCGATTTTCTTTAAGGCTTCCTTGTCGCCCGACTGCAGTGCTATTGACCATTGAAGAAGTTTATCCATAATTATGTGTGTGTGGGTGTTGCTACCAAGATCCTGTCACTTGATCAATATATAGTAATGCGATGCATTTCTGGAAGGTTCTACGACTTGCGACATCGATGCGACATTTCACTCTAGAGGGCATACCATCCCTCGCCTAAGCACATGGCCGCATAGCTTGACACGACGATTGGCAGTGGTGGTGTTGTTAATATTGTACCGGTAGAAGCCGGGTCGCTATGGTGGATGTCCTCGGAACATTTTCGTACCAGGGTCGCCCGGGAACCATCCCACGTTCGGTTACAATCCACCAGTAATGTCGCTGGGCCGGTCCAAAGGCACAGACCCGGCCGAACGGTTTGTGGGAACCCTGGTGGTAAATGGGGGAGGGCCGTCCGCAGAATGGCGCCGCACCGCCCCGGGTGTTTTCGTTGGCAACCCGTCCAGCGACACCTCCAGCGACAACCTTCGCACCACCCCGGTATATCACACCACCATTATCTCGGAACCCCCTCACCCGTTTCGGAGTTGGATAACACAAAGCCCCTGCCACTCACTCACATAAATAGCCCTGGATCGTCCATTTATGCGATTGCTTCACATCCTCAATCGCAACCGCCATAAAATGTCATTATCTAATAAATTATCCGTGAAAGACTTGGACGTCCAGGACAAGAGAGTTTTTATCCGTGTGGATTTCAATGTCCCATTGGACGGAAAGACTATCACCAACAACCAAAGAATTGTGGCTGCTTTGCCCACCATCCAGTATGTGTTGGAGAACAAGCCAAAGGCCATTGTGTTGGCTTCCCACTTGGGTAGACCTAACGGTGAGGTCAACGAAAAGTACTCGTTGGCTCCTGTTGCTGCCGAATTGGAATCGTTGTTGAAAAAGCCTGTGACTTTCCTTTCAGACTGTGTTGGTTCTGAAGTGGAAAAGGCCGTCAATGCCGGTAAGGACGGTCAAATCTTCTTGTTGGAAAACTTGAGATTCCACATTGAGGAAGAAGGTTCCAAGAAGACCAGCGAAGGTAAGGTTAAGGCTTCTGCCGAAGATGTGAAGAAGTTCAGATCCCAATTGACCGCTTTGGCCGATGTCTACGTCAACGATGCTTTTGGTACTGCCCACAGAGCCCACTCCTCCATGGTTGGATTGGACTTGCCCCAAAAGGCTGCCGGTTTCTTGATGGCCAAGGAATTGGAATACTTTGCTAAGGCATTGGAAAACCCAACCAGACCATTCTTGGCTATCTTGGGTGGTGCTAAGGTGTCTGACAAGATCCAATTGATCGACAACTTGTTGGACAAGGTCGACTTGTTGATTGTTGGTGGTGGTATGGCCTTCACCTTCAAGAAGGTGTTGGACAACATGCCAATTGGTACCTCGTTGTTCGATGAAGCCGGTGCTAAGAACGTCGAAAACTTAGTGGCCAAGGCAAAGAAGAACGGTGTCGAGATCGTGTTGCCAGTTGACTTTGTCACTGCCGACGACTTCAACAAGGACGCCAACGTGGGCCATGCTACCCAGGAAGAAGGTATTCCTGACAACTGGATGGGATTGGATGCCGGTCCAAAGTCCAGAGAGTTGTTCGCTGCCACCGTGGCCAAGGCCAAGACTATTGTCTGGAACGGTCCTCCAGGTGTGTTCGAATTCGAAAACTTTGCCAACGGTACCAAGTCTTTGATGGATGCTGCCGTCAAGTCTGCCGAAGCCGGTAACACCGTTATTATCGGAGGTGGTGACACTGCTACCGTTGCTAAGAAGTACGGTGTGGTTGAGAAGTTGTCCCACGTTTCTACCGGTGGTGGTGCTTCTTTGGAATTGTTGGAAGGTAAGGAATTGCCAGGTGTTGTTGCCATCTCCAGCAAGTAAGCATACAGTTAATTAACAGTCAGAAACCAATTGTAGAGAATAATTACAAACAAATTAATTACAAATACATTACTAGAAAAATGATCTATTGATTATAACTTGGACTTTCCAACCATGATACCATTCCAGGCCTCGTCAGTCAACTCTTCGTACTTGTTTCCATTCAACCAGTAGATGACTTCCGCTCCAGATTCACCCTTGGGCAAAATCTGTTTTTTGTACTGGTTCTTGGGCACCTTGTGGTTGTGAGAAGCTTCAATCTGCTTGATGATCTTGATGAATTGCGGCACCGCGTACCTAGGCAATGTCAGGAGAACATGGGTACTGATTTTGTTAAGCATCTCTTCGTGTTTGGCGTCGTCCGAATACTCGTCAAGCGGTTCAATCACGGCGAATCCAGCTCTACCTTCGTGATTGGGGACCTTGACACCAACCACCACCGACTGCTTGAGGGTTTTGGATCCCATCAACTCGTTTTCCACTTCGGTGGCAGAGACGTTCTCCGACTTCCACCGGAAGGTGTCACCCAATCTGTCCACAAAGTAGAGGAGCCCATCGACATCCATCTTCAACAAGTCACCTGTTCTGAACCAGGCATCTCCCTTGGAGAAAACGTCCCGGATAATCTTGGAAGAGGTGGCCTTCTTGTTGCCGTAGTAGCCTTGGAAGGTGGTCTCAGGGTCCTTTGCATTGAAAATCTTCATCAACATTTCACCTGGCTCGTCATTGGCAGCAATTCTGGAGAACCCGGTGGCAGGGTCCTTCCATATTTCGTTTTCGTCTTCGGGGTCCATCTTCACCAACACCTGGTTGAACGACAACACGGTATTGATGAAACTACCATACTTACGGCAGGCACCTACACCAAACTCACCGTATTGCAAACTAGTGGTGGCAATGGGAGACTCGGTGGATGCGTAGAACTCACCAATACCCTTGATGTGGAACCGTTCCTTGAATTCTTTCCAAATGTCGGGACGCAACCCATTTCCGTAGGCAATGGTGACGTTGTGTCTCTGCTGGTCGGGGTGGGGCTTGGTATTCAACAAGTACCGACACACCTCACCCACGTATTGGATGTGGGTGGCTCCCGACAACTTGGCTTGGGTCCAGAATGAGGTTGCGGAGAACTTCTGGGACACCGAAACACATCCTCCGGCCAAAAGCGTGGGACAAACCCCAAGCATGGCAGCGGTGGAATGGTACAATGGCATGGCTGTAAGCACGGTGGAGTCTGACTTCACCTTCATGATATATCCAAAGAACTTGGATGCCATGAACGCCTTTCTCCATGACATGATGGCGGACTTGGGGAGCCCGGTGGTACCAGAGGTGTAGATCAAGGCACAGGCCGAGTAGTCACTGTCCTCGGGTCTTCTGGTGTTGTCTGGGGCACGGTGCTTGGGTCTGGACCGGTCCAGAAGCGCCTTCAATAACTCGGGCTCATTGATGTATCTCAACTTAAGGTTGGGGAGCTCGGTCTTGAGGGCGTCCTCAGTTTCCCGGATGGGTGTGGCACAGTCCGGGTCAATCAACACCTGACTGGCCCCAACAATGTTCAAACAGTGGACCAAGGGCTTGTCCTTGGTGTTGAAGTTCAAGAATGCGGGAAGCGCACCAATGTTCCATAACGACAACCAGATGATGATGAACAATGGCTTGTTCATACAGCTGACAGCAATGGTGTCCTTGGAGGTGATACCGTACTCAAACTTCAAGATGTGGGAGAATCTCAATACCGCATCGTACAATTCCTTGTAAGTGTAGCTTTCAATGGTGAATTGGTCGTCATAGATCTTGAATCCATCAGCATCAGTTCTGATGGGAGGAGGATTCTTTTTGGGTCTGGGGAACGACACCGCTTTATTGTTGGGATACTTGGCCACGGCCAGCTCGAAAAAGTACCAGTAACTGGCTCTGCCTCGGTAGCATTGGTAGAAGAATGGAATGGCATTTCTGAACACCTGTTGCGAAAGGAGGAAGTCATCCTTGACCAGATACTTCGCATCTAACAATTGGGCACCAAGAACCGCGGCAGCGGCTAATTCCAATGCTGGCATAGTTATCTATCTTTTGATGGAATACTGGGAAAATAGCGGGATGGTGAACTTTATATAAGTGAACAAGTGATGGGGTCTCCGCAGTTTAAATCTCGGATGGAAGGTTTTTGTGTGCACAAACTGCACCTTGGTTGAATGCATGTGCCAACTTAGGTGACAGTCAGGGTCGAGCATGATGCAATTACAGACAGGCAAACGGCTACGGTGCATCATGCCATGCTAGAGATTAGGACGATATGTACATGGAAGTACATCGTATATACCTTCGGGGCCATTGGCGTGGGGTTTCCATGGCTTTTTGCAATACCACCAGTTCCCCTTATCTGCCTTGCAAGTGGGGGGGGGGGGGTACAAAAGGTTGCTCGGTTCTCGATTTCGAGTTCTGAGTTTGTGAGGCTAGCGCGATCACATGGCTGACAACTCCGTGCTATGCGTCCGCTCCTATAGTACTATGCACGTGAGGCTTCCCCAGTGTACCCTACAAATTAATCGCAGATGCATGTGGAATGAGCATGACACCCGTCACGGGCGCTACAAGCACGTTCTATAGCTCCTTCTCTCCGAGGTATATCGATAATGGAACCTTTTTGGCAGGTGCTATCGTCTCTGGTTTCCATGGATCGTAGATTACGCACATCATTAGCAAGCATCCACCGTAGACTCTGTGAGTGGTTGCTCTCACCAGCCAGTTTGCGGCGTTGATGGGGTCTGATAATCGTTGATCCTAGGCTACCCCTTGGGAGGGCCTTGAATTACCATCTCCACCTTCCATGTTGCTGTGTCTGCCGTGCCCCAATATATAGCTGAGCTGGAAAACCGTTATTACGTAAACGTGTCTTTGTTGGTACTGGAGCTATTTTGCATCCATTTTCGCAACCCCTTAATTCGCCTAACCCCAGATGACAGTAGGGACTCCAGCTGGTAACTAGAAATCACTCTTCATAACATCTTGATTCTGCTCCAACTAGCTACTTCCTGTCTTCCTATTGTCCACTGACCACTTTTCAAACAACATTTCTGTTAGCACCGTCAATTTTTCACATTTTTCACTAGCCTCTGGCATCTCTGAACATTAACCGGGGTAGCACACGAGTATCCCAGCTTCCTCTATTGTATTCTTCACAGGCTCATCTGTACTCTTCTAACCAATAACATCGTTATCTAGCTTCATTGCCGGCTGGCGCCATCGGCCCCATCACCCACCTTCGCACACTACTACTCACTTTGTGGTCTGAGCCTTCGCACGATCACATCACCTTATTCTCAGTGCCAATAGCATCTCAACAATTACCAACCGTGACCATGCTTTGCAGAACGGGGTTCTTTTTCACCAAGAATGCCGTGGTACTCAACACCTTGGCGCTGTCCAAGGTATCGCGGCTCTCCATTGCCTCCAAGCCCAAGTTTTCGCTCTCGCAAATGTTTTCCCGGATCACCAAGCCCATCAGACCATACTCTACGATTCCCGTAGCCGCCAACGCCGAAACGCTGTCAGTTTTTTCCACCATAAGGACGAAGACAGCGTCCTCAAGCTCCAGCACTGGTGGAAAGTCCGGTAAAGTGGTCTCCGATAAGTTGGTGGGGTACTGGCTTCTAGGAACATCCAGTTTGGTGTTTGGAATAGTGGTTCTAGGCGGGTTAACCCGGCTTACCGAGTCGGGTTTGTCCATCACCGAATGGAAACCTATCACTGGAGCCATTCCTCCCTTGAATCAACAGGAGTGGGAAGAAGAGTTCGCTAAGTACAAGAACTCGCCCGAATTCCAACAATTGAACTCCCACATCACGTTGGATGATTTCAAGTTCATTTTCAGCATGGAATGGGGCCACCGTCTCATGGGCAGAGCTATCGGAATGTTCTTCGTGTTGCCAGCTCTTTATTTCTGGAAATCAGGCAGAATGAGCTCTCATGTCTCCAAGAGAGTCGTGGGACTTACGGCCCTTTTGGGATTGCAAGGAGCCATCGGATGGTGGATGGTGAAGTCAGGATTGGACGAGGAGAGCTTGGCTGAAAGAAACTCCAAGCCCACCGTTTCTCAGTACAGATTGACTACCCACCTTGCGGCCGCGTTCCTATTGTATTTGGGAGTGTTATCAACTGGATTTGAAATTTTGACTGAGAACAAGTGGCTCAAAATGAAGCTGCCAGAAAAGGTGAATGCGTTGTTTGCAGAGTTAAACAACCCAGCATTGAGAAAAATCGCTCCCATCCGGTGGGTCTTATTGGGATTGGCGTTTGCTACTGCCATGTCCGGGGGAATGGTGGCCGGATTGGACGCAGGTTTGATCTACAATACTTTCCCTCATATGGGTGACGATATCGTCCCCAGTGTCAATGAATTAATGAGCCCTGTTTTCTCCAGAAAGGAGGATAGATCCGACTTGTGGTGGAGAAACCTTTTGGAAAACCCTACCACCGTCCAGTTGGTCCACCGCACCATGGCCACCATCACGTTCTTCACCGTTTGTGGCTCGTTTTGGTACCTTTTGAAAAGGAGAAACATTGTACCCAAAGTGGCCCTCAAGAGAGCCCACCAAGTGGCAGGCTTGGTAGCGGTGCAAGTAGCCTTGGGTATCACCACTTTAATATATTTGGTACCTATTTCACTTGCATCGGCACACCAGGCTGGAGCCTTGGCCCTTTTGACGGGATGCTTGGCATTTTCTTCCAGTTTGAGGACTCCTAGACCGGCGGTTGTCAAATATATCAACCAGGCCATGAAAAACCAATTGTTGAAGCCCCGTTAACTTGTATATAACCTGTAAATAACTACATACTGTGCATACTGTGTATGAAAAAATGGCGATGTCAAATGGTATCTATTTGAAATTACAATGCCTAATACAATCACTTTGAATCGATGGATTCCACTATATATCTAAATTAAAGAATACCATCTGGAGGTGTTTTGGATGCTTTCATTGAAGGCTGTTCTCACCAAATCTTCTTGCTAGACATTTCGTACCGCATGACATTTTCCAACCCATCATTGTTATCTTTAACCAGTGTAAGAAATTGTTTATTTCTCTTTTCTTCAGGCGTAGGAGGAATGCTTTCATCGTGGTCGTATAGATATGATCTTGTCAGTGGATTAATGGACGAGGATTCGGTATTTGGGACCCCAGGTAAAAATGAAAAATCGATACTGTACAGCGGAGAACCCATCTCGGGAGACGAAACGTCCGGCGTTTCGGTACCTGACAAGTGAAGGGTAATATCCAGGGAGTTGATGGTTTTTCTAATTGGAGCTTTCAAAGTTTCCTTCTGAATTTCGGTCATCCCAATAGAATTTAAACTGGCGTCGACTTCGCTTGTATCTACAGCGAACGATGCTTCGCTAGCAGCCACGTTCTTTGGTATTTGAGAGTTTCCCACATGCTCTGTCTTGACCTTCTTGGCCAACTTAAGAATTACCAACCCCAAAATCAATCTGACGACAAGTAGCACCCCAAACGCGACCAATAACAGACCAAAACTGGCGGTGATCGAGTACCACTTGGAATTAGTAACAGGGAAAATCAATAAGTGCTTGAAGTCAGTAAGGGTCATACGCAAAAAGCACACAATAAGAGCCAACAACGGAAGTCCTATCCGCTTGGTTAACACCACATGATCGGACCCACTGGACGTGTCCAACTTGAACAGAGCTAAATAATCGAGCCCCAACACATAGAGAAATTTCTTATAGATGCGAGGGCGGATTTTATTGAATTTGGCAATATAAGAATGCTTGAGCCAATCCACTAAGATCTCGCTACCAATAACCACGATTCCGGGTCCAAAAATCGACCCAAACCATACGTTCCAGCTTTTCCAGCTGTAGGGAATCAAGCCTATTTGGCCCAACTGAAGGAAGTTCCGAAGGGTAATGATACTGACCATAATCGATAGTTGGAACCGTTCGCATAAGTCAGACATGGCAACCTGGAATAGTCCTTCCCGTTCGAATTTCTTAAATACCGACCCCTTGAGCTCGGCAAACTGGTTGGACAAAAGAAGCGCTAGCAAGGCATTGGTGTATGAGTTGGCGGCCACGTTCAATGCAATGGTTTGATAAATGAGAATGTAGCCGTGAAGCGCCAAGTATAGCAGCGCAAGAACAAAGAAAAACGCCGCTTTAAGCCTTTGGCGGAATACTGACGATGTGAGCGGTACGTCATGGAGAACGTTGATGATATCCTGGCCCAAAGTGGAACACAATTTGTCGGCCACCTCGAGCACTCCGAACATCACGTACAATTTAATATGTGCCAGGCCCCGGATGTCGTGGTACATTCTTGAAATATCCAATTGAGGCAACGAAAGCACAAGGAGTGCTGCCAGAATGATTCCGACTGTGACAATGTCTTTTTTCACCTGGAACAATTGGGTCCGAAGGTGGGTAAACGGGCTCGATCTTGCGAGCCACCAATGCCGGGAGAAATCTCGGATTCCACCGACAGTGGTGATCACGAGCTTCAATGGCATTAGTGTGAATAGTGTGAGGAACGAATTGAGACATATAAGCATACCAAATATCATGAAATTCTCCAAATGGAGAGGGATCTGGGCCATGTTGATGAGCTCCTCGTACGAGTTTGTGGCCCCTTTCTGGTAGGACTGGGAATGGTTCGGGGCCTGGAGCGAGTCCGTGGAAAGGTTTAACTCGATAAGCAAGAGTCTGTAGAGAGATACGAGTCGATTTTTGAACTTGGGACCCGGTTTGAATGAGGCAAAGGAAGAGGTCATGAAGCTGAGCACGGCCAGGCGGGCTGGTGGCTGCGATTCAGAGCGGGAACGCGACCGCGACCGCAGTCGGGAGTCCCTTGCTAGGCGTGAAGAACTCGACCCATGTCTCTGACGACTCATGGCTGCCAGTGGGCGATATGGGGCTCGTAGTAGTAGATGGCCCGGGACGATATGTGTCACGTGATGGGTCCCATCCTGTCATGATCTCCCTCAGCGCACGGCAGCCCCAGCCGTCCGCTTATGTAAGCCCCTCCATGGACACCACCAGATAACCAAGCTGTTGCTACCAATTGAAGCCAGAACCAGACGTGCTGGCCCTATTCGTTCGACCACATTGCCTGCAACCCCACACTACTGCGCGAGTACCCGAAAACTGCCGCTGCCTGCGTCCAGTCACCACCGAAATCGCCCCCTCTAGTCACCATCGCCCTCCATGGAGCCACTAACCCTCTCCCAGTTCCTCCAGCGGATGGAACCGTTCGCCAATACTGACCTCTTGGTGCCTTCAGAGGCATCCAAGCTCCAGCTTGTCATAACAGAGCTTCTAGTGGACTACTACGTCGATTACCCACTCCTCAAGCTCCTCAGCAGATATCTTACCCAACAGTCATACGACGAAATTGTGGAGGAAAGAAACATCGATCATCAATGTGGATACTTGATCTGTGACCGGTCGCCCCGACAACAAGTACGCAGACCATCCAATGCCAGTTTGCCGGATAGACCAGTGACAAAGTTCCAGATCTACAACAGAAAACCGTCGATGATTCTTCCCAACACATACCTCTCACAATACTGCTGCAAAGAACACTACCAAGCATCGATTTTCTACCGCAACCAGCTTTCCAACGAGGCGCTTTTTGCCCGCAAGGACATCATGACCGTGGCCCCATTTTGCGACCAGGCCCCCGCAAATTGGTACGAAAAGGGAATAACTTGTTTGGAAGAGGTGTTGGCAAAGCACAAGGAGCTCAAGGACCAAGGAAAGTCTATTTCTGAGGTCATAGCCATGATGAATGGATTGTCCGTGGCAGATGCTGATAATTCCCAAGATACCAGCGAGCTTATCCGATTGATAGAGGACTTTGATATTGTGGAGAAAGACGGTGGAGTATCCGGGGATGTGGATGAAGAAGATGAGCTCGACCTCGAAGACAGAACCAACGGCATCGACGGCTATATTACCACCAGCAAGAGTTTTGGGGGATATGTCGTGTGAAGAATCCATCGCTAGAACCCCACCTTATCTCTCTGTCGACACTGTCTGTGAACGCGTTACGATGCCATGAATTGCATGCCATGATGACTTTATATAGTACACTATATACATGAGGACGTTGTCCTTTGCTCCGTTAAACCAACTCTGCTTTTTCTTTCTACACCTTAAACTTGAATCGGTCGTAGAACTTCATCCCCCATTTAAATCCTTTCAACCCTGCTTGGTTCAAATAATCGCCCAATTTTTTGCCCATTCCCAACCGCTCTAACTGAGGAATGCCATCCAGGATTTTCGAAGGAGAGCAGTTGGTCCTAAGAAATTCATCCACCGTTTGGGTGACTTTATTGCCGTTGACTATCTCCGAATGCTTAAATACTTTGTCCTGGTCGAGCACTGTGATTAATTTATTATATTTGGTAATGAGTGAATCGTAGCGTGCGTTCATTTTCTCTTGTATCACTTCACGTTGCGCTTGGATATCGGAATTGGCTCCTCTCAACTGAGAATACTTCTTGAAGTAGTGGTCCGCCCGAGTATTGAGGTCCTGGGTAGTGATATCGAGACTTTCTGTCCATTGATCAATATATGAAGAAATCAGGGTTGATCCTCCTTCCCTTTGGTCAAGTAAATATTCCCATAATGCCTCCCCCTCCGATAAGTTTTGGTAATACACCCTAGGGTAGATTATTTCGTCAGGACCAAACCCCTTGCTGCTTCGGATGCTGTAGCCGCCATCTTTGAGCATTTTCTCGTCTTTTAAGCTTCCAAGTTCAGAAACCCACACGTTTCTTATCCTCAACAAAGTCCACAGCTTCTTTGTATCCATGGCCACTTCTTTCAACTTCTCGAGTTGAGGGATTGGCGCTTTGATAAACGGAATTGGAATAGGTCCAGCCGACGTAGTGCTCACCTTGACCTTGTATGGGCCTTTTTCGTTGACTATTTTTTCCACTTTGTCTAGATAATGGTACTTGTTAATATCGAATTCAAGCGAGGGCTTTACAATAGTATTGATGTAATCTGTGTCGTACCCCAAGCGCATAATATTGTGATTTGTGGATCCAGGAAGACCATATATATTGCTGTAGGCCGATATTTGCGTCAATTCAGGGGTGTTAGGAAGCATATTGGGGTTGGGAAGCCGGTGGGCCCGCTGTTTGAGCTTGATATACCGGCGAAGGAGGTGATCGGAAAATTCATCTGCCTTTTTTAGTTCTTTTTTGATCACCTCGTGCTTCTTCTTCACAGAGAGCTTGTGAAAAACCAGTCTGGGTTCCACTGGGGGTACTATTCTGGCGGTCCTTTTGCGCAATTCTATCTCGTTTACACTTCTATCTCTTTCCTGCTGGATGTCTTGCTTCCGCTCCAAGTAGTTTGCTCTCCATTTCCGTTCTTGAAATTTATGGTCCCGGTAGTCAAGAATTATCTTGAGAAGGGCATTGCCAGAAGGCCCGTCTCCATCTACTTGCGCCAACTCCTGTTCGATTTCAACCCCTCTCAAGAACGCTTTTGCTAGTGTCTTGGCGGAACCAGGCCGGGCCTCGAACTCTTGCCTCAAATTGTACCTCCATTCGGCCTTGATATGATCGTTATAGAGCGATGGATCGAGTTGGTACTTGCAAAACTCGGCGCTGTCGGCCGTGGGTACAACCGTTAACCTGCTAGTCCGTCGCAAGAGCACTCGGTAGAGCCCGAGCACTGCCTGCCGATGTGTCACTTTGTCGTAGAGCCGCATGCCATGTCTGGAACTAATTGGTGGGTATAGTGTTGACTTTAAAGTCTGTAAAATCGCAGCAAAAATCAAAATTGAACCTGCAAGTGCTACCCACCATAACTACTATATAAGAACTAGACAATCATCATGGTATGTTACTTGGACCGGCTCTTTTCGTTCCCTACTAACCCCAGGCTCCCAAGCTCGCAAGAAAGGACAACAACATGCCCACCATCCTCAAGTTTAAGAGGCACAAAGCAACCTATGCACTTCCCGTCAATGAACCACTCACTCTAGACGTGTTAAAGGAGGCATTGGTGGACGCCATCAATGGCAGTGGTGGGCTCGTATTGGATGAGAAGGAACTCGATGGGCTCGAAGATGAGGATGCCATCCCTGTGCCAAAATCTGAACTCATTGATGAGGACGAACAAGACATTCCCGTACCGAAATCAGACTACATTGATGAAGAATTGCCCGAAGCAGATGACACTAGTGTAAGCGGAGGTGTCGATGTCAGTGGCAGCAATATCCGGTTCGCCGTTCCCAAAGACAAAACTATGCCTTACGACAATCAATGGATTGAATTGGACGCGGATCAGATCGCCAGCTTGACGTTTAATGATTATGACATTATCGCATTTGCGTACGAACAACAGGACTTTTATATAACCGAAGCTATCTATGAAGACTAAACATTGAAGAAATGAAGGGTTGTATGAATACAGTATAAATCAGACGGTGAAGGTATAACACATATGCTAAGAGTAAAGGAGAAATCAATACTTTCTCCCACTTAATTTCCTGATTCCAGCGGACTGGACCCGGTTGCCAGGGCTTTTTGCCTGGATCATGCCGGAGCTGACCCGAGATCCAGATCTGGACTTAGGAAGCTTCATGCTGTGAGTAGGTGATGATTGGGGTGAGGAAGATAACGTGGTGCTGACAGTTCGGGTAGTGGTGGTAGTGGTGGTCTTGGTCAACAGTAATGGCTGGTTGCTGGTATTGCCAGATATTGATCTTAGCACTCTCCAGTCGGAGGAAGCATCTCTTTTAGAAGTGTCGCCAGCGCTATTGTGGATTTCGATGGTTCCGTTACCGTCATCAGAAAGTGCTTTTCTGGCCGGGCTAACGTCCATTTGTTCCTCGGGTTCTTCATCGGAGTTGTTGATGACTTCCACCACGCCAGAATTATCTGCTTCGTTGTATTTTCTTGGTTGTCCTGGAGAATCATTAGGAACAGCCGTTTGTATCTTCGACGCTAAGACTCCACTGATTTTTCTTCTTCTGATCGGTGTTTGGAATGAAGAGTCCATGTGGCCAATAGAGGAGTTGGCTTGTTGATGTTGTAATTTTCTCTGCTTTGCTTCTTGTTTCATTCTGGCTTTGAATTCATCGTATGGCGTCAAGGGGTACAATCCTCCGATGAATTCATCGGGACGATTGTCCAACACCATGGTATGTCTCCAGTCTCTGAAATCATTCTGGTGTAAATACAACCAATGTTGCTGTGGGCCGACAACCATTCCGGGACGGATCATCCTCATGTATCCAATACATTCGTTGGCGGTGAAACCATGGGTATAAATCAAGTGGGCCCCAATAAGACACCCAGTTCTGCCAAGACCGGCTTTACAGTGGACAGCAATCTTCCCACCCTTGTTTATAATACATTCAGATGCTCCAATAAACTGTCTGACAAAATCCATTGTAGGGCATGTACCATCATCAAAAATCATATCAATGTGCTGGATATTACGCTTGGTGAATTCTGTAGAGTCGTAAAGATGGCTGTTCAATCTTACCACCAATTGCACGTCGTGTTCCATGAAGTAACCCAAAACTTTTCTGAATGGTTCATTGAGAGATTTTCTGGAGCTCTGCTGAGGGGATGCAAATGCGATGAAGTCCTTGGAAATAACATTGAAGTCACCTTGGTCCACTCTTTCGTATTGTTCGTATTCCTCGAGGTTGAATGTGGTCAAATCGATCATTCCTCTTTCTTTAGCTCTCCACATACCGTACACGACGTCTTGGATGGTGATTTCGAAATCGGCGTTGGAGTAACCGGCATCTCTGAAGCCTTGGAACGGAGGATCAATTTGGGAAATGGGTTGGAGCACTTGATGGGGTGACCATGATTGGACCAATGTCATATAACAACAAAGCAAGCACGCGGTATTTGCTCTTTCTTTGGGAGATGTAGAACTGTACAACACAATGGCCTTGCCTTGGTTGGACTCCTCGTTCAAAATGTTGTGAAGAACCACCGCAAACCGGTACAAGTTCCCGATATGAAGTGGGCCAAAGTCGAGATGGAACGCGTTGTAGGTCAAGGCATCCTCGACAGTGAAGTACACCAAGTCTGCTGTGTCTTGGGGAGTGTAGTCATATGCTCCAAGGTAGATCCGGTCTAGATGTTAGTACTGAAAGAGATGACCGTGTCAGATCGGGGAAAACGGTACCGGGCCCGGACCCGTTGTGAGCGGTGCTGATCGCCATTTAGCGAAGACAACTTACTCTTTAAGAACTCAATGAGAGGCACGCTCGACTTGCTCTTGCCCATTTTGTTGTATGTGTCAGTGTCAGCGTGATTATGATGCTTTATATGATGATAGATATTGTTTGTTTTGATTCTTTCCTTTTGTGTGTGGGGGTGCGCACACGACTACATTTCCCTTTTCAGTGGTGCCAATGCGAGGATGATTGAGAGTAAAGATGGTGAGTATTATCCTGAAACGGCCACGGGAAACGGGATGCACAACGACTAGTTGGGACGCCAATCGCAAGATACACCTTTGCTTCCTCTGACGTGGGATTGCTTGGGGTTTTCCGGACGAAATAACGCCAATTTTGGCCCGTATGGCCCCATCATTCTCAAGATATTTCGTCTCAGTTGCGCTCCTGTTTCCACTCCACAACGTTTGCAACTAACAACAGTCCAACTTGTACAGTTTTTCCCCAGATACCTTGACGGCACTCCGCAAGTTCCGTTTTGGCAGTGCCAGAGTCCCCACCATGCAAGCCATTATCTGTACGTATGGATCGCTTGTGGTCGGGTCGTGCCCGTGCTAACATATAGACGTTATCGATAAGGAGACCTACGAAATCAAAAGAGAGAACGAAGACGTGGCCACATCCATAGAAGACTTGGTGGAGCAATTGCCCGATAATTCTCCCAGATACATTGTGTTGTCATACCCCATGAAAACCAGCGATGGCCGGCCCACCTCGCCCTTGGTGCTTTTATACTGGATCCCACCCACCTCGGGCCAAGAGGGCCGTATGCTCTATGCCGGAGCAGTGGAGCAGTTTAGAGAAAAGGCTGGTGTGTCGAAGTACGTATAAGAAACGGTTGCCAAGGTTCACGTTCACCAACCCATACTAACGCCAGATTAATAAAAGTAGAAGAGGAGGAAGATTTTGACGAGATCGAAGAACACATTTCAGCTTAATCTACTCTGGATCTCTACGGATCCAGACATGCTTGGTGGTCGCCTACGCCACCTTAGTATAAAGTAATATATTGCCTAATTATGTAATCGGTTGTGTAAGCATGGTCTCGGGATCATATTTACTCGTGGTAAATGTCAGTCTGTAGCCTCGAAGCTGTAAATTTTTGGGTCGTGCGCGCGACCAACTGAAAATTTTCACAACTATATAAGCATCACCATCGCCAACTAATATTCCTCATCAAAAAAATCCGTCAAAATGGGTCGTATGCACAACTCTGTATGTGATACCAAAGTTTGAATAATCTACAACCATAAGAACATGCTTGATAGGATGAGGGTTGATTCGGTTCCACTAGAAGTGGGTCTTTCCAAAAGTGCTGCTTTTGGCTTGATCAACTTGACTGTGGGTAAAACTGATCAGCACCACTATTAAAGTAGTCACACGGCACCCGAACACCGGTGGGCCGTGTGTAATTATGGGCAATATGCTCGAGATGACCTGTGATGTCGTATGTGGACGTTTGCATGTTGTTGTTGGCTGGACTACAGTGTGATGAGTTAAATGCTGTCACCACATGTCACAGCCCTCGACACCAGACATTCGAATAGGTTGGCCATTAACTCTGATGAGAGATGGTGAACTGTGTCCATAATCGTCGGAAACGGATTGTCACGGGTGTTTCCTTTAGGCAATTACTAACATATTCAGGGTAAAGGTATTTCTTCCTCCGCTACTCCATACTCTAGAAACGCTCCATCTTGGTTCAAGTTGACCGCTGATGACGTTGTCGAACAAGTCATCAAGTACGCCAGAAAGGGTTTGACTCCTTCTCAAATCGGTGTTATCTTGAGAGATGCTCACGGTGTTTCCCAATCCAAGGTTGTCACCGGTAACAAGATCTTGAGAATCTTGAAGTCCAACGGTTTGGCTCCAGAAATCCCAGAAGACTTGTACTACTTGATCAAGAAGGCTGTCTCTGTCAGAAAGCACTTGGAAAGAAACAGAAAGGACAAGGACTCTAAGTTCAGATTGATTTTGATCGAATCTAGAATCCACAGATTGGCCAGATACTATAGAACCGTCGCTGTCTTGCCACCAAACTGGAAGTACGAATCTGCTACTGCCTCTGCTTTGGTTAACTAGATGAATAGGTTTTAATTTACTTGTTTATTTAAATTGTAATATAGGGTGCAGGACCGTCCTCGCCAGTCTAGAAATAAAACTGATTGGATCACTGCCAGTGTAGATTGAATTGATTTAGGATATCCCTTGAGCTATAAAATAGTAGCGTTACTCTAGCTCCATATGATTAATGGTATAGCAAAGAGGTGTTGTTGCTATGTACAGACGTATCTGCTACACCATAGCTCTGACATTCAATTTAGTGAAGAATTACAATAGTCATAAAAATTATAGAAATTATAGAAATTATAGAAATTATAGAAATTATAGAAATTATAGAAATTATAAAAAAATTAAGGAACAATATAATTACAGAATCAAGGTGATCTCGCCAGATAGACCGTTCTGACGTAATCTGAGCTTGCCTCGTTCTCTCTTGCTTACCCCATTTCTCCCATTTCTTGCGTGGCTTCAAACTGTTCATCTAGAGTGCATGCAGTTACTACGCACATGATTAAACATAAGTATCAAGACTTAACTATACATTGCAACAGCACCAGCACCAGCACCGCTTCCCACGATATTCACGTCATTGGGCTTCCATCTCGTTCCAACATAGTACCGTAACCTAGGCACCTAGATTGGAGTGCCTCATCCTTTTCTTGCAACGATTTTTCATCCTCATCTCACTGTTCTGATACTGAGCACTAGGCGTCATGGATGCCATAGCAGACAGAGTATTCACTGAGGAGGTGGACACCTCTAACGACGACCCCTCGCTACTTACAGTTATCCTTGACCTTTCTCCCGAGAGCTGGTACAACATCAAGGACCAAATATCCATTAATGAGATTGTCAGATCGCTTGTGGTGTTCATGAATGCCCATCTATCCCTCAATAATTCGAACCAAGTGGCGTTTATTGCCAGTACTCCGCAAGGCTCCAAATTCTTGTACCCAAATCCTGGCAAGGAATACGACGAGGTCCATTCTCGTGATGAAAATGTCGATAAAGAGCCGTCGCCAGGCCTTGTTAGCAAAGAAATGTACAGACAATTCAGGGTGGTGGACGAGGCAGTATTGGAGGAGCTCAACCAATGTCTCCAGGAAGTACTGGAGTCCACATCGCACCGGTCCACACTCTCTGGTGCCCTCAGCATGGCGTTGACATACACCAATCGGATGCTGACGTTAGATCAGTCTATATCTACCACCACGGCCTCGGCGATCAATTCAACCACCAACATGAAGGCCACCACCGGTGCTGGTGGAGGGACTGGGACGTCGGCCGGAGGTACATCTACAAATAGTGTATCACTAATGAAGTCTCGGATTTTAATCGTATCTGCTAATGACGAAGACGATATCAAATACATCCCCATCATGAACTCGATTTTTACGGCCCAAAAGATGAAGCTATCGATTGATGTGGCCAAGTTGGGTAGCAAAAACTCCTCCTACTTGCAGCAGGCGTCCGATGCCACCGACGGCATTTATCTCCATATTGATGATCCTAAGGCAATCATCCAGGTACTTGCCAGTGCTTTTTTTGTGGAGCCTTCTATACGACCCTACATCATTCTCCCCACAAATTCCAACGTCAACTATCGTGCAAGTTGCTTTATTACCGGCAAGGCGGTGGACTTGGGGTACGTGTGTTCGGTGTGCCTTTGTATCATGAGCTTGATCCCAGAGTCGAGCAAATGTCCTGCTTGTGGCAGCAGCTTTGACGAGAGAGTTTTGGCCCAGCTCAAGAGAGGACCCCTGGTGATCTCCCGCAAGAAGCGGAAGGTCGACGAGACTGCCTGAACCGAGCCTGGACCGGATCAGGAGCAATAAACATAATGCATCATTGAAAAGTCGCCCGTAGATGAACCTTTCTGTAGCACCGGGATTTGCCTATACAGATGACATTCCCCGGTTCACCACGTCAAAATGGAACGTTCGGGGGTACCCGTGCTTGTCGATCATGTGGAGGCGCCGTTTCTTAGGAGTAGAACACACCTTGTCACATCCATCCCAGTACAAGAAGCACTTGAAGATCTTGTCACCATGCTCCTGCTTGATCTTGAGAAACGGGTTGTGGTTCTCGTCAATATGGAGATTAAGAAATACCTTAGAAGGGAACGATTTGGAGCATTCGTGGCAGGTGAAGATGTGTTGGGACGAGTGGAGCTCAAACGACGAATAGTCGTGGAAATGAAGAAGGCAATCGGGACACTGAATGTCTAGTGAGGGTAGTAGTGTAGGGGACAGTACGGACTCTGAAGGAGGCAGGTCAGCCTCATCTCTTTGTCGTTTCAATGCCATGAATGTATACCATTGACGAGATGGATAAAGCGAGGCTGCGAAAGATGAGAAATCGCCAGCACCGTACAGTTTGGGTCGCCAACAAATGATCAAATAGATCAAAATAGTTCGAAACAGATCAAGACAGATCGTAGCAGACCAAGACGGATTGCATGAGAATGCCACACTGGTAATCCCTGCCTATGATGGGGTCTACGTCTACTGACTCCAGAGCCACTGGGCCATGCTATTTTGCTATGTTTTATGTACACTATGCCATTACGGAATTACTCGCCAATATCCTCGTACCAGTCCTGAGGTCTCTCCTTGATGAACTTTCTCATCAATTCCTTGCATTCTTCATTGTCCATATTGACCACCTCAATGCCCTGGGACTTTAACAACTCTTCGGCTCCTTGGAAGGTTTCATTTTCTCCTAGCACCACTCTCTTTACTCCGTACATGATACAGGCTCCGGTACACATGTTACATGGAGATAACGTGGTGTACATGGTACAGTTTTTGTAGGCCTTACCTGGCAATCTTCCTGCATTCTCTAAAGTGTCCATTTCACCGTGCAAGATAGCAGAGTTCTTCTGGAATCTCTGGTTGTGGCCACGGCCCAAGACCGTTCCATCCTCATTAATGAGGGCTCCACCAATAGGAACACCGCCTTCAGCGTAACCTGGAGTTAGTATGAGTTAAACAACGATGAGCAGAGCACCGTTACAGCATCTTGACTGCTCCAACACTCCTGTCCGGTCCAACAGGCCCCATAACAGCTTGCGTAACCTTTATTTAAATGCTTACTCTTTCTAGCCTGCTCCAAGGCAATTTCCAATCCTTTTTTGTCGTCAAACATGGTCTGTAGTGGTGAAAGGATCAAGATTTTGACTCTGATGCTCGAAATTAGTGCCGCGATGCCGCAGGGCAGCAATGTGGGGTTACTGTCAATTGTACACGACAACTGCAATTGGGATCAGTTTGTAGGAACGGCGACAGAAAACTTTAGTCCCAGACTATGGTGTCCTGTTAAGTATTATCTCAGTAAGCATGGACTGCGCCAACAATGTAGAGAACATTGTTCCTTGCGTCGACTTCTATGTCGCTCGACCTGCACTCCAGAAATCAAGAAAGCTCAATAGTGATTACGAGCAAGAGTTCTAGAATCGCTTCGTAAATATTCACCGGCTATGCACTTTAGACGACGGATGTACATCAATGACAGGGTTCAAACGTTATGTTGCAAATGGATATTATCTGGGCAACCTTTGTATTTCGGATGCATGCATTGCCGAAATAATATATGGGTCGATCCTAGTATTTTCGGATAAATTACATATATGCGCGAAGGGTTTAGTTTTTGCAGTAACAATACGACAAAATATTTGTTCAATGACTGGGAGCAAGTAATTCTTGCTACAAACCTTTCGTCAATTATATTATGGATTCAAAACTATTCCCGCACCTTGCCTATGAATAATAATATTATATTAATTGACAGCAACGCTCCTAAAGGAGAACCTGCCGGGAAGTTTTATTATTTATATACATTGATATTACCATTTCGATCAGCCGACACGATCATCTCAAAGGGACTTGTGATAATCCCCAAATCAGTCACTAAATCTTGATTCGCTTTCATTGCTTGCATTTGTTGGCTCGCCAATTCTTCAAGCTCATACACATCTTTTTTGTATGCCGATTTAATTGGTGCCTTCTTTTTTTCAAACACTTCATTGACCAACGTCAATGTCAGACGTTTATAGGTATTTGTGATAAATTTAGTTTCATGATCTGAATTGAGCGACACCGAATCTGCAGGATGGTTAAGGTTCCAGAGAATTAACCTCTGGTTCCAGGTAGAACTCAAAAAATATCCGTGGTTATGGTTTTGAACATAATCAAATGTACTGAAACTTTTATTATCGGGGGAATAATTCGTTTCAAACGAATCAACTGTTGCAAAATCAATTTCTAGGGACTGCAAAATAATATCAATGCTGAAATCTTGGGTGTCATTGCTTACTTCCACAAGGGAATAATTCTTCACACATGGAGTCTCCACATACGAACTAAAAACCTGTTTGCATTCAAATGTAGGTACCTCCCAAACAGTGATATCAGATTCGCTACTACCTCCAATCATGGCGAAATAGTTATAGTCAGATGATTCGCCAGCTTGGTAGGTTTTAGGTAACAAAATCAACTTTCTTATGGGAAATGGAATGTTTTTAAATGTATCATCAGCTTGTCTTAACTGAACTCTCCAACTTTTGACCAATACTTTAAATCTCAAATCCCAAAGACTTATTACTCCTTTACTTGTACCTGCAAGTAGCCACATATGCTTTTCATGAAACATAAAAGTGGTGGTGATTCCATGGATTAGTGGGTTCTGAACGTCGAACACTTTCTCCAGCGTGATCACATTAAATGCCACAATTCTCGAAGTAGATGTAATACCAATCATTAAATTTTCTTTATCAGTAACTAAGAACCCACTCTTGACAATGTACCCATCTGTGTCAATATCTAATTCAAACTTCCTGATGAGTGCCAACCTCACGAATTTAATGATTTTCTTGGCCTTATTTCTTGCAACGTCTATACGGTAAAGTCGAGATACTCCATCTGCGGTACTAACAGAGAAAACAAACCTATTGGGAATGAATTTTATCGCCTTAATAGATGACTTTAAATCGGCCGTTAAACTTGGATTCAAGACGGTGATAATTTTTTCTAATTTAGATGTGCTCCATATCTTCAACAACCCTTCATCTGATCCAGTAACAAAAAATTCAGAACCAGGAGCAACTTCAACACAGTTAATTCCATCAATCTTCCCCCCACTATAATTGCTTTGAATTTGAGTTACCAAAAGCCCATTGGGCTTCCAGAAATCATTCTCTTCCTTGGCGGGCACACCATTTGATTCGGACCGCACAATGTGACCAAACTCAGAAAAATTGTTTAATGATGGGTCAAATTGAAGGTTGTCCAAGTAGTTTATAATAAATGGATTATAGCCACTGTAGCTATGTCTCAAGTTGACCGTGATTATTTTTGAATTGTTCACACTGAATACTTTATGAGAATTGGAATCAGTTGTATTATGGTGATAATGCCCATGGTGACTGGAGCCTGAACTCGCTTCATGACTCATCTCCAATTCGCCAAATACGTTTGCTTCCACGGTTTGAATAGATGCTTTTACCCTTGCAAAATTCGGCAAAATTAATGAATTTGACATAGCTCGCCCAGACTCAAAATCTTTCAAAGAAACAGAGTCATTGGGGTTCAGCAGCAGCTCAATATTAGATTCGGTAGTTCTTGAACCCATGCTTAGCGATTCTGATTTGAAGGTTACATCAAAGAATATATTTCTAGGAACAACTTGTGTGTTGGATAATGTCTTCAAATCTTCACTGAAACCATTGGAGGCCAAACTCTGCTTTACGTGAGAGTTCCGAGAAACATGGAAAAGATAATCACGTAAAACAAACACTTTCCATACATCACGGTCCTCTAATCCGACCGATTTTAATTTGATTAACCACAGCTTATCCTCAGGAGATAATGGAACTGATGATTTGTTGCCATTGGACAATGGAAAGATCACCTCACTATTTAATCTTGGCAAATAGACCGATTTACCCATATTTTTCGAAAATGATACTACAGCTTTTTTGGATGAATTGAGCTGAGAAAGCGTGGAGAAGTTCTTTTGTTGCCAGAAGAGTGATTTTGGAGTTGCATTGAGGGACCAGGTTATTGCCAAATCATATACTTGTCTCGAAAGTGGCTTGGTGATGCAAGGATATAACGTTTCCCAAGTGAACGAGGACACATCGTAACTCAAATACCCCTTAATCAAGGGGTACAAGAAGCAATACCTATCTGCGGGAGTCAAACTGTCACTGATTGATATAATCAAACTTAACACAGCCTGTCGTATCCATTCATTGGGATGCAAAATAAGATAGAGCGAGTTGACTAAGAGCTCTTTGTAAATTTCCAAGGCATTGAACTCGGTTCTAGGGTTGATCAAGCGATTTGAAACAAACTTATAGAAAATTTCAAGTACCTTAAGAACAACGAATTGCTCTGGGTCATTGAGAGTCTGGATCAATAATGGTAGCAAATATTGCTCAAACGATAAAACACCAACATATTGACCAATATCGAGGACAGAAGATAAGAATACTAACCTTAATTGAAAGTTTGGATCGTTCAAATAGGTTATCAAATGGGGCAAAATAATGTCATTAGTCTTATCAACCCCAAAAAATTCACAGAGGGGGAGGATATTATTAAGTAGACTGATTTTGACTGCTGGGTTTATATCAGTGAGTAATGAAAAAGTGAGGTTTTCAAATTCAACGTCGAGTTGAGACTTTGGGACCGTAAAGCCAGACATAGGAATAGTTAAGGAGTCCTGATTTATAAGAAGTTGTGCTTCAGCATGAGGGTTATTGTATGTGTTTTCTGTTTTAAAGGTCTTACTCATCATCCAGAACTTCTTTGATACCTTTGCAAGATATGGAAGACATCTTGCTAATGTCACTTTGATGGTGTCCTTTTCTTTGGGCAGACAGTTCAGGGCCAACAAAGAAGATAGTTTAGGTAGTAAATATTCTGAAAACATTAATACGTTGATGGGAGTAATGTAGGAGCACGAAAGAAGAAGGGTTGTTATACTTGTCAATGCTGCGCATGCAACCCGCGATGATATCAATCGCGGTTGTTGATTTAGAGACTGGTAGGAGTCTTCAATAAATTCGTCTAGCAAAGAACAAAGGTAAGGAATAGACCGGTCTAGCTTACACTCGTCATTAACTCTTTCAGACAATGCAACGATTAATTCGCAGGCTTTAATCTTTGACGAAACTTGCTTTAGGCTTCTCATTGAAGTGAACACCACACTGAGAATGATGAGCGAAGCATGACTCAGTTTGTCAGAGAATCTTGTAGGTTGAATCTGGTAATTATAGGGCAAACCTGGCAAATTCAAGGTGAGGGGGACAGCATGGTTCTCTGCGAGAATGTTGGAATTGTCATCGTACGTAAACCCCAATTGATCCACTATGGAGTTGAAGTGTCGGTATATGTGGTCAATTTTCAAGTCATTAATAGAGGTGTTATCGTTATCGTGAGGGATTTCGAATTTGGAATTATCATTCAAGTCAGATATAAACTGATACAAGAATTCGTAGAAAAACAGTGGAAAACATTTACCTCGATATTTTTGAAGCAATTGTTCTGCGGGAATTCTATTCAGAGGTTCATGTTGGATGAGATCGTTGATCAAGTTTCTGATATCTTTGTCATGGATGGAGCTCAAGTCTGGAACGTATTCACCCTTGACGAATTTGAAGAGCTGGGACAAGGTGAATGCCGGTTCTCCATCCAAGTAAAGCTCAGCAATGACGCACCCCAAGCTGAAAAGGTCCATTTCATCAGTCAAGTTATCTGTGCCTAAGTATTGGCCATCGTCATCAAAAGTCAGAGCTCTGGTCTCCTTGGACGAGTTATAGAAGCGTTCTGGGGCCAAATAACACACTCTTCTACCTGAGGTATCAAAGTAAAATGAGAATTGCGACGGATTATCGTCAGGCAAATGAACAGGTTTGGTATATGTAGCGAAATCAGCCAACATGAGCCAGTTCCATGATGTAACGAGAAAATTCTCCAACTTGAGATCACCATGACGGATTCCAAGTCGATGACAATCCAGAACGATTTGGAGCATTTGGAACACCAAGAACTTTTTCTCTATGGCTTCAAGAAATGGCCGGATCGAAAGCCTGTCATACAAGTTTGTCTTGATCATCTGTCTTATAAGGTACCCAGCTCTGTCTGTCTCTATGAGCTTGTGCCAGGGTAGCACATGATTAAACTGAGCCAATAGCGATGCTTGTTTGGTGATGAGTTCTACCACCTGTCCTAGCTGGACTGAGGTAGACGTGGTCAGTGACGGTTTGATGAGGATCTTGAATACAATGAGATTGCCATTGGACCGATCAATGGCCCGTATGGTCTTTAGGAACCGGGAATTGTTAAGCACATCCACGTACTGGTACCACTGTAGCACGTCAATATAGGAGCTGATTGCCACCGTTGGGGCGGAGGGAGCAAGAAGCGACAACCGGGCACCCATGCTATTGATCAGGACTAGTTTGGAGGTTCTATGTGCAGTGGAAGGATAGTATAACGGAGTAACTTAGGTAACGGTACTAGATTCTGTAGATACCCACCCAGGTTCTATGCAGGAGATAAGCATCGATTTTGGTGATTATAGACTACATGGAAGAATACAGCCAGGCACCGGCATTGCCGGTTTCGGATGATGATAGCCCTGTGAGCGAGTACTTGAGGAAGGTACGGAAGGAGTCTGTGGGCAATTCGTGGTTTGTACCTAGGAAGAAACGCAGTTTGGCCACTACAGCTGTTGATGAGGTAAATAACGAAAGCAACAACAAGTCAGCGCAGCCGGAAGAGGATGAAATGTTGTCGGGAGAGGGTCCCAGTGACTTAGAAAATCAAGTAGAGGACCCGTTATTGGACCCATTACACCCGTTGGGACAATGGGGCCAGTCATTGTTGGAAGTATTTGTTGAGATGAAACGGTCCATCCCGAGGGAGGCTAGGTGTGCCGAGTCGTACATTCCAGAAACCGCTAATCAATGGCGTAAATACGTGCTAGATTCACCACCGCCCCCAATAGGCTACTTCTACAATACAATTGATCGCAGCACCGTCATAAAGTTGGTGGTCTATTGTACCAAATGGCTCAGTATGACCACAAATGAACACTTATCTCGATGGATTTGGACAATATTGCTCCGACTAGACAGACACATGGATTCAGGTGAGATGGCGGTTGTCCGGGATCTTGGAAAGAAGGCAGTCCGGCTCAAACAACGTGGAGACCCCACCCAGTTGTCCCAAGTGGCCCGAGCAACGTTCGATATGGTGTTAATATTAGTGGGAGAGTACTACGGCCAAAGGGATTTACTTACCATGGACACCGATGCTGCTGAAGAGCCGATCATCAAGGATTCCTAGTTCCGTATCTTAAGTGGTAACACCAGAACGGTACCAATGACTCTTCCATCAGACATAAGACGCTCCATCACACCGAATAACAAACATATTAAACACCGCTAGCCCAGATACAGACTTTACCGTACAATCAGTACGCTTCTATAGTGGTGGGTGGCTGGTGTGGTCTCTGGTGCCCCAGTCGCAGCCTCACGTTTGTCCAATTTCGTCCATTTATCATTTATCGCACCGTTCATATCTCCACCACACCCATCATGGCCCCTAAGATTAGAGAGGACTTGGTTGTCCCGTAAGTACTCCGATGCATGTAATCTTGCATGGTAATATGTTTGATTCCATTGTGTGCTGTTGCCTTCCCGTTGCATTACTGTTGATTCTAGTATCACTGGATCTATGCTTTTGAACTGGAGAACTGAAGAACCCGTCACACGAGCAAATCAACCTATTTGTATCTCATCTACAACTATGGCATTAAGTTTGGTGTTGCTTGGGCTCACATTCGCCCGAAGTATCCAGGTTAGCTCTTGCTATGGCCGATTGTTCACTTATCAAGTTCTCAGCTAAGGTGAAATTTCTTCTTTGCCCCATACTAACTTCAGCTACACCCATGTTCCTGCCAAACCCAGAACTGACTCATCAGGTGTCATCACTCAGTCGTTGCCTATGGTTGCCATGTTCATGAGAAACAAATTGTTGTCATGGTCGGCGGTCTTCTTGGCTGTTCAAACATACTTGAACGAACCAATCAATTCCACCAACGAGGATCCTACCCAGTCGCCATTGTTGAAGGTTTTATTCGCGGTGGTCTCTGTTGTCACTTGCTATATGGACATAGCATTCCCCAATGCTTCTCCAAATGCAAAGAGAGACTTCTTACAAAAGGCTGCTGATGCCACCACTACTGCTGTTGCTGATAATAATTAGTAATAATACACAAGAGAAAATAGTACTGCCCGCATTTTGTAGGATCAGATATCGGCCAGGTGTCCCTGCTGGTGCTAAATGGCCCTGAATAATAGTAAAATGGGCTTTTTAGACAAAGTATAGTTAGCTCTGCCAATCGAAAATTACACTTTCTCTTCCTTTATAAGAAACACTGACTTTGGAGGAGTTACTGTCCCACTTCAAATCACAGATGCCCATATTTTTGTTTCCATTCTTTTTGTCCTGTTCTCCCAATTCGACCAAATCATAGATTCCCACACACTTCAAGAAGTCCTTGGGACCAGCAAGGCTAGATACGTCCCATACTGTCACTCTACCAAGATCATCACCCACCACCACAAACTGACGGTTTGGAGAGATTGAACTATTATAGACCAACGCTTCTTTGATCCCACCATCAATACCCTCGATCTTGAAGTTCGAAGGGGTTTTAAATAACTCTATACTCTTTAAATTGGTGCCGTTGACTGCATTCCATATGTTCACTATTCCGTCCATAGAAATACTGAATAATATGCTATCGTCTTTTTCTTCATTCAACCAATGTAAATCGATTATAGGCGATGCGTGATTTTTAAGGGAGTCAGACTTCTTATTCAAGTCCAAGCATTCTTGTGAGGAGCCCCGGGTCCACACTTTGATGGTATAGTCATAATCAGAACAGGACGCCAACAATTTAGAAATGCTGTTGAATTTCAAGATTGATATACTATTTTCGTGACCATTGAGATATCCGATAGTGTGTACATCTGGTGGCCCCATGGGAAATGCCTGCTGGACTATGGAGTATATTTTAATTGAATGTTTGGTAGTGGAAACCGCAAATTTATTTTCATCGAGCCAACAAGCATCAACAACAGAGTTCTCATCAGTGGACTGTGACCTTATTTGTTTGATAAGAGTTAAAGTATTTCCATCCCAAAGACTTACCTGGTTATCATAATCTATGGATAACAAGAGTTGGCCATTTTCGTTCCAGATTAGGCTGGATATTAATGATGGAACTGATGGTTGTTCGGCTCCTTCTGTGCTGTCTCCGTTAAAACTATTGGCTATGTTTTTTAATTTTCCATCAGGAGACCATGCTCTGAGTTCACCATTGAATCCCGCTGTTAAAATAAGGTTTCCTAATGGCGACCACGATACAATATTAATCTCATTCTTTTCATTCAATACATTAGGATGGTTCAACGTAACTGTCTCGGCAATTTTTCCGTCCTTAATGGCGCTGATTACGGCTGTAGAGTCCGCCTTACCAAACGCAAACACCTCCGTACTAGGGTGCCAGGCTGATACCAAGCTTTCTTCAAAGGTGATGATGGGACTAATGCTATTTGTTTGAAACTGTATCTCACCAGCCGATTCTTCTGGTTCTTCTTTGGGTACTTCAATATCCTCCATATCCACGTCACCATTCTCAAGCGCTGATTTTAGTACAAACTTCGACCCCTCTTCGTTGGGCAAGTCCTGTTCTTTCTCTGCCCTTTCGACATCCTCTCTAACCAAGACATGGAATAACGAAAACTCCAGTTCTTTGGCAGACTCTCGAGTCCCCTCGTCCCCATTTGCCCTATATGCCTCTTCTTGGGCCACGGAGTAGAGAATGCCTTTCTGGACCAAGTCCACTAGGCATCCTGGTTGAATTCTGTTGACCATCGACTGATTATGTGGGCTTTCAAACTCCCCACAGTCGGTAGCTTTCTCTAGGGCATACGCTGCCAAGTCGAACCCCGACTCCTGGAGGTACCGCCACACCAAATAGTTGAGCTCGTTACTGGTCAACGACATTGGGCTGTTGTTAAATGAGTTGAAGATGAATTTGTTTATTTGCGTGCGAAGTCTCAACTGGAATTAAATCTTAACTGGCTGGTACCATATTAGTGCACTGCCGATAGATCAACACTTTGTACCATTGGAAGTAAGAATTGTATTGCTCATTGCCATCAACACTGCACTTCTATTGTCTGCCTTCTGCTTCACCTGGAGACCTATCGCAAGCAGCAAAGTTTGGATCAGAACCTGTCATTTCTGACTACTCTTGTTGATCCAGATCCAATACAATAACAGCGTTACTTCCTTGACCAATTTGCAGTGAAGTCGGTTGATTTGCCATTTCAAGCCCAGAGCTCCAATTTGTTTCAACTATCTAGTGCTGACAAAATCCCTACCATTTTCAAACCTAAGCTCCACCCTATATCACAGCCATGTTGGACATAAAGAAAACACACCGCCAGAGCCGAGCACCGTGGCTGTCAAATCAGTCCAAATCCTACAATCCGTATGCTAACAAGCTGCAGATGGCCCCCCCACAGGCCCCTGGACAGCCTGCGCCACAAGCAGATCTGAACTTGCTCCAGCCACCCAACCCATATGGTGTGGGGGCATCGTCGAGCAGGAAGAGTACAAGACGGATGAGTATCCATGCGTCTGCGGCTGCCCAACAGCATGGAAGATCATTCTCACTGACCACAGGTTTTGATGTGTCCAATCTTCCGCCGGTTCCGCAACTTCCAGGTGCTGCTAATGCTGAACCTGAGGAAGAGAAGGATGAATTTGCCAATATCGAGGCCAAAATTGCCAAAGACTTATCTCAAGGAACGGCATCAGAGATTGATGATTACTATAAGCTCTTGGTCAAGCAAAATGGGTTGATCACAAGAGATATCAAAGAAAATATCAACCAAAACCAAAAGAATATTTTGCAGTTGACCAACGATTTAAAAGAAACTCAGGACGAACTATTACAGTTACGTATTTCCACCAAGGAATTATATGAAGTATTGGACGATTTTCGGGAGTCGGCTCAGAGAAGACTAGATCTTGAAAAGCCCGACATTTCCCAGCACAAGCAACAGTCATTACTGAAAAAGAGAAAGGACAGATCGTCCATCTTGGTTCTTGAAAAGATGTGGGCAACTGAACTCCAGTCGCTTTTTAAGCATGTTGAAGGAGCTTCCAAATACATCCAGCCATTGCCTGGTAGACACGTTATTGCTGAGAGTGGGAGATGGCAAGAAATTAATTCTGCTACATGGAAACCCATCAAGCCGACACATTTATTTGTTCTTAATGATTTGCTTTTGATGGCCACCAAAAAGAGCTCCCACGATGGAGGCAGTGCGAGTAAATCTCGTTTGCAAGCAATTCAATGTTTGCCTTTAAGTGACGTGGAGCTTGTTCAGATTCAACCCCCTGCCACCAAAAATGAAGAGGGCAAATCTTATATTATCAACATTAAATCCAACTCATTAAGTTACGTTTATCAAACTGATAGATATGACCATTTCCTCAAAATTACTGAAGCATATACCAAGGGCAAAAACGAATTGGTGCAGAATGAGCGGTTGATGAAGGTAGGTTCCACCTCTCTGAGCGATCCCTTGGACTCAACTGACGAGAAGAGGCAATTGAGAGAGTCTTATAGAAACTCGGGATCCTTAGAAAATATTGATGAAAATGGCAAGCGAGTCAGCGGATCGTGGCGTAACAGCAGTGATGGTGTTTTACAGGATATTTCTGCCAGGGTTCACTCCAGGAACAGATCGCACGATTATGGAAAGAAAAAGGTGACTACTGAAAAGGGTCATTTCTTTAATGATTTGAAAAACCTCGAAGATAAGCTAGATGATGTGGATGTAGAGATTGCACATAATCAGTATGAACAGGCTGTGGGATTTTTGGGACACATCGAGGGCAAGTTAAGAAGTATCGAAGCTGCGATCAGCTCCAATAATTCAAGCACTGAGGCCATCTCGAGTGAGGAAGTCAAGTTGCTTATTGATGTCATTAAATTGAAGATCAACAACAGAAAAGTTAAAGTACAACAAGGGTTGATTTTTGATCTTCAACACAAGATATCGAAACTCACTGAAGACGAAATAGAAAATATTATTGTTTACTTTGAAAGCTTCAACCAACTTGAAAAGGGAATTTCATCATATTTAAGTGCTATGTCTAATCTCTTATCAACAACTGTGACTCGATTAATCCTGGGAGTCCAAGGGTCTACCAAAATTGACGTGGTGAACTATCTATCCAACTTGGTGGTAGTTAATGTTTCGTTGATTAAGAGAGCTATCTTGGTGTATAACCACAAAATCACTCCAATCTTGAAGAAAAACGGCACCGATAAAGTCGATTCCAGTGGGTTGATCAACTGGTGTATTGATGAAATTATCAAGTTGGTTGCTCAATTAAAGAAGCACCTTTACGGAACATTATTGGCGTCAGTGGGGGTGAATCCGGAAACTGATCAACCTATTTTGAGGGTGAAGGACAAGGTGTTATTCAAAGATTTCCTAAATGTGATAACTCCGCAGTTGACTGAGCTCAAGAAAGTAGGAGTAAATGTGGATTTCGTTTTTGAGGAAATACTTGTACTTGCAAATGAAGAAACTACGTAAGTTATATCCCATTATTAAACACGCTTGAATGAAATAATGCCAATATAGAGAACAATTACCGTGGCGATGTATGTGATATGATTAGTGATTCTATAAATAAATAATCTCTATAAGTGTCCAATTTTTTGGAGTCATAATTTGTCGTACAATGCACCCAAGTCACTATTTTCTCTGAAATAAGCACCATACCTCTTTACCGCAAGCAAAGCTGCACCCGCACATAGAATGATACCAGCAATTATGGAGAATAAAATTCCTGGGCCAATTGATGCTAACAAGGGTTCCACTATGAAGGTGGCCACGGCCCCCAATATCTGTCTAAGAAAATTGTTCAATGCCACACCAGTAGCACCTTTACCAGGCAATGAGTCGACCAAGTAAGTAACGGTGGTTCCGATTAATAACATCGAAGCAAACCCACTAAGAGCAGTCCCGATCAAAGGAATCACCCACATTTGGTGGTATTTCAACGTCCAGCCGAAAATTAAACACGCTGGCATGTACAATACAAAGGCAAGCACAATATTCCACGAAATACGGGCCTCGGGGTTGAGCTGGCCATTATGGGTCTGGGCATATCTTGCCAATAGTCTGTCGTTCCATCTTCCTCCGATGATAGATGCGATGATATAGGTCACGGAGTTGGGGATATAGAGAAGCCCCACAATGATTGTTTTGAATTTATAGGGAGGCCTGGCATATTCGTAGGAAATGGTCATATTGAAGAAATAAATGGCTGCGAAACAAAGTGAAGAAGCCACAATAACCATGGCAATTTGGGGGTTGGTTACAAGAATTAATGAGTGGATGGGTCTAATAATACAGTCGTAGGCGTTGGTACGGAAAGTCTGCCATTTTGTGGGGGGTTGGGCTGTCTGCTCACTATAGCTCTTTCTGAGTTCCTCCTCTACCATATCGTTGAAGATCCTTCTCGAATAGGTAGACTTATTGGTGGTGTACCTGGAGAGGGAAGGCATGACCGGATCACCCACAGGAGCATCTTCGAATGATTCCAATGCAGATCTGCGGGTACTTATTCTACTCAAATGAGAAGCGAGTCTTTCGATCTGAGCATCAGTTATGCCCTCAATTTCTTGGTTGCTGAGATGGTGATGAGCATGATGGTTTGATTTGGTCTTGGGAGAGTCCACTGTCACTTGCGAACCCTTTTCGGAGTCACCACCACTGTGGGACCCTTCTTTCAAATTTTCTTCATGTTGCCTCTTCAACATTTCCCGGATGGCCAACATATTGTCACCTTTTCGAAGAGTTTCCGGCAAGAAAAATACAATAAGGAAAAAGTTGAGTCCAGAAAATGCCACCAAGAACCATTGGGTGGCCCGCCAGTCCCAGACTTCAGCCAAGACACCTCCAATAATTGGAGCAAGAAATGGCCCACACAACGGACCAAGATAATAGTAGCCCATGGCCGTACCTCTTTCTTCAGTAATAAATATGTCACTGATGGTTCCGGCACCCAACGCCTGGACTGATGCAGAACAGCCACCTTGAAGCACTCGTAGCACGATCAAAGCAGAAATATTGGGAGAAAAGGTGGTGCCGAAGGAAAAGGCGAAGAAGAGGCCAAACGAAATTATATACACCGACCGTCTGCCCCATTTTTCACTGAATGCTGACCACCAAAGCGGGAAGATTCCCAACGAAAGAAGATAAACCCCCACCGACACGTTAACCATGGAGTTGGTGGTTTTAAGATCCTTTACAATGTCGTCGATAGCAGGTAACATGATGGAGGTTCCCATGGGCCCGGTGACGGCCGCTAATGCAATAATAAATGTGATGAGGTACTTGGCGCTCTTGGAGTAGTCTCTGGCGTCTTCGTACTCGGGAAGAAGCGCTAGTGGAGCAAGAAGCCCCCGGCGGTCTCGCATAGGGACTCGGAGGGACTTTGAGGATTGGTTGGTACGGGCATTTGTCACCATGGAATGGGCAGAGGTATAGCGAGTTGGCGGTGAAACGGCACCAGTGTCACCGGCTTCAGCGACAGCCTGGATCGGTGAGGATTGCTGGGGTATGGGGTTGACTTGGTGCAGAGAGTCGATGGATATGGACGAATTTAGCGATAATGCTTCGTCTGGAAGATCTACCGGAGTCACAGGACCCTTATCCAAGTCGTGTGACTTTGGAGAGGAGGACTGTGGGTCTGACATCGCTGTAGAACAAAGATGGGCCTCAACGAAGAAAGGTGGTCTCCGATGCTGACTTATATAACTAGCAGTACTAGGGGGGTGCTCGCAACCGGTAGCGACAAACGGCCCCCACTGCCTAGTGAGGACGAGCCGTGGTGCGGCAGGAACCCCGGTGCGCAATGCCGCTTTCCCCAATAGGAAATGCGCCGGGAGGTAAGCGAAAGCTAGATGTGGCGTAGCCGTGACTGAAGGAAAGCTAAGTAGGTGGAGATTTGGGCCGTGCTGGCGGTGGGGCAAGGCTGACTCACCGTTCCGATCTAGGAGTTACTAATCACGAATTACACTTTGGTCTGTTGCTCCGCCGGAGTATGTGCCTCGGTGTTAGCTATGCAAAGATCTGCAACCCGTACCGAGACTCGCATCGCAGAGGGCGGTTTCGGCCGAGTCTCGACGATGACTTGAACGACGTAGTATGGGAATGTAAATGGCACCAGAATGTAGCTGGCCCAGTTGTATGTGATCCGTTGGGTAACGGCTCCAGTCAGGTGGTTCCAAATCACGATCCCCTCCGGTTGCGAGCGTTGCTTTTCGTTAGATTTGACATCAATAGGTGTCTTGGCGTAGTGTGATAACGCAGCTATAGTGATCGGGCCAGTGGATGATTCGCCCTGCTGGTCTCTGTTCCTGCTTCTGTGGCTCTTGCTACTATCCATAGGACATATGGCCCGTGGGCTCTACCAATTGCCAGTGGTATAAGTCCCGTGATTAATAATACACCGAAACCAACAGGGTGTTTTTAGTACTGGTTGGAATCCCGTTCTTAGGGTAGTTATTATAGTCCTGCTATTAAAATCCCGCTATTAGCGTCCTGCTGTTCTAGTTACGGTCGTACTACTAACTCGCACGATTAGGGGAGACTGCACTTCTACTATAGATGGTATGAAGGCTGGGCCAGGTCTGGCTGCCCTAGACACTGTTCTAGAATGCTTCGGCATGCATGGAAGCACCACCAGCCAGGACCTACGCATCGCAGCCACCCCGAAGCCCTTGCTCCCATTTGCTGAGTCATAGCTAGAGGGACCTGTCACCACAGCTAGCGGGACCTGTCACCGCTCGTAGTGTTCGCAGATCTTATCGGATCACAGGCTGTGAAGAGCTGGGTCCTGCACACACCCTACGATCCGCCGTTGCTTCCGTCCCTTCCATCCACTGCTGGTACCACACGTGAGAGTAACTCTAAGTGACAACCGATCCAACCATCGCCACTACCCCGCCAACCCATCCCTACCACTGGTGCTCCATCACCATCAGCCCAATTGTTACGTAAGCTTGTTCCCCGGTCACTTCCATCCCTCTGACCCCGTAACAGCCAACACCCGCGGCCCAATCCCATACCGCGCTCCACAATCTCATTTCATCTGATCATCTCCAGAGACCGTGGTGTGTAATCTATAAAGAAGCTCTACCGGCCGTTTAATACAACAGTCAATTGTTTCCAGTCCTTTTCTGCTGCTATTCTGCCGCAACCACTCGTCATTAGGTGATGCATCCAAAATTGGTCCTTGCCTTGGGCATTGCCCGAGCGGTGGTGTTTCTTCCCGTGTTTGTCATTGGGTGCTTGTGTATCGTGTCATTCCAGTATCTGGGGGTCACTTGGCTCACCAACGCCGAATATGTCCAGACAGTGGTGAATCTCACCAAGCTCCAGTTTATCCAGCTCTTCATCTTCGTTTCGTCGATGATCAGCCCCACCAAATTGTCCATTACTTATGACCCCAAGTCCAGCGACTCCTTCAAGTTGGTCAATGGCACCATTTCCAGCTCCCTCACTCCAAACTCGGTGATCATATCCAACCATCAGATCTATACTGATTGGCTCTTCCACTGGTACTTAACCTACACTGCCCGACTCAGCGATGTAATGCACGTCGTGTTGAAGGACTTGTCCAAACTTCCGGTGTTGGGCTACGGAATGAAAAACTACAACTTCTTGTTCTTGTCGAGAAAATGGGAAAAGGATAAGGTGGTGTTGACCAACCAATTGTTGAGGATCGATGCCAATGCCAGGGGCTTGGGACCGGCCAACAATGTTAAACACGTTGCATCCACCAACATCCGGGCGTCTCCCAGTGCTCCAGAAGTGGTCCACTGGCCCGAGGGTGAGAACCCTAATCGAATCTGGCCCTATGAGCTTATCATCTATCCTGAAGGAACCGTCCCTTCAGATAACACCAAGCAACGGTCCGCCAAATTTATGGCAGAAAAGGGACATCCTCCTTTAAAGCATGTACTTTTGCCCAGAACAAGAGGGTTGTTTTTGTCGTTAAGAAAGTTGCGCAACTCGGCAGAGGTGGTGTATGATCTTACTACGGGCTATAGTCCTTTGAAGGCATCTGAATACGGGGAAATTGTGTTCTCGCTCAAGAGAATGTACTTTCTTGGACAGGGTCCCTCCAAGGTGAGTATTCTCGTGAGACAATGGAAAGTTAGCGATATTCCTCTCGGTGAAGAAACTGACGATATTGACGATGCAAAAGAGGAAGACTTAAAGAAGTTTGAGGACTGGCTTATCGCCAGATGGTACGAAAAGGATCAGGTTTTGGAGCGCTTCTACGCTACCGGTAGCTTTGAAGATGAAGGAACAGAGACTGTCACTGGTGACTTCAGACTTCGAAGCAACTTTGAGGTGATTCCCTTATTCATTCCATTATTTCTTTTGATAATGGTGATCAGATTGGGGTGGATTTTTGTTTCAAGATTATTATTTTAGACCCACTTGGATCCCACGTCTCAGCTAATAGATATGCCATACTAGAACTAATACGCAAATGCTAGATAATCGTGTAGTTGTAATGGGGTAGTGAAGACGGTGTTTGCAGGTTATGGTATGTCGCATACCGGCAACAAAACTGTTACAGATTAAGTTGGGTGCAAAATATCTGAAACACATGCCCTATATAACGATGGCCGACGACGAGCAGGCAAACGGCTATTTCCTAGCTGGCCATCATGATCAGCTTTCTTGTTAGGTGGATTTTCAATTACTTTGCTGTGGTGCTTTCGTTCACCACCACCTTCCTTCTTGGGTACCTACTAATTGGCTGTACCGACACCCCCGGGGTGTATTCCAATGTATACTTGACGAAAATCCAGTTTAACCACTCGTCACCTTTGTTTCCTAATATTGAGTCCGCGTTCAACACCACTCTGCGCGGTCCTATGTCGGATATGGCTATTAAAGTGGGCTATTTGAGCTATTGCACCACCGTCAACGGCAACGAAACATGTACAGGGTTTGGCTCGATTGGACTAACAAAAGATACGGGGATCTCGTTTATTCCCACCGGGGCTCATGTCTCACCTCAGCTTGATATGGGGCAAATAACCAAGGCATTTCATCAAGTTTGCCATCCCAGCATTCTTATTTCGGGGGTGGTATTGACCATCTTGACAATGCTCGTGTTGTGTAATAGTGCAGTGCCAATATGTCCAGGAAAGCCAATTGCTCATAGGACCGGATGCTTTTTGAGCTTCTCCAACCTTTTGGTTTGGGGCTTGGGTCTGATGTTGCAGCATGAGGCAGTATCTACGGCGAACAAAATTATAGGGCCGTCGTCTTGTGGTGTATTAATTGCACTGAGAGGAAAAAGGGCAGATGCAATGACATGGGTGGCATTCAGTTTCATGTTGACGGTATTTCTAAGCACAGTGGCGACGGCGCTTAAGGAGATAAGAGAGGGGGGCAAGAAGCTGCGATAGTGACTTGTATCAACCAGTGTGTAGTGTTTAGGGCACCCTATATTGAAATTAATAAGCTGCCTTGAAAGGTGGAGTTGAGGGCGAAGCTAGTTAAAATGCAGAAACGGTTACTGTGCATAAACGGTTACAGAGAACGTATGTAGACGCCAAGTAGGATCTACGTCATTACAAACCAGGGCTCCTTGCCCAAGGAACTCTGGGGGTTAAGGGTGTAGTATGGAATGTCGCCCATGTCGCCCATGTCACATGTCTCCCATGTCACATGTCGCCCATATACCCCCATATCCCCATGCGCCCCAGTATTTCAAATTATTTGTCATCCTGGTACAGGCTGATTCGACAAATCAAGACAGCCATCAAAATCTCCTGGCCATGGTGACTTTCGCCACAGTTGCAATTAGGGGCTGGCATACCTGGCAAAATTCTGAAACCCCGGGGCCACAGCTGAATTAGTTTGGTGTAACCACGCAATTACTTGCCCATACGGAGTCGTGGCCCAATCAAATGCACGCCACTCCATTACACATTCCCACCTTAATGCTGACATAACTGTGGGCCCTACCTGATGCGGCGCTCCCACTAATAATTTCATGCTTAGAAATCTAGAAAATCAGCGACATTCTTATTAATTTTGACAGTTGCCGAATGCGGGATGTCGCCATCAATGCGGGTTGGTGCATTATTGGCACCTGCAATAACAAATCCCGAATGTCAGCACCTTTATTAATTCTGAATGCGACATGTTGCCGTTAGTAAGGAAGTGGTGCTTGTGATAACAAATCCACATTTCCAGGAGGAGTATAAATATCGCACCAATGGCTGCTCTTGTCACCATCGAGCTTCAGTTGATAATCACTTACATTATTAAGTAATCACAACCTAAGTATTCAAAACATAGTAATCACAACCACACGAAATCATGACTTCTATTGCAGTTATTGGACTCAATGGCTCTTTGGGTAAGCCTGTCTTGGACGCGTTGTCGTCAGATGTATTCGCCAGCAAGGTGGCATTCCCTATCAAGGCCATTACCAGAACTGCCAAGCCTTCTACCGATAAGGTGAAGTACATTCAGGCAGACTTGGCTGACACCGAAGCCGTTGCCGCTCAATTGAAGGGCACTGATGTCGTTATCGAATTGCTCGCACCCAACCCCGCTCTCCTTGCTCACACTGAAAAGATCGTGGAAGCAGTTAAGCCCAAGTTGTTCATTCCATCTCAATTCGGGGTAGACATCGCTGCTGCGTCAAAGCTCGCCAAGGGTTTCTTGGCTGCGAAGTTCGACCACTCACAAAATGTCAGAAAGTACGGGATCAAGACTGTTGATATTGCTACCAGTTTCTTCGCCGTTGAAGGATCGTTCACTTACGAATTGGTCCCACATTTTGGGTTGGATGGGAAAACCGGAGAAGTCAACCAATTGGGTCCAGACGACCTTCAAGTGTCGTTGTCCAAGGAAGGTGACATCGGCAGAGTGGTGGCAGCTATTGCCACCGATGCCAACCCATCCAGATTCCCAGATCTGATCAGAGTACACTCGGAAGTGGTTTCTGTCAGTAGGGTCTGGGAGACTTACGCCAAGAAACACAACCTTAAGTTGCAGATCAAGTCCAAGAAGACAGCAGAAGAAGCCTTGAAAGAATTCCAGCAAGAATGGGAGACCAAAGGATTCGACCCTAGCCGGTTCTTCTACTACTTGAACGTTATTCTCTCCCAGGGTAACGGAAATGGCGCTCTCTTTTTGGAAAACGAAAGGGAATTGGTCAACCCAGGAGAGAAATTGTGGAAATGGGAGAAGTTTTAAATACCAGCGTGATATAGTGAATGTGAATGATAATAATAATTAGTGTAGAAGGTACAAGGTCGGGAATCAGAAGAAATAGGCAGGGACGCCAGTAGTTGTGGGTGCAAAAAATTGGAAAATTTCACATTATTTGCGTAAATGGAAAAAACGAGAACACAAATTCCATTCACCCTACAAGTCGAATCACCACGGAGCTTCGACTACGTGGATTGCTGTATACCCCCGAAACTAACGGACACGTATGGACCCTAGATGCGTTTTTGCGATAGTATGGGGTACGTAAGGATGATGTATGCAGGTCATCTTAAATATGTAGCGGGGCCCAGAACACCAAGAGCTAGCCGCACCGTAAATAGCACCAGAACCCTATATGCCTCGTGGATCGACTCCCTTCACTTGTCAACAGCCCCATGCTTTGGGCACCCTTGGGAAGCAAGGAGGAGAGACTACGGACCCTATATCCCAATGCTGCTTACCTAAGCAACGCGCCCCAAACCTCTACACAGTCACGTGGTAAAACCTGTTTCCAGGTCCACTCGCTTTCCGCTTTTCTTCCCTCTGTTTTTTCACCTCCAAACATCAACCTTCACCACCACCAACCGGGTCCCCCCAGCTACCACAACACCCTAGACAACGCTGGCACACTACCACTCTTCGCACACACATCGTTCGCCAAAACTGTGCCGATTTCAATCCCGGACCCGTTCACCAATCCCCCAGTTGTCGCCCATGTCTTATACTGCCCAGCTAGACACGTTTGTGTCTCGTCTTAACGACCAGGCAGACTACCGGACGGCCCATTCGGTGCTATCGGAGCTTCTTGACATGATTGAGACGTTCAATGGAGCGGCCGAATACGAGTATTTCCTCAAGAACTTGGTGCCAATATTCTTGAAGAATTTGGAAGAAGTACCGATCAGTTTCTCCAGCCAATCGCTGGAACATAAGTTGAGAAACTCGATTTTGGAGATTATCCATCGTTCCATCATGAATGATACTTTTCAACCGTTTTCCGAGCAGATTCTTGATTCTTTGACCAAGATCTTGGTGGATGAGAACGAAGACAATGGTGTTTTATGTATGAAAATCATCACCAGCTTGCATAAGGCATACAAGGCCAAGTTGGGAGACAAAGTCAAGCCCTTCGTGGAAATAATTACCCAGATCTACGACAATATGCCCAAAACGATCCAAGATACCTTCAATTCAGACCAACTGAGCCCCACTGAAGACGATCGGGAAATGTCTCCTGTGACTTCGTTTGAAGAAGGCTCGGCCAAACAGTTGAGCAAGGCGATGTTCTCGTTCAAGACCCTCGCCGAATGTCCTATCACCATGGTATCATTGTACTCCTCATATAAGTCCTTAGTTGGCACGTCGCTCCCGGTGTTTCTTCCCAAAATCCTTAATTTGTTGACGCTCCAGGTGGAAGATCAGAAACAGTACCGAGAGCAGGTCTCCCTGGAGAATAAGGCAACCACCTCCATCTCGCCAAACATAAAAAACCGTCAAGCCTACAGTGATTTCATTCTTGGGCAAGTCAAGGCCGCCTCATTTCTTGCCTATGTATTTATTAGAGGTTACGCCAACCAACATCTCGATGCTGAACAATCCAAGATGGTACCCGATGTGATCTTGAGACTTTTGGAAGACTGTCCCGCCGAATTGTCGGTAGCGAGAAAAGAATTGCTTCATGCCACCAGACATATTTTATCTACTCCATTCAGAAGTCAATTTGTTCCTAAGATCGAAATGTTGTTTGATGAGAAAATCTTGATCGGGGATGGGTTAACTTCATTTGAAACACTCCGACCATTGGCATACTCCACCGTTGCTGATTTCATCCATAATGTGAGAAATGAATTGACTCCTAAACAAATATGGTCAACTGTCAACATATACTGCGATCTTCTCAAGGATGATTCCTTAGCATTGACTGTCCAAATCATGAGTGCAAAGTTGTTGCTTAATTTGGTTGAAAGAATAATGAAATTGCCTAATAAACTTGAAGGCAGGCAGTTGTTCATGATAATCATTGATGCCTATGCCAAGAGATTCGCAAGTTTGAGTAGAAAGTATGATTATATCATTAACAGACACGACGAGTTCGAAAAGAATAGAATCATAAAGGAATCTGAATCCAAACAGGCCATCCAAAGATATACTTCCAAAAAGATAAAAGTGGATGAAGCTGATGTCACGAAAAGTGAGGAAAAGGAATCAGAAGAAAAGGGTGACAATGAACTGGAAGCAATCAATGAGAACGAAAAAGAAAAATCAGAAGTGGAGAAGTATATTGATCTTTTTAATATTGATTCATTTTCCCCAATTTCATCTTCCCCCGTTAACAGCAGTTCAGATCTTCTTAAGGATGCTAGATATCTTTTCAGGACACTCATGACATTTTTGAAATCTGTCATTTTTGGATTGAAGAACTGTAACCCTCCAGTGCCTCCTCAACCAACCCAATCGGATCCCAAAAATCCTGGTCAGGTAGTCAATTATGATAAATGGAACGATTCAGCCAGAATAAGATCAATCGAAGAAATTAATATTTTAAGAGGCTTGTTTAGGGGAGGCATAAGTTGCTTGAGATTCTTTTCTGTCTCCAAACCAAAGCCAACAATTTCACCCAAAGCATTCGATTTCTCTACTGGTGGTCCTAACTTGCCAATAACATCGTCAAAGGAAGAAAAAGACTTGATGGAAATATTTGCTACTATATTCATACATATTGAGCCAGCTTCATTCAATGAGATTGTCAGTGCTGAGCTTCCTCTCCTTTTTGATTCCATGTTGGAAAATGCTGCATTGCTTCATTTACCACAGTTCTTTTTGGCAAGTGAGGTTACTTCGGCAAATTTCTCTAGTATTTTGATTTCATTTTTGAAGTCGAATCTCGATCAATTGGGTAAAGTTGAATTGATAAAGTCTAACATTCTCATCAGATTATTTAAGTTATGCTTCATGTCAGTCAATTTATTCCCCACAGCAAATGAAAGTGTGATACTCCCACACTTGAACCATTTAATTCTAGAGTCGTTGAAACTTGCTACCAAGGCAGAAGAGCCAATAGTGTATTCATATTTGGTGAGAATTCTCTTCAGAAGTATTTCTGGAGGCAGATTTGAAAACTTGTACAAAGAAATTATGCCCATCTTGCCTGTATTATTAGAAAATTTGAACAAGATGATTGAAAATGCCACCAGAACTTACGAGCGTGATATTTATGTGGAATTGTGCTTAACTGTTCCTGTTAGACTATCCGTTTTAGTCCCTCATTTGAACCATCTCACCCGTCCGTTAGTTTATGCCCTTAATGGATCACAGGAATTGGTTAGTCAAGGTTTGAGAACATTTGAATTGTGTGTGGACAATCTCACTGCAGAATACTTTGATCCTATGATTGAGCCTGTCATCGACGAAATCATGAATGCATTATGGAAACATCTCGAGCCTGTTCCATACCATCACCAACACTCTCATACTGCCATAAGAATTTTGGGTAAGTTGGGTGGAAGAAACCACAAGCATTTCCTGCCTATTAAAAACTTGGTTAGTCAATCTGAGTTAGACCAGGAAGTTAAGGCCTTGTTCCAAATTCATGGATTGAATGGAAAGGTTCCAATGTCGATCACCATTGGTGTCGAGTCAGCCACAAAATTGTTGCTCGATCCAAGACTCAAAGAACACTATAGAATTAGTGCATTCAAATACTTATCGAGTATCCTCAAGTTATTCATCGATACCACTCCCATTCCAGAAGGATATACTACATTTATCAAGGAAGGTGTCGAATTCTTGCAACTGGAAGAGCCAGTAGAGGGAGTCAAGCTTGATCCATCTGATATTAAGGATGTAGATAAGTTGGATCGCCAGCAAAAGCTCTTTACCAAACTTCTTGAGATGCTTTTCTTCTCTATCTCTATTCCTGAGATAAAGAAAGAGGCAAGCGACCTTATTGACGGTCTTACCACTCACTTTATTTTTATTTACCTTGGAAGTTCAATTGTGGAGAAGGTAAAGAAAGAACGTCCATTTTCGGTAAATGACAATGAAGGTAAGGCTCACATTAGTGAAATTTCATTTCTCAATGCATTAAACTATGCTTTGAGTTTCTGGGACAAGGATGTGAGAAACAAGGGAATAGATGTGATAAAGAACCTTTTCAACACGACTTCAGTCATCTTTGGTTCTGATGAAAAGGCACTTCTTTCCCCACTTTTTAGAGCCATGTTTTACAAGTTTACTCACTGCTGTTACAATGAATATTATCACACTAAGTTAGGTGGGATTTTGGGATTGAAAACTATGTTTGAAGATGTTAATATCCCTCCTAAGTGGTTCTTTAAGAGGCAATTTGAACTCGTGAGATCAATTTTCTTCATTCTTAGAGATACACCGGAGACAGCCCCATATGAAATTAGGGACCTTGCTCAAACATTAGTGATGAAATTGCTCCGTGACTGTAATGTTGATTTAACCAAGGAACATATTCTTGAAAAGCCATTCCAAACTCTTATCGGCGCATTGGTGTACGATTTGGCTAGTGCCAACTCTCATGTTAGAGAGGTTGCTCAACAATCATTGAAAACCTTATCTGAGACAACTAATATTCCGATCGCTTCCATTATTAGCCCATCCAAGCATTTACTTTTGACGCCAATCTTTGGCAAGCCATTAAGAGCATTGCCATTTCCTATGCAGATAGGTAATATTGATGCTATTACATTCTGCTTGGAACTTCCAGATACGTTCCTAACCTTCAATGAAGAATTGAACAGATTGCTTTTGGAGGCGTTGGCATTGGTCGATGCTGAAGATGAATCACTTGCCAATGTCCATAGATTGTACGAGTACCGTACTTCTAAACAATTGATTGAATTGAGGGTTGTTTGCATCAAATTGCTCTCTTTAGCATTGTCCAAACCGGATTTCTCTTTGGGTTCGTTGGCTGAAGCCAGAATTAGAATCCTAGGAGTTTTCTTCAAGGCATTGTGCAACAAATCAACTGAAATAATCAATGCAGCTCACTTGGGATTGAAGTCCAGCTTGCAAGAAAATGCCAAATTACCTAAGGAATTACTTCAAAATGGGTTAAGACCAATGTTGATGAACTTATCCGACCACAAGAAATTAACTGTATCAGGTTTGGAGGCACTTGCTAGATTATTGGAATTATTGATTTCCTACTTCAGAGTTGAAATTGGTAGAAAGCTTCTTGATCATTTGATGGCATGGGCTCAAATTAATACTTTGAGGCAAATTGCAGGCCAGGACTTGGAAAATAACCATACTGTACAAATTGTCATGGCTATTTTGAATATATTCCATCTTTTGCCTCCCAAAGCTTATACTTTCATGGAAGAAATTATCAGCACATTGCAATATTTGGAAGGCCATTTGGACCGTCACCAGAATTCTCCATTCAGATTACCAGTATCTAAGTTTTTAAACAGATTTGCAGACAAGTGTATTGAATACTTCATCACGAACTTCAAAAACAGAAAGCTTGGTAACATGCTTGCTTCTATTGCAGGTATGGAAGGATCTGATATGATTAGGGAAGCAGCTAGAGAGAAGCTTGATGTGATTTTTGAGGATATCAAGAAGGAAGAAAATGGAGAAACCAAGATTATCAAATTTGCGAATACTATTGACTTACTTGAGTCAATTTCTAGAAAAGACCTAGAATGGTTCGATGGACAAAAAAACTTGTTGTTGGAAGTTTCGTCATTGGTTGGCGATATTGCACAGATCAACAATGAAGCTACTTTGATTTCTTCGGTTAACTTTTTGACTGATCAATCCATTGAAAAGTTGCAAAGTATTGTTGTCAATTTCATGACCAGAAATCCAAATGAAGTAGAGCTTATTTTCACCCTTATCGACAAATATTCTCAATTGAAGTTGAAAATTTCACTGACGTTAGAAGATTACATGTTCGACATTATTGTTAAGTCAGACGATATCAGCTTTAGAGAAGCCTACTTGAACAAGTGTATTGAGTTTGTTAGTGACTCTGACTCGCACTTGAAGTCGAAGATATACTTTTTGAAGAAGATCTTTAACCCAATTATCATTTACGAAGCCAAACGTAAAGGAAAGGTAGATGCCTTTTTCGAGGGCGATGACCTCCCATCTTGGTTAACTAAGATTTCTGATAACATCTGGAAATCGACTAATGATATTATTACTGATCATACATCAGGTATTCTTGATAGTTACAGGTACCAATTACTTGAGATGACTGCTATTCTTTTGAAGTGGGCCTCTGGATTTATCGGCAGCTTGCGTAAACAACTAATCAAGTTCAGTTGGAACTACATTAAGTTGGAGGACAATATCACAAAACAAGTTGCCTATGTTACTACTTCGTACTTTATATCCTCATTTGAAACGCCATCTAAGTTGGCCACTCAAGTGTTTGTTGCTCTTTTGAGAACTCACCAGACCGATTCGAGACATTTGGCGAGACAGGCATTGGATATTTTGGCTCCTGTTATGTCTGAGAGAATGATTGATGCAGAATCTTCTCCCGATACTTGGTTGAAATGGCCCAGAAGAGTGATTTCAGAAGATGGATTCAATGTCACACAAGTTCTTAATGTATACCAATTTATTGTCCAACATCCAGACTTGTTCTTTAGTGCTAGAGAGCACTTCATATCTAACATCATCACAGCAATGGGTAAGCTCACTATTTTAGCTAACCCTGCTATTGAGAATCAAGTTTTGGCGATTGAGTTAGCTGAATTAATCCTCAAATGGGAGACAAGGGCTAAGGAAGAGGCGAAGGAAGGTGCAAAGGAAGATGCCATGGATGAAGATAAACCCGATGGTGACTTCACTACATCACCTAGCTATACTATTCCATTTGGCCAAAGGGAGGCATGCGTAACATTCTTGATTCGTTACGTCTGTATAAGTCCTCAGAGGGCATCTGAAAGTGAACTTGGCCAAAAAGCACTCGGGATTCTCTATGATTTGTTGAGCCCAGAACACTGGCCAGAGGTATCTGTGAAATTGAGCTTCTTCGAAAAATTCTTGTTGTCGAATGATTTGAATTCGTCAAACTTGTTAGGCTACTGTTTGAATGCTTTGGAAGTTTTGGGAGTTGTTCTAGAATGGAAAAAAGCAGAGTGGGTTGTTTCGAATTTGGCATATGTTCACAAGCTTTTGGAAAAATGTATCAAATCCGACAACCATGACATTCAAGAAGTATTGCAGCCAGTTTTGAGAGTTGTTTTGCAAGCAATTGACGACCAGAAAAAGGCTACTGATGAAGATATCGACGAGGATGAAAGTGTGAAGGAATTCATATCCTTATTGTCATCCACTGTTGCTGAAGATTTGGGGGATATGCCATCGGTAGCAGCAGGTGTCACCTTATCATGGACATTGGCAAACTATAGGCCTGCCCTCTTGGACTCTTTGTTACCTTCAATAATGAGGACTTTTAGCAAGTTATGCAAGGATCATATCACTATAACTCACCTGGGTTCTCAGACTACCTCTTCCAAGGAAACTTCCAATTCTGAATTTGAGGCAAAGATGACTACAAAGCTCTTAGAAAAGATTCTCAATTTGTCTTCCATGAGAATTTCAAGTCTCGGTGACCAAAGAAGAGTGTTTTTGTCCTTGTTGGCCCAGTTGATTGAAAGATCTCTTGATAAGGAAACACTTGAAAAGATTATTAAGATCGTTAAGAATTGGGTCTTTTCTCGAGCGGATTTATTCCCAACTACCAAGGAAAAAGCTGCGATCTTGAGTAAGATGATGGTATTTGAAATTAGAGGTGAACCAACCTTGTCGAAGGAGTTCTATCAAATCATTGTGGACATTTTCGAAGATGACACTTTCAGTTGCACTGAATTAACTGTAAGAATGGAACAACCATTCTTGGTTGGTACGAGATCTGCTGATGTTTGTATTAGAAGGAAATTGATGTCGATTTTGAATAACAGCCTCGAGAAAGATATTAGCAAGAGGCTTTATTATGTGATTCGTGAACAAAACTGGGAATATCTAGCCGATTATCCATGGTTGAATCAAGCATTGCAATTGTTATACGGCTCCTTTAACTTTGACAGAAAGCTAGAATTGATTGACAATGAGTATAAATTGGCACCATTGACTAGTTTGAAGATTGGAAAGGAGGTGAATGAGATAATAAGTACAGCAGCCAAATCTTCTGAGACGAAAGAGGAATTGGAAGGTGAAGACTCCGAAGAGAAAAATAGAGATAAAGAGTCTGATAAAGCTGACGGGGCCGATGAGGATATTGGAGATGCCATGGAAGTGGATCAATCTGAAAATAGTCCATTAAATGGACTCCTTGAGAAACACAACCAGTTTTTGTCAAGTATTGAAGATATAAAGGCCGGTAACATCCTTGAGCCATTGATCGATATGTTCTACCAGAGCAGCGATACAATTTATCGGGCTTGGTCCGTTGTTTTCCCAATAGCTTTTAGCTCAATTCCTAGATCGGAACATCTTGATTTCACCAGATTTTTGGTGATTTTGTTATCCAAGGATCACCACACTCGCCAAATTGATAGCAGACCTAACGTAATTCAATCGTTATTGGAAGGTATATCTAGATGTGACCAACTTCAATTGCCGCCATTTGCGGTGGAATGTCTTGCTACCAACTTTAATGCTTGGTCTCAAGGTATTCATATCTTAGAAAATATCGAGGAGCAGTCCATCAACAATAATTCTGAAATAAGAGAGGTGACTCAGGATGCATTGGCTAAACTTTATGCGACCTTGAGTGAAGAGGACATGTTTTATGGTTTGTGGAGAAGAAGAGCAAAGTATTCCGAAACCATCAGTGCTTTGTCCTTTGAACAAATTGGTGTTTGGGATAAAGCGCAACAGCTCTATGAAACTGCACAAATAAAGGCCAGAAGTGGGGCATTGCCTTATGGAGAGTCAGAATATGCTTTATGGGAAGACCATTGGATTCTTTGTGCTGAAAAGTTGCAGCAATGGGATATCTTAACTGATCTTGCCAGACACGAAGGATTTTCAGATTTGCTTTTGGAATGTGGATGGAGAGTTGCTGACTGGTATAATGATAGAGAGACCCTTGATCAAACTGTCAAAAACGTTATGGATGTTCCAACACCCAGACGTCAAATATTCGAGACATTCCTCTGTTTACAAGGATATGGACAGGAGAAGGAATCGTTGCAAGATCTTTCAAGATTATGTGATGAAGGTATTCAATTGGCGTTAAGAAAATGGCACAGTTTACCTGCCAGATTCAACAATGCCCATATTCCTTTGCTTCATACCTTTCAGCAATATGTCGAATTTATGGAAGCCAGTCAAGTTTATGCTAGTTTGGTGAGTACCAATGCTCAGAATTTGGATGTCAAATCTCAAGAACTCAAGAGAGTGTTACAAGTTTGGAGAGAAAGATTACCAAATACCTGGGATGACATCAATGTTTGGAATGATTTAGTAACCTGGAGACAACATGCGTTCCAAGTTATTAACAAGGTTTACATGCCTTTCATTCCTATTCTCCAACAGTCTAACACTGGGGGTAATGCGAACTCGTATGCTTACCGTGGGTTCCATGAAATTGCCTGGGTAATCAACAGATTTGCTCACGTTGCCAGAAAGCATAATATGTCCGATGTTTGTATCAAGGAGCTTACCAGAATTTATCAATTGCCTAATATTGAAATCCAGGAGGCTTTCTTGAAGTTGAAAGAACAAGTCAAATGCCACTACCAGAATCCAAATGAATTGAACACGGGTTTGGATGTTATTAGTAACACTAATTTGGTGTATTTCGCTACCCAGCAAAAGGCAGAATTCTTCACATTGAAGGGTATGTTCTTGAATAAGCTTAACCAGATGGATGAAGCCAATAAGGCATTTGCTACCTCTGTCCAGATTGACCTTAACCTTCCTAAAGCGTGGGCGGAATGGGGTCTGTTCAACGATCGTCGTTTCAAGGAGAATCCAAATGATATGGTGTATGCTAACAATGCCATCAGTTGTTATCTACAAGCAGCTGGTTTATATAAGAATGGAAAAACGAGAAAATTATTGGCTAGAATTCTTTGGTTGATTAGTTTGGATGACGCTTCCGGTACTTTGGCCCAAGCCTTTGAGAACTTTAGAGGTGAAGTCCCAGTCTGGTACTGGATTACATTTATCCCACAATTGTTGACATCATTGTCTCATAAGGAGGCTAAGCTAGCAAGGCAAGTTCTCGTTAGAATTGCTAAGAGCTACCCTCAAGCATTACACTTCCAGCTTAGAACAACTAAAGAAGATTTTGCAGCTCAGCAAAGGCAAACCATGGAGCAAGCTCGTCACCAAACTTCCAAGAATGGTGAAACCAAGAGTACTCCTGAAAAGAAGCCGGAGGAAGCTGGTGAAAAGACTGAAACAAAGAAGGAGGAAGAGGAAAAGGAAAAACCTTCTGTTCCTCAAAACGTTCGTCAACCATTAGAGCATGTTGAAGAGATCATGGGCATCTTAAAGACTGCCTACCCATTACTTGCGCTCTCATTAGAATCGTTGGTGGATCAAATCAACCAAAGGTTCAAGTGTACTGCTGACGAAGATGCATATAGACTCGGAATTGCTTTACTTAATGACGGTGTCCAATATTTGAACCGTCTTGGAAACCCTAGAGATGATGCTAAACTTCCACCTATTACTGAAGCAAATATCACCAGATTTGCCGAGACAGTCTTGCCTAAGCAGATCAGAGCTGAATTTGAAAAGGACTTGGTTATTGGAAAACCTAAACTCGAGACTTACATCACCAAATTGAGAAAATGGAGAGATAGACTCGAGGATAAGTTGGATAGAAGATTCACTGAGGTGAACCTTGAAAACTTGTGTCCTCACCTCAGTGAGTTCCACCATCAAAAGTTCGAAGATATTGAAGTTCCAGGACAATACTTATTGAATAAGGACAACAATAACCATTTCGTAAAGATTGAGAGATTCTTGTCCACCATTGACTTGGCTCGTGGAACTAATGCTTGCTACAAGAGATTGAGAATCCGTGGCCATGACGGCAGCTTGCACACATTTGCTGTTCAGTTCCCTGCAGCTCGTCATTGCCGTCGTGAAGAATGTATCTTCCAGTTGTTCAGAATCTTAAACGATACTATCTCGAAGAAGGTCGAGACCAGACGTCGTAATATCAGCTTTACCTTGCCTACGGCTGTTCCATTGTCGCCACATATTCGTATTATCAATGATGATACCAGAGACATCACCATGCAAAGAATCTATGAGGACTATTGTCGTCGTGCCGGTAAGTCTAGAGACGAACCATTTATCTATACCATCGAGAAGTTGAGGGCAGCATTTGATCAAAGATTGCCTAAGCCAGATATTATGAGTATCAGAGTGGAAATTTTGAGTGCCATTCAATCTTTGTTGGTTCCATCGACAGTGTTGAAGAACTACTTTATTGAGTTGTACCCACAGTTTGAAGATTTCTGGTTGTTCCGTAAACAATTCACCTCACAATATGCTTCGTTTATCTTTACTACTTATATGATGTGTGTGAATGCTAGACAGCCACAAAAGATCCATGTGAATAAGGGATCTGGTAATGTCTGGACTTCGGATATGTTGCCATGCAAGATTGCCAGCAAGAGTGCTTTGGTTGATAATCCACAGGGACGCCCGGCTCCACTTTTCTACAATGCTGAAATGGTTCCTTTCAGATTAACCCCAAATATCCAAAAGCTTATAGGTGAAACCAGCTTGGAAGGTGTCTTATCAGTATACATCTTGTGTATTGCCAAGGCGTTGACGGAACCAGAATCCGACTTGGAACAATACTTGACGTTGTTTGTTCGTGATGAAGTAGTTTCTTGGTGTGCTCAACAGGAACCGCCAAGAACAATGCCTCAGGACAAGCAGTTGCGTGACATTGTCAAGATCAATGTTGATTTGATCGTAAAGAGAGTGATGTCCATGGGACACATTTCTTCGGGACCTACTGTTGCAACGCAAAACGTGTTGGAATTGATTTCCCAAGCAGTCAATCCTAGGAACTTAGCTGCTGCTGACACCTTATGGATGGCATACTTCTAGTAAAAATTTGTATTATTATAGAATGAAATGATTTGTAAATTATTATGGCGATGTAGGTGTGCATGGATGTTTATGGGCCATTATTCGGAATTTTGAGCTGGGACTGGTGGTTTGAAATGACTCTGGTTCAATCTCTGGCTCAAGTCTCGCTCGAGACGAGGGAAAAGCTTTGGAGACCGCTCAACTCCTTCGCTGAGCCACAATCCCCACGACCCCATCATGTTGGCCATAAGCATATCGGTGAAAAGGCGATCTCCAATGACGATGATTTCGTTAGCTTGGATGCCCTGGTTACGGAAATAATCCTGGACTTCTTCGTGGCACCCAGGCTTCTTTGTAGGATGGCGAAGAACGGTAACGCCGGTGGTCTTCTCGAGCTTCTTTGCTTCTTGGTAGTCCTTATCGTCGTTGGTACCAGACGAATTACTCACGATAAGAAGGTGCTCTTTGGGATATGCTGCCTGGAGTTGCTTCCAGGTATTCTGAACGTGTTAGTACTCAAAAACTGTAAGGAAAAACCTTCCATACTGGGAACGTACCTCGTAGGCGGGCCACACCTTATCGTCATGGTCCTTTGCAAAACAATTGTCCTTGTCAAGAACCACACCTTTGATCACGGCTTGAGGGTAGTCGGGAATACGGAACGGAAACGTAAGCTGGTCGAACGACTTGAGCGTAACGTGTGGAAGGCAGAGTGCTGGGTTGTAGAGGAGCCTCGTAACGTTTACCGTGGCGCTGACGTTGAACATGGTGGTACTTCGGAGTTCTGGCCAGGATGGTGAATTGACTGCCAAAATGGAGATGGATCACGTGACAGAATAGTTTTCACCGTCGAGAGTGGAAGTGTTAGTTTGTAGATACAGATAGACATGGCTGAGAGCAACGAAGTGGTTATACAGGATTCAGGCGCCGAAAATAGCCGCTCAGCAGAACGAACTAGTTCTTCTAGGCTGTCCAAGCCAAAAGGAAGACAATCGCGGCCGAAAGCAGCCTCTCCAGCCACCCCAGCGGCCCAACTGAAGTTAGAGTCCGACGACGAAGACGACTCCAACCACTGTATTATCTGTGCAAACCGGATCGAGTATGCTGCACTTACCCCGTGTAACCACACGACGTGCCACCGATGCACGTTCCGGCAACGGGCGCTCTACGAGAAGAAACAATGCCTTATTTGTCGTAGTGAAAATGACCGAGTGATCTTCAGTGAACGGTGGGACAAGGAATTCGACGAGTACAAACCGGCAGACTTTGTCAAGTACAACAACAAGTACGCGGTGGAGTTCACCACTGACTATGTATACGAGAACACCATGGATCTTCTCAGTAACAAGTGCAGCATTTGTCATGAACGGTTCGATAATTTCAAGGTGCTAAGTGAACATGCCAAAAACATTCATGCACGCCACTTTTGCGTGCTTTGTTCGAAGTTCAAGAAAGCATTTGTGGCGGAGCTCCCTCTGTACACCCAGAAAGTGCTCCATAAGCATCTTACCGAGGGGGATGAGAAAGGTTTCACCGGCCATCCCGAGTGCAAACACTGTCACAAGCGCTTCTATTCTATTGATGAGCTCAATATCCATATCAGAGACAAGCATGAGCGTTGTTTCATTTGTGACCAATACAACCCAAAGACAGCTGACTACTACAAGAATTATGACAACTTGTACAAGCATTTCAAGAAGGACCATTTTGTGTGTAGCATGCCTGGGTGTGTAGAGAAACGGTTTGTGGTGTTCAGAGAAGATTTGGATCTTACGGCCCACATGTTGCAAGAACATGGAGGGTTGGGAACGACCGGAGCCAACCGGGTGGTGATTGGATCCAACTCCAGACATTTCCAGTCGCAGTTGTCGACGTTCCTGGAAGCGAACTCGCGCAGATACCTTGAAGCCAACGATGTTGACGAAGATCACAACTCGATAGACACCAAGAAAAGGCGGTTTGAAGAAAGAGCAAAGCATTACTTGAATTACAATCAAGAAAAGTTTAAACAATTCATAAGTCTTAACAATGGCTACAAGTCGAAAAAGTCGAATGCCCGTGAATTGTTTGAATCTTACGAAAAATTGTTTGAGAACCAAACAACCCAAGATTTACGGTTGTTATTAACTGAATTCATAGAATTTTTCCCCGAGACTTCGGATCTCTACAAAAATTTGTCTCCCCTCTTGCGAGAATTGACGTTCACGTCTGATAATGAGCAGTATCCAGTTTTGGGTAACGGGTCCAGTTCTGGGTCTGGCAATCTCTGGGTTAAAAACAACAAATCAAAATCCTCTAATGAGAAATTCCCTACATTGGCCAAGCCCAAAAAGGGTCTGAGCATACCAGTACAACAGCCTATCAGGTACACCACCGTAATCAAAAAGACGCCGGTGAAGAAGGTGACGGTAAGTACATCGCTGGCCCCCTCCAACTATATTCCCAACTATTTAAATAATTCCTCCAAACCCAGCACACCTCTGTTGGGATCAAGGTCGGCCAGTCCAGAAGTGGGCCGTTCTAGAACAACAGCAGGCGGTGGAACAGGATTACTCTCAAACTCGAGAAATAATTCCAGCACAGAGTTACCAAATTCCAAGTTCCCAGCCTTGGAGAAGAAGAGCACCAAAAAAGTGATCCCTCGGGTCAAACCGGTGGAGATCGCTGATCCCAGCCAATGGGGCAGAGAACCGGAGCCCCGGACTGAAGAAAGTACTGATTTCGACATGCCTGCTCTTGACAAGAGATCTCAGAAGTTGAAGAAGAAGCAAAATCGGATCTTGTTCTCCAGTTAGACATCTGTGCCCGGTGCTGGTAATGTTGGACGATTAATTACAGAAACATAGACTAAAGTAATACCACTGAATCAGGCACCGACGAGGATGTAGTACTATACACACCACAACTGCGCAGCAGCCATGCTGAGTCTTACGACTTGGTGTAATAATTGCTGCAAAATCTGTAGCCAGTATATTCAAATGGTGGAACTGGCTGGACCAGTAGCAAGGCCAAATACGGGTCTGTTAATTACTACCAATGAAAGCCGGTAACTTGTTCTTGTCAAGGGAGCATAGAACTGGTTTAGAACTGTGTGTAGTGTATGACTAACAATCAGGATCCGAAGAATCCGAATATTGGTAGCCATGTTCCTACTTTGACACCTGTAGTGGAATCCTGCGAGTAGTACATGGGAGCTTGCTCATAACCGGGGTGCAGGAGAGGCGAAATCCGAGGGTGGGTAACCGCCCCCGGAACCACTTAAGTAATTGCGACGTCGAAAATCGACTTTTGCTCCAGTGGAACTGCTCCAGCTGTTTTTGCACCCATGGAACCGAGACCATCGGGGTACCAGGTAGCAGTACCGGAGATCTCAATTAGTGACTTGATTGATAAAGTGCCACATTTGAAACAAAACTGCTCCAGAAAGCGCAAGCTGCAGCACTACGTGTACCACTATGATTTTACCAAACCGGAAAACCAGTACCAACTCAATGAAGCGATGGTGGAGGAGTATTTTGAGGTGCCAGGGTACCGGTTGAGCCGGAACAACTTGTGTCCTCCTGTGACTGGTCGCCTTGAATACCTTCTGATTGTAGAACACAATTTGGTAGAGCCGGTGGAAATTTATGAAGAGACGGTGGAACACAAACCGTGTGACCGAGACCGGTGGATCTTGGATATAGGCACCGGCTCGTCACTAATATATCCCATCATCGGAAGGGTCATGACTCCACAAAACAAGTTCATTGCTACTGAGGTGAACGAAGCATCCCTAAAATACGCAAATCAGACGTTGAACCTTCATGAAAAATTAAACTCGACTATTAAATTGGTATCCATGGAGCCCCAGGATGATTTGATACCCTTATCCATGGTAGAGCAGTATTTACTGGAATCTAGTGCCAGTTCAATTCGCTACACCGTCTGCAATCCACCATTTTACAATGATAGCAAGGATTTGGAAATCCGAGAAATGGCCAAATCTGGAAAGCCGAACGAGCTCAGAGCCACGGATTCAGAACTATTTTATAATGGAGGCGAGTTGGAATTTATCAAGAGACTTATTGATCAGAGTATGGCTCTCTCCAGCCACCCGGGGTTTAACCGAACTTGGTTTACCAGTTTAGTGGGGGTTCAGAGTCATGTAGAAGAGCTCGAAAAATATTGCGAAGAACGCCAAGTTCCTCAGGTATGGACACATCAGTTTGGAGTCCGAACAAAGCGATGGATCTTGGCATGGAGTTTCAATAATAACAATTTCCCTATAAGGCCATCTCGGTTATCCAATAGCTCCAGACCCTCGGAGTGGGGTGGAGACCTCCCCTCGGAACTACTTGGAGACCCTTACTCTATTCCGAAAACACCGAACGGCGGAATATGGGCCCGTATATCCGCGCAAGTGTCCCAGTATGCAGAGTCCCATCAGTTTCACTACCAGTTGGTGTATTCTCACCACTTATACCTCGTTACCGACCAACCCGTGTGGTGGCGGAAGTACCGGAGGCAAGGTACCTCATCGAATAATATTCCGAAATCCCTGGTTATTATGAAGATAGCTCCTGGTCCTATTACATTAGCGCATTATCAACACCCTGTTTATGCACAAGCAATTATTAATAGCTTTTCTGCAATATTGTGATCCTCTATTACCCAAAGTATAAAACGGTGGTGTCATGCAAAATTAGCGCTCGAATTTCTACACCGTTCCCATAGATCAATTGTATAAAATTGCATTTGTGGATTGTTGGTTAAACACAATTTGAGATTTTCTTACCAATTCCTAGTGTCATATATATTCATTTCCGATAACTTTCATGTCGATGCTATCCCTAGCTCACGGTATCAAAAAGCTCTATCGTTTGTACTATTATTCCTTCCCTCTCTCGGTGATGTCCACTGGAGAGTTGTACTTATTTAATACCATCAGCATTGTGCTCGCAGTCCTCGGCTTGTACTATACGGTCTTCGTGCTTCCGTATTTATTGATAAAAGCTGGTGAGAGATTGGTTTATTATTTGACAGGTCATTTCATTTCATTCAATGTTATTTTGTCCACCATCGTGATCAGACGCAACTGGAAGTCCAAGAATCTCATAAAAAGTGTCAATGGCCTGAGCTGGTCTCGATACGGACATTGACCGAGACAGGGTTGAATGTTGGGTGAAGAAGTGGAGGCAGCAGAGTAAGGGCATGGATCTAAGTGGTTTGTGAGATATTAGGAACATTGGATTATTGCACTATTGGATCCAATATTCGAGTGGTCGTTGTGATTTGATGAACACCACTAATATTCCACTATGGAAGCCTTTGGCGAAGATTGACCAGTCCATACGGCACAATGAGAACGAATTTTAAAGAACGTGTTGTAGCAACAGTACGTAAGGATTGAGTGGTAGCATTCGACAGACACTATTGCACAAACAAGTCCCAGCTCAAAATTTTGAAGCTGCGGTTGATTTTTTTGAAAGTCTGGAAGTCGTTCGAATTGACCACCTGCTTCAAATCGTAGTTTTCACCAACAGGAATGTTCATGGTAATGACCACATCGGTGGCCACATTCTCCAAGCGGATCAACCCGATCAAACTTACAACTCCGGCAGGTGCCCCGGTCTCGTTGCGGTCTCTTCTTGGGTTTTCTTCATGAATAAAACTGAGATAGGCTCCGTAATCGGTTCCGGTGGCCACTTTCTCCACGAAATGATTCTCCGCATCACCCTCAGCAATATCTTCAAGATGGTGCTGGATCGCCACCTCATAGTCAGTCTCGTTGACACGCTCCAACAAATCAAAAATCACCGACTTGTCCCATTTGGCATCGTTAGCACCTCCCTCTTCCCGGGCCCCTTCAAGCATGAACACCTCTTGAGTATCAGGTACTTGTCTGATATTTGCCACGTCAACGAGTGTCTGAGAGCCATTGAGGGGAATTTCTGCCGATACCGCACCGCCGTAGAGTTGTACCATGGTTGTAAGTTGTGGGCATTGACAGCCTACAAGGGGCGATATATGACGGAATCGTGGTCCTGCATATAGATGATTGAGGTACCAATGTTGGCGATGCTGGAATGAGGATTGATTTCGTCAACCACAACAGAACCTACGCTCTCCGACCCTGTTCCTGTGTCTTGCCACGTGACAGCATCCGTACTCCACCACCGCCATGGCATCCTACTACAGCAAGCGAAAAAGGCCCATCATCATCACTGTGGTGGTGGTGATTGTGGTTCTTTTTGTCACAAAGATAACAACATCGAAGAATTCAGGAAAAAACCTCCAGGAGGTGCTTCAGAACATACCTAACGAGAACATCTTAGGGTTTGCCAACTTCATCAACAATGAGAACGAAAAGAGTCAGGACGAGCTCTTGAGCAAGCTTGAAAAGCTCCATACAAAGTTTTTCCAAGCCCAGGAACGAAGATTACTGAAGTTGGAGAAACAGAATGAGGTGCTATTGGAGCAAATCAAGTTATTGAAGTCTCCACCAACGCTGAGCTCGCTCAGAGAAAAGCTTGTGTACTTGTATCCCTACGATCCATCCATTAAATTCCCAGCTTATATTTGGCAAACTTGGAAACACGGTTTGAATGACGAAAGATTCGACGAATTATACCGAGAAGGTGAATCGCAGTGGGCATGGAAGAATCCGGGTTTTGTCCATGAACTTTTCAACGACGACACCTCCCACACCATGATCAAGCACTTGTATTACCAGATTCCCGAAGTGGTGGAAGCATACGAAAGTTTACCTGAAGTCATCTTGAAGATGGATTTCTTCAGATACCTCATTTTGTTTGCCAAGGGAGGGGTTTACTCCGATATCGACACCTACCCATTGCAGCCAATCCCCAACTGGATTCCAGAAAATGTGCTGCCCGATGAATTGGGAATGATTATCAGTATCGAAACTGATTCTTCATCCCGGGATTGGAGGGCTGAGTCATTGAGAAGATTGCAGTTCTGTCAATTTGTGATCCAGGCCAAGCCTGGTCACCCTGTGCTCAGGGAAATCATTGCCAACATTGTGGAAGACACGTTGTCCAAGAAGAGCGAATTGATGTCCAATGAAGAGTTGAAACTTACGGGATCATCTAACCAAAAAAGCCTTGAAATTTCGGCATGGACGGGAAGCGGTAAATGGACGGATGTCATCATGAACTACTTCAATGACTACCTTCAATCGTCCATTTACCAGCTGATTACTTGGAAGGAGTTCCACGATTTAAAGATTCCCAAATTAGTAAGTGATGTTTTAGTGTTGCCAATACAATCGTTTGCTTCGGAAATTGAAATTCCTAAGGACGGTAAGATTGACGATCCGTTGGCATTTGTCAAGCATTATTCTGCCAAGATTTGGAAGACCACTTAGGTCTGGTTGCAACAGTTATAGAATAGATTTGAAGTCCAGGACTACTAGAAAAATGAATTTTCTATTGTGTATTAGTTAAATAAAGGCCCCATTTGATTTTCTTGTAGAATTGTTGCAGACACTGGCCCAAGTTGTATGGAGTGGGGTACCCCAAGTGGTCATTATTGTTACAATATTGGCCGTGGTGTGGATCGACCATTTGTACAGTAAAGGAAATGTCGGTTTCAATAAAGATAGTAGTGCTAAAAGAATACTTTCTGAGGGTAAAAACAGCTAAATTATCAAGACAATCAATGCAATAATTACACCCTTGGATATACAGCACTTGTTTAACCCGTTTAATATCACGTTTAATCTCAATAGGGTCATTGGAGGAGGCTTTGTTGGGGGTTTGGGTCATGCTGAACAAACTTGTGGAAAACTACCCCAAGATCCTCTGTTCGCCTAACATCATTTTCGTGCTACAAAGTCAAGGAACACAAGGAAGTTCTTTCACGGAGCATCCTTCTCAAACTTATGGAGCTCCATGGAGTTTTAGTTTCTGCATCAAGTCTGTTCTCGGAGATAAAAGCAAGTGCTAGGGTGACAAATCTTACCATTTTTGCGTAATCTATTTCTATGTGGCTATAGGAGTTTGCAGACGATGGAGTCTATAGGTCCTTATTGGTTCTTTTTCTCGTTGGTGACTTTGCCCCTAGAGATAAAACTAAGCAACAACTTGGCAAATACGATAAATGTACCGAGAGCCACCACCACCGTAGTTATGGTGTTTGCCACGGCAAAATCTGAGGTGGCATGGGGAATCTCCACAGTAAAATGGCCCTTGTTGGCATTTGGAAAATGATAGAACACAGTATCTTCTGTGAAATAAAGCTCATAATTACCACCAGTGGAAATACGGGTGTCCAAGGGTGAATACTTTAGGAGCTCGTGTTCGGAAACACCACAAGCCACGAAGATTTCGGGCCTGGGGTTAAAAATTGTGGTGATATTTGTCGATTGATCTGGTTCTTGGTATCTTGAATGGAGGGTGAATTCAATCTGTGAATGGTTGAAGTTGTCGTACTCAAATAAAACTTCATTTCCCCATTCGTTAACCTTGTACACTGGAGCTTCTAATTCTGTTTTCCCATTTTGAAGTACCAAATGAGCTTCCAGTGGAATCGATTGGTACTTGTCAAAGATGAGTGACTTCTGTAAGTTAATATAGTAGTATAATTTACATTCCTGGATATCGTCGTCGATAGGATACGAAACCGGGTCTGTGAAGGTGGATCTAAGAATGGGATGGAGCCCATTGGGAACAATGGAGGATTCAATGGGTAAAGTGTCCAAATGTCTGTGTCTGGGTTTGATATGGAACATTGTTCTGAAGTAGTTTTCTTCGTCAGTGTCTACTTCTTCCTGTTTTAATACCACACGAAGACCTGAAAGTACCAAGTCGTCAGGAGTGGAGATAGTGGAGTCCACCAAAAAGAGACCGATTTCTTGGGAAACATTGGGATCCACGTTAAATTCCACAGGCGTGGTAGTATGAGTTACTTGCTTCACGGTGATATTTTCCTGGGTAATAAGGACGTCGATAATTGAGTAATTTGCGGCGATGTAGCTGTCTAATCCTGTGAAGTGGGCCAATTTCGATGTGATTGTTGGATCGACCTCTGTATCGTAGTGATAAATCGACCACAAAGCACCAATCCAGCTGGTATTAGACACCTGGGTTAAGGGGCTCAATAGTGACTCGGTCTGTGCCAAAAGGTCGGATTCTTTGGTCGGATCGTAGTCGGCGGTGGGCTTTATATAGATGGAAGTTCCAAGACCGGTGGCATAATTGAAGAGTGGGTTGCCATCTACATTCTCGTTAGCTTTTATTTGAATTCTGGCCTCTTGAATGAGTGTGTGGCTATGGTTGCGCTCGACAACATACTTTGATTCGACGTAGAGACCCTGGGCAGGGGGGTTCAACTTGAGAGTTGATTTGTCCACTTGTGTAATGAGCCCATCATGGGAGCTCGAAGGGTTATGGATGGTGACTCTTGAGCGAATGGTCATTTCAGTGGAGCTCTGTGATGCTTAATTGATGCAGATACGATTGGGATCCAGAGAAGAGTGGTGTGACTGGTTTATAGACAGGTGGAGGTTGTTAAGGAGATGACGGAGCTATTTGCAGTGGTTTGTTGCAGTTTAAAGAAGCAATGGGTGTGAGACGATTTTGCCTGGGTCGAGAGAACAGTAAGTGTCCGTGGTAACTGTCCAATGGCTGGGTATGGTGGTGTAGGGGGATAGTGGTGGATGGTTGGAGTTTGGCCGAATATGAACTCACTGTTGTTATGTGCAGGTTGTCAATTGCCCCAAGCACTGAGGACGAATGTGGGAGAAATGGAGAGACGTTGGGTGCTTGTCTCGGTGGATATGTAACTTCTTATAGACTACGTACCTTGATCCCCTATTTAAGGATACATTCCACAAAAGGAATGGAAATATTGGGCAGTTGACTTTATCAGATGCCAATATTATGGTGACAATATTATGGTGACAATATTATGGTGACAATACTTTTCCTATTAGAAGGTGCAATGACGGGCTCGTAGGTATGCTATCTCATCTGTTGTGTAATTCTGTTAAGAAATACAATGGGCAAGTTGCAGTTCTACTTTTACGTATTTGGTAGAAGTAGTTGGCACATATGGGAGCCTATGGTGTGCTTAATAGTCATTCGTACTATTTTTATTCGTTGTCCATTCCTTTTTGCGTTGACTGCTCTATCTGGGAATCCGGTATCATAAAGGTCTGCACAAATAAGTGTAATTATAGGTGTAAGTAGAAGTTGCTTGAAGTGGTAAGTGTTGGTATACCTATAGTGTGGCTAGACCCGCAGCCATGAGTGCAACTATAAGAACTATCTAACGATGAATTTAGATAAGAATGTGGAGTTGTAACTAGAACTGCAACTAGAAGTATTATGTTATAGCTAATTAAAGTAGAAGGGTTCCTATATATGCCTCCATAAGTGCTCTAAGTGTACCTAGTAATGTAGCTATATGTAATTGTAACTAGAACTATAAGTAGAGCTAAGTGTATTATAAGTCTATAATTACAAATAATGGAATTTGTGATAGCAGCATTCAACTACAGTGAAAAGAAAATACCTGGACACCCAATGGAATAAGAACCAATCGGGGTACGACCAGTGGCACTTATTAATCACATAACCTGGACTGTGCAACTCGGATTTGCACCCAAAATCTCCGAGTGCTACCTTTACTGTGGACAGCTTCCCTTAAATGAGTTTACGCTGATCGTAGCTCTCGTTTATCTCCTCGAGCCAATAATCGAACCATTTTATAGCGATGAAAACCACCACGCTCCTTGGACTGTTCTCACCGAGGCTCCTTCCACTGTGCTAATGAGAGATAACCGCAAATCGCTAACGAGCGCGATAGTGTGGTTATCCTTTGGGTAATCACCTCACGATCGGGCTCGAAGCAGCGAAACTTCGTTACTAGTAGACAATCGATCGGGTTTGGAGCAAAGATGGGTGTGGGGGTTAGGAGGCGATCACGTGCGCGGCACCACGGGCTATCGGGCTTAGGTGAACTGGCTGTACCTGCAGTGGGTGGCACCAGCCCACCCCAGCCCTGTGGCTAGAGGGCACCAAGCCACCCCCACCAATTGTTATAGCTGGTGGGGCAAGTGTCGTGGTGGTGGTAGTAAATGTTGGGTGGTGGTGGTGGGGCCTAGGCCCGCATATTACCAGACACTTTGAGCTCTACCCCCTAAGCGAGGGGAAGGCTCAATATTGATTGTCTGCAGTAGGCACTTCAGTTATTGTGAAGATCCAGCATAATCGGGTTACAGATTTCATCTTGCAGAGTGCAGGACACTAGATACATTGTGCTTGCATTTCAGGCATTATTGTTATGACTCGTATCCACTACTTTGCAGTACAGTCTGGCCGGGGCGGGAGGAGTCTGGGGAAATTGCGGGGACCGGTGCAGCACCCTGCATGACGTGGGTGCAACACAAATAGGAGCGCGCGGCCATGCGGCGTGGTGCCACGCCTATAACATCACTCCGAACCTCGCACTAAACCTTACCTGCTTCTACTTCGAGTGGTTGCGTATAAACCTAAATGGTGCATTATTCACCTATGTAAATGACTAAAAGAAGAAATGAAAGGGGTAGGGGCCCTGATGGTGGGGAGGATCCCTGATGCTAATAAATTTCCTGGCAGCTCTGTGGGGAAAAGTCGTCAATGTCTCTCAACCTTCCACGATCTGTTTCAACGACTCTACCAACAGTTCAAACTGTGGATTATGAATAAATTGCGTTTCCAACATGGTCTTGAAGTACGACACATCTTTATTTTGGATGCGTGACGATACTTTCAACGTCGACTCGATGCTGGCATAGTATGCGTCGGTTTTCTGCAAGAACTGCGGATCGGGCAGGCGTCCTGTCTGGTTTTCCTGTATGAGTAGATTGTAGTCAAATAATAAGTTGATAATCTCATCAATCACGCAGTTTAGTCCGTCACCGGCAATGTACTTGTCGATAATTGCATTAAACTCGCATTTGGCCACATATAACGACTCCAATTTTCTGCCGGTGGTTTCCACGTTAATATGGCTTATCACTTGGGTTATGCCCTGGTTAAATTGGGTTAAAATGCTGGTAAGGGTGTCCACATGGCGGGAAAATGTCTCGAGTTTGGTAAGGGCTCGTTGTTGGACACAAGGATGGAGAGTACCGATGGGATAGAGCACTCTGTGGGCTTCAAACGAGTTGAATTCATGGTTCAAAAAATTTTCTTTCAAGTTGCATAAATTATTAGCAAAAAAGAGTTCGTTACTGAAAAACTGGGACAATATGTATGTAGCATCATTACTCTTGAATAACGCCGGCATAACCGACTTGAGCTGGGCATAATGCACTGGGGTGGGCGCCACATGACTGTAGGACATCAGCGATCCGTATGCAGACTGTTCGGTGGAGATCACCGATGCGTTGTCGAGATCCGACACTATTGACTCTGCGTCGTCGTCCTCGCTCTCGTCCCAGTTGTATGAAAGACTTAACGTTAAGTTGTCCGGTATGGACTTGGTGGTGATAGCGGTGGCACTTGTGAACAGGTTGGTGGCGGAAAGGGCGGTAGTTCCAAACCCAGGTTTGCTTATAGCTACTGGTGTTACTGACATTTGGGTAAATAAGTAAATGAAATATTAGCTGCCGACAATTCGGGGACACCAGGATTTTTTATATGATTAGACAGATGGGTTATCTGCAACCTGCGCCAAAAAACTGTGCGTCCTGCAGCAATTGCTGTAGCAAAGGGGGGTCGGCCGCGAAATGTCGCAGACCCGCCTTGGCAGCGTCACGTGACTCCGGAGACCCGCCCGCCTCTCTGGCAACCCCACCATGCGGTGGGGTTGGGCGAAGCTCTTAAACGTGATCCATCACGTGGTGTTTCTCGTCATTATCAACGTGCTGTCATCGGGTACACGTGAGTGGTCACCTGATGGGACCTTTACCTAGTCTTGTCTAGACTACTCCCTACGCCTGCTAGTATTTCTGTATCTTGGTGCTATATGATCTTGCAGCCTCTATAATTCGTCATAGCTGCCGTCGGCCTTGTTGGCACCCGTTTTGCGACCTCCTGGCACCAAAACTCGGTATTCTATGAACAAATCGCCGTACTCGTCGGTCTCCCGATTCTCGTTGCCATCTAACGGCATACCCAAGCCGGTCAACACCTCGATGTCACCGTCCATGACGATATGGCCGGGGTCCCGGGAGAGTAGCACGTGTTCGTGTTCCTGTTCGTCGCTAAGATGACGAATTTTGCGGTGCCAGCCGCCAGAAAGTGACTCGTTGAGCGTCAAAATTTCTGTACGGTACAAATGGTGGTTGACACGACGGTATCCCCAGCCCTTGGCGAACTCTTCCCTGAAATTGACGATCAAGTCGCCAGGAACGATGCCAGGGTGCTGGTCGCCTTCTCCTTCCAAAACCACATGCAGATCACGGGGGGTACCCGGCTTGATGTACACGTCGTAATGACGTGGTCCATGCATACTTCCTTGGCCGTTGCATTCCTTGCAGGGATGTTCGATCTTGCTGCCTCGGCCCCCACACTCGTCACAAGTCATCCGCATCTGCTGGACCATTCCCGGGGCAAGTTGTCTCTGAACCAAAACCTGTCCCAGTCCGTGGCACCGTCCACATGTGTGAGTTTCGCCGTCTTCAGACCCTGTTCCGTGGCATTTTTCACACAAGTTCTGCATTTCCACGTCAAATTCCAACAATTCGCCGTTGTAGAAGTCCGCCAAAGGAATATGTACGTTTACCTGGGTACTATCGCCCTTCCGCTGGGCCCTGCCACCGCCAAACCCTTGGGCACCCCCAGGGCCCCCGAAAAATTGGCTGAACATATCGCCAAAGCCAAATTCCGGCTGTTTGCGGCCCTCGGGGTCACCAAACTGGTCGTAGTTGCGCCGCTTCTCTTCATTGCTCAACACCTCGTACGCTTCGCCGACCTCGAGGAACTTTTCGTGGGCTTCTTCGCTTCCGGGGTTCTTATCAGGATGGTACTTGAGGGTCAATTTACGGTAGGCGGACTTGATCTGCTTGTCGTTGCAAGACTTGTCGAGCCCAAGCACCTTGTAGTAGTCCTTGGCGAGCACATGCGCCACTAGCACCCAGAGGGCCGTCACTAGCGATAGAAGCTTCATGGTGATGATGAAGGGCCACGTCGATGGCTTGAACTGATTCATCGCGTGATAGCAGTCACGTGTACGTTTCCGCGTGCCCATACGCGCAATTGTGGATTACGTGTAGACGCTAAGTAGCGGTCACGTGATGCGCTTGGTAGCTGCTTGGCCGTCCTCCCCCACGATGTCGCATGTCGCACTTTGAGCGTTGGTTGCGAAAATTGCTGCGGAACGTTTCGTGTAGGCACAAGCCACGCAGGCCACAGGGTAGTCTCGGATTGCAGGTCACGAACAGCCGTTTGCACAGCACACAGCAAAAATAATGAGCCCGCGGGTCCCAGGAGTGGAAATGATTTTACCTTGATTGTGGAAACGTGCAACCATTAGCGGTGTCCGCAGATTGATTGCGCAGGTCCCCGAGGTTTTGCCGAGCTTCGGTCTGCCGAAGTGCTTGGAGTTACATCAATGCCGACAGTGCGACCGGCGGCCATCGATTGCTGGATACCACGCCTGTATCGTGCAATGCTAGGGTTCCATTTCCATGTGGCTGGTACCTTCGATCGGTACCAGCCTCGATCCTTGGGCTGGTGTTGCTCGAACTGCACGGTTGCATCATCTCAACGCCGATCCAGAGATCGCACCGCCCCAACACCCATCAAAAGTGTCTCGGAATTGCGATGCTACGATCTTATCGGAAATCCGCTCAGTAACCTCAGCGGGCTCACATCCTTCGTTCTAGAAACTGTTGCGGTACTATAAGACGATGCGATGATGTCACCCCTACTCATGATCATCCATTCTGTCACGATACACTAGAAACATTACAAAGCTACGACCGACCCTTTGCTCTCGTTACATCTGTGTCTTCGAAATCGTTTAAGCAAAACTGTTTCCGAAACAAAATCATCGAGTCTGAAAAACCCAGGACTGTTGGGATTGTATCAGCCCAGATGTCCTAATTGTGGTTTCTGTGGACAGTGGCCATCTCGTCATTGCCCAACACTCGTGGTTGCGTCAAAGCAATTTCCGATTAAGTCTAATTATATTTCGAGGATCGACACTTTATCTACTCAATTGCTCCTCACAATTGAACGGCCCTGGCCCCGTTGACACATTCAATTCCTGTTCGGCTAACGGGAATGCCCTAAAGTTGAATTTGTATTCTCGTCCAGCCCAATCACATGATGCTTGTATCAATCCGTTTGCTGTTCGGTTTCGCCCCTGTTTCTTAAATTTTTCGATTTGGTTGACACCAAAACCGGCGCCCTATCTTATGACCTTTGATTTTCCTTTACTTCACCACCAACCTTTACCCAAAATTTTGCTATTAGTCGCCATTGCAGTCTTTGCTACTACCGTCCAATTTTCACTTTTCGAATTAACCTTGGCAAGCACTTCCATTCAAAGCTAATTTGACACCCTAGCGTCTCAGATCAGCAATATATGTACTCATCAGCTTACGCCTATACTTTCTTTTCCCCTGACTTTCTTAGCGAAATGGCCCTCCAGTCGAGTGTTCCTAGTCTCCGTCGTGAGTCCACATCTACCCCAGATATCGGTTGGTGCACGTCACCTTTCACATGCCATCCCATCGGTTTCTGAATAGGCAAATCCGAACGCTGATTTCTTGCCACTTATTCCCGTAAACGGTTCCGAAAGGCTTTACTACGTATTCCATAGCCTATCCTCCGGTCTGAAACCGTTTTCTCGTGCATTCGCCCTTTATTCGCTTGGCTTATGTTTCCTCAAATCTATCCACCGTCTACCTTTAGTCTTTAACCTACAGCATGTGGACCTATACCCCGGTAGCAGTCCGTTTAGTCTCTCCAGACGAGATATATGGGCTTTCAGGAATCTGTATTACCAAATGGAACACACCTTCTCTGGGATCTGAGTCGTCAATACTTACCTTCAACTACATTCCCAACATCCACAGCTTTAATGTGCTTGTGAGTTCTCATAATACTGTCGAGGACAGCCAGGTCACCTGGCATTCTGCCACTGTTGGCCATATTTATGACCTCAGTCCATCCCTCATCAGAAAATTGGACTATTTCAAGAAAAACGGATTCCAGTTGTTTCCCCATGATTCTCACAAATCTCCAGTTTACTCGTTGGTCCAGCTCAATTTGGGCTCTTTTGCAAAATCCGGTATTCTTCAGCATACGGTAGGGACCCAGATTCATATAGCCGAAGCTCAAGTGGGCCAGCAGGTGCAGATTATATCCTCTCCATTCACATTCAACAATTCTCTCGTATTTTCCAACTTTTTATCCCAAGGTTCCATCAGCTATTCCATTGAAGAAGACAACATAGGTAAGGACCAACTAGCACTATTATCTGACATACGATATATGGAAAATATGATCGGTGGAGTGGTGAAACAGCAAGATAATTTGGTGGGGTTGGTGCTTGGAAACTTGAAGAAATGCAATGGTGATGGAGATCTCGTTGCTATCGTACCGTGGAAACAGATCTGGGCCGATCTAGGAAAGGCTAAAGGTTTGCTGCCCAATAAATTAGTGGGAGGGCATGCTGAGGTGCACAATTTCAGCCAGAAGAGTCCCTCCATCCCACCAATCCAACAACTTTCTAGTGTCGGTCCCGTACGAAGCTTAGCACCTCCGGTTTTTCCTATCCAAATTCACCACCAGTACAATTCATCGTGGGGTTCATGTGTTCTTTTTCGAAACAACACCGTAATCACAAACCATCATGTTGTCAAACAATTTCTTGATGACTCAAAGCTGAAACTTGAAATCCACCTTCGAGTGGGCTCTTCCATTACTATAACTGATACCAAAGCCATTTATGCTCCCTCGGAATATCTTGATCTTGTATTTATCGATCTTTCTCGTGAATATGACGATATCCTGTTCGGCCCCTATTCCGTTCCAGGTAGTGGGCCAGAAATCCTGAAACAACCCCTCGTACTGGGGGATCAGGTCATATCGTACGGTTATGGACTCTTCTTCAACCCTGCATCCATCACTCCTTTGGTCTCGGAAGGAATCGTCAATACAATTCTTCTGCTACCGCTAGCTGCAAACTCGGGTATCAAATCTCCTTCCGTGCCTTCAATGATTGTAACCTCTTCATCTTGCTGGAATGGATCTTCTGGTGGTGGGCTCTACAATAATTCTGGTCGTCTCGTGGGTTTAATATGTTCAAATGCTCAGGTTACCATTACTACAGGACCAAATGAGGGCCAATCTCAAAGTGCAAAAATTCCTCAGATATCTTTCGTGCTACCTATCGAACTTATAGATTATTGCTACGATGGTGGAAGGTGGAAAAAGGCTGATTTAAATTGCCATATTGGCGACTTGTGGAAACTCAAAAAGTTTCACGAAGATGTGGTAGAAGAACCTTCAAAATTGTAGTTAAAAATTCACATTATAGTGTTCAATCAGAACAATTAATTTTGGCCTACAATCGTGTATGTCTGTGAGCTAAACCAGAACCTATTTTGATTAATATAAAAATTTACTTAATTTAATAAACCGATTTTTTCCGTTACTATCGTGACCATTTTGAAATATAAATTTAGAAGGATCAGCTCTTCCTCATAACTCCTGGGACAATTTTTGCTTCTGATTGTCCCTTGATATCCATCTTGTCTCCGCTGTAATCCCCATATGAAGGGTAGGCCTTTCCTATTATTGGTGGAAGAACAGGTATTTCTGCGGCTGCCATTGGTTGGCCAATTCCTGATGCCAATGTTGGAGGATGTGGGTTATAGTTTTTGCCAAGTCCTATGGAGTTCTGTCTCATAGATGATGAAGATGATGAACTATTGGACATCACAGGACTCACATTATTAGCAAATTCTCCATTGGCTGCCGCTGCTGCTGATCCCAAAATTCCCAAGGTAATAGAGTTTGCTCTTCTGGTACCATTATTGATCATGTGGTCAAAGTCATTGCCGAGGACGTTATATCCATTGCTATAGTTCATGTATGAATTCATTGGAACAGAGGAAGGGGGAAACCGCTCTTCCTGAAATTTTGCCATTTCCTTCTGAATCATGTCATTGATATATTTACTAATGTTCACCTTGAGAAGAGACAAGTTGTTCAAGCTGTTTCTATGGATATTTGACGCTGAATTGGGAGCTCCATTAGCATATGTATAGACACCATTTTGATTTGGGTCTGGGTTATTTTTAAAATTGATTTCGTTTTTGATTAAGTTAATCCAGGATTCAAAGATATTATCAAGCTTAAGTTTGACGATCCAGAACCATTTTTGGTTGAAAGCAAATTCCTCCTCCTCTGGTCCGGTTGAAGGAATACCAAGCTTCTTAGAAAGACAGTTCTTATTGTCCAATAGCAAGTATACCAAGTTTTGAAGGATGTAATTCTCCTCAAACAAGTCGGAGTCATTCCAGATCATTATGATAATTTTGTTCATTATCACAAACCATTCGATTATGAAAGAATTGATAAAGTTAAGCTGAAGAATATTGTATGATTTCAAATCAATAATATTCAAGTGTAAGTATTTGGTGAAGAAAATTATGGGGAAGCTAATAATACTTAAATTGTTATTAATTTCGACGGGATTGGACTTATAATTGAAGTAGTTCCCTAATGTTACATTCACATTGAGTGATTGAGGTGTAGATGATGATAAATATTCCATGATAAACAGATTGATGGGGTAGTTGATATTGATTTCCTGTAATGTGATGGTCAAGAGTTGCCAGTTGTAAAAATACGAAGGGATGAAAAGGTAGTTGTTCAATAGCTCGTGGAACTTGAGAGGGCTGTTGATTATGACATTTTTCTTGAACAACTCGAACAATTTGATCAGTTGTGGGTGGGCAGGGGCCGCAAAAAGCAAGTCGTTAGGTGTCGACACCATGGACAAGTTGTTGTGGATGTTAATGGATTTATTGATCAAGATGATAGAGTTGTGGAGATAATTTCTCGAGGTGTAGATCAAGAAATTTTCCCCATTCAAGAATAACCGCAATTCATTGAGCAAGGTGGATATGATAATGTTGTTGAGGAATTTTGCCTCGGCCTCCGATTGTGGAGGAAGAGCCACAAAGGACTTGGAAAGCTGGGACATCACCAGAAAAAGGGTGAGCTGGTCAGCTGGAGAATTAAAATCGTTGGGTTCCATCACCTTTCTGTTCACGAAAAATGAATAGAACTTGGGAGGGCCGTTCCGCAAATACGTCGATAATAAAATATAGATGTTCCAGAACATGTTCAAATTACCATCGATGATATTGTCGTTGGCTGCGCTCATACTGTTCAAGTTGGACAAAATGATAAAACTGATGTCGTTCAAATAGTTCAAAATGATATCGTCACTGATGAATGCACCCTCGTCTTCAAACTGCTCGGACTCGCAGCTGCCATAGTCGAACTCGATGTAGATGTAGGCCAAGAGGAACAAATTGTTCAAGATCTCAATCTGGTCCAAAACATTGTTGTTGTTGTTGTAGTTGGGAATGAGTCTTTTGATCAAGAGATTCCACGACCGGAGGAAGTACCGCACGGCATTGCGGCGGTTGTTGTTGGCGTGGTACCCCAATGACACAATGGCATAGATGATGCCCACTTTGAACAAGTTGGGGTGGGCATTCTGGTGGTATTTTTCACGGGCATTGACATTGAAGGTGTTGAGGTAGTTGAACAAGTCCCGCAACATGCGGTCGAACGCTTGGAGCTGGCGCACCGACTCGAGCAACTTGATGTACCCGATAAGGAAGTGGTCGTTGATGGCGTAGTCGGCATTGGAGGGGTCGTACTGGACCAAAATCGACTCCAACTTGCGGGTGATGGAAAGCAAGTGGATGAGGTCGTGGTTGGTGAGGTCCGCGGCCGAGGAGGACTCGCTCTTCTTGCGCTTCTTGACGTCGGGAGACGATGGCGGCGACTGGCCCCCCACCACGGCAGACGAGTCTCGGTGATTCCCGCTGGCGGTCGTCAACGGGCCGTCACTGATGGTGGAGCTGTTGCGGCGCACGGCAGCGGAGCCGCGGCGCTCGGTGGCCTCTCCCACTGTTCCGTCGGCACTGGCCCCACCACTCTTCTCCTCGATCTGGGCCAGGCTCAACTGGAAATTGTGGACCGTCCGACAGTGTCGCTGGAGCAAGTCTCTTCTGACAAACGACGACGTACAATGGAGGCAGTGGAACGGCTTTTCGTTAGTGTGGGAACGCTCATGGCGCTGCTTGTGTTCTGACCGGGTGAACGCCCTGGCGCAGAAGGCGCAGATATATTTCTTGGTGGCCATCGACTTGGTGATAGGCTTGTTGATGGTTTTGCGCGGCGACGAATCTGTCACCATATATATATATAAATATAAACCAGATACATTGTACCCCGCAAAAAGGACATGAATTGTTCCCCTCAGAGATTGTCTTGTACAAGAAGATTTCTGCAATAAGCGGCAGGCGCAAAGACAACGGTGCACCCAACGCACAATTAGGCCCCCGCGTGGGGTAATGCGCGAGCCGCAGTGGGCGCGGGGTACTACCCAGGGGCCATCTTCGTGTCGTCCCACCATGGTTACCTGGGCAGATTATTGATGATCCGTAAACAATTACCGAGTGGACCGGTTCGGGGATAACCAGAGTTCCATTCTGCCGGGTTAGTTTATGGAATGATTTCTTGGCCATTCCAACTATGGTGTATCTGCCTTCGATGCATTCCTATCCCCCTCTCCGTGCGTTTTGCAGGGACTTCGCCCCACTAGATCTGTAACCTGCACAAGATCAAATCCTCGCTCTGCTCCGCAGATAAACTGGGGGGTCGCTTCAAATCTGTTGGCAACCTGGTGCCATGGAGCTGCCCGCACCGACATCCAACTCCGTCGGTGTCAGCCGCGGAAAAGCGCAAACACTTCCTTCGGCGCATTACGAAATACCATCTTATCATGCTATCTTGCTATCGGACAATATGCGCAATGCACAAATATGACAAGCACAGCGCTTGGTAGGTTCACTTGCATACCAAGCCATGTTAAAATCTATCTCATGCTCCTTCACTACCCACTCGTCCCATGACTCGGGGTTGCCCATATCCCCGGTTCTTACGCCCCTCTTGCTCTCGTAATACCAACAACACACATACTATGACAAATTCTTCTTCCCCTAAACCCTCCCCACCAAAAACCCGTACGACCCCGCTCCGCATACTTCGTGCCAGAATTTTTGTTTCTTCTTCACGAAAGGTAGCGATGGGGGTGCTGACAAGAAAGGGCTGCGTGTGCATAAGACTGCGGACGATGCTTCGGTCGGGGGAGTCGACGGCCGTGGCCATCTCGTTGTGAACCTCGAGCTTGTTCTTGGAGCTCAACACCACCCCGTCGCTAAGCATGGCGGTGTCCGGCCGCATAACATACATCCGCAATAGTCCATTTCCGAATGTGGAAGTCGTCCCGGTAACTCCTAGAACCCTCAACTTGGTGCCCTTGTACTCGAAATCGGCACAAGGAATGGCAGAATTATTATTCATAACCACGATGGGGCCTATAGGACCCACAAACTGTAGTATATACGCAGACACCTGTGCCGATATCACTTTATGATGCACTGTTACCGATTTTTCCGGATGGATGACTCCGGTTGCGGCTCCAGAAGGCCCTTTGGAGACCGGCCTGGTTCGTATTTCCATGAAAGGGGCGCCTCTTTTGAAGACACTCATCACTGACATCGATGTACACCAAAGAGAGGCGTCACCTGCATCGTAGGCCAGCTGAGATTCGAACACTTCCACTCCCAGTTGAAGAAATGTGTTGATTATGGGAAAGTCTCGGACCCGACGAAACTCTTGGGCAAGCCGGCCAAATACCCTGGTTTCGTTGAACACGGTTTCTCCTGACATTCCCGACACTCCAGACACTCCAGATACAAGTGAGACGGTATCGTCGTGTGACTGTTGGTGATCTCGGTTCAGGTGGACCAGATTCACGAGCGTATCGATAGTTTCCTGGCTGTTTCGGCGGCGTGGAACAGCCACAGGCGCTGCCGGTGAAGGACGATCCCGGGGATCTCTGTTTCGGCGTAAAAGGTGGTTGAACATCGATGTAGACATCGATTAGTAAGAATAGGAAAGTGATATTCCATCGCGTGATGGGCATCACGTGTACCCACTCCATGACTCTACCACCGGCTCCAGGGGCCGGCTCGAAGGTGAAAGTAGTGCGGGTGGTGGCTATGTGTAGGAGTGTCTTAATTGAGGGCAGGTTCTCGAAATGGCACTTTTTGGCGGTTCCTTGGGCTACAATGGCTGCTCAAATCGGAATCTTGCCGAAACAATCTGGAAACGTTCAGTACGCCGTCTTCTCTTCACAATTGGGGCATGGTCTGCCTCTGCCTTTTCCTTAGCCAGCTATCGCCGATCGTCCCAACAAATAACTGGGTGTGGGGTCGATTTTCTTGGTCCTCGACGGACATTGCCTCGAAGACTGGGCGTCGCTTGGGCCTGCTCTATTTGGAGGGCTCTCGTAATGTGAGTTCTGAGGGGGGGGCCAAAGAATTCCGGGTCAGCTGGCCGTGTAGGCCAGTTACTATCGCTGCTTATGTAATTCTCTGTTATCCTACCGGAAGCATCCGATTTGAACCTAACGGCATTCTCCAGTGCTGGCCCCACCTCATCGTTGGTGTCCTAGTTGGGCCATCTATCATGTGACCTTGCAACCCCAGGTGCTCATATCCTTGTATAACCAACCGTAAAGAGAACTCGGCCGAAAGACGGCTGCTACAAAAAATTTTCACTGGCCAATGCGGTACATATCTCGTTTAATTACAGATAATGGTATCTTCACGCTTAGCCACCGGCTCCAGGTCCATTGGTAGCGGTTTCAGGCATAATCCATCAAAGACACCTAATACAGCGACTCCGATACCAAACTCAACAATTGCGGGGCAACCTGCTCAGAGGGGTTCACTCCGAACTGGTTGAGCACCGGGACGGCGTGTAACGGTTATGTAGAAGGCCCCACTATGACGTCTTCCCCAGCTTCCCCTGGTGTTCCCGAGAATTGTACAGTGAAAAAATGTCTGAAAAAAAATTGTGTCTGTCTGGAGCTGACGCACCAGCACACCGCAAACCAGCGCAAGCGCTCTGCACTTGCTTAGGTTTCTGAATTGGTACATGCCGAAACAGCCCAACTGGAGTTACTCGATCGACAACAGGGAATTTGACCGCCCTCTCTATTTATGGCACCTGTTGCCTCTACGAAAAGTCGCCCCATTGGGACGGTCGTGCGTGGTCAAAACGTGGAAGCGGAGGTTGTCCGACAAATCACAACCGGCAGAACTGCAGCCTCACGGAGCAGCGATGAGCGAGACAGGTCTGCACCCTGCAAAGATAAGGCCTGTCCGGCGTTGACGCTGCCTACGCTAATAATGCAAACAACTGCACCATGTAGATTGGCACCTGGCGAAACCAGAGCCCCACTCCCAGCTGCAAACCCAGATGTTCCCATTTCTAATCCATTTAACCGCCATGGTGTGAGCCCTGGTGGGTTCTAGGTTGGTTGAAAATCGCTTCCTCCAGCCGCCAGGTGGTCGACCTGGTCAACCCCAGGTTCAGAGCTTACACCACAGCTGGTGCAGATTACATGAAGCTACCTCCTGCAATCTGCACCTTGGGTATTATATCCTACATCACGAAAAGGATATTAATTATGTATTAGATTACATTGCCATGATTCCCCAATCTAGCAATGTAATCTGGCTGTTGAAATGTCTTTGATTCCCGTCAAGACATAAAAAAAATTCCTAAATAACCCGTCGTAGTAATAAAATTCAAACATAGATAATAATATTTCATTGGTACCAAATTGGCGCTTCCAACAAAAGAAGTGGACCAAATATTTCTGGCATGTTCACATTGACATGTTTAGAATCTTTGGTTAGACTTTTTGGCCTTGAGTCTCTTTTGGATGGTCACGGCAGCAATGGCGACAAAGGCCAAGAAGACCAAAACGAAAACTAAGATAACACCGGCTGGCAACATTTTTATCAATGGGTGAATAAGAAGAAATGTAACTCGGGGGTCGGCGTCATATTTATAAGGGCGAAAACAAAAAATGTCTGATTGTGGCGGCGCACGCCCCGGTGTCGGCCAAACCGGAGAGTTTAAATACCTCACTCGGGCTTATGCGGACATTCGGCAGGCTATCCGTGGAATCGGAAGCCAAAACGGGCAACCTTGGTGGCATTAGTCAGTCGGCAACTTTGGCATGCCTAAGACTGATGGATACGATGGTGTACAGAAGTCATCAACATCATCGGCCTTTGCCTATGGCCCCCCAAACAACGCTCGGGGGCGCACTGGGTGGACTCCGCATTGGGAAAGCGACCTGCTGTTTTCGGCGATGTATCGTCTATAGTTTGCATCACGTGTGCAGGGTGCCATCTGTGTTTACATAATAGACCTCCGGGGAATTAGCCGTGCAGTATGCGAGATGTGCAAGTTTGCGTGCTTCTCCCCATGTCCAATATTGCATCTACCCTCCAGATTGTTTGACTCTTATCTGCAATCGCTTCCCTCCGATTTCCCTGGAGGGTCCCATGGGTAGCCTGTCGCCATTGAACAGGCCGCAATTCCTTCCTGGTTCGGTATATTGCTCTGTAGATATTGTTGTTTCATGGGCGTTATCCGCCGTTCAGGGCCCTGCCAAGATTATTTAAGCTTCGGATCCTTCATGTCACCAGTGGGGGAATCTCGCTATTGTGATTGGTAATTGTTCCGACGATGACGTATACCGGTGGTGGAGGGAATGGTATCCACGTGATAATCATAACTAATCCCACTACGTTTATTGGACACAAAATGTTCCGCTGAACTATTCACTCCGAATTTCAAATTCATATTTATTAGTACATATAAAACATAAAACTTTCGTAACTGGTATCATAATTTAATCTTATCCTAGATCCAATGATCAATTCATTGATCATCTATCCAGCAACAGGCGCAATAATCTTGGTGTCAAACGTATCAATGGCAAGCTTTGCCCGCCAATTATATGACAGTAGCATTCGATATCGTGGTCTGTGCATACGTACGTACGGCAATCTCGGAACATTCATAATGTCGTGGAACTTCGTGTCTTGTTTGTATCAATGGAGGCTTCTACGTACGATGGTTGATCCTCTCGTCGTAGTGGTTTCTGATACAGACCGCCGCTCGGTCGAACCGGGCTCTTTTTGTCTGTACTAGTTTTGGTAACTCGTCGTAGTAATTTCGAGTTCCCAGTCCTCTCGGTGAATCGGGAGCTTTTTCTAGGATTTATTCCCAGGACACTTCCGCTCCCTCCATTAGTAACCGCTAGTTTCCTATATGAAGGGCTCGAACTGTCAGTTCCTCGGTTCACCTCTGAAATAACACTTTTCTTCCTCTTTTCTTGCAGCATGAATTGTGCCTTCAATTGCTCTGTACCATCACTACTGATATCGAATTCTTCCATTGCGCGTGCCCGTTTAGGCGTACCATGCTTTGTAGTGGTCTTCCTCGGGGTTGCTGTGCCCTTAGTTGCCTCTCGATAATTTTTAGAGGCCGGTTTGGGGGCTGGTTCGGGATCTGGTTTCACCAGTTTAATAAAAACTCCTAAATTTCTTCTCCACTCTTTGGTATCTATTGATGTCTGTAATTTAATCTTGGCGATTTTCGCTTTCGTGGACAACTCTCGGTCAAGGGACGCAAGTAACGGTTCTCGTTGTTCGTATGCAATCTTCAAAAGATCTTCATTGTCGCCACTATCTGACAACATACCTCCACTCATGTCTAACAACTTCAGTATATTCAACGACTCCCCTGGAGCAATCGGAACTGGTTGTGACGGAGTGATACAATCTAACCCAACCTCCTTTCGGAGAACATGGTCAATATCAACTTCGGAAAAGAATGCACAATTCTGAGGCAATTCTTTAATTCCCACCTGTTCGCAGAACATGGCTCGGGTCCATACATTGCTAATCTGCAAAATCAATGCAGCCTTGTATTTGTCTTCTTCCTTAACGAGGAATCTCAACTCATCGTGAACAGTAATTGCTAAACGAGTCTCGACTCCATATTTCTTCGATAGATATGCCATTGACACCACTAACAAATGCAAATAATCAACTCCAGAACTTTGGATAGCCCAGTTGATTCTCGAAGTGAGATATTCATTTTTGTTGAGATTCTCAACTGTGAGAGCATCGGTAATTGAAGCTCCCAAGACCGGAGTTCTGGGATGTTTCTGGTATGCAATTGCTTCTAGTGCATTGAACATTACTGATTCAGACCCACCATGGTACATTCGTCTCTCCAAAAACGACGATTTGGATAACTGTCCTTTGGTCTTAGCGTAAAGGTTCATCGCAATCTTGCTGGCTTCTTCGTCACTTAATGCTGCATTACATTGCTTCAATAATCGTGTTGCAAATTTCACTCCAGCACCATAGATTCTACCATAGTTGAAAATTTTGGCATCTCCTCTTGAAATTCCCATAATCTCTGCAGTTTTGGAATGCAAGTCGGTCTTTTCAGATTTATCACCTTCTAAAGTCATCCAGCCTAAAGCTGTGCTACCATGCATTCCAAACATAGAATCCCCAATTAACGAAGCAATCCATAATTCTTCTGAATCCACATCAGCTCCAACAAACACATAACCTTTTGGTGCTTCAATGAGCGATTTCAATTCGGAACCGATTCTTGATTTTTTGGCATTGGAGGCTGTGAGCCAGGTGTTTTCAGTGGCTCTTCTTGTAATCGTGCCCATGGTACAAAGCTTAGGCAATATTAAACCCACATCCTTGCTATCTTCAATGCCAAAGTTATTCTTTTCGTTAGCATACACGACAAATTGTTCAGATATTCTGTTCCGATTACCCATCCAATAAGACGCAGCATTATTCAATGATAAAATTTCTTGGGCATAATTATATTCCGAAGTTAAAGTGCCATTTTCGAAGAACTTCATATATCCCTTCGACAAAATACTGGTGGTTCTCTTGCTGGGTCCATCTGGATGTGGGACTTTGAAAAGCTCATAGCAGTTCCCATCATCTCGTAACTCTGGAAGGAACTTCTCCATGTCTTCGTCACTGAGGCGGGCTCTAAGATAGTTCTTCGATCCCATAAGATCAATGATTTCTTCCTTGTTGGGAACTTTAAAGCACCACCCTGCAGACGTAGTCCATATCAATGGGTAACCCTCCCATTTCAATCGTAACAAAAGAGGAGTGATACGTGTACGCACAGTTAAGTTGGCCTCACGCTTCTTTTCTCCATTCACAGTAGTAGTTTTAAAAAGATCTCGATACCATTCTGGATATCCCGTCAAATAAGCGTTATTTGCAGCGGGTGTTCCGTCTTTCTTAAGTCGAGCCAATTTCAAAGTCCAGTCTAGCTGGCGAAGCCATGGATCTTCTAGGAAGTTAGGTGCTTCAACAGTTGGATCTTCAATGTGCCTGACCAACTCCTGGGCTCTTTCCTTGAGAATTTCTGAAACTTCATTTCTGTTATCTTGATAGATCTTCTCGGCAGTTTCGATATAATTATCCCATTTTTTAGTGGTAGGTAATATCAATGCTCCCATATGCCTCAATGCACCAAAGGAAACAGGATGAGGTACCTTCTCTCTGAATTCGGGAAATAATTTCTTAGTCACGAGGTAAGTTGCTTCCACATCTTTGGCGCAGTACGTCATTAACTTGTTGAAATTGGCAATAATATCATTGGGATCCTTACTGGCAAAAAAATCACGGTCCGTTTTATCTAAATCACGATTCAAATGAAACTTGAACACGCTGGCCAAGGAATTGGGTGACCCTTTGTTGAGCCAAGGATCGTCAATTAATTCGGAAGCCACATCAGCTGCAGTGACATCGCCACCAAAGGTCAGCGTTTCCGAAACATCAGAATCTTCTTCTTCTTCTTCCAACGCAGTCTGATTTTTCTTGTGCTTGTGCCATTTTGGTCTCTGCTGAGAGCAAATACCCGCTACTGCCACATGGAGGGCCATTCCATCGAGATAAAACGCTTGCGATTGCTTGATATTATATTCCTCGAGTACTCTGGAGCGGTCGTATCCAACGTTGTAGCCTACCATCAATTTTGGGTGATCTAAGCAGTTGAAAGGAATGAGATGGTCCCAGTTGTCGTAGCTAGAATCGGAGGCATAGTTTACCAAAAACGGCGAAACCCAGCCATACCACGCCTCGGTAGAGGCGCATGTGGCAAGAACGGCATAGTTCGACCGCTGGTACATTACTTCGACATCAAACACCAATTCTGACTCCAAAGGATACAGAACCAGTTCGGGGGCCTTGCCCTTGGCATAACGGGTCCATCCTGCCACAAATTCCCATTTCTTAGGCATGGAAGGTACCTTTGCACTCGTTGCAAACAACTTCTGTGCCATTCCAAGGTAGGGCTCACTGGCTTCGGTACCAATTCTGTAGAAATGCTCATCGAGCGACTGCCCCAAAAGCAGTGGGAATTGTGGTACCACGATGGGGTCGGTGACGGCAGTCTTTTTTCCGTACAAAAGGTTGTGCTGGAGGTGCTCCACTGCAACCGGAAGAAGCTCTGGATGAGTGGGATTATTATAGTCGGTGGTGGAGGTGGTGGGAAACACCTTGCGGTGGAGGTCTTGCGAAAGGTACTGGATACCTACCTGGTTGACTCGAGGTGCCTCTGGTACCGTCAGTAACGGTCGATATAGGGATAGGGGTCGCCGTAGCGGTCGATACGACCGCCGGAACATCTTCACGGGAAGCCCTAGCGCCATGGCGATGTGTCCTTGTGGTGAGGGAACAGGACAGGAGCCAGAAACGAGCGGAAAACGGCTAGGCGGTAAGTTTCTGCGGCGGCTAAGTAGGGTCTGGCGGTGCAGTGGTGGGGGCTTGGGGGCTTTGGTGACGACTGGGCTGTTGTTGTGGGTAGCAGCCAAATCGGTCTGGGGAGATCAATCAGGCAAGAGCGGGTCACGTGCGAGGTGGAAGATGAAATGCTGTGTTTAGGATGTTTGCGGTTTTGGCAGCACCAGGTGCCGCGGGGGCCCCTAACATGCCAAAAATCCTCAGCCGTCCCAAACCAGCAAAATAATAACATCCTGCATCCAGTCCCACCACCCCGACCGTGTCTGTTGATGTGCTTGTTTTGACCGTTGCCTTAAACCTTTCTTTCCATCTATACACCACCATGACAGAGTACAAGAACCTCAAGAAGGCCGACCTCGTGAACGTGCTCAAGAAGCTCGACATCCACACCCTCTCCAAGGACACCAAGAAAGTGTTGGTGTCGAAACTCGATGCCTACATTGCTCAACACCCCAAAGAAGGAGGAGAAATTATCCAGGCGCTTGTTGACGAAAACCAGGAGTTAGCAGAGGAGGCTACTCTCGCAGAAGAAGAGGACGACGAAGAAGCCGACGACGCCGATGACGCCGAGGATGAGACCGAGGACGAGCCTGAACAAGAAGACGCCGATCCTGACTACAATGCTCCACCTCCCGTCGACCTCAAGCTGTGGGTGGTAGACCCGGTGATCAGTGTTTACGAATGTGCCGTGAGCAAGTTGTACGACGCCACCGACAGCGTGGGTATCACCTACCTCGAGTACTCCGACGTGTTGAGAGAACAATTGTCTACCACTGTCACCCTCAACTTTGTTGAGCTTGCGTTCGAAGCGTCGTTCTTTTTGTACACCCATGTGCCTTGGGTTCCTCTCAAGGAAAACAGGTTGAACCACGAGTTGTTCAAGGACAACTTGGCCTTCTTTGCCATCAGCACCTTGCCCACTCCAGAAATCACTGCCCTTCTTCAATGCTCTGCCATCTCGGTGTTTTTGTCTTGGGGAGTGTTTGCCGTGGCGTTGCCATTGATCATTTCCTACTACGTCAACTTCTCCAGAAGAGTGCTTGCGTTTGATGGTGCCGAGGGTATCGTGGGAAGAATCTACTCCTACGATCCTTTCATCTTTGCCCTTTCCAAGGTGGTCATCACCTACTTTTTGACTCAATTGGGCCCCTTGACGAAGTTGCACTCGTTGCTGGGTCTCTGGAACGCTCTCCAGAACCAGTTCCTCATCGAAGTCGCCTTGTATGCTGGATTTGTTAGACAATTGGGTGTATTCCCATTGGTTTTGGGGGTCGCCAACGTTGCTGTCGCCCTCTACTCCCAATTCGAAGATTACTAGAGAACCTTTCTTCCCTCCCTCGGCTGGCTCTGGCTAAAATGGCGCCGATTATCAAAATCCTACGTTTTAGAAATACCCAGGCCCATCCAATTCCTCTCTCTTCACTTCTACAAAGTTACACTGTGTTACTTAAAACTCTTCTCTAGTCCAACTTCCGTTCTATTAATTCCTCCACTCTGTTTGTGGTTGCTCTCTTTGTATCTCATGCTGTAATATATTGGTTGTTTCCCCGTGTAGCCTGTTGTGTTGACTTGTTGCCGACATCTAGTTAGCTGTAGTTAGCTGCTTTTGCTGACTCCCGTCTCTATTTACTTGGAAATTGGCCATATTGAGTTCAATCCCATCATATTCAAATCATTGCTCAATTCATCCAGTCGGGCTGGTTGTGGTCCAATAAATTGCTTCATAATTTTCGCTATCAACGTGGCCTCAGAAAACTTCGAATCGGGCCCGTCCTTGAACTTATCCAAGTTTCCATTCATTTGACTAGCAGCAATCTGAGCGTTACTTCTTCTTCCTCTCCTTTTCACGAGCGGTGTCGAAGGGGTGCTATTCCCATCAGAAGTGTTGGTGTCTGACCCTGAGGTACGATCGTATAACGGACTCTGGAAGATCTCATGCTTTAAAATAGATTGTTTGCTTCCTGCTCCCTTTGCGTCCTTGGTATCTTTGGTCCGAACATCACCCGTAATCAAATTAAATTCTTCCGGCGTTATGAGCGGCATAAAATCATGAACTGGAAGCTGGTTATTTTCGATAAGTTTATAAAGATCGCGACTTTGAAACTGAACAGTATCAAAACTTGATAATGATTCTGCCTTTGGCTCCTCCGCCATCGTTTTCCTAACCTCCTCCTTTATCTCGTGGGCATAGTCTCTATCGGAAACGCCTGCATAAATCTTAGCCGATTCTTTCGACTTGATATCACTTAATTCTGTTTTATGTCCCTCAAGATAGTCAGTGAACAACCCCTTTTGGAATTCAAGGAAATTCTTCAACTTCTCCAATTTGTTGATCATGCTTAAATTCAAATGCTTGTAGACTCTGTTGGAATCTTGATAAAACGTGAGCGAACTCTTTAGCAATTCGTAATTTTTGGCAAGTTTTAGCTTAACCAACTCGGTGTCTCGTACTGCATCAATCTTTTCTTTGTACTTTAATAGCTCCTCATCCTTGATGACAGAATCTGCGAAGGAAATTTTGGATTCCTGAAGATCCCTCAATCGTTTTATTAGTTGATCTCTTTTGGAATGGTAAACCTCAGCATGGTGTTTTTCAGTATAGCTTTCCAACTCTTGTCTGGTTTTAACTAATTCGTTTCTTCTTCGTTCTTTATTGTTTCCGTTTGCAAAAGTGATATCTTTGGCTGGATTATTTATGATCAGAGACGTAGAAGCAGGCAAAATGCTCTTGTGCTGTGAAGGGGCTTGAGTAAAGTGGTCATTAAACTCTAAGCTTCGTTGTGCAAGTTCGGCTGGTCCCAACGTTTCAAAAATTGGTTCATCGGGAGCTTTCCTGTCATGCAACAGGTCTCTGATAGCACTCACAGCTGATTGAACCGTGATATACTCCACTGGCCTCGAGCTCACTTCGATTTCATTTCTTGAGAGACCAGTATTGCTCTCGTCGTGAGGATCGAATCGTTCCTCGGTGTTAATGCCATCCCAGTATTCACTATACTCATTATATTCATTTTGTCTCTCCTCGTCAGAGTCGAATTCCCCTTCGCCGGGTGAGACAGAACTCTCGACTTCCTCATCTCTTGCCTTCGCCTCGTCTCGTCTCTTCCGTTCGTGTTCATATTGCTCTATCGCAAACCCTTCTTGGGCGGACTGGGACCTTATATCAAATAAAGATCCAGCAGCACTTGCCACCACCATATCTATACGGGGCAAATTATCGTGGGCATCTAGAAGAGCATCGAACACCGCTGTGGGCGTCAAGTTGGACTTGTGGGCCAAAACAGGGTATGGCATATAGTTGGGAGGAGGAAATGGAAGTGGAGGGATCTGGACATACACCAACGAGTCCTCGGGAGCGGTAGTTGAAACTTGCTCCTTACCCTTTCTCCGGGTTCGCCGTGGCGGTGTGTCTGGCTTCTTTTTAAACGAAGCTACCGAATAGGGAAGCTTGTCGATATCGATCACCGGTGGCCGAGGGAAGATAAATGGCACCATGATGCCTCCCTTATCGCTATCATCGGCATCGTGGGCATCGGCCCTATTCAATGGATCGTCGTAAGTGGGTAACAAGGGCGGGAACGGGGGCGGAAACTGCTGAAGAATGCCATTTATCTGATTCTCAACTTGAGGGTCTTCGGCAAACGGAGGAGTGATATCGCCGTAAAAATCGGAGTACCGGGTGTTGGGATGGATGATGGGCACCATGTTGGAGGGCACGGCATGGACTGTGGGGGTGTCGGTGTACACTGGAGGCACTGGTCCAAATTGGCGGAACCGGTCCAAATTGCCTGCAAAAGAGGGAGGGTGGGCGGCAGCAGCCGAGTCGTCCAAGCTGCGAGGAACACATTCGACCTTTTGCTTTTTGGTGGGGTTAAGAAGCATTGCCAACGTCTTGGGACTGGGAAGCTCCAAGCTGCGCTTGGTACGGCCCACTGAGTTGTCCATGGTGGTGATGGAGCTAACGAATAGTGGTAGTTTTTGACAGTGCGACAGTTCCGATTAGCGAGCGCAGAAGCCAAGGTTTCGGGTGTGGTGAGGCTAGGGACAGGGCCAGCTAGGCCCACATCAAATTGGGAGGGTCCAGCGATGGCCTGGGAACACCCCTGTGACTTGTCTCTACGGTCTTTGGTAAGATTTCTACTCAGTGGCCCCAGGGCCCTCCTACGATAGCTCCAGCTGGCCCACTAATTGTTGCAAACATCCTCCAGTCTTGGGCCCTGGTGCCCAGGATTCCACCACAATCTCCAAATTGAAGGGTGGGCCTTGGCGACAACATTAACCGCCGTAGCAGGAGCCAGATTGGCCCGAGTTGGAGGCGGTAGCATCAGCTAGCGCCAGAACCTACCGCAACTCGCCGGCTGTTGTAATCGTACCAGATGGTACGGTGCGGCCCTGCTACTGAGTGCTCCCATATTGCTGGCGGTGGTCCTACTGCTCTGGCGCTCTGTTCTCCGTATCACTTTCCCTCGTTTGTCCTTGGCGGGTATCCTTGGCCCATTTGTCGCTAGGTCTGTCTCGATAATAGTCCCCATCCTTGCCCCGATGTCTACTTCTCTACATTGGCATTTTTCCTCTGGGATTGTGCAAAACATCCACTGCTGACGACTTGGGCTCCCTCGTCTCACGGTATAACCACCACCTGGCCCCTGTGGATCCATAGGAGTCCTCTGAATTGCTCTGGATGCCTCTGGGTCCCTGCTACGGGCCCGGTGGGCTCGCCGTCTTGGTGCTGGCCGGGTTGGCCCGGCGCCTTAGTTGCGAATGCCGCGACATTCTGACTCCACCCAAAGCCCACCACCCCCCTCTTGCACCAGCACCATCTCCAACACTCCACTAGCTCGGTTCACTAAACTGCCAAACCTCGCCGATGACCCTCCCTGTTCCTGTCCCCACTGGCCCCACTCTTCTCTATCCCGGGTGGGCTTTGGCCCTTTTTCTACCGGTGCTCCCCCATGTCGCTATTGTCTAATGTCTCGTGTCGTGTCTCCCTCTATGAAATTGTCGGTGTATCTCCATTCATTTTCTCGTCCCTTTTCTTCCACAACAACATATCCTAAACGACACCGTTCCATCCTGCTTCCCGCAACTGCCCCGTCTGATTGTTTCGATTCAGCGGGCCATTCGTTAATCCATCAATCCACGCGTCTTGGCCAGTGTGCCTGTTTTGTTTGTTTTTGATTCCTTTGTTATTCCCGTGTGGGTGATTTGGTGATTGCTACGTGAATCATCTGCTGCCATCTGTGCTACTGATTTATCAATCCCGTTCGGTGGCTTACCAACTTGACAATATTCCACTAGGTAAATCTGGCCCTGTTTGTGTCCCTTTTTGTCCTACCTCCCACTGTTACTGGAGTGGTTCCCCAAATAAACAATCGACTCCATCAGGTTGTCTTTGGTCTTTATCCAAAATACCATCTATTAACCACATCGCAATGCCTCCAAAAAAGTCTGTCACTACGCCTACCCTCTCTGCCAAGGACTTGGTGTTGGCAAAGATGCCCAGATATCCCCAATGGCCCGCGTTCATCATGCCCCAGGACCTTATACCAAAAGCTGTATTGAAAGCCAAGAAGAAACAAACCAATTTCTGTGTCATATTCATCCCTGATGGTGATTTCTACTGGATGACTGAAAAGTCTTTAGAACCCTTGACTTCTGAGAAGTTAGAGAGCCATCTTGAAAAGGTGCCTGACCAATTTAAAAAGAACCCCAAAAAGAAAAAGAATGGCAAGCCATCCAATGTCAATGAAGCCTTTGTTGCAACTGAAGGTTTAGATTTTGATAGCTTTATTGATAATATTTTCAACGACGACGAAGATGATGAAGAAGATGATGACGACGACGAGGATGAAGAAGTCCAAGATGAAGACGGAGGTGAAGAAGAAGAGGAGGAAGAAGAAGAAGATACATCTATCAAAGAAGAAATAGATGCCGAAGACGCCGAAGACGAAGAGGATGAAGTAGACGAAGAAAATGATGGTTCTTCAAAACAGGATGAAGAATCTACAACATCTAAGCACAGAATAAGGTCCCGCAAGTCGAGTCTTACAAGCAGCTCACAGCCGCGTAATGGCAAAAGAACAGCCAAGCATTTGCAAGAAGAATCTACAGCGAAAAAATCCAAAAAGGATTATAAAGTCGAGAAAAATAGCAATGGTGGAAATTCGCATTCTCCAAATTCTAGTAATGGTCGTCACAAGGTGAAACATGAATCCAAACCATTGACAGAGGAGGAAAAACAACATCAGTTATGGCTTTGCCGGATCAAGCTTCAACGATCATTAATACAACGGAACCAGCCAATCACTCCCAAGGATACCACTGCACTCAAGCCGCCTACCGCCGATGAGTTATCGGTGGCCCGATTAATTTTATACCGCCTAGGAGATTTCCCGGTAAGTGTGGAGCTTTTAAAGAAGACAAAGATCCATAAGGTGTTGAAATGTATTTTGAAAGATGAGGCGTTGGCTTATCCTGACAGCTTCAAATTGCACGAGAGGTGCGAGGAGTTGTTGGGTAAGTGGGACCATATCGTACAGAGCTTAAAGTTAGAGAAAGCTCATACTTCAGATAATGGTAAAGGTGGACTGGAAAGCAAGCTTTCTAGCGGGCACGCCACCCAGGAGGAATCGGAGATTTCTGCTCTTAATAATTCAATAGTCGAAAAGAAGGAAGCTGACGAAGACATAAGAGAATCTGTACCAATAAAGACAGATGTCGCTTCAGTATAACTGTTATATATGTACTATATTATGCTATATAAGCTAATTTATAATTGTACCCATAGAGTACGGTGGCTATATTTATGTAAATGATGGCTGGATAAAAAATACCAGTCAAGGGAATCCTACTTGGCTAAATTTTAGTGAATCACAGTCACCTGCAACTCAGAATTTGGATTTTATCAGAGTCCCTCCAAAGAAACGACTATGGAACGACCTTTACAGTTCAAGATAAGTAATATTTTGAATAATAGGTAATTTTCATAAAAATCATAGCTAAAATTATTTCGATTAAACTACTAAATTTCGAGAGCAATTTCTTATTCTAAGCACCCAAGACGGCGTACCTAAGCGTCGGCTGAATCGCGGCACATTCTCCAACTTGAATTACTGTAATTGGCCCTTTTTTGCATCTGGCTGTAGATGGTGTCCTGCACGCACTTATAGGATGTCGTGTTGGCGAACCATGCGACATTCTCCAGGTTTCGGTGTCGTGTCCTGACTACAGCCAGAGCGCCGTTCCACGATATTCACACGGAGTTGGCAATAGGTGTGGAACAATGGGACCAAAGCTACCAGAAAGTGGCTGAAAAATGGCCTATGCCTCACACAGGCTAGAAATAGCATTATGGCCCCTTTTCCCCCTAACAATCGCCGCTTTAAACGCACCAATCGCCGCCCCACCACATTCGGGCGCCCCCGATTCGGTACCTGATTTACACTGGCAGATGCTAGGGACCCACTCGCGGGCCAGTAGATTTCGCTTACATAATCGGACGCACGCGACATTTCCTGCGTTGGCCCCCAAAAATTTTCTTCACCTCCTGTTGAAAAAGTTTCTCTTCTTTTCTTTACTCTTTTCTTTAGAAATCTATCCATCAACAATGGCTGACGAAGATGTAAGTAGTGTGGCAGCACAAGACCAACGGCTCTCATGCCAGAGATAAATGGCCTCGACCCCGCCGAGCGCCACTGTGGCTTGGAGCAGGGGCCCCTGGCTCATTGGATCGAACCCAAACTAACATTCAGCACACCTTTGAGACCGCCGATGCCGGTGCCGCTTTGACCTACCCAATCCAATGTTCTGCTTTGAGAAAGAACGGTCACGTTGTCATCAAGAGCAGACCTTGTAAGATTGTTGACATGTCCACCTCCAAGACTGGTAAGCACGGACACGCTAAGGTCCACTTGGTCGCCATTGACATTTTCACTGGTAAGAAGTTGGAAGATTTGTCTCCATCCACCCACAACATGGAGGTTCCAAACGTCCGCAGAACCGAATTCCAATTGTTGGACATTGATGACGGTTTCCTTTCCTTGATGACCCCAGATGGTGACACCAAGGATGACGTCAAGATCCCAGAAGGTGAATTGGGTGACAAGATCCAATCCGAATTCGACGAAGGTAAGGACTTGTTGGTTACTATCATCTCTGCCATGGGTGAAGAAGCCGCCATTTCCTTCAAGGAAGCCCCAAAATTGTAAGCTAGCGGGTGTGTTTAATTCTCATGTATAGGTTGTACAATTTATATGCTAGCGACAGCTAGGACGAATGAGGTGTAGCGGCGACGTCGGTCCTTGGACCACTGCTCCGTGTCTATAGTGAATATATTACGTGAAAAGCTGCCACACTAGTAGTGAAAAATTGGCGATGAGGACGAAAATTTCTGGCTCCAGCCGTGATTGCGAAATTACCCTAGCTCCAGGACCCAGGGTACCGTGCTCTACTGCGATCGTCATACCTCTAATCACCTACGGCTCGCCGGTGTTTGCGGAGTTCGCGGTGTTCGCTGTTCTCGCCAATTGGAACGTTGCTGCCATCAGCTTTGCCTGCTACTAGTAATGACCCCGAAGTTGGCTCACACTAGCACTGAGCAAATCGAGCAAATCGAGCAAGTGGAGCAAACGGAGTGCACCATGAGCGTCGTATATTGTACGACGAATTCGGTACGACGACGTTATATGGCGGACGCTTCAACTTTCGCCCAGTGGGGAACCCCCTAAGGATGCACAGCCGTCATCGCTATTATTGTCCAATGTTCGTCATGTGCAGTTCACGTCACTTCTCCACCTTTGCCATCCTGTCACTTAGCTGGAACTGCTCCCTAAGCACCCCGCTAGGATTCGCACCCATCGCCAGCCGCACCACTACGATGGTGCCGTTGGACCGGTGGTGCCATCGAGGTAATGGTGCTATAACTGGACCCAAGGTGGGCAAAGATGCCACGACTATGTCATGACGGAGAGTGGCCCACTGCTACGGTCCAGCAGCCTTGTTTCGGTGGTTCTGGGGGTCCAAGTCGTCGACTACTCCATCGTAAACTATTTATATATGGATGTCGCACCACCCAGGCTATTTATAAGGATGTCGCACCCGCCCTAGACGGATGAGACAGGCTAGAGTGCTTACATGAACAATCTCCGTTCTAGACAAAACTCCGGGAACTGTTGCCCGTCCCGTATATCAACGTTCGGCGGTTGTCGGGGGTTGGCAGCAGCTCGGGTGCCGTTGGACACTTACCATTGGCCAGCCGATTCTTCCATGGCCATACTTGAGTGTGGTTGACTTACCAGCAGTCCTGACGAACCAGTTTTCACCGATTCTTTATCGCTGGCGACTGCTCACGGAGTTGGATGTCACGGACATCATCGGCGGACCTTGCTTCGGGATTTACTGGTGGCTTTGATTTACCACTTCCGTTCTAGGCATCACTAGACTCATCGAAAAGAGACTTATCTCCGGCATTATTTTCCACCGCAAGCAGTAGCTGTCACGGAAATTTAATGCACCCCATACCACTTGTAATTGGCGGAGGACCGTTGAAATGTTCACCGGAGCTTGGCCAATAGTAAACGAGTGTAGGAAGGTGCTGCGGTGCTAGAACTGTGATCCGGCCTGGTGCCTCAGCGTAGCAACTACCGTCTCCTTCCCTACCAGCCCCAGATCGTCGTCCGGCACATAGTCATTGCCAGTCCAGGTTGCGCAGGTGCGACATACCACCTAAGCCCCACGGCTGAGCTCTATCAACCTCCCCCTCCTCCCACGATCCTCACCCCCGCGGACCGTTACCCCCGGTTCACCCGTAGATCAGCTGTTCCTACAATACCACCATCATCACCACTTAACACAGCCCAGCTGCCTTGCGTGAGCTGTCTTATATCTAGTGTCATTAGCCCCAGATCCCAGTTTCCGCACCTTCCTTACCACCGCATTGTTCCACCTCTCCTATCTCACGTGTGTGCCCCAGATTTACCCCTTCTTGCCAACTTCTTTCACTAGGTACATTTCTACCTATAGTGACCCACCCTAGCTCTGCACAAACCTCGTTTGAGTAGGCATACAACGGCTCATTCATGTTTAAGAGAGACCTGTCTGTCGTCGAGCAAACCCTGGCGCCGCTGTCCCCCACCACTACGTCGGCTGCCTCCACCACCTCCAACTCGAATTCCGCCACCACCACCAACTCGTCACCCGGTGGTGTGTTCAACAGTTCCTTTGTCGGCAACGTCCCTTCTACAGTTTTGTTCTTCCTAGCACTTGCGGTTGGGGTGTTTATCGCCTTCCTTTTCGTATTCTTTACCATCCGGTACTTTGTCCGTTCCAAGTATGGTCTTCATGTGTACCCCATCAGTCATAGAAATTTCCTGGCATCATCGTCGCTTCTTACGGGAATACTAGGCACTAGCGGCACCGGTCCTGGAGGTCCTGGCGGTGCTAGTGGCTCCACTGAACCAAGTGGCCCTGGTGATCCTACGGAACCAAACGGCGCCGCCACCACCCACACCAGTAGAAGGGGCACCACTCGTGTCAACGAGGATCTACTAGACCAGCTAGAAGTACTACGGGAATATGCGTCGCGAAGAGGCGACTTATGGGCAGGCCGGCTCCATATGGTTCCAGTATCCCGCAGAAGAAGACGGAGGAGAAGAAGAGGCAGATTCGCCAAGATGAAGAAGCTTACCGATCAAGAGGTAGAAATTCTTTTCCCCAAAAAATCATATTACGACTGGCTCAACGGTGGCAAAGAACGTGATACCGAACACAGAGACGGTGTTCTTCAGGAAGACGAGAAGATGCTCGGTCTTTCGGGTGATTCTGGAATCGCCAACGATATCACCACCACCATAACCTCCAAATCAGGAATCAAGGAAAATGTCAGCCACGATATCGCCTCCATTAATGAACTCACCACCAATAGTACTTCAGAGGCAATAGAAATGGAACAAATACAGCCAGTGGTGGAAGCCGACGAGGTTCCCGATGTAGGATCCAGTGGGTCAAGTGAGCCCAAACAGGAGCATGACCACACAAATGACCTTGCTGATGATCTACACTTTACCTCAGGAACCTGTGCAATCTGTTTGGAAGTGCTAGAGGACGAGGACGAGGTAAGAGGGTTGATCTGTGGCCATGTTTTCCACTCGGCGTGCTTGGATCCCTGGCTTACCAAGAGAAGAGCATGCTGTCCCATGTGTAAACGGGATTACTTGTACAAGAATCCTGCCACGGATGGCGACACTGCCACAACCCCAGGAGAGGCCGTTTCTAACGATGATGGTGCCACCAACAATACGACACTTAATAGTGACGATGAGGATGATCGGATAAGTATCGACCTCGAGGCGTTGCGGGCCGATCCAGCATTACGGGCAATTATTCAAGAATTGGTACCCGTTGAAGAACGAGTACAGATCATATTGAGAGACCCCGAAAATGGGTCGTTAAATTTGGAAGAGCGGGCTACAGAAAGAGCTCTGCAGAAGTATGGCACATTTAAGGCATTTTGGTGGAGACTAATGGGCATCACCAAGCAGGACTTTTTTAATTATTACGTGCTAAAATTCCATCAAGAGTATAGGGACCTGCTTACCCCAGAAGACAACAGTTCGGGAGTGGCAGAAGCGACCGAAGCGGCCCCTGCAACAACACCAGAGTCTGCGGACATTCCTAGTGATGGAGAGACTGCCGCAACTGACCGAGGAGAGGAAGACCAAGCCATTGCCACCCCAAACGCAGCCGATTCGGCTTCACAGCATGAAGCAGAGCAAGCATCCGGTTCTCCCGAGTCATTACAGCGCTATTCAACCCCAGAACCTCAAGATATCGACGATGAGACCAGAAGAAACGTTGTTGAGCAACGTGTATAATTTACGAGACTGTGCAATTAAAGGTGTAGAGGTTTAACGAAATCGCAAAGTAAACAAGTAGAAACAGTAGACCACTCGGGCTGATTAAATGAATTTATAGCTACAAAGAAGGTGCTCTTGATGGATGACTAAGTGGTGGAACTGGTAGTGATGGCGGTGGTGGCTAGCTCCGCGCCCTCAGGGGTCTCGCTAGGGAGCGGGCCACCGCGAACCATTGGCCCTTCGCCAACAGACCCGCTACCCCATAGCATGGATATTCTACCTCGAATTCGTACCCCATATATACCATACTACAGATCATACCCTTCGGCAACACCACAATGCCATATAGTAGATCCAGTTCGATTGCTTTATTCAATCGGAGATTATCTAGGGTGTATTTCCACCCGCGGACTCCCTAAATATTAGTACGGGACCACTAAAGAGAGCTCTGAAACGGGGCCCATATAAAGCCTAAAAGTCCAAGAGAGACTGTAAAAATGCCCCACACCATGTCTAGTGCACCATAGCCTCCCCCAAGGTATGCCCCATATAATATACCGTAACAAAACTCTTACTAAACTCCGGATTCACATCCCTAGCCTTATCCCGTCATGCCGCGAGCCTCCCTCACGATTAGCGAGCCACTTACCAATTCAAAACTCTTCTCAAAAAAATTTTCACCATACAATACAACCACCAAAATGGCTCCTCCGAAGAAAGGTAAAAAGATGGACATCGGGGACTTCCTCGCGGACGATTCGCTTGGAGGTACCTCATGGGCCGATGAGGAAGTTGACTTGAACAGCGTCGGCATCAACGTGGCCACCACCACCGCCGCTCCAATCAGTGGTGGTGGCAGCGGATTTTCTTCCGGTGGCTACGAAAGATCGGGCCAATTCGAAGAAAGAAGAGAGAGAAAGGAATACCCTGTCCCTGACGCCCCTCCATACCGTGCCAGAGTGGCCAACTTGCCATGGGAAGTAGTGGAAGACGAGGTGGCCAGATTCTTGGAAGACCGTATGCAAATCCCTGGTGGTGTTACCGAAGTGAAATTGCCTCTTGACCGTGAAACCGGCAGACCTAGAGGTACCGCTTTTGTCACTTTCAACGAACGTTCGACCTTAGAGGAAGCGTTGAACTTGACCATGGCCGATTTCAACGGCAGAAAGGTATTCGTCAACGTGGCTGCCCCTCAGAACACCGCTTTTGAAGGTGACTGGAGATCAGGAAGAGGCGGTCCATTGGAAGGCAGAGGAGAAGAACCAGAATTGGACTGGGGTGCTGCCAGAGGCCAAGCTTTACCTCCTAGAGAGAGACGTGAAAGACCCGAAGGATTCGAAAGATCAGACAGACCCAGAAGAGAAGAGCCTAACTTGGACTGGGGCTCGGCCAGAAATGTCCGCGCCGAATTGCCTCCTAGAGAGAGACGTGAAAGACCCGAAGGTTTCGAAAGACAAGAAAGACCAGACAGACCCAAGAGAGACGAACCAGACTTGGACTGGGGTGCCGCCAGAGGTCAAACTTTACCACCCAGAGAAAAATCCGACAGACCCGAGAGAACCGAGAGAAGAGCTTTCGACAGACCCAAGAGAGAAGAACCAGAGTTCGACTGGTCCTCCGCCAGAGGACAAACGTTACCTCCAAGAGAAAGAAGCAACAGAACGGAAAGACCAAGAAAGGATGAACCCCAGTTGGACTGGAAGAGGGGCCAAGCCTTGCCTGCCCGTGCCAAGCGTACTACTTCTGCCGGTAAGCCGGAAGAGAAGAAGGAAGACCAACCCAAGCCTCAGAAATCTGCTTTCAGTGTGTTGTCAGTCGAAGGTGACTCCGATGACGAGGAAGAGCAAAAGCCAGCCCCAGCTCAATCAGAAGAATCTACTCCTTTGGAGTCGGCCACCGCCAACTTGTCCATTGATGATCAAAAGGACGCTCAAGGCTGGGAAGTTGTGGGCAAATAAATTATTTTAGCATGTTTATGGCACCTCCGGAGCAACATCCTATTGCCGGCCCAGTGCCTTCCATCTCTATGACAAATCACTCGTCATCGCCCTGTATAGATATTTTCTTCGGTCCTGTGTTAAATTGATGTCTTGACGTAATAGTTAGTAGAGCCCCAAGGTCGTGCGCGACCGACAATCACCCTCTATATCTAGTAGTGACACAGGCCTGAAGATGTTATCATCAGATGACAGAACTGGGCAATATACGAGAGGGTATCAACAGCTACTACTTGATTGACCCGAAGCGTAAGTAGACAGCAAATGACCGTGGACCAGAAGTCCGTGATTACTCTGGCTGGTACCGGCCCATTACTCCCGTTTCCTCAACTAACCTTTAGACACTTATTCAGCTCCAGCCCCTTCCCCGTTGGATAACCTCCTTGAGCTCTATGGACTCGAGCCGGTAGCCAAATCGTTGGCACGGACCAACCCCGATGGCTCCAAAGGAGTCAAGTTGAGAAAATCGTACAAGAATCATATTCAAGACTTGCCTGGAAAGCACCAGATACCTGGCCCCAAAACGCTCCCAGCAGGACTATTGGACCCCATGGTGGCACAAGCACCAGATATTATCAAGGAGATCGACCCAGGAATGTTGCGGGATGCGTTGAAGTTCGAGAAGACCTCCATCAATGGGATTCCCGGCTTTAACACCGCAGACTTAGCCATCAACGACCAGCAAATGTTGATGAGAGGAGACGACATGTCAGAAAATGATGAGTACTCGAGAAAAGGCAAGAGAAAGAAGAATTTCCAAGGAAATGGCGATATCAAGAGACAACATGTATGATCCAACAGATTGCACCAGTGTATTTCTACTTTATTAGCCTCGTCAAGAATGACAAAACTACAGAACATCCAGCGAATATCGCTAATAGCGCCAAAAAAAGCCATGGTAAATAAGACCAATAAAACCATGTGCTATCAAACGGAACGCCTTTGCCCTCATGGTGCATGATTTTGAGCCTAATTTCGATCAAGATTCGATTTCAAACCTCACTACTACACCAAGACCCCTCTGCTATTTCACCAGTCACTACATTCAGTCAACAGGGACTACTCAGACTGCACCAGCCAAATATTTTAACGGATTAAATAAATATCTAATTATAATAGCATACATAATATACAGAACCCAGAAGAATTCTCACTTAATCTAAGAAGAATTACTGTCGGGTCATTTGGGTGTCAGCTCGCAATTCGGACACCTCAGTGAATTGGACGTACCTCTTGAGAGGTCGTAACGGCCTATTGATCAATGTTTTTGATCGTCTTTTTTTGATGGACAATTTGTTTCTCAACAATTTACCCGAATGGCTCAACAAGGCCTTAATAACCATTTTTTGCATCAATTTCGATACCTCCAAAAACGACAATATTCGTCGTTCAATCGAGAACGCAGGCAAATGAATAGAGAAGTCCTGAACATTTAATAATCGTTTGTATCCTTTGTTGAGACTGATGGAAATCAGGAGCGAAATCGGATGAAGTTTGAAAGAAACAAAGCTGAAAAATTTCTTCGACCGCTCCACCATTTTATCAATTTGATCATTAAACTCGTGTTCAACAGATTGAGACGAAGACGATGCTTGAGAGAAATTCCGAGAAAGTCGCTTCTTGGCCGAAGGTAATTTCTTCCGCGAGGTCTCCGAGTTTGAGTCGATGGTCTTATCATCAAATTTTACTTTCGAAGGTTGCTCAAATTGGTCGCGTGTTTCCGTTTCATATCCCAGTTCCTTATTGGCTCCATCACCAGATTCAACATCTTCATCACCAGAATCTTCATTGCTTTCTCCGTTTGCTCCGTGAACAACGGTTAATAATGGACTCTCTTCTATTCCAGTATCCGATCCAAAGATAAATAGCATTAATTTCTTGCCTGTGATTTCATCAATTTTGAGTTTAAGTGGTTGTGACTTAATCTCGACGTTCTCGATGATTTTGATGCCTCCTATTGGTTTGTTCATAGTCCAGTCTAACGCAATTAGATTACGCTGTTGGGCATTTTCCGCATGTAACGGTTCTAAAAATTCTTGGTATCGAGCATTCTTAATGAGATTGAAACCTTGGATCATTCCAACTTCTAGCTTATTGTCGTTGGAGCCATCTTCATTGATAGTTCGTCTATAATTACCTTGGGCCAAAGCGATATCCAAGATTGGTGTCCGGTCATCTTCCAACATATGAAGAATAATTTCGTCCGCTTTGAAATACCAATTGGCCTTGGGTTTTGAAGATGAAACGTTGAAATCACCTGTCAAGATTGTTTGCATCATCAAGTAAATCTCAGTAACCACTTCGCTGGTTTCCATATTTAACAGCAAGAAGTCATTTAATTCCTCGTTCGACATATTGTTCTGTCGGAAGCCATAGTTAAGCATAAGCTTTTTTATAACGTTGTGATAATTATGAAGTTCTTTCAACCGGGAATGAAGCAAAGAAAGATCTTGGAAATCGATGGAGAACTTTAGTTTCTCCAACTTTTCACTTATCTCTTTACTCATAGGCTCAGCATAAAATATAAGACTGAGAATAATCACATAGAGCGTGAAATATTGCTTCGATGTCGACGAAATGATAAGCTTGGGGAAGTCAACGAAAAGACGGTCCACGGGACCTGAATTGGTATTATTATTCGTAGAAGACTCGGGACTAGTATTTCCTGAATCCCCATTTTCGTCTTCTAAATCTTCAGTTCCTTCCGTTATGGTTCCGGCCAAAGGTTTCATTTTCTCATACATTATCATCAATGATGTCTTCTCAACCAACAAGCTGTCTTCCCCAGCCCAGGAGCCGTTTTTGCAGATCTCAATGCCCAACCATGGGGGCCACTTGGTCTTCGACCCATAATGATTCTTACTAAGAATCAAAAGATCGTCATTCAATAGATCCTCTTTGTGTAAGACAAATATATTGGCATGTTTCATTATTACACCAAATCTGGTGGATACCTCAGGCGAATCTTCGGCTGCACGGTTGTCCATCTTGTTTATCACAGAGACAATCTTGGAGTCAATTTTTGGTGTAGCAATCAAGACCACTGAGTTCGGTTCATCATCACTTTGTAATTGAATTTGGGGAGATATGATTTCGATTCTGTAATCCTCAGAAATGCCTTGAAATTCAGGCACTTCTCGAAGAATCTCGTCAAATTTCTTCATCCTACCAGAACTAGAGAGACCTGTAGTATGGGTTTCACTGTAATTTGTAGAACGAGACACATTGCTCCTAAATCCACTGGACATACTTTGCAAATCGTCATCGGTCAGACCAGAATGCATAATTTCTTCCAACGCTGCAATCGACTCATAAGAAGTATATTTAGCCAAAAACTTTTTGAGTTGGCCAAAGTGAATGTACTTGAGAAATAAGTTTCTATTGTGAAAGTTCCACTTGAGAAGCATATTGATAAGGATAAATTTGTTATTGAATTTTTCAGATTTTTCATTTGTAGGCGGAGTCCTCGATTGAGGTTTGAAAATGGCGATGTCGGAATCCGATGAGCTGGGGTCGGGAGATGGTAACGAATGCTCTGGTCTAGTTATAACCTCATCTCTGCTTTCTTCAGAATCGTTTCTGAGTGACATTAATGACACCTTGGTCGCAGATGCCTTTCTTTGAGCACCACTCCATTTCTGTTCATTTCGCTTGATTTCATCTCGTAAGAACTCAATTCTTTTCTCGATTGCTTCTACGGGAACTTTCTTCCTTTTATTTTTCTTCAATTGTTCCTCTAAATCATTGATTCTTTCTTGAAGCGACTCAATTTGAGGATGAAATACGTTTTTAGAATTCAAAGAGCAGCTATGAGTTTCTTTGTTTCCAAACTCTTGTTCGGCATCATCTTTCGGCGAAGTGGTGTCCCTGACATACGAAAATCTCCGAGAATACATCAAAGGGAAAATGCTAAAATTCCGAGGAGAATTCTTCAAAGATAACGAGAATGCCTCTTCGAAATCCTGTATGTCAAACCATCTCATATCATGATCAAAAATCTTGTACTTGTTTACTTCGTCATCGTCCAGCAACGGCTTCGAATGGTCGCCATAGATATCTTGATTGAAAACACAGTTGATTACTCTTAAGTCAATTCTTGAAAGGTGAACTTCTCCAACATTGAATTTCATTTTCATCAGCTTTTGGGTACGAGCCAATCCCTCATGAACCTGAATTACCGACTCTTTCCGCTGGTGCAAATCAACAGAAAACGTATCTACCATGGCCCTAATACCAGAAAATTCCACCTTATCGTTATCTTTGGAAATAGTCTCGTCTTTGTAAATATGAGACAAAAATAACGATCCGAAAGTGAATTGAAACTTATTGCTGTACAATAATTGAGAGAACTTCTGTGTCTTTTTGATCTCGCCAAACATGTTTCCTCGTCTTATAGGAAGAGACATATTTCCCGAGAACAATTTCCACCACTTGAAGAATTGAATGAATACCCCTGGGTTGAGATGGATGGAGTTATAGCTGGATTCGGTGTTGGAATTGAAGGAGATGGCCATATGAATAAACTCACTTCTAAATCCGCGGTATGAATCATGGTCTTCATGTGTGTAGTCTGGGTTAAACAATCTGACGTCATAATGAGGCTTACATTCGGAGGTCCTATTGCCGTTTTTGTCTTTTCTCTCAAGCAAGAATCCCACTCTAAAATGAACACCTCCACTTAGATTCACAACATTTTTTTCAAGTACATCTGCGGGATCAATGAATGGTTTAACATCGTCGTTATGGTCTTGAAGATAATAACCATAGCACGAGGTAATGAACCTGGAAGACTTGGGGAGATATATTGCCTTCGAGCTTTCGCGGGTCCAACTAACCAATGGGTACGCCAAATAATTGGGAATATACCAAGATACGTTTTGCGATTCAATATCGAAAAGCAGTCGAGAATCGTCATGCTGATTAATCTTCCATACAACATCCTTCCGAAATGCTAAGACGAATCCTGAAGAAGTTTCAAATAAATCGTAAGGATCTGTGGACCCTTTGAACGCCACTTCCAAGCTGTTCTTGACGTGGATTTCACATTTTCCATGCATGATGTAGCGAATTTTATCCCAGAATCCGAGCTTGACTGAAGGATCCACTGGCGGCTTTGAAAATTGGTCGAAATTGAGCATCGCCTGTTGGATCCCAAATTGAAGAGATTGACCCCACACAAATCGACTGGGAGAGTTGGAGTCAAACTCGCAGTACAAATCATGATATAACTTCACTGTGGATAATGATTTCCCCACTGTGACCGAGTAAAACTTGTCCTGTTCGATATTTTTAACATGCAATGCAAGCGGCACATTTTTATGCCTAACATGTTCCTTGGCCGTGATGAGTTCTTCGGTGATAATGAGATGGCCCTTCAACAGGAGACAAGGGTTTTCTGAGCCAGTATTCTCGGGAACATAGAGAATTGGTAATGGATAGTCCCGCAAGTGCATTCTTAACTCGTCCAATTTCATGTCAATAAATGTAGGCACGTTCAAAGAATACTTGGTATCAAAAGGCACCCCTTGGCCAAGATCGTGAATAAATTGTGGAACCAGATCGAGACTGAATTGTGGTTTTCGTACCTTCAAGTCTAGTTTCTTCATGATAATAAGCAAAAGTGGTGCAGCTGCCGGATACGTCACCACTCCCTCATTGAACAGGCTAGGAAGCAAGGCTTCATTACCAAACAAATGCTTTTTATTCTCGATAATTTCACTCTTTAACTCCGCCTTATAGACCTTGACTTTTCGAATCCAAGATTTGGAAAAATGATGGTACAAATTCTCCCGCTGGTGATCCGAATCTTCAGCATTGGCTCTAGATTCGAATAAACTCTCCTGTTCTAGTCTTTTCCTCTGTTCTACCAATCCTAATTGGTAGATCATATTAAGCTCACTTTCAAAAGGGTCATCCTCCATACTAAATACCAATTTATTTGACCGGATTCGTACGTCGGGCATTTTGATGGTTTTGGTTTCCTTGGGATTGATGATCTTATGACGAGTGCTTGATTCTTGAAGTAAACATCTCAAAGTGTATTTCATAACCTTAATGGCTCCAGAAAGATTATCAAAGAGCTTATGAACCATGAATGCATGAGGCTGGATAAACCTGATTGATTCGGTATTTACATCTACCATATTTGTCGAAGAAGGATCATTGACCACCACTGTAAGATTATCTGTGCACAAGATCCTGGCCCAATGGTTTTTAAGCGATGGGGATTCCGTTAATACTCTCAAAAATTCATTATAGAACGTAACAATACCGCTTTCAAACATTAAAAGCGTACGAACAATCTGAATTTTTGCCTTGAAATCATGTCCCAACTGCGCTAAGATGTTAATATCGTTAATTTCGTAGTCAACCGTTAATAGATCCTTTAATGACTTAGTATGAGACGGCTCTGGAGTCATTGACGGGTCGCTATACTTTCTAAGATCACTGCGGAGTTTGGAGTACATTTCCCTAATCGGTACCACCATGAATTCTCTTAACAAATAGATCGATCCCACTAATACAAATATCTTGTACCTATCGAAGCTGACCTTAAGACTGTCGGTTTTTATGTCGGTTTTCAACTGGTGTTGATGCATGTCATTCTCGATCGCTCTCATACTAAATTCAATGGATGGAAGATTTATCAAATTAGACTGCTTGGTGTCTTTGCCTTGTAAATTCATGTACATCGAGATAATGAGGTTATTGATGTTGGAATGGATCGACCAATATTGTGAGTGGTTGAACGAAGGGGTTAATGTTTCCAGCGATGAAGTAGACGAAGGATTCACCGTGATGAAATCATCCGAACCAGAATCGTGCGAGGATTCTATATCATTGTTATTGAGCACCACTGAAACATCTTGAACAGCCAATTTGGTGTACCTTAAACCGTGATGGTCTTTAGTTAAATCAGTCTCAAAATCTTCTCCATCCATCTGGGTAAGTAATTCTTTCGGCATCAAAACCGATCTTGAACCAATCAAAACCTTAACTGATGATAGCTTTAACTCACAAGACAAAACCCACGATGGAAGGTACTGAAACAATTTTTGTTCCAAGCAAGGCCTAGTACTGGGGGTGGAGGGGATATTGACAAACCTTTGGCGATAAAGGCGAATTTCATTGTTCAAAAATTCATTAAGTACACCTATGCTCAAGTCCTTCTCTGCCATTCCCATTATATCCTTGAGGAAGCTATTGATCCCACGGAGAACATCCAATTTTGTAAGGTCCACCACTAATTCCTTGACATCGGTAACACATCTAAATCTAAGGTTTTTGAGAATTTCAAACTTAAAGTCCAATTGCAGTACGCTGGCTACATTGTGATTGATGAGCTCTTCACTTCTTGTGCGATCGGGACCAAAAGCTCGCTCAAAGTACCTGATAGAAGGACTAAGTATTTGGCAGTTGGAGTCGTAATCCCTGGCATCGGTGGTTAAAAGATGAAAATCCAAAAGTGAGTATGAAAAGTTAAGCAACTGAGTTTTGTGATTGGGACGATCATAATGTCTTAGAATTGTACGGGGTTGTTCCACAATGAATTTGATATCGACTCTTGGATAAAATTCAATTAAAAGATTAACAATGTGTTCTCGAAAATATGATCCTTGTGACCTAGTCCTAGCGTTTTCGGTTACTGTAACATCACACGAGCCATCTGATTCTGACTCTTCTGAATATTTATGCTTAGATTTTGCTTTCGAGGATTGCTGTTTCAATTTGATCAATTTGGTAAATTTCTTAATCAACACTATATTGTAGAAGAGTTCACTAACTTGACGAGTGTCCAAGTCTAAAATGGGGCTCGAAACAGATGCGAAAAACTCCAACACACAGTTCTTAAACCCATCGCCCCTGACTAAATGATCAAGCAAGTTGGTCTTATAGGTAAACGACCAATTTGGTAGGTTTAAAATTTCGTCTGATTCCTTACCAATATTTCCGTTTTGAACAGGAACCAACTTTGAGAAATGCAATTTAAGAAGCTGCACTGATGACACCATATGGAGTGGACTGTCTACTAGTGGATCAAATAAGAGTTCGAACCCTGCTGCATCCTTGCGGAGTTTTGAAAAATTAAAAAATGATGATTTTATCGTCAAATCGAGCGATGTTTTGGGAGCATCGCATGCAAAGTAATGATCAATGTCCTGATTATCCATTATTGTAGCAAAAGGGATTTGGTTGAGTTTTACATTTTCAAGATGAACGGACACTTCCGAGATTGTCTGGTGAATCTTATTGTGTAAGCGGATCAGGCCAGCTAACCGCTTTTTAGGAGAAATCGGGTGCAGTTCTTTGTTGTCATCAATATTGTGAGTTTCCACAAATTTCTTCGAGTCAGATGGTTTATTCTCTGGTGCCAAATTTCCTTGGTCAAAGTATTCCTGTTTGATAAATTTGAGGAAGAAATGCTTGACAATATTGAAAGCCAGGACATTTAATTCGTTCAAGAAGATCCGCGGACTCAAGTCTTCAATCATCCCATTTTCTAGGTTTACCAGCACTTTGCATTGGACTTTGAAGCCTACTAGAGAAATAGGACTGCAGTCATGGATATGTTGGTGTACGTTATTAAGGATAAAGGTGGAGTCGAAATTTAATCTGTGGAGGTATCTCTTGCTATAGCGGGAGCCTAAAGTGAACTTGGCGTATTCAATGGCCACCTGGTGAATTTCATTGAAATGGACGGAGAAATTCCGAAGCTCGAGGTCCACGGCCGGGAAATGCGATACAAAGAACCGAACAACCCATCGTTTGAAGGTTTGTTTGGGAAATATGAAGAATCGGTCGCTCTCCTCGGGTCTTTCCGAAGTTGTTTTTACCCGAGATTCGGTGGTTCTTATGATTTTGACGGTCAAGTCATCGATAATAATCTTCCTGGAGTTTCCCCATAGTCTAAACCTCACCGAAGATACCAGAAACGATGCTTTCTTCGAGGAATACGAAATCCCATTAAACAGAATACCATTGTTGATGGTCAACGACTTCAAATGGAATCCCGTCACTAAGTATATCACGTACCAAACCACCAACCATGATACAATAATAAATGCAAGATAATACCCGATAGAGGGCATATTCAATATGGCAGGAGCCAGGTCAGGAAGTGATAAGTGCCAATGGCGATAAAACTAGGCGAGTTGGATGTTTGTCAGGCGGGTTGGCGATAATATGGTGGAACAAAGCAATGAGTGGATATTGTTCGGAATTGCTGCGGTGCTGGTGAAGGACAAACGGAACTCGGGTAGGAGAAAACGTCGAGAAAATCCAGACCGGAAGCAGAATGGTGCACTCTCGAGGGGTAACGAGGGATGTTTCGGCACCAACAGTCGATTGTGGAGCGATTTGGGGGATGTGGTAGAACGCCGGTGTCCGAATAGTGGTGATAGCTACGGAGGGCTGCTTACGTAAAGGCAGCTTACATAAGTGGTAATTCGTCAGTGGGTTCGGGCTAGTTATTTTGAGCAAAGGTAAACAAAGACCGCATGCAAAAGATGCATGCAATAGATGCACCGCTGCATGACGTCGCGATTTACGGGATGGAGGGGAACGTCCTCACGTGTTTTTAGTTAGGGCTCGCGCCCTGGGACCGGCGTGCCGCCATGGTGGACGCACTACACAAGTGACCGAGCCTCTGCTAGCACTGATACCGTTGCTGTTGCGCACGTGATTACTGCGGCGTCCTCACCATGCCCCAATCGGGATGCTCGCTCTGTGCACCGGCCCAGGATGGTGAAAATTTTTAGTTACTTATTCTCAGTCTTTTTGTTCTAGCTACATCATCATCAAAAGTATGTAAAGACAAACACGATAGTGTGACGGCAGTGGAGCCGGTGATTCAAGACAGTTATGGTGGTGGTATTATTGGAATAGTTTGACCCATTCAGTTTGGCCCGTTTATCCACCGAGTAGTCCAGCAAACCCTCATCTTCAAACCACTGGAAGTGATGAAAAAGTCCACCCAGAACCGGCACAGGACCATTGAAATTGAAACCAAGGATTGCCAGTAAAGGGCGATCTATCCCGCAGAATCGGGAAGTCAGTCATCACCGCAAACTGTCACGGCTAACCTCCTTACACTCATCGAGTCCCGATGACCCTCGACCCATTACTAACCTTTTAGTGGCTGCTTCTGTCCCTCACCCAAAGATTGTCAAAAAGTACACCAAGAAGTTCAAGAGACACCACTCCGACAGATACCACCGTGTCTCTGAAAACTGGAGAAAGCAAAAGGGTATTGACTCTTGTGTCAGAAGAAGATTCAGAGGTACCATCGAACAACCAAACATCGGTTATGGTTCCAACAAGAAGACCAGACACTTGATGCCATCCGGCCACAAGGCTTACTTGGTCAAGAACCTCAAGGACTTGGACGCTTTGTTGATGCACACCAAGACCTACGCTGCTGAAATTGCCCACAACATTTCCGCCAAGAACAGAGTCATCATTGTTGCTAAGGCTAAGAAGATGGGTGTTAAGGTCACCAACCCTAAGGGTAGAGTTGCTTTGGAAGCTTAATTGTGAGGACACATAATAAATGTACATTTACGTGTTAACTAGTAGAGTGTAGTAGAGGGCCATTAGTTTCGGCAAGGTACTAGGAAAGAGTGAAAAATTACACCGTTTAGCTTATTATCGTACATATTCGCTTTCTAACTAATCCCTATTTTAACCTATCATCTTTTTCTTAACGATCCAGAAACAGCAATGGTGCTTGTTTCGAGATGGTGATGCTTTTTGATCTTATACCCAAGATCGCTGACGCCGTTTTCATCAAGTTTCACATCCGGAACGCTTTTGAGTACCCTGATTTTTGAGTCAAGCAACGACTTCTTGTGTGATTCCTTGATGGAAGAACTTGACGAGTGAGGTTGTGACCCATAGTGCTCGTTCTTGGGGGATTCTTCCACATCTGGCTCTCCTCTGTACTCGCATTCTTTAGCGGACTCTTCGACCGCCGGCAATACTTCTTTGGCACCGCCCGCGTCCAGTTCGTCCGTCTCCTTTATTGGCTCAGCAATATCCAACAAGGAACGGGACTTCGAATGGCTAGAGGAGTCGTCGTGGTTGGAGTGCAATTGGAACACCCCGTGGTCGAAATCGCCGCTGCCTTGTCTGGGACTATTGAACGAGGTATCATCTTTCTTTGACTTGATGGAGCCATGGGTCAACGACGAAGCCGACCGGATCGAACAGTTATCATCATCCTTATTGTTATTGCTATTGTTGGCAGCAGCAGCAGCAGCAACAGCCCCTCCCAAATCAAGCATACTTCTAAACGGAGTATGCAAGTCTGTATCTTCTTGTCCCACAGTGGGTCTTCTTGAAGGTGCTTGCGAGTTGGCCAACGATGCTGAGCTCGAATTCAGCGCCAACACCGGAATATTCTGGCCAGTTCCTGGCAACACAAAAGGATTTACCAATTGGTCTGGGTGTTCGTATATGCACATCTCCAAGGTTTGGAACCATGGATCGTTAAACAACATCTCTAAATCATATCTTCTGTCGATGTTTGGGTCACATAACTTCCAAGCAACACGAGAAGCACCGGTAGATTGAAATTGGCTGGCCCATTTGAACTCGGAGCCTGGTCCTTTAGAGTAGTCCTGGTTATTCTTAAACACCGGGTGGTCTTGCGAGAACCGGTCGTGGTTGAATTTATAGTCTCTATAGCTATGGTCATTAGGAGAAGCCACTTGGAAGGGAACCCCACAGTACACCACACAGAAAAGCAACATTCCCAATCCCCAGTGGTCCATTTTAAACATGTCATAAGCAAGGGCTTTCGCTTCCGTGTGCGATTTCTCCTTGAGGAGCATTACCTCAGGTGGAGTGTACGGTGGAGACCCCACGTATGAACTTGATTTCTTCATGGGCGACGTAAAGTCACCCGGAGTAAGGTGGCCGTAATCACTAACACCAAAATCACACAATTTAGCCATTCCATTAGCGTCTAGCAACACATTTTCGGGCTTTAGATCACGGTGCACGATGTCCATGTCGTGCAATGCCTTCAACCCGTATGCTACCTGCTTAAATATACAGTATCTTTCGTTCAAGGTGGTTCTTTTCCATCCCGATTTGATCACAGTACCGAATAAATCGCCTCCGGGACAATATTCCATGACAAACCCCCAGCCCCGGGTCAAGTTGTGATGTGACTGGATTCGCACGATTCCGTACATGTCAATGACATGTCTGGAGGTACTGGCCTTCATAGAAATAACAAACTCTTTGGACACCCGCTTGTAGAAGTCCTCGTCGGTTTCTTTGGTCAACAAGTTGAATTTTTTCAAGGCATAGATCGCCTTTTTCTGGCGGAGGGCATTTATGGTCCGAACATCAGACGAGCCTCCATCCCCCAATTTCTTGGCCGTGGCATCAATTTCAAAGTCATCCACAAGATTGATGTGGTCCTGTTGGTATTCCTTGGGCAAGTAGTCATTGGGGTCGGCCACAGGGTTGGCCAACACTCGGGCGCCATCTTCGCCTCCCGACAAATAGAACGAGGTGTTCTTGGGCATCTGCAGACTGGGGGTCTTGTTGATTCCGTAGGGGTTGTACACGATCTTCTCTCCGTGGACCTGGGCCGGCGACGGCAGCAGGCTGGGGGGCGGGGCCCGGTAGGACGCTCTGGCGGCGTTCTTGTTGTTGATAGAGTGGAGGTGGGCCACGGTCTCGGCCTTGGAGAGCTTTTTGGGTTCCTTGAGCAGCCCACTGGTGGTGGACAATGCGTTGCCGTGGCCAGGCAACCGATTGAATACGTTTGGATGGTGGTGGGTGGGGTCCGAGTTGAAGCCCGGACGGGGCGAATGGAACGAGTTGTGTCTCTTCAACGAAAGGAAGCTGGGGGTCCGGGACACCGAATCGTGGGGGTCTCTGGAGGAAAACGACGGCGAGTTGTGGGTCTTGGGCAGGCCAGCGGCACTGTGGGAGTTGTGACTTGCGGTGGAGGACGATATCGGTGATCCGTGACGGAAGATCTTGCTGAGGGTCGAATGGCTGGAGCCGCTGGAGCCAGGCTCTTGCGGCGTATCACCATCACTGCTCTTGAAGAGATTCTTGAGGTGATGGTGGTTCTTATCACTGGAGAGCTTCATGGGGTACAGCACGCCAACAGGCCAGGACGAGATTGGATGGGATTAATGGACGGGAAGCACTATTTGCAGTGAATATGTGGGGAAAAAAACTGATATCAAGTTGAAAGTTTATTGATGGGCAAAACGTGCAGAGCAGTTTCCCCGGTAAATTGAATTCGGAAAGATTAGCACCGATAACCAGGTATTCTGCTCCTGAAACTTTTGTCTATTTCGATGAGACACGGGGACAATTAAACGTTGGGGAGCGTGACTGCGAGAGGGATTGCGACGGAGATTGGGGAGCAATGTCAGTGGTGTCAGGATGCGGGACAAACGGAGCGACACGAGATAACTGGAAGGTGGGCAAAATTCCACGGTAGGTCGGGTGGCAAGGAGCGGTGGACAGTGGGGGCGGGTTGGTGGAGAGGTGGAGAGGCAGGGATTTGCATGGGAAAATTGGAGATACGAGGCAGCTTAAGTAAGAGGGGCCATGGTGCAGTATGGCCGCACCGACGGCAGATGTTGGGAGATGTATGCGAAGCTTCGGTGCCAAGACGGTGCTGAGGAAGGTGGTACGGCGAGTACGGCGGGGACACCGGAGCCCTGACGTGCGGGCTAGCGAGATGGGCCGGCGCACCGCGACAATTAGGGGCCAGTGCCAAGGCCAGGTGATGGGCCGGGCCCATGGGGTTGGGTGCTGGTGCGTTCTCCATGGTGACAGTCACTGTGTCAAAGTCACCATGGAGAACCGTCATCAAGGGTGCCACCATCTGGTGCCATCTGGTGTGCCGTTGGTGGCTATGACAATAACCACAACAGCTGTCACGGAACGGTCTCGGTGGGCCCGAAGCAGCAACCCCGAGCGCTCGGCGACTTAACACCGCGGAACCAGGTTGCGCCATAGTGACACCAGGCCCACCCAGCGAAACCGGCCCATCCACCATCGTTCACCGCCGTTGGTGATGACGCTGGGGTACCGCCCGATTGTTGGTTTCAACCGTCCCTTTGGCGGTGGTGGCATTGTCTTATTGTCGGGGTGGTTGGCCATGGCAAAGGCCGCGGTGGTACTGGGGATTTTCTAGGGCTCCAGGCAGGCCAGTCTTTATAAGTTTATAATAGGGCTGAGCTGTGATTGACGGCGGTGACAATACGCCACCCTTGCCAAGCTTTGGTCACAGGGTATTTGGGGCCTGACATAAACACGAATTGCATCCACACCGACGGCTGCCCCAGCCCAGAGCAATCATGGCGGTGGAGGCACCAGGCCCATGGGGCCGGCGGTTTCGTGGGGTGGCTGCAACTGCCATTACATAAGCGGCCCTGTTCCAGAAGGGTTCCATCGGGGCTGGCGGCGTGGAACCCCAGTTTACGCCTAGCCGTTTACCACACTAGTCTGCCAGTAGCCCCACTACGAATGGAGAGACCCCTAACTATGGCCAGACACGCTGGTGGTGCAAGTGATCACCGCCTACACTATTCGGGAGAATATTCTAGTTAAATAAAACAGTACTTATTAATAATTAAAAGGGTATCGACACAGTGACTCATTAACAATAAACGGATGTACGCCAGAGGTGCTGTCTCTCAATGGACAGCAGTACCGTGTCACCAGCTATGGTAGGGGAGGCCCCTCGAGTGTAGGTATCTCGTGGTATTAAAACATACAGACGCAAAGTTACCCCTTAAACACTCTCTTCGTCGGACGCCTTGTGGTTTCTCTTGATCTTGAAGAATCTGATGCCGCCGCTGTTTTCGTCCTTTGGCTCTGCTGGCGCCGATCTGGTGAACGACGACTCGTCGCCCTCCGCACCCACGGCCGCTGGAGCCACAGGAGCGTCTTGGTACTGGTTGTTGTTGTTGTAGGCGTTGACGTTGGCCATGTGCTTCTTGTAGGAAGAAACAATCTTGGCGGAGAAGGTGTTAATCCACACAATTGCCAAACACACGAGCGAGGTCCACAAGATGGCCATGGACTTGATACCCACATGGGCATCGAGCAGCTGGGCGTGGAAAGCGTTTCTGGCCAAAACAACCACTGCGGTTTGGAAGGCACAGGTGGCAGCAAGGAACAACAACCCCAATGTCACCAAAAACACAAACGTCTTGTGGGTGACCAAGAAGAATCCCAAAATGAAACTAACTCCGGCAAGTCCCAATGCCATGAGGGTGAAGGCAAACGCAAATCTCGACAAGTAGTAGTAGGTGGATCTGTTCTTGACAAAGTCTGAGGGCACATTGTCAGAAGTAAGGAAGTTGTCCTGAGGAGAAATAGGGTAGGCAGGGCCCGAACGACACGATGAAAGTCCAGGATATTCACAAACACCCCAGAAAGTCCAGGCTCCTTGGGTAGGAGCGCCAGCAATGTCGGATGTGTCGGCACGAATCCAGTAGAACTTGTTCATGGGCGAGTGTTTGGAGGACCCGGACAACACGGTAAAAATAAGGAGGAGGACGGTACCCGCCAAAAAAATCTGGTTTAAAACCCCGTTGATAAGCTTCATGGTCGATGGATGGGGACGTCAGGTGCAGGCGAGAAGTTTCAAAAGTGATGTGATGAAGCAAATAGCTGGTTTCTTAAATCCCAATAGCCAAAGGGAAAAATCCTGGAATAGGGAAAGTCGAGTGGTTATATTTTAAACAGCGAAATTATGAGACTTTTTTTTTCCGTTGGAAAGTGTGCTTATGTCATTGTTCGGGGTATTTTGGTTGCTTCCTATTTCAGATTTAATATGGCCCCGTCGGGCTTCCTGCGGTCCTGTCTGGCTACTAACCGTCGCCTGGAGGCCAATGGTGGGACACCGGCCTGTTCCATGCATTGGGGGACTGGCAAGGTGGGTTTCTATAGCCATTGACCCTCGGCTGGGGTTCTATGGCATAGCAAGCGGTGTTTATGTTTAACCGCAGAGAGGCTGTTATCATGCAGACACTGGTCAACCACCTGCCTGTTTCGGGGACGGGCGCATGACGTTGTATTTACATTTCTCCTAACCGGGCCATGATGGGAGGCGTGGAGACGGCTGAAAACAGACGATCCTGTCCCGTTTGGGAGCATCGCACCCTTATCACGTGGGTGGCCCCCATGCGGGACCTATTTCCGGGTGCTACCAATGGGTGGTACCGGTCTCGACTCTTATTGTTGCTGTGACCCATACTATGCCCCTTTGTGCTACAGTTGCTAGCGACCCCCCGGAAGTCACATGGGGTGCCGGTGAGGAGGGTCACTGCCGGTCACTCCCTAGGGATATTGCTTCTGTGCGTCTGCTGTTTGTGGTGCTCATAATCATTTCATGTATTCTACTACATAACTGTTCCTTCCTCGTCATCTCCCCATTTGGTACACCATCCATACCAGGTTCTCTTGAGACACTTCTTGCCGGGTTCCTCGGGTGGCTCTGCACTGGCGCTGCTCGTGGTCGTACTTGTGGGTTTCACCGTATTTTCATATTTGTTTGTCTTCGTAGCAGTGCTCTTACCAGTGGTGCCAGCACTACCGTCGCTACCGTCACTACGGGAGGTGCTATGGCTGCGGGAGCTGCTGGTCTTGGGCCGGGGCTTGAGTGGGTTGGGCAACTTTGGCTCATCCTTCTCGTCGTCGTCATGGCTGGTAAACCGCCAATTGAAACAGTCTCGGCACGGTGGTTGTTCTTCACAAGGCGCCGTCTCGTTGTAGGTAAGAATGATATCATCAATCACCGTATGGATCCGGTGATTCAATAAATTCACCCTCCAGCCCTTGTCGGTGACCACATCATACACACACTGGAACCCTGTATGGCACGCTGTTTCCATGGCATAACCGGCCACGTTGCACAGGCTCGACGCTCCGTTGCACACTCCCATATAGATGGGATCAGCGGTGTTTCCTATATGCCAAATGTTCTCGCGATATTTGGGCAATCCTGGTGGTTGAGGCAAATGTAATCTCTTGCTGGCTAGCATCTCTCCCGGCGCCTCAAATGCCACCGCAGGAACTCCGTATGTTCTACCTAAAAGCGACGCCAATGCTCCTCCCAACGAATGACCTGTCACCCAAATGTTATGCTTGTCGGGAGGGTACAACGCCGTGACGTTGTTGTACAAATCAAGCGTTGCCTGGTAATATTTGTCTTCTTTGATCAATTCCTTCTCCAAACAATCCTGGTTACACGTATATGTCTTTTCGTAGCAGTCACACACTGTAGTCCACAAGTAGCTCACCCGAGCACAGCAACAGGAAAATAATAAATTATCGTTCGCCTTGTCATTTCCTGAGGTTTCTTCGGGCCCCGTTCCTGGTAATCCTGCACCAGAAGTGCCCTTGATCCCTACAACCACCGTCTTGTTGTCCTCGCTGACAAATATATGTCCCCGTAATCCCACGTCTTCCCATCCGAAATTAATATCGTCATTGGCCTCGTCAGGGGTCCATCCGCCCACATCGATCCAGTCCAGCCGTTTCTTCTCGTCATCATCCTTGGGGAATCGCACGTAGGCATTAGACGATACTGTAGCCAACGACACGATGGTGTCTTTGTCGTTAATGTCGGGGATCTCGATTTCAGTTTCATCGTCCCATTCTAGATTGATCTTGCTTAATATGCCTGGATTTCCCTTTACCCGCAACGAATACGACAAGTAAGACTCGATAAATCCTGGTGTATGCCTTTCCTTTAATCGTTTCACCACTCCCTTCTCCGCTGATCGCTTGATGGGCAATTTGATCTCAAACGGATTCTTTCCACGATGCACTTCAGGCCAGTCTAGCTGGTTATACACAGAATTCAAGTCTTCTGTATCGACCTGTTCGCGCTTGTCAAGCATATCAACCAACCCTTGAAAATGGGGCCGGTTTCTGTCAAGGTATGATGGCGTAATGTCCAATCGCCGATGCACTTTGAACTCGCTCCCTAGTCCATGATGGTATATATGCTGAAGTCGGAACGTATTGGAATCCTGGGCAGAAGTGTGCACTTCGGCTAACTGTTCCACATCCTGTGGGAATACGGCCTCCTGCTTAACCTCCCAGCGGCTGGAGTAGAACCGGTCCCAGATCATAAACGTTGCCACGACGGCAGTAAGAAACATCACCAAACGCCGCCAGAAAGGTGAGGGAGTTGCATGTTTGGGTATATGAGCACCACGGTCAAAATGACCGCGCCACGTCTTCTTGTCTGTCATTATATCGTTGCTAAATAGCGAAAGGATAGATCCTTATCTAGGGTCACAAGTTGATAGCGCGGTCATTATAGTGGTATAGTAGGTTGTATGCAGTACAACGTGCGCAGTGGCGCTCGACCCTGCTTATGTAATCGTGGCATTCAATACACTCTACCCAGCTAATAATTATTTGAAGGACAAAATTGTATTACACACAGAAAAGGTACTCCCTCAGAATCACTTCTAAGAGTTGTTTGGATTGCTGTTCTAGTATTTATCGTATTATTTATCGTATTATTTTTCTGTATCAGTCTAAGTAATTTACAGTGAGTTTCAGCTCCGGAGGATCCAAAAGGAAGTGTCTCAGAGACACCACACGGATGTCACGAACCATCTTGACCTCGGACTGGCCCGTCGCCTCGAGCTCCTGTTGGTAACTATGGCGAAGAATGCTATGAAGTTTAGGTAATACTGCCGCAAGCACAGCAGGACCCAACTGGTTGTGGTTATCATAGAAGGAATTGGCTAATAGAGCCGTGAATAAGTCACCACTGCCACTGAAGCTGCATTCAATCTGTTCCACCTCAAAATAGAAGATTTCATGCTTGCCGTCGTCTTTAGCTGCGAATCCCACGCTGTATAAGCCATTGTCAATAGTGACGGAAGAAATCACCACGTAGGGAATGTGGTACTGTGCGTAGAACAGGTGAAGCGAGCTTTTCACTGAGTCCCAGTCTTTAAGCCTAGTTCCGCTGAGAGTCTCGAATTCAAATTGGTTCGGTGTGATTAGCTTCACATACCCACTGCTGAAATACTTCTTATAGGCAGGAACTACCGTTTCCGGCACGTAGAGTTTGCCATTATCCCCCAACACTGGATCCACGATCCATGCCGGTATTGTTCCCGTAGATCTTTCAAATTCCTCCACCAAGTGAGTATAGATGATATCCATGGTTTCGGCACTGGGAGTGTATCCTGTCAAAATTAACTTATAGGTATCATTGAAACTGACGATCTTCTTCAATCCTTTGAGGAGACTGTCCACCAATTCGGGTGAGGACGAACTCCCAGCAAATCTACCGTAACCCGGGTGGTTGGAAAAGTTGGTGGTATTGACTCCATCGACATCCCATCCCATATACTGAAGCGGAAACACCGTGGCTCGGTTCCCAACATACCCATGTGCCACATGAGACAGGATAGAAAGAATGCTTTTGGACATGGGGCTGTAGTAACCGTGTAGTGTTAGCAGATGGGCTTGGATTACAGATCAAGGTGCGACATTGTACTCATATCTACGCGACATCACGACACTGTGGCTAACTTTTACCCCAGATTACTCCCATAAATATTGGATGATTTTGATTTTAACATGGCACCATACGACAGTAACCACTGAAAGAGAGCCATCAATTATGGTAGCAACTCTCTCCTGTCTCCGCTTTCCCTGACACTTTCCGTTGATAAATTAGGTCGTTTCAACATCACGAAATATACCACAAGCAACCCGAAACTTTATTCGCCTCAAGCACCAACAACATGCACTTAGGATATATTTCCTCCGAGCATTTAACTCTCAAACTACGTTGTCCTAATCTGTTCCTGTTGGTTTGGCTGGTACGGAGGCTGAGACATTTCCCGACATTTCACTGTACGACATTATTCCACGCAACCAACAAATCATCCAAACACGTACACTGAACCGGCCATTGACCGTACCATGTCCCTCAAAGATAGTGCCACTCTCAACTTGGGATATCCCATCCTTGCAGCCAAGTTCGTCAACAACAAGACCGTTTTGGTCGCGGGCGGAGGCGGTGAAGGTAACAATGGAATCCCCAACAAGATCAATGCTATCAAGTGTAGCTTTACTGTCAAAGACCCCAACAGAAGGCTCCAGCGGTTTCGTGAAATCACCTTACCGGTAAATGAGGACTCGCCTCAGTGTTTGGACACCGCCAAAGTTGCTGCCGACGAAAACGGTTCCATCGACGTGTTCGTGGGCTGTAACCAATCGTCTCAATTGATCAAGACCATGAACATCAACAATAACTTGAGAAAGTACGTATTTAGCAAAGAAGAACACTTACGGTTTGTGGACGCGGCCCAGTTGGAAGAAGATATTGTGGGAAATGCCGAAGATTACCCCAAAATTGTCCGGTTGACTCCTAATAGCACAGCCGGTGTATTTATGACCTCGGCCATTCCTTCAATGATCTACGGATTCAACCCTGAAACGTTGGAATTGAATTTCAAATACAAACCCGAGCCTGGTGTTGAAATCAAGGATTTCCACTTGAGTCCTCGAGATGACGGGAAGACTCTTTGTTATGTCACTGCCAATTCCATCGAAACCATATCTACGGTCACAGGAAACCCCATTGCATCGTCCACCAAAAACCCATCTCTTACCAAGCAACTTCTGAAGTTTACTCTCTCGAGAATACGTTTTATGGATGACAATAATGTCGTCATTGCTGCAGGAATTCGTGGATCAAAGAGCGCCATTCTTTTGCATTATTCCTTAAGTGACCAAAGAATCGTAAAGCAAGCCACGGTTTCGAAAAAATTCAACACCATAGTAGCCATTGATGCTTTACCATCTAAGGATTTGGTGGCTGTTGCTGGAAATGACTTATCTCTCACCATATTGACGCTCTCGACGTTTAAACAATTGAGATCGTTCCAAAAATTGCACCCTTTTGCTATAACTTCGGTGGCATTCTCGCCAAACGGTACTAAGCTTGCTACCGGTAGTGCTGCTAATTTCCTTCATGTTTTCCGCCTTCCTCCCAACTTGGCCAAAGGAAAATCTACCATCGGCACCTTAATCCAGTATTTGATTACCATTTTGTTGATAGCCATGTTAGGTGTCGGTATTCAAAAGGGTAATGAAACTGGCCAACTCCAAGAATATTATCAACAAGCCACGGTCTATTACGACAAGTACTTCGAACACTCGAAGGTCTATTATGATAAGTACTACGAGCACTCAAAGGTATACGGTAAAGTAGGTTATGAATTGGCCCAGGAATATGCTGATTGGGCATATCAGTATGCCCTTGAAGGTTACGATTTTGTCAAGGAAAAAGTGGAGGAAAGAATGGCTAAACCTGAAGAAACTTCGGGCGAGTATTTTACCGTCAGCTCGTGGGCCGACGATTCCTCCACTGAACTAACAGGTGAATATGACACTTATATCACAAATAGCGATTATTCTTCTGCCACCACCGATGTGCAGACCACCTCGACTTCCACAACAGATTCTCCAATCAGGGAATCATCAACCTCTGTCCTCGGTGAAACTAGCTCTGTCATTGTGGAGCCTACTACTTCTGATGAGATCCGGGTGTCCGAGGTTACTAAGGATGTGAGAAGAGAAACTGAAGGAGATTTGGACACAGAGTCATTCTTGGAGAATAAGGATAACTACGTTGAAAATGTCACCTTACTGGAAAGCGAATCTGAAGAGCCAACCATTGACGTGCCAGTAGATCTGACTTCTATCATTGAAGAATTGGCTGAATCGGTCACCACCGCATCTGATACTGCTACTAACTCCATTGTGGATGACTCGTCCTCTTTTGAAGAACAGCAAATCTATGTTAATAACCAAACTGAGCCAGCTGAACAAGCAACTAATAATGATATCAGACCACAAACCACTGCCGAGATTGTTGAAGACGTGGAAGATGTGGAAGAAGAAGTTGAGGAGGTTGAAGAGGTAGAGGAAGTTGAAGAGGTGGAAGAAATTGAAGAGGTTGAAGAAGAGGAGGTTGAAGAGGATCTCGATATCGATCAAACCGAAGGAAATGAAGTTCCAATAGTGGAACACATGTCAGTACAGTCAACTGCAGAAACCGAGCAGAGTGTCGTGCCAGAGGTTGAAGACGAAGAAGTTGAAGAGATTGAAGAAGTTGAAGAAGTTGAAGAAGTTGAAGAAGTCGAAGAACCTGTCTTCGCAAACGCCGAAGATTTCCCAGAAGTTGAGGAAGAAGATGAAGCAGTTGTGGAAGTAGAAGAAGTAGAACAAGAGGAAAAAGAAGCACCAAAAGTTGAAGAAGAAGTCTCTGAGATTGATACTGAAGCTGCTGAATTAGTGGCAGATGCAGTGCCAGAATCAGAACCAGTAGCTGGGGCCGAAGCCGAACTAGAAGTTAAGCAAGAAGAGGAAGAGTTGGCTTCATTGTCTGTGGAAAGTGAACTTGATGAAACTTTGGAAACTGCATCCATTGATTCTGAAACTATCGAGGAACCTATATCTTCGACTGCTTCTGAGACTACTGAAGCAATCTCTATCTCTGTTGAATCTGAAAAGGATGTCACAAGCGGAGTTCTGGAAGGCTCTTCCTCTGAAACAACTCTGGAAACTGCAATTGATGTCCCAGAAAGCAACGAAACTTCGACTGAAACCCATGTTGAAGTGTCAGAAGTTTCGGAAGCAACTGAAATCCCAGAATCTTCCATTCCAACTCCTGACGTGGAACAAATCAAAGGAGTTTCTGATTCCGAATTGAGCGATGCACCTTCATCCATCACTAAAGCTACTAAAAAGGTTGTACGTAAGACAAAAACTATCAAAGTCAAAAAGCCAAAGGCAAAAGCCACCGCTAAGGCCCAGGTCGAGCACGACGAGCTCTGAGCGCACCACAGCCCACTAAATTAGAACAATTGAATTATACACATAGATATTTTCAACTGAATCATTCTGCGGGTTAATAACCCGTTGAATAAGTCCCTCTGTAATAAAATAAACGAATGATACCATATATGATATGTGCGTATACGGAATGTTTTTCAATTATGTAATGCAAATTTAGTATGGATGTTTGGTCAACCCCATTTATGCTTTAGGGATGGACGGTTACCAGCACAGTAGATAGTGTTCCATTACAAGAAATATTGGTTAAGCACGCACCTCATATAGCTTCTGAGCATACAAGATCCTCATCTTCGCTGACACGAATATACGTTACTAAAAGGAGCCGTACAGAAACACCACTGTACCTGGCCAAAATGGTCGGAACCACTTGTCATGTTACTGATTTTGACTCGTACGGTTTCTCCGAGGCCTGCTGTGAACACCAAAGTAACTACAGACCCCGGTACATTACATTGGTTGTCGTTCATCAAATAAGTTCCTGATTGCAAGGACTCGATATTCTTGCAATTCACTATGGAGTTGACATTTGAAATGACTCGAAACTTCGAATCCGTATGTCGATTGTGGTCCTTATGCGGCGGATGCGCAGCAGTTTTCGCAGTCAATTTTGCAGCCATGTAAGGGCACCGAAGTTTATGTGCATACAATAGCGAAGAGATCGAATTGATCTAATGTGGTCGGTTTATAAAAATTAGGATAGCAAAGGTCGGACCAGACACCATTTCCAACCCCAAGGTATGTCTAATCTTGAAAAATCGCTCTCTGCTACTTAATGAGCAGTTTAGTTGTTTCTACTTTGTAACAATCTCAAGAGCAAGTTGACAACGGCCAAGTAGAGTCTGATTGCAACAATGTCCCGTCATCCAAGTGAACGGTTTTCATGATCCAGCGGATGTCCACACCATCTAGGTGCTGGCCACAAACACACCAACGAGCGACTCCTCAATTCAAAGTTCTCGCGTTGTCCAGGGAAGAAGATCCCAATGACGGTCCCAATGATACCCCGGTCAATGAAGCCACACAACACCATTATGATCACGTTGTTCCAAGAGTAATCATATTTGGTTTGTAAGACAAATGCAGTGAGACTAATAAACATGAACAACGTGAGGATGATCGCCTGGATCAACACCTACGATTCGATAATTAAGCACTGCACCCCAAGACTATACACCCCACACAATGTGTACAAACCCAAGCAACATAAGGTTGGTGGGATACCATCGGTCTCGAAGTGGACTCGCGATGAACATGGCCATTGCTCCCACTTCCGACACAATATAAGGTCACTCGTTATTGAGACACCAGGTGTGAATGGAGTCGGAGAATCTGACAACGAGTACAACCACTAATATGGCAAGGATTTCTACCGTGAAAAAAACATACACTTTGCTCACAAACATCTAACTTATGGGAAGCTCCCATGAGGCCATGTCAATGGAGTGCTTGAAGTCGTCCAGGATGTTGTCGGCGACCACTGCTGGAGGCTCGTAGGAAGGAGGCTCTGTTGGAGACTCAGTATCCAATGCCTGATACTGTTGAGACATGACAGATGGTTAATCGGGTAGCTAGTGCCGGGAGGGTGTAGGGGACTATGCTAATTGTTGCCTGGGCTGGGGAGGATAGTACCTCACGTGATGCGGTGTTCGAGCAGGCACACGGTACAGTACTGACATGTCATGTGACGCGATATCTACGCGTAGATTAATGTGTCAGCTAAATCAACGGCAACATAACCCCCACGCTATCGGTTATCTCGGCCGTATATCTGATTAGCTACAACTATTTATCTGTCACTTGACTCCTGTAACGTGCTGGTATCATTCGGAGCGTCGTTTTTCCGTCTTTCCCGTCATTTTTAGCGTCATTTCTGTCACCTACCATAGTCATACAGGTCAAGATCACCCGAACCTTGCCATAAATGTCGAACTTTCGGGCCCTTGACAATATCACAGATCCGTCTGACTGGACGGCTACCAAGTTACCCCAGATTTTCGAACTAGACACGCTCCAGCGGTGTTATATCTGTAAAGAGTTCTTCAAGGCCCCCGTCATCACCAGTTGTAACCACACTTTCTGCTCCCAATGCATACGAGAGTATCTTCTCACCAATAACTTGTGTCCATTGTGCAAAACTGAGCTTTTCGAGAGCAATCTCAAGCGTGACATCCTCTTGGAGGAGATCGTGACATGCTACGCCCGGCTACGACCTCATATTCACGAACTATTGAAGAAGGAACCCATCAAAGAAGTGAAGCTGGAATCTCCCGCAGTGACTTTGGAGCCAACCCCTGAAGCTTCCTCCGATATAATCGAGATTTCTGACGAAGACCTGGCTGAGCAGCCCCACCCCATTAAAAAGAGAAAAGTGGAACAGACTGTCACCATACCCCAAAATGCAGATATGGTGCATTGTCCCATCTGTGGCGACCAAATGACTGCTGAAGTTCTCCAGGTCAAGCATATTGACGAATGTTTAACTGGAAAAAAGTCCAAGCGACCAGTGAAGAGTAAGCTGAACGGAATCGCTTCGTTTTTCAAACTGGCCGAGACAAGACATACGTCTTCAGGCAGATTATCATCGCCAGGGACATCCAATCCACTTTCCACAATTCAAGGGAACGCCAACTATTACTTCAATGAAGTCACCAAGCATAATACCGAAGGCAAAAAGCTTTCGAAACTCGATTTTGCATCCTTGACCACACCCAAGCTAAAGGAGAAGTTGGCTGCGGTCAAGCTACCCGTTCAAGGCACGAGGACACAATTGGAATTACGGTACAATCAGTACTATGTGCTATACAACTCCAACATAGACAGTAACCGGCCAGTGGCCGACAAGGTGTTGCGGCAAAAGCTCACTCAGTGGGAAGGATCGCATCTGGCGTTCACCACCGGATCGTCGAGTTTGTTCACCAGCAGAAGCTCCCTAAGCTTAAAATCCATTACTGACAAGAACTTTCTGGTGAAGGAGTGGGTGCAGGCATATGGACAGGAGTTCAGAGAGTTGACCAGGATCGCGAGAGCCTCCGCTCAAAGAGCCAAGAAGAAGCTGGAGACGACACCGCCGATAGAACAATCGCCAGAAAAATCGCCAGAAAAATCGGGGCATCCACCAGAGCACCTTCCCGTGCACCCACCAGAGCACCTTCCCGTGCACCCACCAGAGCACCTGCCGGAGCTCCCACCAGAGCATCCACAGCAACCGATGGCTCCGTCCCAACCTTAGGTCCTTCGGCTCACCTCGCACTTAGTGTGATGACCGGACATAAGTACTTGTAAATAGCCATACACAGACTTAAGACCGATTTGCGTCCCCCCATACCGCCAGTACGATCCGCTGTTCCGCCTAATTACATTGTCGGGATCATCGTCATGGCGGAGCGTAGGCCCTGGGTGGCTACGGCTGACCTAACTCTGCCCCACGTAAGCCGCACCATTTCGCAGCCTAACTCCGGAGTCCCCGTTCCGTGTCCCGCGCGAAATATCAACCCATCCCACCAAATGGGCACATATAGTTGTGGTATTGTTTGGCCTGATTCTTTTTCAACAAAGGAACAATGCCTGATGAATCGCTCTACCTAAGCACCCATGAGGCAGCGCTCGCGGTGGTGGCCACCTCCATGAAGAAGGCTAGACTCCGTATTGATACTCTCGTGATCAACTCTATCATGGGGGGTTTGCTTTTCAGTACTGGGGGGATGCTCTATGTTCTCGTGGAGGGAGGGGCACCGGAGATCATGAAAAGCAATCCCGGAGTGGCTCTGTTGCTCCAGGGTATTTTGTACCCGATCGGACTCTTTTACGTGGTGGTTATGGGAATGGACTTATTCAATGCCAATGTGCTCTATTTCAGTGTCGGGTATTGTCGAGGTGCAGTGTCGTTTCTTGATGTTATGATCAGCTGGGTTGTCAGTTGGTGGGTCAACTTGGGTGCCACCATCTTCGTGGCCTATGTTATCTGTAATTGCTCCGATGTTACCAAACAGGATGCCTATGCCAAAGGCTCGGTTGACGTGTTGATGAACAAGGCCCAGTATTCCTTTGTGGAAACCATGCTCAAGGGAATTGCCGGCAATTTCTACACGTGCTTGGCGGTGTATTTGCAGTTGATGGCCAAACCTTTGCATGTCAAGTTTCTCATGATGACGCTTCCAGTGTTTAGCTTCGTGGCCATGGGGTTCACCCACTCCGTCGCTGACATGTACATGCTCGTGATCGGACTCATCAACCATGCACCCATATCAGTGGCTACAGTGGCTTGGAAAATCTTTTTGCCTGGGGTGATAGGCAATATTATCGGTGGAGCATTCCTCGGGGCCTCTATCTGGTACTTGCACTTGGTAGTGGTCGAACAAGATCAGGCTGCTTTGAACTTACCAAGATACGACCTCAGAGATGAACAACCAGACTTGAATACAGACTCCAGAGTGGTCAGGACTCCAGTTGGTGAACTGCTCCTGTCCGATGAAAAATCGATCTTTGAAGATATTCCTGGCATCGCCGAGGTCGAAGAGTACACTGATGACTACTTGAGGAGAATTGGTACCAGAGCATCTAGAGCTACTAGTATGCGCACAATCAATAGAGTGGGCAGGTCTCCTAAGAATGTATTCCCTGTTTATGGGATGGGCCGTCCCCTGGAAAAGGAATGCGAGGTGGCCATTGGTCACAATGCCAAAGAACTCGATAATGACTCCGAATCAATGTACTCCACTCATGAGTATATAGATGGCCCTTCAGCTGAGTATATTGGAGATCACTTGAAGAGAGCATTCACAAGAAGGACATCTAAACCGCGGGACCCCGAATCACCGATCGATCTACCTTCCATGAGACGATTATCCAGCACATCCAGTAACAGACCCCGCGCCAATGTGGTAGTCACTTCCAATGCAAACCATTCCAATAGGAATTCTGTTGACCTTGGAGTGAGAAAAACCGCAGCAAGCCAATTGAAGGATTACAATCTAAAGTTCCGACAGTCCTCTTCCAGCCTCCACCAATCGAACTTAAGTACGGTGGATGGGTCTCCCGATGCAGCTTCACTTAGCTCCTTTTCTCAAGATCAAAGTGCGGCGAAGAATTCTGATATCGAAGTGAAACCATATCAACCTTAACACTTTCTTACGATTTTATAGACTAATTTTTACCTAGCATAATGCATTACGATACGATATATCTCAAAATTGTAAGCGTATACAATAAGGACTAATTGTTACCTACCAAAAAATTAAATGGACGAGACAGGAATCGAACCAGTGACCTTTTGCTTGCAAGGCAAACGCGCTACCAACTACGCCACACGCCCTAAATTTTCTAGAAAAGTAGGCACGTAGATTGTAGAAGGTTAGTTTTACTATGCATTTATTGCTGTATAACAATTCCTAAAGTAATGGCACTACTAATTCTATCTAAAAGAGACAGTGTAAATCCTTATTTCCCATCCTTTATCCTCTTCAGATCATCGGACCCAAAATTGTTTTATTGTGAGCTTGCAATATTTTAAATAAACTGAATAATTCTTGAAAAATTCAAAAAACACCAAAATAGAAATAAAACTTAGGATCGAAAGGGGTCGAATTGGAAGTAATACTAAGTCGAATGGCTGTCCCTATGTCATTTCGTGACCTTGATGGAATAATCTTATGGTCTTATCAATACACTACATGCAGTACGAGACATCCCCAAGTAGGGACCCTTCACTATAACCATGATACCCCAACTCGATCGCAGCTTCCAATATGACTGCAGTGAAGAAATATCTCCATTATAGATACTCTGAGACCAGTACGTCATAATCTATTCTTCGCCCTTCAGCTGACATTTTATCACCACTTCCAATCCTCATCGCACTTGCGCATCGCATCTCATTTTCAACTAATTTTTTCAATTACAACTATAATCATGTCCTCCACTCCAGCAGCTTCGGACGCCTATATCGATGCTTCTGCATCGTGGGAATCATTCAACCTCGATCCTCGGTTGCTCCAGGCTCTCGACCAAGTAGGATTCGAAAAGCCCACGTTGATTCAATCGAATGCCATTCCCTTGGCCTTAGAAGAAAAGAGAGACATCATTGCCAAAGCATCCACCGGATCCGGTAAAACCGGTGCTTACGGTATTCCTATTGTACATAACTTGTTGAAAGAACATGACTCGTCGAACGAGCATCTGACCAAGAGCATCATCTTGGTGCCTACCCGAGAACTCTCCACTCAAGTCTACAAGTTCATTGAAAAGTTACTTCTTTACAGCAACAATTCGATTCAAATTGTCAATTTATCCACCAGTATGAATGACCAGGTGTTGAAATCGCTTCTCATCAATAAGCCAGAAATTATCGTAAGTACTCCTTCCAAGTTAATCCAATTATTGGAGGCCCAAGCCGAACAAGGTGATAATTTGTTGGATTTATCTACCGTGAAAAATTTGACGGTAGACGAAGTTGATTTGATCCTTTCCTATGGATATTTTGAGGATTTGCAAAAGCTTGAAACTTACTTGCCCATCAAGAAAAATCTTCAGACGTTCCTCATGTCTGCAACCATCAACGATGAATTGAATGAACTCAAAACCAAGTTCTGTACCAAGCCAGCTATCTTGAAATTGAACGACGAAAACATTTACCATGATAATTTAATACAGTATTATGTCAAGACCACCGAGTTTGATAAGTTTTTGTTGGCATACGTGATATTTAAGTTGAACTTAATCAAGGGAAAAACTCTTGTGTTTGTCAATAACATTGAAAGAGGTTACAGATTGAAATTGTTCTTGGAACAATTCGGTATAAGGTGTTGTATTTTGAACAGTGAGCTTCCGATCAACTCCAGATTGCATATTATTGACGAATTTAACAAGAATGTGTACCACTTATTAATTGCCACCGATGAAACGGTAGAAGAAGTGGAAGATGACCAAGAAGATGGGGAAGAAGAAAAAGCACCAGAACAAGAACAGCAACAAGATGAGCAGAAGCCAAAGAAATCCAAGTCCAAGTCCAAGTCCAAAAAGAATAAGGATGAGTATGGAGTCACCAGAGGTTCCGATTTCCAAAACGTAGCATGTGTGTTGAATTTCGATTTACCCACCAGTTCCAAGTCATATATTCACAGAATTGGTAGAACTGCCAGAGCGGGCAAATCGGGAATCTCGTTGTCATTTGTGATACCAGCTAAAGAATTTGGAAAGCACAAAGTTGCATCGTTAAAAACAGCCAAGAGGGACGAAAAGGTGTTGCGCCGGGTGGTGAAGCAACAGTTACGTAATGGGTTTGAAATTAAGCCTTATCAGTTCGATATGAAGCAAGTAGAAGGGTTCAGATACAGATCCGAGGATGCGTTTAGAGCGGTGTCCCAAACTGCGATTAAGGAAGCCAGGATTAAAGAATTGAAGAACGAATTGGTAAACTCGGACAAGTTGAAAAGATTCTTTGAAGAGAACCCACAAGATTTGGCCACATTGAGACACGATAAAGAGTTACGTCCTACGAGAGTGCAATCACACTTGAAGAGGGTTCCGGACTACTTATTACCCGAAAATGCCAGACAAGAAATCAAGAACCTTGGATTCGTTCCCTTCACCAAGAACAAAGGCAGAAAGGGCAAAAAGAAGCCCAGTGGCAGAAAGGCCGATCCATTGAAATCATTCAAGCACAGAAAATAGCCACATAGTTTACCATCGTTTATTAATAGAAGTAAAAAGTCAACTGGTTAGTTTGGACGTAACCCACAAAATGGGATGAAATAGCAATGTATATCACCGATAGAGTACTGTAGGTTAGGTTAGTGCAATAGTGATGAAGAGTGGAATTCCTAATTAAGTTCTATATAGCAGAATCCACCGCTTTTGGAATAGATAGACCTAGCACTAAGTCAACTTGCTTAAAATGATGTTCCACAACAAATTGGCCAAACAATTTGCTGGAAACATCATGGATTGCGGAATTAGCATGAACGAACAAACAGAGAAGAAAGGCCAGAAGAAGCAGCTGTACTTCAAGGACTTCAAAAATGCATTTTTGGTGCTCTTTGTGAGTTCACCGTGGTCCCACAAGCTATTTAACACGTTGAAAAAGAGCTGGAACATAGGAGCCCCCACCAACTGATCAGTAGCAATTCGATACAAAGTATTATCAAACTGCATGATCAACATGTCTATCCAGAGCACCGTGAAAAGGCCGTTGATTGCGCCCCAAATAATGAATTTGAAGAGACGATTGTAGGATAATTTATTTCTTTGATATTGATTCAAGCTCTGAGCTAACGCCGCAGTGGAGGATCCTAAGAGAGTAGGGGCTAACAACGCGTAGACCAAGGCTATTTCTTCATAGTTGTAGTAGATGGCAAGGGAGATGGTGGTTTCCACGATCAAGAGAAGGATCAATTTACGTCTATTGGCATTGGTGATGGGGTTGTAATGAAGGACGGTTGTGCCTGAGTCCACCGGACGGAGAGGATTGGACTTTTCAAGGTCCTGGTAGATTTTCTCCTGCAAGTTCAGGTGAGGGTTTGCTGAAGGCATAAACGTCGTATGCTACCAAGGAGATGCAGGACCAGGAATGTGGGGCCACAGTGTGAAAGGCTAGTGTAGCTATGGAAGGTAGATTAAAACACGTTTTCGTAAAATTGGTCCATGCACATTACAGTGAGGACGCAAACAGGGCTTAAAATAGCTCCGTTAGGGCAAGTGAGGAAAGGGGAAGGAACATGAGGCCGGAACTCGGGGTTGAAAAATGAAGCTAGTGGAGAAACGATGCCAAGTGCCAAAGGTGCATTGCATTGACCATGTCGGTATGTCGGACATGACACATGCTGCACGTCCACCATATCGTACGTTGGATTGCGAACTCAACAGAGAAAGGGGCAGGGTCACCAACAGCAAGATTTGCAACAGAAACAGTATGGCTGCCGCCGTATGAGTGAAACGGACTTGTCCCCTCTTGGAAAGCCGCTCGTTATTATGGCCCATAAAATTAGCACCAGTAGACCCATTACCCTATGACGTATTTGTTTGCAGATATATGTGATAACCGAGGGATATTTTCTAATTATAGGCGTCATTCTGACGCATCGCTTGCCAGTAATGCGTTTTTTGCAGTAGAAAGTCCGGTGACATGCCACTTGCCGCGTGTCCTACTGCCATCGCTGCTGGTGAATACAGATACATGCTGGCTATTGATCTCAAAGTATGAGAATTCACAGTAGTCAAGTGCCTGAAGTTTTTATAAAAAAAAGCCGACTTGCGTGAAGCTGAGCCCTTACCTATTACAATACCGTAATCTGATATGTTAGTGCATGCTGCAACCGCGCCATATGTTTCTTTTTTCGCATCCATAACCATGAGATCCCCACAAATTACCCAACTGCTTGGCAGGTCATCCGGTCTACTTGACAGCTAGTTAAAATTAGAATGTAAACAACTATTACACTTACAATGGCCCAAGAAAACTGACATACCACTAGCTGTATTGACTCCTCTTATCCCAGTTAGCATGACATTCATTGCATTCGAACTTCAAGTATAAATAAGAGCACCAAGTTCGGTGGATTTTGAATATTATCTTTACACAACACTCTCAAACAATATGAAATTCAGCTCTACTTTATCCATCGCTACCTTGGTCGCTCTTGCTTCTGCTGCTCCGGTCTTCAACCTCTTGGTGATTCGTTCGGGCAGTGTTTACCAATACGCCAGCATCACTACTGACGGCAATAATTTATTTGTTGGAGGCAAAGGTGATGAGGTCACTTTCGAATTGAATGACAGCTCCACTTTGGTTGACACCAAGACCAACCGGAACATCGTTGAAAACGACCATGCCTTTGGCGAAGCTGCTCACAAGTCCGACGGCTCAAAGGGATTCAGCATTGACAAAGGCTACTTGCTGTACGGCGAGACAGGTTTCTACGCTTGCCCAGTTGGCGACGGTAAGGCCCAATTGACCACACAATGTTCCGACTCCAACGGTTCTCCTATTGCCCTCAAGATTGTGAACCAACACGACAGCGAAACCTCCAAGCCTGCACCAACCACCTTGGTTACCAAGCCCGCTCCTAAGGCCACCGGCTCTAGTGAAAAGTACCGTCTTGTTGCCACCCACTGGAGCAACCTGAATCCAAACACTGCTGTTAAGTTGGTGGAATCGCACCCTCACGTCTACTCTGTTGGTGGTTCTGAAGGTGACGATGTTATTTTGACCAAGAACTCCGACGGAACCTTCACCGACCAATCTGGTAGAGGTGTCTTCCACGACGAGCAAACCGGTGAATTAGGTGAAGTCGACCCATTTGGACAACAAAAGCCATCTACTTTCGAAATCAAGGATGGCAGCTTGTACGTCAACGGTAAGTCAGACTGGAAGGCCTGTCCATCTGGTGAAAACAGATTCTCTTTAGCCGATAACGGCTGTACTGGTGGTACTGACATTGAATTGTCGCTTATTGTCGCCTAGTTATGATAACCATATGAATTTTTCACTTCTTCCTCGTTACCCCTTTCGTTTCTTAACTCGTTCCATTCATTAGCATCAAATTTATGTTTTATTGTTGAAGGCTGTAGACCATAATATACAATGTTAAGTTGGTTATTTTCCTGGCTTCAATCGTACTATTATTAATATTATCAATTAAAATGGCCATCTTAATTCTGTGGCTATACCAACCATATTTGGAGAAATAATTACTAACGTTGCTATTGCCTCTTTGTGACCTTTAAATGACTCGAATATCTCCTGAATATGTCGTCTTGTCGAATCGGTTGCAAATGGCAAGACCACCTCTATTTGATCCGCACTGATTAGGTGGGCCATGACCGCCGGCTCACAGCCGGAACCTCTCGGTTTCGAGCCCGCGCCTGGAACTTCGTAGAATCTTCACAAGTCAAACACCCACCCACCAGAACACTAAGACCCCAACATGGTTGTCCATAATCCAAACAACTGGTACGTTTGTCGCATAGCTGCAGCTTGTAACCACCAGCAAATACTAACTCCAGGCACTGGATAGATAAAAACTGCCTTCCTTGGGCCAAGGAATATTTCAACAAGGAAATCACCAACACCAGTATTGAAGAAGACGGGATCACGGTGGTTCTCAGCAGTGTGGACTCCATTATCGGTGACTGTGATGTCACCCAGAGAAAGGGTAAGGTGTTGTGCATTTACGATATGAAATTGCAGCTTTCCGCTAGTGTAAGCCACAAGGACCAAGAAGAACCTTCGGTCACTACCATCACGGTGCCGGAATTCTTCCATGACCAGGACGAAGACGAGTACGTCTTTGAGATATCGGACTCTGAACACAAGACCATCATCAGAAAGTCTTTTGTTCCAGTGTTAAGAACCAAACTTTTGAAGTTTCAAGGCGATTTGATCAGTGCCCATGAAAAGGACGTCCAGCATTCTACTTAGTCTAGTACATACTACTTGATCTGAATAATTGCATTCCTAGTGTGTCACGTAGAATTCATTGCAGCCGATACGATTACTGGTAATTTTTATCAATTAAACTACATGATTTATATACACTATTGTACACTGTCAAGCCCATGCTAACCGTCAAACCCTTCAGGGACACCCTTGGCATGCCGTGGGGCATCTCTAGACCCCAAGTATAACTCCACAGGTGGAAACCCTGGCCTGTCTGATGCCACCGAGTACCAAGGAGCCTGTCCTTGTTCTATCAGTTTCAAGAGCTTATAGATTTCCACACTACTGTAGGGCACTCCGTTATTAGGGTCAAAGTACTTGACTTCAGTACCGGAAAGCAAGCAGATTTTCCGGTTACCATTGGGCAAATAAATACCTGCGGGTGCCTCAGTCTTCAACACAATATTTCTCCATTCAGAATCATCGTCTTCTTGAACCTCTTCGACAATTTCTTGCGCCACACCCAACCGTGGAAGCTTTTTGAGTTCATCGAACATTGGGTCGTCTTCGCTGAGTTCCGATACTGGCTCAAAAAGCTCGTCCTTCTCTTCTTTGACAACGGCATATGGGTTGATCACCTTTCCTATTCTAAGAATAGTTTTTAAGTCTCGGAATCTTCTGGACCCAGGCAACGCTGCGTCTGGGCCACAAACATACGTCTTAATACTTGTGGCATCGAGCTTATGATTGTAGTCAAAATCCATTAAATATATCATATTCCTTGCCACTTTCTGGAGTGGGCCCTCAAAATTCTCTCCCGTAGCGAGCGGAGTGTTTCCCCTGGTTCTAACCTCACTTTCAGGTTCGGTTGTTTCCTTGACGTCATTCACTTCGTCTACAAAACGGACCTCTTTTTTGTCTTTCTCTTCTTTCAACGAGTCCAGCTTTATGTCCTGGTCCTGGTCACCTTCCATCTTGACAATCTTATCGTTTTCAGTGGTTGAGGAGGCCCTGCTGTCGACTTGATTCTCATTTTCTTTGTGTTCTTCGTTTTCAGCTTGCTCAGTTTTCTCAGACTTTTCAGACACATTGATTTCTTCGTTTTCGCTCTTTACTGAATCATCTGCATCAACTATATCTTCTGCAGTTTCTTTTGCTGGCGAAAGCAGTTTGTCTTCCGTTTCGCCTTCGAGCATTTCTGTAAATTGGTTCTCTTTCGTTTGTTCTTGGGATGTTTCCGCTTCCATTTTCGTATCACCATCCTCATCCTTTTGCGTAGTAGATATTTCCTCCTGGACTGGTTCAGGAGATGCAAAATGATTATCTGTTGTTTCAGACGATGTTCTTGCTGAGTCTTCTTGAGACACACTATTTGTTTCCCCGTTACGTTCCCGTTCGAGCTGTTGCTGCCTTTGCTCTTCCTCCAACTTCTGTTCTTCCAACCTTTTTCTTTCTAATTCTTGCTTCATGAAAGGACTCTCTTCATCAATTGCCCCTGGATACTTTATTGCATCTTCGTCAGCGTACTTCTTTCTCCGACCTGGCTTCCTTTTGCTTTTCAACAAGTGATATTCCTTCCTGGCTTGAAAAATTTCATCGTTGGGGCCCACGTAATCGCCTTGACTTACAAATCTCAAGACATTGGTCAATTTGGCACGCTTCAGAAGAAGCAGTTGTCTTTGCTTTTCCTTTTTGAAGACCTCCTGTTCTTGAAATTGTTGTAATGAGATCAAGTTGGCCTTCTCGGTTTCCACTGCTTCCGCCAACTTCTCTTCCTGGGTCAAATCTTGATGCACCACTCGTACAACTGGTGTAAGTTGAGCTCTTCTCTTCTCACTTTCCTGTAACTTTTGTACCAATGCTTGCTTGCTTTCCATGACTGATGCTCTGGATGATGCTCTACGTGCAGATGTGAGCAATGTGTTGGATGAGATCACTTTGGGTTTGGGTTTCTTCGCCACATTATTGGGTTTTGCCTTCTTGATCGCAGGCACGAGAGACTGTTTCTTCCTAGAGGCTCGTTTCTTTAATTTCTCCTGGGATTGAAGCTCCTTTTCGCCCTCACTTTCATCAGAATCCGACGCAGAAAGGTCTGAGTCGGAAAGCACGTCGTCTCCTTCTGCTTCATCAGTATGTTGGCGTTTCTTGGGTTTGGGCAGAGCTCCATCATCAGTTTCGGGGCCATTTTCATCTCCTTCTTCGTCCTCCTCATCACTGTCTTCATCTATCCCTCTGAGGTTGTCATTATCTGCGTCTTCATCGTAGAATTCCTCGTCATTCTCGTCTTCTTGGAAAAGAAGGTTGACATTTTCATCGTCTTCGGTGATGATTTGGGATACATTTCGCTGTAGATCACTTGACTGCTCCTCAAGCTCAATGAGCTGCTTGAGCCGGGACCCAGCATTGGCTCTGCGGGCACGTGTGGCTACCAAGCTATCCTCCATGGCGGTATAGTGGATGGTAGTTGATGGTGTTGTAACTGAGGTCAGATAGAATTCCTGCATACACAAATCACGTGCACCTTACCATTTTTCCAGGCATGGTATCCATCATTGGCACCATTGCCATGAGACCTTTCCTCCAGCGAAACTTAGTTAGAACCCGGTTTTTCTCGGTATCGTCGGTAACTCGTCATGGGCCCAAGTTGACCCACGCATCCACCGACGAAATGGACCATTTTAATGCGTTGGCCTCAACCTGGTGGAACGTCGATGGACCCCAAAGAATTCTCCATAAGATGAACCTACTCAGAATGGACTTTATTTACAACACCGTGAGACAACACGTGCAATTGAACCCTCCAGGAACCCCTGAAGAGGAAGAGATCTACATTCCTCCCTATAATCTTGATTTATTACCTTTGCAAATAAGACGACGGATCGTAGAAGATCAAGAACTCAAGCGAGACGCTATTCTAGCCCAGTCCAAGCTCACCGTGCTCGACGTGGGATGCGGCGGGGGCATATTATCGGAATCCATGGCCAGGTTGAGGTTTGTCGATAGTGTGCTTGGCATTGATTTATCAAGAGACGTACTTGAAGCTGCTAAATTACATAAATCCAAGGATCCAATGTTGCTGGACGACAAGCTCTCGTACCAGTTGATTGCAGTTGAGGATCTCGACAAATCCAAAAAGTACGACATTGTCACCATGTTTGAAATGCTCGAACATGTAGACTTTCCTGCCCAAGTGTTGACCGAAGCATTGAACCGAGTGGAGGTCGGTGGTTGGGCGTTTATTTCCACTATCAACAGAGACTTTATCAGCTGGTTCACCACGATCTTCATGGGCGAGAATGTGTTGAACATTGTACCTGTGGGAACCCACACACTTGAAAAATATATTAACCAAACTGAGATCAGGGATTGGATTGAGCAAAACGCCCATGTAAAGGACTCGTTCAAGGTAGTGGATGCCCAAGGGAGTGTGTATTTGCCAGCATACGGATGGAAGTTCACCTCGAGTCCCGATGTGGGCAATTATTTCATGGCAATTCAAAGAACTAAATGACTAGCATAGGACCAAAATAAAATGTAATGACAAACCCGTAACTTCCTCTATTTATGACGCTCAATTGGCGAGCTTCTCGGGCTCATTTTCGGTCTCGTCGATGAATGTGGGCAATTTATCCGCGCCCTCTTCGTTCAAGTAACTGGGCATGCCTTGGCCACTTTCGGCCATTTCGTTCTCAAAGTCCATCTCTTCGCCAAGGGCATCTAATTCGGCATCCAATTCGCTTTCGCTGATATCGTCGGGTACGTCGTAGGTGGTCAGAAGTGATTCCTGGAGCTCGTTGGATTTCTCGATCAAGTCAAGCATTTCGTCCTGGAGCGACTCAATCTTGTCAATATCGATCTTACCGTAGGTCTTCTTCAACTGTTTATTGGCAGTCTTCATGGCATCCACCGTGATCATGGTGTTCTTCAAATTATCGGTGGTCATAGACGCCTGGGTCATGTTCCAGCTCTGGTTCTCCAATTGGTCCTTCTGCGATTCGATCTGCTTCCGTTGTCTCAAGAGTTTCATTGCCTTCTGTTTCAATGCGGACTTGCCGGGGCCATCTCTCATGCGACTGAGTTTCTGTTGGTAGGTGGATAACTCGGCATTTATCTTGGAGAGCTTGACATCAAATGAGCCCACTCTTTCGTCGATATTGCGGACAGCATCGTCCAACGACGGCTTGGGCACGGTGCTCTTAGCGCCGAAGATTCTGTTCATGCTGAAGTGAAGGGTCAAACAGCTGGGGAGTGATTGAAGTGGTTGGTGCCGTTAAAGCGAGTCTCTTAATGGTGAGGTGCCTTAATAGTGAGAATATATATCGTAGTATCAAGTGCGGGTCATGCGCAATAACTTGCCACCACTATGCCAGAGGTTTCAGAAGTGAGTATATGGATGTGTGGGAAGGAGAGTGGATGGGCAAATTGTTTGAGCTGATGCAGCCGATGCAGCTATCATGGCAAGTGCTTTCCGTGGAGAAAATGGGGCAATTGGCGATGTCTGGGGTAAGCATTAATAATCATCAATATAGTTTGGTGGTTGTGGTGTTCACCAAGGGCCCAATGGAGGTTGCAACGCGTGTGACCAGTCCAGTATTCCTAGTGGGGACCACTGAGTCAATTTTACTAACTACAGGTTGCCCATGTGGTAGCATTGCTCCGTAGAAACATCCTTGGATACAAAATCACCCAGGCTAACATCCATAACGACCCACTTTTATTTCCTGTGCTAAAGGGTGCAACTGATCCTGAGCAGGAGGTTCAAAAGCTACGGAACCTGATTGTCAATGCCGAGATTCAATCGGTAGGAAGACACGGCAAGTACTTTTGGATCAGAATAAAACCACCAACTTCTCCATCTACAAGTGTGCTTCTCATGCATTTTGGCATGACGGGAATGGTCAAATTGAAAAACATCAAGTCACATTTAATTTTCATGGAAAACGGAGGGGATAAAAAGGTCTTGAATGAATTAAAAACCACCTCCAAGTATTTCACTAAGAGCAAAATCAAGACCGAAGTCAATACAGAACAATTCGAAATAGCGGACGTAGCAAAGGAGGAATTAAAGGAAGAAGAGTGGCCTCCTCGGTTCACCAAGATGGATATGACTCTCGAGAACGACGGCAACAAGATCGAGCTTGCGTTTGCTGATGCCCGTAGGTTGGGCCGGGTACGGTTGTTGGAGGGAGATAATATCCAAACCAACTCCGATTTGGTTGCTCAAGCGCCACTCAGTGCGTTGGGCCCTGACTACTCGAAACCAGTTTCTCCATTAAAGGAAGAAGAGCCATTTGTGTTTGGAGATCCCGACCCCCATCATCACGGAAAACCGCGGTTGGAACTCGAGGAGTTCAACCGGCTCGTTTTGTCCAAAAAGAAACCCATCAAGAGTCTACTTCTTGACCAGGCGTATTTCGCTGGTGTGGGCAACTGGATTGGGGATGAGGTATGCTACAATGCGCGAATCCATCCTAATGAGGTATTGTCTCAGAAGATCGAACCCGATGGGGACACTGTGAGTGAACCTATTCGCCGGTTATACGATGCATTGATCCACGTTTGTGAAGAAAGTGTCAGAGTGGAGGGCGACACCAAGCAATTCCCCTCAAATTGGCTCATGCTCTACAGGTGGGGCAAGGGTCGCAAGAATAAGCAGTTGACCAGTGAAGGCTACTCTGTAGATTACGAGACTGTGGGGGGCCGCACGTCGTGTTTTGTTCCGGAGTTGCAAAAGATGATGCTGAAGCGGAAGAAGCCTAAAGACGAAGAGGTGGCAGCGAAGGAACCGTTGAAGAGGACCAAAACTTCGAATCGGGGAAGAAAGTTGAAGTAGAGACCAAAATCAACATGGACCTCGTCAAGGCAAAGTTCATGCAAGCAACTGTCGAGGAAATTGAAGCGGCAGAACCTAACAACGCGTCAACAATAATGCCGCAATTGCGATATATTTCGGAACAAACTGGTACTATTAACAGGGCATTTCCGGCCCATGTAGACCCATCAACTCGCGAGATACTAGGTGCTGGCTCCGTGTGGTGTCGGCTCCGGCGTGGGGTTGACTCTGGCGTCTTTGTCTGGCTGAACAAGTTACGGTTTTTCCGCACCGGCGCCAAATCCGGTTCTTTTGCAGCTGCAGCAACGCGTGTTGGCTCGAGGTTCATGCACAGGTTCCGAAATCACCCGTGACATAAGCCAACCATAATCCAACACCGGAGCCGCTGGTTCAGACCCCAATGGCCTTCCCCCCCGTTATGGAGCCCCCGCAAGCACCAGCGTCTAAGGCGGAGAATCTTAGACCCAATCTGATGCCGCTCCCCCTCATCTCGCTATGGCATTCCGCCAACATTGACGGTTCCCCTCCTTCACCAGTTGGGTATTTCCGGAAACTTCCGGTCACGTGCGGGCATCGCCAGACAAATGGTGCCGCTAATGGGCCGGTGGCAGACTCCGCCCAGCAGGTTGGTGGTGGGCCAAGCGACGAAAACCTCATCGGAGACCAGGCCACAGTCATGGCCATGACATTCGCCGGGCTTTCACTCTCCTGCGACCGGTCTTCCGTTGGCTCCGAGTCCGGCACCGCTTGTTCAGGTCTACACTATGGCCGAAATCGGAAGTTTTCGCGTAACACACCCGGATCTAACCTGTCTCTCCCCACTATAGGTGCGTCCTGCAGGACACCTGCACTATTTCTGCAGTAAGCCGCAGTGGAATAATTTCAATTATGTGCCTACCCCTCAGCATCGCCAGCCCATATAAGCACCCGATCCCCTTGCGGTAATTGATCTGAGCGCCTACCGTGACATTTTTACATTTGCCATGTTAAAATCTATTCAAAGAACCCCCGTGGCTGCTCGTCGCGCCACCTGGGTCAGATTATCGTCATCCTCAGTCAATAATTCCATCCACACTCATACCATCAAAACCCCCGTGGGTATCAAAGCAGCGCTTGCGTCGTTGAAGCCAAAGACCACCAGATTGTCCATCGAAGGTCCCATTGAATGCGACTTACAAGGGTTCCAGCTCTTGAACTCGCCCATCTTCAACAAGGGATCTGCATTCAACAAGGAAGAAAGAGCGGCGTTTGGCTTGAACGGGCTCTTGCCTCCTCAGATCAATACCTTGGACGAACAGGTAGAAAGAGCATATGCCCAATTCTCGTACTTGAAGAGTCCATTGGCCAAGAATGACTTTTGTACTTCAATGAGAATCCAGAACAAAGTGTTGTACTACGAGTTGGTTCGTCGTCACATTAGAGAAATGCTTCCCATCATTTACACCCCAACTGAAGGTGATGCCATTGCCGCATACTCCCATCGGTTCAGAAAGCCTGAAGGGTGTTTCTTGGATATCCACGATGCCGATTCTATCGATGACCGCTTGGCTGCCTACGGTGAAGACAAGGACATTGACTACATTGTGGTATCTGATGGTGAAGGTATTTTGGGTATTGGTGACCAGGGTGTCGGTGGTGTGAGAATTGCCATTGCCAAGCTTGGTCTTATGACCTTGTGTGGTGGTATCCATCCTGGTAGAGTTTTGCCCGTGGTGTTGGATGTGGGTACGAATAACGAACAATTGCTCAATGATGATTTATACATGGGTAACAAGTTCCCCAGAGTGAGAGGCGAACAATACTGGGACTTCGTGGATAAGTTCATCAATGCCGTAAAGAAGAGATTCCCTAATGCTGTACTTCACTACGAAGATTTCGGCGTCACTACCGGTAGAGATATGCTTTACAAGTACAGAGAAGCCTTGCCCTCATTCAACGATGATATCCAAGGTACCGGTGCTGTTGTTATGGCTTCCATGACTGCTGGTTTGAAGTTCTCCAACAGAGACTTGTTGGACTCCAAGGTGTTGATCTATGGTGCTGGTTCAGCTGGTTTGGGTATCGCCGATCAAATTGTCAATCACATGTGCTCCCACGGCTCCACTCGTGAGGAAGCTAGAAGCAGAATCCACTGTATGGACCGTCATGGGTTGATTTTGGATAATTTCACCGATGCCACTGCTGCGCAAATGCTTTATGCTGACCCCGCTTCTGAATGGGATGGAGTAGACACCACTAGTTTGGTGGATGTGATCGAGAAGGTTAAGCCCACCGTGTTAGTTGGATGCTCCACTAGAGCCGGTGCCTTTACCGAAGAGGTCATTAAAACCATGTACAAGCACAACCCTCAACCAATTGTGTTCCCATTGTCCAACCCCACCAGATTGCACGAGGCAGTGCCTGTGGATATCATGAAATGGACTGATAATAACGCTTTGATTGCCACGGGATCTCCTTTCCCTCCTGTGGATGGCTTTGCCATTTCTGAAAACAACAACTGTTTCACTTTCCCTGGTATTGGTTTGGGTGCAGTATTATCCAGATGTACCACTATTTCCGATACCATGGTCTCGGCTGCAGTGGATCAGCTCGCAGCCCTCTCTCCTAAGATGGAGGACCCCAAGAATGGTTTGTTGCCAAGATTAGAAGAAATCGATGAAGTCAGTGCTCGTGTGGCTACTGCCATTATCTTACAATCGTTGAAGGAGGGAACTGCCCGTGTGGAAAGCGAACAGAAACCTAACGGTGGATACGTCGAAGTGCCTAGAGACTTCAACAAGTGTCTTAAATGGGTGCAATCACAAATGTGGAAACCAATCTACAGACCTTTGGTCAAGGTTCAACACGTTCCAGAAATCCACACTTTCCAATACTAATTCATTTCCTCGTTTATAATAGTTGCATTTAATAGAGTCGGACTAGAAATTAATACATTTGAAGAGCGGTATAAAGAGCTCTAGCACAAAAAATGACACCGTAGACAACAGCGACCAGGAATGTCCTCCATAGATTTCCTACCCTTTTGGTCCTGGGTGTTGGCGATCAGGACTCGTTCTGGAATTATAAGAAAATGATAACTCACCACTGGTGTCTACATCTTCATCCGCCAATACGACCCAAACCTCTATAGTGGTCCGTACCTTAGACAGCTCTCTATTATCTCCGCCTACAACTTCCGTTCCTTACCAATCTGGCGACCGGACCAAGGGTACCCAACCGGAGGTTAGTGGAGACGTCGTGTCCAGCCCGAAAACTGCCCAATAGCGGGCCCAAAAAAATCTCGAGATAGTTGTCAACCTTCACCACACAATGTCCGTTGAAGACCTCAAAGCCACCGTTGCTAAGTTGCAAGAAAGAATCCACCAATTGGAAGCCAAGGCTGGCATTATTCCTGATGTACCAAAGTCCATCAGAATGGTGTTAATTGGCCCACCAGGTGCTGGTAAGGGAACCCAAGCTCCAAACTTGAAAGAGAAGTTCTGTGCTTGTCACTTGGCCACTGGTGATATGTTGAGAGCCCAAGTTACCGCCAAGACCGCTTTGGGTGTTGAAGCCAAGAAGATCATGGACCAAGGTGGTTTGGTTTCCGACGAAATCATGGTCAACATGATTAAGTCTGAATTGGAAAACAACAAGGAATGTTCCCAAGGGTTCATTTTGGATGGTTTCCCTCGTACCATTCCTCAAGCAGAAAAGTTGGACTCCATGTTGGCTGACAGAAAGACCCCATTGGAAAATGCCGTCGAATTGAAGATCGACGACGAATTGTTGGTTGCCAGAATCACCGGTAGATTGGTTCACCCAGCTTCCGGTAGATCCTACCATAAATTGTTCAACCCACCAAAGAAGGACATGATCGACGATGTCACTGGTGATGCTTTGGTGCAAAGATCCGATGACAATGCTGAGGCTTTGACCAAGAGATTGGTCACCTACCACAAGCAAACTGAGCCAATTGTCGAATACTACAAGAAGACCGGTATCTGGAGTGGTGTCGATGCTTCCCAGAAGCCTGGTAAGGTCTGGACTGACATCTTGAAGTGTTTGGGCCAAAAGGCTTAAATTACTAAAAAAAAAATAACTTTAGTAAATGTACTTGTATAAAGGTTAAGCAGTGTAGATTTGAAGAAAATGGTTTAAGAGAATAAGAGTTGGTTTCCAAAAAGCTCCAGTGGGCGTGTGTGCTATTCTATGATAATCAACGTTGTATTTTCACTTCCGAAATAGTTCGACAACGGGGCCAACAATTTGTATGTTGCTTGCCTAGTTGATTAATTAGTGACAGACCACCACGAAGTGGTATTGATATAACCCGAAAATTCCATTTGTCCGTAGGCTCGGTGTTAGGACCCCCACACTTCGGATTTTCGAGATGGGTGCAAATTGCACTTTAGCAAGGGAACTACCAGCTTGCAAATCACTACAAAACTCAAAGGGATCAAGTATTCAATGTATATTAATTTCCTCAGATATTTCTCGTACAAATATCGACACAATACGGGGAGCTTATTGTAGGCCATTAGACAGCGAAGTACAACACCGTTTAAAACAACCCGTAGGTTGCTTCGACAAAAACAGGGTATGAGATAGCATAATTTGTCATTATTCATTACTATTACGTACTAGCAAGCTTCTCCCGCTTAAATTTAGAGCCCAATTCACCATCGGCCCCTCTCTTCTTGTTTGCTTCATTGAAACACGAAACATGAATGATTTTACGACTATTGGGTCCTTCTCCGGGAAGACGAAGACTATCGAACCAAACCCATTCGCCGATTTCATCGTTGTAGGCAGCCTTGATGTTTTCTTGACATATAAGACACTTGTTATTCATATTGGTGTCCATTGGTGGCACCTGCACATATTGTCTCGGACCACTTGCCTGAGCAAGAGCTTCATCTCGCTTGACATTATCCAATGCAGCCATAGGGTTAGTCGAGAATTCCAATAAATCATCGTCTCGAGAATTGACCCAGTCGAAATCGTCCAGGTACCAGTTCCTGGATTGTACCTTGGAAGCACTATTGGCAAGTTTCTTGTTTATTCTAAAATGCCAGTCAAGGTGTAATCTCTTCTTATTGGAGCCGTCAGCATCGTCTGGGAATCTCTTAGCACAGATGGAGCACTTTGATGGCTTTGCATTAAATAATAGCTCTAAACTATCCGCAGGATTGTTCGTATTTAAGAAATCCTGGAAGTCAATGCTCATTTGTTTGCCGACAACCAATAATTTATCAAACTTCAATTTTTCGTAAGGCAGTCTTGGAATGGCACTGGATACGTTTGAGTTCAAAATTTCTTGTAAGGTGCTATTGGATGGAATTTGTGTGGAAACAGGTACATACTTTGCTTTAGGGTAGTTCAAGCTGTATACCGGTCTAGATCCTGGGATGGGAGCTTGTTCCACTGCTACCAATCCGGAGTCAATAAGAATTTTGAAAACGTTCTCGGCCTTACTAGGGGCTGCTAAGTTAAGTAATCCGGGAGTAGCCACTGGTGTAGCGCGCGGAGTTGGGGCAGGAGTTGGAGCAGGGGTAATTGCTGGAGGAGTTGCAGCTGCAGGGATATTGTGAGTGCCGAGCTCTTGTTCTTTGATGGTGTTAAGCTGGGCCTGGACGGCCTGTAAATCCTTTGCATTCATGGTCTGATTGGTCAACAATACTTTGAGCTGGTTCAACGCCTTGAATCGGTCGCTGAGCTTAGGATCGGGGTTCTGTGCAAGTTTGTTTTGGAATATTGGGAGCAACCGTTCAATGTCATTTATCAATTGTTTATTTGACAAGTCGCTAGGGGGGCTATGGCTCTTTTGGCGCAAGTAGCCTGCCTTGTTCAAAAAGGACTCGATCTTGTCAAGCTGCTCTTTCGGGAATAGCGGGAAGTTGGTGCCCTTGGTCTTGGTCACCTTCCAAGTATCAAATAAGGAGATTAACTTGGTTTTACGGTTTTGCTCACTGGAGTATTGGAACACATGCGAATAAAGATGGAAGATATCTTCTCCCACCAAGATGCTGTAAGAGTTACCAGCATACTTGCACACGGAGTCAAGTAAAAACAACGCAAATAGTTTATGTTCTGGTATGGCCTTGTAGACTCGTTTGGTAATGACATCAATAATGCCATCGGCCACTTGAGGATTCTCACGGGCAATGGTGGTAAGGTTGTCGATAATGGGCCGGGAGTTGAACGTGAGCTCGCTGAGGTTCTGTGCATAGTCCTCGAGTATGGATTGATCCTCCATGGTGACGGCAAGCTACGATAGTCAGAACGGCGGTAGACAAGACGGCCAAAGATGAGCGAAAAGCGAGATCACGTGCCACTTCTTCTGTCCCGATACGGTAATTCCCATCAAGCGCGGTGTGAGCCAAAAATTTTCAGCTGACAAGGACAAAACTTTTCAATCTACCCGAACGCTCCATCAATGTCTCCACCAGCTACGTCCGACAAGAAGCAATCCGGAACCGCCAGAGTTTTGGGATCGGCCTCCGCCGGTATCCTCGAAATTGCGGTTTTCCACCCGGTTGACACCATTTCCAAGAGATTGATGTCCAACCACGGCAAGATCAGCTCCTTGACCCAATTGAACAGTGTGATTTTCCGTGAACACGCCGCCAAGCCTATCTTTTCGAGAGCTTTCACCTTGTTCCCTGGTTTGGGATATGCTGCCTGCTACAAAATCTTGCAGAGAGTCTACAAGTACGGAGGTCAACCATTTGCCAATGAGTTTTTGACCAAGAACTTCAAGGACACCTACGATAGCTGGTTTGGCCCCAAGACCGGTAAGGCATTGATGTCTGCTACTGCGGGTTCGTTGATCGGTATCGGTGAAGTGGTGTTGTTGCCTCTTGATGTGTTGAAGATCAAGCGTCAGACCAACCCTGAGTCGTTCCGTGGTAGAGGATTCTTCAAGATCTTGGCCGATGAAGGATTCGGTTTGTACAGAGGTTGGGGATGGACTGCAGCCAGAAACGCTCCCGGTTCGTTTGCGTTGTTCGGAGGTAACTCCTTCGCTAAGGAATATATCTTTGGCTTGTCCGACTACTCATCGGCCACCTGGACCCAAAACTTTGTCACCTCCATTTTTGGGGCTTCGGCATCGTTGATCGTGTCTGCTCCATTGGACGTCATCAAGACCAGAATCCAAAACAAAAACTTTGACAACCCTGAATCGGGTATCACCATCTTGAAGAACATGGCCAAGAACGAAGGTATCGGTGCTTTCTTCAAGGGATTGACTCCTAAGTTGTTGACCACTGGTCCTAAGTTGGTTTTCTCGTTTGCCTTGGCCCAGAGTTTGATTCCTGCCTTCGACAAAATGTTGAAATAAACTACCCTCATCTTGTATATAGAATATTAGAGTGCTATCAATAACTAAATTATTATGACAAAAGTAGGCCCAGCACCAAAATTCAAAAACATAATGGTAGTTTGCGCCCACCATCAATTGACGGCTCAGGAACGTTTGCTCAGAGCCACGACTAGCGTTAGTCTGCCATCGATTTCCTTTTATCACTTTTCACCACCATACTAAACATTCAATTTGTATATGTATTATAACATTAAGGAACGCAATCGCTCACGTTCGAACACTGACTGAAACACAACTACACCAAGACATAATCAGGCCATATCAGCATGTCCTATTCTGGTAATCCACATTCCGTGGCTTATCAGTAGGGATTGATTTGGCTGCGAAAACCATCTCAACCACGCCAATACCCTTAATATGGCCCTACGACACACACATCATCTCCATTCTGAATCATTGTAGTCTTATCGGCCTTTTAAACCTAATCGGGGCCAAAATGGTGATTATGCTTATCTCGCTAGCAAAATCAATCTACTTCAAAGTGCTTCAGAATAAGAGTCTCAACGTGAGTGTTGAAACAACAATAGTGTGAATCATTCCTATACATTCTATTACTATCTAGAACCATCGGAATCCTATACCAGCGTCCCATGAGGACACCGGGCCAGATTTCCAAATTGGTTCAAAACATCGATAGCATCACGTGCCCGACACAAACCATGACCATTCCAACGTGGCCCCAAAAACATTCGCCTCTGGTCGCCTGGGTGCTTTAATTGAACAACAAACCGTCACCACAGCAGGAGACTTTCCACCCACCTTTAGTCTCCTTCAAAATGAAGGCGATAATGGTTTTAATGTACAGCTTGAAAGTGAATGTTCTCCAAGTGCTCATTAGAAGCTGCCAGAACCATTCGATCTCGCTCAAGTATATCGACAGCTCGCTCTTTGAGGCTTCAACCACCACCAAGGACGCCGAAGAATGTGCTGCCTTCTCGTCTTATGTGAACAACATCACTGAGGTGCCTTTTTTGTGATTTTGAATGTATAGAATAGTTTATGTTTAATGAAGAATGATTATGGTTATGGTTATGATTATGAGTATCGGTGTAGACTTAGATAAGGTATCCCTGCTGAGACAGTAACAAACGGAGCGGGGTTCCCAGCATCTTTTGGCCCTAGTAGTCCAGCGGAATGGTGATGTTCTGGGCGCCAAACCCGTCGTAGTAGCCCAACTTTTGGAGGCCAGGAAGCTCGGAAGTCCACCGTTTCCTTCCCATGATGGAGTCCAATTCTTGCAACGACGTTTTGGCTTCCAAGATACACATTCTAATCACCGCTTCCAGGGTTTTCTTCTCTCGCTGGAGTTTCTCCGCTGCTCTTTCTCTTAATCCGCCAGCCGTATTAGCAATATTCATGGCATTTTTTAAGAGTGTCTTGGTATTCTGTAACAACACCTGGTGGTTTTTCTGGGCCGCTTCGTGACCAGCAATCTGGGCTCTCTGTAAATCGATATCTGCCCGGGCAATAATCACTTCGCTCAATTGCGCTGTTAATGCCCCCAACCCCAAATCAACACCAGAAGGTATTTTCTTTTTCTCCTGGAGTTGTTGGTCAAGTAGGGCTTGTGCCTTCTTCAAATGAGTCCCCATTTTGGTGAGACCATTCCAGAAGGTGGAGGTGATTTGGGAATTTCCGGTGCTATTCACGTTCAGTAACGTCAAATCATTTCTGTCTAGCAAACTCTGAATATTGTCTGCGGCCACCATGTACCTTTCTGACGTCTCAGGTAGCCCTTGGTTCTCCCAGAGCGAGAATAACGAATCAAAGTCGTTTAATCCGAGTCCAATGACCGCCGTTTTGGCTATGTTTAATTCTTCAATTTGACTTTGGGAAATATTGGATACCATCAAGTTTTTCTCTAGGGTCGATTCGCTGAATTTTTCAATGATATTCTTAGCCACTTCGTCGAACTTACTCTGGAATGGCAAGATAATATTCGAAATCACCGGAGCCTGGGTACTTGCATCGGTAATATTTTCGAAAATCGCCTGAAACAATCTATACGAGGCTAATATCGTCTCAAATAAATCGATGGGCTGGACAACTTCTTCACTGACGTATTCCTCTTGCTTCAGCTCTTCTTCTGGACGACTTTCTCCACCTCCAGGGGCTATCAGCTCTTGGAATTGCCCACTATTGACCTCTTCTAGCTCGGCAAGAAACTTTTGTAACTCAACTACTTGTCGATCAAGTAAAGAATCCAACAACCGCAATGACTTGTGGGTTAATTCCAACAAGTCGTTGAGGTTCGAATTGGTGTTGTGCTGTTCAGCTTCGATGACTTCAGTGTACACCACAGCTGTGTTGAAGATTAAGTCTGTTGGAATCGGGCTGTTCAAACCGGAGGCCACTCTCATTGAAGTTTCGTGGGCTTCCACGATATTGGCCAAAGGTTGAAGTACTGATGTTCGTCCTCCACCCAATGCCTCGTCCACGTTGGTCAAGTCGTGTACATTGACCCCGTCGACCTTGAAGTATTGATAGTATACTTGGAAGAGCAATCGGGAGGAATTGTAGTATGCATCCAAATTGATATCACTGCGTTTCTGGAGCTCGATAGACTGGATATAACTGGCATATGCCTTCTGATAGAATCTCAAGCTCTTCGACAAATCCGATCCCAACCATCTATCACCGGATTCTTCATCTATAGATCCTTGCTCAAGATATCCGTCAGCGGTGGCTGGTTCCTGGGGAGTTTCCTCCTGTTTTTTCAAGAGAGCTTGGGCCCGTTTCCCGAGTTTAGGTCCTCTGGGATCTGACGTTAGTAAGGAACTGTGTCAATGGACGAAGTCACATACTTTTCATAACGAGAGGAGTAAGACTAGTGGTGAATGATTATGGTGCGATGCGCATTCCTACCTTTCATACTACCTCATACTACAATAAGTTACTACAGTATGGAGCCAGGTCAGTAATTCCGAAATATTGGGCCCAATAGCACCAGGCTCTACGTATTTTCGTGATTCTAGACCAGGTGGGCTCAAGATGGAGGTGCTCCAGTTTTGAATTTTGTGACCATATACGCCGTATATAAGCAATGCCAAGTTGATGGTAGCAAATAGACCCTATCTAATCTAAATCACCAAAATTTGAATGCGGTACTAAACTTTGCCAGTCTTAAGTACTGATCCCAGTACTTTGTTCACAATATGGAATTTGCACCACCGTACTGAATTGATTGGACCAGTATACCCATCGCACATCTCCAGATTTCAAAACCGCGACTCACCACGTCCTCACCATGAATCAACCGGTGCCTTTAAACCAGCTACCGTCACTCGAGGAGTACTCGTCACGATCCAAGAAGGGCCCCGTTGTGGTCCAATCGTACGCCCACATCTTGTCGATTTTCCGGGATGATTCTTGGCCAAATAACATGCCTGGAGCATTGGTGTTTACTGATTATACAAAGCTTAAGGATTCTGCAATGAGCCATCCTCATATCATTCCCGCTGCCGTACCTCGGTCCTTTAGTATAAATGGCCTGCCTATAGACAAGGACTACTTGTTTTGTACCAGCATCTCGGCCGAACAATTTCACGATCTTGCCAATATGTTGGAGACCCGGTACAATATCTCCAAACAACAATTGGTGGGCCCCGAAAAAGCCCTTCTACAACAGCATGGCCTTGTGGCCAAAGTGAAATATCGGGTTACTCCTCGAAAAAAGGACCAAGATGTAGCAATGGGTGGATACACTGTTGCAGTGGAGTTTCTTGATGTTGAACCCAATGACGATATTGCCCTAAAGAATTTCATTTTCAGATTCAGAGGGGCAGTACACTCCACCGTCTACTCCAAGGCGAACCTGCGGTACAATTTGGACGATTGTATAAGCGGTTATTCTCCCATTTTATCCGAAGATCCTTATCAGCATCAAGAATGGCAGAAAATGAGCATGTTGCAATCACAAAAATTGGAACCACCATCAGCTAAACGGAAGCGAATTAATGGAGCAGCATTGATACACGCTCCTATTAATTTCAGTGACGACGAATCACAAATAATGTCGAACGACCAGGACCGACCGCTCCCTAGTGACCAGATCATTATTCACCCCACCGAACCCACATTGAACCTCAACGAAAACACTCAATTTTCTCCAAACTTTGCTCTGGAAATTGAAATTGACGATATCCTCATCGATAAGGTAAGTTTAACACTATTGGACTCAATTGCGGACACCATGAAAGTGGGCAGAGAAAAGATATTTGCAGTGGATACCCGGATTCTCGGAATGGCTCCATTGATCCTGGTGATAGTCAAGCCGTTTAATAGAACATTAAAGCTAACCGACTTCAAGTTGGTGCTACAGGACTCCACCACGAGTCAACTATTCGTGGAATTCCATGAGGAAAGAGATATCTGTGCATTTTTGGGAGTTAAAGAACCAGAAGAACTAATTAATAAGGTGGAAGAAATAGAAGATCAAGTGTTAAATTTAATCAATTCGGATACCCACATCCACAAGGAGTTGAAGATAAAGAGAAAATGGCTACAATTACCGGGTTACAAATATCCATATTGGACCATTGTGGGCAGCTTGCAAGATATCATTAGGGCCATGTGATGTATGTAACATTAGCAGAAAAATATACGAGCATCTACATTCATTCTATCTTATCTTTATTGACTACATACGACATACCATGCTTATGACTTCCATTGTATTACCTCCAAAGGCATCAAAGGCAATTAATTATAAATTACAAATAGAATTGTGGGGAATGGGGGTTGGGTCGATTAGATGTAACCAATTCTGTTGGCAATGTCCAAAGCATCGTGGTCAGCAGTCAATCTGATGTAAGCCTTCTTGGTACCGTTTGGTCTGATCAAGGTGTGGACGTATTCAGCATCGACTTCGTACAATTCCTTGACGGCGGTCTTGATTTGGTGCTTGTTGGCCTTGATGTCAACTTGGAACACCAAGATGTTACCGTCTTCGACCTTCTTCATGGCGGTTTCGGAAGCGATTGGGGCAACAATGATCTTGTAGGCATCTAATCTGTTGTAGTGAGGAACGGAGGTTCTAGCGTATTTTGGAGATCTGGCCAATTTCAAGGTCTTTGGCAATCTGAAGGTAGCAGAGGTTCTGACCTTCAAAGCCTTGGTGGCGTTGGTACCTTTCAAAGCGGATTTCTTAGCAGCAGAAGCCTTAGTAGCTAAAGGTTAGTATGCAATGATTACGAGAGACAAAAAAGACGAATATGACATTCTAATATTGTTGGTGACACTGCTGTATTCCACTGTGGTAGGTCTGATACGATTCGAACGAGTTTTCCAAGGAAATTTCATCATCTTTATTGACTTTTCAGCCTCCATCTCTTGACATATAGTGGTTGGTGGACGGGTTTGTTTGGGAGTTTTGTGGGTACAATATTGGGAACGCGGTGTGATGATTCTGGTGTCGGTTTATGTCATATTCCATCTCTATTTGATGGTCTTCACTTACTTGGAGCCATTTTTGAATAATCCTGTGGTATGTATGAAACCGCTTGTAAAAAATTTGAGATAGTTTGAATGGAGTGAGGAGGGTAGCGAAAAATTTTCGACTGTATTGTGTGCAGGAGACCCGGGTACCGTATTAACTATGGGGATGGTGCCAACATGTAAATAGAGTGCGGGTTGAGGCCCAGTGGTGCACGTGCAACAGGGCCAGAGCCCTAATGGCCCTGGTGGTACAACAAGACACCGTCCCGATCAAGGCCTACATCGATAATTAGAACGAAGGACATGGCGTGTATCCATGATGCATGACTATATACAGAATCTATAAACGACGTAACTTCTTTGGACGGACACCACCAAAACGGAGCTTGGTATTGTCACTAACTCTCACCACATGGGGCCTTATATTGGTGCCTTCCTTACCCTGTAATGCTGCGAGGAACGCTTCTCTTCCCTTGCCGAAATCCTTCAACACCAATTCGATCTTGTCGTTGGGTCCAATCAAGTTCTTTTCTTCGATGGTCTTGAACATCTTACTGGCAACCTGGAATCCCGCCTCGTATTCTTGTCTTTGAGACTTCCTAAATCCCAACTGACCAGCAGATATATGAAGCTTGGGATGGTGGGGCAATTGGAGGTAGTATATAACTTTCTCGTTGTAGGAGAGATTGGGGTTTTTGTCTAGGAAATCCAAGTCTTCTACCACGGCCACCAAAGTGGTCAAGGTGTTGTGTCTGTGAAATGTGGCGTATAATTTCCAGAGCACGATCTTTTCATTCTTTCTTTCGGAGTTTTTCTTCTGTAACCCGGTGATTTGCGAGAATCCCTTGGCTGGGCCCGTTTGTTGGTTGTTGTTGGTCCCAACAGTGCCAGCGGATGCATTGGGGGTGTTTGCGTTCAATTTTACTGGCGATGCCTGAGCCAAACGGCTGGTAGACGTGAGGAGCGACCGGGTCATCAAGGACGTACGCGCCATGGGCCACGGGCGTGCGGCCATTTTGGAGAACAGCGACAACATGGTGACGGTGGTGGACAGTTCGTACCTGGTCCTATTGGTTGTGTTGAAAATTTTGGCTCACTGGGTGAGGATCGCGCGCTTACGTAAGCGTCCACTGACACCCATCACCTTCTACGCCCAGGTGGTCTGGGGACCCCTAACGGCCCACAATATCCCTCATTATGCAACCCCGGTGGTGCCGGATCCCATGATCATGGCCTCTCTACAACCACAGATGACCCTCCCACCCAGTCCAGCGAGTCCTTTGGTCCCGGACCGCCTCCGCCAATCGCACGAGCCCTGATCATTCCAAGAACAATACCAGACCATTCTGTTGTAGATAGTTGTGACAAGTTGCGGGCTTTTTTTTGCCAGCGTAGCACTACCGCTTGAATTGAGGCTGGTCGGGTTGAAACAAACCAAAGCCGAAGGCTGACGGAGCAAATGTAGTTCACACAGAACAAGAAACTTGGCGCCTTCATTTTTGGTAGTTACTCCGGCGCCAGCGGCTCCATCTGTCAGATCATCTGCCCATTCTTCCTTGCGTTAGTGATGGTTTCTTTGTTTCTATATAAGTAGCTATCGCTAGTTTGGCTAGCGCCTCGTCCGGCGGCGCCTGCACAAAGATTAGCACTGAGGTGAGAAATAAAACTCACACAACCCCAACACAGAACCGCAAGGTGATCGACCGATTCTTCAACCTCGCAGAGGCTCTATCAATCAATCAGTCACAGGTTCATATCTCGGAACAGTACCATTGCGCTGCCTCCCACTGCTCATCCTACGTTTGTTGTTTTTCGTGTGCTTATCGTTGTCGCTTAACGGTCGAAACGATCCCTAGTGACGCGTACCGGTTATAATCATTGAACAACCGCCACCGGTGTTCCTCTTGAATCTTTATCCACCACCACTTCCTGGCCCCTTTGGCCCATTATACTTGACAATTAATCTCTAGAAAATGCAGGATTTCAACGGTCCCATCAACGAATACACCTTAAACCAGGTGATAAATAACCAGACGTCGTCCTCCAGTAGGATGACGGTGAAGGAATACAAGCGAATCGGTGAAGGTGCCTTCGGAACAGTTGTTGAAGCAGTGTTGAAATACGTTGACGAAGATCCCGAAGGTGAAGGTGCGCCGGAATGGCGTGGCCCTTTTGCTATTAAGCGGGTCCCGGCTCAAACCGAATACAAATCTAGAGAACTCGAAATCTTGAGAGTAGTCAACCACCCTAATATCGTGAGCTTAAGGTACTTTTTCGATAAGGCCAGCTCCCTGAACGACAAAACGATATACCAGAACTTGGTCATGGAATGTTTGCCCTCTAATTTGCAGAGTGAAATCAAATATTATAGACAATCAAAGTACACTATTCCTTACCCACACATGAAAGCTTACACCTTCCAGCTAGCTAGAGCAATGCTTTATTTGCATGGGTTTGGGATTTCCCATAGAGATATAAAACCTTCAAATATTTTGGTGGATCCTGCCACCGTGAAGTTGAAGATCTGCGACTTTGGCAGTGCAAAGAAATTGGAACCTAACCAACCGTCAGTCAGTTATATTTGTTCTAGATATTATAGAGCCCCAGAATTAATTGTTGGCTGCTCACTTTACACAACAAAAATCGATATTTGGGGATTGGGATGTGTTATCGCAGAAATGTTTTTGGGGAAGCCAATTTTCCAAGGCCAATCGCCAGAATTACAATTGAAGGAAATATCCAAATTATTGGGTCCTCCACCAAACACATTCTTCTTCAAAAGCAATCCAAATTATAGAGGTAACATGTACACCAACAAGCTTTTCAGTTGCACGGTGGAGGAAAGGTTTAAACAAATTTTCAGCAATTCACCTTCAGATGCCATTGATTTGTTGGCCAAAATATTGGTGTACGATCCGGAATTGAGAGCCAGCCCCAGAAGAGTATTGGTCCATCCGTTTTTCCACGAGTTGAAGAAGAAGGACTTCCAAGTGTTTCCCAGAGGATCCTCGGAACCTATTGTGTTAAACTTGTTTAACTTCAGTGAATACGAGTTGGAACTTCTTGGGCCCTTGAAGGACGAGCTTTTATCCCCTAATAAATGAATAGCATGTTTCTTAATCTCGCTTCTGGGAAGTGTGTGTGGTCATCTACGTTGTCTATCAAACCAAGTCATGGTCAATTTTTCGTAATTCGTTGGCTCTTTTACTCGGTCCGAGTGTCTAATATTTATTCTTTGTTTATTTCATCTTTATATGTACTTAGTAATCCATGATGCTTGTGTGATCGACTATAATGCCAAACTGTAGCTGTATTCATCCTCGATATTTTGTGATACCCAAAGCACTATACAACTCAACATGATGCAACCATTGCACACAATATTGGATATTCCCATTCCCAAGGTAGGGAAAGTGTAATGCTTCAACAAGAACTTCAAAATCAATACCATAAACGATCCAGCCAAACCTCCGGCCAAAAGAGAGAAGCCAAAAAAGAGAATCACTCTTGCTGCCCACGCATTGGGATTACCCGTGCCCAAGAACGAGTTGTTGGAATCAGTGAACAAATTGGACTTTTCGATCAGGTTAACAATCAACATCCCCAACAGCGAACAGATGAATGGGATCCAGTCCACAAACGTTACGTGCACCACTGAAGCATTGACGGTCTTGGAGTATATGGCGGCGTCTATTATCAGCCAGAATCCGATGGCGTAAAGGGCACCAGAAAGGTAGACACCGAAGGCTCTGAGCTTGGCTGATTTAGGGAGCCTGAAGAGGGAGGCATTGAACCTGAATAGGTGATTAGATTGATCCATTGAATGGGAATACGGGGGTTCAGTGATCACCGCAGTCACTCAGGTATCTATATGAAGTCGTGCGCCAACCACATATACCAATGTAGTAGTAGCTGTGGCAGGTTTATTGAAACTAAAATTATGTTTTTGAAGAGAAAAAGCTTAAGTCATTGCTGTGGAAGTTCAGCAGTGCTTCTTTGAGACGTGATGTTATTATCTCTATATTTTTAGTGTTAATGTCGCTATCAAATGTGTGATATGATCCAGCACCAAGCTAGTTAATTAATCTATGACGATGGTTGGTTGTTGTACAATGCAATTGCTCGACTAATATACCAGTACAGTATAGATCAACTGATCGTAACCATCCATTTTTTGTGTTGTCAGCTTAATGTTTCGAGCTGTCAATATCTATGTAGTAGATTGCACCTGCCATCCAATATGGCGGGTTGTCGTATAATACATTTTTGGTATTCTGTCGAATTGGCAGTGGGAGGCGACTTTTCGAGTCACTGTTCGTTGGTATCCATAAGGTCTTTGTTGTACTGTTTATTCATCTCGAACACATTAATCACTCCGTCTAAACTGCATGATACCAAGATCCTTCCCTCATCAAAAGTGTCCACCTGCAACACAGCGTCATTCAGCTTGTACTGATACTCTACTTTTCTTGACTGAACGTCCCACACAAGTATTCCGCTGGATTGCGATCCAGAAACAACTTTCGGCAGCTCGGTTTTGGTAATGAACCGGGCACCACAGTTGTATTTCTCACTAATTGGTCCATTAATGCCGCTATAAGTCTTGATGATTGCGTTCTCCATGTAGTCCCAGAGCCTAATTTTACCGTCCAAGCTCGAGCTCAAGATGTATTTACCATTGGGCGATATTTCCACATTGGAGATGGGAAAGTTGAGCACATCCTTGGTGGAAGCAGTGGCCGTACCATAACTGGTACTGTTGTAGGTAAGCGTCTTTAAGCATTGGCCACTCTCAAGATCAAAGAGACGCATAAGCCCGTCGTACGAAGCACTGACTATGATGGAATTGTCGGGCACCAAACTTAATGACAGAATAGGATCGGCATGTGCTGCAAGGGTCTTGAGAGTACGTCCTGAGGTCAAGTCCCAGATGGTCACCATCTCATCGGCCGAGCCACTTATGAGCATGTTGCCCTTGCTGGTGAACTTTATTGTGGTGATGTGGTAGGTGTGTTTGCGGAGGATGTTGATACATTTGCGCTTCTTGATAGACCAAAGTCGGATGGTGAGGTCATCAGAGCACGACGCAATGATGTCGGAGTTGATGGGCGAGAACTCTATATCGGAAATGCCCTTGGTGTGTCCTTGGAGTTCTGCCACAAACTTTCCAGACTCTATATCGAATACTTTGATGGTTGCATCAGCGGAACAAGTAGCAAATGTAGTTCCGTCAGGCGATACTTTGATGGAGGTGACAAGGCCCCGGTGGATCTGGTTCAAGGAAAATCGGAGCGAGTAGAGGTCGGGCGTCTTTAGCACCACACCATTGGCTGTTTGTTCCATCAAGTAATAAGAATATGAGATAGGCAGTCTTGATAGTTTGGTGCGCGTATTTGGTTATGAAATGAAATACTGATACTGGCAAATTAATACAAGAGAATCCACCTTTGGGGTTAAAAACGGTATAAAACTAATACAGTCCGGGTTAGATTCGAGATAATCGGCTTTACAGCTTTCAATGGCTTTTTACACAATCTGTATATTTTCTCTATTTTATCGATTATGTAGCAGAGATTTGTTAGTTGTGTTTTAATTGTTCATTTCTTCGTCAGGTCCCAATACCATTACTCCGTTTACCATTATTACTCTGTTCCTCGCCTTCTTATTCGTCGCTTTTCCTGTTTTCCTTCATCTTTTCGATCCAGGACTCGAATAAACTGTGCTCAATTTCATTAAAATCTTCAATGCCACTTTCGACACTCACATCAGAAATATTTCTCCGACTCAAATTAAGATTAGACGGAATTATCAGTCGTTGCAAGATCATTCTGGGATTTATAGGTCCGTAGGCTTCAATATCCGTATTCTTGGTGATTTCCTTCAAAAGGTACTTCAAGTGTTGGAACACCAAAATTCGCTTGTTACTGACCAGGTCGCTAGGTTCTGAGCTTTGAGTAAAGCTGAAAAGGCTAAGAAGGTCGTTATTCAATGATACCAAAAGATCATACTGTTGAGTTGTTAGAGTGTTTTTTGTCTCAAGCTTATGAAATACCTTATTAAGAATGCGATGAAATTCTGGTTTGACAGTTCTTTTGAATTGATCCTGTTTCGTGCTTGTCTTCATCAAACTCTGGTAGTTTATCGAGGGGCTCTCTTGGGATGGCTGCGGGGTTATTTTAGATTGTTTCAACTTTTCGTTAGCAGCAATTTGGGCCAAATCTTCGGGTCCATCTGAAGATTCGCGTGAAGTCTTGGGGCTCGGTATAGTTTCACTAATCAGACTTATATCAAACTGGAATTGGTCTTTTGTGGTGTCGTCATTATCATCCCCTCTCCATTTTCTTTGATTTTTAGCCATCTCTGTGGGAACATAAAAATTGTGGTTCTTGATAATATGGTTTTCTTGGTCCCATAATTGTTTCTTTGTAATAAGGGCCTTTATTGATTTATGCTTATCATTGGCAGTATCATATTTTTTGACGAATTTATGATTTAATAACTTCGTCGCTGAGTATCTCTCTTTAGGGTCGACAATAAAACATTTTTCCAAGAAGTCCTTGAACACACCAGATATGTTCATAGATTTTACCTCGATAAGATTTATGAAATCTTCATTCTGGTGACACCTACTTATTTGTCGCAAAGCTTTCATCGGAGGAAAATGGCTTTGGAGAGGTGGCTTCCCGATGTACATCTCATAAGCACAACACCCCAAAGACCAAATATCTGCTTTGAAGCTGTGACCTCCATTGTTATTTAATATGACCTCGGGAGCCATCCAGTATGGAGTCCCCACGGTGGTGTTTCTTCTAGAAAAGTTTGATGAGAGCTGGGTTGATACCCCAAAATCTGTCAATTTTACCTCCCCCAGTTTACTTAGTAAAATATTTTGTGACTTGAGGTCTCGGTGGATTTTACCTTGATTATGCAAATATTCCAATGCCAATAATATTTCCCTTACGATAATCAGGATGGTCTTCTCGTCTCGTATAGGTGCAGCTTTGAGCATTTCAAATAGCGATCCTCCGTTCACAAACTCCATAATTACCCAAAGTTTGTATTCTTTGACAAAACAACCTAAGTATTGAGTAATTTGTTCGAATCGACATTCAGATATGATTTGGATTTCCTTGTTGATCTCAAAGAGATCTGTCTGGTCATTTTCCAAGTCAATTTGCTTGATTGCAACCTCCTCATCCGTTGATTTGATAATGCCTCGGTATACCACTCCGAATCCACCACGGCCGACTTCTTCGCATACTTCTAACTCATCTGGGGTATATACGCGAGTCATTAGTGCCGGCTAATGAAGAAATCTCCTAAGCAAAAACTCCAAAACGTGTAAACTAATGGGACACAGGGTCTTGTGTGTATGGTATGTGATCTTTGCAGAAGGAACCAGTTTGGTTGTAGAGATGTAACTTCTTCAGGTGACGAGTAGGTGTTGACGAGGTTCGTGATGTATCAAAACTGACGTAAAAGCGATAGTGAAAAAGGCCTCAAAGCGGTGATGTCTTATGTGTTGCCTTCTTGTCTTTGGAGTTTGCTAATCTCTAATGGGGCAATTTCGACTGGATAGCTAGCTATGATGGTTGCCTCTATACAAACACTGCTACACTATTTACTTATCAACGGCTGAGGTCAGCTGGCCTGCATATAGATTACCTGCCATCAGATTAAGCAAATCTATTTACAGTCAACCAACTGTTAGATACCCATACCCATAAGAATACAAGAACAGTTGCCCAAGGCTAGAAAGTCGAATATCATCTGATCCGACCACACTATGTTTCGGAACTCGATCTTTCGCCTAGGAGTTCCTCGTGGGCCATCGTTTTGTCATCGGCTGGTTAGATGGGTGACTGTGAAATCAGAACCCTACTCTGATCTCTTCCTTTCAAAGAGCTTATCCAATAAGGCAGCCGATAATGGGTATATACGGTGTACCACTTTCGACAAGGATGGCAATATTGTGCATCATGGCAAAGATATCCGCAAAGTGGACTTTATGAAGACCCATAATTTGGTACCCAGAGATTTCAGGAAGATCTCTCGACATCAGTCAGGAGCTGGAGGTAATGCATACTATTTCGATATGGTTCCATCCATTGTGACTCGTTCCGATAGTGTGCTTTTGAATTTACTAAATGTTAAAGCCATGATTAAAAAGGATATGGTCGCCGTGTTTGATAGCACCAGTTATTCCAGAGGAGGTGGAGGTGGCTCAAGACTTAACGAGTCACACTCTCAATCGATGTTCTTTAAAGACTTAAGCGAAAGGTTGAAAGTACAAGGCGATGATTTGCCTTATGAATTCAAGGCCATGGAAGCGGTTTTGGTACATGTGATGTCAAATTTGACTACAGAGATGAAGGTCCATACCACAGCCCTACAAAACATATTGAATGGGCTTGAGGCTTCCATTGATAGAGCAAGATTACGTTATCTCTTGATTGAGTCTAAGAAAATTGCCCAATTTCACCAGAAAGCATCTTTAATCAGAGACCTATTGAACGATATCTTAGATAACGATGATGAGTTGAACGAATTTTATCTCACGGATATTCTGAGGAGCCAACCCAGAGAAGGAACAAACCATGCAGAAATTGAAATGCTTCTTGAATCGTACTACAAAACTAATGATGAAATTGTACAAACAGTGGAAAACTTGAGGTCACAAATACGAACAACAGAAGAAATCATAAATATGGTGTTGGACTCGAATAGAAACGAGCTCATGTTGTTAGGGTTGAAGTTTTCCACCGGATTGCTTGCCACTTGTGTCACATTATACATTTCAGCACTCTACGGAATGAATTTAGAGAATTTTATAGAAGAAACATCCGGAGGGTTTGAACTTATTGTGGTGATCGGGTGTGTTCTGTTCTTGACATTATTACTATTCAGCGTGAATAAGTTGAAGAATTTGCAAAAGATAACAATGACCGGTGTACATACACGAACAAAGTTCAAAAATAAGCATATAAGTAACGAAATTTAATGGCATAAACAACATTAATAATGACACTACATAGGTATAAATAAATGACAACAAGCATGAGAATAATGGGTTAATTTTATTCACTATTCAACGGAAAATATGTGTTTTTCTTGCCAAAGTCTTCGTTATTCCTCAAATTCCACATCAATGCTAGGAGTTAAGTAGGATGTACTGGTACTTCTGGGCCTTGAACCAGGAATATCCTCCTTCGTGAGCAGGGAAGGGGTCTCCTTCCTTCTTATTTTATAATCGTTTATGTTAATTTCCACTGAGCTTTTTGGAGTATGTCTGGGGGAGCTAGTTGGAGAAGGGTTTGGAGTTGGTCTTGTTCTAAATGGCCTCAATGAAAAGTTTTCTCCACTTAGAGGCCTTGGGCTTTTGGGAACTATCCCTCCAACAATAGTGGGTGTGATATTTTTAGTAGGACTCGAAGGTGGTTCGGCTGAAATAGTAGGAGGAGGAATACTTGGAAGCTTTTTCTGTAAACCAATCCGTTCGTTTTCCTTCTTTGTCTTATAATTCTTCTCGTTGCCGACTAGGGTGGTGAGGAGCTTTGTTCTCACCTCCAACTTCAACAAGTCCTTTAGAAGTTCCCCATATATCTTCAACGGAGGCTTGAAACCTGAAGCATTTTTGATGGCAGAGGGCCGGAAAATCAAGTGCACAAAGGGTATGGATCCTATAGCTTGCATTTCATTGAGCTCACTTACCATCTTGCTCAGGTCAACCGATTCTAATGAGCTAACTGGTATTTCGTCGTCAGTTTCATATGACTCTATTGTGCTCAACTTGAAGCTGGTAGAGATGTGTTCCAAAATAAATATGAGCGATGCCAAGTTACTTCTAGGAATGGAGCCAATGATCCTGGTCAACTCTGAGATTCTTGAACTATTCTCTGTGTCTTCTTCCTTTTTATAAAGAGTAAGTACCGATTCATATGTCAAATGAGGTATCATAGAATCACTTATTTCAAGTAACCAATTTTTCAAGAAATTAATCCGACTGAAAACACTTTGATTCTTCAAGAGTTCAATAACTTTGTCCAAGATCTCCTTATGAACGTGAGATTCCTGAGAGGCATCAATATCATCAGAAGGTTCGTATTTGCTTATCGTGTCTATAAGTTTCTCCTTAACACTCCAATACTCTTGATGGTTTAATGGAGATGTCCATGATTCAGTAATATTCTCTGAGTTTTTAGCGTCCTTCTCAATGCTTTTCACTAAACTGAACAAAAATTGTGGAATGGAAGTGATACTGAATGTGTGTGCCCATTTTTCGTCTAGACTTGACAATAGTAAATGGAGCTGAAAATCTTTATATAAATTGAATTGCCGCTTCAAGTTTTGGAAGTTATTATTCGATTGGTTAGTACTGAATTGCTTTTTCTTCAAATTGGCGGGATCTAAATTCGATGGGAAGTAAATTCCGGTGGTGAAATCCTCAATCAACTTTTCAAAGTCTCTCTGATAATGCTCAGGTTTATTGACCTTTTCAAGAAAGTTTACTGCTAGTGAATGCAATCCATTGGTTGATGCTAATGAAAAATTGTACACTATTTCCAGAAGCTTGGTCAAACTGTTATAAATGAGTTCGATTTTTTGTCTCTCAAACTTCTCGAGCACTTCGGAACCTTCAGTGATATCCAAGTCCAAGCGGTTTTTAAGCAATTGCAACTCTTCATAACTTTCATTATATTTGTCTTCAAGTTCATTTAATTGTTCTGGATAGTTACTCTTCATCAAAGAAGACCTCATTGATTTGAACATGCCATTGAATTTTTTGGATGTTTCATTTACAAATTTGGCAGCACTTTCGTCAATTACCAATTTAGGATTCTTCTTGGGAGTCAGGGGTTGTGATGTTTTGGGAGCGGATTCAGAAGCATTCGCTTCACTTGGTTGATATTGTGTTACATAATATGCTAATTCAGTCCATTCGTACCACAGCCCTTCACTTTTAAATTTATTTGCTCCAAGGAAACCGGTTCCCACGATCAATTTATGATCCAACAACGCTTGTCCGAACCTTTCGAGGTTAACACGAGTTGGCTCGATTGGAAAAGGTCTATATTTTGCAATATAACTGCACAACAGGTCACTGCTGAATATCTCGTTTCTATATCCTGGAATAGGGATTTTCCTCTTTATTATCGGTATTGATGAAATTAAAGTCTTAAGGATTTTATTCAAGTCAACGGATGATTTCACCTTTACAGGTCCTACGTGAAGTGGGAATTGAAAATCCAACTCTGCATCTGGGGTGGGGGATTTTTCTTCTATTTCAGGAGACGCCTCTAGCACAGAGTTATCTTCCGTTTTCTCACTTATAGTTGGACTTGGAGTTTCATTTTTGGTTTCATTCTTATGGGGTTCAGTTTCGGATATTTCTTGCAATCTGACCAATTCGTCGTACTGCTTCTTCATATTCTCCAACTCAGTATACAAACTTTCGTATTTTGAGAAGACGTCGGCCTGTCGGTCGCAGATTTGACGCACATGGGGTTCTTGAAGCTTTATGAAGCGTGAAATGGTTTCAAGAACTTCCCGATCGATGGTATTGGCCAATTTCATTAAGGTTCTAGATTCGGTGGTCAATCCCAGAAGGAAAAACTCAAATGCAGACCCCATGGTCACATTAGAAGCATCAAAATCTGGAGGTTTTTGATATGATTCGCTTAAGGATCTGGTCTCATGACTGGCTGATCTGACAGAACTGAATCTTTTGAAGGTTTCACTGGGTCTGGACCTGTCCGGGGATAGTAATTGATTGGGTCCCAGTACCAATTGCAGGGTATACGGTCTGAAGCTGCTCTCAAATGGAAACGATTCGATGTTGAGCTTAGAAAGAAACTCGCTGTTCGAATGGAAGTAGTTCATGTAACTGAACACCAACTGTCTCAATTCATGTGTCTGTCGGATGGACCTCATCGACTGCCCCCGTAGGTGGTCTATGCCGGTTTTGTAGTCCGGAGACCAGTACAAATTTGGAAACTGTGCCATGGTGACTTAATTGGTTAGATCATTGATGTTTTGAAATGTATCCAGTGAGACTGGGGTCACCCGCGGAGCTGACAGGTTAGCGAGAGAATTACCGAAAGAATTAGCGAGATTACCGACAGGTAAGGAGATGAGAAAATAGGTACAAGCGAACTTACAATACTAATAGATAGTGATATGGCCTTGTAGATGGCTGGAAATTCTGGGTACGATTTAGGCTGGTGTGGGACAATGCTTCCACTATTCCCTAGTTCAACTGGCTCATTCTAGGGACAACGTCTCGGCGCGCGCCATGTTTACATCGCGGTAATTATAGCAGCTCTTCTCAACTGCGATTACTTCAACACGACAGTCCCATGAACTTGGATCAAGTGATTAACGACATCAGGGATGTCAAGGGTGATATTGAAGCATTACGGGCAGAAGTGGATGCCATTGAGAATGAAAAGACCGAACTTTCTGCTAAAATTGACACTCTTGAGGCAGAAATAGACTCCCACAGACAATCGAAATCGAACAATGAAACCATCCATACCAAAGATAAAAGCTCTAATTATGAAAAAGAACCCGATTTTATACCTGAGATCATCCAGCACAATCATTTTGACTCGTCTATCAGCAAGTTTTTCCAGCCAATTGACCCAAGGGAATCTGCCCAAACCCTGTCAAATAACCATATTCAGCTATTACCACAGGCTGAAGCATTGGTGGAAGTGAAACAAAACATCTTGTACGAAAATATTCATAGGATAGGTGGAGTAACTGCGTTTCCGTTGAACCAACATTTGTTTAACACAGGTGAAGAGGTTTTGGGTATACGGTTTGATATATTTTCTCATACCAAGCGAACCTTTCTCCAGCCACATTATGCCATAATAAAAAAATCGGAGATTGAAGATAAAGCTGAACAGACAGTGAAAAGATGGGCTCTCTATCGTCATACGTTGCCCGTGTTCATTCCCTTAGAAAAGTACGCGGAAGATCTCAAAGATGATGAAGGCATAACTACATTTGCCTTGAATGTCCGTCATTTTCTTACCAAGACCCAATACAAACATGATATAATCGACCAATTACTGGAGTTACGTATTCAGGACATTGACAGCACAGCTAATTTGGTTTCGGCAGGTCCGGAATCACGTAAAGCGAACAAACTTGTATCCAAGATCGAAAAGGACCTTCAATGCCAAAGAATACTAATTAGTGTTATTGATAAGGATAGCACCGACAAGAAACATCACCAGTTTGAACTTACAGGCTCGATCGACACTATAGAAATTGCTACTATTACACTTACTGATGATGAGAAACAAAAGAAGCTTGTCTCAATGTGTGAGGCACTTCTTAAAGGTTGTTCCTTTACTGAATTTCCTGAAACGTTCAAAAAAGTCTTAAGGATGTTGATGGCTAAGAAAACTCAATGACTACTTCGGATCTCTAACAATATATATTGACAACAATCTAAACATAAAACGTGAATTTTTTTGATTAATACTTCGTACGGAGTCTATCAAACAAAACTTTTAGCCGAAAACACTAGAAATCAGGGCATTCTAAATTTAAAAGGCGTTTCCGAACCCAGTACCAGTTGGTTGGTAACCTAAGCCGCCTCCGTTAGTGATCATCAAAGGTTGGCCAATTGGAGTGTCCTCTTCATTTTTTTCGGACTCTTTTCTCTTCTTCAAGTCTGCATAAACTTCATTGAGCTTGTTCTGGTTCTCAGATGCAATAGAAATTTGGTATGGCTTGATGAAATTATCCAAGCCTTGCAACCAGGACAACTCAAGAACATAATCGTATGAAATGATGTCATAAGATGAGTACAATAATGCCACGAAACATTCATGGTTACCGGTTTCAACAAAGTAGTCCAACAATTCATGAGCAATCTTAGTAGACTTAGAAATAGAAGCAGTCTTGATCAAACTAGACCACAATTTATCATTCTTCAAAATAGAAATGGCCTTGTTAAACTTCTTTTCCTTGGTGTACAAGGTAGCAGAGATTTGTCTGAAGAAAATCAAGTCATGGTTTTCTAATCTTTCAGCCAAGTCCAATTTGTTAAATCTGTTGTTGGACTCGTTTTCAATTGATGATCTCAAAGACTTGTAATCTTCTTCTTCAATTAACAAGTCGTGGTAAGCGGAGTTGACCACTGAATTGTTCTTCTCCAACACAGATATCAAGAATGGCTTGATCATTGGCAAGTTGTCGGACTTAACAAAAATTCTGACGACTCTTGGCAAATCCAACTTAGGAGTCAATACACTTAACAAGTCCACCAACAACGATGGGTTCTCATTCATGTAGAAATTGATTGCCTTGTAGTAGATTTCCAAATTTGGTGCCTTGACAATGATTTCCTTGAACGAAGAATGGTCAAAGGCAACCTCAGACTTTTCAATCATGGTCAAAGCAGCATTGTCCCATTCTTCGTAGTGGCAGTACAAGAAGATCAATTCAGGATACAAGTGTGCTTCTTCACAGGCAGTCAAGACCTTTGGAATATTAAGTCTAGACCAGAACAACTTCAAGTGTTCCATAACCTTCTCTGGGCTGTACTTGGAGTACAAAATTGCCAACTCGGTAAACATACCCATATGAGCTCTTTCCAATCCCAAACCACTTTCGAAAAGAGCGATTAATTCGTTGAAGTATCCATTGTACTCGTAGGTTTTCACTAATTCTGGCAATTCTTCAGCATCGATAATCAAGTTCAAACCACAGATTTGTGCCAATCTGAATTCCTTGTTTTCAATACAAGCAGCATTAACCTGTTTCCAGACACTGGTGTTGGAAGCCTTTCTTGCGCAGTCAACAGCACCTTGGTAGTCTTTCAAGTAGACCAAAGTGGTTGCCAACTTGGAGTACTTCGAAACATTGCTATACAAGATCTTAGCACCCTTGTAGTTCTTGGCTTCAAACAATTTGTCACCAATACTTTCCAAGTCGGCAACATTCGAGCCACCAACAAACTTTTCAATTTCTGGCAATTTATCCAAAGAAGCGTATGCGTTGATAAGTGCACCATCAATGACTGGCTCTCTCAAAGTTTCTCTAGCCATATCCAAGAATGCGATAAGCTCTTCTTCCTTTCCAGCATGTTCAGCAATTTCAATTACTTGTTCATAGTTGTCTGGAATCTTGGACTTGACGTAAGAGTTGATGGCTTCTGGAATACGCAAACCGTTCAATTGGGCAGTACCCAAAAGGTACCACAATTCTGGGGTGTCGTATTTTTCACAATATTGTTCACCTCTGTCTAAAGACATGATATCTTCAACCAAAACCTTGATGGCTTCTGATCTCATCTCGAACTTGTCGTAGACTTCAAAAGCTTCCTCATACAATTGGTTGTCAATACATAATGGAGCTATCTCTTCTGGGTCAAACTTGTCCAACTTTTCGATGTAGTTGCTGACTCTTGAGGAATCGGCCTTGATAGCGGTCAAGATCAATAAACCTTGCAAAGAGGTGTTGTCGTTGAATGGAGAAGGTTCCAAAATAATCTTTTCCAACAATTCGATCAACTCCTGTGGCAAGTCGTTCTCCATGAAAGCCTTAACTGTAATGGAAATTGGTTCAGGGTCGCTCAATTCTGGGATACCAGTTGAAATCACTTGATCCACTAATTGTCTTCTGTGAATGTTGTCTTCAGTCAATACCTTGTTCCACAAGTCGAAGTCGGACTTGCTCAACAAGTATCTAGCTTGGTACTTGTACATCTTGTTCTCATTGGTGATATTAATTAATTCATCATCATTACCACCCTTGGAGTAAGCAATGTATGCCAAGTATGGGTCTCTCTTTTCACAATACTTACCGACAGCTAATGTGTCATAGTTGCCATTTTCTTGTAAGAACTTTTCGGGGGAGTTGTTAGAGTCGATATAGATCTTGGCCAAAGTGTTGTACACTTCTTGGTCGTTGGAACCACCTTCTAAAGTCTTTTCCAAGAATGGCAACAAGATCTTTAATCTGTTTCTCTTTTCCACTTCTTCAACCAATTCCTTGACTGGTACACGGCCCAAAACAGAAAGTAACAAGTTCTTGATGATATTTTCATCAGCATCGACATCTAATAAACCAGCAACAACTTGAGGAGTATTACCAGGGTTAACAGATTGGACATAAACTTCAATGAACTTGAAGTACTGGTTCTTGTACAAGTACAAGATCAAGTCGTGAACAAAGTTGAATCTGTCACAGACAATAATCAAAGGCAATTGATCATCCAACTTGAATTCCTTCAAGAAGTTCTTGACCTTCTCACCATTGTAGACATTGTTGTCTCTGACGACTCTTTCGATCTCCTTGGTTTGGTTCATCTTAGCGGCAGCTTGGATGTACTTGAAGACCACATCTGGTTCTTGAGTCAAGTTCACAATAGAAGACAAGTAATAGTACAATCCTTCGGTACACTTGAAGTCTTCAAAGATCTTGATCAATGCCAAGGGGCCAATCAAGTCGGAATATTTGGTAGCCACTTGAATTACCACTTGCAAGTTTTGTTGTATGTTGTTGCTCATCAATTCCTTCAAACAAGCCACCGATTGTTGGACATTCAATTGACCGAAGTAACCCACCAACCAGTCGATTGGCAACACATTGGTATGAACAATAACTCTCTTGATATCTTTCAAGTCGTCATAATGTTCCAATGCTCTTTGGAATAATCCAGACTTTTCACACAATCTACCGATAGTTGGCTTGTCATAGTGAGAGAACATCTTGTTACCCAAGATGGCATCGGCCACTTGAGGGGCGTTCAACAAGTTGACTTCCAATACCTTGGTTTGTAAGTGGCCCTCTGCTGGCGAGTCGTTCTTCAAAGCATCCAACAAGAACGCAGTACCTTGTTGGAAGTAGTTCTGAGAGAAGAACAAGTCAGCGATCACTTCGGTGTTCAAGTTGGCTTCACCACCGTTCAACAAGGAAACCGCGAACTCACTAGCCTTGTCGGGGTTGACTCTAATCAAGTTTTGGATCAAGTTGGTGTAGTCGGGGTCGTAGTTGACCTTTTGGCAGTATGGCAAGATCTTATCGAACTGACCCAATTCAGCCAATGCGGACACCACCTTGATGTTGACGTTGGCTCTGATGTAGACGGCTAAGGCTAAGGCAGTGTCGTAGGACTTGACAATATCACCCAATTCTTCGGAACTGGTCAACTTTTCTTCCTTCAACCATTTTTCAAATAATGGCTTACGGTCTTGTTGCAAGACTGGCTTGGCTAACTCGATAGATTCATACTTATTCAAGGTCCCTCTGTCCAACAAGGTGGAGAAATATTGCAAGATAGGGGAGATTTGGCCCGGTTGAGGGGTGATATGTTTCAACTTGTTGATGGTGTCTTGGGTACGCAATTGTTCGGAAGAAGCGGCAACCTTGGCAGCGTTGGTGTAGTCACCTTGGTTTAAGTAGTTCTGAAATTGTTGGTTGAACAAGTTTTCCGCACCTGGGAAACCACCACGAGAAGACAACGACAATGCCAAAGGCACGTTGGACAACTTATCCAACACGTAAGGTATGATCTTGTCTCTAGATACTTCCACAGTCAAAACTTGACCCGATTTGTTGATGGTGATAAGGCCGGTGCCGTCGTTGAATGAAGATGCCGTGAACACAGGGTCGGCAGTGATTCTGTTGACAAACAAGTTGGAACCAGTTTCCGCATCGTACAAGTGGATGAACCCGTACTTTGTCAACACATAGATAATCCCGTACTTGTTGGAGGCCTGTAAACTGATAGGGAAATCGTTGGCGGCGTCAGGGGGGAAGAATATATCGACCAATTTCTTTTGGAATGGAGGGTTCCCTTCCACATGATCAATTTCAATAATGTGCAAGTTACCCTGGCCGCTAGCATTCTTGTTACCAACACAAAACACCTTGGTGGGGGAGGCGGCACCGGTCAACTTGATGGAAGCAAACTTGGAGACATGACCCTCGATGGCCTGGGACACGTTACGGGCCTTGGAAAACAATTGGATGTGACCAGCAATACGACCATCTTCTTGGGCAATACCGTTGACCGCGAACCAGTTCAACTCGGGCTCGGCCACGATGTTTATGATCTGACAGTTGTTCAAGGTGTGGTGTCTTTCGGTCAACTTGATGGGTCCGTCGTTGGTGCCATCAAACACGTTCCAATAGAAGATGGAGGTGCCGGTGACCAACCCCAAATGTTGGTTGTCCAACCATTTCCAGAACACCACTGGCTCGTCCATAGTGTAGGCCTTCAAGCGCTGCTTGGAGCCCAAGTTGAAGATCTGCAACGTGGTTCCGTTGGCTCTCAAAGACACCACGAACTCAGTGGGATGCATGATGGCATTGTCGGCACTCATGTTCTTGCGGGTCACTTCGTTGTTGTTCTTCAAGTCGACGATAGCCACGGTGTTGCCGCTGGCACCAGACTCTCGAATACACACATAGTGATCGGACTCCAACGTGGTGGACTTGAAGTCCAAAGACGATTGTTGGATCCCTAATTGAGTCAACTGAGTTAACTCCGTAAAGTCGATGGGGATATCATTCGACATGGCGGGTGGCGGAATTGACAATCTCCTGAGGTAATCGGCTTAGTCTGAAAGGATGGTGCAATTGGTACGAATTGGATACCTATGGGGTCAGAGTAATTGATTGCCGGGAGATGATTGGGGAGGAACTGGGGAATGTTTGGGTGAGTTGATCTCAGGAGTGTCCACGTCGACGACACCGGTCACGTGAATTTACTTCCGGGTAAGACGGAGTTCCCATCAGCGCCCTAGTGGGCACCCCCGGTATGCCGAGTTCCGGGGGGGCACAATTGCCACGGTACCTGGATTGGGTGAAAAATCCCAACTGTGTCAATAGCGTGAATAGGCGACCACAGAAATGGCATTAGTAGTGCTTAGATTGCAAAGTAGACATCACCAGCCACGATCGTATTATCTCGCCCAAGTCCCAAATTCGATTGAAGCCCTGGGGACGTGGATCTGGGGCGTATCTTTATATAGCCTAGCAAGCCCATAAGTTTCCTAATAATTTGCATTTACATTTCGTTCTAAAGTTCTAGTGACAGGTTAAGCAGATCTGTCACAATAGGCGAATTTAATAGAGCGGGGTCGTTTTCTACAACTCGAGTTGTACGGCCATTATTGGCCATTTCGATTGCCTTATCTATTAATCGTACACTACTTTTGGTCTATAATGGAGGGTTAACCTTCGCCATGACCTCGTCCACAATCCTGTTGGTATACCCCATGGCGGCCTTAGGGTCCGGTTTCGATCGGCTGTCATTAATATATTTTTCGACATAGGCATACTCGCTACCGTACCATTCTCCTGTCAAAGTATCGATTTCGGTTCTTCGGCGCCTTTCGTCATCCTCGCTTCGTACCGGCTGGGTGAAAGCGGCATTATACTCCCAGTCGACTAACCAGTAGCCGATTTTCCGGAATGCCACCTTAACATAATCTGGGGTAACATAGAGATGGGCCAGGTCATTCTGCCACAACACCAATGCAACCGTGAACGCCCTCACCTCGTCAATAGCACGCGTAGAGAGTCGGGTTTGTTTCGGAGCTAATGATGCCAACCGATGGTTTCGTACGTGCACAATCAACGAATATATATACTTCTTAATATCGGGACTGACAAACACCTTGGGCCATCGAGCTCGCAACTTTAGAATGTGGTCACTGTAGTAGGGAACCGGTGATATCTGTCCTGCTTCGGCGATGGAAGCATCCTCCGATTGGAAGGGGCTGTTCACCGCAAACCAGAACTTCTCCTTGAGATACTGGTTCATTTTGAGGTGGTAATCTGCGCTGTTGAGGAGCAATACCACAGTAAAGAGTACAGGTTTCCTCAATTGCATACCCTGTGTGTCGATGGTATCCTTTGGGTTCCATTTGGACTCGTTGGTATCGTACTGGTCGATCTGAGTGAGAAGCAGGTAGAGCTGTTTCTGATTTTGGGGCAGCAACTGCTGAACATTGCGCCATATTACCACGTTCTTGAAGGTTAGGCCCAGTTCTGATTGGTTGCACATTTCCATGGTAAGCTGCTTGATGTCCCCGTGGTCTAAGACATCATAGACGTCGAGGTTAACATACTGGGACGAGGTAAATCCACATGACTCCTCAAGCACGAGTCGTTGGAAATGGCGGGCCGTTTGGCTCGGGTCATCGGTGGATATGACGAACCGCTTTCTGCCTATTAGAGCTAGCGATATGGCGGTGTAGAGGCTATCCATCGCCTGGTAGTCGCTATCACGGAAATCAGTTTGTAGTACCTACTTATGTAATGAAACCCCATCTGCAGTGGTGCTTACGTAAGTGCACACTACGATACGCAAGTAAGCATTACAAGAGGACCACCAGAACATAGACCTTTAGTGCTTGGAAAGGTCACATCCCAACAGCATGACCACGAAGAGAATAAGCACGAAGAGAATGGGAGGACTACCATTTTTCGTTACATTATTGGCTACGTTTAATTGGGTCAGGTTGTCTTACTTGGCTGCAACACCGTGGTATCAAAATTTAGTATGGGCATATCGCTCGAAGTGGATCACACAATTAATGCAATCAGGGCTTACAAAATTCGAACGCCAATTTCTTAGAAAATTGCAGATTTCTTCGAAATTTCACGATCAGCACCAATTGAGCTGCTCCTGTCTGATCCGAATTTTACAATATAGAGTTTATATCCTAATCATAGCTTGGGGGATCTACCAGTGCGATAATGACCAAAATGGCCCACAAAAAATAGATCAAAACGCCAGGTCTAGACCTTTCCTCGCGATCTACTCCAACCAAGCGGACCAGAAACTTTCGCTTCAGGCCCAGGTATTAACTACGCTAAGAGAATCAAGGTTGTAGATGGAGCCAGGGCCAATGGCAATTGCTTATGCAGCCGTGTGTGTGTCTGCATCAATCATGAACCCAAAGAGGCGGCCCATGGGAGAATGCAGTATAGTCGGCAGGTGACAAAACAGAATCAATCGCGACGAGCCCGGTTGTTTCTCGAAAATTCGATGGTTCATTCGCCTAATCATGTAAGCAGTTGAGGGTTCTAGTACCGAGGAAGACGGCACTATGATCTGGTTTGGTTTTTTTCTTCTCATAGCCCGAAAAGGTTTGACATCGTGCCATTTTCTCGCCTTCTGACACGGCCTCTCGTGTCTCAAAATACAAACACGGCAATGTACAATTTACTTTTGTGACGCGCGCCATGCATTATTGACGATAATTACCCAAACAGACACCAAGCCCGTTTTGATTTCTCAAATAGTGTAATTCCCACCATGCCCCCTCAGTTTAAACCACGGTCCACTTGGCGCTGTCCGTTGTAGCGAAACCCATCTCTTGACTTGTACCGAGCACTCTCATCGCAACCCCTCCCCCAATTCTTGTGATTTTAGTTGCTTGACCAACCATACCGCGTATGCCTGGACTGCATACATCCTGCGAGTGCTCCACGACCAACCAGAATTTGCATCAACACCCTTTGTACTCGATTGTGTTTGTATTGTCATCTCCACGGTGTTTATTTACAGTTTATAACTATCATCCATCGCCGTCTTTCCACCCCGATCCACCGTCAACCCGTTAGCTCCACCGTTCGATCTCCATCAGCGTCCCAACACCACCCACTCCTCGCCCCACTGTCATGGACTCGTTTCCCAAGTTTATGAGAGCTGAGGCTCCCACCCGGTTCAAGGACTCGGCGTTTCCTCCATTCAAGCTCGAGCACCGCTACAAGGGTGTATATGAACGGGCGGGCTTCGAAGTCAACTTGAACAACCCCAGCAGTCCCATGGATAACCGCTCCATTCATTCCAAGTCGTCGGGCCGCCGCAAATATCCAACGCCGCCAAAGTCCACGTCGCCCACCTCCCGCAACCACTCTCCATTGAGCCCCCATTCCCAACCCATGAAAGGCTACCACACCGCCGCCAGTACTCCTAACATCAGTCTCCAGCAACAGAATTTCCGGGCCCCTAGAAAAAACTCGTTACCACAACAAGTGCTGCCTTACAACCCGTCGAACTCCAAGGCATATAAGCAGCAGGGCTACGGCTACCATTCTGGAAGTAATGAATCGTTCTCCCAGCCGCCACAGACAGCACCTGTAGCAGGGTCCTTCCCTCACCAAACCGGGCCGGGTCCTGATGACGCGCCTTATCCTGGACATGGAGTCTACCCTCCCAACGGTGCCAACGGGCCTGGATCTGCGCCCGTCTCATCCAATCCATACTCAGGCACTGTGACCCGTCCGCAAATAGCTTCGCCCGAATCATACTCACAGAAAACTTATGCCACTCATGTGTCTGAGAAAAGACCCGATTCAGACGACAACTTCGACTTTAGCCCCAACTCCAACATCGCCGCAGCAAAGAACTTCAAAAACTTGCAGCTTGACTTGTCCAACAATAACCGGGATATCGATAGCGTATCCGGAAGTGAAATTGATCATTCGCCCAAGGATAGCTACTTTGATGATACTCGAGCTACTTCGGTGGATAAGTTGGAGACATCTCCATACCACCATAACCAGACTCCTGTCTCGCCGCAGAAGTTTGATCCTCGCCAAAAGAGACACAATAGAGGTGGCTCGTCCTCGCCCATTCACAAGAATAGATTGTCTTCGGCATTGGAGGAGTTCAAGAAGGACGCAGAGGACCATAAATCAAATGCCCCATATGTTCCTGCTGTGCATGTGGTACCGCCTTTGCCCGATAGATCGCCATCCCAGCTTGGCTTGGCTAAGTTTGATAATGCACCCTATCCAATGACTGGGGATGTGAGTTTCCAGAATGGGACCGATTCACCTGATATCTTGAAAGAAGAAACCAGCAGATTTCAGAATCAACCCATTCCAAATGGATTAAATACTGATTATCAAAGATTCTTAGGAGGAGAAACTTCCAAGGCAAATAGAACTAGTCAGCTTTCCATGGTAAGCTCTATTATTTCTAAGGATTCCATGTACAACCGAGAAGATGAGGAAGTTGAAAAGGAATTAGAGAGACAATTAGAAACATTGAAACTTGCTGGAAACTCGAGTAACATCGACATTCGTGATGGTCAGAACATTGATGAAGTGCCGTCTGACTTGTACCCTCCTCAACAGAGTAATGCACTTCCTGTGTTTAATATCACCGATGCCGACAATTCCCACACAGTGGCCACTGGCGGTGCATATAGTGTCCCTAAAATCACTACCACAGGACCGGAAGACTCTGAATATGCGGGGCACTCACTGCAGAATGGCAGCGAAAGCAGTAATGAGAAAGAATTTGAGACCATGGATGACTTGGACGATGCTTCTTCCACTGCATCTTTCGAATCTATAAAACCATTATCTGTAAGCAACTCACAGAACACTTCGATGGAGTTGCACGATCAATTCGCCAATCCCTACGCGCCTCCAGCTAGTGGAGCCAAGAACGTCTCCTTTAATAATATGATTGTCACAGATAGCCCAGGAGCCAACCACGAGGTCAATTTCAACGACTCGTCTCCAGAATCACAAAATGATGTTGTGGCAATCGATGATGTTAAGCCGTTAAGTCCAAAGACTCATCAGATAGAAGAAGAATTGGAAGGCATAAATTTCAAACTTACACAACAGACACCAACCATAGGATTAGATAGCCCCTCACCAGTGAGTCCACTTAAGATGGCTAAAAAGTCCAACGACTTGCCTTATCCAATTGATACCCCCGATACACTGCTTCCAAGTACGCCAAACTTGTCCACTCAAGGAGTTAAATTCCCTCCTGGTCAAGGACCATGTCGTGGCTGTGGCACGGAGGTACAACCTGACGGCAAAGGGTCTCAAAGGTCCATCTACTCCAACACAGAAGAATTATCGGGACAATGGCACAGAGGGTGTTTTTCGTGTGCCAGTGAAGGATGTAATGTGGTTTTCAGCAAACATATACAGTGCTATACATACAATGATAGCCCCTACTGTAACCACCATTACCATCGCTTGAACAATACAGTTTGTGAACATTGTGCCTTAGGTATTGAAGGGGAATGCATTGAAAATGAACTCACACAGAAATGGCACTTGAATTGTTTGAGTTGTCACAGATGCCACAGAACTATCAACAATGATTATTATTTGATTAACGGTCATATAATTTGTGAGAGGGATGCCAACAGAATTATCAATGGCGGAGAATCGTATAGTGATGAAAACGGCAATTTGATAGCGGCAGGGGGATTATCTACTCATGACAAGATAGAGAAGAGAAGAACCCGACTTCTTTTCGTTGAATAGTTGAGTCGTTATCCTTGTATTATTCCGCTTTCAAAGCATTGTCATTATATGTAATATTTTAAAGAGAGCCCGTGTTCTAGGTATTTATACTCTATACATTAACCAGTTAAATAAAACAGTCCCGCGTAGAAAACCGGGCGCCCGGATGCCAGTGCCTTCCTCATCAATAGTTTCGGTTATTGGAGGAGTTGGCAATTTTTGGAGCGTCCAAGTCGAAATCATCGTCGTCCAACAACTTGTCAGTTTGCACTACTGGTGAGGACTTGTTATCTTGCTCTTGCTCAAACTCCACATCATCATCTCCAATGATGAAATTGTCGGCATCAAAGTCAGTAGAGTTCAATTCCACGTTGGTGCCCGATTCCATGTCGTCTTCAAAGTTTCCAAAGACCATTCTGTCGTAATGCTCGCCTTGTTCCAAACCATGGGCTGTTTGATACGATTGTAATTTCTGTTGCATCTTGTAATATACAAGATACGTGGTCAAGCTGGTAGCAACCCCGGTGATGATTATACTGAGGACATCGACCCATTTTGTGGACTTGGGCTTGGTGTCATCACCCAATTCTTTCAACTTTTTGCCAACAAAGACATGGACCATAAGCTTTGGCGAGGTGATGAACGATGCAAGAAAAAACGTGGTTGCCGACAATTCTGGGATGGTAGCAAGTCCTCCGTTGGAAAGAGAGTACGGTAAGGGACACAACCGGAGCAAAATAAGCAACAAGAGCGAGGAGTCTTCTCGCAAGATCTCAGCGAATGCCCGGAACTTCTCGTTATGATTAATGAGGCGGGTCGCCTGGTCTCTCAACACGTATCTGAACACAATAAACGAGCAGAAAGATCCCGACACCGATGCCACCGCCAATAATGGCCACCCTTTATATCCATAGATCATACCACTAAGCATGGAAAGAGCGGAAAAGCCCAATAAGGGAGGGAACCCCACGGTAAACACCAATGCAAAGAGGATCAACCAGCCGAACCGAAGGTGCGACCATTTTTCCGAAAGTACCACCAAGCTGTGAATGATCATCTTGTGAAGAATAAGCATCGTCAACCCGGCCACAAACCCTAGCACCACTAGCACCTGAAGAAGAATCCGTTTGTAACGTGGTTGGGCGTTGTACCACTCCATGGACAGGGTAGAAATATCATTTAGGAGAGAGATTTTCGTGTTGATGAACGAGCTGGCGAATCCCGAGCTGTCAATGAAGGGTATTTGGGGCATTTTGGCCCAGTAACACGTCTTTCAGTTGGTAAGAAGGCGTAGCCACAAAAACTATGATTTGGCTGTGTGGGCCACGTGACTGTAGAGGAAACTAGGTTGGAGGGCCCTGCCAGTTCCGGGCTGGAAAGTAGCAAATTTGCAGCTCGTCAGGACTGCAGTCAGACCAAAGGTTCCCGAAAAAAATAATCGGCACTTTTGACCACCCGAAGCAATGCATTTTGCAACTGGAACGGCTAGTCCATTTCTGTTAAGCGGTTTACTCGGGCATTAGCTCTACTGCAGACTCAGTGAGGATGCAAATCCACTGCTGGGACACGGCTACTTTAGGTAGCTGCACAGAAGGCCCCCTACCTTGTCCTATATGGATTTCCCATGACTGGAACAAACTTGAAATTTTTCAATCGAAGTGGGTGGGCGCCATAAATTTGCACCCGCTATACCGGACTTGTCTAGTTGCATGCCAAGACCGACACCAACTTGGTACTAGTGGGGATGCAGTTTCCTATGGAGCATGGATAACCTAAACAATCGGATCGTTGGTCAGAACTACGGCATGACTATCTGCAGTAGTAAAGCGAGTCGTTATGAATTGAGAGACAATGCAAATACAGTTTGTCATCTTGGAGTACCATTATCTGCTCGACCGTTTTATTGTAGGGTGATGACCCAGCATGAATCAAGGTGGGATCAGAAAATGTCAGAGTTGCATCTGTTCCTGGAATTATTGTGCCAGATCTGGGGCGGTGTCTACGAGCCAAATTTGGCAGGGAAATCCGCTGTATACGAGACACTAAACAAAAACCAGCAGAGACAGGTCGGGACACGTCTTTCCTTACATGTAGCTAGCGAATACGCCACTGATTCGGGTCAATATAGAGGACTCTTCGAGGCATAGATAAACCCGTCGCCGCACGTTGGGTGTACTTGCAATAGACTGCAGCGGCTGCATGCACGGAGATAAAATCGAAGCCTGCAACTTTGACAGCTAGCTATGGACAATAGTGGACAGCTGTTAGTTTCCTGAGCAGGATCATGGAACACTTTCCCGTCTCTTTGCCTGTCCACTTGACAAGATCCAATTTCCAGCCTCAACGTTTTCTTTATCAATTATAGAGTTGTCGATACCGTGTAGCTCCGGGGCTCATGGCCAGCGCATTTCGCAGCCTAATTCAGCTACCACGAGGTGGCTTTCGGTTGACGATGTTTACTTCAACGTGTGTTTCAGTCCACTGTAGGATCGTGCCAGGCGATTAGAAAGCTGCATCCGTGTCATTCCTAAATTGCCAGATTCGTTTTACCTCGGTCCAGCTGTGAAAATCCCTTCCTCTTGGGTCGGTATGCATTTGTATATATTTCCAGCTAGGGTCTTAAATCCACAACAAAACATTTTGGTGTTGCCAGAGGATGTTATTTGCTTCTCTATTTGTATTGGCTTTGGCCCTTGGCGAATCTCCTACTTCTAATTATGCTCCTGGTAGAGTGCACTGTCCTGCAGTCGCCAAATTGACTAGAGATGCAAATGGGGTGTCCCAAAACGAAACCGAATGGTTGAGGGCTCGGAGAAGGGCAGTCAAGCCTGCTCTTGCAAACTTTCTCGAGGCGGCCAACTTGGACGATTTCGATGCAAATGCCTTTTTGAGCAACAAGGATATCTCCATTGCCTTGACATTTAGTGGAGGTGGATATCGTGCCATGTACAGCGGTGCTGGACAGTTGAAGGCATTGGACAAGCGGGCCGGAGGCGACTCTTCCCTCAAAGGACTCTTCCAGGCATCCACATATATTGCTGGCCTTTCTGGGGGCTCCTGGTTAGTAGGATCGCTTGCCCAGCAGGACTTTCCAGCAATAGATCAAATTCTTGCTCAAGGTCAATGGGATTGCACCCGTTCGATTTTGGATCCCGCTGGTTTGTTGGCTTTACAAGATGCTGCCTACTATACTACAATTGGAGCAGATATAATTGGCAAGAGATTGGCTGGGTTCAAATTGTCGTTGACAGATGTTTGGGGTAGGGCCCTTTCGCACCAGCTTTACAAGCCGTTCGATGGCCTGGGCAAAGCTATCACCTACTCCGATATTGCCAGTTCCGACGCCTTCAACGCCGGAGATATTCCTTTCCCCATTATAGTGGCCCTCCAGAAGAGTGCCGGGTACTCTGACGTTGACGAAGACTCCACCATTTTCGAAATTAATCCCTATGAAATCGGTTCCTGGGACCCTTCGCTCGCGGAGTTTTCGCAGCTTCAGTATCTTGGAACCAAGGTCGACGACGGCGAGCCTAGTGGAAACAAGACGTGTATTGCGGGGTTTGACAATTCCGGGTTTATTGTGGGAACCAGCTCCAGTATCTTCAATGAACTTATCACCAAAATCCTGCTGATCCCATTGCCTCCAATCATCCTCGATCTCATCAAAGCAACAACCGTAGTTTATGCGTTTAAGGACGTTTCTTACTATAGCCCCAACCCTTTCTACAGCAGCCTGAGTACCAATGCGCTCAAAAAGGACCAGGATTTGACATTGGTCGATGGAGGTGAAGCTCAGCAAAACATTCCTCTTGCGCCCTTAATTCAATCGGACCGTAACGTGGACATCGTTTTTGCTTACGATAACAGTGCCGACGATAACAACTGGCCCGACGGAAGTGCCATGGTGGCCACCTACGAAAGACAATTCAGAGCCCAAGGCAAGGATACCCCATTTCCTTACGTTCCTGACCAAACTACATTCCGTAATCTTAACTTGACTTCCAAGCCAACTTTCTTTGGATGTGACGCAAAGAATTTATCCAGCTTAACGGATAACATCTACGACGTCCCCTTGGTGGTGTACTTGGCCAACCGACCCTTCAGCTACTGGTCTAACACCTCCACTTTCAAGTTGACTTATGACGACGACGAAAGACTGGGCATGATCGACAATGGGTACCAGGTCAGTAGTAGAGGCGACGGATCGTTGGACCCAGAGTGGAACACCTGCGTGGCCTGTGCAATTGTGAGAAGACAACAGGAGAGAAACGGTGACAAGCAGACAGATCAATGTCAGAAGTGTTTCCAGAAGTATTGTTGGAAGGGAGATATCTACCAGGGTCCTGATCTTGGGGAAAATTTCACTCCCGAAGGAAGAACTCAGGCTGCTGACGATTTCAACAGTGACAATATCGAAGGATTCGGAAAGGGAGGCCCATCCGTTTTGTAGGTGTGAAAATTCAATGGTCGTTGCTAGACATCCGGAACCGTTCTGTGTCAAGCCCAAATACGAAACCACGTTGGGCCTTGCTCATCCATAAAACACGAGCATATACGGTGACATCATAGCCGGTGGTGTCCCGCATGGCCGAATATGGCGTAGTTATTATGCCTGCACCACCAAGCAATTGTTGTCAAGTGGCGTCGGAAACCACAAAATTATGGGTACCGGGTCAATAGAATTTCACGTCGGTGTAGTTGTGTTTATCAGATTTAACTTTCCAATTTCATTTTGTCACATAAGAAAAATGTGATTGAATTTTCGGTAGATCACCTCAACAATAATGTTCCAGATTATTACGGTAGCTGGCACCTCCCATATCTTTCCGAAGCGCCAGGCATGCATATCTATTACGTATTATTTGATATTATTAGGCCCTAATTTTTCAATTTTTCCGTAGCAGAGCTCATAAGCGAAGGACAATCCCGTTACGTCACATTGCGCTGACAAAATTTTTAAAATTGGTTGATCGAGATAATGCACCCTAAACGTTACCAGCCCTGTTCATGATTGATCCGAAGCCACGGCGAAACGGTTGCAACCATCGGTATAAGCGACCAGTTCGGGTAACTAGTCTGTTTCAAAACATATTCTACATGTAGTTATCTGTTATTCGCTTTGTTAAACTCTATAAATCGGAAAATTATTAATGTACACTGGATCAAGATAGGATCTAATCGGTTCCGTCCAACAAGTCAGGGAATTCATTGACGTCGGCGTTTTCGTAGATCACTCTGTAGGTGGCTTCGAACAATGGGAATTCTTCCTTCAAGTTGTAGTTTTCCAACAATTCGTGCACTTCCTTGGCAGTCAAGATACCTTGAGAGCTTTGCCCGTTCAACAAGGTCTTTTCGGCTTCCCAGGCATCGACCTTGTGTTCCACCATGTATTTGGCAACCTTGACGTTTCTACCACCAGAACAGGTGGTGATCAAGTCGGCAACACCGGCGGATTCTTCGGTAAAGGTGGTTGGGTTTGGAGGAGTGGAGGCCTTGATACCAAACTTCTCGTAGTAAGAAGCAAAGTGGATGATTTCCTTCAAACCAATTCTCATGATAGCGGCCTTAGCGTTATCACCCCAGCCGGCACCTTCGACGAAACCAGCGGCGATGGCGACAACATTCTTCAAAGCACCGGCCATGGATGCACCCACGACGTCTTCAATGACTCTGACGTGGAAGTATGGTCTGTGGAAGGCTTCTCTCAACACATAGTCATCAATGTCCTTACCTTCACCCTTGAAGTCCTTGGGCAAGGTGTATGCAATGGAGGTCTCAGACCATCTTTGTTTAGCGACTTCGTTGGCAATGTTAGCACCGGACAAGACACCACAGTAGATGCCCAAGGTGTCGGTGATGGATTGCGACAACAACTTGCAGCCTTCTGGGCCAACTTCCAATCCCTTCAAACAAGAGATGGCTCTGACGTTAGGCTTGACCTTTCCGACCAATTGCTTGCAGATTCTACCCAAGAATTGGTGAGGAATGTTGAAAATAAGCAAGTCAGCGTTTTCAACGGTGGAAACAATGTCAGGGTTGGCAATCAAGTTTTCTGGCAACTTGATTTCAGGCAAGTACTTGACGTTTTCGTGGTCGGTGTTGATGATTTCCGTCAACTTTCTGCCGTTGACTTCTTCTTCAAACACCCACATGTTAACGTTCTTCTGGAAGATTTCTGGCTTTTCAGCGGTGTTTTCAGCCACCAACTTGGCCACGGCGGTACCCCAGTTACCGGAACCGATAATGGCAATCTTGAAAGGGTTGGCTATTTTGTAAGGAGCGGTGGTAGTCATTGTAGATAGATAATGTAATTGAGAATCCCACCAAGGGGCCAGAATCATCAACTATTTATACCTTGAGGGAAATTGCCCGTTGTTGGGCTGTGTGCAGGAGCAACGCATACTCCGATTCCGCCGCTTTTCTTTTTCTGGCCTAATCACAGTGTGGTTCCGATGACGTCGTTTCTTTTTTGCTGACCGTCGCTGTATGATGTCATCATGAAGTCAGATGACCGCCGATGGTTGGGAGGCCGCCGCTCTAACAGGACAACCCATACCGCGTCTTACCCAGATGGGATAAGGTGAACATCGCCAAACGCAATTCGCCGCTCCTTGCCCGTTTGAGACTAAATTGCCCAACTATTGCGGGCCCACCGACAAAAGTTCCCTGGCCCCGCAAGAGAAAAGCAACGTCAGTCACCGTCACGGAGTTAGTGGGCACTACCTTGGCACAGGGTAGCAGTCACCAGTGATGGCTAACGGCACCCAATGAATGGCAATGGCGACCAATTGGAGCCAATGGGTGGGTTTCAGCAGCAGGCACTGAACGGCCCCAAGTGTCAGTTCCGGTGTAAGAAACAACCGGTCTGGGCGTGGGACTGAGCGTCATCGTGCGCAGTGTTTCATCATAGGCATATTATACATAGGGCTGCGAGGTTATTGTGATTGTGAGGTGCAGACGTTACATAACTAGAGAGGGCCCAACCGGCAGTGACCAATAGGCGCTAGAGAACTCGGGACAGCGGCCATGGCGGCCGTGGGGTTCTGGCGGGACAAAACGAGTCACCCGGTGACGTGGCCGGGCCTCCAGCCACCGCAAATGGCGTGTTCTCATCGCACGACCGCATCATCGCTAGGAGTGCATACGGCTGAGTCGGGCCTGCACACGGCTGGCAGGCCCTGATCAGATTGTTGCTGGTGCACGACACCGTGAGCCATGAGCTTGCCAACACAACAGATACTGTCGGAACCGACAATGCTGGTTACGACCCCCGGTGATAAAAGGAATTACGGCAGTATCGATATCAACTCCATGTTGGCATTCCTTTTCTCCATCTAGTCACAACAATGTCGGGTAGCAATTTTCATCTAGTGGAAATCATCGTCGTGTCTGTAGTCGTCGTAAACTTCTTGCCATTCCTCACTCAAGATATTGTTGCCAGGCCGGTACCGAGATGGGTGTCTTGATTGCATCGCAGAACTTCCACCAACCTCCCACATCTCGTCTTCCATCCAATCACTTCCTTGCACCTGATTGCCACTAATTATTTGCGCAGCAAGCAATGGTTCGTTCACATCTGCTAATGCACCGTCGCTGATATGGGCTAACGGATCGGGTAAGTGGTTGACATGGGCTCTATTGTCATTTTGGGGGACCATTTCGGGTTGTGCGGCTGGCATGGATGGAACGGGTCGGTGTCCACGAAGCGATTCCTCGAATCCCGGATTGTTCTGGGTCTGATTGTCACTGGGCAAATTGGCATGGGAGGTTTGTGTAGTGTGGAGGCCGCTGTCTCGCACGTCTTCTCTCGATTCAGCATTCACAAGCTTGTCACCTTCGAGCTCCACTTGCCGGGACCCAATGGAGCTCATCAACTTTAAGAATTGCGAGTTTTGGATCTTCTCGTGGGTTTCTGTACTTGTAGTCGACACCGATCCTCTCATCGACTGTTCCACCTGCTGGGCGGTCTTCGCAAATTGTTCTTTGTCATGGTCCCCACCGTCGACTTGGATTGAGTCGGCCGTATGTTCTTGTTGTGTGTTTACTTGGTTCTGGAGCTCTTGTTCCAAAAGCTCGAATTGCGAGTCGAAATCCTGCTGTTGCTGTTGCCATGTAGCTTGATCTGGTTGTGCGGGCTGCAAGGGGGCAGAGAGATTGGTCCGCATGTTGAGCTGAAACCGAGGACCATTATTCATCATGGACTGGGGGATATTCGACTGCACTGGTGCCTGTCCTGTGGCCAGTTGACTGTTTCTGTGATGGAACTGTTGGTTCCAGTCTGATTGCGGTTTGCTTTGGATATTGAGGCCCGAGAAGTCCTGGATCCATTGGTTGTTCAACTGGGGCGCCTGGCCGGTTGTCTGATGCTGGGGATGGAAATGCTGGGGGTGTTGGTGGTGGACTTGGGGCGACTTGAATCCGCCTGATCTCATGAAGCTTGCGGCAAAGTCATTGCCGCTATTGAACTGCTGAAACTCGCTATTGAGGTTAGCGTCCACGTGCTGGTGCTGTCTGAATGAAGGACCCACTTGTCCGTGCTGGTTTCTGGCGATGAACTCATTTTGCAACGAGTTGTCTCTCTGAGAGTGCTGGGCTAGTTTGGTTACAGCGCTGCTGGGACCGCAACTGGCTTCCATTTTGAGACTGTGACTGTGGAAAACGGTAGGTGTATGCGAGACAGGTGTAGATAAATTACCGTCGCTCAGTGGGGGTGTTTAGTAGTGTTGATCTAATGAAATCTGGGGTCGGGCGACTTTATATAAAGATGATGCTGAAGGGCGATCCCGAGGTCCGAGCGTGATGGGTGCCGCACGTGAGTCGCCGTTCGTCCTCCGGGGCCCCGCAGTGTGATAAAGTGTAATCTGCGCTAATAATCCGAGGTCTTCCAAGCTAACCTGCAAGTGGGGGCTATACAAGGTGTCGATTACGTAATCGGGATTGAAGGATAGGGTTCAGCTTCATTTGGTAGTAATCTACAGATTTATGGTATTCAGATTAATTTCATTGGAAACAGCCTTAGGTCCGCTAGGAGGACACATCCTCAGTTCCGAAGAGTGATTCCCTCATAATTTGTAAAGCTGTAATATTGCTGGATTTTTGTAGAAATTCTGTATATTTGCACCCATTACTTGAGGTGGGCTCCAAAAGAAGTAACAATCTAATCCTACAAGGCATACGTGGGGCAATTTTGTCTACATCTTCTTGCTATTTCATATAATTATATCATAAATCATTACAGATGAACCTATAATCTCATAAACACTTCATTTTCATACACATCCTGATATGCCTCACTCAAAAACTCGTGGAGATTGGAGGTTTGCATGGCACGGTGATACTTCTTGTAGGCCTTGTAACTGGCGAGTCTTACCACACTGCAGGCTGCAAAGCATGCCAAAAGATTGGCTTCGTCCGGGGTCAATTTCTTATCTTCGACGGCCCAGAGTTTGTTGTTGTAGTTATACGACCAGTTAACGAATGTAGCCAACGCTCCCGTCAAGGTATCACCCTGGCCGCCTACCCTCTTGTTAGAGCCGGTCACCTCATTTATCAAGTACTCGTCGCCCTTGACAATTAATTCGGGGCTACCCTTTCTAATGATAGTGACAGTTCCCAAAGCCTTCGATAACTCGATGGTTTGTTCAATCAATTTTTCCACGTTGCTTTCTCCCACATTGACGTCTATCTTGAATTTTTCAGCTAGTCTTTTGAATTCCATGACATTGGGCGTGATGATGGCCTTGGAATAATTTTGCACCAATTTGGGTCTCACCGACAAGAGGTACAATGCGTCTGCATCCAAGATGAGCGGCTTGTTCATGACTTTGATCTCTTCAATGATCCGGATCAACGACTTAAGCATCAACGGGTCGCGGCCAAACCCGGGCCCCACCACCACCAAATCGGTTCTGTTCAAAATGGCATTGACTTTGGGCAAAATCTTGGAGTCAATGATGTTGTCTAAGGTTGCCTGTTTGGAGTCCAAAAGTTGCTCTATGGGCACTTTGGCCAACTGGTCGATTTCTTCTTGCGAAACATGGATGTCCGGGTGGCCCAATTCGAACAAGTACGGGTGAATCATAAGATCCGGCGAGTACAGCTTGATTACAGGCGCCGCTGCCTTTTCACACACCACATGGGACATATCGGCACCAATCAAAGCGGCTGAATGGGAAGCAAAGAACGGCGCCCCAGTATAGTCCTCGCTGCCACCGATAACGGTGATCTTACCGGCCTGGCCTTTGTGGAACTGGGGAAGAAGCGGCTGGACGATGTGCTTGGACAACTGGAGCAATTCCTTCTGGGTCTTGTTACGGAGCATCGTAGGCAGTGGTAGATGGGATAGTGACGGTAGCAACCAGGAACAGCCTCTCGGGTTGAGGTAGCCTGATAACGAGTCACGTGCGCCAGACTCCAGAACCATAGCCCATGATTGCTTGTGTAGGCGATGACAGCTCTAAATGGCCAGACGTAGCCCCACCCCACATTTTGTACCGACCCAGGAATTTTTCACTACAGTACTAAGTTTGGAGGAGGCTTATTGACTGGGGTCAACAGTAATAGCGGCGACTCCGGACTCCCCGGTCCCGTAAACTGTCACCTTTCGGACATAGCCACATTACTGTGGCCCCGCAAGCACGACCACGCCACTGGGGATGCTAATTGGTTCACGCAACCATTACTAATTTATAGCCACCCAAGTAAGGATGAAAGAGTAAGCGACTGCACATAAGCCGACCCCGAGACAGGCCCCTAGTCCCCGACGCTGGAGCAAGTATAAAGGACAACCACCACGCTGAGTATCGATTATTTGCTAATTGATACTGAAATATTGACATGTCTTTCGCAGCCCAGCTTACCAGATTGTCCAGCGCCAGAGTGATGGTGCCATTGGTGGCCGCCATTGGCTCCGCTGGCTTGGCCTACCACTATTCCACCACATCCTCGCTCATCATGAACGAGCCCTCCAAGGCGTTCTCCAACCCTGACGAATGGATAGACTTGAAATTGAGCAAGTCGTACGCCGTCAGCCATGACACCAAGGCGGTTGTGTTCAAGTTACCTCAGGAAGACCAAGTTTCCGGGTTGATCACCGCCTCGTGTGTTTTGGCCAAGTTTGTCACTCCTAAAGGCAGCAACGTCATCCGTCCATACACCCCGGTTTCTGACATTGACTCCAAGGGAACCATCGAGTTTGTCATCAAGAAGTACGACACCGGTAAGATGACCAACCATATCCACGACTTGAAGGAGGGCGACACCCTTTCGTTCAAGGGCCCAATTGTCAAGTGGAAGTGGGAACCCAACCAATTCAAGGAAATCGCGTTGATTGGTGGTGGAAGTGGTATCACCCCATTGTACCAATTGTTCCATGAAATCTCCAAGAATCCTGAAGACAAGACCAAGGTGCAATTGTTCTACGGTAGTCAAACTGTGGACGACGTTCTTCTCAAGAAGGAATTGGATGCCATTGTGCAAAAGAAACCGGACCAATTCAAGATCCACTACTTTGTCGACAAGGCTACATCCGACTGGGACGGCAACAGTGGTTACATTTCCAAGGACTATTTGCAATCTCATTTGCCCGGCCCTAACAAGGAGTCCAAGATCTATGTCTGCGGTCCACCAGGGTTGTACGCCGCCGTTTCTGGTAACAAGGTATCTCCTACGGACCAGGGTGAAGTCACTGGTGCCTTGGCCGATTTGGGTTACACCAAGGAACACGTATTCAAGTTTTGAGTAGATAGCGCAGCTAAATAGATGTGTTGACGTATCGGGTGTAGTATTTGTACCAGGCTTCCTTGGAGAGTGCTGGAGTGGTGGGACTGGGCCATCGCAGTGGTATACGCAGGAACAAATCAGCGATATCTCCAATCCACGATAACTCCAATTCAGCTACAACGGTCCAACTATGGTCAAAGTGGCAATTGAAGGGTGCTGCCACGGTCAGCTCGATGCCATTTACGGCGCAGTACCGTCAGATGTGGAGCTCTTGATTATTTGTGGGGATTTCCAGGCCCTCCGCAACCTCACCGACTATGAAACCATCAGTGTGCCCCACAAGTATCGCCAGATGGGAGACTTCCATCGGTACTACAAAGGGGAGGTGGCGGCGCCAGTGTTGACGGTGTTTATTGGTGGCAACCATGAGTGCTCGTCGTATCTCCAGGAATTGAAGTACGGGGGATGGGTGGCCCCCAATATCTACTACTTAGGAGAGTTTGGCGCCATATGGTACAAGGGAATCCACATTGGCGGACTCAGCGGTATCTATAACCACCACACGTTTGTGAGGAACCTGCTAGAGGAAGAAAAACTCCCGTATGACGCCGGCGAGCTCCGTTCGGTGTACCATGTCAAGCCCAAGACGTTTTTGAAGATGTGTCTCTTAAAAGAATTGGATATCTGCTTGAGCCACGATTGGCCGGTGGGGATCGAGAAGTACGGCAACGAGAAATGGTTGGTGCGAGAGAAGAAATGGTTTAAGAAGGATATCCAGAACGGTACCTTGGGCAGCCCGTTGAATCAGTACTTGTTGAAGCATTTGAAGCCGAAGTACTGGTTTTCCGCTCATTTACACGTCCGGTTCAGGGCGGTGGTAGAGTGGTCCCAGGCGGTGCAAAGTACTCCTGAGATTCCCCTAGATATGGATGGCGACAATTCCGAGCCCTCCAACAAAGAGGAAATCAGTTTGGATATGGATGAGCCGGAGCCAGTGAAAAATTCACTGGGGCCGATGGAGAGGCAGCAACGGGATGGGAATAACGGCGAAAAATCGAGAAAATCACAACGGACCAGCCCCGAACCGGCTGTCCCAGCCAAGCGGGCCCGGGTGGCTACCAGCACCACGTTTCTTGCCCTCGACAAGTGTCTTCCGCACCGGAGATTCTTAGAGGTGGTGGAGATCGAGGGCGATCCCAGCCATCCTTCGGCCCAGTCCAGCGAGCTCTACTACTGTGACCGGGCCATTGCCATCAACAGGGTGGTAGAGAACTACGTGAGCCAGCACGGGGACAAGTTTCGCCGGACAGACATGAGGCGCATTGCCCTCAACCCCGGCCCGTTGCTGGTGGTGGGCGAGCTCGCACCCATAGTGGAAATGGAACAAAAGACGGTGGGCCATCACCAGGTGCCCCGGAAATTTGCGGTGGAGGCACCCACCAGCGACGACGAGCCACCGGCGCTACGGAGGTGGCCCAATGGACAGACCACTCAGTACTGCCAGCGGTACGGCGTGACCGAGGCTGGCGAGGCTGGCGAGGCTGGCGAGGCTGGCGATACCAGAAACCCGACCCCATCAACAAGAGCCCACTAGCTCATGTGCAGGCGCGGACAAGAATGGCGTCACTCGTTTCACCAGCCCCGCCGTGCCATCGACACCATAGCCGAGTCCGTACCACGACTCAGGGCCAAGGACAAGGGTCCACCGCCGGCAGACGCCAAATCGTAGAATTAGGGGACCAGCCCAGTTCCCCACTCCCGACACGTCCAGGCACTCGCGCTGCCCATTTAGGCCCCGTTGGGGGCCCTTTGGGTGTCTGGTCCACCCCAGTTTCCAGTTCGGGCCACACCACCGTGGTCATTCCGCACTGAGCCACTACCTGCCCAGAGTCGCTAGCTAGCCATCATAATCGGTTCTGCTACCATCAGTTCCTGCTAACCGGACACAGCCGGCCCGTCCCTCGTCGTCAAACTAAATCTGCCCGACTCGTGCCCGCTCCACCACCCGTTCGTATTTTTGTTAGTTGTCGCGAGTCTCGTTTTCCGGCACTTCCACTTACTGGTGTTTCTTCTGTTAAGTGTGCTGGGACAAACTCCACCACTCCATAGCGAATCCATCCAGTTCCCAGCTAATGCCGTTTGATCACAGCAACCCGCTTCAGGTATCGCTACCTTACAATTTCCCTTCACAACATGACTATCCCACCGAGGTGTTGGCGGCTCGGTTCCAGGCGTGGAGGTCCATCATCAAGGACTTGGTCACCTACCTCAAGGAGTATGCCAGCGTCCAGGAGGAGATAGTCAGACAGCAAATGCGGCTCCAGCAGGCCGTGGGCACCTCTGGGGTGACCAGCTCTGTGGCAGGCTCCGCTTCGGGCCAGGCCCGGTCATCTGGCCACTCCAACCCAGCCGCTTCTCGTAAGGAAGAGTTGGATGCCATCAACAAATTCTTCTTGCCCATCGGAAACGGCTCAATCCAAGACATCCCCAATATTTTGACGAAATTCCACCAGCAAAACGTCTCCAATGCATCGAAAACACTTAAGGAGATAAACAACGTGATCATCCCCAAACTCGACGAATTAAGAAAGGACTTACAGGTGAAAATCAAGGAAATCAAGAACTTGCAGAACGACTTCAAGACCAGCTTAGGCAAGGAAATCACCGAAACCAAGGCGTTGTTGAGTCTCTACCATCAGGCCATTGAGGCGTCCAATAAATTGGAAGACGGGGCCTCGCACCTCCACCTCGACGGAAGCTCCGACCAGGGCAAAAATGACCCTTACTTGGTGAAAATTAGATTGGACAGACAGTTGAAGAAGCAACTCAATGAAGAGAGCTATCTCTACGAAGCATACGCCAACTTGCAAAACGCGGGTAGATCCTTAGAGTCGATTGTTAGTTTGGAAATCCAGAACTACTTTTCTCAGTTCTTGAATCTTTTGAACATTGAAAACTCCACCATTCCCGAGTTTCTTTTACCAAACTTCAACAATGGCTTTTTGTCCAAAGAGTCGACCTTTGAATGGGACTCATTTATCTCAAGAAACTTGCCTTCCAGTGCTATTGCCAGCACCGCCATTGGTAACAATTCGTCAACGCTCAAAGCAGGCACGTTTATTGACCTCTCATTTCCGGCCAGAAAGGTTGCCGACCTCAATATTTCCAACTTTGACTCTACTTTGAATAGTGCAGTCAGAGAAGGGTTCTTGGAGAGAAGATCAAAATATTTGAAGAGTTATTCTAGTGGTTGGTACGTCTTGACTTGTAACTATCTTCATGAATTCAAGACGGCTGATCGGAAGAAGGACCAGATTCCGGCCATGTCATTATCTTTGGATTCGTGTACAGTTACAGAACATTCCAAGGACGACGGCAAGTCTGGCGGGGTCTACAAGTTTATTTTGAGCTCCAAACTGGCCAATGGATTAATGCATAGAACCCACAATTGGGTGTTCCGGTCCGATACGTACAAGAGTATGATAAACTGGTATGACGATATTAAGGCTCTTACCAGCTTACCAACGCCTGCGGCCAGAGGGAGATATATAAGTAAGAGAAGAGGCGGCGATGGCACTGCTGTCTCCACAAAAAGACTCTCGAGAACCACCAGTATCTTATCAAATGGGACTGCCGCTCGGTCATTAAAATCGCAAACCACTTCTGCCACTAATCGGGAGCCACATCATAGTGCCAAACAGAGACCATTATCACAGGCTACCTCTGTTGCCAACGCCAAAAGACTCTCATCAACATTTTCTCAAAGAAATAACCAATCTCCAAGATTGACCAATATGATCAACAGCGATGGAACCGTAATCACTCCTGTGGATACCTACGAGGAGGAATCAAAGTCGAGAAAGCCTAATGGTAACGATGAGCCAAAGGATGGCCAGCTAAATGGCCAAGGCCAAACTCAAGCTAGGACTCCACAACAGCAGCAAGGTCCGTTTGCCAACCAACAATATATTAATCCACAACCGATATATATTGCCCAGCAACCCAACCAAGCTCAACCCCAGCAATTCTACGATCCTATCCAGCAGCAATATTTTACGTTGACTCCATCAGTGCCCAATCAACAGGGACACCCACAACCACAATATTTCCCAGCTTCACCTCAGCCAAATAGTCAGCAGGCGCAATTCGTTGCTGTACCTCAAGGACCAGCTCCAGGATCGCCCTCGCAAAACTCGCAGCCATTTATTAATACTGGCAACTATTTCCCTCAGTATGTCAATCCTAGCAATGGGGGACCCGTTCAGTTTGGCGAACATCTTCCATATCCGGCTACTCTCCAATCGGTAGTTTCTTCTACTGATAGATTGTCAGTGAATCCAGGAACGGAAGCAGAAGAGGGAGAGAAACACAAGGAGCAGGCTTCCAAGGACATGGCCGACGAGGTTTCTACATTGCAAAGTAACCTTGACGGGTTAAGTGTAACAAACACCCACGATTCCAAAGCTCCCAGTGCCGCCAAGTAAGGTGGATGTTGACCGATAGATGTTAGAAGTAGCATTTTCAATTACTTAATGTATTAATAATTCGAGTATCCCTGTATGAAGTTTTTCCGATTACTTTAGTAGATTAGCTACAAGTCACTAGTGGTTCTACACGTTCTGTATGACGATTCCATTAATTGACGTATATGTACTATGATAAAATACAGAGTGAGACTCTTAAACGACAACACCAGAGTTGGAGGCGATACGAGGCCACAAGTCAGCACATTCCTTAGCAACAGGACCAGTGATGGCAGAACCCTTCATTTCACCCTTAGGGTTGACAATGACACCGGCATTGTCTTCGAAGTACAAGTAGACACCGTCCTTTCTTCTCCATGGTCTGGCTTGTCTGATAACGATAGCTGGCATAACCTTCTTTCTCAATTCTGGCTTACCCTTCTTGACGGTAGCCATGACCATGTCACCAGCGGAAGCAGCTGGCAATCTGTTCAATCTAGCACCAAAGCCCTTGACGGCCAAGATGTATAAGTTTCTAGCACCAGAGTTATCAGCACAGTTGATGACGGCACCAACTGGCAAACCTAACTAAAAGGGTTAGTAAAACTTGTTGCGATGGGACGGATCCTGCTCATCGCCGTGTAGTTGGATTTTCCGGCAATTTTTGCGGCTCCTTCGTTCTATCCAAGGCTTGTTTCGCCCATGTTCTATCGACTCATTTGTTATTCTTCATGTTCATCTTGTATCGACTTGGTCAACGTTTTCGATGACTTTGGTGGGACCAACTTATAATTTGACAACTAACACGGGCTGATGATTGATCTCTAGGGGTTCATATTCCATTCACACATACAGACATACGGAACTTGTTACCGGAAGCACCAGAACCAGACATTTTGCTATAATACGGATGTTTCTAAAGAGTGAACTCGAAGAAAAATCTGACTTGGCTATGAGAGAGTGAGTGCGCTTTGAAAATTTTTCGGCGTGCATACAGGGCGCGCGGGCTACAGCCCTAATGGCCAGAGTACCGCACGTGACACATTATGTCTCGGGTTTGCGCATGAATGCATGTGGGCCGGACTCGGTCCTCGCTTGGCTCGGGTACGAGATCACACCCCACGTGACCGGGACCGATGCAGCGAACGTCTTCCCACTAAGCAGGGTGCGGTTTGTAGCATTGAGTCTATTGATTTCTCCATAAACACAGATCAGATGTTGATTTCACACCCTGACAGAACACAGCTACCGGCCATGGTAGTACGCTGGTACCTTGTCTGGGTAAGCTGTTTACCACCAAAGGCGCCGCTCAATTCCGGGGCCAATTGACGAAACCCGACTCTGTTGAGCCTATATCGAGCTTGTTCAAGGATGCAAATCACAACATACCGCCCCAACACAAGGCTGAGCACGCGTGGCAAAGGACGCATCGGAATACCACAAAACCCCGGCGTATTATCGGGCAAAACCCTCCATCACTACATTACCACAGGTTGACTAATGCGCAAATTGACTAATACAGTGGTTAACGACATGAAAAATATATTAAGCGGTCTAATAAAACACGGGAGAAACGAAGAAATGTACCAAACAGGTGACGGGAAGGCCACATTTGATGAGCGCACGGCCGGGGGGACATTAGTTGCCAGCGGAGGGGGGAGGTGGGCCTTATGACTATTGATGCGAATTATTCTATGATGGAATTGTAGGGTAATTAACATTCAATTGTTGACCACCTTTAAGGACCCCGGGTTACGGGCAATCATATCGGGCAAGGAGCCGTTGCTCAAACGACGATGGCCAAACTTGGGAGAAGGAGGTCTTTCGCCCGCCCCATTGGCCGAAGTGTCGTGGAACATAAAGTCCTTATCTCCTGTGCTGGAATTAAAAGATTCCCCATGGGAATTGTTGTAGCCGTGGCCAAATGCTGCCGAGTTGGTCCTGCTGTGGCCATTCTGGCTGTTGGTGTTAGAGTCGCTGCTGTTGCCGTTGTAGGTTTGGTTTGCGTATGCCAATTGTTGGTATGAATGAGGCTGCTGGGCCATGCTGGGCGACCGTTGATGCTGGGACTGTTGGGAGGTATCAAAATTATTGTAGCCCCCAGCAATAAGGAAGGGGTTGGGGTCGAGCGGAGGCTCTGGACCTTCCACAGGCTTTTCGGTGACGGGGCCCGAGAGGGTGAACTCGTCGTCGAACTCGTCGTCGTTCTTGTGGAATCTTTTGAACAAGAAGAATCCCAAGAGCGCCAAAAGTGCCACTCCGGCCACCGATCCCACCACGGCCCCGGCGATCCCACCGCCGGTGATGGACTTTTTGTTACCGGAAGATGGTTTGGAGCTGGCACTAGCAGAGCTGGTGGCCGACGCAGTTGGTGTAGATGGCGCCGATGCGGCCACGGTTTTGTAGATGACAGAGGCCGAGCCCTTGGTGGGGGTGGCAGTACTGACAATTATGGATACCGGGACCGAGCTGTCAGCGGATGTAGCGCTCGAGTCCTCGGAGGAGGTCGAGCTGGATGACTTAGAGGAGGAGCTAGCGCTGGAGGAGCGGGAGCTCGAGGAACTGGAAGAACTGGAGCTGGAGCTGGACGACGAGGAGCTCGAAGATGCGGAGGTAGAGGACGAGTCCTGGGTGTCGGAGGAAGAGGCGCTGACACTCAGGTCGATGTAAACCAAGAAATACCCCGATCCACCGCAGTTTTCATAGGGGTATCCCTGGCAAGGGGTGTCACAGTTGGAGGATTCGTCCACCTCTTTGCCGGAGTCGGGCGAGGTATCGCCACAGTAACATGACTTCCCGTTGATCAAGGCCGCTACCTTATGGCCGGAACATTGTTGTTGACAGTGGCCCGAACTCTGGAACTGGAAATTGTCGGAATACTTGAGGGACGACTGGAGGGAGGATTGGGGATAACATCCACCTTTGGTGAACGCTGCACAGGCCAGCCTAAGGAGCACACTCAATACGACGATGTGAGCGAAACGCATGAGATGGATGTGGACTAGGGTGGCAACGATACGAAGGATAGAAAGGGGAAACCCGGTGGATATGGGATGGAATTTTCTTTATTTTTTTTTTGGGTAAAAAGACCTGTCAATACGAGGGGTCAACAACGAACGAAATACAGAGCCAACAACAGGCACAAGACAGAACAACCGCTGCTAAACTGAGTTGGGACGTTTGGGCAAACCTAGGAAGGTGTTGAAATCAAAATATCAAACGATCACCGACTGAGTGAAATGGACACACAGGACCTTATATACATTCTAAAAATATTTGGTAAACAACGCTTTACGGATAAGGGGGTCGTGAAGAAATCAGGGCGGCCTCCGAGGATCCCAGACCGCAAGGGCCGAGCATATTTTTAGGTGGTGGTGTGCGGGGTGAAGGAAACACCATGGCAAGGTCAGTTTAGAGGGGGGATGGCAGGAAACCCTTGATCTACAATGCTATTGATGGTCAGGTAGTGGAGGTGATTTGGTTCTCACAGGAGTTGTGTGCTTATTCTCGGGCTGCAGGTAGTGGGTGGTGATCGCGCCGATGGATAGGAACAAACGCATAGTGCAGGGCCGCCTTGTGCATAGGGCGCAAGCACTGCCAAACGTGATGGTTGAGAATGTTCCATGATTGATGTGCTGGAATAGGAAACAGACATGATGGATGTAGGACCCCGAACATTGGCAAATAATTTTGGCTCCAGTGTGGTATCAACATCTGCTTACAGATTCTGTTGTGTTGCGGCAGCATCCCGATAGAAAGGGTACTATTATTTCCAGAAATCTACTTGATGCGATATGCACCTTTGCGACGTGCCTTTCTTTCGCTGCTTTGTGTCCGCTGCAGTCAACTACCTCCGGTAAATCACATACATAATTGGGATTCAACGGTTGTTGGTACTTGGCCCAGCACTATATGGATTATGCTACGACTACTCTGGAATTCTTACCAATGTTCTCCTGGGAGCAAAATACGAAATAGGAACCTCGAAACATGGTGAGATTAATTTCCGCCGCAAGGTTTCTCCAGTGAATGTCGCACCCTCGTTAAATACTAAATAATATTGTCACGGCTATGACATATGCTACACCAACAATATACAGCAAAAATAACTCCTTACACCGCCATTGCCAGCTAATTATATATCATCAGACATTCCTCCCAGGTACGCGAGGATCGGCACCGCATGCTACGTTTGACAAGGATATTTCCTATAGTGGGCCATGTTTGAATGGCCGGCCCCACGGTAGATTGATTCGAATGTCGCAACGATGTGTGTACCTCATCTGATGCAAAGTGATATAACGACAATTTGAGGTGTGCGTTTGTGTTATGTACGTGACGCTTGTATGCTGTGAAATTCACAGTTTTCAATCCTGTCACAGGATGCACTCTTTCTATTGAGGATGAAGTGAATGTTTTGCATCGATGAACTAAGAATCATAAGGGACCCCCCAAAAAGTGAGCTGGTGACATCACCATACTGTTCGGCCCTCGATTGTACCAGTAACTTGTATTTATTCTCCGAGTTCCTTACCATGCGTTCTGCAACCCACATAGATGAAATTGGTGACGCATAAGCATGTCGAAGCGGAGATATATGCCAGGAGATAGATGGCGTTTGGTCCTCGAAGAGTAGAATACTTCGGCTATTCTTAGGTTCTATTTGGTGCTACTTTTCTCCGCTTTGAGGACTGTACTTTGGTAGTTCAAGATGGGAGCTGTCGTTGACCCGATTCGTAGCTTTTTGATCTTCTTTTGTATATGACAAGGGCCAGACATAGATCCAATCTTCGCCATTACTTTAGAATTGCTTACTGGGCAAGGTCAAATTTTTGTAATTTTTTCACGATAGACTCCACCACGCAAGGTAAATCATACCCACCGTGTAGCCAATACGTATGTCAGCAGCAGAAATCTAGCTTTACCAAAGAATGACCACCGAAGATGTCGCTGTATAGCCTACAGTCTATTTGACTTAGGTATGATTTCAGTTTAGTTGTAATATTATTATCGTGCTAGCTCGCCCCATGCACCACACGGCCCAATCAAATACCCATATAGAACAAAAAATAGAAACCTAGCCACGCAAAATGGTCCTTACATGGAGATCTTGCTGGCAGTTAGGAAGCAGGAACAAGCTTTAGCTGTTTAAAACAACCCCAAACCTAGTTGGTCGCATTTTGCACCCATTAATTTGACACGGTTCCAGGGTGAGCGAAAGACTTTGAACTTTAGAATTTCATCCAAGAGTCACAGCCTACACACTTATTGACATAAATTGTGCCTAAGCAATATTACCTGCATAGTTTACGAATTATTGAGTTGCTAAAGTATGAGTTTGAGAGCACCAGAAATGGCACCAAAACAGACAGCAATAGGCACCAGGAACAGACAGTGTCAATATTCAATGCCATGGAACGCCCAATTCCCGCGCTATACCCTTGACTTGCCATCCTACTCTCCATGACAGAACATGATCCTAGTTGTAAGGACAGCTGTAGGGGCCAGTTGTAGGGGCCAGTTGTATAGGCCCTAGTGGCATCGACGACCTGCATATACCAGAGCATGTCCGGGTAACCGCAGTGACACTTTAAATAGCGAAAGTTTCCATACAAAAAACACCAGGACTCGACTTCCCATAAAACAGAGAAGAGCTTCTCTTCGTTGACGTTCCAGGGAAGTCTTGTTCCAGACCGACCGCCTTTTTCGCTAACAACGATCATAACCCATAGATCGTCGTTTGATAGTAGATTGGCATACATTTGTAGAATCTTTTGGCACTACCAGAGCTCCCAAAAACCCTCCGGTGGAAGTCCACACTGCATCCCTAACTCGTCATTGAACCAGCAGCCCCGTAGACCACCTGCCCGACCACAACCGGCGTATCTGGCACATTCCCGCTGTCATTTGTCTACAGTTGGCACCAGTATCGTTCTGGGCGCTGACAACTTTTGAACGTGAACTACCCTAACCTCCAAATCAGTTGACACCTAATACCCAAGCACCAATGTCGTTTGACGCCGTTTTGCAACAACACGCAGCGGAGATCGACGCTCTACGGGTACCCTCGCTCACAGACTACGCCCAGTCGCCGTTTGTGCCTCTGACCTCTCCATATGTGGACCAATTCAAACTTGTCCAGATCAAGAACGACTTGATTAGCATCAGAAAGAACCTCGTTACCCATTCACAAGCCAACAAAAACGACACCCTAAGGCAATTGGATACCTTGATAGCTTCCGTAGACGAAAAGAACTACGTGGTGGGCAAACTACTCCAAAGCTACGTGGCCCAGTTTGAGCAACAGGTAGACAACGAACCCCAACCCGACCAACAGCACGGGCATGACTTACAAGCAACGGGAGAAGAAGACTTGTCGTCCTTACGGAAACGGCTCATGTCCGGAGGATCCCATACTCAGCATCTTGACGAATCCATCGCCAATTCTGATTCGTTGAACGAATACCATGAATCGGTTCAAGAAAATATCCTTAACGACTTGACCGAGTTGACCTCCACTCTCAAGAATTCTGCTATAAAGTTGAGTACCAAGATTTTAAACGACGATTTCCAGATCTTGAATGAAACCAACGAGAACATAATAAAGAATTCCAGTATGTTCAAGTTGATTGACCGAAACTTGAACAATTATCTCGAAAATAAGACTGGCGGCAAGATCAGCGTGTTCTTTTTGCTTAAGGTTACGGTTGCATTGGTCTTGGTGTTCTTCTTCATGATTATTTTCGTCAAGATCATTCCCAAAATCGGTTAATCGCTCACGCAAACGATCGCCCAAAGCTATCACCACCGCTCATTCCCCCAAATCGAGTCTACGAGTTGATGTTGAACATCTTTCCTCGATATGGACTACGTATCGCAAACAAAACATGGTATTAGAATATAAAAGCTAAGTCCTATTTTGTAAAAGTGTATAATTAATACTGATTTATGAATTATAAGTATGCTAATTTGAATATCCAATAATGTTCGAAACGAATAGTAACCGCCGGCAAATCAGTATCTAATAGGACCGGAATAAATAAATAGAACGTTTTTCATTAAACATAACCACGTCATGATTGAAACTAGCTCCAACAACTAAACCACAGCCCACACTCATATTCTATAACTATTGCTGTGATTGCTGCTGCTCATATGGTCGTTGTTATTGTCGTTATTGCTTTTACTATTGCCTCTATTGATGAAGATGAAGATTTTGGTGTTGGTCTTCGTTCATCAACTCGTTGTCAGAAAACGAGGGATTGGAAACATTTTCAAGCCCGTTGAGTGAAACAGGAACATTCTGGTTCTGGAACTGTCTTGGCAAATTTCCACATCTGTCCTTTCCAAAATTGATTTTCAACGCCTTGTAATCGTTGAAAGACTTGATCCCATCAATGGCTTTGATGGCATTGGCAATGTTGACAAAGTTGATGAATGCACAGTTCTTTTCTTCCAAAAAGTTGATCTGTTCGATATCACCGAATTTGGAGAAATCCTCTCTCAATTTCTGAGGGTTGTAATAATCAAAATCAATGATATTTCCAATGTAAATATTTCTCGAAGCACCATTAGAAACAGCCAACGATAAAGCATTAGACAAAGGACCAGAATGCTTACCCCATCCAACCTTGATTCTTCTGTTATGAATAGTCAAGCCATGAAGCTGGCACATTGCATAGAATTGAGCAGCAGCTATAGGGTCAATGAACGTGATGAAGCAAACATGTCTTTCCTTCAAGAATCTAATACTTTGTAACAATCCTCCTCTAACAACATTACAAATTTCTTCAACAGACGAGTCCTGATGCAAATTACCCAAGTAAACTGTTCTGTTGCCTAAATTGTTGGCACCGCCAGCTTGAGTAGCAATTTGAGCAGCGGCAGCCGATTGTTGAACCAATGCAGAAGAAATAAATTCACGGTCGGCAGCAGTGACGATATGTTCCATCCCTGGAGCCAATCCTAAATATTGAGCAGCATTGTGTTGCTGAGTTTTGGTGATGAATGCACATCTGTCCTTACCATAAAAACATTTTTTATCCAAATATTTTTCCTTCAATGGTAAGTTGGCCACACATCTAATGGCACTCAATATGGATAAGAAATGAATAAATGCAATGCCTTTTTCTGGAATGATCTTGATACAGTCAATAACGCCGTAGGAAGATAAATCCTCTCTTAATTCTTGTTCAGTAATGATTTCTCCATTGACTGGATTATTCAAGTTACCCAAGTAGACGTTACGGGTAGCACCATCTCTTTGGATAGCCTCCAAGACTGCAGGCAAAATAGGGCTATTTTTACCCCAACCAATTCTAATGTCGTGACCTTTAATGCTCAACTTTTTCAAGATACAATCGGAGTGGAACAACAACGCCGACTGGTGATCTATAAAAGAAATGAACGCACAGTTCTTGGCAGGCAATATTTTCACACTTTCCAAGATCCCCGATCTCACGTAGTCCAACAATTCGTTGGGTTGGATATCGGCAGGAATGTTTCCTAAGTAGACCGTTCTAGAAGGAGCGGCGTTGGAGTTCCCACCACTGGCGTTATTGCCATAAACCACTTCAGATTGATGGCCCTGGGGGGTTGGGGGAGCGATATTGGAGGGAGGGGGCATAGACCCAGCACCAGGATTGCCACCATTATTCATGGAGTACTGAGGTTGGTGTTGGTTGACCATGCCCGAGTTGACCTGATTCATGGAGTTACTGCCACCAGGACCGGAGTTACCGTTGATAAACACTCCTTCTTCGTTGTAGAACTCGTTTCCCGAGCCCACAGTTGAAGCAGGCTCGCTCTGGAACCCGAAAGAGGCTTCATTCTGGTACTGGGGGTAGGGATCAAAGGTATTTTGACGGGAGTCGACTTGGGGGGCCATATTGCCATCGAGAACCAAGCGATCGTCACCGTTCTGCTGGTAGTATTGAGGGTAATAGGGCTGGGCCATGTACTGCTGAGGCATGCCTTGATAAGGGTCGTAGTAGGGCATGTCGAAAGGAATTTGTCTGAACTTTTAATAGTCTATAATTGAAACTGAAACAACAACGAAGTAAAAGAAGAAATCAGCCAAACCAAAAAATCAGACGACGAAGTGAAAGAACCAGGAACCTGTGTGAAATAAAAACAAACGAGAGCGATTAACACTGCACGATGGATATAATAATGATCACTGGAACCAAAGGGGACGGGATCAAAAGGAGAAAATCACGCTTGTCACTAACCACAAGTCACAACCACCACAGCAAAGAGCGTGTCACAACCAAGAGGATAATCAATCAAGTTAACACTGAACAAACACAGAAAGAGCCACTCCGAACAATCTAATGTACGGAACCAAATCTGGGATAAAATGAAAAACTTTTGAAGTAAAGTTCAGCTGCTCAGTAGGAATAGAGAAGTGAGACTGGGTCGAAAAATTTTCCCTGATGTCTGCGCGCGAGAGCCCACAGCAACCGTCGTGGAAGGGCTGGACCAGAAGGAGGGCACTAGCGAGGATACCGACACCGCGATCCGACACCGCGATCTGCCACCGCGGTGGCGGCACGCCATTGGGGACACCCTAGCACCGGGGTTAGAATTAGCGGTGCCAGCGATGCGAACGCCGGATCAATAATGGACCTACTGCTCGCAGCACGAGAAGGGTTGATCTGGTTCCATTTCAACAATAGGAAACATTTCTACGGGGCTCGCATTGTGGATTGGCCACCTCATACTGTCTGACTGGAGGCAGTGGGATCCTGCCACCTTTCCAATACTGACCTGCCGCCGCTCAGTCGGTTGGGCGTGGATGGGCGTTGTTCGGAACGCTCGGCCGTCGTTGAAGAAATACAACAATTTCTTCTCTCTTTTCAACAAATGGTCGCCCGGGACTGTGTAGATTCTGTCATTTTAGGATAAAATTAGCGGCTCCGGTTTTGCAACCCAGCAGCATGGTCAATTCTTTTTTGAATTAATCGTCATCTGAGCCATAATCGGTATCGCCGTGGTCGTCGTCAGCGATATCGATATCTTGCTTGTGCTCAAATTCGACGCTTGGCTCGCCCTCACTGGAGTAGTCTGTTGCATCCGCTTGAAGACTGTCTTCGATTTCCGAGGCTGAATCTGGCTTCTCGGCGGCCTTAATTTCTTCTTGAGCCATAATTTCTTCTTGTGGCTCCTGCTTAATTTCGACATGCTCCGAAGCTTGGGCCTCCTCTCTAGAGGAGACTTCGTCCTGGTCCTCTTCGTAATCTTCATCCTCCTCTTCATGATCCTTATGGTGCTCTTCAAATTCCTCATGATCTTCATCCAGAGATTCTTGCTTAAGTTCCACATCTGTATCCAGCTCTTTGAGTTCGGGAGATTTCTCTTTCTTCACCCGCTTTCTCTTGCCTTCCTTCTTCACCAAAGGAGCCCTCTTCTTAATGTATTTTTCATCCAACTCATCGGGTATTTCCTCAGCATTTATATAGTTCAACCCGGTATTCTTATACCCCTCGTTGAGTCCCTCCAAATGATCCTGAGGAAATTGGTCCTTAGTGAGGTTCCAGATCACCTCCTTCTTTGAATCGAGTAATTGATAGAACTTCAGTTCCAAATCTTCTACGATGGCCCGGTGACTTTTCTGGGCGGTTTCGTAATTCACTTTCACGACATTATTCTCTTCTTCTAGTACAGCAATCCGCTTTCTCAACTGGGATACTTCTTGTAACACTTTCTGACGCTGGTGGTAGGTAAATTCCAACCAATTGAACAAATTGCTTTCCTCATCCTCCAATTCAGTGGCCACTAGATCAACTGATCCAACGGTAACTGGGATCTTATCTGTCGTTTTGATAGAAAGCACCACCTTGCCATTATTGGGATCATCGCCAATTTCCAATAACTCCTTTGTATGGCGATCGTATTGTGATTCAAGCGCCGGCAACCTGGCTTCGAGCCGGAGCTGGCGATGCGTTTCTGATTCTGGGTCCCAGTCGTCTTCATCTACGGGGAAAAGCTCCGCTAGAACCCCCCGCTGTTCATTCTTAGGTACTCTAGTACCTCGGAACACTTTGCCCCATGAGTTGTCAGTGATTTTGCCATGAAAACTACCATCTTGGTAAATGGCGGTTATGTTAATATTGGCAAATGTGGGGTGATTCGAAGCCTCGGTGGCTCTGGTGATATGGAGGTAAAGTGACGTCGATTTGATCACATCGTGGGTGTTATTGTCTTCAATACTGAGGGGAATTGACACAATCGTACCGTCTAGTACCGTGTTCAATAGTTCCTGGGACATTGGTGGATACTTGTTGTCGCGACAATAGATAAGAAATGTGACGCAGTTCAGCTGCGAAATACCAGGTGTGGCCCAGTCATAGGGGTGGTTCGGCCGACACCAGGCAATTTGCGGGTACCAGTTCATTACAGGCACCAAGCAAATCATCCGGACTTTGCTCTAGCACCTCCATATTTATATAGGTATTTCTTATAGTATATGTTTAATTACTATTTTCCACATTTCTGAAATATTTACAATATGTACCTTGCGATTCCTAAAAGAACGGGCACCAGCCAAAGTATATCAATGCTAAATTCTCCTCGCTGGTAGCCTCTTGTATCAATTCTCTTACTGCAGCTTCATCGCTTAACCCTCCAGCAATAAGTTTGTCTTGCACCGTCATGATGGCTCTTCCTGCTTCGGACCCGTCCTCTTCTACCTGTAGTCCCCAGGCAGTTTCATCGTCCTGTAATTTCTTCTTTCTTATGGGAGACAATGCCCATGAATATAACGGATCCCATCTAAGGACGTCCAAGATGGATATAATATGGTCTTTATTTGTTCTTAGCACCTTGAACGTTAATTCACATGATCTTTTGAATGTCCCTTCAACTCCAGTGACTCCTAAACCAGCCACAAGATCACGGGTCAATCTAAATGGGACTGTTTCTGGGATGGGCAACCTTTTACCTTGATCGAACGCAACCCCAAGATCGATATGGATAGGTTCCCCCGTATGCTTATCCAATAAAATATTATTGCAATGACGGTCACCCAACCCCAACATGTATCCCACTATAGAAGTGGTGGCCAACCCATGACTGTAGCTGATTCTACTTCTAAACCAGGCATCGGGGGTAAGAAAATTGGCCTCAAAAAACCTCTTCAACACAGGTTGGACGTCCTTGGTGATCTTTCTATAAGCTCTGACACGATCATCTCGATTACCAGATTGACACTCTTTCATTAATTCACGAGCCTTATTGAGTTCCATGCGGTCTGTATTAGCATGTAAAGGTTTAACTGCATCTATCAAAGCAATAGAATTGGGAACAAACTCGATTATTCCTGACTGTGGACCAATAGGGATCGCCTTATAAGTTCTGATAGTCAATTTCCTCTTTCTGCTCTCCTTATCTTTATGGAAAATATGATTAACCTTTTCGAAAACTTGTTCCATGATCGAATCTTGTCTTAGATCGTCCGCCCCATATTTAAAGAGAATCTTGTGTGTCAGTTTATCAGAGAGCCTAAACGTAGCTATCTTAGGCAAACTCAATCCCGATGAAGCAATAGAAATTTTGGGTTCTATCGATTCCAACCGAGGTAAATTATTATACTGCAAGGTTTTATCAATAGGTAGATGTTTAGTAGGTGGCGGAATGTGTGGTAAGGAATGGAGCCAATACTGACCAGCATCAATTTTGTCAAGATGGAGACTTCTTCTGTTCGATACTTTTAGTTCAGACAACTTAACACATTCATTTGCAAATAGTTCGATATCCATTAATTCGTCTTGAAACTTTGATTTATTACGTATTAACTCATTCCACAATTTCTTTGCGGCCATGTATTTCGAAACCATCACCGAACTTGTAATTTCGTTTGAATATTCTTCATGCTTTCTCAAAGATATCAATTGATAAATTGTATGATACGGGTGGTCCGAACACAACCCGAGTAATAGCAAATGAAGCAAAGCTTGAAACGAATTCACTTCACTAGAAAGCCGGGATATTAGTTGGGTGGACCAACTAATTAAAAGGTGTGATGGAATTTTGAGGATAAACTTCTTTACAAGATAATTAACATTCTCTCTGTTAGGGTTTTCTAACCAAAGAGAAAAAAATTTATCTAGCGACTCCTCATTTTCTCCAAAGAATACACCTTTAAGATAAAATTCAATCGCTTTCAGTGAGAAGCTCTCTCTGCTAGACTTTGCCTTATCAAGCTCATTTGTTTCCTGTTGGAGCAGCTGCTTTAACTTGACATAAAACTTTTGGACAGATTTCTTCTCTTTTGCGGGTACCGAGATTTTACTGTAATGGGATTTGAGTTCATCAATTTCTTTCTGTTTGCTGGATATTCTTTTTTCCAACTTTGCAATGTCGTCATTCAATCCTCTTGCCCTATACTGGGTTTCACAAAAATGTGCCAATGCCTCATATACTGTAGCATCCTTTAAATAATTATGTTGACTCTCACTTCTCTGCTCCAACAATTGAGAGGTTGGTAAGACATATTTATCCATTATAGTTGATGGCAATTCTTGACGTGATTCAGCCATCCACTCTATTAACTTCGCATTGATTTCCGTGTCAGGGACAGCTAATTGTTTGATTGGAAGTTGAATATCACCCTCTCTTTTTATTTGTTCTAGGATCAACACAGGTATTTTGGTTTGACCATGAGTCCACAAGGTACAAGCATTGATATACTTGGAAAAATTATTCACATGGATAAATAGATCATCCAGGCTAGACACCCTTTGCTTAGCTATTTTGTCAAGTAAAGTAGCTGAGCTTATCATTTTCTGATATTCTTTGTTTGATCGTGCAATTGTATTTAATCGTGATAATTCATTAATAACAGAAAGCCATTGCCACGAGATAGACTCAGAAATACTGGGTCCCGCCATAATTTGAAATACAGCCCTTCGAGCATTAAGTATAGTATCTGAGAGCTGGCTATCACAAGACTCAAACCATTTGGTACCTAAATTGAACTGTTCGAGAGGTTTAATTGCAGAATCATCATTTGCTTGGTTGTCGAAAGTAGGATCGGTGAATCCAAGCACACCTTTTGAAGACAGATTTAGAAGGGAGCCAACAAAGGAAATATGTTTCAGTGGACTGACATTCTCTTTCGAGTATTGAGATATTTCTAAAAGGCTGACTAGGGTTGTCAACAGCCGCATCCATTTGCTGGTAGTTTCGCTAAGTGTCTTATTACCAGAATTACACGGATGTATATGTTCCAGATTGGCCAAAAGTTCAAGAATTGCGTTTTCAAACACCTCATTTCCGTGAGCTGGCTCATCTCGAAACTTCTTCAAAGTTTTATATATAATTTCATGTTCGGTGGTCGGCACAGCTGGGGATGGGAGCTCCCAACTATTCAATTTCCACGCCCATTCATAATTGGATGTTCCTTCTCGATTAAGCAATTTGGAGACTCCCAAATACCCGTTAGACAAAACAGATTGGGAGACTGAGTCAGATGCATCATTATAGCTGTCCAACGTAATTTGGGAGTCATATTGTGCACTGTTGAATTTTAATTGACTCGAATAGTCGTTATCAATCAATTTAAAAGCATAATCGAGCGAGGTTTCCACTGGTAATCCAAACACAATATCCTGATCATCAATGGACTGATAAACATATCTCAAGTCAACTTTCAAACCCCCGTTTAAAAACTCTTCATATCTACCACTGTCTTCTAAAAGCATAATGGTTGTATGATACATTTTATTTTTTGCGGCCCATTCAATGCATACTTTTAGATCAAAGGTAGAATAAATGTTGACAAATTCTTTGATGCCATAAGCAGAACAAATCCGAATATTTAGCAAGATGTCAAGCACTAGCTTGACCATATCGCTATTTAAGTCTTGGGCCATAAGCTCATTCATAATCTTGGAAACAATTTCCCAATACCAGGGAACTTGGTTAACTAAGTAGGAAACAAGGAAAGGTAGTTCCTTTTTGCAAAAACCAGGAGTTAATGATGCAAATCTTTCTAATAAGCTAACTTCTGTCAGAATTGTTTTCAATGATCTGAATATACTAACACAGAAACGTGTTGCAAATTCATCAATCCCTTTTTTCACAGTTTCAACAAGATTAGTATGGAACTCTTGAACAGAAAGCGTACAAGTCTCGCTTTGGTATGTCAATATATCAAAAGATTCATAGCTCAAAGGCAAAATGTAATCTTCAAAATCTGGTAAGAATGACTTCTGGTCATAGTCATGTTGGCCAAGGTGTCTTTTAGAATCTTCTAGCAACGCGCCAATGAGGGCCTGAGCACGGGTCCTTATCTCGAAGTCATTATCATTCAAGAATTTTTTAATAACACAAAGAGAGTGATCTAATCTTTTGGATTCTTTGATAAATTCATCTCCATCGATTTCCTTGAACTCCTCTTGGTCCAACAATTTAGACGACCCATCAGTGAGTCCTCCATTCAAATAGAACTTGCCTAGATATTTGGCACACCACAAATTAAATTCTTTGGACTGATCCCGAAAATTTGCCGTTGTGGTTTTCAAGAGAATTCTTGCAACACTAACATTATATTCCAGAATTGTGCTTGATCGCTCATACGGGAAGATTGATGAAATTAACCTAAGTACATCTGTCAAGTCATTGTCCAACGTGCAAATTTCAATTTCTTTGATATCTGTCAAGAATTTCTCAATCGACCACGGTGATAAATGAGTTGGTAAATTGCCTAAAATTTCGACGGATGTTAACAAAAGAGGATAAATAGTACGCGTTGCATCCAATGACGATACGTAATCCTTTAAATTTTCAATTATCTCAGAATGAAGTAGTGGCTTGCAACAAGAAAGAAGGACAGCCAAGATATGAATAACTAACGGGATCACGGAGTCGGTATATTTCTTGAGAGTCTTCATCTTGAAAAATTTTAAGAATACCAAAATATCCTGAGTTAACTGTACTGTGGAGTCGTCACCACCAAATGAAATACCTTCTTCAGAAATAATGCCACAAATTAACCGTAGTACAAGGTTCGTAATTGCAAAGTGGTGGGCAATTTTTTCACCTGATAGTAATATGACTATCTTAATATATCGTAAGATTTTCAACTTCTCGTCAATAGAAGTAGCATCTTTTAACCCAATAGAAATTCGACTTATAAGAAAGTAGACTGACTTAACGTTCCAAAATTCACCTTTGAAGTATTTGAGTACGAGTTTTTGTATTAAATCCAAACTTGAGTGGACAGATAGGCAAACACTTTCGCCCTTCTCCAAAAGATGCAGAAGTGGACCAAATAGTGACTCTATAATTTCCGAGGGAAATAATTCTTTGAAAGGCTGTTCGTCAGATATATCAGTGTGAGTTATAATTTCGAGGACCACTAGTGGGAGGTTATTCTTAAAGTGCACTTTATAGTTAATCTTCCATTCTGTGATAGTTGCAAATATATCGTTCCTTAAACCCTCTCTGGTATAAGCTAAGGCTATTGTTAATGGAATACTATAACCAATGGCTTCGGTTTGGGAAATGCCAGTTAATCGTGATATGGAATCATATAGAAGTGCCATGCGAGAGCCATTACCCTCCATAGGAGTTGCTGATTTGAAAGACATAGTGACAGCAATAATTTCTCTAAATTCTTCTTTAATGAAATCATCTTCTTGTTGATATCCGAAAAGTTCAAACGGAAAAAAACTCAAGTCATCAAATTTCCACCATAATTTTAATATCTCTAGTTTGAATTTCTTGAATAATTGTTTCGTGGTGGATAACTGCATTGCTTGAGCATACTTAACGAGAGATTCTTCAAAGTAGTTTGAAAAATGTCCAACCTTAGAAAGCTTAAGTTCATTGAACAAAGATATAAGAAATATGGACCTGGACTTTTTCGATATACTCAAAAAGAAATATGAATAGGTTGCTGCTGACTCACGTGTAGTTTCTGGGTCCTTAAATGTTGTCACTAGTGAATGATAGAACAGAGATTGTTCTGAAGATGGTAATTTCTTGAAAAATTCCCCAATAACACCGCCTACCTTAGTTTTGATAATGTTTGAAGATCTCTTAAAAAGGTCAAAGAAATTTTGCGAAAGTCGATTGTTACTTATTACTGCCTCATCATTCTCCATAATAAAATAGATTAGAAAATTGAGATACAGGATGACAGAATCTTGCGTGTAAATTAATATTTCCTCTCCACATTGAATTAACCAGGTGGCTATATCATAACAGTCCTTTTTAAAATCATCATCATCACTTGCGGTCACAAAAAATGGAAGCAGTAAAATTAATAATTTCGAAACAGTAATTATCACTAGTTCATTTCTCTCTAATTCATGATTAGTGAGTAGTTTTTCTCCCGTTAACCGAGCTAATAATGGTAAATATGGCCGTAATTGTTCAAAATCAATACCTTTCAGCCTAATAATATCTAGTTCAACGTAATTATAAAGGTTTAATTGCATGTAAACAAAGTTCGGCAAGTCAGCAGTTTTCAATTGACGTTCTAAAAGGTGCATTATACCGGAGAACGGATTCTTCTGCATAGATTGCAGGTGGAATAATAAGTTCGATGATTCTATGGATGGAAGACTTAAATATTCGAGGGAGCATTTGTTCGCAAGAATACCCGAAGAAGCTTTAGGTCCAGCTGGTATCCCAGATTTTGATTTAACCTGCAGAAATTCATCGTTGAAGAAATCATCGACTTCAAACATGCTCAGATCGCCTTCACTTTGCATTTCCATAGGTGTGTTAGATCTTCTGTTATTGTGAGGCAAGGTCTCGAAATTCTCAAAAACCACGAAATTCCCCACAGAAATGTCATAACCTTGATCCAGGTCGACAGAAGTAAAATCAGCAAGTAATTTCAAAACGTTCAACCTATCATGAGGCTGAGTAGGATCCAAAAGATTTCTCGTATTGGAAATTACTTTTCGTATCTGCAAAACTATAGGAGAGAATGCAGTTTTCAGCTGTAGAATCAAGAGAATCCTATGAAAAACTATGAGCCACTGCAACCTCAGAGAAGAGTCGTTGAATTCAAGGGAATAGCTTAACAAGTTTGAAAATAACACATTCATATCATTGAAAACCAAATGGTCCATTGAAAACACCAAATTGTCAGATTTTATATTTTCTGGACTCTTGATTAACATAAAATCTTCGAGATCCAGAAAAGCTGATTGAAATAACACAAATTCCATTAATGAACCTCGATATAATCCTGGTAATGACTGAGGTATTCTGTAATCCACGTCTAACCCACACAACCAGCCAACGAAATCTGCAAGTGCAGTACTCATTGTGACAGTTTCTGCTGGGTCATCAAACGATATTCTTAATTTATTAAGGAACCAACTTTCAATCCTGGTAGAAATTTTTGTTCTTTTTTGTAAGTCTATCAGGATCATAAGTTTGTGAGCGGAGTACCATAATTGGAATGCTTCGGTACAAATGTTATATGGACCATTGAGCTCAGACAAATCTAACAAATTGTCCAATTGAGTAATAATTGAACCACTCTCTAACGAATTCGAGTCTTCAATAGAAGGTAACAGAATAATCTTGAAGATTAAGTTACATGATACCCGACACAATCTAGGATCTTTAATTAGATTTAAAGCAAGTTTTATAATCTGGAAATGGGTAGCTGACACACTGGACTCATGATAGACTAAAGAATTGAAAGCCCAAACGAACCAGAAGTCATTTTCATCTTTGTAAGCAGTCAAACTTTGCTTAATAAGTGAATGGATTACTTTATCTGGGACCTCCAAGCTATTTTGCAAATTGAAAACCATTAATTGAAGCCATATTCGTTGCTCAGACTTTTCTAGAGAATGTGTGCTTAGTTCTTCATAAAATCCTAATGAATCATCGGATTCATCGAAAGCTTGGCTGAACGGATCAATTTTGAATCTTTTTCTTGAGGCCCCAACAGACTCTGCATCCAGACCGGTCGTTTCAATCGGACTAAAATTAAGCTCTTTCAGAATAGCCTTTAACTTAAAAAATGTTTCTATTAATTTGGTAATGCCAAGTGAAAGAAGCCAAGGCTTGACATTATCACCTTTTAAGTACAGTGAATGTAGCTGAAACCAAGTTCTTTTGTGAATTTTGGTATGTACGATCCCAATATCTTTCGTATCAAATTTGTAATCACCAGTATTCAACTTTGAAACAAGATTAAGAATAACGAACTTAATGTTACGTACAAGAAGCTCAATTTGCGCGCCGACGTCAAATTGTTCAGTGTCGATGTGATCTTCACTATCACCAATAAATACCAGTGGAGTCTTAATTTGTGAGCCAATAACCAACTCATGAGTAGCCCTTGTGTTTATGAATATAAGCATTTGTGTCTGAATCGAATCCCACGTAGTAGAATAATTATTGAGCAACACCTCTATCCCCAACTGAATCAATTTCTGTACAAATGTCACATCCTGGGTCGCTAGGACTATAATTAACTTGTTTATAAATTTCATGACTATTGTTATTACTTGATTATCAGACTTGAACGTTTCTAGTATTCTTTTAAGTAGAGGATAAACATCCTGATATTCGTAAATGACTTGTAAATGGGTAACAGACGTATCACATCGATAAAGCTTTTGAAGCGATTCAAATACTGCACTAAGTAGACTCGTATGCCTTTCGTTCCAACTCGAAAGCAATCGTTTTATTAACACTTTCAAAAACCTCACTATGGAAGTCCATTCAGATACGGTTAAATGATCAAGAAAGTACTCCACAGTCAGTATTCGGTTAATAACATATGCAAACTCCAATGCACAGGGTACAAGAATCAAATCATCTATATAAAAACGGTCAATGATGCTGGTGACAATGGTAAGTAGCGTCTTGTATTTCAATTGGATATTGACCGACTTTTCTAGTATCAATTTCAAGCTTAACGATGCCTTAGAAAGTCTTAGGTCTATGGCGGGAGTGCTATTAGTGCTGTATAGTTTCGAGTCAAGCAGAATTGCTTCAAAGATCGCTTTAGTAAGGACTTTCAATTGTTTAGCAGTCAAGGTGAATTTGGCTGCTGTGAGGTCCTCAAGCAACGCTAGCGATTCATTTCTTTCTTTTATTTTTGTGGATGATAATAATAAAGCTATCTTTGAAATATCAAGCCTGGACATCTATTATTGCGGCATCGGGACAGATCTGATAGAGAGGTTAAGACGTGAAAAGTACGACTATCACGCGTTAAGTATGGGACTGCATATAAACAGTGGAGTTGAAGGAGCAAACCTGGAAACTGATTCAATAGCGTTCACAAGAGCTAGTTACAAGAGATTCAAGCAGCTTAGCAGTAGGTTGTACTACCAGTTTTATAGTCTTAATTTCCAGAAAAAGGGAGACAGGGAATTGTATATAAATTAAATTAATGTAAGCAACGAGAGATAAGGAAGCTACAAAGGACGTAGGAATACCCATAAGGACATGATAGTAGAGAACAGATTAAATTAGTACATCAAAAAAACTTCCCTCATATAGTATTCTCCAAGGCATTATTGGGCTCAGTTGTAATGTACTCTTTATAAACAAAAGCTACGGCAAGGCGAGCACTCGATTTCAACACTCTCCAAATACAGAAACCACCTTGATAAGGTTCTAAAACAGCAGTAGCTGGACTTGTGATACTGATAGAGTAACTGGTTGTAAGTATCACTTCTCTTGCATTGCGCCATCCCAATTAGGAAATTTATGGAACCTGTCGCAGCCATCTATATAAACAGATAAAAACCAATGACCAGAATGTAGGCAGTCAAGGTAGTTATGAATAAGCCAAAGGTTATACTAGGAGCAACGTTCGAGCTAGAGGAAACCGTTAGCGGCAACAATTACATCGATGAAGACCAATGTGTTTGCGATTTCTGTGATTCTTTCAACAAAAGCAACCGTGTCTACTATATTTGCCTTTGGTGGGGTCTTCTATTTCCAGTATTGTGGCTATATAGTACGGGCCATCAACTTTTCCTTCTTTTGTGGTTAGACGGACACAGCCGATACGTTACGACTCATTTCTCCTAATCGGAGCAACGAAAGTACTTCAGGATCCCAGAATCGATACCATTGACGATTGTGGGTACTTGAGCCGTCATTATCAAAATAGGGCACAACTTTGGGAGTATATAGGATGGAATTTATTGGGATGTGTTTGTTATATATTTCTAGTTGGAGAACTATGGTATTTAGCCACTTCTCCGTGGCCATACAAGGAATTCTGTCCTTATTGTGAATAGCTACAGCAAATAGATGTACAGTGAGTTCATGCCCTATATATCAGAGAAGCCATAGGTATATCTCGGAGCGATGGAGGTCACCGTATTTGACTCCTCCCCATAGTTGAGCGCTGCCATACGCCATAGTTGTACGAGTCACGGGGCCGCGTCCGAGTCAGTCCGAGGTCAAACTACCCTCATATATAGATACTGCGGACCCCAGATGTCGGCAACAACACCTCCAATGTTTAGAACAGTCCAGAAGAAGCTCTACTCTACATCCACCAACCTCCTCAAGACTCCTCTCTACGAGGCCCACGTTGAGTTAGGCGGCAAAATGGTGCCTTACGCCGGGTTCGAGATGCCGGTATTGTACAAAGATCAGACCCATATCGAGTCCCACCACTGGGTCAGATCCAAGGCCGGGTTGTTTGATGTCAGTCACATGTTACAGCACCGGATCCAAGGTCCTGAGGCCCGGGCATTACTTGAGAAGATCACCCCAATTGACTTGGGGGGCTTGGATATCAACCAGCTGAGTTTGTCTGTGCTCTTGAATAACGACGGAGGTGTGATTGATGATTGTATCATTACCAAGCACGGAGAACAGGACTACTACATGGTTAGTAACGCCGGGCGTAGAAAAGAGGATGTTGAGTTCATAACTGAGGAGCTGAAGGCGTTCGACGTGGATCACAGCACGTTTGAGGGCACTTTGTTGGCGATCCAGGGTCCCCAAGCCGCGGAGTTGTTACAGAAATTCACCAACGAAGACTTGTCAAAGATCTACTTCGGGGGAGTCAAATATATCGACTTGGCCACTGGCGGAGCCGTGACCAGAGTCCATGCTGCCAGATCGGGGTACACCGGTGAAGACGGATTTGAGTTGTCGATTCCTTCGGGAACCACCGCCGAACGAGCACAAGCATTGGCATTCTTCAGAACATTGATCAATGAATACCCCGACATTGCCAAGCCCATCGGATTGGCCGCTCGTGACTCGTTACGTTTGGAAGCCGGAATGTGTCTTTATGGGCACGAATTGACCGAGCAGATCACCCCTGTGGAAGCGTCTTTGGCATGGTTAGTGCCCAAGTCTAGAAGAACCAGTGGTGGCTTCAATGGGTCGTCCAAGATCTTGGGTCAACTTGCTGACAAGAGTAGTTTCAAGCAGCGTCGTATTGGTGTGAAGTCGAAGGGCCCTTCGCCTCGTGACGGCAACAAGATCTTCAACTCTGAAGGTCAGCAAATCGGATACATCACCTCGGGCTCTCCTTCGCCAACCATCGGAGGAAACGTTGCCCAGGCTTACATCGACAAAACTGCCAAGATTGGCACCGGAGTGAAGATTGAAATCAGAGGCAAGTTGAGAGACGGAGAGGTGGCCAAGTTGCCATTTGTCCCCAGCAACTTCTACAGGGGTTAAACCATATCCACCTGAAGCATGGCGAAACGGCAATAATTCACCGTAATTTTCATGCAAATATTTTATCATTTAACTCGCAAATAATATACGTTATAGTTCTCCTTCGGCACCAATATAGATGCCACCACACACGGAGCCTGAACCACCGGGGAATGCAGTAGTTCGAGCCCCCTTCCAACTTCACTCCTAAACTCCAGTCTCCCAAAGCAGTAAATTACATGCAGGTGAGTTTCCTAACGCACTTCATTTACCCCATATCGAGGTATGGGCAACGTGCAGCAGGAAGAACACCCGGCTTTACTTAAGGGGAGGTCCGGTCCGGTTATTAATAGAAAGGACCATTCTGTTAAGGGCGACTGGTTTCACAAACCGTATTTCCAGTATAGCTGAGGAACTTCTATTGTCTGATGTCGCACCATACACAATGTTGTGCCAAGGTTGTTAGAATGTCGTATGGAGCCGGAATAGTAGAAGCCCGAGATGGCTCGGACGAATAAGGAGACAGAAGTTCGGTGCCTCGCGTTCTTCCGTGGCCTTGGCCCATACCGTGCAAAATGTATAGCAACTAGCATTAGGCCCAAGACGTCATAATTGAAGCGTCGGGAGGATTGAGCGTTCACATCAATGAACAATACAATCTTACAATTGATATTCACCTTTTCTTTTTCGGAAAACGACCATAATAGGAACAGAGGAATTGGCAGACAATCATCATCTGAAACCACTTCTATTTTACGAATTACAATCTAGAAAGGTGGAAAATACCGGTAGGGATGTTCGTGGGTGGAAGGGGGGTGTGGTTGACCAATGATAGCCGCAGCCCTTGGAGAAAGGAAAGTGTAGCCATTTATAGGGGCCGGGCCGGGCCAGTTTGACACCTGTAGATACGACATTTAGCTAGTTGGGGAGGATTGTGTTCGACGCATGGATATAAAGGAGGACTTAGAGGCGCGTCAGAAAAATGAACAGGCCTCGTAAAATCGCGCTACATGTTGCCCGGGGTACTGTCTAAGGACGGGTTTCGTCAAACTGGGCCATTTGATGGCCCAAACGGGGACTCTGCCAGCTGCATAAGCGCTGCACGAGCGCTGCTAACAATTCAGCTTTTTTAGGCAACAATCCCCTTCAACAAAGGTCATTTTACCGATTCCAGCATAATAGCAAATGTGCAGGTGAGTGCCTGCGAGTCTAAACCGCAGAAAAATAATGACGTAGGGGTGCTAGGTACAAGGAACCGGACCAAGAACGAGGTCCATACTGCCCGGCAAAATAGAATCTGGGACCTGAACAGCCCGCGCAACTGCCCCCATGACACTGGCCATCTTGGCCGCTTTTCAACCACCCCACTACGGCCCAAACAGCCAACTTTTTCATTCGCCAACGCGCTCCCCACCCGGCCACCACAAATGCTATTTGGTCGCTGCGGGCTCGCGTGCAGAAGATCGCGTTAGTGGCCAGATGTGGGTTCGGCTTGAAACCCCAACGGCCACCCGACATACACCGCCAGCCCAGGCTGTCCTCAGTAGAGCGAGCTGGTGCTACCGACATGGCCGTCACCGCAGCCACCGTCTCCACCACCTCCCTCTACACTATGGCCACCACCTCCACACCTCTGCCAGCCGCTCCCACCGTTGCACGCGCACCCAAACAAAACATCATCGCTGCGGCTCCAGGCAGATTCACGCATTTGAGCAATTCACGTCGCGGCGTCACGGTCATTTCATTTGGCCCGTTATTCACGTTAGCGTGGATTTTCGTCTAGTGGCCATATATAAGCAATCGGAATTGTCTGGTGCAATTGCAAGGTCGGGGTATAGAAGTAACAGACCTTCAGTAATCCGTCTTCGCCGTCAGAAAGTCAGACAGTCAGACACCACCGCCAAATACCATCAGCGTTCACGCCTCCTGTCACCTTCCAGTCTTTAGACATCCATACCACCCCCACCATGTCCACCACCCCCTCGCCCACCAAACGGTCGGTGTTGTCGCCCAAGCCTTCAAACATCAGCTCTCCGTTCCGAAAGGCCAATGTTGGTGCCAAACAGTCGCCGTTGGTGCGCAAGCCCTCCGCTGTAGAGAGAAACCCGCTGAAGAGGCCCAAGCTCAACTTCACCATCTTTGAAGATACCCCTGTGGTGCTGGCGGCCGAGGAAATCTCGTCCCCCGTGTCCAACAAGCTCAACCACCACGATCAGGAGAATATTCTTCAGCCCAAGAAACCCGCGGTTCCGGCCCATCGGCCTTCGGGCAGATCCCCTTTGGGAGATCTCGATATCAACCAGTTTGCCGGCTACGTGCACTTTCCCGGAGCCTCGCAACCTCGCCAGTTGACCGAGCGCTACAACCCCATCAACTCCAACAACGACTTCAACTCCTTGCATAAACACACCAACATCCCTTGTTACTTGACCCCCACCCGCAGTCTTAGAGAAAAGTACTTGGTGAGGTCACACAACTACGACATCGATGAAGTGGAAGAAACCGACGAGGCCGAACTCACGTTGCTCCGCAAGCACAACAAGCTCCACCACGGTGCATCCACCACTGGTATGGTGAGAAAGCACCGGAGATCGATGTCGGTGGGCCAGAACGACGCCAAGTTGAATCTCATAAGGAAGAACGGCTTTACTATTTTGTCTAATTAATGCATACCCAACCCTCAGAACCAACGTAGGCTGTACCTGGGCACACGCTCAAATATTCCGTTTGAGCTGAACTACTGTGGTGGTTATGCCCCGCAAACTTCCCCATATAAATATATATATAGGTGCGCTGATAAATTTTCCGGGAGGGTTCCCAAGTGCCCCTCACTCTTCGTGGCTGCGAAAACCAACAATAATCGAGTATAACGGCACCATCAATCATAGCACTACACTGCTACTAATATCTGCTTTCATGTTAATTCTCTATAAAACCTAGTTGCCGAAAGCTTTGTCGAAGCCAGTGAAGACGAATCTGTATCTGATGTCACCCTTTTCACATCTGGTCAAGGCAGTCTTACAGCCTTCCTCGGAGATCTGGATTTCTTCAACCCATGGTCTGACTCCCTTTTCAGCGGCCAATTCCAACATGTCCAAGGCCTCCTGCTTGGAACCGAGCAAGGAGGAACCAAAGTGAGCACCGTTTCTGAGGAGAGAGAATGGAGAAATGGAGAAGGTTTCGTGGGATGGAGGCAATCCGACAGTGATGAAGTTACCGTCGACCGTCAAGGTCTTGAAGAAGTCTTGCAAGGACAATCCGTCAACACCGGAGGCACAGTTCAACACAAGGTCGAAAGTGTCGTAGTACTTGTCCGACCATTTCTTGTCCTCACCGGTAGCAACGAAGTCGTCGGAACCCATCTTGAGGGCTTCTTCCTTCTTGGAGGAAGATCTGGAGAAGGTAACCACCTTGGCACCAAGAGCATGTGCAAATTGAATGGCCAAATGACCCAAACCACCAATACCAACGATACCCACGGTCTTACCCTTGGCATCCTTACCCAAACTTCTGACCAATGGGGAGTATACAGTCAAACCAGCACACATCAATGGACCAGCAGCAGTGGACTCCAACTTGTCTGGAATTGGGAACACGAATGTCTCGTCAGCAATGGAGTGTGAAGAATAACCACCTTGAGATACATAACCAGTTTCAGGGTTAATGCTGTTGTAAGTACCAGAAAGTTTAGGACAGTATTGTTCGTTGTTGCTCTTACAACGAGAACAGGTCTTACAGGAGTTAGAACCAGCACCGATACCGACACGTTGGCCAACCTTGAAACTGCTGACCTTGTCACCGACAGCAATAATTTCACCAATGATTTCGTGCCCGACAACAAGACCCTTTCTGTTCAATGGCCCCCAGTTACCTTGCAAGGTGTGGAGGTCACTACCACAGAGACCACAGGCCTCGTTCTTGATAAGAACATCGCTAGGACCCATTTGTCTTGGTTCATATTGAACCAACTTTGGCGAAGACCAGTCTTCGGATTTGTCAACACCGAAACCTTTGAAATATTGTGGAATATCAACTGTCATTATGAGTTAATCAATTGAGGTGGATAGTTGACTACGCTGCGGGCCTGGCATGCTTTTATATACAATTGGCCATCGGAGAGAGACCTTTTCGGGAAAAGTATTGCATAGTAGGGTGCCTGAAATCTGCGCCACTTGCGTTTGTATCGGGATTGCTTACAAATGAACCAACCAAGTTTTATTTGAGCTGGTTGGCGAAGCAATTTAGCAATTGAAAAAAAGATTCTTGTAGGACCAAATGACAGATAAGGCTCATGGGTATCGTAGTGGTCTAGTGGGAGATCCGCCGGGAGAATGTCCTTGTCACAGCGTCCGTGGTAGAGTCTGCCAGCTCCAGGGTCTCACATTTTTTGAGTTAGGTATTCGCTTACATGCATATATCCTAGTATGCAGAGGTGCACGACCATGCAGGAAGGCTGAAAATTTTCAACCGAAAGAATTTCGGCCGAATTTGGTTGCTGTAGCACTGACCCGGTTTGTCAGCAAGCAGTGACATGGGTACCCTTTGTGCCGCCGAGACGGACTACAAACCAGCTTCGCAGAGCTCGACATAGCGCGAGCTTCAGCCAATGCAAACTTGACCCCAGCCGTTGAAAAATATGTCAAAATAATAGTGGGGACGTACCCCCGAGGAAACAGTGGCTTACGCTTAATGATCTACCGAGACGCCCGCGGCGCGCGCCATTCAGATCGCAAAGCAATCAACGTTTATTAATTACAGAAAATAGCAAATCCTCTATATGCGTTACTTTTTTCCCTTTTTCTTTTTCTTCTTCTTATCAGCGTTGGAGGATGTGGGGGCAGCACTAGGTGCAGGAGAAGACCTTTCCGAGGCTGCGTCGAGGGCTCCCTGGTGGCCACCGCCGAGCTTCTTTCTTTCCTTCTTGGTGGGCTTGTAGTATGATCTCAACTTCATAGGCAACCATCTCTCTTGGTCCAATTGGAACTCGCCTTCAGGCTTGAGCACCTTCTTGTCGGAAAACTTGGGAATTTTGCGCTTCTTTACCGTCTTTTTGGTCACCTTGGAAGGTGCCCGCACAATCTTCTTTCCAAGAATCTCGTGGATGGCTTTATGGGGCGCAAACTCAGCAGTTATGTGGTCTACGGCCTCGGATGAAATCAAAGCTTCCAATGGCTCCGAAGCTGCCAAGGTTTCGGCCGACAACAACCCGGTGCTGGTTTGGGACAACACCGACTCGATCAACTTGTCTTGCTTTATACCGGCCAAATACTGCACGAGGTCCGAAGCAGGTTCTCCTGGTTCCTGGTTTAATAGGGCCACAGTACGGGCAAAATTGTAGTAATGCAAATCATTAAACTCTTCCTTGGCTGTAGCCAAAAGATGCTCAATAATACGTGCAGCCTCTTTTTCTCCGTCCTTTCTATCCTTTTCTATACCTAGGAAAATGCTTATCAATCCTGGGACAAGTTTTGCTTGTTCCAAGTTAAGATTCACTGCAGTTCTCAATTCGCCGTAGGCCCGGCTCACGGTACTTTCACTCTGAGCCGCAAATAATGCCAATAACACCGTGATAATGTACTCGGACGAAAACAGGTCTCTGTGAGTATCCAAATGCTTGTGGAGTTTCTTGGATATCGATTTTTCGGTCTCTGCACGGGTAAAGTCTTGGAACGATACGTCAAGTTTGGCCAACACTTTGTAAACCAACGGTGTGTGATCTCCAGGGAAATCACTGAGGTATTGCTGGATGAATTTGTTGCTGATTTGGGTGTCTCCCAAGGTGTTGCTAGCATATCTCAATTTCAAGCTATTTTTCTTGAGAATCTGGTATTGGTACTTTGTCAATTTCTGAGCAAGCTGGTGCAACAAGGGTTCGTAATTCAACTCCCTTTCAGTCAAGCTCAAGTCCTTAGCACTGGGAGCCAACAGGTAAGAGTTGTTTTTTATTATGAGCTTGAGGATGGAATCGCTTACGGAATCGGGGTCGGTGGAGTCCAAGATTTCTTTGCTTTCCAAGACTTTTCCTTGCAACTCGAGAATATATGCACGTGTGAGTTTGATAGGAAGCACTTCCGCAAGGAGATCATCTTGAGAAGCTCCGATATTCTGGGCTTCGCAGATTTGCTCGGCCCTTTCCAACAACTGGAGAGCCAAATCGTGGTCGTTCTTGGACAACACCACCAAGGCTTCGTTGAAAATCAAGTCGTAGTTGTCAGCAAACTCGGCAGTGGCGTACTCAGACACCTGACCCGTACTGTGGAAAAAGTTCAATTGAGATATCACTGCCCTTTCGTTGACAAGAAGATCCACCTTGCTGTCGTACTGATTATTTTGGATCAAATCGTGATACAATTGTAATGATTTCACGTACTCGCCTGCCTTGTAGTAGCTCTGGGCCAACACATGCTTCAACCCTACCTTGAGGCCATTGCTTTCGACATTGGTGGTGTTGTACAACTCAATTACCTCGGCTGTCTTGCCGGTCTTGTAGTAGATGTAGCTGATTTCCAACACCAACGAAGCCAAAAACTTCTGGGGCACTTTGGGAATGAGACTGGCTGCCTTGTGGTACTGGTCGAGGTTGATCAACGACGTGAAGCAGTTTCTGAACCCCTTCAAATCATCGTAGTTCTTGACTTTGGTGAGGTAATCATAGGAGATGGAGAAAATTTTACGGTGTTCCGATTGGTCGGCGCCGGGAGAGACATTCAACTTCTTGAATGCGTCGGCGATGGAGTTACTCATGGTGGACACTTGGGTGGTGGTGGAGTATGTCGATTTTTTTTGGACGTAGAGCGGTCGTGTGCGCACTGAAAATTGGGGATGTTATTGTAGAGGGTGATGGGATTGGAAGAGAAGGGGGAGCGGAATCAGGTGGGAAGAAGTATTGGGCTCAGAGGAAAGAAATATTGTTTGCGGCTATCTGGTATTTTTTTCCATTTGATTACGGGCATATTGGTAAGTCTGTGAGAGATCTTAGGATAAATGAGGTCCCAGCCAACCCATATCATGGTCTAACTGCCGGAAAAGAAGGCAGCAACATAGTCGTTACCCACCCAGCTACGCCAGTATGTTAACTCTTTGCTGGTACTGGACCCCACCCCGTCCTGGTCCGTCCCAAGTGTTTAGATCCTTGCCCTTTTCACGTGATGCGGCATCAAATTTTCCTCCAGTAGTGATTCCATAATTACCAACTACCACCATGCTTTCCAGAGGCGTTTTGCGCCCCTTTTCCACTTCCGGCGTTGCTAGATTCCGCCAGCAGTACCATGCACTCAACAAGTTCAGTCACAGCCCCAAAGATGTCGAGGCTCCGCTCGATTTGGCACAGCAATCAACCCTTCCCAAGACCCAACCTAAGCTTTTGAAGAGAGAACCCCGTCAACCCTCCTCCAAAAACCCGTTGCTCTCCGACCACAAGATCGAGAACGACCCCAACTACAAGATGGCGGGCTGGGTGCAGTCCATCGGACAGCATGTTATCAAGTGGTTCGCCATTGATATGGACAAGACCAGAGCAGGGCCAGTGGCCGGGTCCCTCTACTATGGAGAGTGCAAGATACAGGGGTTATACTATCCCAACGAGCCGCTTTCGGACACCGCAAAGTTTTACTACGAAACCTTGAACCTCCCCATGTCTTTCAGCCAGTGGTTTCAGATCACCAACCTTCATTACTGGATCTTGTCGGTCAGAATGAGAGCCATGCCGTTCAAATACGGCAAGAACTACCAGCAGAAGTTGGTGGACAGATTTTTCAAGGATATGGAGTTGAGGATGGCCCAAGAATTGAACATCAGCTCCAATCGGATCATTGAAGGATACCTCAAGGACTATCACACGCAAATGTTGGGGTCGATATTGAGTTATGACGAAGGCTTGATGACAGACGACATTACCTTGGCTGGTGCGTTGTGGAGAAACGTGTTCAACGGGAACCCAGACGTCGATATGAGACACGTGGAAGCGTTGGTTGGCTATGTGCGGTCCCAGTTGTATGTGTTGAACAAGATGAGCGACCGGGAGTTTGGTTTCGGAAAATTCAAGTTCGTGCCTCCTAATCAGGTGGTCAAGCCGTTGACCAAGGCCCAGGAAGACGAGTTGCGGGCTAAAGTCAAGGAGGAGTTTGCTAGGCACGACTTGCCTTCGCAGAAGAGTGTGTTGTCTTTGGACGAATAGGTGACTTGGCCCTCTTAGGGTGAGTTTCATTCGGTGGAGTTTACATTCCCACCTTTCTATTGCTCCAGTGGAGCCTGGCTTGTACATAAAATTACGTAACCCATTATATAATATTCCATATATTGAAAGATAGTTATAGAATTGAACCAAAGGTGTTGGAGATCCCGGTCTACGGGGATATAGAGACTGGGGATGATGCAGCAGGGACATTCTTTCTGGTAAAATCCACTTGGAGAACCTGGCTCGGAAAACTTGTCTCGGGTACCTGTCTAGGAAAACTGTCTCGACAGCCTAAAGTTTTCCCCTCTCGAGTGACTCGTTCAAGTCTTTGCCCTTGGGGCCCCTGATCATGACGTTCATTAATGCGTAATCTTGTCCTTCAATGGCATTCACTTTGGAATTATCTCCTAACATAATATTCTCGTAGAACACAAACCCAAACCTCTCATAGATGGGAATATTGTCAGGACTGGAGCTTTCCAAATACACAATGTTGGAGTCGGAGGAGTCTACGAAACTCTTGAACACAAAATCCATTATTTTTCTCACGTTACCCTTTCCTCTAGCACTAGGAAGCGACCCCAAGTATACCAAGGTATAAACGTTTTTATCACAAAAACGCTCGTCGCTGCTAAGAATCCGCTCGCATGAGTCATGCAACAATGGAAGCATTCCGTAGAACACTTTTTGTCTTCCTTCCTCTCCAAACATGTCCCATACTTTGCCGTATCCTGCTTCCAACAACGTGGTGAAGGAGTTTAAACCGTCTTCCTCGGAGGTTGGGGTAGCCCAGGCTGCCACGGTTTCGAATGAATCTTCAGATTCGTTAATCCCAAGGCAAAAGCCTTTGGAAATATGCTGATGGACATAGGCTTCGTAAAGCGCAATTTCGCAACTGTCTCTATATGTGGGGTCTTGGATGTGACATGTCAACAATTGTGCCAAGGCATCGGTACGGAACGAATGCAAGAGACATTTGGCGGCCTTCTTGACATCCGCATAGTTTAAGATCTTGATGTTTCTCGATTCGGCTTCTTTGGTGAGATTCAGAATGGAAAGATTAGATACATATGGCTTTGCAGCGGTAGACATGATGAAAATGAGTTATTAGAGTGGAGGTAACGGTTTCGGAAGTAGTTGGCCTTGTCACAAGCGCAAGGCCACGTCCTTTAATACTATGGGGATATCCGCTAGCATCAGTCAACTTATCTATTTCCGATGCGCCTTGCAGAAGCGTTCGCGCAATCGTAATTGCCTATTTAGGTTGGGCCGTGATGCGTTCTTGTAATCCTGACAAACTCTACGATTTCCCCAGTACAAACGGGGTTCCAGAAACTCGAAGCTCTATACGACCCTCTATTTCTACATCATTTTGAGTCAGTCCTGATCCAAGTTGCACTAGTTACCTGACTAGAGAGAGACCGAGATATGGGCCGCGTTACTATTTAGGAAGGCGATAATGCGCACGTCCGCTATACAACATTGATGCTAATTCCGTTCTTGTGGCCGAGTGACTATTAGGCCAGCTGAACTTGCCACCTGGGGAACGGCCTTTGATCTCCATCTAATGCCTAATAACGAAGCATAACTTTCCGCCGGAATTTCTCCGCATTTGGGGCCCAAACGGGAATCCTTCGCGGCAGTTGACATGCCCAGCTCGTCATGTGACTAACAATTGCGTGCGGAACACTCCTACCACTGAAGGCACGTGATACACCATCTCAAGACCAAGTCATCCCATACATTTCAGCATCATGTTCAGTTCGCTACTTCCACGGCCCAAACATGCAGATTATGACCCTGCACTCAATATCAGAGTCACTAAGGTGAACTCAGGTACCTCTTCCCAGCTTTTGCGGCTTGCATCGGCCCCAAAACCATCGACCACCATAGAACACACCGATGGAGGCAACACCATCTCCCAGCTCTATATGAATAGCGACGGCACATTGAATTATGACCTCACTATAGCATCTGCTGGAGGACAGCGGAACGTGCAGGCTTCATACGAGGACACAATTCCGTTGAAAAAACGGTTTCCCAAGCTTAAGCATCACTTTCCACGCTACGATATCCATAATAGTCCTGATAATACACTCCAAGAGACAGTTGAAGACACCAGGCGCGTGATCCAGGCGCTTGTTAGTGGGGGAGCGGGCTCCTCGACCAAAAAATCCGGAGATGTTGCTTATGTAAATTACGAATCCAGCAGTGTTCTTGGAGGTGAAGATAGAGGAAGGGTTATTCAGATCCGAGAATTCCAGGAAGACCCCATGCTACCCCCCAAGTTCAAGCTCCGTAAGAACCGTCACAAGGAGCCCTCACCTCCGCCGCCGATTTTGAAGGATACAAATAGCTCACAAGCCAAAATCACCAAGGAAGACCGAGAAAAATGGGCGATTCCAGCAGCCATTTCCAACTGGAAAAACAACCAAGGATTCACCATTGCTTTGGACAAGCGTGTGATGGCGGCCAATGGAGGAAAGGAAGTGGAGGCACCGGAAGTAAACGTAGAAAAGTTTGGACGTTTATCATCAGCATTAGAAAGGGCCGACCAAGAAGCTCGAGAAGAAATCAAATTGCGAAACGAGATGATGCGGGAATTGGCGATCAAGGAGAAACAAGAGAAAGAAGAGAAGTTGAAGGAATTGGCAGAAATCACCCGGAGAGAACGGGGGAAACGAGCCGGAAACCGCGAAGGCGGAGACTGGAAGAGAAGTCGGAACTGAACCACCTCTACGTCGAAAACTTAGTATATTATATATTACACCTAATAATACATGTATTTTACACGAAACGTTACTTTGTTCCACTAACGCTTCTTGGGAGGTCTCCCTCTCGAGTGCTTGACCCTCGACTTGTCGCCTCCTTCATACAACGACTTATCAAACTTGTCGAGAGCGGTCGAATTGACCCATTCAAGCACCCTTTGAACATCACGGTTCTCTTTCTTGTCTTCCAACTGCGATGTTAAATCCTTCTTTAATTTGTTCAAATCGTCAAGCTGACCATGCTCAAGGATTGCCACTACACTGGTGAGTTTTTGTTTCTTTCTGGGACCGGCTTTATTGCGTAACTGTCTTTTTCTGACGCTTCCGGCAACAATGTCGTCATCCTCTGAATCTTCACCTTTCACTAACTCCTCAATTCGGGTGTCCACCTTATTCAAGTCTCGTTGAATCGCATTTTCTTCCTCTTCATTGCGGTTTTCAGCTAGCGCTTTCTTCCTCGCTTCCATGGTTGAGACTATGACATCTTTAATTGCAGACAACTCTTTGCGTAACACAGACTCCCGCTTTCCCCAAGGATTGAGCCATTTGATCAACCGCTCCACTTCTTCGGAGGTCTCGTAGTACCTCCAATAGCTACCATTGATTAATGGGTTTGGGTACTCTTCGATGACCTTTCTTTGCAGATGATGCAAATCTCTGATCAATTGGTTGGTCTTTAAAGCTCCATGGAAGTCTACCACTAGCTCTGTAGAACCATTATTGCTCAGATATATCTCATTTTGTCCAAAGGTAAGACCAAAGAGCTCGTTAGTGGACTTCGTGAATGGTGATGGAAGAGAAGAAAAGTCTAATTCCTTAATAACTTCCTTTGCCCTTTCTTTTTTGGATTTTGCGGCATCCTTTGGTTCTTCTTTGACCTCCGACTCCTCCTTGATCGCCTCTTCCTTGACAGACTCTTCGTTGTTGACTTCTATTCTACTTTCATCCTCTTCCTTTTCTGTTTTGATAGCTTCCTCCTTCGCTTTTTGCTCGGTTATTTGGTACTCGTATTCATTGAATTTTTGGGTATAGACTTCACTCTGTTCATAGGTAGTACCATAGTGGATTTTTAAGTCCTCGTTCGAGGGCCCCTGAACCCATAATCTACCCATGAGATACGTCTCGTCCAACACATCATCTTTGTCATCGTCAAGCTCGGCGTCGTCATTCTTTTCCTTTTCCTTTTCCTTTTCATCATCTTCATTATCATCGTCATCATTGGTTCCTCCGTAGAATGTTGGAAGTCCATTGTTTTCGAACCACCAATATCTATTGAAATGACGATCCTTTCCTAAGAGTTTAACTCTCTGACAATCTAATTCAGTCAATTTTCTTTCTATATCTCTTTTCTCCTTCCTCAGCAGCTCGAGCTTCTCAAGCAATTCCTTTCTCTTACCCCAAGCCTTTTTGAACTCTGGGTCCTTTGAGGCAATTTCCTTTTCCTCCTCATTCATGTCCAAAACCTTTAAATTCAAACGGTATCTTCTAACTACTGGGGCAGCAGAATCCTCCTTTGAGCCTTGGATTGAAGGAGGCCCCTTATCAGACTCATTTTGTTTAGATAATGTTTCTTGGATCTGGACATTGAACTTCTGTGCCGACTCAAAATTGGTTTTATAATCTTTGAGATTATCAAGTCTATTTCTTCTAAGCAAAGTCGATTCTTCCATACAGTCATCGATGTATTTTCTCACAAGAGCACCGTTGGACAACAATTCTACCAAGATATTCAAAGTCTGGAATTTTAAATTGATATCCATTTCTTCGTAAAATTGGGACTCAACAGTGGAAGGAGTAGGAGAAATAGACTTGGGAGCCAACACTCGGTAGACCTTTTCAATAATGGGTTTATAGGTTGGTATGTATTCTAACATTGAAAGAACTCCGATCAAAATAATCTGCCATTGTCCATCTTTGAAGGAACGTTTACGAAGACGTTCGTGCCACGGAATATTTCTATAATTGACAAGAGAATATGCATTATGGAATTTACTTTCCTCAAATTCATTATCTTCTTCATTCTCTTCATCATCATCTTCTTCTTCTTCGTTATCATCTCCTTCTTCTTCTTCCTCTTCTTCCTCTTCTTCGTCATCTGCTTCCATATCGACATCCGCATCAGTATTTGCTTCGGCTCTTTCGCTACCTGACTTCGTTTTCTTTGGAGCATGATCATCCGATTCGTTCTCAGAATCCTCATCATCACTCTTCAACGTTTTCTCATTTTGGTCGGTATCGGAACCCCTGTCTTCGTTATCGTCATCGTCGCCCTCGTCCGACTTGTGAATGAACGATTTTTTCGGAGGAAGGGTGACTTCTAAACCGAAGATTGTATCATTTTGCTTCGCGAGCTTAGTCTGCTGCATCGTTGGAGGATGGTTGGAAACAATGGCACCCAAAATACCACACCAGATCTCGTCCAAAAGTTCACATCTTCCGATATCATTGAATTGCTCTAAGTTCCAGCCCATACACGAAATGTAATCATCAAAAGTGAATGTATCCAAGTTCAAGATTGAATGGTAAACGTTGATAAAGATCCAGGATTGAAGCGCATCTTGCATCGCAGATATTCTAGGGAGTGAGAGCTCCTTGATTCGGGCAAGTTTTTGTTCATTAGTTAATCCATTCTCATCCGATTCTTCAACAAGCTCCAATTCTTCTTTGGATTCAATTTCTTCCTTGTATTCTTCAATTAAATTTTTGTGTCTTAATGAGGCATTCTCGGGCAATTGCAAGCTCTGTGGGTTTGGTTTCGAGTGCTGGATGTCGAATTTAATATCGAGATCGTCGACAATGTTCTTTTTAGTCGGCTGCAAGAGGACTAAGGCGTTGAGACTCGATTGTGTCAAGTCCTTTTCGTTTACCACACCATTTTCGTCAAGACCCAATTCGAGCCTAATATTCTCTGGCAAGTAGTGAGTAGGAAATCTTGTTTTTCTATCGGAAGGGATCTTGGCAATTTGGTCAGCCGGAAGCCCCACTTTTGGCACCTTTTTGGTCTTTTCTTCCGCTTTCACACTCTTTTTCTTGGTGGTTCCTGTCTTGGTTTTGGCCACAGGAGTGGACTTCTTCAGTTTCTTGGTTTGGGGAGATGATGAATCGGCAGTCTTAGCTCTTCCCTTTGGTACTTCGAATAGGGTTTCACCAGTGGGTGTGGAGTCGGCGTAGTGCTTTAAGTCCTCGGGATATTCTTGTGGAATACGGTACTTCTTGGCATATTTATCCTTGACCACCCACGGGGCGCCTACCTTGTGGGAACGTGACATCGTTAACTTGATGAATGTTTTGATGAGCCATTTGGTGAAGTGGTTGCGATCTCTGGTAATGTTATCGTTGGTGACAATCGACTGCTGCATATCGCTAAGCCTCACCACAAGATACTTTGTTGTAACGTTATCGGAGCTGCCATACTGGACTTTTTCACGGATAGTTCCTCTCTGTTTTGAGGATATATGTGTATCATTTTCTTCGTCGCCGAGGACTACAGTAGCCGGCGCAGTCTCAGCAAGGCCCGTCTTGATATAGATCGTTTCACCAGGAAAGTAGTCGTGGCGAAAGACCGAATACACCTTATCAATTAGATGATCCAACCGGGTGATTCGATTGAACTGGAGGAATCTTAAGATATGTTCACGTAACGCCTCGGGGAAGTTCTTCTCCACTCCCTTGATCTCTCTATTTTCGCTTTTCAACGCTTCAAAGAACGTAAGACACGAGTTTCCCGTGATTTCACATACAAATTTGCGGCGATGGTAGTAGTCCATTCGGTTCAAATACTCTTCGTAGTGAAGAAACCATTCACGTGTTTCAGGAATCAAGAACACTTCAGTAGAAAGGTCGCCAGGGATCTCAGGCGGACGTACAAACGTCACCTGTTTTCGTTTATAAAGAACCATGACGATGGAATCGTGATTGGTAGCTGGGGCCGGGATCAGATGATGAAAAATTCAACACGAAAACACAGATAAGTACGGGTCACGTGGTGATATCAGGGTCACAGGACTGCTAATTGATGGACAAAGGGATAAGGCACGTAGAATACAACCAAAGCGGGCCACGGCGATTACAATTGGGTTAAAAAAACATGGGTGGAATTTTGTGGTTATATCGAGGGTATGCAGGCGCGTTGCGACACGTGAGATCAAAGTATAAGGAGTTGCGGACAAGGCAAAAAGGCGGGGGAAAAGGACTGGCGACGGTCTTGGTGGGACTGGAGCTCTGGTAGATGGTATTTTTACTAATTGAGAGCTATGTGTCTTTTTCGCTGCCATTTATGGCTGATTTTTGCACCCCCTTTGGTGCAATTAAGGTGAAAATTGCCCTGATTCGCAGTGCAACTAGGATTAAAATTCACTGAAGGACACTCAAGTTCGGAAATTTGGTTCTTTACTTCTTGAGTATTGTGCTGTAGTGTGGAGATTTTTTGGACGTGATTCTGGGGCCCTTTATCCGTGTTTATGGCCCTTCTATAGGATTCTGCATACAGAACTTACTCCGCCAATTATTTCCTCTAATGTCTTACTGTCTATTACGAGAGGTGTGCCCAGGATCGGAGGAGTATGAGTTTGTAAGCCGCTTCGATAATGTGGATATCGGCACGTCCTTTATCCGTCTGTCGAAGGAATTATTATCCGTGCCAATTAGGCTGCAAAATCGGCTAAATTTTTGCCATGTTCCATCAATTATTTGCCGGGCATCATAAACTATCAATGTCTACGCATATTAATGTTCTAGAAGCACTGTCAGTACTTCCAATGTCATAATTGGCCAAAAAAAATCGTCATTATGGCCCTTGTATCTATATAAAGTTGTGAACTCATAAATCGGTCGTTGCCGTAATATCCCATTTTGAAATCCTCTATCATTTTGCATACAAATTTGTCTAGAAAATCCCCAATTTCTGGAGGTTTTGGAACACCCATCTGAAAAAAGGGCTGGACTTTACTTCAAAAGTCTTGTTTTCGTCCACAAACGAATCATACTGTTTTTCTTCAGCGGTCACCGCCTTGGTACCACTGATGCTTTGGAATGTCGAAAACAACAAGTAGATGGCTCGCTGTTTCAAGGTGAGAGGAATGTTCAAGTCGCCGTATTCATTGTACGCAAGGTCACTGGAGGAGTACGACTTGAGCCTCTGCAAATCGATGGCCAATTTGTCCAGTTCGGAATGCTCCTTTTCGTCCTTGTGCTTCACCATGATGTCCGGGCTGTCAGTAACCACGCCATATTCCACCAAATTGGCGGCTTTGCCCACCTGCTCGAGGTAGTCGTATTGCGGAATGGAATTGATGGTCCAGGAGTACAATTTCAAATTCTGGATCCGAAGCAAAGGCACGAATTTGGTGATGAACTCGGTGGACCACGTCAGGACGTAGAGCAAGGACACCCCCTTGACCTTAACACGGTAGACGTCGTCCTTTTTCATTTCACTCAACGCATCGAGGTAGAAGTTGTAGTTGATGTAAGTAATGGAGTCTCTCCAGGAAATGGAGATATGCATCACGTCAAATTGGCGGTAGCCAAACTCGTTGGCGGAGCCGTCAAAGTGGGCCCGGAAAAAGTCGTCCTGATTTAAGTACTTGACGAACCTGAGGTCCCACACCCCAAACTGGATGCGGTGGTACCACCACTTGATATCATTCTTTACCGCCAAGAGATCGGTGATCACGCTCTTAAGGAGCTTGGTGGGGTTCATGCGCTTGAGATCCAACTGGAGCTTGTGGGCGTTGGAGTCGGTGTCTTCCACGTAGGTGGCAAACCACCGGAGCACGTCCCGGAACGTGAGAAGCGGCGCCCCATCTTCCGTTTTAAGATACCGCAAGGTATCGTGGTACGACGTCTCAAGAATGTTGTAGTTGGTCTCGTTGCCGTTGGCGTCCACAAACACCCGCTTGGTGGACATGTCATGGGAAATGACTATGACGTTGTCTTTGGCGAGCCAGAGATCGGTCTCGATCACGGTGGCCCCAGACTCAAAACATTTCTTGAATCCGTGAAGGGTGTTTTCGGTGTATTTGGCCTTGAACCCACGATGGCCGGCTATCACGGGCGACGTGTACGACATGATGTGGGCTGATGGACCTGGAGGAACTGGCTGGTGGGAATGGGCCGGTTTATATAGTCTGGTGGAGCAGCAGCACGTTTTGCGAATTAGGAACGTGCTGCATGGCCTATATGTGGGGTGGGCCATGCGTGATTTTGCAACCTGCACTAGTGGGAAGCCTGAGGGGACCAGACCCGGAAGCCGTGGCATAAGAAGGTGGTGGGTCGACGCTGCTAAACCGCCACCGTCGACCCGGCTATGGCAGGTGGGGCAAGGACGGGGAGTTGAAATTTGCTTCCAGTTGCTGACACAAACCGTGGCGCCCGCTGCCGGCCACTTGTTGACGCTGCCGCGCGCTTACGTAACCGGCCATCGCCCAAACCCCACCTCCAGTAATGGAACCTGTCCTAACGCCTGTGACACCTCTCGATTGGCAAAATCGGGATCTCCATATATCTATCACTAGCTAGATACACGCGACTATAAATGGGACCCACTAGCGGGCCTGTCTACCTCCAACGTCCCCCACCCCTCTATAACTTCACCTTCCCAAGGCCTTGATCCACCACCAACTTGATCAACGAATAGGCAATGCTCTCGGGAAACGGAATCAAGATATTGTCGGGATTGAACGACTCGTCGTCCAAATTCTCCTGATACACCAAGCGCTTGACAAATTCAATGTCGAACCATCTGGCATCGCTCAACTCGCGGTCATGGCCCAAGTTGATCACCTCGTTTACGCCGTCGAATTCGACCTCACCAATACACCCGATCATCAAGTTGCCTGGAAATGGCCATGGCTGGGTCAACACCACATTGATCTTCTTGCACGCCACGCCGGTCTCCTCCCAGATCTCACGCTTGGTGGCCACCTCCACCGTTTCCGAGGGCTCCATGAACCCGGCAGTACACGCGTACATGTTGGTGTGGGCATGTCTCTTGGCCAACGACAAGAGGACCTTGGTACGGTCGGTGTTGGTGATGGCGGTGATGATCACAGCGTCGGTCCGGGGAAACGACACGTTGGACACAGTAGCGCTTTGCACCGGACACTTCTTGGGCTCGGGGTTGGTGCACGAGAGCTTACCACCAGCATGGATGGGAATCACCTTGGATCCACACCCGGGACAGAACCGATTCCGGCCCAACCAGTCCAAAAACATCTTGCCGTGCGAGAAGAGCGCTGCCTCCTTGTTGGTGAACCCCATGGTGTGCTTTCTCGAAGTGCTGAAGAAGATACCGTTGTCCAACGGAGTGTCGGTAGTGCTGTTGACATCGTTGACGTGCTGGTTGTAGAAATTGACCACCAAATCACGCACTTGTGGTGCTGTAGTGACGTCCACGGCGTAGAACGGGATCCCCTGGTACCGGCCCTGGTAATCCAAGTACCGTTCGCTGCCGCCGTCGTCCTGGGCCTTGAGGACTTTGAGATCGAGCCCCACACTCTCGTCACGGAGCCCCAAGAAGAGAAACGTGGGCCGGCCGTCGTCTCTCAAATCGCTGTCGTGGTTCTTGTTGGCCTCGGCCCAGTTCTCCACAATCTGTTTCCATTCGGGCAACGAAGTAAGGCCCTGAGGACACGCTTCGGGCGCCACCAAGTGGCCGTCGCCATTGCTTAGCACCACCAACTTGTACTCCAAATGCTTGTTCACCAACGGGTTGGTGTGGTCGAAGAAAATGAACCGGGACGAAGGGTGGAGAACACTGTCGGAGATAAACTCGGGATCCTCTCTGAGAAACGACACTCTGTTGACGACTTCGGTGCCGTAGTAGATGTCATTCTGCTGTTCGAGAATGGTGGTATGATGGTTATGCGACATTTTGTAGTACTTGTGGTAGCAACGGTATGAAGCAAGTAAAGGGTTCGCCCGAAGGTTGGTTAATCTCGGTGACATGTGCTGACTCAGCGATTGGCCGAGGTGAGCGATTAACTAACGGATTTCTGCCGTCTGCGACATCCATGCTGACATTTGACATTTGACATTTGACATTTTTCAACGGTCTCATCCAGGGTCCCCTCATTCTACTAGTGTTTGTACTAACCCTTTCCCTGTGACGGGTTCCTGCTATATTATATTTCCTATTTATCCTTGGCCGAATCGTCCGGGCCTATTTACAAGTTTTCCTGTATAGTTAGTATGGAGTTTGTGTCAAAAATTCCTTGGCTCAGCTATCTAAGACATTTTCCTCAATATATTTCGGAAGTCTAACGTCTGAATATCTTTTGAGTCATCATCGTCAAGGCTAAAAAATCCCAACATACCTTTTATCTATAGTACAAGTCCCAATGGTTCTTCTTATCCCAAGGTCACCCCTCGTTTAATGGCATTGGGCAAACCTTTAATCCACGATTTCCGTGTTTTCTTATCCACAATCACAAACACTCTTCCTGATTGTCTCATTCTCCCCGTTCTTCCAATTCTATGAACCAAGTCCACTGAATTTCTTGGGAGATCCATCAAAATCACATTCTTGATCCCCACAAAATTCAAGCCTCGAGCCATGAGATCAGTAGTAATAAGAATCTTTATTTTACTGTTGTCTTCATCGTTCTCGATGAGTTCAGCAGGCTTTAAGAAAGGAGCAAGTTTGTCGGTACGATCGAGCACACTATCCGATCCCGTAATACCCACAACATCCTCCTGGCGATGGCCATATTTGGTTACTAAGGAATCGACCAACGGCTGGACGTCCTTTTTTTCGTTAACAAAGATGAGAATACGCTTCACGAGTCCTGGTTCGGTTCCATCCTTGTTGATAGCGTACAATGCTTGCGCCAAACATCTGGTCTTCGAGCCGTTATATGGCGACACTTGTGCATCGATGATCCGTACGTGGATTTGCTTGGGAATCTTATGCAATGATGGTGTAGCAATATTTATGATAGATTGATGGTCCGGAAAAATCGTACTCAACGTCTTCTTAAATTCCTTGGGAATGGTAGCCGAACAGAGGATCAAATCCTTACATTTGCTCAACCGTCTGACAACACTCATTGTATCCTTCATCCACGACTGGTCCATGAGGGTATCAGCTTCATCCACAACACAATACTCTGTGAAGTTGAAGAATCTGAACGGACGATTAAAATTTGTCAATTTCGCAAGTCCCAGAATCTTACTAGGAGTAGTGACCAAGACATCGATTCTTCCCTTCGTCGTAATTGCATTGAACAATTTGGTATGAGCATCACCAGATCCCCATTTTAATATATGCAAATTCAAGCTTTCCTTCTCGTCAGGCATGCTTAAGAACTGGGCAAAGCTCAGATGCAAGTTGAGCGCATCCAAGTCATATTTCATGCTATTTGCTCGGTTCAAGGTGTCATAAACCTGTTCCACTAACTCGTGTGTGGGCAACAAAATCACCGCCCGGATGGTCTGGATGGTTTTAGCCTTTTCGTACTGTTGTGGCGATTTATTAAAGTTCTCGAGGTCGTCTTCCTTGAGTTTACTCAAAACAGAGGCAAGATAGGACCAAGTCTTTCCCGAACCGGTCTCAGCCGCAATGGTGAACACCTTAAGCTTGTTAAGCTCATTGTTTCTCACCAATTCTTCGACGATGGCCTCACCTTCTGGTGATTCCATGGTTTTCTTAACATTCCGGTGCCTTGATTGGTTGATCTTCCGAATTGCCGCCACCTGGATGGGTGATGGCTTGATTCCAAGCTCGGATTTGTCCTTAATATAGGTACTTTTCAAGTTGTATACCGACTTGATTTCCTCCACCATGGCCGCTCGGACGGTGGGAAAGATTCTGAGAGCATCGAACGAGTCAATGGTGGTTATTCCCGGACTAGAAGTCTCTACCACCTTCTTGTCCGGAATCTGAAGCTGGGAAAACTTCCCAAACGAGAAAATGCTTTGTCTGGGAGACCCATCTGGTGCCAGCTTGCGATGCTTCACGGGCGACGCCAGCTTTCCTGAAACGTAACGGCAGAACAGCAGCCGTGTCAGATGACCGACCCGTAATCTATTGGCCCATTGTAGCGCTATGCCACGTCCTTTGGGTATCATACGACAGGCAAACGGCGGTAGTTGTGAAAGTGGCAGCCTCTGCGATTTATATAGTGCTAAGCTAATGGGTAAAATTTTTCGCGACAAAAATTGTGTGTTCTGCACACAGTCCAGGCATAACCTGAAAATTTGAGAGCTGGAGAATCACCACCACCATCCTTGTTCTAGATGTTAAGGTTCGCCAGTATTGCCCGGTCCCCGGCTGTGGCCAGAGCGTTCTCGACGTCCACGGCGGCTCTCAAAAAGGCTGCGCCATCAGCACCCACTAGAAAGCAGAAAATCACCTTCAAAGTGCAAAGAGAACAAACCAAGGCCAAGAAGCCTGGTATGACCCACTTGGAGTTCGGCGATGCCGTAGAGGCGCTTGGATTCGATAAATTGGGGGCAGATCTTTCTGCGTTATCCTTGAAGACCCTCGATTTCGACACCCTTGCCTCGTTAAAGTCTCAAATTGTCAGATACGATGCCCAAGTACAACCAACATTGAAGACCCTTGGCTCCTTCAAGAAACTCCAGCATCACGAATTATTCCAGCAACCAGTATCAATGGTGTCTCAGAACACGGTAGATTTGGCGGAAAATTTTGTTGGCAAATTGGACTCAGGTGCCAGTAAAGACAACAGAATATGTTTGGTTGGAGCCAATGGAGTAGGCAAATCAACGCTTGTGACCCAAGCCAAAGCATTGGCCAAGTCTAAGTACGACGATGTGGTGCTCTTGCATATTGACCTTGGAGAAAAACTTGTCAACGGTACCAGCAACTACATCTTCAATCCCAAAACCAAATTGTACCAACAGCCAATGTTGACCAAAAGATGGGTGTACAAGTTGCGCCAGGTCAACGAGGCGGTGTTCAAGAAAATGAAGTTGACTCGTGACATCTCGTTCCAGACCAACAGGGTGGACCACAATTTGAAAAAGGACGTCAATACCGTTTATGACTTGCTTGTACACAATCACGATTTTGGCAAGTTTGCTCCCACTTCGGCATTCTCATTCCTTGTGGAGGAGCTTGTGGCCCACTCCAAGAACTTTCCCGTGTTGTTTTCCATCGATAACTTTAACGGAATCACCGATTTCTCCCAAACCAAGTACCATCATCCTGATTTCAGACACATCCACCTCACTGAATTCGAGATGGGCGACTTTGTGTTGAAGGTGGCTGGCGGAAGCTTGAGCTTTGCCAAGGGTGGAGTGTTGTTGGCCAAGACCAGCGACTATGGTGCCCACAGATCGACTTTGGATGTAGCCATGGGCGCAAAGGAATACGACCCCTACGTAAAGAAAAGATACGTGGACGTTGATGTCGCCAACAGATTGAGAGAAAGTGGTGTAATCCAACCCTTTGAAGTGAAGAACTTGTCGAAGGACGAAACCAAGGAGTTGTTGAAGTTTTACCAAGACACTGGAGTTTTATTTGTCAAGGAATATAACACCAAAGAAGCCAACCAGACCGCCAAGGAGATCCTTGAGGAAAAAGCTGCGGCTAAGTCCGGTCGTGGGGCCCAAGAAGAGTTTGATCCTGTCGGACACTTTGACAAAATTGTGAATAACCACTATACCGTAAGTGGCGGAAACCCAGCCCACTTGTTAAAGGCCACTGCATTTACTTTTTAGGAGATCCAGCATGTAAATAGGAATAGACGAATAACGTGGAGCTACACCGTAAGAAAGCATTCTGAATAGTGTATATCAATTGAGTAGTAAATTTATTGATATTAATGAGAGTTTAGCATTCTATGATATCAATTGAATACCGATATTCAATAATTGGGAATTAATTTGATATTAGTCAAGAATTTAACACGAACTGAATATGATAGAAATTTTAATTTGAGATTCGTCGAGCATTAAGGTTTAACCGGGTATGAATTGAACATCAATTTGATTTTAGTCGAGAGTCAAATACCAACTAATATCACTTGGTATTGGTTCGTTAGTTATTGTTTACTAATTGCGTGCTTGACACTAGACAAAAAATTGGCTAAACTTAGGTCTAATACCTCAAGATATTAGAAGTTGGACTTGATGGTATTTATTGCGTATTCATAATAATTGACTAATCGTATAATCGAATTTATTTCCTAATATATTTACTTGAATAATTGGATAATTGAGTCCTAGGTTGTCGGCAAAATCTCAAACGACGGCATTGTTAGAATACGAATGGTGCTACGATGGGGTTTTCGTGAGACTCGTGGCCCCCCACTCAGAACCAAGTCCTGATACTTCTGTTTCCTGTGCTTTTATTATGCTATAGAGCAGGCAAGCTGCTTGCTGTGGTCTAAAATACACCCAGAACATCGTGACCCGGCGTCTTCTGGCTCATGCTTGCCCGTACGGATGGCTTAAGTAAACAACGTGTCTTCCTCTCTCAAATACTCCCCAATGTCTCCTTGTCTAAACGCAACAATGGCGGTGGGTTGCAATCCACGAGCTTCGTTGGTGCTTTTGGCACTGACACCAAATCCTAACGGCGTGTCGTTCATTGAGTAAACCAACACACCAGCGTGCTCGGGAATGTCGTCGGTCATCCGTCCCACATGAGCCTTCAACACATGGTTACCATACAAAAACGGCATTTCACCGTTTTGCTTGATCCAGATCTTGAACTTGGCATACTGTGACAAGTAGGGTAACGCTGTGATGTGCAACCGGAACTTGCCGGTCTTGGTGAACTTGCCGAAACAGGTCCCCACTGACATCAACTGTTGTCTGGAGGCCGAAGTAGCATACCGGGCCACTTGGTCGCTCACGTAGTATACCCGATCTTTCTGTAAACGGAACACATGAGGATTGGTGGGGTTGTCGATGAGGAACGAGATGTTTCTGCCGATGTAGTTGGCGAGCTTCTCGAACACCACCTTGGTTTCTTCTTCTGTTAACGGTCTCATTGGGGAGCTGCAAACCTTGGGAGGATAATTTTTCAGGATACGGGGATGAGGTGTGCGGTCACGTGATGCGAGATGGCGATGCCACCCCAGGGCTTGAAAAATTTCCCGAACAGTTCCAAGGGCCAATGAGTGACTCTACTGCCCCCACCGAGGCTCTGATTGCTATTCCCGGACCCGAAGACACCACTGCTGCCACCAATGTGGAAACTAGCCACGAAACTAGCCACGAAACCAGCGGCCATCTCGATGACGATGTGGACGAGTCGGTTTACAAGAGAGGCCAGCAGAGCAAATGGACCCGTGTCCGTGCTGCAGACAAGAGCGAAGACGACAACAAGAGGAGGAAGAGACAGAGAGAACATAAGGTCACGTAGGTATGTTTTTTTCCCGCCATTTTGAGCTATTTTGACTAACAATATCCAGTGAATATACTCCACGAGTAGATGAAAACGGCAATCCATTGCCCAGATCCGACAGAAGACCCAAAAAGAAAGTGGCAGTAATGATGGGGTACTGTGGAACGGGGTACAACGGGATGCAGATCCAGCCCAACCCCTCCATCAAGACCATTGAAGGCGAACTTTTCCAGGCGTTTGCCCGGGCCGGAGCCATATCTCCAGAAAACTCCGACGACATCAAGAAGAACGGGTTCATGAGATGTGCCCGGACGGACAAGGGGGTGCATGCTGCCGGAAACGTGGTTTCGTGCAAGCTTATCATTGAAGACGAAGACATCATGGACAAAATCAACGCCGAGTTGCCGGACCAGATCCGGATCTGGGGCATCCAGCGGACCTCCAAGTCCTTTGACTGTCGGAAGATGTGCTCTTCAAGAGTTTACGAGTACCTCTTGCCCACGTACACGTTGTTGCCGCCTAAGCCCAAAACGGCGTTGGGTAACTTGATTGAGACCACCAATGCCGAGCACCCCGGTGTGCTTAGGGACGACGTGGAAGGCCGTCAGTGGTGGGCAGACACTCGGGCCGAAGTGGAAGCTAGCGAGCTTACGGCAGAGCAGATTGTTGAGCTCGAGCTGTTGTTGCAGAGCTCTGACGTATCGAATTCCAGCATCAAGACCTACGATGAAAATGGCGACATCACCGAAGTAGGCAAGCTCATGAAAATCTACAAGGGGGTGGAGAACCGCCGCCGCCGGGAGTATCGTGTGAGTCAGGCCCGTCTTGACATCTTCCGTGACGCCATGAAGCAATACGAAGGTTCCAACAATTTCCACAACTTCACTATTGGCAAGGCATTCAAAGACCCTTCGGCCCGCCGGTTCATGAAGGACACTACGGTGTCGGAACCATTTATCATCGAGGGTACCGAGTGGGTGTCGATCCACATCCACGGCCAGTCGTTCATGTTACACCAGATCAGAAAAATGATTGCCATGGCAGTTTTGGTGATTAGAACCGGGTGTCCCATTGATAGAATCAGACAGGCATTTGGCCCTACCAAGATCAACGTTCCCAAGGCCCCTGCCTTGGGGTTGCTCTTGGAAAACCCCGTTTACGACGGGTGCAATGCCCAGTTCGAGAAGTTTGGCTACGACAAGATCGAATTCACTAAGTACTCCCAGGAAATGGATGCCTTCAAAAGAAAGTACATTTACGACAAAATCTACGGCGAAGAGGTCAAGGAAAACACGTTCTACGGATTTTTCGGGTTTGTGGATACCTTCAGGAGCTCAGATGCCGAATCCACCACTGAGGCCAAAAATGTGTTTGAGTTTTTGGGCGCAAAGTACGAGTCGGGGTTGGACGACGCCGGCAAAGTCAAGTCGGGGGACCAGGAGTTGAAGGTGGCCAGTGCCAACGACAACGTGGACTAGACCCGTAGATAGTTAAATAGTTCGTGAGCCAATACACCTTACTATGGAAGAATTGTGTAAAAGAAATTACCAGCGAGGACTAGGTAAGTAGCTAGTTAGCGGGTGAATACACCTTACTATGGAAGAATCCGTATAATTAATTACCTGAAAACACTATAGAATATGCAATGATCCCATATAAAAATCGAGCACTAGCTAGTGGGATACGACGGTTAGAGCCATGCCGGGTTGCGGTTCTGGACCTGCTGCTGAGGGGCCCCGCGGGCTGCCTTGGCCTTGTCCTGATCGTACTGGTTGGGCACGCCTGCACGGGCATACTTGGAGTTGGCGTTGGCCAAGAACCCGCCGATGTCTCGCTTGGGCTCGTCTTCCTTGACCAAGTACTTCAGAAACTCGTCTCCCATGAGATGCTTGTAGTCGCCATCCTCCTTGGATGGGTCCTTGTCTGCTATGTTCTGTTGATGCTGCTGTAATGCTCTTGCCTTCTGTAATGCCAATTGTTGTTGTTGCTGCAAGGCGGCGGCCTGTTGAGACGACGGTGGTTGTTGGTCTGGCTGTTTCGCTAACGGTTGCGATTGGCTCTGCTGTTGCTGTTGCTGTTGCTGTTGGTTCTGGTCCTGGCCTTGGCCGTCGTCTTCGATCTTACCTTGGGCACGCTGCTTTTCCTGTTGAAACTTGTACAACGTCCAGTCAAACACGTAGTCGTAACGGTAATTTTCTTTCTTGAAGAGATCTCTAAACAACTTTCTCAAGTAGGGGTAGTCCGGCTTGTCGTCGAAGCGCAAAGTCTTGATGTAGTTCATGTACTCCAAAAACTCCGATGGCAACCCTTTGGTCAATATATTGTTTGGAGTGGTGATTTTCTTCTCCATGATCCGGTCGTACTTCTGTCTCTTGGTGGCAGCCTTCAAGCCCTGCCATGGCAACGATCCCCGGCAGAAATAGATGAGCACATATCCCAAGCTCTCCAAGTCGTCTCTTCTAGATTGTTCTATTCCCAAGTGGGTGTTTACACTGGCGTATCTGGCGGTTCCGGTCAAGTTCTTGTTTTCTCTGTAAGGAATGTGGGAGTGGGTTCTGGGGTCACGGTATTTCTTGGCCAACCCAAAGTCAATCACGTTGACCTGGGACCCTCTTCTGCCGATTCCCATCAAGAAGTTGTCGGGCTTGATGTCACGGTGGAGAAAGCACCGGGCGTGGATGTATTCGATCCGGCAGATCAACTGGTCGGCCAAAAGCAACACCGTCTTGTAGGTAAACTTACGGTTGCAGTAGTTGAACAAGTCCTCCAACGACGGTCCCAACAAGTCGATGACCATGGCGTTGTAGTCACATTCGGTGCCGTACCATCTGACAAACGGAATGCCCACACCTCCACTCAACGCCTTGTATACTTTGGCTTCGTATTCAAGCTGGGGATGCTTGGCCTTGATGTTTTCCAATTTGATGGCGACCTCTTCACCAGAGATGATGTTGGTTCCAAGGTAGATGTCACCGAAGGAGCCGGACCCGATCTTACGACCGATTCTGTACTTCTTACCCACTCTCAAGTCCATGGTGGGCGATTAGGGAGACGCAATGAGTAATCAATCAACCGAACGGCGATGGCGATAGCGACGGCGGTGGAAGTTCGGGGGAACGAGAAACGGGGACGGTTCACGGAAGGATGCGGACGGGGACGGTGTGTGATGTTCCCCAAGCTGGCGGATTGATTGATGGAACTGGTGGAGGTGGATTAATCCTTCATAGGCAGAAGAATTTTTCTGTGTACAAATGGCCAAATTGCTTTTTGTAGGGGCCACAGGGCGCGGACGATGGGGCAAGCCAGGAATTAGGGAGCCAGGAATTAGGGAGACCGCGCTCGCCCACCGCCGCCGTGTCGCTGGAGACGTCGGCGGTCCGGGGGCTCGTTGGGGCGGGTCCCGCCAGATGGCTGGCCTACGGTGTCAGCGACACTTGGTGGTCTACGTGCCATAGGGCTGGGGTCGCTGCTACGGGGCTGGGGTCGACTACACCGCTAGGCAGAACAGGACGGTCCCCCGGTGGTCTGCTGATCCCACGATCCTGGCAGCGGGTTCCAGGTCCCTAGCCGGCGTCTAGAATCGTTTCATGCTGGGCGTCGTAGCGGTCGTCTAGTGAAACGAGGGGCTGCTGACGTAAGCGGCCGGGTCAGGATGGGGCCTTGAGGGCGCTGGTACTGGGTAGCTGGAGCCGGTGGTGGGTGTGGTCACGGTGTGGTGATCGTCTGGCCTGGTCACCGTCTGTTGGTGGAGTGGAGTCGGTCCTCCGGATGCCTAGACGTGACAGCAACGTCGCACGCTTATCTCGTATTTTGTAGGTATTTTGTAGTGCGATAAGAACGAGCCTTGGTCAGTGGTAGAGGCCCAGTCACGGGCCCTAGTGCTGTGGATGTTGAGGGCTCTCGTGTGTAGGGAAGAGCACTGGAGGAGCACGGGCCAGGATGGAGAGGCGAACGGGCCAGAATTACGTAATGGCTGACATGTCGGGCCATCTCAAGTGAGCCATCTCAAGTGAGCCATCTCATCTGGGCCATATCATCATAGCCATATCATCTCGGCCGTGAAACGATTGAAGCACAGTTAGAAATGAGAGGTGTTGGCAGTTGTCGCCAAAGGCACGTTCGTAGCGGCCTCAAGAGTAGTACCCAACCCGAGCCTTGCCCGACTCGTGCCGTTCCTGGCTACCGAGGCTGGTTGTCTTGGTATAGACGAGCTTGGGTCAGACAATCTTGAGAATCACCAAATTTTGTGGCTAACATTAGCTCGTTAGCTGAACAATTCTTGGGCTGTTTTCCGTTACATCTGGCATGGCAGGCGCAATTTCCCGTCAAGATGAGCCGAATCTAGAACCGTATAAGCCTTCAGACATTTTCGGGCTGAGACATTGGAATGGGCTCCAGGAACGGGCCGTTTTCTGGCGTGCCTCTCATGTGCATCGCTCAGCACTTGCCAAGTGGCTATGCTTATTCTAACTACTTAAAGCATCAAGATTCTTCGACCGTTTGGGGTTTGCTAATCCAACGGAGGAGTTGTACTTTCTGTAAATGGTGACTGTTCTTTATGAAAATTCTAAAATGCTACAAAAAACGGCAAAAAGGGCAAAAAGGGCAAAAAGGTCAAACCGTACAAATTTACCAGCCCAACACCACCCTCGACTTTTCAACCACGTAGCCACTGGTTTCAGCGACGGTTGCCGGTAACAAATCAGCAAATGGTGTAGGCTTTGGACCCAGTGGTGTCACCTCGTTGGCCCTGTTCCCCAGCGATGACATGTGCGTCAGAAAATGCATCTCTAGATAACGCTGGAGACCGCATGTACATACCGTGATGAAATGGTGTCGTTGTATGATTTAGGGTAGTCCCTGGCCTAATCGGGACAGCTCCGGCTATCCTAGTCGACTATTATTAGGTAACAGGCGCCTGTCACCACCGGTAATGTTTCGAGCCCTAGTGGATATGCGTCTAAGGTGCATACCCACAATCAGCCGTACGTGGCTCACAACCAGGCACAGCTAGCAACCAGTGGCGGCCGCCTTGACCACAAATACGAACAAACTACAAAACCTCCACCCACCACCCACCAGCTACACCAGCTACACCAGTCAATACCATTACTTATTAGATTATTAAAACGTTAAATAAAACGCTGCACTTAGTTCTTGGAGGCAGTAGACGATTTCTTGAACTTGCCCAAGATTCTCTTGAAAATGTCGTTCTTCTTGACGGCCTTTTCGACCTTGTCAGTGGAGTCTTCGACAGCAGCCTTGGCAGTTTCGCCTTCCTTGGCCAACTTGGATTCGACCTTGTCGGCCGTGGATTGTTCACCTTCGGCCTTGGTGGCTTCACCTTCGACGGTTTCTTCTGCTTGTTCAACCTTTGGGGTAATTTCGTCTTGGGCCTGGGTGGCTTCACCTTCAACCTCTCCGGTAGTCACAGGGGCCTCGGTAGACTCAGCAGCAGTTTCAGCGGCGGTCTCGGCTCCTTCAACTGGCTTGTCTTCGGTGGCCTCGGTGGCCTCGGCTCCAGTCTCAGTGGTTTCTTGTTTGGCTTCACCTTCGGCGGCGTCAACCTTTGGCAACGACTCCTTAGAGTCGGAAGTGAAAATCTTAGAAGCTCTCTTAACCTTGTCCTTAATACCCATTTTTATTGCTAGTATCGAAACTATGTTTTTGCGGCTATCGCCCGGTATAAATAGTCGCAGACGAAAGGCAGTAGGCGCAGCTGCAGGGCAAATTGCAATTGTGTGTTTGTTTGTGTCGGGAGACGAAATCCTGAGACGTGGACACGGCATGGTGTATGCAATGCTTGGAAGCTGGGAAAAATGTCGGTGCTTGGGACAAGCATGTTGTGCTTACGGCATATGTGGTGGCGACATATGGAGATGTAAGATGCGCTCGTCAGCATCATTGACAGGATTCCGGCATCATGTGGCATCAATCCCCTGGAGAGTCTGTGGCTTGTAGTGCGCTAGGCTGGATCCACTTTTGGGGGGGGTATCCCTCCGGATATAGCGGGGATCGTTATCTCTATTACAATTGGGGGTTTGCCTGCTAAACCCGCCACACATTGCCTTGCAACCCCGGTAGAGAACTGCGGCACCGGTGACCATGGCCAAGGGCCAAGCGACCCTGACTCCACATTGCAATGACAAGTCATGGGCCCCAATGTAGCCGACCGTGACCCCCTCGTCCTGTTTTGTCAGCAGCCGTGTCTGTCAGGTCAGCCGCGGCAAACTGCAAAAATTTGCAGGGCCAACGGCTGTAGCATTCTAAAGCCCGGGGTTACGTGCCCTGCTTGGTTATAGTTGGTTAGCATGAAAAAAATATTTTGGTGGTGTTAACTGCAGGACCAGCATATTAATAGTGGTGTGGTTGACATTATTGCATGTACCTAGTAAGGTAAACTAAAGCTTAATCTGGAAACCCCCCCTCCAATGATTTCGGATATTACCCTCACTCTATGCTATTGTTATTTTTTTTTGTTTTGCGTGTGACAATACAAGGGGAAGTAGGGTGACGATTTTACCAGCCGTGTTTGTAGTCCATCGCCTCCCGCCCGTCTATTTTCGTCAATTGCATAATGCGCACCATCTCAATACAGATACGTGCCAGCATAATTCTGACGCGATGCACACAGAACACGCGAGTGCTTGGTTCTTTTCAACTTCCTGCACCGGTGACACCCTCGTCGGAAACAGCCCAGAATGTGTAATGTCCGACGCCCTGCACAAACCTCAGACAGTGCGCCAAGACCGGTCCCAGTCACCACACATCTATACCGACGTGACCGGAACTGACGGAGTGGTGGAGCCCCCCAGTGTCTGTCTGTTCGTCTGCCTAAATCCACCGGCTGTCTTGCCAACTTCCGCTTCCGTGGTTCCGTACCCTAGTAACCTGCTCTTTGGCTGTCTACAGTTTACCTTCCTCCAGTTTAACTTCTCTCCTTCAAGACAATCGGCCCATGTTGAGTCAATATTGTCCTGTTTGGGACGCTGTCAACTTTATTATCACCACTGGCGCTGCCTCTAAAAATATCCCTGGGTGGCCCAGCACTTGTGCTGGTTATTAACGCCCATCTTATCCCGTTGTCCCTTAGCATCGCTCTGGCGATTCCTGTAGATAGCACTTGCCTCCATCGCGCACTCGAACCCCCACCACGCGCACCTTGTTTACATCAAATCACCCTGGCTCCCTCCACCGTGAAGACTCTATATACCAGCTTTCCTTTCACCATACACCACGTCGGTCGCCCAATCGTACCCACCACTGGCTATACTACGCTTCTGTAGCCCTTACCACCCTTGCTCCTAAAAGTCCCAGCCCTTGGTGCACCCTTACCACCGCTCCACTACCCTTTCACCCAGCTGACATTCAAGTTTCCATCCATGGCGTCAACAACCTCCAGCAGCCCTGGATCGGCCACCATAATGGCCACCAGGAAAGCCCCTGCTCCGTCCAACTCGTCGTCACAGTTGAAGGGGATCGAAACCAGGCTAGAATCGCTTTCCAAGTCCTTCAGCAGGGCCACCATGGCATCTTACAAAAGTAGCTCGGTGCCAGCATCCAATCGGCGCCCGCTATCGAAGTTTCAGATCAATACCTTCGACACTGCCACCGCTACCTCGGCCAAAGTGACCAAACCCAAGTCGTTCATCAGACAGCGCCATTTGAACCAGACAACCTCAACAGAACTGCCCACAAATACACACCCACCCACCCAAATGTCAAAAACTACACCCGGGGCCCGCAAATGGACTCTTCTGGATTTTGAAATCGGCAGGATTTTGGGAAAAGGGAAACTTGGAAAGGTATACTGTGCTAAACACATCGAGTCTGGATACTTGGTGGCCCTAAAAGTGATGTCTAAGCATGATTTGGTGGAATTGAAACTCGAGAAAAACTTCAGAAGAGAGATCGAGATCCAGTCGAGACTCATTCATCCCAAAATCTCACGTCTTTACGGCTATTTCAGTGATAATACCAACGTATACCTCATTCTCGAATATGCCATATACGGCGAGCTCTATCATCATCTTAAAGTCAGCCGTCGTTTCGATAATCCTACTGCATCACACTACATCTACCAAGTGGCCCAAGCGTTGCATTATCTACACTCAAAAAACATTATTCACAGAGATATCAAACCAGAAAATATTCTTTTGTCCTTGGATAACTGCATCAAACTAAGTGATTTCGGCTGGTCCGTGTACCAAAATCCATACTCATCCAACAAAAGACTCACCATTTGCGGAACTCTTGACTACTTGCCGCCTGAAATGATCGAAAGTAACGAACATGACGTGAATGTTGACATTTGGTCTTTGGGAATTTTGTGCTTTGAATTCTTGACGGGGAAGCCTCCTTTTGAAGAAATTGACAAGAACGCCACCTACAAAAGAATTGCTAAAGTTGACCTTCAAATTCCTGCATTTCTAGATGACGACGCTACCCATCTAATTAGGAGCTTGCTTCAGAAGAACCCCAAAACTAGAATGCCTTTAACCGGCGTATTTACCCATCCTTGGATTATTAAAAACAAGCCATTCTGGCCAGTAAATGAGAGATCGTCTGAGCGTCAACCTTCCCATTGATTTGTCTGCGCAAGCAATTCATCCTACAATTTCATTTCTTCATACATCAAACAAAAGATCTATCAAAGAATCCTAACTAATATACATTTATTAAGCTTACAGTGAAGCCTGACCACCAGAACCCGCAGCAGCAGCTACTCGAGCCTGTTTCTGCTTCATCAACATCATTTGCTGCTGTTGCTGCTGTTGGAATTTTAACACTTGCTGTTGGAAAGCTTGTTGCTGTAACGCGTTGTGTTGTGCTGTCATAAGGATAGCCTTCAGCGGGGCTCTCACCTGATATATTTCGCCCGGAATAGCTGCAAACGACTGGGTGGAAGAATCCGAACTGATCGGTTGTGCATCCACATTGATCAAAGCACACCGACCTTGTAACCCACCAATCGAACCAGAAATGGCCTGGTTGGCAAGGGTTTGTTCGGCCGATTGACTCGGACTGGTGGTGTTTGCATTACTGGTGGTGCTGCTGTTGTTTCCTGAAATTATCAAAGAATTAGCATAGAATTCTCTTCCCGAAAGAAATCTGTGACGGCTTCTGAGAGGTATCAACACTTTTCTTTCCAATGGTACCGGGTTGTTCTTGGACAATCCTTCCAACACCAAATGGGTTTCTTCATCGGGATCAAGGATCTTATTATAGTTACCGTTAAGGTCATCGGCCATACTATCTCCTCCACCATTGAATTCGGCATTTTCTCTTCTTTGAGCGGCCAAAGCGTTCGAAGCAGCGATCTTGGCTTGGTTTCTCTTTTGATATTGTTGTAATAATACATCGTACGGGGCACTCCTACCCATAACTGCTCTCTTCGCACCCATAGAATGAGTTTTACAAGTCAAAGACCTGGCACAGAAACCTCCAGATGGAAGCGGAACACCACACTGCTTTTCCACATCCACTGGACCCTTTGGTTTAGCACTAGATTTAGGTTTTGCTTGTTTCTTCTTTTTACCGATAACGTCCTTTTTAGACGAGCCTCCAGTGGCAGCTGCGGCGGCAGCAGCTGCCGCATTGGCGGCCTCTTTCTCCTTCTGAGTTTGTGACTTTTTGTACTTTTTCTTGGGCTTTCCTAGGCCGTTACTGACACTATTTGGAGTACTGGGTACAGGAGTGGTGTTTCTGGAAGAGTCCACAGATGATGGCTCCACATCCAAAAGAGTGGCGCCTCTACCCCTTTTCCGCTTCAAAGAAGGAGTACCCCTGTCGGCGGCTTCTTCCTTTCTTTGTTTCATTTCTAAGCACTTGCGATAGTGAACCAGTAAGCTCTTCTCTCCAATTGGTCTGTTGCACGAGTTGCAGATCTTGTATTCAATGTTGGTCGACAAGTACGACTTATCAGGAATCAGGCCCCCTATTAATGAGCTTCTAGAAGAGCTGGAGGCGTCGGCCCTGGCAGTGATATCAACTTTCTTATCCAAATATGCCCCTAACTCCTTCCAAATCACGGGTTTCTTGCTATCGAAATTGTCCTTGTTGTTGAGAGAACTTACAGCGGCTAAAGTAATCACTTGCTGGGACCTCGTACTGGACATTCTATGTGAAATGGTTGACAGCGCCAACGGCTGGGGATGTTGAACCTAGGGGAGGGTGTAACTTGGTCAGTGAGTGAGCTTTGGAGGTCAAAGTAGCACGAAACGGAAGCTCCCGGAGACGTGCGTAACTAGTTGTACCTTCTAGTGACAGATGGCGGTGGTATATGCGGTTGCAGTAGTGGGGACTGCCGACCCGCTCAGCAAATGTTGTTCGTGTTGGTAGGTGCCGTGGCACGTGACACAATATGGTATTGTTAGACATCACCGCCACTCCCTCCACCAACAAAAGCACAACATGTTACGCCGCCAAGCAACAACCATAAAGCTCACCCCCGAGGATATTTTGGAATACGATGACTCGATGAACCAGCAGCACCTTCAACGCCAGCAACAACAGCAGAAAGAGCAGCTCCAGAACAGTTTTTTGCAGGAAAGAACTGACGGCGACACGTCCCATAACTTTAAGGACGAAAGAGCCAGGGAAGAGCGGATCATCACTGGCAATTGATTCTTCACAAGCTAATTAAAGCCTCAAGAAGATTCGGGGCAATCAATTTTGTAGTGGTTCGTGGCACAAGACATCGAAATGACTAAAAAATCCAATAAGCGGCAGTATAGTCCGGATCGCTGAAAGTGACCGGTCTTGAGGGTGAGTTTCCCTTCGTCGTAGAACTAGCAACGACTGGAAAGTTATTTGAGTGATCTCTTTCCTCACTTCTATTGCTACAAGTTCACACCTGTTCTAACATTAAGCTATATAAACCCCAGTCAATAAAAGAAAGCATTTACGACCAGGGGAGGATGAAATGAAAGGTACATCCATCAAGGTTAAAGGTATGTCCATGAGTAGACATACCATGAATAATAAATAATAATAATAAACGGATATAATCATGCCAATAGTTTATTCAATTGGAAATGCTCACAAATGCCACTGATCCTGTCAATTGCAATTCAATCGGTGACATGGAGCGATCTCCCTCGAGGTTTGATTTCAGGGATCTGCTCAGCATAATCCTGGTTCATTGCGGCCCCATGTTTCATTTTGAAGTGACGGAAGTAGTTAAGAATTTTATTCGACTTCATGTTCCAGCATTCAACTTCAATCACATTAGTACACACTGGACACAGCAACCCGCTGAATGCACGGGTGGTAGCAGAAGTTCTCCTATTACCCTTGACATCAAAGTACCGTCCGAAGTACATACCGTCAGGGGCCAAATAATTGTTGGAATAAATTCCATGCTCCAAAGTCAAATGCGAAAGGTAGCTCGAATTCTTGAATGGCAAAAACCTCACTTCCCTGCAATATGGACAGCATCCAGACTTGCTTTCGTTGATTTTCTGACCCTCGGTATCGATTTCAAAACGATAGTACTGCGGCTCATATGGGTTGGTAATATCATAAACGGAACTGGTTTTGTAAACAATGTACGAGATAGTGCCATGAAGCTCATTGATTTCACGGTTGTATCTCGTTCTGTACCGGACACAGGCAGCCTGGGATAGCCCCTCGTGTTCTTCCTTATACACCCCTTGAAGGTTCTTGGGTGGAGCCATCAGCTTATTCTTATAACTATTCACCAAGACATTACTGAGTGAAATGACTTCAAGAATGTTTCCAGTGTATCCATGGTAATCAATTGTAACATCCAAGCAGCTGACAGGATCAATATCCTCCTTGATAGAAATAGGTATTGCTGGGTTTTGCACAACCTTGAACCTATCAGTTGGCCGGTTAAATTTGCTCGACTTGAAATGCCTGTGAGAGGGAGCTGAAGGCTGTGGAGGAGGAGTAACCTCAATTTTAATTCTCTCGTTTTCCGGAACAAGTGGTATATATCTCTCGACATGGTACTTGTCAAGGGTATCATCAGCAGATTTTTCATAGAGGGTATTTCTTTTTTGTTCTTCAGCCTTAAGAGCATTGTCCTTCAAAAATGTACCAATAGGAATCACAGGCAAGGTGTCAATAAACTTCTTGTTGACTGTGTTTGGGGTTTCAACAATAGGGGGCAGATCCTTTAGAGATTCCGCCTTTGGGGACTCCATTTCCACACCAGTCTCGGTGCTCCCCATCGCCATGAAAGTTGACTTTCCAAACATTTCCTGAGTCAAGGCCTGATTGCGTAATTTAGTAGCTTTGAGAATTGCTGCTGCTCTGGTCAGAAGACCCTTGCAATATTTGGACCCAAGAGGCTTGATGATACCTCTATAAGGTCCATGATGGCCCGGAACCCTACCTGGGTAGGTCCTTGCCCTGATAGCACTAGCAGATGTTCTAGCCATAGTGATATTGGAGCTAGAGGTAGGTGGTACAGAAACCGATTGGTTTTCGCAGTCAAAAGTTTGCTGGGCCGTAGCAGTTTCGCAGCTTTCCATTTGTGTCAATGGAACCACACCATTGACCGGAGCTGGTTGCACAGATACTGCAGCAGGTTCACTTCTGGCAGCAGTACTTTCAATGCACTCTGACGTCCACTGCTGGAACAAGTCTTGGTAGTTGGGCACTAACTCCGGCTCCCTGAGAAATTGGTCGATGTCGATGTCCATATTGATGTCGACGTCGAAGCTTAAGGATCTATCCGAAGGGTCGTCAAGGAAACGAGTCAGGTCCATGCCTTCGGTACTCCAGCTCAATAAAAGGTTTACTGGATTAGCCGTGGCATTGACATGCTGATTCTCAACCAATTGCTCGTTAGAGTTACTCAGTAAAGTGATCGGCGGATTGATCACTCTCGGTTCTGGAGTAACACTACCACGGGCAGCGGGTTGGCGCGTGGTGTAGTTGTTGTAGAACAACCCAATATCCAGAAGATCGACGGGGACCATAATGTCCTCCCAGTCAATGTCCTCGACATTGATCGAATCGGCCGTGACCGGCTCAAGTTCATGTCCTGCTGCACCCAGTGGCTGCTGCTGCACATGTGGAATCTGGTCTCCATATATTTCCTGAATGGAAGCAAGTTCTTCCTGGGTGATGTCCCCAATGCCTCTGGGGATATCAGCGGAGTTGCTGACACCATCAGAAAAGACGCCGTTGAACTCAAAGTTGTAGCTTGGGTTCATTGCTGCAGAAAAAGAGTCGACAAAATTCGAACAACAGGGGAATCCCGTCGCTTCAAATAGTCTTTGGTCACCTGCTTTGGCATAACAGTAGTATCAAGATGGTAATGAATATTGGTACGAAGTTTCTATAAACTGTTTTTGCTTTTTGCACCCATTCGTACTGGTGTGCGGCGTCATTTTGCAACCAAAAAAATTCTTTAAGAGCCAAAATTTCAAGAACTTTTTCAATTTCAATAAATAATCATCAAAATATACCTCTAAATTACTAGGGGCTAGTTGGAACGGTCGAAAATGGTGTATTTTACGTTATATTCCTCTCTTCAAACTTCGCGGCAGGTACACAAATGAAAGGATTGCGCTTGCTAAAATTGTCATTCGATAATAGCAGAGCGAACAAAATCTTAACTGATTTCAAATATGTCAACTACAACAAAGGGGGAATGAATCCGGGTAAAGGTATTTTGATGGGCAAGGAAGTTAATACGAGAACACGAAGTAGAGACACGACCGCATCAACACGATCGGGAAACTATACCATGAAAAAGAAATTGTTAAGGGGCCCTACTTCGATCTGCTACCAAAACCTTAATTTCTTTGCTTTTACTATTTTTGGTTTCGTCAGGAAGTAAATTTAGCTTCGCTGTTTAAATTTCTAGTACAAGTCCGGGTAAAGGTGTCGTGATATACAAGGAAACTAGTGTCAAAAATTGATGTGAAGGCACGACCATCTTAAGACTTAGATCTGCTACTAAAACCTTAACTTGTTTAGTGGTGTCCATTTTTGGGTTTCACCAGTATTGACCAGTATTGCAAGTTAGAATTAGTTTGCTCATTTTCATTTATATTTTTGGCATGTTCTTATCCTGTTGAACTTTTGTTCTTGCTAAAATTAAATGATTGACGTGTATTCTCCTGGAAGCCTTGCCAGTTTACTGCTGATCCTACTCTTACATAAGAAATTATAGATGCTGAAAACTTAATATAGATATAGAAACTCTGAATTGGCACTAATAAGGTGAAAAGAATGTGCTGGATGCTCTCTCGACTTTTTACTTGATTTCTCCGCTTGTTCCTCTTGATGACAATCGCGCCTGCACACAAGCACACCCATCGGCTCAAAATTTTCAATTCTGTACCACTTTAACCCCAGCCATGTCCCTTGGAATCCCCTTATTGGTGCTTTGCAGCGCCTTTAACATCTTCTCAGGTGGCCGAATAGGCTACTACTTGATTCTTGTGGCTTGTTTCCTTGCCATCCGTGAAAAAGAAGTCAAGATGGCCAAGAAATCCGCAGCTAGAGCCCCAGAATTGAAATCTAAGGCTTCCCAAGGCACTTCCAAAGGCACTTCCAGCAAAGAGTCTCCTATCTATGCTGTTGATTTTACTTCCACAACATTTACTCCAACAGAACCCACCCAAATTCCTCGGGCTGTTCCTCTTAGATCCCGGGCCAAAAGATCACCCAAAGTTATCAAGGCTACCAAACCATTAGCCAAATCCGATATCCAAGAACCTTTTATGGCTAGATCGGTGGCTAACTTGCTCGAATCCCAGATCTATATATTCTACACTACACTTACCGGTTCTTCCCAAAGAATAGCCGAGACACTCAGTGAAAAATTGGCTAACCTCGATGGACTCACTCTTTCCCCTAAACTTCTCAGTCTTGATGATGACGTTGATGATCTCGAAGAATATTTCCTTAAGACTCCTCAAAATGATGACACCAAGAATATTTACCTTCTTGTTCTTCCTTCGTATGAGACAGACTCCCCCATCGACTATTTCTTGGAACATTTGACTGAAACCTACAACGATTTCAGAGTGGACAAATATCCTTTGAGATCACTCTTGGGGTTCGCAGTTCTTGGTCTTGGTGATTCTGAATCTTGGGAAGGTGACAAGTTCTGTTACCAGGCCCGTCTTGCGGACCGTTGGCTCGGAAAGCTCGGTGGCCGTCGTTTATTCCCCATGGGAGAAGTATGTATGAAATATGAGGGAGACCCTAAGGCCCAGAGCTGGATCCAGTCGTTTGCTTCGTTATTGTCCGACGAAGAGCCTTTCTATATGGATGCTAATGATATAGATGATAGTGACGAGGAAACCGCAGATGATAGTGCAGATGGAAGCGACGACGCTGATACTCTAGTGGATGTGGAAGATATGGGAGATATTATCCGTAAAACAGGGGCTAGCACCGGGACTTCAAGTAACTCGTCCGGTCTTGAAATAAAGAAAATGGTAGCCAAGGACTCGCCTACCTACAAATCCCTCACAAAGCAAGGCTATACAATCGTGGGATCACACTCAGGTGTCAAGATCTGTCGTTGGACCAAGAGTGCTTTGCGTGGCCGTGGTTCTTGTTACAAATTTGCATTTTATGGTATTCGTTCCCATTTGTGTATGGAAACCACTCCCTCATTAGCATGTTCCAATAAGTGTGTTTTCTGCTGGCGTCATGGTACTAACCCTGTGGCTAAGCTGAATTGGCGTTGGGAGGTAGATCCTCCAGAAAAAGTATTCGAAGGAGCGCTTCAGGGACATTATCAAAAGATCAAACAGATGCGTGGTGTTCCAGGAATTCAAATCGACCGGTTCCAAGAAGCGTTCCAAGTACGCCATTGTGCTCTTTCACTTGTGGGAGAGCCTATTTTCTATCCTCATATCAATGAATTCGTGGACTTATTGCACAAGCAACATATTTCTTCATTCTTGGTGTGTAATGCTCAGCATCCAGACAATTTGGCCCAATTGAAGAGGGTCACCCAATTATATGTCAGTATTGATGCCCCAACCAAGACCGACCTTAAGAAAGTGGATCGTCCGCTCAATAGTGATTTCTGGGAACGTCTCATGGCCTGTTTGGATATTTTGCGTACCACTCAAAGCCATCAACGTACCGTTTTCAGATTGACTTTGGTCAAGGGTTTCAATATGGATGACATTTCCAGCTATGCTGATATGGTTATCCAAGCGCAACCCTCACAAATCGAGGTCAAGGGTGCCACTTTCTGCGGATCTTCGAACGGAAATGGTAATCCATTAACAATGCAAAATATTCCATTTTACGAAGAGTGCAAGCAGTTCGTGGAATCCCTCAGTGCCGAGTTGAAATCTAGGGGACACTCCTATGAAATTGCTGCTGAGCATGCCCACTCCTGTTGTATTTTGATTGCCCACACCAAGTTTAAGATAAATGACAAATGGCACACTCACATTGATTACCAAAAATTCTTTGAATTATTGGAAAAGAACGCGGACTTCACCGATTTGGATTATGTCAAAGAAACTCCAGAATGGGCTGTTTGGGGCTCTGAAGGTGCCGGATTCAATCCACTCGATACCAAATACGACAGAAAGGCCGAGAAGTTAAGAAAGAAAATGGAAAGAGAAGAGTTGAGTAGAAAGGTTGCAGAAAAACTGAAGGCATTATAGGACTAGACTCCCATGTATATTAGAGTAGAATATTGATCAATATATTCGAAAGCAATTGAAGTGTAGATTGTGTCATGGACATCGCTGGGGTACGGTGGCTGCGAATTGTCGTGTTCGGGACTGTATATATAGAGTAGGAACCACCAGTTTTGGCCAGGCGATACTGGGTAATCACGAATTCTGGCACTTCTGATGACTATTCAGTAAAAAAAGAGCAATTATGTATAAGGAAGTATGCAGAACTAAATTCACCTTCAGTAACGTCATAACGTCTCTGTGTACAACCATTAAAATAGAATAAATCGAGTTCACATAAGTTGGTGGACTAAGGCAAATATCCAAGGACAAATTCTGGACCAACCCCGATCGGGTTAGGTTTTAGGGGCTAGTCATCCCGGTCCTATTGTCATGTCACCAAGCCGGCATCGTGTCATCTGTGGTGTCGTAGGAGGACCGAAGGACCCATGCCCACGTGATCGAACACATATTGTCAACTTCGCGTCCTTCATGCATCATCAACACCAATGTCCTTCTCCAATGACCCCCATATTGACGTGGGATCCCCGCTAAAGGCCCGTCCCATGGCAGAGGTGTCCGGAATTGTGAAAAATCCAGATCGGGCTCCCAAATTGGAGCCAGAACCGCCCCAAACGAACCAAAGCGTCCCAAGCAAGACCTCCTCCACGGTTAAACCACCGAAGAACGCCAAAATTGCGTTTATTCATCCAGATTTGGGCATTGGTGGAGCAGAGCGTCTTGTGGTAGATGCTGCTGTTGGATTGCAGGAGCTCAACAATAAAATTACCATCTTTACATCGCACTGTGATCCTAGCCATTGCTTTGAAGAGGTGTCCACTGGCGTTTTGAAGGTCAAGGTTTACGGAGATTTTCTTCCCACGACATTCCTCAACAAATTCTACATCTTATTTGCCATATTGAGACAATTGTACCTTTCAGTGAAGCTAATTGTCACGGGAGAACTTAGTACGTTTGATTATGTGATTATCGACCAATTGTCGTTCTGTGTGCCGTTGATTAATTTATTCAGCAAACACGATTGCAAGATCTTATTCTACTGTCATTTTCCAGATCAGCTCTTGTCCATAAGAACAGGCTGGGTCAAGAAACTCTACCGGTTACCTTTTGATTTAATTGAAGAATGGACCACCGGATTGAGTGATAGAATTGTTGTTAACTCCAACTTTACCAAGGGAATTTTCCATAAGACATTCACACGATTGGCGGTGGAACCCGGTGTCATTTATCCCTGTGTCGATACCACTGCTATCGAAGACCCTGATACCGATGCCCAAGTTGATTCATTTTTCACCAAATACCCATTTTTCCTCAGTATCAACCGGTTCGAAAGAAAGAAGAACATTGAGCTTGCGATCAAGGCATTGGCCAAATTCAGAAAAATTCATTACAGCGAGGCCAAGCCCATTTTGGTTGTCGCTGGAGGATACGCCGCCAATCACAGAGAAAATCAAGAATACTTATCAGAATTAGAAGCATTGTGTGACTCTTTGGAGTTGAACCATTATGTTCTGCGGGGCGGATTGAACTTCCCATTGCCCCAGCAAACTGATGTGTGCTTCTTGCCGTCGATTTCCACCAACTTAAAGGCATCGTTGATTAAAAAGACCCAGTTATTGACGTACACTCCTTCTTTTGAGCATTTTGGGATTGTTCCCGTTGAAAGTATGCTATACAAGACACCCGTGTTGGCCGCTAACAACGGTGGGCCTTTGGAATCGATTGTGCATTACAATGGCAAGAATATCGAGGAGGCCACGGGTTATACTGCTGAACCCACCCATGATAGTTGGGCTAAAATTATGACCAACCATATGGCATTGAGTGCTGATGTGAAGGCCCAAATGGGCGAAAATGGCCATGCCAGAGTATTTAAATTATTCTCACGCGAAGAAATGAGTCTTGCATTTTTAAGAAACTTACATGAAGCCACAGCCACTAGTGCTAGTTCAGTTGTTTTCGGGTTTTTGAAATTTTGGAGACTCGAAATCTCCATGCTCCTTTTCTCATTACTTATATACATATATTTTTGAGCTGGGCTCATTCACGCATTCGGAACACATCTTTCAATGCCTTCCACAATCCTAGGTCGTCCTTTCTTTGAATCGCCTCACGAGAACGTGAACCACCACCACCACCGCCTCCCAGATCATCGCCCCAAATACCAAGAAACCCGCCACCTCCACGCTCGAACTTGGGGGATTTCTTGCGGTTCTTGTTCTCGTGCCACTTTGCAATATTCTCGGGAAACTTTGCAATTGTTCGTTCGTATGCTTGCTCTATTTCTTGTAAGGCAACCAACTTGAACTTATGGATACTGGAAGAAGGGCACTGCAAATTGTAGGAACGAATAGAGCTATTCAAACTTTTCACCCGTTCATCAATATATGCCAAATCTGAACTATTAAGTTCTGACGAGACAGCCTTGGTATGCTTAATTGTAGCGTCATATAATTCCATTATAGATGATAATGTGGTGCTTTTCTCGAGTCGGCCAGCCACTCCAGATTTATTCACTATCCACTTGAACCAAATGTCCTCGAGGTCTTTTCTTAACCTTTGTATGGAGCCATCAAGAGTTTGCTGAGTTTCTATCCACGGTGGTAGCACTTCCTGCTTGTTCAAGATTTGGTTCATAAAGTAGTTGGTATCTCTGCAATTCTTCAAATGCTCTCTATCCAACGGTTTGCCTCGCACATGCTCCATTTCGGGGGAATTAAAAAGCCCTGTCGCTTGATCCAACGCAGCATTGATCTTATGGCCGGCGAGAGTGTTGGCCATATCAATTGCTCCCGACGGAGAGCTGTTAAGCAACACTGAGGGGCCCAAGAGACGCTCCTTGTACATCTCCCGGAACTGTTCACTCTCCGACTTTTCGGTATTTTTGACCTTATAGTCAAGACTCCCTTCTTTCGCATTCAAGATCTTATCCTTAAGAGGAACAGGAGGTGTGAATATTGTTTTGCCAGCGTTGCCACGGTTCTGAGGCGGAGGTTTCAGGTCTAAAATCATCCGGAGATTCGAATCATGGACGTTTTCAGTCCCCTTCCACGGTTCTGCCTGAGATATGTCCTTTGCATGCTTGTTCCGCAGAAGAATAGGTTCACTTTTGATATAAAGCTGGGCTTTTTTGAACTCTTCGTTGTTGGGAGTCCGGTACAATTTCTGGAGCTCGGGACTGGAATTGACAATTGACGAATTCGGGCCTTTTACTGGGTGGTGGAGCTGATTAAGATGGGGATCGGATTTGCTGGTATTGGGTATCCCCGTTTGTGACGACAACTTCTCGTCCAAAATTTGCTGAAAACGCTCAGCAATAGCCGAGGACTCGGTAGAATCGTTCTTGAAACGCCTGAATATGCGTACAAGTGATTTCATCACTCCTTGGTGGATACGTAGATCTGCCCTGGTAAGAGATGGCAAGTCCGTACTGAGTCGTGTGCGGACTAGATATATACCGATTGGTCGAGTTATCCGACGACACCATAATGTATTTACTGGGAAATGCAAAGAGGAACGAAATATCACCCTGGAATTGCCGTTTACAGTAGGCAGCAATTACTAGACTAATTTCTAGAAGTACGTTATAATATAATCGTTTACTAATATCTATACATAATTTCAATAAGAATAAGAACTAAAATGAATGCAAAAACGACCACTTCTGGTCATGAAATGTTGCAGCCGGTACTCGACAATGTCCATAAGCGATTCTAGAGTATTCAGCATTTGGAAAAGCTTAATATTTCTCGGCCACGGTCAGAATAAGTAAAAGAACAAATCCACGTAGCGAATATGGCAAATATCCTAAGGTCGAAGCACATAGAATATGGCGACAGGAGCTCAAGGAAGGTGTCAGAATCATGGATGTTCGAGAACCGCAAGCGTGTGGATGGGTTTTCTCACAAGGCGTAGAAAATCAACACCCCCGAGCCCAACACGAGCCCCATCAACAACATAAGCTTGAGCACAAACCCGACCACGTATTCACGCTTGCCTCCAGCGGTAATGATCATTTGCTTTTCGATGTCCTTGTCATCCATGAGCTTTATCTTGCCGTGTTTGGTGAAATGGTTGACATAAGGGTTCAGGTCTTGTTGGACGATATTGGTTAGGGTAACAGATTCCACCGAGCTGACGGAAGTGGAATGGTTTCTTCCCTGGGGCGATGGAGGAGCCAAGTGGGTCTGCAAATGGCCCACATTGGAGGCACTTCTGCTTCGGTTATATTTTGTTTGTGGGGGACCACCCGAAGTGGCGGAGGACAATTTCCTAGGAAGCGAAGGAGGAATGGAATCTGGCATTATGGAAGGTGATGGAGTGGTTTGCACTCTGTGATTTGCACGCAATGATGTGGTTCCAGCCGAGCCTTATATAGCCGGAGATTGTAAACACGATAACACGAAAAGTAAACACCCAGGGCCAAGTAAAGTACCAAGGGCAGAACAAGTAAACACAAGAAACTTGGAAGGTCGATAGCGCACGTAGACGTGGAACGAATTGACGACGCAAGGCGCTACATCCCCGGCCTTATATATGACGGAAGCAACCCCACTAAAAGAGTGCCGTTTTAGTTCACCACTGATTTGGCGGGGGGTTGTGGGCGTGGAGAGCGCAGGGTGGAAGTCTGTGCCAGGGCCATTGGCGGTGGGAGCCGCACGGCGGTGAAGGTGTTCCACAGAGGGAACACGCTGCACTGAACGCACGCCTCTGTCAACCTGGCCCCACTGTAGCCAGTCAACATGGGGAGTCGTAGCTGGTGATTGGTAGCGAACGGTTGTTGGGCCTGAGTTCGACTACACCCCCCAGCTGTGTGACCATGAGTCACGGCGGACATCACCGCTGGGTACGAGCCCCGCGCGATCTAACGACACCTTACAGGCACACAGCAATGATGGAACCACATAGATAGAGGGGTATAGTGTTGGGGAGGGGCACCTCGAGCTATACGAGAAACGACAAGGTGGGCAAATGGTCAGAGTCCAAGAGAAGTCCTTTGTCGAGGATCGTTTGGGTGGGGCTGGGGACTGCTGGGGACTGCTGGGGACCGCTGGGGACGGTTGATCACCGTGGCATTCGTCTGGCCCGTCAGTGGAGGAGAGCCTCGCTACGACTGCACCGCCATCGCCGTGCGTTTGTGCGTGGAGCATGGTGGTCTCGAGGAGGCGATGCCATGCAGACCCCTGCCCTCACTAACACCACCTTGACCGCGCTACTGGAACATTCAGGTCATGGGGCAAACCGTGACAACACTGTCGCCTTACCTACCGTGTTGGCGTCATCTCGCAAATCGCTATTGTTGAGATAATCCGGTTGGACGGTGGTGGTGGTGAAGGAAGGGCTCGTGCGATACAGCCACTGCCAGGGATGGGATTATGAACCAAGACAATTAGTCCCAGCCTCATCCCACAAGCCATAGCATGGGCACTACAACCTGGAGGGCATGGAACTCATCGCTTATTGGCCCACGACCCATTAGGCAACATCCCCCACTAGATCTGCCATAACTCCGGGCCACTGTCTTGCCCCACATCGAAGGGGAGAAACCATGGATGGGGACACGACCACCTATCAGTAGCATTTCTGGGGCTGGGAGGAGCGATCTATGACCCAGTGATGCCCAGTTAAAATGCTGTTTGTGGCCCTATTACTTTCCATTTCAGAAATCCTTTTCTTGGTTATCTTTTAATTATCTAAAAAAACCGATTATATCTACTTGTTATGGCATTTGATCTGTAGAACAATTTAAATACGCCAGCCATAGTGTTACAAATTCTCTTCGAGCCCTCTAGAAATTCCTACTGGTGAGGTTACGAATATGGTTAATCTCGGAAATCTAAGCATTCCAACTTAAATGTTATAAATACTCATAATCATGGATAATTATTCCGTACTAGTAATATATACACATCATCGTGGTATAAATATTCACACCACAGCCTTACACAAATCCTGACTCATACTATACTGGCCCGACACCATACTCTGGGTCTGCTAATCAAGAGTTCCCTATTTGTGGCACTAAACATTAAGTGAGTTTATAGACTGCTTGGTCCCATATTACTATACACTATACACTATCCAGGTATGCAGGACATCGGAATAACTGTTCGATTTTGCAACTTTAAACACTCTCGCCATAGCTGGACTAGCAGATGCTATGATGGTGATGTGTATGAAGCCTCCCCGCAATAGCCGCCATCCCGCCACCCGCCACGTTGTCGTTACGTTCCTTCATGGCTCCACTCGACATCTCGTGTCATCCTCTGTAACTAGTGACATGTGACAGGTGTAGACATCGCCTAAGAAATAATAAACCCAGAGCCTGCTGACCTACTCCAACGCTATCAGAACACAAGTGGTATACCATCCACAATCTGCTCTACGCCGTCACCGCTACACCAGCCTCCCGTCTTGTCGGGTTCTTTTTCTTCTGCTCCTTCTCTTAAACCTGTTCCAACACCGTGTCCTGCATACAACTCTGCCACGCAACCGGTGGACAAAAACTCTCCCGTTCACTTCAATTGTTCACTGTATACAATTGATCATAATGTGGATATTTGAATGGTGTATGTACATAGGAAGGCACCCAGTGGCGTATAATGTCACGGATTAGGTGGATTATCCAAAATTTCACCAGAAATGACCACTCAAAATGGCCCGATCTAGTCCCCATTTCATCCTTAGTTTACCCGAAACTGTCGGTGATATGGAGCGCTTGATTCGAAGTACTCTAGCCCAGCTCCTTATGAACCCCTTACTAACATCCAGTCCAAGACGTCTTGTCCTCCCTTGGTTTGTGGAACAAACACGCCAAGTTGTTGTTCCTCGGTTTAGACAATGCCGGTAAGACCACCCTTTTGCACATGTTGAAGAATGATAGATTGGCCACATTACAACCTACCTTGCACCCTACCTCAGAAGAGTTGTCTATCGGTACTGTCAAGTTCACCACCTTTGATTTGGGTGGCCATCAACAGGCCCGTCGTTTGTGGAAGGATTACTTCCCTGAGGTCAACGGAATTGTGTTCTTGGTTGATGCTGCCGACCCCGAACGTTTCGCTGAATCTAAGGCCGAATTGGAATCTCTTTTCAAGATCGAAGAATTAAGCAAGGTTCCTTTCTTGATCTTGGGTAACAAGATCGACTCTCCTTCCGCCGTGGGAGAAATGGAATTGAAGGCTGCTTTGGGCTTGTACAACACCACTGGTAAGGATACCGGCAAGGTAGCCGAAGGCACCAGACCAATCGAAGTGTTCATGGTCTCTGTTGTCATGAGATCGGGTTACGGTGAAGGGTTCAAGTGGTTGTCCCAATACATCTAAATGGAGACACGTAATCAGTCGGCATAGAATGTCCGTGCTAATAGTTTATAGCTGTAATTATTGTCATTGCTTCACTACAACAACTTTTTGGTTAATGTAGATTGTTCTCTTAAGGAGCCGCAGCCAGGCCCATTAATTGACGTGTCTCAGGCTGCACGGAGATACTACTCTACTGGTTAGATGAATGGCGAAAGAAGTTCATGGCGTCGCCGGTGGCGATCATTGAGGAATAGCTCGATTTATAGACCAACTGTAGGGCTAAACCCAAGGTAAATTAGGTAATATCACGAAATAATTACGTAACAGAAGAGTACACACGTCCAAAATTGACACTACCAGAGTACGGCACCACAAGGTGCAAAATTTGCCTCCTTCGAATAAAATGTCATATTCTATCTGATCCTGATCCACCAGCTAGCCAAACCAGAAAACCAGTTGCATACTGCACATCGAGTATCCTTGATCACGTGACGTCTAATCATGGGGCCCGATATCACTTTACTAATGGCATCGCAAAATTTTAAGCTGCCATTACTATGAGTGAATTCACCAATAAAGGGGCACTCCACCCAGAACAGAAGAAATGGAAGGCACCAAAGGGCCCAAAGCCCGTCCACCATAAAAACAAGAACCTCATTGGTTTGGGACGGACTATCGCTAACCAAAGAAAAATGGAAAACCAGATCCAATATTTACCAGATGGTGATATGAGATTTACCACCGATAAGAAGGAGGCCGACTGGGTTAAGATGCGGTCAGTGACTCAGGAAAATTCCCTTGACGAGTTCTTGAACACCGCCGAGCTCGCCGACACAGATTTTACTGCCGAAAGGGGACAGCAAGTGAAGATCATTAAGGTAGGTAACAACTCCCTTGTGAACCAAACAGGACTTTTGACCGCCAGCGAAATCGCTGCCATGAAGAAGAAGCACAACCTTTTCGAAAATATGTTGACCATTCCCAGAAGACCCCAATGGAACAAGACCCAGTCCAAACTACAAATCGACAGACAGGAGAACTTGGCATTTTTGGAGTGGAGAAGACAGTTGGCGGCGTTGACAGAACAAAACGACTTGTTGTTGACTCCGTTTGAAAGAAACTTGGAGGTGTGGAAACAATTATGGAGAGTGGTGGAAAGAAGTGACTTAGTGGTCCAGATTGTCGATGCCAGAAACCCGCTTTTTTTCAGATCCATCGACTTGGACAAGTACGTGTCCGAGTTGAGCGACCCAGAGAACAACAAGACCAAGAATAGCTTGTTGTTGGTGAACAAGGCCGATTTGTTGAGTCGGGCCCAGCGTATCAAGTGGGCCGAATATTTCAAGCACAAGAACATCAAATATGTTTTTTTCTCTGCAGCCAAAGCCAACGAATTGTTGGAGAAGGAAAAGGAGGAGTTAGAAAACGCCCAGAATGAGATCATTGCTGCCAATAGTACCCCCAAAGTAAATGACAGTGATGAGGAAGATGAGGAAGAAGACGTCAGCGATGAGATCCGTATCTTAAAGATCGAAGAATTGGAACAATTGTTCATGGATGCTGCCCCCAAGTTGCAGCATGACCCTGAATTTCCTGACAGAAAATTGAACATCGGATTGGTGGGTTATCCTAACGTCGGTAAATCTTCCACCATCAATGCGTTGGTAGGTTCCAAGAAGGTTTCTGTGTCTTCTACCCCTGGTAAGACCAAGCATTTCCAAACCATACACTTATCCCCTGGAATCATCCTTTGTGATTGTCCTGGTTTGGTATTCCCCAATTTCGCCTACACCAATGGAGAGTTGGTTTGTGACGGTGTGTTGCCAATTGATCAGTTGAGAGAACATATCCCGCCTGTGTCCTTAGTGTGTCAAAGAATCCCCAAGTTCTACTTGGAAGCTCTCTACGGTATCCATATCCCCATACAGAGAGTAGAGGACGGTGGTAATGGATTGTATCCTACTGCCCGTGAACTCTTAAATGCTTATGCTCGTGCCAGAGGTTACATGACCCAAGGTTTTGGTTCTGCCGATGAGCCCCGTGCCTCCAGATATATTTTGAAGGACTACGTCAATGGTAAATTATTATTTATTGTGCCTCCACCAAAGTTGGTTGGAGATGATGAATGGGACTTGCCCACCTTGGAGGAATCCCGAGAATTCAACAAGGAGCTTTACGGCTTAAAGTCGTTGCCAGAAGGTAGACAGCTGCAAATTATGGCAGCGATGCATCACAAGAATTTGACGGTTGACGAGTTTGATTTAGCAAAAGATCTTTCCAAATTGAACTTCTCTATGCATATTGGTGACGAAGGTGAAGAGAAAGCCAAGACCTTGTTCTACGGTGGTAAGCAGGCCGCCCTTGAGAGTGCTGGTGATGACTTGGACCGGGAATTTTTCAGAATGAACGGAGTCCAAGGAAAACTCAACGGTCCTTTCCACAAGAAGGCCAACGAGGACAAGAATAAGAAGCACAACAAGAAGAACAAGAAGCAGGACAAGAAGTTGAGAGTGGTCGGTTATTAATGAGTTATGGGATTGCATTAATAGAAGTATTTCGCATTGCATAGGATTGTTAACATTCGTAGAGTACATGTACGTAAGTAGTCGAGAAAGATAGACGATGGCCGTATAGTCAAAATTATGCTTAATGACTGATTAATCGTGCCAGTAGAGACCTCTATATATTTTTCACCTCTGATCTACAACAACAGTTAAGTCATATTATACATTAAGTCGCCGTTACCGGAGAAAATATACAAACTTCTTAAGAACCACGCTTAGTAGATTCTGAAAGATGGACCCATGGTGGACTTGATGACCAAGGAACCGACGTTTTGCCAGTTCTTCTTCAACAAGGAAACCAAGAAGTTGGAAGCCATCATGATTTGGTTAACCAAGATGTCTTGTTCCATCTCAACGTTACCAACAGCGACAGCCAAACACAAGACCTTCTTCAATTGGAACTTGATGGTGGACTTGACATCGGTGACCTTGGAGTACAAGTCATCGTTGTGGGAAACTGGGGTTGGGAACTTACCAGCCTTGGACAAAGTTGGACCCAACAATCTTGGGATTTGCTTAATCAAGACTTCGGAAGCAATGAAGGCGTTGTACTTCTTGGCCAACTTCTTGATCAACTTCTTGTTCTTGTTCAACTTCTTCAAGTCATCGACGGACATGGCATCAACACCAACAGACTTAGCTCTGTCGACATCGAAAGCATCACCAAAGATACAGATGGTCATGTTTGGTCTTGGGACTTGAGGCAACTTCAAGGAACCAGAGAAACGCTTGTCTCTTTGAGGGTCGTAGTTCTTCAAACCGACTTGCAATTCGACGGTTTCCAAGAAGTTTCTCTTCTTGGTTTCGTTGGAGAATTCCAACAACTTTTGGACGTGCTCACGCACTTGAGAAGAAGTAATCTTAGACATCTTGACTAATATTCGTCTCCCAAACTAACTTGGTAAATTACTGATTCGACGAGGATGGGTATTGAAAACTGCGGGCTGCGCATCTTATATAGGTGAAAAATTTGCCAGGTGCGAAGCATCACGTGTGCTATACCTCCATCCCTCGTACAATTAGGGCTCGGGCCCTGGCCCGTGCGCGCACCTCCAAATAGCTGCAAACCCACACCATACGCGTGGTATCCCTACTGATCTGCCATGGTAGTCAATTTACGGCCATCAATACGATGGTTGTCATCGTCAACTACTCGTCGGGCCCGAGGATCCGACTTGGGCTACGAGAATATCAAAAATCCCGCGTCGCCCAAGCCAAAAACCAGGCAGCAGCGCATAGACACTATCAACATGAGAATGCAATCCAAGCTATACAAGGTGGACAACGAATTTCGTGTGTTCCACAGAGGAGTACGAAAGGTGCTTGATCTTGGGTGTGTACCAGGCAATTGGATGGCCTACTCAAAGTTCCGCATGTCACAAATACACAATCTTAGCGAGGACAACTTCAATAAGAAATGCCATATTCTCGGGTTTGATGTATTATTTGGCACTCCGCCATCTGGTGTCTCTATGATACAAGGCAACATCTACTCCAAGATGGCCCACAACAATATTGCAATGCATTTCAAGGAACTAGCGTTGAGAGAATTGGATGATACGACTGAGAAAGAGGATGCGGAGTTCCTTAATCTGTACTTGTATAAAGAGCAACACGAATCGGTATTAGATCAAGAAATCGACAGATTAGCAAGAACAATGGGGTCGCTCTCAATTGCAGATATCCCTCCAGAGGCAATGGAGCAGAGTCGGTTGAAGAGGGAGAAACTACTTCAGTCGCTCGAGTATCGGCCCGATTTGGTCCTTTCCGACCTTGGCAAGCCCTTCATGCAGCAGGATGGATTCTTCAACCAAACTAATAGTCGTCCATACCAAAGGTGCTATAATAACGACTCATTGAATCGTCCTTCCATAGAGCCAACAAAGGCATCGATAGATTTGGCAGATGCCACCTTATATTTATCTGGGAATATGTTGAAGCCACGGGGAACCTTATTGTTGAGATTGTCTATGGTGGAGTATTCAGACCCCGAATTAGTCCTTTTGCAATCAAGATTGAAGCAAGTATTTGGCTCGGTAACAGATTGGTCCTATGAAGGAAGCACCCAGAAATCTGGCAGAATTGATGAGTTATTTTTCATTTGCAAAGATAAGAAATCCGATGGTGAGTTTGACATTTACGACATGTTCCAAATCCCAAGATCTCTGAAAAACATTTCGTGATCTTTTCACTACATTTATATAATCTTACTGACGAAGTCAGTATCATTTACGGCTGGCCGTTAAATCAACAACGTTTATAATGAACATACGGAACTATAAAAACGAACTTTTTATTTGTCCTGAGCTTTTATCTTCAAGATGTACGCATTGGACTGCAATAATTCTATACGTTCCTCTTGGTATCAGCCATTTATTCGGCTTCTTCAGTTTCGTCAACTTCCTCTTCCTTTTCTTCTTCTTCCTCTTCTTCCTCTTCTTCCTCTGCTTCCTCTGCTTCCTGCTCCTCCACTTCATCGTCGGCCTCTTCTTCGACAGCACCGTTGACATCAGCTTCAACTGCACCATTAGTTTGAGTCTCTTCGTCAAGGTCAATGAGTGGCGCAGCCGATCCATTAGCCGGAGTAATGTTCAATCCAGAAACATCATCAATAAGTCTCTCGAGGACATTTTTCTTTTTATTTTTCTCCAATTTGTTTTTCCAGGCGGCGATAGACTTGGCCAACCTGTCTTGGTCCAAGGAATAATTCACCGCGAATAATGAAGCTTCGGTGTATCTTTCACTCTTTACTAACAAGTCCAAGCATCTTTCCTTATTACCTGCTAACCATAAAGCTTGGAATGCTAAATTGTATCTACCCTTGGATTCAGTTACATCACCCAATTTTGTGAGGCCTTCTTTATCATTAGAGGATGATAAAAGCAACAATAACGAGGAGTAATCGTTGGCTAACCAGAAACAGTCTCCTGCCAATTTTATTTGCCATTTGGTTAAAGCCAAATCTCCCAATCTCTTCCATCTAGATGAATTGGATAATGCAGTAGATGGGTTTTCTTTTTGGTAGGTAGACAATAAGTCGTATGCTTGCGACAAGTTATTGGTGGAGAGTGAAATTTGGAATTTGGAGTCGAAATCTTGTGATAATGAATATGATAATGTCAAGTATCCTAACTTTTCAAAGAATCTTGACAATTGATTGGATTCGGTCTTGGAGAAGTTTTTAAATATCGTGGTGTACTCTTCGGACAAGTTTTCCAAGCTGATGCTCGACAAGTCAGGGATTTCTTCACCTGTTTCTTCGTCTTCTATATTCTTTGAAGCAAATTGTTCCAAATCACCACGCATGACCAAAGTTTGTAACTCCAATAATTCAGAATTGACAAACCATGAGACAACATTGAAGGCCTTATCAATCAAATACAATTTACCTTCTTGACCTGCCTTATAGCCTATGATGTAGTACTTGTGATCAAAGTGTCCCAAATTTATAATTTCACCACCAACAAAATAGTTCAATCTATTAGTGGAAGAAGTGGTGTAGACAAAGACATCACCAATGAACTTTCCTGATAAGATGGATTCAGAAGTTGGCAAGGTGTATAAGACGTCAAATGTCGACTCGGCACCTTCTTCTGGATCCAACTGATCAGAGGCTAAAGCCTCTTCGAACAAGGAATTGTCATAACTCAAGAAGTAAACCTCATCATTCTTCTTTGAAGCTGCTGCTCCAGAGTCACCAACATTTGAGGAGGTAACAATGGCAACCAACTCACCGTTATCCGACCACACGACATCCAAAATGTCTTCATCTATATCAACTCTTCTCACCAATTTTCCGTGTTCCCAATCGTAGAATGAAATACATCCATCAGACTTAATACCCAACAAGTAACCAGTAAAAATCTTATCGGCCTGGTAAATTAGTTCAAGAGTCAAGTGTTCTTGGAAGTTCTTATAGATCTTAACAGATAATTGAGATTCTCTAATGGCATAAGAGCAGTTGTTAGAAAAATCGTGAGAGTTCCAACTGAAATCAAGGGCATTACCGTATGCCTTGGATCTCCATGCCAAAGAGGTATAGACAATATATTCTCCGTCACCACAAACTGCTGCATAACGGCCATTTGGAGAGTGGGCCAATGATTGTGGATAGATTTCTATAGAGCCCAAATCTCTTTGTTGTAATGGCAATGATTCACCATCCTTCAAACCATCACTCGCAGAAGGCTTAATAATGGATTGGAAAACTTCGGTGTTCTTGGCATAGATAAGCTTATTATTAGAATCCATGGAGAATAAAGGCTCTTCGTTACCCAATTTGATGATAACAAAACCGGAATCAAAACCGGCGGCGACAAGGTTCGATTTTGGTAACATTCCAACACACCATGCTCTTTCAAGACTGTAGTTGATGGATCTTTCCAACTTGAAGGTGTTTGAGTTCCAGAATCTGATGGTACCATCTTCAGAACCCGACACAATTACTGGGAGTTCAGGGTGGAAGATAGCAAACGAAACGTTAGACAAGTGGCCCTCTAAGGTAGCCACGTTGGATTTGGTTTGGTAATCCCACACCTTGATGGTTTTATCATCAGAAGTAGTTATCAAGTAAGGTTTGTCTGCTTGTGGATAGTAGTCAACGTAGTTGACCCCCTTGGCTTCATGGGCAACAAGAGTGAAGTTTGGCAGCGACGAGCCCAAGGACCAGATCTTCACCGTTCTGTCCAAACACGCCGAGGCAAACGTGTTAGGATCCTTAGGGTTGAAGCTGACACTCATCACATAGTGCTGGTGGCCTTCGAACACCTGTTCCAACTTCCAGTTGTTCTCCCAGTTCCACAACTTGATGGTCAAATCATCGGAACACGTCAAAATGTATGGCTTGGAAGGATGGACGGAAATTCCTCTGATATAATCGGGATGGGCTTCGAATTGGGTGACCTTTTCTCCAGTGTTATAGTTGTACACTCTGATCTGAAAGTCGTCGGAACCAACCACAATCCAATTCTTCCTGGCAATGAACTTACCAGTTCTGACAGGAAGTTCTGTTACCTGAATTGATTTGACAAGGGAGTTGGTAGCATACGACCAGATCTCAATCTTACCGTTGTACAAGGTGGTCAAGACCCACGGTTCGGAAGGATGGAAGTCAATGCCCTTGACTCTGTCTGAACGGGTCGAAAACTGCTTTACCACGTCCAATTTCATGGTTAGTTGGTGTTGGTGGTCAACGACAAATGTTGTGAAGTTGACACGCTCACCCATGAAAATTGGCGGCGCACGACCATGACCGGATCACTGCGCTCTCACCACCTATTCAGTAAATTTAGTGGGGTCCTAAGTAAATTAAATTCGTCTATTATTATATTACTAATAAACCTGTTCGACCTGGCCCCTAGTCTGGAGACGAAACTCCTTTTCTAGATGTTCCAATTGGCGAATATAGTCCATCCATTGGATGTCAAATGTCTTGTTGGAGAATTTTTCCAAAACTAACTGGGCCCCGTTGGACCTCATTTCTGCCAATTTCTCTTCACTGATTAATTGGCGTTGCTCTATGAATAAACGTACAAGTAGATTGGCGAAAGATGGGAATTCCTTCTTCTTGCCTTCCTGTTCAAACACAAGGTGATTGCCGGAATTGTCTTTTTGCATGGTGGGATCAAAGTCTGGGTCCTGTTCGCTCTTGAAAAAGAATCCAGTGTCATTGTACCAGTCTGGGAATGTTTCTTGTTGATTCCACGCGGTCACAATATCCAAATAAGGGCCAGCAGATGCATGGCAAAGAGGGATAACCCTTCCCAAATATTCTACCACCCCGATCCCGAAATGCTCGTTCCACATACCATTGAGCCCATACTTGGCCTTGGCAAGCCAGCCAATCACCTCTTCATAGGAAACGTCTACGGCAAACTCAACGTATTCTTCCAACTCTAATTCCTTAGCTTGCTTCTTGATGCTTTCGAGGGTTGCGGTATCATCAGTAGTACGACAACTTCCTAAATATACAAGAGTAGGAAGGTCTTTGATGGGGAGCTTGGACTTTTTGAATTGCGCCAAAAATTTACCGTATTCCTCAAGCATTAAGTTATGGCGTTTTTCTGGACGGAATTGGGCAATGTATAGCAACTTGTTCTCCTTAGGAGTCTCTGGTGGTGACAATGGTAAGTTTTCTGTGCCACATGGTGGATAAAGGATGGCCATTTTTTTGCCCAAAGCCCGATTAAGCACAAATATATTGTCGAGATGATTATAGGTCCACGACCCATTGGTCAAGACAATGTCTATCAACGACCCCAAGTAAACGTAAAAGTAGTATAGGACGCACCAGTATACCACTTTGACAATTTGTTTGATATCTCCCACAGATCTTACTTTGACCACATCACTGACACGTTGAAATTTCAATTTCTTGAACATTTCTCGTTGGATAATTGGATAGTGGACATAAGCCATAATAGGAATCTTAAGCCCAAGACTCACCGGTAAGAACGACGCGGGTAATCCAATGGTATCGATCCACACGTCGGGACTCAAATGGTACAAAGCCTCGAGTGACAACAATAACGAGCCGAACAATTGGCCCACCATAGTCAAATGTTTCCAGTAAGCACCGTCGATGAGCTTTCCGAACCGTCTCAAGTAAATGAACACCACTCTCCGGGCGTCAAGGTTAGTGATCTGGAATTTTTCTTCGGCCTTCTTCAAAATCGCAAGTGGTTCGGCATCAGTATTGGTGGTGTAGATGGCGACAATATTCTTTTCGTCGGCCACCAACGTGGCCTTGACTGCCTGCCACAAAACTCTTTCTCCACCACCACCATTGTTTGCATAGGGATGAAAGAAACCATAAATAATTCGTCTATTGGAATCCTCGACGCCCCGGCGGCGCAATTCCTGGAGGAACTCGTCGCTATAGTCATCTGGGCACACCTTGAGCTTGTTGTTGACAAAATTGGTGTAGAACGACGGCTTGGAACTGGCTAGCACAAGTCTCCGTCTGTAGCTGGAAATCTTATGGCCCACCTTGAGATAGATAGGCTTGGGATAGTCGATGACCTTCTTAATCTTTTCCTGCCAATTCTGTGAGGGAACAAGGAGGTAGTGTGGAAGTACCGTCACCACGAGCTTGTAGGCAAAGTACACCGCCGCTAGTACGGCTAGGATGACCAACATGGATAGGGTTCGGAGACAAGCGAGATAAGCCTAATGGTGGGATCTGGTGCGAAATATGGGAGAGTGCGAACTGGAGGCAGATAATGGGTTGGCGCGAGCAAGACTGATAGAGATAGCAGAAGGCGATATAGATAGCGCGATAGTGGCCAATGAGCGGCCGAACAGTACTATGGATACATATTTTCCTTGAACAAACAAGACACTGCTACAGAGACAGCGGGCCGAGACAGAGATGGGTGAGGGAGGTGGGCTAAAAGGGCCAGCGAAGTCTAGCGAGGGCCAGCGAGGGCCAGCGAGGGGGCTAGCGTGGGTTACGGCTAGATCTAGTGAGAGTTTTCGCGAGAGGGGTGGTGTGCTGGGGCGAGATCTAGAGAGGTCTAGTGAGGTCCAACCACTCACTGCGACGTCTCAGAGCCAGCAACAACAGTCAGTCAGGCTAGAGATACATCAGCCGACAGATACACCACCTGATACCCGGGTCTAGTACTAGCCCGGCTTGGCCGGCCCCTTGGCTTGTCCGACTTGGCACATGCCACGCCCCTCCAGCCTCGTAGTATGGACAATTCAATGTTCTCAGTTGTGAGCATTTATGGATATTTTGCGATTCCCAAACACAGGGTCGGGGCCACCGATGGGTTGCCGTGTAGTGAACCTGGTCGGGGTACACTGCTCGGCGTAGAACCACAGCCCTGCCCATACCAGACGACAAGGAAACCACTGACCGGTGGATTTGAGACTCCAGGACTGCCCTTCGTGTCCACGGGTGCCGTCACTCGTCTCAATGGCATCGTGTGACCCGACCAGCCAAGACGTGGTGGACGCATCTCGGGGCTTACTTGCTGACTCGGGCGGTGACAGATAACTGGATGGGCTTACGGATTTAGCCAATGCCTCCATTTAGACCATCCTGCATCGACGGCCGGCCACCACAGTCGTCCGAGACATTGCCCATGGGCTTCGCGGTCCCTGGTGCGGGTCCACCGCCATGAACACGCTATCACGGTGCCAGCTCTGCTGGGAATCGCCTACTTTCGCTAGACATCGATGATGTAGCATGCTGCCTTCAACTCTGGACCCCGGTGCCAACTTCATTTCAGGCTTCGGCTGCGGCGTCCTGAAATCTCAAGGATCTCGCTAAATGTGGTGCGCCCGCCTGCAGATATGTTCCGTGGGCTGAAGGGATGTGTCTAGTGGAAATGTGCAGCAAACAAACCCCGTCAGTGCTTGAGACACCACCAACCAACTTGTTCCATGGTGTCATACGTTGCTCGAACCAATTGAGCCATGTCTCGGGTCGTTTACCCCCTTGCCATCCTGTAGATTGGCCACCCCAGATTTACTTACCCCATTGCTTCCGTGCATCGTTATGTCCCCTGCTGCACTGCTGTCCACGTGAACGCTCCTTCCTGCGACCACTAGTTCCCAATCGGGACAAATTGCATTTACGCGTATCAAACTCTTCCCAGGCCTTCTCTCAAATTGCGCTTGCGGCGGTATATCCTATATTAACTAGACTACGCCGGACCGTTTGTGCTTGTATCGTTTCCGCCAAGCTTCCTTTGCATATCCCTAATCTAGTCCACCTTCTGTGTGTATCTACTGCCCGTTCCGCTACCTTTCCAACTGTGGTTGTGCCATCCCATCCATCGACAGAACCTTTCTCTCTGTCCCCGGTCCTATATAATCAATCCCTGTTGCCAGCCATCGCCCGCTTCAGCTGCCACCATGAACAGAGATACCATCTCCACTACCATCACCCAGGCGCCTGAAGACGTCCATGGGGTGGGTGCTCCCGTTAAGCTCAAGACCCCGTTGAAAAAGGAAGAATTGGAGAAAATCGCCAAACAACTCAAGAAGAAGTTGTCCAGGGCATCCATCACCGCCAAACAGTCGTTCTCGCCGGCAAAAATCACCTCCACCAAGGACGTATTGCCCAAAACCAGTCCGGCGAAAAACTACGTCGTCAAAAAGCAGTTGGGCTCGTCTCCCGTGGGGGCTGGACTCTTGTCTTCATCCCCCAATAACTTGTATTCTCCCAACGGGAAGTCGCCCACACACATCAGGACCCCGGCGGCAGTGTACCTTTCGTCTTCCCCGTTGAAGAACATCGCCAACGATGACACTGAAGAAGAGGCATTGGAGTCGCCGACAAAGAGAAGAAAATCGTCCCCCTCTAAGGACAAAGGTCCTCAGATGATTCTTGAGGAAATCTCCCGCCCAAACACCCCGTCAAAGCAACTCACGGCATCGTTGAAACCATCTTTGGAGTTGACCGCGGCCAAATCCGAGAAAAAGAACAAGGAATCGTCTCAGCAAACGACACCCACATTGCTTAAACGGGAATTGAACGTCAACACCACGCCAAATGTACTCTTGAAGACCCCTACCCAGTCGAGGCCTTCCACTGCTGGAAATGGTGCCTACAACGACGAAGAAGGGGCGGATTTATTAATGTACTTGGCCACCTCTCCTTCTCCGGCCAAACCCTTCTTCTCCCAGACCCCTCGTGCCATAAATATCCACCACCCCATCAATTCGACTGCTCCTTCGTCTGCCGGCGCGTCGTTGGGCATTTCTCACAAACATACCTCCTCTAATAGTTCCAATTCATTTATTGCTCCACCACCGGTGACACCAAAAAGGCCAGTGACAAGTTCTAGCAGAACACCCCAGAATAGACTCACGCCCTCGATGAATTTATTTAATAACCTCATGAATGGAAACTCGGGGCTCCCATCTTCGGGATTGACCCTCACTCCTACTGGGTTCAACATGAATGATTATGTCAACTTCTTCACTCCTTCTCCTGGTGGGGCCAACATCCAAAACGCATTGAACAAAAATTTGTTGCGAACCCCGGACTTCAATAATTTGATTAATAACGCCAACTCGGGGGCTGTAAATCCCGAAAACGGGTCAAAGCCTAAGGTTGATGGTAAAGTTCTTAATTTTAATAAGGTTCTTTTCGGAAATGGTCCTGGAACTGATGCCACCTCGAAGGATTAATTTTTTTAACCATGTTTTGGGATTTCAGTTCTTGGGCACGTTTCGATGGTTATGTTTTATACAGTAGAATAGACTCCTAATTGTCAGGATTATTAGGATATTTATTAAGTTTAATCTTCTCTAATTACAATTTAATGAACATGAGCAATGCAGTTTTGTAAACTTGAAACTCCATGTGATTTCTAGCAAGGACAATCTTAGGTATGGGAGTTTGTATGAGGACTATTGATTTTAGTGTTCCCTCATCCCAAGACTATTTGCGAACTTTACAAATTTTGCACCCATTTTGAATAAAATACATAATTTATAAGTTTGGATGAGCATCACCGGAACAATTAAGCAGGTATACCTTGGAGTTCGACGATTATACTTCCCATAGATTGTGCCCGTTTATCTTCTTCCTTACGAGTGACAGTTGGCCCTGGTAGAATATAAATCAGCTTAAAGACTACGCCTCTAGTACCTAATGCTCTTTTAATCTGAGTTACCAAAGAAATCATTGTGAAGTGCACAGTCTCTAGTTCTGGGATGGGTCATCTTACTTGAAGTACGAAACATGGCATCGTTGGAGAATAAATGTCTCTTCTCTAAAGTCCGGGCCATATCAGGCCGATCACAACTCGGGGGTAGAACAAAATTCGAACCTTCATAGTCCAGACCTACACATCACGGCACCACCCACTTCCGCCAGTACTTCTGATTCCTAAAAATGGCCTACTTGCCTATTCGGATACCTCGCCCCATTGCCAGCTAAATCTTACCGGAACATTTATAGCGCGCAATTGCGGCGAATAAAAAATCCATCATCATGTCTCAAGAAACCCAGACAGCCGCCAAGCCATCGTCGGAGCTTCCGGCCGTGGAGAAACTCGACATTGCCGCCAACGGAAACACCGCCGAACCCAGTGTGGCCGGTTCCAAGGGCACAGATGCTGAACCCGAAGCCACAGACGCTGAAAAGAAGAAGAAGAAGAATAAGAAGAAAAAGAAGAAGGTGGTAAGCATCGATGCGCTGTACCCTGATGGCGTGTTCCCTGAAGGTGAATGGCAAGAGTACCCCCTTGAGATCAATAGCCACCGGTCTACGTCAGAAGAATTGAGATACTTGGACCGCCAAAAGAACAACCGCTGGGAGGACTTCCGTAAAGGGGCAGAGATCCATCGGAGGGCCAGAAGAAAGGCCCAATCATCAATCCAGCCCGGTATGGCTATGACCGACATCGCCAACATCATCGAGGACTCTGTCCGGGGCTACGCTGCTGCCGACCACACATTGAAGGCAGGCGTTGGGTTCCCTACGGGGTTGTCACTTAACCATGTTGCAGCCCACTACACCCCCAACACCGGCGATAAGCTCACATTGGGCAAGGATGATATCATGAAAGTAGATATCGGAGTGCATGTCAATGGCCACATCTGTGACTCTGCCTTCACCATGACGTTTAATGAAACGGGCAAATATGACACCATCATGGAAGCAGTGAGAGAAGCCACCTACACCGGAATCAAAGAATCCGGGATCGATGTGAGATTGAACGACATCGGCGCCGCGGTGCAGGAGGTGATGGAGTCGTACGAGATGGAAGAAAACGGCAAGGTGCTTCCTATCAAGTGTATCAGAAACTTGAACGGGCACAACATAGGCGATTACGTGATCCATTCGGGAAAGACGGTGCCCATCGTGGCTAACGGTGACATGACCAAGATGGAAGAGGGCGAGACTTTTGCTATCGAGACTTTCGGATCCACTGGTAACGGGTATGTGCTTCCAGAGGGCGAAACCTCACACTATGCTTTGAACCAAAATATCGACCATCTTCGTCCCCCAAGTGAGAGGGCACAGCAATTGCTAGCCAACATCAAACAGCATTTTGGCACCTTACCCTGGTGCCGTAGATACTTGGAGAGAACAGGAGAGGACAAATACTTGTTGGCGTTGAACCAATTGGTCAGAGCTGGGATTGTGGAGGACTACCCACCAATTGTGGATATCAAGGGCAGTTACACTGCCCAGTTCGAGCACACCATTTTGTTGCACCCCCACAAGAAGGAAGTGGTGACCAAGGGGGACGACTACTAGTGGAAACAAAACCACGGGCACGGCTACCAGCAACCACTGGGCCGTTGTGGGGCATGGCTATGTACCGAACAAACAATATACGGTCTGAGTTGGACCTACTCGTAAATTATAGTGACGCTGCACGAAGGCTCGGCTCCAGCTTCGCTTCCCAAATAGGCAAGTAGTGACAGATCTCGTCAGTGAGATGCAATTAGACGTGTAATTAGAAGCCCCCGGCATGCGCGACCACTCGGACTTAGACATGTAGCGTTTGAAGAACCACCCCCCATGGACCAGGCCAACACCACGCCATGTTGCTAGCGAAATGCCAACAATGCCCAGCACAGATTTCTCAATTTTTCACAATGTAATTCCCAGCACGCCAGCGATTGTTCCGAAATGACTACCACCACGGCCATAAATGCCAATCCCGAGGCGTAGAGGGGGACAGATGCAATTACAGGGTTGAGGGCTGCGGGCACAATAGAGCACCCCCCCCCCCCCAAGCCCCCCCCCCAGAACCTTGGACCACGGTCCCATCACCTGATGACGGGCCTCGTGATACGCCATCTGTGGGGCAGCCGTCCCATCGCACATGATAGCGGGAGAGGGGACCAGTCAAACATCACTACGTCACCAGTCCATGTGATCGAGATCCTTGTGAAATTTCAACTATTGATGCGGCCGTGCTCCTCTCTCCCAAACAGGAACCCCGTCACATGATCCTCCGGGCCTCCGGCCCCAATTGGCCTTCCCCTATAGCAAATCGCCTATTCTCCCCGCGGGTATGCGTCCAGAGTTTGTTCACTGGCATCAGTAACCTTCCCTTATCCGGCAGTGTATTTGCACCTGCACACAGCCAAACCCCAATATGGGAAAAATTTTCAGGCCCAGTGGATATATAACCGGCGGTGGGCCCTGTTGTTGGGGCGATCTCCATCTCCTTCGTCCAGCCCCAGCGTTACGTTCTACCTGAGGATATTTCTAACCATCTTTCTCCCATCCCGCAACTGGCCCGTTTCCGTGTTTGTCGTCCCCCTACCCCGATTTCACCCACTAATCGCTGCCTCCTCCACGTGACTGCTCGATTGCTCGGCCCTGTTCCATCTGCCCTATTCCCCCCGTTGAACCCGTCGCGCCTGTTTAAATAACACCGTGTATAACTAATTGTCCATAGTTGCTGATAGTTTCGAGATCGTGCCAAAATGGAAGTCTCCCCTAGTACTTTGGAGTTCAGAGGTATGTATGGTCCAATTGATTCGCCCGCCGGGCCCACCCCCGCTCGTCTACTAACCGATGTTTAGGAACTTTTACCAAACAGACTACTGAATACTTGAAATTGACCAATTCGTCGAAGTCCCCCCTTGCTTTCAAGGTCAAGACCACGGCCCCCAAGCTCTACAGTGTCAGACCCAACGCCAGCATCGTCCAGCCCGGCGATTCCATCGATATCTCCATCAACTTGCAAGGGTTCTCCCAACCTTTACCAAGAGACTACAAGTCCAAGGACAAGTTTTTGTTGGTGTCGTTGCCATGCCCCGACTTGCAAGACCCATCTAAAGTGTCCGACGCCTGGGCCGAATTGGAAGCCAGGTACAAGGCTCAGGTTGTGTCCAAGAAGTTAAGAGTTAACTACGTCATCACCGATTCCGATGACGAAACCTCTGCTCCTCGTGCTGTCAACGGCAACGGCCACTCCGATGCTGACATTACCCATATCAACCAGACCGTGATAAACGACGCCACCACCGCCCACGCCACCCCCGTCAAGTCCAACGGCGCCCAATACGGTGCCGCTGGCGTGGGTGCTGCTGGCGTTGCTGCCGCTGCTGCTGGTTTTGGTGCTGCTGCTGCCTCCAGAAAGCAAGAATCTGCTCCTGCTTTCCAAGGTATTGACACCAGCGGCCACCTCTCCGCTCCTTCTGCTCCTCCTTCTGCTCCTGCCCCCCCAGTCCCACAATCAAGAGGTTTTGCTCAACATTCTGAACAATTGGACGAAAGAAACAGGGAGTCACAGTACGAGAAACTGGAAAGCAGATACCAGGAATCCGAAGCAGAAAATGCCAGATGCAAGTCTCCAGGAACCAGAGAGCCCTCCAACGCCGTGCAACCAGTCAATGGTATTTCTATCCAATTGGCTGCCATCTTGGTGGTCATTGCCTTTCTTCTTGGTTGGTTGATCTTCTAAATGTGTGGCCCTGCTCACGTTTCGTTTCCACTCCCAGAGCTGTACCATTAGACGCAACAAATTCAGCCACGAATCTGATGTGCTTTAGTATAATGTTAGGAATATGTTGTTACCGTTGTGTAGTTCCTTAAAGATATGTCATATATGTATAGCCAAACCGGGGTAATGCCCCACGTACTGCACACAAACAATGGAGTTGGGCACCGTCACCCACCATCCGCGTACTGCACAGAACCTTCGCTCCATTTAAACCTCTTGTGTTGATAATCTAATCTAAGGTAACCTGTATTGGCTGGCCCAGTTTCGTCGTAATTGCTCTCGCTTGAACGTCTCCTTCCAGTAACCAGCCACCACTTTCGCAATGGGTACAGCTACCATCAAATCGGGCTCCATCAACTTGCTCAACACCATCATCGGGGCAGGGATTCTTGCCATGCCCTATGGCCTCAAGAGTAACGGGCTTGTCTTTGGATGCGTATTGATCGTGTGGTCGTCACTCACGTCTGCTTTCGGACTCTACCTACAGAATAAGGTGGCCAAATATACTCAGCAGCTGGGGGCAATCTCCTACTTCAGTTTGGCCCAAATCACTTACCCTCACTTGTCGGTATTGTTCGACTCGGCCATTAGTATCAAATGCTTTGGAGTTGGTGTCAGTTATTTGGTGGTCATAGGGGACTTGATGCCCAAGATCATGGAAAGCTTGCATGTGGCGGAAGCCTCGATCCTTATGCATCGGAATTTCTGGATTTCCTTGTTTATGGCGGTGCTTGTTGCACCATTATCCTATTTGAAAAAATTGGACTCGTTGAAGTACACTTCGGTAATTGCGCTTTTCTCAGTGGTATACTTGATTTGCTTGGTCGTTGGACATTATATCCACGGCGACATTGTCACCGAAAGATCCCTTACTTGGGTGGGTCCCGTCTCGTTAAAGTCCACTCTCAGTTCTTTTCCAATTTTCGTATTTGCCTATACGTGCCACCAAAATATGTTTGCCATTATCAACGAGTTGAAACCACTGGACAAACATGGCTCCACCACCAGACAGTCCAATTGGATTATTCGGAATGCCATCAGCACCGCCGCTACCTCGTATTTGGTGGTCGGGATCATTGGATACTTGAGTTTCGGTGACAAGGTCAACGGTAACATCATCACTATGTATCCCAAGGACTCCATCCTGTCTTTGATTGGACGTCTTTGTATTGTCATTATGGTGAGTTTATCGTTCCCATTACAATGCCACCCATGCCGTGGTTCCATTAACCATGTCATTTACTTCCTTACTGAAGGCATCACCTCTTCGAAAACAAGATCGTCACGTCATACGCAAGGATACACCTCGTTACTGTCTGATATTGAATCTTTGAATTCACTCACCAGCGAGTCCATCCAAGACGAATCCTTCATCTCAACTACTCCCATGGAAGGTGCTCAAGATACCGATGGCCATTCTCCCATCATAGTCCCCCTTACCACAAAAAGGTTCTACATAATCACCACTTGCATCGTCGTATTTTCTTACTTGGTGGCCATCACCGTGACTTCGTTGGAGCATGTGTTGGCATTTGTTGGTTCAACCGGATCAACTTCCATCTCATTTATTCTTCCAGGGCTCTTCGGCTACTTGTTGATCAAGCCTCTCGATGGAGCCACGCAATTGAACAATTTGGAGCTTGCTTGTAAATACGGTGGCTTGCTCTTATCTATCTGGGGTGTGATTGTCATGATTGTCTGTTTGGGAGCTACTATTTTCTTGGGAGCTACGCATTGAATCTTGTACTATAAATACAATTTTAATTTACACTATTATACATCTGAATAATTATTGCAATTCGAAGAACTGAGTTTCAGTTTAGATTGTCTCATCTCTGAACACCATTTCGCCAATTTTGTTTGCACTAGTAAGTTTAATCATTCCCAATTCTTGCGAGATGCCATCCTTAATAGATCTTTCAGTGATTTTATGCTTGTTTCTTATGACCTTGCAATGTATTTTCACACTTTGCGGATATTGGTCAATTTTCTCTAGAGGAATTTCGAAAGTCATACTTAATTTGTACCTGTGACTCGTGTTGAAATAGTCCATTTGGAATTTCACACTATCTTTTGAATCGATAAAATCCACAGGATACTTCAAGCTTAATTTGTAGATGTCAAAATCAATATTGGAAAAGGCCGACCAGCACCTCGTAAACCGTTTAAATTCTTGAACTACTGACAATTGCGTTGAAAAGAACAACTGGGCACCGTATTTGTCCAATAACCACTTATTGAATATATTGATATCTTTTAATTCGTTTAATTCCATGCTTAGTAGAGACCCAGATCCGATATTTATCTTGAACTTGGCGACAGTTCCAAAACTTAATTCGATACCATTTGGGCTAGTATTTTCATAGCGAAGATCAGAGAGCCGCTGTAAAAGCTTGAATTTTAAATTCAAAAGTTTGACTTCTTCAAGTTCGTACTTTCTGTTGTTACTGATGACGTTTTCTTGTTCGCGAATCTCTTTATTAAGTTTGTCTTTCAATTCATTGTTATGATTGATTTCGGCGTTCAAGTCCTCTAACTTCTTATTCTTTGCAATGACATCTTCTCGGACCATCATTAGTTCCTTAGCCAACGTCAGCAATTTCTCTTTCAATTCTGTAAGGGTCAGTTCATCTAGAATATTCAACTCATCTTTGAAAATTACAAGCCTCTTCAATTTTTCCTTTAATTGAGTCAACTCGGCTTTTGCTTGTTCATATACTCCGTCAATACGTGCTATTTCTTTGGTGAAATATGCCTTATCTTCAACCAAATTGTCATATTTGGCTTTCAACTCTTGGATCAAATTAACTGTTAGCTGCTTTCTCCAATCATACCAAGTTATTTTCGATTGGTGACGGGAGAAGTCTTTGATTAGTTGTAGCTTTATATTCAATGCAATTCGTTCTTGGGAATCATGGTTATAGTATTCTCTAAACAATGCCGGATTGTTTAATTCAATCATTGCATTATACTCAGCAAATACTTTCTTTCCTTCCTGAATATTTTTGCTCAATTCTTCACAACTAAATTGATACAATGCAAACAACTCCAATTTAGAATATGCCTTCATATAATCTATGAGTTGAGCTTCACCTTCGTCAATCGAACTCGTGGTCATACTTACCCGTTTAGTTAAATAAACATCGATATCCAAATCATCATAAAACTTAACCCCAATATCCCTCATAAATTCATTCAAAGAGACTGGGACGTAGTTATCATCTTCGGAATCATCATCTTCGGAATGGTCAGCTGCAGTATCTATATCAGTCAATGGCACTTTCGTTGTTGATGTGAGTACCTGTTGCTGAATGCTTTCGTTCGAAACATTTGCTTCATCATTTGTTTCAGATTTGTCTTCGTCCTGCTGAGTCAATTTCATTGGTTGTGACCCTAAGTATTCACTCGATTGGCTATCAGTTTGGTGGTCGGGTTGGAGTTCTTCCGCACCTTGATTATTGCTAATGATTGTCGTAGGAACTTGAGTTAGGTCCATGGTTGGCTCTGTAAGATCTGGCTCCTCGGGTTTAGATATAATCCCTGCCACTTGGGTGAATTCCATTGTTTGTTCTTCATCTTGTCTATATTTTTCTGCTTCAGCATTCGCTTTAAAATCGGCAACGATGCTCAATAACTGTAACTTGGAATCCAACTCCTGATTGGTCGAGCTGTTGGAAATATTGGCAGACTTTCCAGGACTTTCCTGTGTCTCTAAGTTATTTTGGTCTTGTTGGTCTTGTTTTTCTTCTAATTGTTGGTCACTTGACGACTCATTTAAATTTATGTTGGACCCATTTTCGAGTGTCGCCTCCGACTCCTGTTGAGCCCAAAATTCATTGATACCCAAAGAAATATTCTGTTGCACTTTCAAAGCTACATTGGTGATATCCATAGTGACCTCTTCCAATTCGACATTTGGCAATTGCAAGTTAGGAAACGATACCTTATGCGTTCCTGTTAATTCCATGTCAATTTCTTCCTGCGATTCACCACCGGACCCATCCGGTTGTTGATATGCACTTGGTAGATCATGATTGTACTCTTGAATGGATTCAATATGGGTCATGTTTATCTGTCCAGTCAATTCCATAGGTTCTTCTTCCTCTTCAAGGTCTTTGGGTTGATCTGTACCTTCCTGAGGCATATTCGACGGATTTATTGTGCTATTGGAGAAGTATGGTGGCCCACCTTTGATTTGACCTGTAAACTCCATCGTCTGTTCTTCATCATCGCCCTGATTCTCATCCTGAACCGACACAAACGTCCCGTTCATCACCGCTGCTTCTCCAGCCAGCTGTGCTTTAGCCTTCTGTGCTATATCTTCTGATGATCCCGCCAGGTCGGGCCCATCGTTGTACATCCTTAGCGAATCGACCACAAGATCGGCTTCGTTTTCAAGTTTAGTGAAACTCTCATCAGCCTCACTATCGGAGCTATCATGCAATAATTCGAGTCCACCATCATCTGAGGGCCCTTGGCCATCTTCGCTTCCTGTGCTTTCTTGACTGCTGGGAAGTTCTCCAATTGTTTTTCTTCTCTTGTTATCGGGATATGGGACAAAGTCAAACTTATGGAGTGTGACCTCGGGAGCAAAAGATACCCGCCGCTTGCTCATGGGAAGGGGCATCGTGTTATCCTTGAGGATACTCTTGGCCGGCCGATATCTCTCTGCCATCGACTGCGGGTCCTCGTTTTCCTTGTTGTTCATGGTAAGTAGGTTGTGACGCGTTGATTTGTTTGGTAAACATTGCGACTCAGACGTGTACCGGATCACCGAGATGAAGATCTCTAAAGAATGAACAACCGATACTGAACCGAGACTGTTTAGCATTAACCGCCGGTTGTAACCAGCATTCGCTCACCTACCTTATCCTATGATCTGCTGTAGATTACGTTACCATTTCGTTGCTTGTTATTTGTAGTACGTTAACGGTGCTAGTCCAGAACCAGAGAACCGACGATGGGGGTCAAGTATCGCTACCCGATTCTTAGAGCCCATCACTTATTTGCTGGTTTACAGCATCTATTAGGATAAACCTATATCTCTATAATATGTGACTTACGTCACCAACTCAATACTCTCCCTCTCCTCACGGAGACTCAAAAGAGCTTCATCCTCTATGTCAAACTCACTGGGGTCGTAGGTGGCAGCTTGGTTGACGGATTCGAACTTCAGCTCAATCAAATTGGCGAGGATGAACCGGTCCACGAATCCTGCTATCACATGTGACTGTTTGGCAGCGCTGTCTTCTATAATAAGGTAATTGAGATTGAGCTTTTCAAATGCCTGCAAAATTAGAACCACCGGGGTTAACTCGTTAGCCATGGTGAATTGATGCTCCACGTTAAGATTGACTTCTACCTTATGGGATAGCGACTGTTCGTAATGCAATTGCTGTGAGAGTACCTCTTTAGGCACACCATCGATCTGAAAGCTCACAACCGCCTCCGGGTCGTCCACACTAGAGATCTTGGTGTAAAGTTCTTCCTTTTTAACATATCCCAATGATACTGGATGACTATTGCTTAAAATCACAGGATATCCTTCGTGGGAATCGTCATCGGCAAAGGTTCGCACAATATCCACAGTGTAAGGAGTCTCTGGAATAAGACAAAGACACTTTGTCTCTGCCAACGGAACCATGATTGCCTTGGTCTGAATGTTGGGGAGAAGATTCTTTATTTTGGATGTCAATCCAGTGAAATTCACCAACCCATCTCCTTTGCCCTCGTTGAGTTTACCCATTTGGTGAGTCTTGTTGAAATAGTTCTTGAGCCAAGCATCATATATATTTTCATTTGTTAACCAATCATTGACAAATTTCAGCATCATTACTGCTATCATAATCGGAAGCACGTATGTAATCGCTCCAGTCAATTCGAAAAGAATCACGACCACCGACATTGTAAGCTTGGTGATTCCTGCCATATAGGCCCCAGCACCTATAACAGCATAAGACGAAGGTGACACAATACACGATTTTTCGGTACAGGTTGCCAAAGAGCTCCATGGGAATAGTCTCTGAATTTCTTGGGAGATAACTCCCATGAGCCGGCCTGAAGTGGCACCTAGAACCAACGACGGCATTAATATTCCTCCTGGTAATTCCATTGCATAAGCATAGGCCGACAAGAAAAGTCCCAGCACCACAATGTATAATAATTTCATAGATGTGAACAATGTAGACGACAGACACATGAAATTCTTCGAGTTTGTATCAAAGTCTTCCTTGGGACAATCAGTGAACAAGATTTTCAAATACCCAGTAAGCGGGAGTCTAGCCATTTCAACAGGGTAACTCAAAGCACTGGTGATACCAGTTAACAAGAGAATCTCCAAATAAGGACCATAATGTTGAGGGAGCCTCACAACCAGGCACAACTTCTTTTGAACGGTACTCCGAGTCAGTCTTCGTGATATAAAGTTATTGATTTTGGTGAAGACAGCTCCGTAAAACCCACCCATAATCCCGAGAAGAATAAACGGAACAATTTCCACAAATAGCCAACTAACATTGCCAAAATTGACTTGGAATAAATCCTTTTCATTGAAGGTGTATCCTTCGGTAAACGCCTTTGAGCCACTGACTACTACCACCGCCACAATTGAGGTGATAAACGAGTTCCACATAATCTTGGTGGGCATAAAGAAACTAGGCAAACCTTCAAGAACAAATAAAACACCACCAATGGGTGCATTGAATGCTACAGCAATACCAGTGGCCGTGGCTGCGCTCAATAATTCTCTTCTGACTGCTTCATTCTTATACTTTGGATCCACTATGAGGGTGTACAAGATATTGACGGAACAACATGATACATGAACCAACGGGCCCTCTTTTCCCAACCACAACCCAGAACTGATAACCAATACCAACCCCACAGTCTTGTAGAGTAAGCTTCGTATTCCTAAATACTCGGAAATGTTATAGTTGAGCCCGGAAATGATCAATTTGATTTCGGGTATACCACTATGACTGATAGAAGGCGCTCGTTTGATGGTGATATAAGTTACCAATGCTATTGCTATCAATGCAAACATCAAGTATATGGGGAAATTGACAAAGGTATTGGCCACAAACCCGGATGAATTGAACAAAATCTGAGACCAATCGTACCAGTCTTCCACCGGACAAGTCAGGTATGGATCAAGCATGGACCATGAGTCCTGTTCCGTGAAACAGAGACCCTTCTTAAAGTCGTTGAGCCATACTGATGCTAGATCAATGAATGTGGTGGCATATCCGAACAATATAGACAGCAAAATTAGGGTGAGCCATTTGCGGGTTTGGAAATTTGATGTCGAAGGAAGTACTGCCGACTCCTGCTGCCAATCAATATAGGTATTATCTTCGTAATGGTGACTTTGGCCATAGTTAGTAGAGGCCACCGGTTTCTCTGGCGGCGCGGTGTATCTTAGAGTGGGAAGCTCATCATTGGTGAAAGAAACATCCAGCATCACAGCAGCAGCCACAACAAGACCAATAGAGAACTTCTAGAGTAGCGAGAGAGTTCAGGGGCAGGAATTGGAAGTCTTCAAGTTGTTAGCTTGTCACTAGGAATGGAGTCTAATCTGCACTATTGAATGGCCAACCTCCAAAGCAATTTTTGCACATTACGAGTTTGCATATTAGCCCTCGATGATTTTTCTCAAATATACTAGTTAGTAAAACAAACATTGCATCAATGTCGTTCCTTGGATCGAGCTCGACCACGACATCCAGCGCCAGCACTGGCCAGGAATTGCTCAATGATATTACCGTCAACAATCCTCCCGAAGATACGGTGACGGAATTGTCGTTTTCGCCCCAACTGGACTTTCTTTCCGTGGCGTCTTGGGATAAGAAGGTCAGAATCTATGAAGTAGACCCCAATTCGGGCAATAATCAAGGTCGGGCATTATACGAACATACTGGTCCCGTTTTCAGCGCTAGCTGGACATTTGATGGTACCAAAGTGGTGAGTGGAGGCGCCGATAAACAGGTGAAGTTGTTTGACTTGCAATCCCAACAGGCACAACAAATCGGAGCCCACGATGCTCCAGTAAGATGTGTAAAGTATGTGGAATGTGGACCTACCAATACTCCGGCAGTGGTATCAGCCTCATGGGACAAAACGTTAAGATATTGGGACATGAGATCGCCCCAGCCGATTGTGACGATCAATTTACCAGAAAGAGCCTATTGCATGGATACCAGCCAAAAACTCCTTGTTGTTGGATGTGCAGAAAGACATATCAGTATCATTGATTTAAACAACCCTCAACAAATCTTCAAAACCACCACTTCACCATTAAAGTACCAAACCAGATCCATATCGTGTTATCCCCAAGGAAACGGGTATGCCGTAGGGTCCATCGAAGGAAGATGTGCTATTCAATACATCGACGATGCCGAACAAAGCAAGCTCGGATTCTCATTCAAGTGTCACCGGAAACAGCCCAATGCGTCCACGTCTTCCACGTCCGCGATCCGTTCATCTACCAGTAGTAACGAATCGTATGCATATGCCGTCAATTGCATTGGATTCCATCCGATCTTTGGAACATTCAGCACCGCAGGTTCGGACGGTACTTTCTGTTATTGGGATAAGGATGCCAAACAGAGATTGAAGTCATTCCCCAATTTAGACCAACCTGTCACTTCCTCAGCATTTAATAGAAACGGTACCATATTTGCCTACTCTGTTGGATATGACTGGTCCCAAGGATACATGGGCAACCGTCCCGAAATTGCAACTACCATCAAATTGCATGCGGTGAAGGAAGACGAGATCAAACAAAAGAAGAAGCGTTAGGAACGCTTTGAAAAGTTAATGCCCCTAGTGGCAGTGTATAGTAGATGGCCAATCGATAGCTAGTATTAATACTTCAAAATGTTTGTAATGTGGTCAACCAACCAAACTACGGTGGTAGCTTGGGCTTGGGGCTTGTCATAAATGATGTCGCAAATACGCGACAATGCTCGGTGAATCGCGACACACCGCTCGCACCTATATCATCTCGCTGGTTGGCTCAAACCGTCCATTTTTCAAACACAAGGGTACGAGATTAGATAACGCCAAAAAGGCCCCATGTCAAGTCCCACCAACCATGAAGCGGTGCTTGCGCTGCCGCAGTATCATCAACGGACCCTCGTGAGATCTGCCTTTGCTTACCAGTTAGAGTTGGTAGAAATGGCCCTCATCGAGATCCACAACCAACCACAGTCGATGTATATTAATCAGAGTCGAGGCAAGAAGAAGACCAGCTATGCCAAGCCCAGTGGTGTCAGAAGTGGTTATGCTGGCGGCTTTAGAGTCGGGGCCGGGGCAAGTGACATGGCTCTCGGAACCACAGGAAACACTGCCATTCCCGGTCCCAGAACCATGGGAACAGGCCCGGGGCCGGTTAACAGCATGGGCAACCCTAGCCCCATGGTGTTTGCAGTCACTGATCAAGGCCACGAGCCGGTGATGAGCGGCCTCAACAGTTCGTCTTCCACGCTAGGCAGCAGTGACAGCCCCACCAGTGCTGGATCGGGGATGATGGGCCAATCGGGACCCTTGGCAGGATCGGGTGCCACGGCCACTGCACCACTCTCGCTCTTTGATCCCTTCAAGCCGTTCGAGTCTGGAAGTAAGTCGGCGGCTTCCGAGGCTTCCATGTTCAATTCTTCTAAGCTTTTTGGCGAGTCGCCGGCGGTACCCACCTCGATTTGGGGCACCACCTCGAGTTCGAGCCAGAAATTCACTGACGCAGCTGTGTGGGGTTAACAACACATCGATACATTTATTTTTCGCTTCTACGACACCAGGTCGAGGGTTTCCGGGGTTTTCTACGGGTTTTGTTTTGAGTTTGATTTGTTTGGGGTCACTGGTGATAGTGACGACTAAAATGGTGACATTATTGTGACAGTACGAATGGCGGTGCGCCAGGACATAGGTACCCAGGGTACGTGTAATGTATGAGTGGACACACAACACCATGTAGGGGAGGGAGAGATGTAGCAACTGTCGTGTCAATTGTAGCACCATCAGCACCGTTGCTAAATCGGGCCATCACCAGTCCTGGGGGCTCGTGGGGAGTCGGTGGGGGGTCCACCGCGGCCGCGCAAGCTCTCGCTAGTGGTTCTCGCTAGGCGTGCGGCGCATGCTATCAGAATGCGTCGCCGTGTCGGGGGTATGGGGCGTGGCTCGGGGGGAAGGTCCCTACGCTGGACCCTGGCGCTACGCTCCATGGACAGCCAAGCATCGCTAGGCCCTAGGCCCTAGGGTGGTGGCCCACCTTACACGGCCCCATATTGCTCGAACCGTGGCCCCTCCTGACACCAATAAATTGGGTCATTCCCGGGGCCAGAACCCGAGGACGTGCGCTCACCGAAACCAACCTCCGTCACAACAGGTGGGGACACGACCGGCGGGCCTGTGGACTGGACCGGCCGCACCTGTCCGCACGTGACACAGTCTCCCCCCTTGGCTTGACGGGGAGGGCCCCAGCACCACGGCCCCATGGCCCCATCGTGGTGGCCGCCGTCGTAGCCGCCCGTACCAAGATAATCTCGGTCCAAGCCGTGCTCCCCCGGCCCAGCGGCTCCCGGGTTGTCCCGCGTTCCGCCGCATTGTGGTTGCACCACTTCCGCCCATATTCTGTGGCCGGTTACGTAAGCACGCCTCCTGCACACAGCGATTTTTCACGCCGAGACAACAGTGGCCGCACAATGTCTCCATCTCCCTACCGGCTCAAGCTTATCAGCCATTGGCACCAACTCCAAACTTTGGCCAAGACTCTGCCGCAAATAGTCCGTCAACTTCTAGGGGAATCCACCAAGCACTTCGCCCCCCTCCCCCTCTTAATCCTTGTCAGCTTCGCCGCATCTGTTGTAAGCGTCTGGCGGTACCCTCCAGCTTCGTCCACACTCTCCCAACCATCAACTTGTTGTTGAAGGGAATCTTCGACTGCTGTGACTACTATCCATCCTCCTAAGAGACTCTCCGTTAGCTGGGACCTCGCGCAGTGTACTGTGGTACTAATTTGACCCCGTCATCCAACCTCTTTCACTGGCTACTACTCCTGATCAAACCCCAATAGCCCCCAGCCCTAACCACCACCCACATACTCCTGGGCTTCGACAATGAGCCATCAAAACACACCCCACATGTACAACAAGAGGACTCCGAGCTCGTTGAACGATGCTGGCACCCCGTCCATGATCAAAGGGCCGGGCGTCGGCGGCAATGGCAACGGGTCCCTTCCCCCTGGGTGAGCCACCTCCAACAATCGTCCCATCATGGACTCCAATCAGAGCGTCTCGGACTCGCAAGCATCAAGTGCAAAGCAGTTGCTAAATGCCTATATCTATGATTTCCTTGTCAAAAGCAGATTGGCACAAACAGCGAAGTCCTTTGCCAACGAGGCCGACGTGCCGGCGGTGCCAGCTTCCAAGTCACATCATTCATCCAACAAAAACTCTCCACCACTCAGCAACACCGGGAGCCACCCCAATAGCTCCAACAACTCCCCGCAGAATCCTCATCGTCAGTACATCAAGGAGAACAATATACCCCTCTGTAACGTAGCCATGGATGCGCCGCAAGGGTTTCTCTTTGAGTGGTGGCAGGTGTTTTGGGACGTCTTCCAGGCGAAGAATGGTGCCAGTAATATGAACAAAGGGGCTAGCCCTAATGTGGCCTTCCAGTACTACCAGCTCCAAATGTTGAAACAGAAGCAACAGCAAGAAATGCAAGGCTTAAATCTTCAGGCAGCCATGATGGGCGCCAGTGGTATGCCCAACGGTGGACCCGGTGTTGTGGCTGGTGCGGGTGGCCAGTTCCATCCTCAGCATCAAAACGCTCACCCACAGCTTCTTCAACAGTTACAAATGCAACTCCAGGTGCCTCAAGGCCAAATCCTTCAACAGCAAGGCCAACAGGGACAACCACACCCTGGACAAATGCAAGGAGGACAAGGCGCACAGGGCCAGCAAGGTCAGATGCCTCAAGTCCCCCAGCAAGGTCAGCAGCCACAACCCCAAAATATGCTTCCACAAGGGCAGCAAGGGTTAGATCCACAGCAGCAACAGCGTTTGATGATGCAGATGATGATGAAACAACAAGCTGCATCTCAACATAACATTCCAATGAACGGAAACCCCATGGACCCTCAACAACAACAGTTGTTAGCCAACATGGGCCCTAACAATGGTCTTAATCTCCAACAACAATTATTCTTATCACAACAGCATTCTTCACAGAATAGAATCCAACAGCATGCTCAGACCCAGATGAATAATTTGCGCCAACAAGCAGCAGTAGCAGCCCAGCAGCAACAATCGGTGCAGAACTCCCTGGGACAACGCGATGGGTCCAATAATAATTCTCCGGCTAATGGCCAAAGATTATCCCAGATGACCGCCCAAGGACAATCTGCACAGGCCCCACAGATGAACGGTATGCAACAGTTCCCTCCACAACAGGCTATGATGAACGTTCCAGGTGGCTCACAAGCTCCTGCTTCTTTTGCTCAAGGACAGCCACCACCAAATCATATGGTAAGAATGGGCGGTAAGTCAGGCATGCCCAATCAGGGAAGCCCGGTGATGGTAAATGGCACTAATGGTGCCAACAACAACCTCATGAACAAAGCCAATAACCCCAATAATGCTGCGAACAATTCTAATGGAGCTAATAGGAACATGAATGCTCTTCAAGACTACCAAATGCAATTAATGTTGTTAGAAAAGCAAAACAAGAAAAGACTTGATATCGCCAGAAATAACGGAACGGTTGACCAAGCTCAAGCATTGGGAATGGTAGCTGGTCAGCAACAACAGGGGCTCGCAGGCGGTGCATTGGCACATGCTGGCCAACAACTATCTCAAAAACCATCCCCAGTTAGTGCTACAAATTCTCCAATCATGAATAATAAACCATCACCTTCCGGCCCCGGAGCTAAGAAGAGAAAGGAACCAGCGAAGAGAGGAAGAAAGCCCAGTTCCGCTGGTGCTAATGTTCAGTCTACTCCAGTTACAAATCCAGCAAATACGCCTAGCTTACTCAAGAAGGAATACAATGCTCCGCTTACTCCAGCTTCAGAAAACCAGAATGATCTAAAGAGAAAAAGAAAGAGCAATGCAGGTGGAGAATCTCCTAAAAAGCAAGCAACAACGAAGGCTGGCGCACCGAAGAAAGAAAAGCCCATTAAAGAAGATACAGAAGGTGAATCTTCCGATTCGAAAAAGAAGGATGAGGGTAGCATGCCACCGCCATCGGTTGGATCTAGCTTTCAGGATCCTATTGGCGCTCCCGATCAAATTTTCCCAGTGGAAATACTTAGCGGAAATGGCTCGGGAGACAGCAACTTCTTCGGAGGATCAGGACAAACCAACCAAGGAAGTTTGGATGACATCGACTTCGACTTCAATCAGTTCTTGGATGGTAATGGAGACAGCGGATTGAATGATGGAATTGGAGGCTTCAATTGGGCCAACGTGGATGCCATTGAGAATGGTGACTAATTTTTAATCCGGCGCAATCCCTGACATGTTTTGATAAAGCTTTTAATCTTTATCATTTTATTTCTAGTTCTTATTACTTCTTTATGTATTATATGCTTTTGAATCGAGGGGGAACAAAGAGTTCCGTGAAATGAGTATCCTAATTCACACTTAATAAAAAAGTGAGCGACTTTTCAACAATATAAATATGTACAAATATGTAATCGTTGTAACTAAAGGCCACGATTTTTCCTGGCTAGTTTACGTTTGGCTTTCTCTTCGTCTACTACCACACCTTCAAACCAAATATTCGACCACCAAACAGAAGCTAATACCAACACCAAAATCACCACAAGAACACCACTACTCAATGAAGTGGAAGGGAAAACGTTCCAACAGCATTCATGGGCCAACCATACCAATGTCAGTGGAACAAATCCCCAATTGGTGAAATATAATAATGCTGGTAATTGCCAACAGTACCACGATAAAAACTGGTAGTGCAATGATCTGGCAAACAAGATACCAATGAGATTAGACGTTGCTAATACAAGAAAGACCAATCTGGGTCCATTGGTGGAATCAATAAATAGGTTTTGTTTGGTGATGGTGGACTTGAAACTGAAAGCATCAATAACTAGTACAGGTAACTCTTTGCCCACGATTTTAGGATGTAACCATCTCGTTAACACATAGCCAACCAACATAAATAAGTGTCCAGCAAGAAGAATGGTAGCAAATTCCCTGCTCAAAAAGAATTCTTCGGAAACAAACCTCCAGTTAACGGTCCATTTGTATAAAAATTGTCTCGAGAAGTCAAAAGCCTGAGAAAGATAATTCCATCTAATAACACTAGCACCCTCATCATTGAACAATGGTAACAAGAATTGCCATCCCATGACCACCTGTATGAAAGGAATAATCACCAATACCACCAAGAACTTGAGAATATTCTCTCCAGTTAAAAAGTAAGCCACCACCAAAAATCCTGGTAGGTACAATAACGCGTTCATCTTAATGGATATAGCAATACTGTAAAGATCAGCAGCTACGGTCACCAACAAAAATGCCACCAAGCTGCTGGTGGAATACCAATAGGACGCCTGCTGAAGAAGAACAGTGACACCCACCATCGCCGAGGTGGTAAAACAGTCATTGAACAATCTCAACACATAAATGGAGAACAACCGCTTACTGGCCACCAAGAAAAACATTGGCCATGGCAGAAAGCCCGCAATAGCAGAATAACTGACCACCACCAAAAGATTGGTGAAGGTAAGCAAATACCCAAATAGTTTCTGAGCCAAATTGATATTTGCCCCATAGTTGGTGAGGGATGCAATGAACTGGTAGATTTGCACATATCCTCCAGGATATACAATGGGCCCAGTATCACCTTCCACGAGTTTATAGTCGATTATACCCTCATCGATAAGACTGATTTGTTGCATATAAGTGACGAAATCGATTTCTGTATAAGGGACCCGAGCAATAATGATCTTGGCCAAGATAAGTGTCAACGTGAAGACAACTGGTCCTACTACCCGGCGGTAGAATGGGTCATAAATAACGGCGTTGACGCCATATTTGATATCACCAAGAACGTTTTGGAGAGTGAATGGGGGCAATTCTTTGGCAGATTTTTGTGAAGAAGTTGCAGCTGGCGTGGAGCCTGTGGGATCAGAGTTGCTGGAGGATCCAGATACCACTGGAACAGCCTCGGCCTTGCTCTTGCGCTGCCTGATTTGGGGTTCTGCCATGGGTGTATTGACGAATTTGAATCGGAGAAGACGAGTTTGTGCAGGATATATTTATGGATGCGAAATTTCAACCTTCAGGCACGGCAAATAGTCCAAGCCAGAAAGAGGGTCGGGGGACTGTTCAGTGTGTGAACAATTTACTAGCTATACTTATGCTTGGTTAATTAAACTATACTCTATGGGAATTCTATGATGAAAGTATCACCAAATAGACTAAACTGATGCAAAAGTCCGCGATGATTTCTTCTTGAAGATCCTCTGGACGTCTCTCTTTCTTCTCTTGCACTCTCTGGAGAACTCTCCTCTCATTTTCCAGAACCATTGCTCATAGGCAGACTCATCACCTTGCTCGACTGCCAAGTCTTCACTTTCTCCAGGCAATTTAATCTGCTCACCTACACCACCTACCTTGTTCAATTGAGACTGGGTCTGGAGGAACGGCGAATCGAAATGAGGCCAGAAAAGCCCAAACTTCCGGGTCCGCTTGATAATGGTTTCTTCCTGTTGCTTTTCTTTGATCTGTTTCAATAGCTCCTGTTGCTCTTCTACATTGATGAGTTGTGCTTTTTCATCCACATCGTCGTCTTCATCGGAGAGGGCCAATTTGAAGGAATCCTGTACTTGAGGGTTGAAAAGCGACCGCAAAGTTTCGGTATTGTTGATTGGAGCTCCGAAGGTAGGAATAAATTCATCCTCTGAGTCTTGAGGTTGTTGCTTAGGCTCAGAGGACACATCATGCTGTTCTTCTTCCTCATCATTTTCACCGAAGGTTTCTGTTTGTGGTTTCAAGGCACTGAAATCAACTTCGTTACCCTCGTCATCTTCATCATAGTAAACTTCCTCATTTGGTGCTGGTCCTTCGGGGCGGTTCTGCTTCAAGATTTCATTGGCTTTTGTGTAGTCATAAGTTTCCAAGTCTTCGTCATCGCTAACAAGCCCCCGTGCCCCGGCTTCGGCTTCATAATCGAATCTTATCACCTTTCTTCTGCCCTTGCTATCGTAGATAATATCTTCCTTGTCAATACCGTTATCTTCAAGCTCCACTGGCTTTTCGAAGTCGTGCTTATCAAGGATTGTGGCCAAGATCGACTTGTTCTTCATTTCTTCTTCAATGAATTCTTGTTGTTCTTCATTATCGTCATGAATGCCTTCTGCTCCATAGCTTGCAGCACCGTTAGATCCCAAACCACATTTACCATCGTCGGGACCACCAAGTACTGGATCGTTCACAACAACTCTAGTTCTGGTTCTTTCGATGAGATGGTCATCACCACTTTTCCAAGCCCCATCGACGTATCTCCAGGTTAATTCCATTGGGGTCTTATTTTCCATACCCCATAATTTCGTCTTGTAATTCTTGAACGTCTTTAATTCCCCGTTGATCAATATTCTGAGGGTCTGATGTTTCTTGTCAAGTTCAGATCTCGAAGTTTTCCTCATCCTGCCCTTGATGACATCTCCTCCTCCAGATAAATTGGAATAGGAATGAACATGTGTCTTGTTGAAAGGCTTGGTAACTGTTCCGTAAGAAGATTTGCCCAATAGCGATTTCGATGGGGGCTTGTTCTTAGTATTGGCTGAAATATCTTTATACATATGACTGGACTTCATAAACCCATTAGGGTTATTGCCAAGACGGCCTGGGGCCAAAGCTCCGGTTATGGCATTCGTAGGATATAATGTGGTTGCTTCTTTAATCCGGATATCTCTAGCATGGCGTACTTGGTCTTGTTTAATCCTTTCGGAACGAAGCGCATCAGGTCTCTTGTGATCCTTTTCCCATACTGCTTGGAAGTCTTGCTTTGCACGAGCGATGCTAAGTTTCATACCCATGAAAAGTAGCCCGTTGAAGGCAGAAGATAATTTTTCAAACCCTCCTTCAGCTAGTTCAATGGTCACAAATCCATAGTAATGATCCTGAAGAGGCTTGCAACGAAGATCCAATGGTTTTTTTATGGTTCCAAACTTAGCTAACCGCTTTGTAAGGTTTTCGTGAGACTCATAGAGCTTGGGCGAGATGTTACCTATATGTATACGAGTATCCATCGCACACTGGTATATCTGTAGTGAAAAATATCAGAAAAAAGGATTGAAAATGGAGGAAAATGGTTAGAAGTGAGCCAAAAATGTAACTGGTTGTAGCTTGAAGGTTAATGAAAGCAATATAGGCCGGTTTGGGGACACAACGTCGTGTCTGGGGTGTTACTGGCTACTGGAATAACTAAAAAGTACTGGCGATGAGATCGCAGGCCTGGCGCTGTATGCACACCATAGCATTCCGAAATCAACTCCATATCAACATGAGCTCCATCGATAGTCTGATCAAACACGTGTGGGACCAGGTGGTGCTGACCCATACCAATGCCGAAAATGGAACTTTCACGGCCATACAAATTGACCACGAGTCCTCGCAATCAACTGTCCCATCCATCGACCTTGCCCCCAGTATACCGAAGCTCTACCAACTAATAGAACAGAGTAGTAAGAAGGACGAGTTGGTCCAAGAGGTCAAGGAGTTGTTCCTGCGGGGCTACTGGAACGGATTCTACACTGGGTTTGAAAAGGCTCTCGAATTGGAGAAGGCCAATAGCCGTCAAGAGCCTGCTAATACAAAACTGAGAGACAACTAAGTGGAGAATACTATTAATGGAAGCAATTAGCAAATCCAAGATGCTGGGCATAGGAAGGATTTGAAAAATTCAATAGATACAATGATTCAAATCAGCCGTTGACAATTTGTAGGATGGAGTTGGCCCTCCATTTGAATCGCTAATTGGCCCGAGGCCCTACGCAGGTCAAGTATTCATTTACTGTAGGATATACTGTAGTAGAGTTATGTAACACACAACCGGCCCAGCTCAAGTGGCTACCCACAAGTCTCTCAAACCCATCAAGGAAGTGATGGTACCAGCCAAACCGACATCACCTTCAGTGAAGTGCAAGAAGTCCAAGGAGTTCAAGGCAATGAAGGAGTCCAAGAGGTCCCAGACCAACTTTCTCTTGGCGGTGTAAATCTTCTTAGCCACGGCATCCTTCTGCTCGGGCTTCTCCTCCTCAGAGGCGTACAGACTCAACGTACGGATGGTGTGCACGGAGTTGATGATACCTGCCACCAATCCGAGCAACCAGAATCTCGAGGCCCATGTGGAGATGGTAGGGAACTTCTTTTTGTCGAGGACTCCCAATAACTTGAGGAAAATGACCCCATCTAAAGTCAAATATCCGGCGTAACCCAAGTTTCTCACCACAGTGGTGGCTCTTAACACCGGATCCAATAATTTATTGTCAAAAGTCTGGGAAGCAGCTTGGAGGTGGCTCAATGGTTTCAAGAACCTCATTCCCTTTCTGAGGAACGTCACTTGTGACTTCAACTCCTTGAACAAGGCGATGGTTTCGGCAGAGTATCCTTTACGGAGAGCATAATAGCCCAAAAATCTGGACAAGTACGCCACCAACCGGAAGGCCTTTTCCCTCTTGGGAGACGAGTCCAAGAACTTGATGACCTTGGCGTATGTAGGATGGTAGATCAAAGCGTCGGCAACCATTTTAGCTAAAGAATAGAGGTATGTGGTCAATCAAATGTTTAAGTAGGTGGGAGCGCCTACCGAGGTTCGGGTGATCGGGGTAGGACTGCACGTGAAACAACACTATCTGGGGTATAGCGCTAACGCGCGTGCGCCCACCGGCGGACGTTTCCGGGGCCAATGGAAAGTTAGGCGAAGGTCAACGGTGGCCAGAAATCAGCCGCTCTATAGTTGCTATGGTTGGCGTGGTAGGTGACACTTAGGCATATAAGTGGAGATCTGTCAAAAATGTAGTGCCGGAAAATTGTTACGCGCAATCGGCCCGGTAGCTGTTGATTATCAGACTGTGTCTATAAATTAATGGCAGGGCGGCATTATCGCCGAGTTAACTGTCCTTAATATGGCAGTGGATCTCCGAGCCAACGGTAGCGTTGCCTCTTAACGCCGGGCGGTTCTATTAACCTTTAAAACTTCCCATTATCCATGGACCTAACTGGTGCACTGCGATTTCGCAGCAATTGGTACAGTGGAACAAGTCATTTGGTCCTGCCAGACCACTACAGGGACCTACTGAAGTCGTAATGATGACATAGATTAGCTACTTATGGCATTGTATCTGGGCGAGTCAAAACTGCGCTGTGTAGGCTTGTCTGTTACCTCTGTGGTCGGTCTATTGGTGGTAGAGACTGTTTCGTCCTCGTTAATGGTGAACTCACTGGTACTGGAGCTGCTGTGATCAGAGGTATCTTCGTCAAGCCGTCTATTGACCACGCCAAAACTCTTCTTCCTTTCGCCGGGAGCTATATCCTCCACTGGCAAATTTGGCGTGGCGTCACCTTTCCCGAAAGGATCATTGAATTCTTGGTAATGTTTCTTGATTCTAGGGTTTCGTAATCCCAGGAGATTCCCGTGGAATTCGAAGAGCCCGCCAGTGAGGTCACCCCCGTCAACAATATCCAAATAGTTCTGAGGCGACACTAGCGGGTGGCTCGGTCTTCGCGTACCGTATTCAAACATCAACGAATTGACCGATGTATTGCGGTGGGCTATGTCGTCAATTCCATGCGACCCCGATGGTCTCTTCGGCACCGAAGTAAGCGAAGAGTTCGATAGTGCCAACAATGGGATCGTCTGATCTACCGGTAAATCAGACGTCAAAGAATTGAAGGACCCTAGTGATGATCGCCGAGACTCCAGGTGTCCATCGGTAACATGTAACTCAGGGGGCACGATGGGGGAGCCTGGTGTATCCACGATATCCTGGCTGTTGTTTCTGGAGCGCAAGGCTTCGACAGCCGACTCCTCATTTTCCGTAGCAGTAGTATCCGATAAAGCCTCCTCAAGCGAGTTAGGAGGCTTATTGGAATTTGCTGGAGAATGATCGGCCGGACGGCCACCGCCTAATTGTCTATTGAGCATTTCCTTGATGGGAGTTTCCTTATTGGGTCCCTCCTCAAGAGGAGGAGTTGGTGGAATGACATTTAAACTTGCTGGTGCTGTAGCTTCTGCTTCTGCTTGAGCAGCAGCACTAATTCTCAAAGGAGACACCGACATCGAATCCTCTTCTTCGTAGGCCGGCGGTGGTGCAAGTCCAAATGCGGTGGATGGATCTAAGTCTGCGTTGAATGGAGGAGGGTTGACCGAAGGTTTCCGGAGAACATGAATGGGCCTTTGGATGGGAGAATTGAGTGGACTATTGAACGATCCCGGATGGGGGGTGGCTTGAGGTGAGTGAAGCGGCGTGAGTTCCTTCTCCGGCTTGTATAAATTAGCTCCCAAATGCATATTCCCGTCTCTTTCAATGGGATCATCATTATTAGCCGAAGAATTGATATGATAAAATGCTGGCTCCATGATTGCATCCAAAGAATTAGTGACTTCGGGTTGTGTCGATCGCAAAACAGCGCCTGGGCTGCTCCCGTCCACAGCAAGCACATCAGGAGAAATTGGTGGAGTTGAGTATGAATACAGGGGAAGCGTCTTTGTCGGCGCTGAGCCATCGTCGTACGCTGGTAATAATGTATTGCCATGGGCTGCCAAATGAGAAAGTACATGGATAGGAGAGTCAATCAGAATTTCATAATGCTTGCGCTTTTCTGGGTTTTCCGGGTCCTTCTTGGATATCCTCAAACAAATCTTTATCCAATGATGCGACTGGATTGTTTCGAACGACGTATCTGGATGAATGTGGTGGTTAAACTTGTCGCTCAATGATCTCGGCACAAAAAGCTGGAATTCCAATTCCTTTGGGAGCACTTCGTCGTCTTGATCGGGAGTATCTGAGCTATCATTTCCACCACCAGAACTAAGTAATGACTTACCCTTTTTGGCCTTGTGCTCCAAAAGAAGATACTTCTTTACCGGTTCCATACGATGGACCTTTTTGTTCTGGCAATAGTATTCGAGATTTTCTGTCATGTATACTCTGATTCTGTGAAGGGCAACCTTTCCCCACAACGGCACAAACCGGAATGCCAAGGGAAGGTATGAATCCAACACGACCGATTTACCACCAACAACAATGTCGTAGCGGAGCTGGTCCTCCCAGTCTCTGGTGATGACTATGGGCTCATTTTCTTCCAAGTTGAATTCTGACGGGGTTCTCACCACTTCGATGGGCAAACGGGCGTTCAAGTTGGATTTGAAAGTGCCGGACCTCACCACACTGGCTTCAAAATGGTATTGGACGGAGCCAAACGCCACTGTACAAGATTCTGGCGATGATGAAGGAAGCGGATGCTCGAAATTGTAAATATAATCACCCGGGGCAAACTGGCCGGTCTTGGAGTCGGTTTCGGTGCTGCTAATGGAGGTGGTCAACTCATTGAAAATGGAAGAGGATTCCGGTGCCGGGGATGTGGCCCGCCGCACAAACCCTGGAGACAAGTTACGAGCAAAGAAGTTGGACTGAGGTTCGGCGGAAGGCGACGACGAGCGGGAAAACGCTTCGGCGAGGTTCAAGTGTGAGACTTCGTGGTCGAGTGATGACGCTGAGGTTGGGATGGTGCCATCGGGCTCACGGTACACATCAGCTCCATTGTTAGGGCCAGTCATCTGGCCCTGCTGGTAGAATGGCCAGGTGTGAGACACGATATCGTTCATTTCAGAGAAAAGATTCCGCTTGGGCGGAATACCCTCTGGCCATTCCGTTCGCTGTAGCCCTTTGAAACTGAGGGAGATGGACTTGATTTTGGAGGGTTTCAACACCCGAATGAAGAGTGCTCCTCTAATCAACGTGGGTGGGCGTTCAGCGAACTCTGCAGTGTTGAATCCCTGGACGTAAAGCGTCTTTTCTGCTGGAATGATGTATACCTGGATCGAAGACGTCAGGGTCAAGGGTTTATCCGGAAGCACAGGAATGTAAGTTGCGACCCCGGGCCCGTCTCCAGAAGTGGTGCCTCCTGCTAACGTGAGCTGCAGAGCCGGGAAGAGGGGACTGTTGGGTGCAGCAGACATGATGGAGGATGGTGGAGGGGTGTCGTACGGCTCGTTGGAAGGGTTCAGATGTGGTGATGGATGGAAATTTCTGTGCCTGTGACTGAAGTGGTTTGGAGGGCCGCGGAGTGCAGATAAGCCCAGAGGTGGCATACAGGTTGCATCAGACAGGGAAAGGTACCATGGGACTTGGCTCTTATATCAGGAACACGGGTGGGCGTCTAACCGGAGATGGCTTGTGTGGTATCACCAATTGGATCACGGGACACCTACACCTACTGCATCTAGATGTTCTATTGATGGTTCAGCCGTTTGAGTGTTCTTGATCTCACCGATAAGCCCAGGCTGTTCACGTTACATTCGCACCCGATAAGGCACGTTCCGGATCTGGTACCGCCGGTTTCCGGGGACAGTATCCGGTCACGAGGGATGTGCTCACCTAACTGTAGAGACCAACTATGGCTGGGGCAACAATTACTGGGGTAATGGCAGGTGACTGAGACCATGTGCTCCAACTCTACCAACTTCATTTCTGAAGATCTTGTCTCAGATACAGCGCCAATTTCTTGCTCAGGGGCGCCTGCGTTCAGAGGGTCTCCCCGAATTTGGCTCCGGATCCCCCGAAAGTCCAGTACTGCACACAGCCTGCTCATCACTAGACCGACTCTGGCAATGGAACCATTCCAACATCGGCATTACTCGTCAAGTATTGGCGACCAATAAAGCGCCGACCGCCCGAATCACCAGTATCACTATGTTGCGGCGATCTACAATAACAGGAATCCGTTTTTACCGAACCAAAGGGGCCAAAAACAAGAAAACCCTTAATACCCAAAGCACCATCAAACTGAAAAAACTGATCCAAACCTCCGAAATAGCCCCCGAGGAACTCCCAACGCCCTCAAACCTCCAGAGCAGTCCTTCGCTGTTCACTTCCATTCTCACAACCTATGGCTGGGTCGCAATACCGAAGAGATCCTATTCATTCAAATGGACGAAACAGCAAATCTACGACATTGTCCGGGCCGAGTATGGCGACCAGACGCCAAGTTCGACAGAATTGAATCAACTAATCTGCAAATGGGCCCTGCAGTTGAACGTCGATAATGTGCCCAAAACAGACAAACCAACCTCGAAGGAATTGGCCCAAGTCAAAGAGGAGGCATTGTACAGATCACAGCTCAAATTCGATATTTACGACGTGGAAGGAAATAGAAATGGCATGATAAATACAAGGAAGTTTTTAGAAAAGACCACCTCTGGCGAAAAGACCGTGGTGAAGGGAACAGTCAATTTCACCCATGCTTGGAATTATTTTTACCTGGTTACATACCCTCAGTACAGCCATCTTCCCCATGGGCAAGGGTCCAAACAAGTGCTGGCTATCTGGAATGACTTGAAAATGGACGAGAAGGAAGTTTATCGCCAAAAATACTCAGATCTCTTGAAAGATGGCAAAGACGTTTATAAGGGCAAGGTTATCACCATCGAGGAGAAAATCAAGATCAACAAAACGTTCAATAAATACAAAGAAACTCAGCGGGCCAAGGCTGTGGCAAGACAAAAGAAGATCGACGAAATGATGAAGGAAGAGGAAAATGCATAAATAAACATCCATGAACTTGTATATACTTTTAAAATGGATAACTGGCATATTATAAGTTCCAGAGATAAATTAGTCTAACATCGTAGTTGATACGTCGTACTAAATACTACAAGACCAATATTTCGAAATCATTTATTAAACTTTTAAATGCTCCAGGTACGTCATTTCACATCTATAATTGATTCGACAAGCAGCCCTTACTCGTTTCTTGCAGAATTGGGCACCGGTCGAGCCTTTCGTAACCCCTTAGGGCTGCTACTTCTTGACTTCCTTTAGTTCACCGTTCTCATTCTGTTCGAGTTCTCCGAGCCATTCGTATAACACCCCCAAGTCTCTGTTGGCGATGTCCTCTCTCTCAATTGCTCTATCATACCAGTGCTTACCCACATCGCCCATAAACAAGAACCTATTGTTGACCTTGGCACTTTGCGTTGCCAACACCAAGTCCTTTCTGGTCAATTTGGTGATGAATCCTCCAACAAAGTCAACGTCCGCTGGCATGTTGTTTTCTGGAGGATATGCTCCTTTGATTGGACAGTTGTCCACCGAGGCCCAGGACTTACCGGTCGAAACAGAAACCAACTGGGCATACTTTTTCAAGTCCAAACCAAACGATTTAGCCAATTGGAACGAGTCGGCCACCGCTAAGTTGGTGATTGCCAACAAATAGTTGTTGGACAATTTCGCAGCCAATCCGGTACCGTGGTTGTCGCCACAAGGGAAGATATTTGCACCCATCTTCGTCAAAAGTTGCAACAATGAAGGAGAGATCGATTCGTGGGTCGGTCTAGACAACATGAATGAAAGGGTACCCTTACGGGCACCGGCCACACCTCCAGAAACAGGAGTGTCGATGAAATCAAACGAAGGGATCTCCTTCTTGACATAATTGTGAATCTCGATGGAAGTAGGAATGTCGATGGTAGAGGAGTCAAGGATCGTGGTTGGGGTCCCCGTATGGTCGGTGTTCTTGTAGTTTTGTACAAGCTCTTCGACTACCGCCTTGACGTGTTTTCCTTCTGGAACCATAGTGACAATGTAGTCCAATTGGGCATCAACATCATGGACAAACGAAGCAATGGAGGACAAGGGTTTGAGTTGAGCCGAATTCTGGGGCGTGGTCTCATTGCATGTCTTGATAAAGGTGTTGGACATTTCGGGGACGGTGTCGTACACGTACAACTTGTCGTTGGGCTCGAGCTTGTTGTAGATATGGCGTGCCATATGCTGGCCCATTTGGCCCAATCCGATGAAGCCGTAGTTGGCCCGAAGTCCAACCGAGTTGGAAAAGTGACGGGTCGAGTTTCTAAGGGGTACACGAAGTGACGTCTTTAACATTGTGACTGGTGAGCAGTCAAAGGTCCCAGCAGCATTGGTGTTTTTATACTGGAGACCCTGTCATAGTTAGTGGCCGCGGCCCCGTTTTGTGGGGTAGAAAGTTATTCCACGGAGAGTGAGGAAGCCGGGGAAAGGGAGCGGGATCGGCCACCCTTTCTCTATACTGGGGGGTGGCGGTTAATACGAACCAGGAACCTGGTTCCGCTGGCGATTTACATTTAGAACCTGACTGGTGGGCCGCTTACAGCACATGTTTTGGTCTCTTCACTAGCGAAAACAGGGGTAGTGAAATTTAACTATTGTTGCGGTGGAGACGGCGACTGCTGGAGTTTGCCCGGTAGCATATTTTCCAGTTTCTTCAATTGAATGAGCCGGCTATTTCTGGCTGGAAATGTTTTGGTCCACTGTCCGTCAGTTGTTCCGGATCTTTCCTCTTTGGCTCGTTCTCACATGGAAATCTTTCGCAACAATATAGCCATTGGAACTACGGTCTTGTGCCCACAGATCCGCAGAGAGTACACAGGCATCCGGAAATATCCGTTCTTTAGCTTCTAGGGGCATCAATTGTGTCTTTAATTGACGTTTTCCATCAATATTTAGCAGCCATCTCCATCAGCGAAATACGATCCGATGCCCGATGGTCACACGAGCACAGGTTCAATAGCACCAGTGTTCCCTTGATAGGCACCCTTGATAGGCACACCGCTCGCCAACCGATGGTCGCTTGTCGTTCACCAAGACCACGATTAGGGGTCTCATACACACCATATTCTATAAGCTGTGTTTGGAGAAGGAGAGATTGTCACGATTCGGCTGCAGAGACATATAGAGTCCATTTCGTCTGCGACGTGATCTAGCTGTCTGGTATACTATCTAGTACCCTGGTGCTATCTATGGCTTAGTGTCGCCGTGCTTGGACCCTCTTGTTTTCCTTCGTACCTACAAAGGGCCACACATCGTTTCTATGAGCGATCTCGCTAAAGCATGCCGTTATCGCGAGCCTCAGTAGTGTCGCATCAGTAATATCGGCAATATTGGCGAAATTGCCGACCCCGCAAAATCGGAGTATAAATTGTGCCAATGCCTACGATGAATGTCTAAATCTATTTCGAAACACATTAGCGTCACCTACCCATCTACTCCTTATCGATTGCGTCGTCACTGGCCATTGTCCCATTCAATTCATCAAATTTCACTGCAGCTGAGCTCATCGCTTCACTGAGAATCAACTCATAAACTCACCCCAATTGGCGCCGAATTTTCATACCCTTGCCTGCTATGTCCGCAATCTCTTCTCAAACTCCCCAGAAAACCACATATAACCTTGCCCGGCCCAAGGCCGCATACTACCCGGAACCAGGGTCGCCTCTCTACGCCGATAAGGATCTCTACAACGGCATCGCAGCTGCAAAAAAGACCCTTGTGCTGAAGCACCGGTGTGTGCCCCGGTCTGCCATCGCCGTCACTATTCCCGCCGGGTCGGTATTTCGGATCACCACTCCTGAAGGGCCCCAGGTATGTGATTTAAACATTTGGAACCAGCACAATCCTCGCGAACGGTTCTGGGCCGCCAGAACAAGACAACTCCACTCGGCCCACGTCTCTACCCACGACAGATTATGGTCCAACTTGCCATACCTCCGTCCATTGGTCACCATCACCGGCGACTCTCTCGGAGGCCGCCATGACGAATGGGGTGGCAGGGTCCATGACACTCTTGGTACCCGGTGCGACCCTTACGTCGACAAGTTGCTCAGTGGGGAGGACAACGACTTCCACTGCCATTCCAATCTTACCCGGGCAGTATTGCCGTACGGCCTAACCGAATTCGATGTCCATGACGTACTCAACGTGTTCCAGGTCACCGGCTTGAACGAGTACGACCAGTATTTCATGGAAGCTTGTCCTGCCCAGCCAGGCGACTACTTTGAGTTATTCGCGGAGCAAGACCTACTTGTAGCCATTAGTGCCTGTCCCGGAGGAGATTTATCACAATGGGGCTGGGGTGAGGACAAGGACAATTTGGAGAACCTGAAGATGGTGGACTGCTGCCGGCCATTGGAAATCGAAGTGTATAAATTGGATGACGAAAAATTGGTGTTGAACGGATGGACACCTCCGGAACCAGTCAATTATAGAGGAAGACACGGCTTGAAGGACCCGGAGAACGACTCCAAAAACACCCACACCTCCAAATAATTTACGGGGCAATTATATACGTAATTTAGTCTATTAAACAGTGTTATCTATGCTCTCGCCTACCCAGTCGCTTATCATGTCGTTGGTGATAAACCCGGCCACATTACTCCCCTGATATTGCAACGGCTCCTTCTCTATGATCAACTTCAAGTATTTGAATGCCTCAGTGATTTTTTGCTCCGATAGTATTTGGGGGTTGATGAAGGTCAAGTCAAAGCTTTCTAATACCGCATGTTTCCCCACATGGAATGTCACACTTAATCCCAACTTTTCATTTGTGATTATATGGCTGAACTTCTGAGTGGCCCCGTATCTCCAAGACCATTGTTTGAGCTCTTCAGCGAGGGTGGTGATTTCTTGGGGCAATTCAGTGGTGTCGTCGATATCGATTATGGGGGTTGACTTGGGGGTGTTGGCCACCACAAAATCCGTCAAGCCAAACAACTCGTTCTGATCGTAGCCACCATCCTTTTGTTCTGTCTCAGGAACAATTGGGTCCTTCTTACCATAGGCATTTATAAATTCTTCACTAACAATCTCAACAAATTTTTCTTGTGGAAGACCCAAATTGGTCACCTTCGACTTGACCGAAGCAATACTGCTCTGGGTATGCACCGTGCCTATCACACTCTCATCCCTGGATAAAAGCTTACCTAAAATATCAAGTCTCAGATTGAGAAGCATTGTTCCATGGTGGTACGATTTTCCCTTGGAAAGCTTGTAGGCGGAACCACTGACCTTGTAGTTGATTTTGTCTTCCTTGGCTTCGGTGGTGATATCTCCCCGGTCGTTCACTCGCAATTTATGGAGCGATTCGGGGCACTTGTTCACGGCATCGGTCACCAATTGGGCAAACCGAAACCTATCGAATTTTCCTTTGGTGGTCATAAATGAGTAATTCACATTACCCATATCGTGGACTACTGTTCCCCCACCGGACCTTCTTCTGACAAGAGGTATATGCAAAGAATTCAAGAGGGGAATGTTCACTTCCTTCCAGGGGTTCTGATTTTTCCCAATCACGACACACGGTGAATTAGTGTAGAACATGAGCCTATTGTAGTTGGTAGTCTCTTCGGTCGGTATGGGCATATTGTTGTATACATAGTCTTCAACGGCTAGATTGAGGTATGGGTTGGAAAGCTTGGATACGAAAATAGCCGCCTGTTTCAATTTGGTCGCCTCTATAAATGAAATGGGCATCTCTTGTGGCTTTGGGGTATATCCTTCCTTCGACACCGTCTCTCCCATGATGTCAAGTCGTTTTGCAGCGACTTCGGGCGAATCTTTATAATGATAAAAGTCCGAAAGTCCAAAATCGTCTGCATCCGGCGACGACAAGTCCTCCTCGAACGGTACATGCACATTGCTCAAGGCCCTTAGCCCATTAAAAGAGTCTCTGAGCAGCCGTACACGGCATAGGCTAGTTAGACTGAACATTGGTGTCTTGATACCGTGAATTTTCGAGATATATGTCGGATCACGTGATGAATATCTGTGTTGTATAATTGTCATACTAACTACAGAGTCAAGCTTGGATTATGCTGTTGCTTGACTAAGAGTTTCCGTTAGGAAGCTTTAAACTCGTTTCGCCAATTTACAAGAAACCTTTTTCTTGAAAAGTTCTATTCTTCAGGGCCATAATGGCTTGACCCAGTGACCGGAATTAGACTATGCGCGTGTTTGTCCGGATATCATCGCATGGTATCTCAAATCATTCACCTGCAACACTTCAAGACCACCCGTACAACACCAGCTCGTCATGAACCGGGACTACGCCATAGAGAAACACCTTCTCTCACGATCGTATGACTCAAGCTCACACATAGAGGAACTTCTCGAAAACCGGTACTCCATTACCGGAAGCCAGAAACCGTTCTTGATGTTTTCGAAACCCGATGCCCCGGCCCCCACAAGGATCACCGTCCATAAATCGGACGTGTTGACAAAAGAGAGAAAGCACAATACCCGTGTGGAGCTCCGCAACTACTTCAAGCAGACCTTGGCCAATCAGAAGCGGCTCGTCAAGAAGATCCAGGCACACAATAGAACCCACAACGACAAGCCGTTTCCCGTGAAAAAGATGCTAGAACATTATAAGATCCCAGAGTTTGAGGATTTTGTACCGTTAAACTCGTTGTGGCAAAGCTACGCCCAAGATCTACTTTTTCCTAACAGGAACGTCACTACTTCCCCGACATTACTATCACGATTATCAAGTGCCGACTTCAATGGATGTCTTATTTCTGTGCTAAAATCTAGAAATGCGAATTTGGTGGGGCTTCGGGGCATTGTTGTGTGTGATACTCAGCATTCGTTCATAGTGTGTGTGCCCCGAAATGAGGACTCCAAGGAATGGAACGAAACCAAAACAGCATTCAGCCCTCTGGAAATGGTGGGGGGTCTTCGCATCATTCTCAAAAAAGGCTCGTTATTCGGCCTTGACGTCATCATCCCAGGCACCGAGGACGAGTGTATGGGGTTCACGGTTATAGGTTCACGGTTTGAATTTAGGGCCGCCGACAGAAGCGGCAAAAAGTTCAAGAACCATAACGTTGATGATTTGTGATCTCCTCACATGTATCACCATGCTACCAGCATGATTTATTTAATGACTTTTGTATGGTCTCCGCATGATAATGGTATCACACTCCGCATATTTGGTCTAGTGACTATTGATAATAGCCTGGGCTTCATTTCATTAATCTAGTTTAATTTATTCTTCAAGTCATTGAGCTGTAGTATCAACAATTCATCTTTGTGAATGTCTAATAGTTTGAGCAAGCTTTGTATTTCCTGCTTCACTGCCTCCTTATTTTGGTTTTGTCCGTCTAGCAAGCCAGCAAGCTCCTTGTCCAATGTAATTCTGTCAATTTCCGGACCAAATTGCAGTGCATCCACCTGTTCTGCTATTCCAGCAATGCTGGCATTGGAATCAGCGTCCAGAATCTCCTGCTTCAATTCCAGAACCACGTCATTAAACTTGCCACTAAATTGAATGGAGTCGTCCTTAATAAATTTGTCTAGTTCCGCAAGCACGGTGTCCACATAGTCTTCACTAGGAGGCTCCTCCTTTTGTTCATGATATATCCCAAGGCCCTGGAACTGTTTGCTGGGAGGTTGTGGCCGGGACAAATTACCAAGAGTCTGGCTCAACTTGATGAGCTCATAGTAGTTGTCGTAGATAATGGACTTCTTAGTCAGATCATGTGAGTTGAGATTGTTGGTAATGGAGTTTCTCACCTTCAAGATCTCCGCTATGCTGGATGTTTTGATGAACGTTTCCAACTGTTCGTGGTCGTTCAAATCGTAGTGTTTGGAGGCCACATTCTCCTCTGTCTCTGGAATATTCCTTGTCGTTCCATCGGTTTCCAACGAACTGATCTCCTCCTGCTGCTTTTGGATGTTGTAGAATTCCTGGAGCGCCTTTCTTCTCGCCAGCACCTTTCGGGTGCCGAAACTGGGGCTTCCGACACTTGTGGGGGTCAGCAACGCCAATGCGGGAGAGCTGGTCCGCGAATTGGACAGCCGCTTGTATGATAGCACCGGTGTGTCTGGCATTGGCGGTTGTGTATTGGGTTCACAGGAACGCTAGTTAAACAAATGTTTATCACGTGACGTATACTGATTTGGTTGATGATCCTATAAACGGTGCTAATAGTCTATATACAAGAGCACTGGCAGGGACGAGGACTCATGACAATACCACAGCCGGCTCGAGGTAAAATAGCTTACTCGTTTATCCACGACTCCAAGTACACCATGTCTGACTCGTCGGTCTCTTCTGGAAGGACGGAAAAATGGTCAAAAATGGAGAACGGCTGATTGCCTATAGACGTCTTCAACGAGTCACTAATCATATGCTTGTTTTCTTCATCACGGTATGCTCGTCCGTAGCCCGCTTCCAATACACTTTGCCAAGTAGCCTTGTACGTATCATTTGTGTGGTTGACAAGTTCTAGCTTGTCGTCGTAAACAAGCACGTCACACAACGATCTGATGTCGCTGATGGCCAAGTCGATATTGGTGATTTTGTTGGAGGTGATAAAATTCATGATGGAGTCCAAGTTGACAAACCCCGTAAAATTAATTGGGTACAGTGACTGTAGAATGTTTGTATCTGATCTGGGCGGCTGGAACGCTACAGGGAATGTGATGGACGCGGCATATCTCCATATGACGGTCAATAAGGAATCGATGAATTCGGTGTCTAGTTCGGAATCAGTGAACCACGGCCCACCGGTGACTTCAATCGACGGTTGTAAATTGTAGAGCATGTAAATCTTTCTTGTAGGGTGCTTCACTGACTTGATCGACTTGATGTACCGCTGCCCTTCCAACGACTTCAAGCACCGGACCACCACATGCTGGTGCAAATTAGTTTTGGCTTTGATGGTCTTGGTCCAGATCCCTTCTCTGCCAGACGCTTCGATGTACGAATAGATCATGGCCTCGTCGTCGGTCATCTGGGTGATCTTAGATGCTTCGGCCATGGACACAGCTTGGAACTTCAACTCTTCGCCCTGTTTGACCAACTTGATAAGCTTTTTGTTAAGAAGCTCTTGGACATACTTGACCAAATCGGCAAGTTTCATCCCCGTGGCGGTGACGAGTTGGTCCTGACCAAAGAGGGTGGCTGCTGGCGACTCCAACATCTTGTTGTAAAGCGCCTTGCCGCTGTCTGATAGTTCAGCCATGGTGGTGAAAGGTATGACTGGTTTGGTGGTGGAAGTGACAAGGGTCTGTGGTTATTTTTGCTCTGAAAAAAGACCCGTAAATGGTGCTAAGTTGACTAGAGGGGTCTGTTCAGGTGGCTGTGGCTGATTGGAGTGGCAGTCCAGGGTTTTTCCGCAGGCTTTGACTGGTGTATATGTTGCCAGATTTGGTGATGAATGCGATGGATTTTTTTGGTGGCTGATGCGATGCACTATCATCACCATGAATCCGAGCTTGTTAGGAGACCTCGACGAATTGGACCAGTCACGCATCAAGTCCGTGGGGTTCAAGAAGAAGAGTGTCAAGGGAACTAAACGCCGGGTGTTTGACTGGACCGCTAAGGATCAGGACGACAACGAGGGCTCCCCAGTATTCCCCAGTACCGATGACAATAACAACAACAACGTTGACCATACTGATGCCTCAACAAGTTCTATGACTTCTTTGGGCAGTGGTGTAATACAATCAGGTACTGGTAGTAGTGGCTTTATCTCAGACACTACCGTTGGCCCCGGTCGACCAGTTTCATCTACTGCTTCAGGCGAGTTCCCCAATACCTCTGGATCGTTCAACAAGACGAAAATATTGACCCGAATGGAGCGAATGCAAGAAATTGGAGATTCATCGCATTCCCAGGACCTTAGCAAAGAGGTTTCCGATGAGAACGACCCAGAAAACAACCCCATTATAGAGAACCTACACGAGTTTGACCCCCAGGCCATCTCCCACATTGCTCATCTCGGAGCCGTACGAAACGATGCAAGTATCGGATCAGAGCAGAAGAAGTACGTACCCAAACTCGAAGCTGAGGAAGAAGAACCAATATTTCGAGTCACACAGAAAGAATTACATGAAGAATATGACGATAAATTTAATTATGACGACGGTGCCACAGACACCAAGCGAGAAATCCAACTCGATGATGATGAATACGACAACGAGGTATTGGCGGACGACAAAGACACAGGTCAAGTCAAGTTGGATGGGGCCAAACAATTTCATATTGACCAAAACATGTACGATTTGGAGCTTGGTTCTGCCAGCGAAGAAGAACAAGAACCACAGCACCAGAATGGGATGGGTCCTGGGACCGCCACCGCCAAAAATCTCCAACTTCAGACCGTCGTTCCGTTCAAGGAACAACTTGCTTCAATCAAAGAGTTAATTACACTGTTACAATCGGCAAAATTGGAGTACGAAAGCAACATCACAGTTCAGCAGGCTGAGCTTGAAATAGCCAAAGAGAAAAAACGGAGTTTGCTTGAAGAGTTGGCCCAGTAACCTCTGGCAACTGTTTGTCTTACTTGTTCCCGAAGGAAACCAGAAAAGGTAACAAACCGTTGCAGCTGCACTGTTAGTGACCCAAGCGATCTCGGCATCGTGCGACCAGGTCGGATTTGCAAACCCGCTCGGTTTCCGATTAAATTACACACCGAATAAGCCAGAAGCCCCTGTTGAGTAGAAACTAAAGTAATTTGGTTCTGTGTTCACCTCTACCCACTTTCTGGCCCGTGTTTCAGCTTTTCGAATCGAGTTCTGGCGATCGTGATCAGGGACTCATACCATCTGGTACTATGTTTACGCGTGGGTACTTGTGGTACTGAAAGATTTCTCACCGCGCTTAACCTCGAATTGCCCAATCGGTGCTGAGTCATATCCGGCCCTGAAGTTAATTTTCACCCATTCTTATAAATTGCTGGGCTTTTTCCTCCTGTTATGTCTTTACTTTATCGTTATTCAAACATGTCCATCAAGACACTCACTTCGACCAGACTTCTTTCTTCGACCTCAATGAAGGCCTCTCCACGTCATTTGGTTAGTACTATTCAGCTAACTAATGATGAGGTTACTGCTTTGGTTAACAAGGCTGCACACTTCAAACTGCTCGTGAAATCGGGGGAGTCTTCAGTGGCTAACCACAATAAGCTCTTGGGGAAATTGGTTGCTATGCTTTTCACCAAGAGATCGACCAGAACCAGAGTGAGTACCGAAGGCGCTGCTGCATTTTTCGGGGCCCAACCAATGTTTTTGGGTAAGGACGATATCCAATTGGGAGTTAATGAATCGATCTTGGACACCACTAAGGTGTTAAGTTCTATGACCTCGTGCATTTTCGCCAGAGTGAATAAGCACCAGGACATTTTGGATTTGTGTGAACATTCGAGTGTTCCTATCATCAACTCTTTATGTGACAGATTTCACCCGTTACAAGCGATTGCCGATTTGTTAACCATTAAGGAATCGTTCGGTCCTAATGAAAAGTTAAAGTTATGTTGGATCGGTGATTCTAATAACGTGATTAACGACTTGGCGATTGCATCTCTTAGAACAGGAATCTCTGTGGCTATTTCCATACCTGAAGGTATTGAAATCGACAGCGAAGTTCACATCAAGGCACAGCAGTTGGCTAAGGGATCGAATTTATCCTATGAAGTATTCCACAAGCCCGAACAGGCCTTGAAAGATGCTAACATCATCGTGACTGACACGTGGATTTCCATGGGACAAGAATCCGAAAAGGCTGAGAAACTCAAGCAATTCGAAGGATACCAAATTACCAAGAAGTTGATTGAGGCTGGAGGAGCTAGTCCTAACTGGAAATTTATGCATTGTCTTCCAAGACACCCAGAAGAAGTTGATGATGAAGTTTTCTATAGTGACAAATCGGTGGTGTTTCAAGAAGCCGAAAACAGATTATACGCTGCCATGGCAGTTATTGATGGGTTTGTGAATAACAAGGGTGATTTGTTGAAGTAATAGAATTGTGTACGGATTAAATGAAAATAAAATAAATGGCGATTAATAAGAATAGCACTTTGTAGGACTCGATTCGATTGTTTGCTGATTTGAATCCAAGGAAACAAAAACAAAAAGGAAATGATTTTGCCCAGGATCGAACTGGGGACGTTCTGCGTGTTAAGCAGATGCCATAACCGACTAGACCACAAAACCAATTTCTGTTGAGCCTCATCGAGTGCTACCAACATTGAGATCCGATTGTGTAAGTACACCTTACAGGCGATAAGTGGGACAAGTGGGATGAACTTGACATCATTACTAACGCATCCGAATCAACAAATAAGAGCCAATTGAATTGTAACGAAGACTCTTAGCTGAAAGTGAATGGCGAGAACTTGTATGAACATTTTCTGTTACTACTGTACCCAAAGTACCAGGAACAGAATATGAAGGATTGGTTCATCTCGCTACAACAAGATGAGGTATTGAACGATATTATTGGGGTTTGCAAACTTGGTAATATGACGTTTAGTCGTAATTATTAACAAATGGGTAAAATTAATTCAAATTTCAATATACAAAGACAGCAAAACAAATTGGACCAATTCCACATATCCCCCTTCCATAACAGTTTCCTGGTGCTAAGGTACAAGGTTTCTCCCAGCTAGAGATATCCACATTATATTTCACTCTTAAAGTCTTTCTGTATGTAGTGCGCATCCCTCATCTCATTTACTAATTCGAGGCCTTATCTACTACCACGAATCACACCAAAGGTTAAGAGATCTACAAAGCTGCATATAATCACATTCAAGCATACCAGATGTCGCCTACAAACGGTCTTGCCACTCCTGCAAACTCGAACTCCTCTTCCGAGGAGTATCCGCCATCTTCTGATGCCGCCACCAACCACTCAACACAACAAGAACTCGCTGATGATGAAGTGATGTACAACGGGCGGAAGGTATCGCGGTCTTCGCGACTCAAGCAAATGAGAGAATCACAGAAACTTCTCCGTGAACAACGTAAACGGCGGATCGATGTACTCGAGGAGGAAAATGCCAAACTTAAGAACGAATTAGCCACAATAAGAGAGTTGAAGAAATTCAGTTGTGGCAGCCCGTTCGATACCCTTGCAGGATTTACCATGACAGACTTTTTCCCTGAAGTGCCGCATAGGAATATCCTGTTTGTGAAGTTTGACTGCTCGGCTCAGTTCTCCAATGTAAGCGACGAAAAGCTATCTAAGTTATTGTTGAGTGATGGCAAAACCATCTTGAGCTCCATGGCTGACGACATGTCCGCTTGTATTAGGGAGAGGGATAACATCTTGTTAAAGCGGACTTTATTCCGTTACACGGAGTCAGCCGATGATATTCTTGACTTCACTCAGTATATGCTGCGGTTCAACCAAATAGATGAAATTCCGTCCACCTGGGATGAAGGTCGGAAAAATTTGCCCGATGGTGTCATTTCATTATTTGATTTGGGTCCGTACTTATTGCAATACGCAGACATCTTGAGAATGAGTATGAAAGTGTTTGCGGCTTTTGCATCTGTGTATACGTTTGCCACTTATTGGGGACCTGCTATATTCGTGGTAGATGTTTCTAACTGCATACGTGTGTCGCTTGATCCTCAGTTTGACACGGCCTTTTTGGAGAACATGTTAGATAAACAAGTTGATCAATTGGCAAAAATAGCATCTGATATAAAACTCCTTAGATCAAGTACTGAGGGAAGATTGGAAGACATGTTAAAAGGGTAGGAAACTCAAGAAAAGCGAAAACGACACTAATTTCAATTGGTCACCATGCTACAGGTAAGAGTGATATCTATACAAGAAATGCTATCCATTTACCTTGAGCAAGCAGAGAAGAAGGACCTTTTGTTTGCTTTTTAAACTATCTGCGATCTGGATATTATATTGATATTTTATGAACATGACGAATTATTAAACTTACCGTAGAATTAGTTATGGAACATTATAAAATACAGGTCTAGTTGAAATTTTGCAAATTAGAAGTACTGGCTGCTATCAGGGTATGTTTGGCGGCGGGTTTTGACTGGTATTGTTGATTCTGTCTGTGCGTGAAGTTTCCTTGCGTTTTGTTCGTTTTGAACCAGTCTCCACAATCACCAATTTAATCGCACTATCTCATCGCTAACTGAAAAATTTCATCACCACAATGATTCCCCCACAGAACCCCATTTCCTCGGTGGATGAGGTGGTTCTAAAGCCAGTCAGTCATTATGGTCCTGTTACAAGCTTGAAAGTCTCGGGAAACTACGTTTTGGCGGGATATGGGCCAATCTTAAAGGTGTTTGAAGTTGTTGCTTCCACTACCAAGTTGATCTCATCATTACAACTTTTCAAAAGAAATAAGATCCATCACATTAGTGTGAGTCCCTCGGGTCAGCAAATCGGTATAAGTGGTAGTAGATCGTTCAGAATTTTGAATTTTTCCGACATTTTGAACAGTATTCCTTCCCTGGAAGAAAAGGCCATCAACGAATGGATCACCTGTTGCGAATTCTTGGACGAAAACACTTTGTTGATATTGAATTCCCACAATACGGTGTATAAAATTGATGTGAGCTCCAAAGACTCCAAGTATGCTCTCTTGGATAAAGTCCATTGCAATGAAAAATCCATTTTATACAGTGGTTCAATTAGATTACTTGAAGATGGCAGAGCCATCGTGGCTGCGGGAACAGTGATGCACGGAGTGATTATTTGGGACTACTCCACCAAGCAAATTATCCATAATTTGACTGACCACGAAGGGTCCATTTTCGGGGTCCAGATCGACAACGTTGGTAAATATATAATTTCCTGTTCCGATGATAGATCAGTCAAACTTTACGATTTCAACCAAGGAAAGTTACTTGCCAATGGATGGGGTCATGGATCCAGAATATGGAATCTCCGGTTTTTCAATGACCAATCACAGGGCTTGAGAATCATGAGTACTGGTGAAGATTGTACTATTAGGTTGTGGAGATACGAGGAAGGAAAAGAATTGCTCATCCAAGATGAATTACTCGAAAATGCCCACCTCGGAAAACATATTTGGTCAGGCGACATTGACGATATCCACTTGAAAGCATTTGTCAGTGGAGGTGCTGACGGAAAGGTCAGATTGCATAATTTGATAGGTAGAAAAGACCTGGAGGAATACGACTTACACTCGATTTCGGCAATGATTGGAAAACATTTGCACAGTAAAGAAATCATCAAACAATACTTTGAGTTGTCAAAGTTGAATCTATTGATCATCTTAACCTCCCACGGTACATTAATTAAATTCGACCAGAACACCAAACTATTTTCCTTGATCGAAATCAGTCCGGAAGAATGCTTAAAATTCCATGATTTTTCGGTAATGAGAGGCATGGACCACTTGAATATGATTTTGGTCTCCTCTCGTACTGGGGACATTTTACAGCTTACTTTCTCGTCGGACTCCCAACCACGCAAGGAATGGATTTCCGAAACCGAGTTGGGAAGTACGAAATTGACCAATCTTTTATCGGCGCCTGTGGGGTCTGCGCTTTACACCTTGACTGACTGCCCAAATACGAAAGTTCCTTTCATTTTGAGAAAATTTAATAGTTCGGGTATTGATACGGTGTATTTAACGCAACCTCAACAAACCAGCTTTACTGCAACGGATATGGTGGTGGATCCTATTAATAACTGGTTGATTTTGGGCTCTAGACATGTATCAGTTGCAATCTACGACCTCTCTAATGTGTCCGATAACGGTACCATATTCAAGAAGTTATCTGCTGGTGACACGATTACCTCAGTTTCAATTATAAAAAGTGAAGTCAATCGAGTGACTGTATTATTTACAGTGAGAGATGGGATCTATATGTACGTCAATATCACAAAGGCTGGTGATGAGTTTTCGTACCAAATTATTCACGAAAACAAATTGTCGAGAGGATTTATTGAAGGAGGCTATGTGGAGAACGGAGAATTGATATTGTATGGGTTTAAATCATCATATTTCTATTTATGGAACGAATCGAGACAGATTGAGATCTTTAGTGAGATATGTGGTGGTGCTCACAGACAATGGGAACTTTTCAGAAATGGTCCCGACGCCAAATTTGTTTACATCAACAAATCGACTTTATATATCCGGAATTTCACTTCCCGCTTTGTCTCTGACTTTGGAGTGATTAACCCCGGCACTCATGGCAGAGAAATCAGAGGAGTGGCATTGTCGCCAGAACATACCAATGGGACCAGATTGCTATTGACCGCATCCGAAGATACTACCGTGAGACTTGGGAGAGTTGAAGCAGATGGCCTGATCAACAATTTTTGGAGTCTTAACCACCACGTCTCGGGCCTTCAAAGAATTAAATTCTTGAATCAAAATTTCGCAGCCAGTTCAGCCGCAAATGAAGAGTTTTATATCTGGAAGCTTGACGAGATGGAAAACACTCCTCTTATTGTCCAGTTTGCCAAACTCCAGCCTTCTGCTACTATTCCGGACTTAAGAGTGATGGACTTTGATTCGTTTGAATATGACAACGGATTTATAATATCGACAGTTTATTCTGATTCCACAATCAAAATCTGGTACTTTGATATCAAACATAAGCTGTTCAAGTTGCTTGTTGACGACCGTTACACCACATGCTGTATTTTGAATGTTGACTTCTTGTTCTTGAACGATCGCACGTTGCTTCAAATTGGAGCCACCGATGGGCATCTTACGATATATGATGTTACCAATAAGCTTGCAAGTGAGCAGGTCGATTCGTTGGACGAAATGATTATCAGACAACAATTGCATCAAAATGGTATCAAGGCAATCTTGCCAATCCAGTCAGCCAACTCTTATAAAATTGTAACTGGAGGTGATGATAATGCATTGATTTTGTCGGAATTACGGTACGGCAATGAACAGTTGCAATTGGAAACCAAAAGCTTCATTGAAAAGGCGGCAAGCTCCACTATCACCTCGATTTCCAAAGGCAATAAGGATGATATTTTGGTGACGTCGGTCGACCAAATTGTACGGTTGTGGAGCACCAGTGGTGACAATTTAAAATGCGAGTCGGCACGGTACACCACCATTGCCGATACTGGTTGTAGTGACTCTGCCCTGGTCAATGGAAGTGTGACATTAGTAGTAGGGGGTGCTGGGTTGAGTTGTTGGAGAGTATAACATTCACTTAATAGAGATATAGAATACAATGGATAGTTTACTATATTAATCGATCTTTATTTTCTATTACATCATCTAATCTAATTACAAGCCCCTCAAATGTTCAATAATCTCAAGTTGAAAACAGTGTCTTCGATAACTTGTTCTTCATCAATGATGACCTTGTCAGTAGTTTCAGAGAATTGGGTCAATGGCTTCTTGGTAGCCTTCAAAATGATTTCTTCATGAGTCTTCACCACCTTTTCAAAGTTCATATTGTCCTTAGTCAACTTGTATTGAACAAGAACATCATCAGTGGTGTTCAAGCCAGCCTTCTTACGAAGTCTTTGGATACGATTGATCAATTCTCTAGCCAAACTTTCAGTCTTGAATTCTTCATAGACGTTGACATCCAAAATAATTAAGGTGTCCTTTTCAGCCCTAGCTTCTTGGCCACTGGCAGACTTTTCAGCAGGCAAACCACGTTGAACTTGTAAGTCTTCTGTAACCAAGTCAATGCCATCCACGGTAATCTTTCCGGATTCAGCAAATTTTTGTACTTCAGCAGAAGACACCTTTGGCAAAGCAGCCTTCACTTTCTTGGCATCTCCCTTCAACTTCTTACCCAAAACTGGCCAGTCAGCAACAACAGTGTATTCAACACCGTACTTGGCTTCATCAGACGTAATGACAATGTTTCTGACATTCAATTCGTCAGCAATGTATCCCTTCAAAGATTCAACATCCTTTAAGTAACCTTCATCCGAATGCAAAATGACCAACTCCTTCAAAGGAGTCTTCAAGGAAATGGATTTCTTTTCTCTGATATTTCTTCCCAAATCAATAACCTTTTGCATTCTTGCCACAGCCACTTCGATGTCTGTGTCGAACAACTCTGGTCTCACTTGTGGGTAGGCTAAGAAATGAACCGATCTGACGTCTCTGTCCTTTGGATTCACAGCAAATTCACCTAACTGTTCTTCGGTAAAGTATTCCTTAATCTTTTGGTAGATAGTATCAGCCAAGAATGGAGTGAATGGGGCCATAGCTCTAGACAAGGTGAACAAAGCTTCAACCAAAGTGTTAAGACCCTTAGTGGTGTCAAGGACATCATCACCAGCGTAACCCTTGATACGACGACGGTTAAATCTAATGTACCAGTTGGTCAATTCATCGACGAAAGATAACAACTTTGGAACCACAGTGTACAATCTGTAACACAACATTTCCTCGTGGATGAATTCAATCAAGGATTGAAGAGAAGCCAACAACCATCTATCCATAACATTATCGGACACCAACTTGGAGCTGTACTTAAAGTCTTCACCGTTGGTCTTCTTGAAAAGATCAGCTGCGTCCTTAAAGAACTTGTATGAGTTGTACCATGGCAATAACACACTTGACACGACATCCTTAACACCTTCCTCCTTAAACTTCAAAGTTTCGGCTCTCAAAACTGGCGAGTTGATCAAGTACAATCTCAAAGCATCCGCACCGTACTTCTCCAAAACAATATTTGGATCAGGGTAGTTTTTCAAACGCTTCGACATCTTCTTACCATCAGCAGCCAACACAATACCACTAACAATGACATTTTGGTAAGGAGCAGTCTTGAACAAATGAGTTCCCAACACAGTCAAGGTATAGAACCAACCTCTGGTTTGATCCAAACCTTCAGAGATAAAGTTGGCAGGGAAGGCATTTTCGAATGCAGATTGGTTTTCAAATGGGTAGTGCTTAGAAGCGAAAGGCATGGAACCAGATTCGAACCAACAATCAAACACTTCTTCGATTCTTCTCAATTGGCCCTTACCCTGTTGAGATGGGATGGTAATGTCATCAATGCTTTCACGGTGGATATCGGTTATATCGTCACGACCAGACAATTTCTTCAATTCCTCGATGGAACCAACACAGACAATTTCCTCGTAATCTTCAGAAACCCACAATGGCATAGGAGTACCCCAGTAACGGTTTCTAGAAATGTTCCAGTCTCTGGCATTGGCAATCCAGTTCGAGAATCTCTTGTCCTTAATGTTGGAAGGCACCCAGTTGGTCTTTTCAACGTTGTCCAACATCTCGGGGATGACTTCATTGATACGAACAAACCATGCTGGAACAGTTCTGTACATCAATGGAGTATCGGATCTCCAACAGAATGGGTACGAGTGCTTGGCCTGAGAATTCACTAAAATTCTTCCCTTTTCGGTTAATTTCTTGATGATGACCTTGTCAGCATCCTTGAAGTAAACTCCCTCCAAGTCTGGGATAGCGCCATTCATTCTACCAGCATCATCAACAACCACTGGAGGAGGTCTTACTTCACTAATGAGACCTTGTGCGGTAGCAGCATTGAAATCCTCTTCACCATACGATGGAGCTTGATGGACAATACCAGTACCGGAGTCATCAGTAACATAGTCAGCAGCGATGACCTTGAAGGCATCGGCCTTGAACGCTTCGTAGAAACAGTCAAACAAAGGCACATACTTGATACCCACCAAGTCCTTACCGGGAATCTTCTGCACTACCTTATACTTGGCAGCAGCGGGCTTCTTGTACAAAGTTTTGAGTAAACCTTCCAACAAAATGTAGTGCACTTGTTTCTCTTCGTCGAAGATCTTGACGTATTCAAACTTTGGGTTCACTGCCAAGGCAATGTTGGCAGGTAAAGTCCATGGGGTGGTGGTCCAGGCAACCAAAATGGTCTTTTCGTCGTCCAATAAGGGGAACGCAATGGTGACAGCAGGATCATTGACTTCCTTATAGTTCTGTTGGGCTTCGAAGTTGGACAAAGGGGTGGTACAGGCAGTGGAGTAGGGCATGACTCTGAGTCCTCTGTACACAGAGTTCTTTTTGAACAACTCCTTGAAGCCCCACCACACCGATTCCATAAACTCAGGGTACAAGGTCTTGTAATCATTGTCCATGTCAATCCACCTTCCTAATCTCTTGATGGTGGTACGCCATTCGTCGGCATATCTCATAACAATAGAACGACATTCAGCGTTGTACTTGTCGATACCCATGGCATAGACATCTTCCTTGGAGGTGATGCCCAACTTTTTGTCAATCTCGTGTTCGACAGGCAACCCGTGGGTATCCCAACCAAATCTTCTTTCCACGTAGTGACCATTCATGGAAGCATAACGTGGGATAATATCCTTAATGGTGGAGGCCAAGATATGTCCATAATGGGGGGTACCGGTCGCAAATGGTGGACCGTCAAAGAAGGCAAATGGAGGCATATCTTTGGTCAATTCCAAAGTTCTTTGGAAAGCGTCGAGCTCTTCCCATTCCTGGATGATTTTAGTTTCTTCCTTGGGGAAGCTGAACGGAGCCGAAGCTTCTGATTCAGCCATAGTGTACTAGTGAAGGAAGTAATACTATATGGTACAGGTATTGATAATCGTTGAAAAATTGGAAGAAAATCAGTGCGGAAGTACAACAGGATTCTGCTGACGTAAGCGGCGGTGACTCAAACTCGCATCATTTTCTGGTGATGTGTGATCAACACAGGATAACTAAAGTAATAGTCATCCACGGGTTGGGCGGAAATCTATGACTAATGCGAAGGCGTTGGCAGCTATTGACAGAGCCATGAGGGGCATGATGGGGGTGATCACAGGAGACGCCTCACCTCACGTGGCCGTTGCCCTTTCAGGCGGTGTCGACTCCATGTGCTTGGCCTACCTTCTTGGGCAGTATAAGCAGCGGTGGCAACCGTCGCTAAGGATTCTCGCTATAACAGTGGACCACCAGTATCGGCTGGGGTCGTACCGCGAGGCCCTCGCTGTGGGCGAGGTGGTGCGCCGGTGGGGGCTTGAACATACCGTGCGCTCGTTGACCTACAACGACGAGGTCACCTCCATTACCAATTTCGAGGAGGTGGCACGGACAAAGCGCTACGAAGTCTTTGATACCTTGTGCCGCCAGAATGGCATCACCAGCCTATTTGTGGGTCATAACTGGGACGACCAGATCGAGACCTTTATCCACCGCTTACGTAATGGGTCGTCCTTATTCGGACTCATTGGCTTGCAACAACAGTCCCCACTACCCGTGCCAGTACTTGGCCCTGACCAAAAACTGGTCTCGGTGTATCGGCCCCTCTTGCAGTTCCCAAAGGCAGAATTGATTCAAATTTGTCAGGAAAATAACGTTCCTTGGTTCGAGGATGCCACTAATAAAGATACCACCCTCACACCAAGGAACCTGATCCGATATCTCTTGAATGAAGTTATGCCATCCAGAAACTTACCTGGGGTTCTGAAATCCGAGTTGGGCCTGACTCTAGACGAGGTGAAGGAGTTAGTGGGTGCAATTCGTCGCAAGAGTGCTAACTTGGAGAGCGATTTAATTTCGGAATACAAACTTGAAATGGACTCTAGAAACGCATCACTACGGATAAAAATACCTGCTGAATTGTTCCTCAGTAGTGACCTTGTCATTAGTCAATTTTTGTTCAAATGGCTTCGCCGTTTGTCCTCGGTCCAGCACTACTATTGGTCTTATGCTAAGATTGAACGAATGTTAGTTCCAAAAATTGGGGCCTATGTTGATTCGCAAGAAATGGATCCTCTTAAGTTGACTTATTTGAACCTTCTTTTCACTGTGAGAAAAGCTGGCAAAGATATAGACATTCAAATTCAGAGACAGCCAATAATTAAGGGTACTGTCCCCTCAATCCATATCGAAACTACCGCAGACTGGTCGCAATGGTACCTTTTTGATAACCGATATTGGATACGAGCAAAAGGGGGCTCGGTTACAATTGTTCCTTATGAAAACAAAATTCATAAGAAACTACTAAAGGACAAGATCAGTGTTTTACTAAATTCAGATTTGGATGGAGTGCCAATGGTTGTAGCATCAGAGCCACTAGGTTTGCCAAGTTACGAAGATATTAAGGGAAAGATACAGATAGATTGTGTTTTGAAAGATTAGGAGTTATAGAATTAGAATAGGTTACGTTTTTTAATGGTGTTAACTGTGTAATATCGATAATTTGCCAAAATTTGCAACTTCCTAGAAATTTTGCAAAAATCGTTTCGAATAAATTCCTGACGAAGCTTTACTCTCTGAAATGAGTGAAACTTGTACAATTCTTTGCAGCTCTCTATATTATGGTTGAATTTATATCGGATAAATTTTTACTTTGCAGATTGCAGCCTCATTCCCGATTGGGTATGTTTCATATATTTGGTGGTATCCTGCAATCTCGGGCGGTTGGTGTAGTGGTTAACATATCTGCCTTCCAAGCAGGTGTCACGGGTTCGATTCCCGTACCGCTCAATTTTTTTGCTTTTACTTCTTACCTACCAAGACCCAAGCCACCTTTGCCGTAGTTACAGGCAATTCTCGCAGCGTTCTCGTTCCTGTCAATTTCCTGCCATTTGAAGTACCAGCCATATCCTGCACACAACCATACTGTGTGCACTCCTTCAAACTGTTCAAAAACACTCTCCACCACATAGCTCCCCATCCATCACCATGCCCTCCACCTACCATGAACCGGGCAGCAATTTCGGCACTCCCAAACCGAACGGGCAGATTCACACACCGAGGGCACATCGGGGGCCCCGGTCGAAAGGCTACTCTCTTCTGAACCAGCCATTGAAGATCGCATACCAGAAAGTCAATATTGATGTCGACTTACAGCAACATAAGATTGTGGGGGTAACTGAGATAACGGTGCTACCTACATCACCGCATTTGAGAACTATTAAGTTAGATTGCCGTGAAATGAGGATTAAAGAGATCTATGTCAACAATTCTAGAACTTCCAATTACATTTATAAGGATATGTTATACATCAACGATGACAAATATTCCACTGGGACACAAGCTATCAGTCTTTTTGACTTCTACAACAAGGACATGAATATTAATCAGCATCATCTTATCAGACAAAAACTTAACTATATATTTGGTGAAATAGATTTGGATTCCAGAGACTCGCTTGGAAACACCGAAGAACTTACAATCATTTTACCTGATAACCTCAAGATAGAACTAACAGACTTATCAACAACATTCACTCCCACGGGACAACCCCATTCGAATACACCTTCTCACTTAAAATCTAAGAGCACTCATAATGATTCCTACACACCTATTCATATCAAAATTGAATATGAAACTGTCAATTGTAAGAATGGGGTCAATTTCATAACGTCCAGCAAACAAGACAAAAAATCATGGCATGCATATACCACCAATTCAGCATTCAATATATCCACATCCTCTTGGGTCCCTTGTATCGATAATTTATGGGAGAGGTGTATTTGGTCCATCGAGGTTAATATTCCTAGAACCATCAAAGATATTGGCAATTGTAAAATTATAGGTTCATTCAACCGAACGAGGAGCAAGACGAGGAGAAATGATCAAGATGAAGAAGCAATAGAAATAAACAATGAGGAAGCAGAAGAAGGTGAAGAAGATAATGACGACGATGATGAATCTAATCGTGACCTTGTTGTTTGTTCAGGCGATTTCAATAATATAAAGGAAACCCCTCATCCAATTGATTTATCGAAAAAGGTTGTTTCTTGGTCTATCTTTAATCCAGTATGTGCTCATCATATCGGATGGGCCATTGGGTGCTTTGAAAGCTTCACATTGACCGAAGAAGAAAAGAATGATGAAGAAAAGGATGATGAAGAAATGGGAGATTTGAAACAAGTTGATGATATGGACAAGGATGGCTTAAATTCTCCAGTCATGGTTTACGCCCTACCTGATCAAATTGAACTAGCTAAGAATACGTGTATTTTTGCTAACAGAGCATTAGATTTTTTTGTGAAAGAGTTTGGTTCCTATCCTTTCAGCTCATATGGTATTGTGTTTGTTTCAAAAGGCTCGTCAGCATGTAATAGTTTTTCGGGACTCTCTATTCTCAATGATACTTTGCTATACCCACCAGATATTATTGAGCCTATTTTTTCATCGTCTGAAATACTATTGGAATCTATTGCTTCTCAGTGGTCTGGTATTAACATTGTACCACAATCATTTAATGATATATGGTGCACAATAGGTATTGCTAAATTCATGAGTTTGCAATACCTTAGAAGATTAATGGGTAAAAATTATTACCGACACAAAATTAAGAAAGATATGGATGAGATTGTGAAAACAGATATTGGTCAACGTCCATTGGGGATTCAGTTCTTCCGGTACCCAATTTCGGATGATGATTTGTCATTCGTGAGACTCAAGGCTCCCGTGGTGTTATTCATTTTACACAGTAGAATGACGAAGACTGATAAATCCTTCGGTCTTACCAGAGTTCTTCCTAAGTTATTTTTGCAAGCAATTTCAGGTGAATTACAAAACAACACCTTGACGACTCCACATTTTCAATACTTATGTGAAAAAGTCAATAGAAACAAACTCGAAATTTTCTTTAAACAATGGGTCTATGGAGTTGGTACTCCAATTTTCAACATCGTTCAGAAATTTAATAAGAAGAGAGGTGTGATTGAGATGGTCATTAGGCAAACGCAGCAACACGATGCGCAAAAAGTTCGCCCCAAAACTAATACCTTTATCAACGACTCTGTTTCGTACCTAGAAAACGAACCGCTCTATCCAGTGCAACCGGTATTTTTGGGTCCGATGACTATTAGGGTACATGAGTCTGATGGCAGTCCTTACGAACATATTGTTGATTTGAAGGAGCCACAAATGAAAATAGAGATTCAGTACAATTCGAAGTTTAAAAGAATTAAAAAGGTCAAGGAAGAAATGGGAGACGTAATCAACGTTTTCAATAAATTAGGTGACATTCTTGAAACACCCGATGAAAAAAACAAGTGGAACTTGGTGGACTGGGTGAGATATGAAGAAGATATCCTTAATGAACCATACGAGTGGGTCAGAGTGGATGTTGATTTTGAATGGATTGCCAAAATCAATTTGAAGCAATCCGACTATATGTACGGGTCCCAGTTGATGTATGACAAGGATTTGGAAGCACAATATGAAGCTGTGAAATATTTTGGCAATCTTGAAAAACCAGGAAAAGTTCATTGTTCTGCCTTACTAAGAACTGTTCTTGATAAGAGATATCATTATGGAGTAAGAATCGAAGCTGCAAGAGCATTGGTGAATCAGGCAAGACCAGAAACCAATTTCCTTGGACTCGAGTATATTCTTAATGCTTACAAAGAAATGTATTGTTTCAAGGATAGCTCAATTCCATTGAGTAACGATTTTAGTGACTTTGGCGATTTCTTCGTTAAAAAGGAAGTTCCCATGCTTTTGAGTCAAGTGAGAGACAAAGAAGGTAAGGTACCCCTTGAAATCAAACAATTAATATTGAATTTGATCCGATTCAATGAAAATTCAAACAATCTGTTCCAGGATTCTTATTACGTGGCTCGCTTGGTGGAAAGTTTGACAAACTGTATTGTTGGAGGAGAAGATTCGACCCAGTTAGTCGATGAGCCGATCAATGTTGACGAACCCATTGATCCAATTGACTTTTATGATACCAGTTTAAAGCCTCTCGATGCATCGTCCACTCGAAACTTTGCTTTGGCTGTGGTACACGAAGTAAACAGGCTTCATAAGCTTGATCAATGGACCCATTCCTACCATAGTATCATTTCAACAACCTGCCTTCACCAAAAGGTTCGTCTTTGTAATAATGGTACCCTCAAGATTTCGTTCGAAGACTTGTTGTATTATACTTTGGATAAATATAATTATGATGTGAGAATAGAGGCATACAGAGGGTTGTTGGTATTGGGAGGGCTAAAGAACTCGGCCATATTGAGTTACTTTCTAAAGACTTGCCTTCTTGAAGCAAACCTGCCATCCTTCAGAACACAATTGATTTCTATATTAACTGAAGCTATTTGCATCGCTGCTATTGAAGGAACACCATCTACTCTTGACGATGAAGAGTTTAAGCCATATGAAAAATTAACCGGTTCAGCCTCAAAAATTACTTCAAACCTGACAAATATGGTCATAATTGAAGATGGCTCAAATAATGCAATGGATTCCAAGAGAGACGTCTTCGCCAGAGCAACATTGAACGGTGCAATTGAAATTTTGAGAAGAGATTATTCCATTGGTAAGGGGTTGAAAAATGTTCTTTGGGAGCTCATTCATAGTTCTCAATTGAGCATTATTGAAAGAAGAGATATTTTCAGCCTCTGTCAAGTGTTATTCCGTGAGGTTGATAAATTCATTGTGAAAGTACCAATTCCACATGTTCCTGTGAATGAATTAAAGAAAAAGATTATTTTGAAGAATTTGGGTGATGGAAAGGTCATTATCAAGAGAGAAGGAAGATTCAAGATCCAACTTCCAACCAGAAAGCAAACTAGTATCAAAACAAACGTGAAGGTGGAAAACCCCCCAAGTACTACTGTGGAACCAAAATTGAAGTTGAATTTGGGATTAAAGCTGGTACAAAAAAGAGCGAACAAAAAACCCAAGCCTTCTTATGACGAGTCGAAATACGACGATGTTGAAGTGATTGATCCTACCCCGGCAAAACCAGCTTCCACAAGCAGATCTAGACAGGTAGCGCCTCCTCCTCCACCGCCAGTTCCTCTTGTGACATTCAATAATAAACTTCAATTGAAAATTAGTTTCAAGACGAAGAAGTTGCCACAATTGCAAACTCCTGTTTCGGGTACTGTTAAAGTGGGGCGCAGTTCGATCCATGTAGATGGTTCAACAATCAAGTTTTCATTGAAGGGAGCATATAAAACAAAGCTAAGAGATTTGACCCGATATCAAGCACCACGAATTTCAGCTCCAAGATATGTGAAAATTCTTACAAAGGAAAAGACAGTACTCTTATCAGCTACTCCATTCCCAGATAAGGTTTCTGTTGCACCAAGGGCCCCAACAGTAGAGTCGAATGGCACCCAAAGTTCTCATACCGTGTCAAAGGAAGAATCCGAGAAGGATGGCTCGGTACCTAAGTTAGCACCCGAATCCGTTACCTTAGCAAAAGGTCCTAGTGTTTCACCGAAGAAGGCTTCACCTAAAAAGTCAAGACTGCCTTCTAAGTCAAGAAGTGGTACTGAAGGACTGTCAAAGTCAAAACCTTTAGATTCTAGTAAAAGGAAACGAACGGGTAGTCCACTGTTGGAACCCGAAGTCAAAATTGAAAGACCCAATAGTCCCTTTTCTAAGGCTGGTAGTCCATTTTCCCAGTCATCTTCAGGTACTAAGAAGAGAAAAACGAAGATTTACATCCACTCGGGTGATAGCACTAAAAGTCTGACCTCCCCAGAACAGGAATTGTCTCAAGAGAAATCTACTGAGCCCGACGTTCCAATCAAGAAAGAAACCGCGGACGGAACAGGAGAAGCAAGACCTAAGCGGGGTCTCAAACTCAAGCTTACCCTCAAGCGATAGATGTACGACTTAATGATAGACATGTATTATTATTAATGGCATTAGTTTGTTAATTATAGTGTATTAACTAGCGTAGGAGCGATGGTGTGGTTACGTAATCGGTGGTTCGCGGAGTCGCTTGCATTAATCGTTGTCTCCACAGCTCTGGTTCCAATTCATTTTCTATAAATATCATCAACGTGACAGTAGTACCGATAATTCTCCCAGATTTCGGCACAAGATGTCGTTCAATAACCCTTTATCGTTCAATCCATCCAAATCTGGACCCACCACGTCTACAACAAATGCCTCCATACCTTCCACAGCAAGCTCTACCAATGACGGAACCACCAGCTCGGTTAGCTCGTCTGCACCCAAATCACCATTTCTTCACAACATGCTTGGTAAGGCGGGACCGTCCAGTGAGATATCTCGCCAATTGGATGCACTGGCCGGAAGAGTGGCCCCTACGGTGCTAACTACCGGCAATGATCAGTGTAACGATAGCCGAGGGTCCAGTCCTACGAAGCCAGCTACAGATCACGACAGCAAGGCCGAACTTATCGATTTATTGGAAAGGTTTGATGTGGGAGACAAACCGGTACCTCATGAAACGGACTCTTATGTTGACGATAGTAGTGTAGAGGGAGAGAAGAATGAGGGTGAAAAGAATGAGGGTGAAAAGAATGAGGACAGCGAAGATAACGAGGTCAAGAAAGATGAACACAGCGAGGGCATGGTGGAAAAATATTCCAGCTCGTTTGTCCCAAGATACGTCAGTGGCGACAAGACCAACGAATTGGCAAGAGAGACCAACATCAATAGTTCAGAACCCGAACTCACTGATAAGGAGCCTTCGTTAACCCAAGATATCGAAGATTCCAAAGAGATCAATAAAGAAGAAACGTGTTTTGAAGAAGATGAACAAAAAGCGCAAGGAATTAACATAGAAGAGTCGAAAGATGCGACCACACCTATTGAAATCCATGAAACTAACAATGATAATAGCACCAAAGAATCAAGTTCCGTGAGCAATGCCACCGAAACTACTACTGACGAGCAGGAGCCAGAAATTGAAGATCAAGGCAACCTAATTGATTTGGATCAAACACCAACAGTTGCCACAGCATCAAATAAAGTTCAGCCAGCCAGTGTAGAAATTAAAGATGAACTAGTTGATAGCACGAAGGCTTCTGTTCCAGGAGGAATCAATTCTTCAAAAGAGAATAATACAAAGAAGACGTCTTTCTTAGATATACCGAATAGCCGGAAGACATCGGGTGAAAGCGATGGCAAAGACATATCGGATATTGCTAGTTCACCATTTCAAGCAGGAATGGAGGAGTATGAAACAGCAGAAACGCCATCAGGAATTCAAAGCTCTCAAAGAGAAGATAATAGCGGATTGGCAACAGATGAGAGGTACCAGCAATCACATAAACCATTCGACTTCCAGACATTTTTGGCCCAATTAAAACAGAGGAGTGCCGACCCAGTTGTTAGATACATTAGGTCATTTTTGGTATCATTCTCCAGACAAGGGCACACCTTCAGTGCTGAGCAACGAATTAAAATTGTTCATGAGTTCAAAGAATTCATGAATGATAAATTCAGCATTTATGAACCTTTCAAATCAATGGACAGTACTGATTTAGAGAATTCAAGGGAAGGATTAGAAAAATTAATCATGAATAGAATTTACGATCATTGCTTCCCTCTTGAAGCACAAAGACAATTTCCTACTCAACTTCCAAAATCATTTATGAAGGACATTGTGGATGACGAAGCGTTAGCGCTACAATTGGAAAAGTATAGTTGGGTTAATGGATCACACTTGGATATAGATTTGGTAGGATTGTCCAAGCATAAGAAAGGTGACCTCAATTTTATGGATTATGCCGTCACCGAACTTACCAAAATTAATAACTATAGAGCACCAAGAGATAAAATTATATGTCTCTTGAATGCCTGCAAGATTATATTCGGATTCCTCAAGGTTAGTAACCAAGAGACAAATGCCGATTCGTTCATGCCACTTCTTATTCTCGTGCTTATCAAAGCAAAAACCAATTATCTAATTAGTAATTTGCATTATATCGAAAATTTTAGAGGTGAGGAATGGTTGCTCCGTGGAGAAACGAGTTATTACTTGTCAACCTTGCAAGGAGCTGTGAGTTTTATTCAAAACCTCAATCAGGATCAACTCACAATCAATGAAGCAGAATACAATGCCCATATGGAGGCTTGGGAAGCCGAGGAGAAACAACGGGCACATTTCAAATTAGCGCAACCTCAACCACAACACATTCAAACCATCCCAGAAACTGGTATTACAGATAGCCAAAGGCTACAGCAACAAAACTTATCCCCATCCAGTGTGTTGATGACAAGTGCTGAATTATTTACAAAGTCTCTTTCGAATTTCCTTTCTCCTCCACCACAAGAGATTTCCCAACAAACTGAAGAAGGAGAACGGCCCCATAGAGCACCACAGGTCCCACCAGTACCAGAACAAGCACCTGCTTCAAATGATACGAGTGCACCAACAGCAGAAGAGAGTGAATTGATGAAGCAAACTTATGGTAACTTGAAAGAAATGTTCCCTGATCTCGACAAGGGGGTGCTCAAAGACATAATATATATGAATAAGGGGAACTTGGAAGATAGTTTAGACGCTTGTTTACAATTAGTTAATGACGTTTAAGAGAAATAGATATAGATAGGGCATGTAATAAATACGAAAACATTGACAATGCACAGTGCTAAGGCAAAAGAAGAATTGGTGCTAGAAGTGAAATCTGTTGACGAACAGTAATATAGCTACAAAGTATTGAACTTCCCGCAAGAAAACATCCGTGATAGTTTAGTGGCTAGAATTACCGCTTGTCGCGTGGTAGACCGGGGTTCAATTCCCCGTCGCGGAGCTTCCTTTGCGCAAATGGTTTAGTGGTAAAATCCAACGTTGCCATCGTTGGGCCCCCGGTTCGATTCCGGGTTTGCGCATTCTTTTTTGATTCGCCAGTATGATTTTTCAAGTTAACATGATTCTTAACAATGGCTAATGACGATAAGTAATTATCAACGCTTGGGGATACCAATACCATGTTGCGTCCTAATTACCATTACCTTCAAATCTCGCTCTAATTTAATCTAGGCTGATAAGACAGAGTGTATAGTATTTGGTTTGTCTTAGAGCATGGGTGAAGTAAGAGTCCATTTTTTAACTTTAAAAAAATCAAAAATCGCTAATAATAAAATCATAAAATGTTTCAGAAACTTGAACTGCAAATCAATTAGCATGGCACTCACCAAGTATCAATTGTTGTCTCTTCATGGTGAGAGTAGAGATTTTCAATAGTAGTATATTGTTGGAGCAACCATGAAATTAAGCTACTCATGGAGTACTTCTGATACGTTGTTGTCAGAAAATGGTTGTGTAGTGTAGTGGTTATCACTTTCGGTTCTGATCCGAACAACCCCGGTTCGAATCCGGGCACGACCTATTTTTTTCACCTAAGTAACCTTTTGTTTGGAAAGCATCCGTGACTTTACTCTATAGATGGAGTATGTATTTGGAGTTGCCCTATTGGGTTACATTACATCCGACAGTACGAACTCTCAAACACAGGTACATTGCATGCTACTCCTCCACCTTCTTCACCAAAGTCCGGGTCGTGTACCGCCACCACTCATATGCTAGAGTGAGGGCCGAGCGACCCCACATTAACCATGGCTGCACAAGAAACTACAAATATGGCAGAACCTCCAGATATATTGCTCAACACATCGTTCGAAGGACTCAGTATGGAACCGTCAGAGGAGGAGGTGCTGTATGACGACACCATAAAAATAGCCATGTTCTCATCTTCCTTCGATCTTGTGACAAAGAACGACAAGCCAGATATCAGAAACGCCAAGTACAAATCGTCCACAGAGCACTTGAGCTGTCCAATATGCCAACAGCCATTCATCGAGCCTCTAACAACCGTCTGTGGGCACACATTCTGTAAGGAATGTATCATCGAGTGCCTCAAGATGTCGAATAGATATGAACAGAATAGTACGACCGAAGTCAGCGGATGCTGTCCTTTAGATAGAACGCCACTTTCGTGCTCGAACACCAACGACTTGTTTCCCACGCCCCTTTTGATCACCAATCTTATTGACGAGCTCAAGGTATTTTGCTTGGGACGTGAGAGAGGTTGTGAATGGGAAGGTAGTAGATGGGAGTTGGAGCACCATGTCTTGGTGGACTGTGGATACACAGGAGTGCAGTGCAATGGTTTACGAGAAGGGGGCGAGAAATGCGAGCTAGTTGTGGAAAGACGCTTTCTTGACGAGAACAACGAATGTATTCATAAACTCATACCCTGTGAATTTTGTCAGAAAAAGATCACCAAGATAACCCAAGAGACCCATCTAACTGAAGAATGCGATTTGAACTATCAGACGTGCGAATTATGCTCGAACGACATGATTGCAATGAAAAACCTCAAGAAGCACCAAGAGAATTGTTCTACAATCGGCCACGTAAAATGCCCAGGACATGAGATAGGATGCACCTGGATAGGCAATAGCGAGGCCTCGCTAGAAATACACCAGCAGTCCAACTGTCAGCTTAGCAAATTTTTGCCGTTCTACAACAAGTTGAATGATAAGGTAGATTCTTTGACGCAAGAAAATGGGTTTTTGCAGAGGCAGATCAATAAAATTTTGGACTCGATAATACAAGGCAAGATCACCAATCTCGGATACAACGAGGGCATAGAGGAAATCAACAAGTACGGAATCGAGGACCAGGATAAATTGGTGTACTTGAATTTTGAAATTGACAGGCTCAAATACGAAATTGACGAAAAGCTTCTTCCGTTCATGAACAAACAGACGGACCATGAACGAGAAAATATGATGAACAATCTCATCAACGATAATTTCATGATGAGAGAAGACCTCAACCTCCAGCGGATGCTTATTAGCAGTCTACGGAAGCAGCTTCAGTTCTTGCTCTTTTCTCGGAGAGGAGGCATGATGCCTGGTATGGCAGGAGTCCCAGGAGTAAGCGGATCCGGCATGATAAACGCTGGGGAAGACTTGACTGATTTATTGGACATTTCCAGTCGAAGCAGTTCTGAGGAGAGACTAAATTTAAAATTATAATTAGCCTACAACATAGAGATGCAGGACAATAATGTCTGGTATGGATCAAGGCACATACAGAAGCATGCGCAGATCTTGGCCTCGTATATCTCCAGCTCGATGTATAGATGTAAATTTACGGTGTTACGACAACAATAGTAGACAGGGTGGGAACATTGCACCCACTACGCCCTAACTGCACCCACCGGCCCATGAGAGTTGCATCCAGTTGATCTGGTTGCACCCAGTTGATCTGCTCCGAGGCACCCAAATTTCACCCATCAATTATCAACTCCATCGGAAATATTAACTCCGCTTCCTACAGCACCATCACCCGCTGGCTGCCGGGCTCCTCACCACATGTCCTGACAGGGCAGTTTGGTTTGTATTGTTCACATGGCTTGTCCCCAACATTCACGTGTAGATCTCGCCCCGCACCATCGATATACTCCCGGATGCCAAAGGGCCACGGCTACCCCAGTATGGCAGGTATCATGTTTCCATATATCCGTGGGGTAGCTGTAGCGGTCCACACCGTAAAACCAGTGGATTTTCCACTTTTATTTCATTTCTCTACTGGTCCTTTGCCCACCATCTCACTGGTCGTCCTACCATCACTGGAGGTTTCGCAATACCATACACTAGTCGCATTTCACTGCCCGATTTAGTCTCAGGGCAATTGTTCAATTGTTGTAGTTGTTACTAGTTGAAATTCCATTGACTCGTGGCCAGCTTCGACCCCTCAGCATCGCATCATTTCTAGAAATCCCAAGGGTACTACTCGAGTTTTACAAGCATTAGTTGTGTGTTCCATCTGTTCGTGTTTGGTGTGCCTATTTGTTTGATCTCACATTATCATCACTAGCCCACCATGGAAACATTAGAAGTCCACTCCAAGGACTTTTTGGTCAAGTGGGTCCATGCTCCCGACAACTCCACCATTGACTGGCAGGTCAAACCGTTGAAAAAGTCTATTAACTTGGCCATCTACAAGAGAAAGGAGGACGACAAACGAGGCTCTGACGAAAAGGATTCGGAGCTCACTCCTCCCATCGCCGGATTCAACGAAGAAGAACCGACAGGAAGCTCCACTGATTCGCCAACATCCACTCCGTCGTTTCGTACTCGGTCCAGCTCCGTTGCCAGTGTCAATCGTATCACCGAGTCCAACTTGTTTAGAACCAAGTCTCGGTCTTCGACCTTCTCTTCCAATCTCAACAATTCCGACTTAACCTTGTTGAAGAACTACAACAAGTTGATTGCGGATGAATTGGTACACGGAAACTTCGAGGTCACCAAAGGCGGCATGTTTGCCTTTGTATTCGATAACTCGTTCTCCAAAACCACCGGTAAAAAGGTATATTTCAGTTCCAAGGTAGTGAAGCTGATGCCAGAATTCTCAAAGAAACAGGTTTCTTTCAGTTCTAAGCCAAAGCAAGAAACCCGAATTGAAGAGGAGGCCGACGAGAAGGAAGTACAAGCCAATGGTACCGTTCTCAGACCCAAAAATGGGGAATTATTACAGTCGATTTTATCGAAGAGAAGAAGAAAAAAGTTGCAGGGATTTGGAAAGAGGTATTTTGTATTGAACTTCAAGTATGGAACTTTGTCATACTTCAGAGTTAACGATAACAAATTACGGGGCCAGATGCCAATTAAGCACTCGGTTGTCAGTGCCAATCCAAAGACCAGAGAGATTATCATTGATTCCGGTATGGAAATCTGGGACCTTAGAGCCCCCAATGACCACGACTTCGAAGTTTGGGTCGATGCTTTCAACCAGGTCAAAAAGGGCCTTGGCGAAATTTACGATGATGAAAGTAACAGTGACAGCGAGAATATCGATGGCAGTACGTTGGCCAAGGAACTCGAAAAGGTATCTCTCAAGTTGGACTGCTTGAAACTCGAAACTAGTCTGTCATCACCAGAAGTATTGGCTGGCAGTATCGACAATCTTTCCAAAGAAATTCACAAATTGTTATCCAAACTCAAGGGTGAAAGCGATCATTCTACGAAAGCCACTGATGCTCATTCAGTATTTTCAGGTAATGAATTTTATGATGCTTCCGAGCACGTCGACTCCTTGAGTGCTGGTGTTGTTTTGTTGGACTTGCCCGTGGAAGAGCAACAGTCATACGATAAGAAGAGTACTGGACAAACGGTATATCCTGATGATGTGGACGATGATAATTCGTCCGATTCTGAATCTGAGAATGAGGGCCCCGACAATATAATGGAGCCAGCAGCAGATGAGGAACAAAGTGCCACCTCTGAAGAAGTCGAAGATGATGATCTTTATCCATTGCCTTTAGATCCTGTCACCAGAAACGCAGACATTCCAGAATGTAACCATTCACCCTCAAGTTTTGTTTCTTTCATTCGTAAAAACGTCGGTAAGGACTTATCGACCATTGCCATGCCAGTGGATATGAATGAGCCTCTTAGCACCTTACAAAAATATAGTGAAATGTTTGAATACTGTGACTTGATCAACAATGCTCTTCTGCCCACGTTCGAAGAGTCTTCTGGAGAAAAGATTTTGAGAATCGCTGCCTTTGCTATTAGTTATGTGTCAAGTGCTCGGGCCAAGATCAGAAACAACCGTAAACCCTTCAATCCGTTGTTGGGAGAGACTTTTGAGCTCGTGAGAGAGGATTTTGGCATCCGGATGGTGAGTGAAAAAGTCAGCCACAGACCGGTGGTGTTGGCATTTCATGTTGAGTCGGAGCAATGGTCATTTAATTTCAGTCCTTCGCCAGCACAAAAGATTTGGGGTCATAGTGCAGAAATTATCACCAAGGGTACGGCCAAGTTAACAGTGAAGAAAACCGGGGAGGTATTTTCGTGGACACATCCTTCTACCATGTTGAAGAATATTCTTGCCGGAGAGAAATACACTGAGCCATCGTCTTCTATGACAATCAAGTCATCCACTGGTTCTAAAGCAGTGATTGAATTTGCCAAGAGTGGTATGTTTAGTGGCAGATCCGAAGACTTGACCATTACTGCCTATGACTCGTCGAAGAAGAAGTTGCCATATTCTGTCAGTGGGAAATGGACCGAGTCGTTGACTCTTAAGACCAACACTACGCAAAAGTTGATCTGGCAAGTGGGCCAGTTATTACCTAACAACAAGAAGAAGTTTGGATTTACTGAGTTCACTGGTACACTTAACAAGATTACTGATATTGAAAAAGGAAAGATGGCCCCAACCGACTCTAGATTAAGGCCCGATATTAAGGTATACGAGCAAGGCAATGTCGAGCAGGCCGAGCAGGCCAAGGTGCAATTGGAAGAGGACCAAAGAACAAGAAGAAAAGAAATGGAGGCCTCAGGCGAGACCCACGTCCCACAGTTCTTCAAGCACGTTGGTGGGGGTGAAGCCGACACCGGAGAATGGGTTTATATCAAGGGAGAAAACAGCTACTGGAGCCGGAGAAAGAGAGGAGACTGGGAGGGATTGACCAAGTTGTGGTAGCATTGTTTTTAGCATATATTTACGCCTATTGATTGCCATAAATTGTAGCCCAGTAACCGAGCCGCCGGTTTAGGCACTCACGACTTAGGCTGGGTGCCCGTTTAGGATGCTGGTCTCGTTATGATCGGTTAGGATATTGTCCTGCACCCAGATTGCTCGCGTCGCACCTCATTTGTGTTCCCGATGCGGTAAAATGTATACAGTGATCACCACCGGGCCTTCGATACCAAGTGACAGTTTTCTCTACCAGAAACATCCGAAATCATAACAAACCCTCGAATTCCTGGGCCCCACCGTTCGATCCTCAGGAGTTCAAATTGGCCTCATCACGCCTTCTTTATCACATCCACGGCCAACCGGAATCGTTTTTTCACCCTCTCCCACCACCATTTCCAACGTCACCATGACATCGAAAATGGCCAACTTCTTCACCCGGTCTCCCAAGAACCAGGCGTATGACGATGTTGCTGATATTTCCCAGTCTATGGAGAACGTGTCGATCTCCTCGAACATGATGGAGGTGGATACCAGCTACCGGGCCTACGAACCACCCCGGACCCCCCAACACCCTGCCGCCAGTCCCACCAGCAACAACCAAGGGTTCAACAAGGAAAACATCACGCCGCTCAGCTCTCCCACCAAGTCGATCCTCCACACCTCACCCCAGCAACCCTCACACCCCGCCAGGTTTCCTTACGGACAGCAGCTCCCCTATGGCCAGCAGCTTCCCAAAGCTCAAGCGCTGGCCCAAGCCAACCAAGCGCAAATCCACCACAATATCACCCAGCTCCAGCCCTCGAACCAGAAAAAGTTGTCCAAGGACGAGTTTTACAAAAGGGCCAATTTGCCCAAGACCAAGCGGTTGGCATCGGTAGCTCAGTTGTACTTTTTGGACTACTACTGCGACATGTTCGACTATGTGATCAGCAGAAGAGAACGGACTCGGATGGTGGAGTCCAAACTCATGCAGGACCCTTCGTTCGCTTCCAACCCCCAGAGACAACAGTTGGAATGGAAAAATTATGTGGGCAGAGAACGGGCGTTGTTACGTAAGAGAAGATTGAAACCCAAGCACAAGGACTTTGAAATGATCACCCAGGTGGGTCAAGGTGGATACGGCCAGGTGTTTTTGGCGAGGAAAAAAGACACCAAGGAGATCTGTGCCCTCAAGGTGTTGAACAAAAAGTTACTCGTAAAATTGGACGAAACTAGACATGTATTGACTGAGAGAGATATCTTGACCAATACCCGGAGCGAGTGGCTTGTGAAATTGTTATACGCTTTCCAGGACCCCGAAAAGGTGTTTTTGGCTATGGAATTTGTGCCTGGAGGTGACTTCAGAACCTTACTCAATAACACCGGTTATCTCATTCCTCCCCACGCCCGATTCTATATTAGTGAGATGTTCTGTGCGGTGAATTCGCTTCATGAATTAGGATTCACCCATCGGGACCTTAAGCCAGAAAACTTCTTGATTGACTCCAAGGGCCATATCAAATTGACCGATTTTGGGTTAGCAGCAGGAACTGTGTCCAATGATAGAATCGAACTGATGAGAATTAAATTGAAAAACTTGGAGGATTTGGATAGTTACGAAGTACCCTCGCGAATGATGATGGAAAGACAAAAACTCTTCAAACAATCGCAAGGCCATCATAACCTTGCTAACTCCATTGTGGGGTCGCCCGACTATATGGCCCTCGAAGTATTGGAAGGTAAAAATTACGACTACACCATCGACTACTGGTCGTTAGGTTGTATGCTCTTCGAAGCCTTGTGCGGTTACCCTCCGTTTTCTGGTTCTAAACAGGACGAAACTTACTATAACTTGAAGCACTGGAAATCCAGTTTGAGAAGACCCCAGACCAAGGACGGCCGCTTCGTGTTTAGTGACCGGACGTGGAATTTAATCATCAAACTTATTGCTTCTCCTTCACAGAGAATCCGCAACTTCAAGCAAATCCAACAAATGCCCTACTTTAAGGATATAGAAAGCTGGGACAATTTGAGGAACAAGACACCTCCGTTCACTCCACAGCTCGACAATGAAGAAGATGCGGGATACTTTGATGATTTTGAAGACGAAGAAATGATGATGAAATATAAGGACGTTTTTGCCAGGCAAGAACATAACGAACAATTATTGGAAAAAACGGGGGCCAAGGGCAAGGTTTTGGGACAAAACAATTTCATTGGGTTCACCTTCAAGCACAAGTTGAACCCCAACAACAAATTCTCCAATGGTGAGGTGAATTTGTTGAACATCGGCGGCGGTAACGATAGGAACAGGTTGGATCCTTTGGCTACGTTGTATTAGTGAACAAAAAAATATATAATATCTAAAAAAATTTCCGCTGTTCTTTTGTGATGTTGCATTATATTTGTACCTATTTACACATATAAAATAGTATTTTAGACTGGCAGTGCAGCAGTGGAATCATTACTCTCTCCAAATGAAGTCCCGATCTATCTTTTCTGTAACATATTTGCGTTGGTATGTCTGGTGTATACGTTCACATTCACCCACGCTCTTGGATATGCTACTGAACACGTCTTCTTCACTGAAGTCACCGTGGCTCTCAAGCAAGAGCACCTTATCTGCCTTTCCGTCTTGTATACTGAAACAAACAACATGATTAGAATCACTCTCCTCCAATTGCTCCCACTTGGGGTCCTTGATATAGGTTTCTTGCTGGAGACAATACGCCACCGAAGCAAATGAATAGTTCAACGCAATATTGGCGTCGATCAAAGCGTAAAATGCACAGTTTATGGCGCTGCTAAGCTCATTGTTGGTGTATATATTGGACTTACCTTCGCTGGTGAGAAATTGCACCACGATTTGGATGAGTTGGCGGGGATATTTGTACCTTATAATGATACCTTGTAGCACAGACCGGAGTTTGTCTTCAAGAAGCTTTTCTCTGGTAGTAGGGAGGCCTTGTGCTGGTCTGATAACTACCTCTAAACTGGCAAGGTTGGGTAATTCTTGTCTTGGTTTCGGTTCTGAAGGGCCGTTGACGGACACAAGTACTTTTGTGGTACTGGTGGTAAGCTGGGCAGAGCCATCAGACCTGTTAAGGACCCCGGTTTCGACTAGGTGGGTCATTAGCGTAATTGGTAGTAATGGGTACCGAGAAAACTGAGATGGATGTCGAGTCACGTGATAAACAGCAATGGCCAGATTTGGTGGAAACAGGCCGGGAGTGACTGTGGAATGGGAGATACAGGTAAGGTAGCTTATACTGGGTCAAAACCAGTAAATTTATGAAGTTGAAGGGACTTTCAAACCCGAAGTTACTACTTCCATCTGGGGAGGGTGCACGACCTCCATCTCAGCTTGTGCACGTGAGAATCCAGCTTAAAGGATAACTAAATTGCAACCTGGCCTACAACAACCATGGCAGACTATGCAAAAGAGTTGGCCGAGGATTTTGACAGCTCGGACAGCGAACCAGAATTCCAAGAGGAAGTTGGTACCGATACTCCCAACCCGAACGAGCCACAGCCCGCTACTTTTGAGGAAAAACTCTCCCTGCTTCTAGACTCCACTCTTCTTGATACTCGTCTTCAAACGGTGCTTGAAGGCTCGGACACAACCAATGTGGACGATTTCTACCAATTCTCCCGGGTTTATCCTCTTATCCCCGAGATACGGGCCCGTATTGCTAAATACACAGATGATTCGGAGTCAGACTACTCCGAACTATTGGCATTTGTTAACGAAGATAACCAAAGCGAAGAGTACCGGTTTCTATTAGCCGTCAACGAAATATCCACGCTTATTAATCAGGATATAGATGTGTTCCACACCTTGGTAAAGATCCAGTACAAGGTTGTGTTTCCTGAGTTGGAGACTTTGGTGCTTAACCCGGTGGACTATGCGCGGGTCATCACCATCATACGACAAGATTTGAGCAATATTAAGCAGTACGAGAACCAGCTCAAGAAATTAGTATCCAACGAAAAGGTTTTGGTGATCATTATGGCCGCGATCCAACAGGTTCGGCACCAATTTGTGTTGAGTGATGAGGATATGGCGAAAGTGTTATCGTGCTGTGGAATACTTATGGAACTCGAAGATATTTTGGGGCAGCTCTCACAGTTTATGACCCACAAATTGTCCCGGTTTGCACCCAATATCAGTGCTATCGTTGGCCCCATCACGACCTCTCAGCTATTGATCGCTGCTGGCTCGTTAAAACAATTAGCCCTCACGCCATCGTGCAATTTGCCATCGTTAGGAGTGAAGGATTTATCTTCTCAGTCTAAAACAAAGTCTAGGTACAGACAAGCTGGCTATTTGTACCATTCCGATCTCATTAAATTCTTACCAGAAGATATTGTGAGGTCGGTGTTGCGTGTCATCAGCGGAAAGGTCATCCTTGCTGCTCGAGTGGACCTTTCAGGATCACTGGCCGAAGGAACAATTGGGAAAAATTATTTGGAAGAAATTAAAGTGAAAATAGATAAACTATTGACACCACCAGAGCAGCAGCCAGAAAAGGCATTACCGGTACCCAGAGAACAAAAATCCAAGAAAAGAGGTGGTAGAAGAACCCGGAAACTAAAGGAAAGAACCCAGATGTCTGAGTTACGTAAAGCGCAAAATAAAATGGAATTCGGCAAGGAGGAAGACACCATGATGGACGCCTTTGGTGATGAGATTGGTCTTGGAATGAGCAGAAGTGGCGGTGGAAGAATTGGCCAAATCCAGATAAATACCAATACTAATGCCCGTATGAGCAAGGCTATGGCAAGCAGACTACAAGCGCAGAATCAGACCCAGAAGAACGGAGTCGAAGATGATTTTACTTCCATTCTTTTACCGGGTGCCCAACAGACAACACAGCCAAAATTAAATAAAGAGAAATGGTTCACGGGAATGCTTAAAAGAAAATTGGAAGGAGAAGAGGATATCGACACCAAGAAACAAAAAATATAGATGGTTCAAGGCAAAAGGTTCCGTGGGTATTGATGTCCTGCACATACTTTACTCCACTACCCATCCCCAACCATATACAAAATTATAGACCCCATAGACTGGAACAGCATATAGATTAATTGTAAATATCAACTTAATCACACCTAATTCACCTAAAATTCGATCTAATGAGGCACCCAACTTGGATACTGTAGGCACTGATTAGAGTGATTGCTTACGTAAGCATGACCTAAAATGAGTCAAATTTTCTGGTACTTTTTCAGTAATTGTATGAACTTAAACCGGTTTCCTCTCCGAAGAATCCCTACTATTATTCGTCCGTGCATTCAACTTCGGTATAGAATGAGTAAGCCAGAATCTTCAGGAAACACCGCTGGTAACCCTGCTGCTGCTAACCCAGCACCAGCTGAGGGAGCACCAGTGAAGACTGCCAAAGAATTGGAAAAGGAAAGAAAGAAGGCTGAAAAATTGGCTAAATTCAACGCCAAGAAGGCCGCCCAAGCTGACAAGGCCAAGAGCACCGAGCCAAAGAAGCCAAAGAAGGAAAAGAAGGTGGCAGAGCCCGTTCCAGAATGGGTTGACCAAACCAAGGCAGGCGAGAAGAAAGTGATGGCTTCATTAGAGGACCCAGCGTTCAAAGCCTATAACCCTAAGAACGTGGAAAGCTCATGGTACAGCTGGTGGGAGTCTCAAGGCTTTTTCAAGCCTGAGTTGACCAAAGATGGCAAGATCAAGCCTGAAGGTGTGTTCACTATTCCTGCCCCACCACCAAATGTCACTGGTGCTTTGCATATTGGACATGCATTGACTATCGCCATTCAAGATTCATTGATCAGATACAACAGAATGAAGGGTAAGACCACCTTGTTCTTGCCAGGGTTCGACCATGCGGGTATTGCCACTCAGTCTGTGGTTGAAAAACAGATATGGGCGAACGAAAAGAAGACCAGACATGACTTTGGCCGTGAGAAATTCGTGGAAAAAGTGTGGGAATGGAAGGAAGAGTACCATGGCCGTATCAAGAGCCAGGTCAAGAGATTGGGTGCCTCTTACGATTGGAGTAGGGAAGCATTCACCTTGAATGATGACTACAACCAGGCTGTCATTGAAAACTTTGTGAAGTTGCACGAGGATGGTACCATCTACAGAGCTTCTAGATTAGTCAACTGGTCCGTTAAGTTGAACACTGCCATTTCCAACTTGGAAGTCGACAACAAGAACATTCCTGGTAGAACCTTATTGGACGTTCCTAACTATGATAAGAAGGTGGAATTCGGTGTGTTGACCTCGTTTTCTTACCCAGTTGAAAACTCCGACGAGAAGTTGACTGTGGCCACCACCAGACCTGAAACCATCTTTGGTGATACTGGTGTTGCAGTCCACCCTAACGATCCAAGATACAAGCATTTACACGGTAAGTTTGTCTTGCATCCATTTTTGGACAGAAAATTGCCCATTGTGACAGATGCCGAAGCAGTTGATATGGAATTCGGTACTGGTGCGGTCAAGATTACCCCGGGCCATGACCAGAACGATTACCTTACTGGTAAGAGAAACGACTTGGAAATCATCAATATTTTCACCGATGACGGTTTGTTGAACGAAAACTGTGGTCCTGAATGGAATGGAATCAAGAGATTCGACGCCAGAGTCAAGGTGATCGAGCAATTGAAGGAAAAGGGATTGTTTGTCGATCAAAAGGACAACGAAATGAGCATTCCCCTTTGCTCTAGATCGGGTGATATCATTGAACCATTATTGAAGCCACAATGGTGGGTCAGTCAAGGTGAAATGGCAAAGAGGGCCATTGAAGTTGTCAAGAATGGCGACATCAAGATTATTCCAAAGACCTCGGAGTCCGAATACTTCCACTGGCTCGAAAACATCCAAGATTGGTGTATTTCGAGACAATTGTGGTGGGGTCACAGATGTCCCGTTTACTTTGTCCAAGTTGAAGGTGACACCGAACATGACAAATTGGACAACGAGTACTGGGTTGCAGGTAGAAACCTCGAAGAAGCCCAGGCCAAGGCCGAAAAGAAATTCCCAGGAGCCAAGTTCACTCTTGAACAAGATGAGGACGTCTTGGACACCTGGTTCAGTTCTGCGTTGTGGCCAATTGCTACTTTGGGATGGCCAAACAAGAATGCCGAGGACTTCAAGTTGTTTGCTCCAATGTCGTTATTAGAAACCGGATGGGACATTTTGTTCTTCTGGGTCACCAGAATGGTGTTGTTGGGATTGAAGCACACCGACCAAGTTCCATTTAAGGAAGTGTTCTGTCACTCGTTGGTTCGTGATGCCCAAGGCCGTAAGATGTCGAAGTCTTTGGGTAATGTCATTGACCCCTTGGACGTGATTACCGGTATCCCATTGCAAGGATTGCACGACAAGTTGAAGGTGGGTAACTTGGATCCAAGAGAATTGGTCAAGGCTATTGATGGCCAAAAGCAATCGTACCCTAACGGTATTCCAGAGTGTGGTTCGGATGCGTTGAGATTTGCCTTATGTGCCTACAGTACTGGTGGTAGAGACATCAATTTGGACATCATGAGAGTCGAGGGTTACAGAAAGTTCTGTAACAAGATTTACCAGGCCACCAAGTTCGTTTTGGGTAAGTTGGGAGACGACTACAAGCCACCTAGCACCGGGGCCAAGAACGGCCACGAATCATTGGTGGAAAAGTGGATTTTGCACAAGTTGACCCATGCTTCGAAGAACGCAGCAGAAAACTTGGACAAGCGGGAGTTTGGTGAAGCCACCAACCATATCTATAACTACTGGTACGAGTTGTGTGATGTTTACATTGAAAACTCCAAGAGTTTGATCCAGGACGGCACTGCTGAACAGCAAAAGTCCGCCAAGGACACCTTGTACACTTGTATTGATGGGGCATTGAGATTGATCCACCCATTCATGCCGTTTGTCACGGAAGAGATGTGGCAGAGATTGCCACGTCGTGAGGGTGAAACAACCCCATCGATTGTGGTGGCCAAGTACCCTGTGTACGTGGAGGAATTCGACGATGTCAAGTCCAACGAAGCCTACGAATTGGTTTTGGACATCACCAAGGGGGCCAGATCGTTGTTGGCACAGTACAACATTCTTAAGAACGGCCAAGTGTACGTGGAATCGTCCAACCAGACCTACTACACCATTGCCTCCGAGCAACAAGACTCCATTGTTTCCTTGATCAAGGGTGTGGAGAAGATCACCGTTGTCAAGGACGTCAAGGAGGTGCCTTCGGGATGTGCGCTCCAAGCCATTGGTCCGGACTGTACTGTCCATGTGTTGGTGAAGGGCCAGATCGACTTGGATGCAGAGATCGCCAAGGTCCAGAAGAAGTTGGCTGCTGCCCAAGAGTTTGCTGATAAGACCAACGAAGGTATCAGCAAGTTCACGGAAAAGACCAAGGAAAGTGCCAAGGAAAGCGCCTACAAGAGATTGGAAAAGTTCACGGCCGAGATCGAAGGGTACGAGCAGACCATTGGCATCTTGGAGAAGTTGAGACTTTAGAGTGGTGACTTTAGAGTCGTGGTGGAACGGACCAGCTTATCTGGAACGCTCTATAAGTGAAAGTATTGATAATGTACATATTAGATTAGACAGTGTGATTGGCTGGGGCCGAGGTGCAGCAGCGAACAATAGGTGTATGCAACTGTCGGCGTAGATCGTGGCGTAGTCAAGTGCCTGTGACGGTGACGATGTAGCGGGACCGGTGTGGCGGCACCAATAGGGAGCGCTGGCGGGGGAGACGGTGGTGGGAACCGTCGCGTGGTGCTAATTTCATCGTCGGCCACCGACAGCGATGGAAGCGGCACCATGGAACTGGGTGGAACGGCGAAGTGGCGGAGCGGCGGAAGAACTCAATGGCACGCCGGTGGCTCGGAGCTATGGCCACGGTGCCAGTTGTGTTGGGGTCCTGGGCACCGGGGGTGGGTGGGTAGACCTGGCCCGGCCGTCCCCACCTCAGCTCGACCACAACGACACAAGATTGACGTGTCTGGAGCACTTGGTCTGGGAATATCACCGCTACATGGTCTGGTCCGGGTTCGTGACCGTTTCAGGTTCCACGTCGCCAGAAGACGTGGTGGGAACCCCCAATTAGGGGTGTGCCATGAGCCCGTGGCTGAACGTTTGGGTGCTAGCATATTGACTGGTAGAGCCTTGGTCCGTAGTGAGGGGCCAATGGTGGCTGCAGCTCGGGGTATAAAAGCGGCGGCCATCCCCAGAATTGCCAGCAGGAATTTATTCTAATTAATTACTACAAAATGGGTCTCGACGATATTGTTAAGCAAGGTCAAAGCTTCCTCGAAAAGCAAGGTGGTGAAGGCGGTAAAGGCGGTAAGGTCAACTACGAAGAGTACTCCAAGGATGCTCAAGCCGCCTACAAGGGGTTCAGCAGTGAAAAGAGCGAGTCCTTTGCTGACAAGGCCAAGTCCGCTTACGCTGAAGTCCAAAAGAGCCACCAGTCCGAATCCAAGGACTCCAAGGACTCCAAGGATTAAATAGTACAATATACTGATAGTTGATGTGACGGATTTACGCGTTTTGTAGTGGGTTCGCCAGCTGGCGGGGCCAATTGACCTACGTCTATTCGATGGTTCAATGCTGATACTCTGACATCACCTGGTTATATATGGCGGGGTACCATTTGCGGGCCACGTCTTGATGGGACTTGATTCGGTTTCGGAACACGGCGTGTCCCACCGGTTCCTTTGATACGTCGGGCAGAAACTGGAACCCCACATCCACGGCCCAGTCCTTGATCTTGGCGTCCCTGGCGTCCTTCAACCGGATAATCTCTTCGGGGATATTGTCCAAGGTGGATTTGTGGGAGTCCAAGTCGATGGTCTGGAAAAAGGGCACCGAGATCCGAGTGCCAGTGCCAGGCTTCAGTGTTAGCACCCGGTGGATGGTGGCCTTGCACACTCCCTGGGTAATGGCCTCCAACGTCTGGCCCGCATTCACCACCAAGGTACCGGGGATATTGGGCACACTGATCCATTGGCCCTGGAAGTTTTGCACCTGGAGCGAATCGGTGTGGTCGGTGGCCTGGTAGATGTAGGTCAATAGGTCGGAGTCTCTGTGGGGTCCCACGCCCTGGTTGGTGTCGCTAGTATCGTCAAGCGAAACCGATTTCTTGCCCACCAAGGCCGCCGAGTCTGGATACGCGATAAGCTTCATCTTGCACTGCTGGTTGGGTTTGAAGTATCCATCTAGAGCATGGCCCGTGAGCCCAATGGCCTCCAACACCAAGCCCCGGAATACGGTGCTAAGTTGGGTCATACGGGCAATGTAGTCTTCAATGACAGGGCGGAACTGGGGCACCTTCTCTGGGTCGGGCCACAAGTTGGGGCCCTCGATGTTGCGATACACTGGCTCGTCGGGCCCTGGGGCCGGCAACTCGGTGGCCAAATCGATCTGTTCTCGCCAATCTGTGTGGGCAGCAGTGATCTCGTTGGCCAAGCGGGTGTACCCCAAGAAATGGGGACTATGGATCATTTCACATCCCAACTTTACCGATTCGGGGAGGGCAAAGAACTCCAACGACTGTTGCTTGATACTTGCCAACGTCTGTTCGGTGGGCCCTACCGCCTCGTAGTTCTTAAGGAGAAGGAACCCCACATTAATGATGGCATGGCGAAGATCGAGAAGGAACTGGGGCTTGGTGGCAGGATCCACTGCCCGCTGCAAGTCTATAATGGGAATCTCGGTGAACGACATAGTTAGCTATCTGAGACGAGAAATGCTGCTCTGGCCATTCTTATTGGGCTATTACCATGGGATATATTAATCTTATGTCATAGGTGCGCCACAGTTAGAGGTGCACAGTTGCTTACTCAGATGAGTGTAGGAGATGGCCATGTCTAAGAATAGGAATATTTATCGGGAAGATAATCGGGGGACGGGAATTGAACCGGTCTAGTAACCACAGCGAGAACGTCCGTGAAAAGGGGTCAAGTGATGCTACGGCAGAAACCTCTGGATTGTTCTTCAATTTTACAATAATTCAGCCATAATAGAAACATCCATGCTGAAAATTTTCAGATCAGCATACTGGATTGACTTTGTACCAGATGCACCATACATCGGGGTCCACATATACCAGTATGATTGGGGCACTAGGACACTGTAATGAACCCTGTAACTGACATTGTAACCGAAAAGTACCACGTACTGGAACAGTGGTCCCCTGCCAATTTTGCACCCAGTAACTCGGACAAAATATGGAAACGACACTGCCAGTGGTGAAGTGTCTCAGACCGTCACAGTGGTTCTACACCTAATGGGGCCTATGCAAGAATACTGGCGGATCGACACCGTTTGTTTCTGTGTCTAGCAGTGTTCCGATCGTCTGGGGCCACGGCATTGCACAAACGCAGACTTCTGGCTATCGCTTATCAACCAGCAAAACGTAGGATCCAAGCTGGAGCCCCGTTTCGCTTCAGTCGCCGACCCATCGCTTCAGGCCCACCTTCCCTGAGCATCCAAGTTTGACCATCTGATCATCTACGCTCTCGCTAATCACTTCGCACGAATAGATAAGCCCAGAGTCCTCTGTAGCGGGCCCTCCCGATTGCACTAGGCTCCGATCCCCAACTGTACTACCTGACCAAGCCATCTCCATTTCATATCACTCTAGGCGGTGCACCTGGTTAGGCTTATTCCGTTTTTTGTAGCAGGTGCCCATGGGCGGAGGCAGGTCTCGTTAAGCACCGCTGGGCTCGCTAACTCTCACCACCTCGTGTCCGCACACGTCGCCACTGAAAAATCTCTCCCATTCTTTTCTCCACCATCCACCTTCAGGAACCCCCAACGATGTCTGATATCGTCAACAACCCTGCGGTGTTGGACGCACAGCTCCTTGTGCCCAAGAGCTTCCTTCTAAGGCCCTACGTATGGCCGTTCACCATCGTATATCCCATTTTTGCCGAAATCTACTTCAATAGATACGACACCTACATCGTGGGATCGGAATGGACGTTTGTGTACCTCATGGCCATTGTGTCCACCAACATGTTGTTCTGGTTGATGCCTCAATGGAACCTTGAAATCGATGCCAAATTTAACTACTCCCCTGTGAAAACTATTGCCGAAGCCACTCATATCAAGGTGACCCCAGGCCCCAACAGCGGTGTGGGACTGATCAGCGAAATCATCCGTGAAACCTTCCATGATGGCGAAAAGCAAATCAGTTTCTTGTACCAGAAGAGAAGACATTTGTTCCACCAAGAAACCCAAAAGTTTTCTCCTCCGGAGTTCGAATTCGACCAGAATCCTCCCCTTAGCACCTTCCAGAACTCTAAAGGATTGAGCGGTGATTTAGAGAAGGCTACTAGAAACTATGGTCAGAACAAGTTTGATATTCCCGTCCCCACTTTCTTGGAATTGTTCAAGGAACATGCGGTGGCTCCGTTCTTTGTGTTCCAAATCTTCTCCGTGGCCCTCTGGTGTATGGATGAACAATGGTATTTCTCGTTATTTTCACTTTTCTCCACCGTTTCCTTTGAAATGATGTCTGTTTTCCAAAGAAGATCCACCATGGCCGAGTTCCAAAGTATGGGTATTAAGCCATACCTGATTTACGTTCACAGAGATGGTAAGTGGAAAAATTTACAAACTACTGAATTGTTGCCCGGCGACTTGGTTTCCGTCACCAGAACCCAGGAAGAGTATGCTCTTCCATGTGACTTGCTCTTGGTTGACGGATCTGCCATTGTTAACGAGGCTATGTTGTCTGGTGAATCTACCCCATTGCTTAAGGAATCAATCAAGTTGAGACCAGGCAACGAGAATTTAGACGTCGATGGTTTCGACAAGAATTCTATTTTACACGGTGGTACTATGGCTTTGCAAGTGACTAAACCTGAAGACCCTTCTGTTCCTATTGCTCCTGACAACGGTGCTTTGGCCATTGTGTCAAAGACCGGGTTTGAAACTTCTCAAGGTTCTTTGGTCCGGATGATGATTTTCTCTAGTGAGAGAGTCGATGTCGGTAACAAGGAAGCATTCTTCTTTATTTTGTTCTTGTTGGTTTTCGCTATCGTTGCTTCGTGGTACGTGTGGGTTGAAGGTACCAAGTTGGGAAGAATTCAATCGAAATTGATCTTGGACTGTATTATTGTTATCACTTCTGTTGTGCCTCCTGAATTGCCCATGGAATTGACCATGGCTGTCAATGCTTCCATTTCTTCGTTGCAAAAGTACTTTATTTTCTGTACCGAGCCATTTAGAATTCCATTGGCTGGTAGAATCGACGTGTGTTGTTTCGACAAGACCGGTACTTTGACTGCTGAAGATTTGGTGTTCGAAGGTTTAGCCGGATTTAAGTCCGATGATATCAACCACTTATACACCTGTGATGAAGCCCCAGTTACTACTTCCCATGTGTTGGGATCTGCTCATGCCTTGGTCAAGTTAGACGATGGCGAAGTGGTTGGTGACCCTATGGAACAAGCCACCTTGAAGGCTGCTGGCTGGGATGTTGGCGCCAAAGACACTGTTGAAAGAAAGATCGACAATGGCAAGACCGAGAAAATCAAGATCTTGCGTCGTTTCCAATTCTCGTCCTCTTTGAAAAGATCGTCTGCTATTTCTTCCGTTAGTACTGTTCCTGGCAAAAACTTGGTCTCTGCCAAGGGTGCTCCTGAAACCATTCGTAAGATGATTGTTGACGCTCCAGAAAACTACGAAGAGATTTATAAGTCGTTTACCAGAGCTGGTTCCCGTGTTTTGGCATTAGCCTACAAGTATTTGGAAACTAATGTTAATGTTAGCAAGGTTGACAGAGCTGAGATTGAATCCAAATTGCACTTTGCTGGGTTTATTGTTTTCCACTGTCCTTTGAAACCTGATGCCGTTGAAACTATTAAGATGTTGAACGAATCCTCTCACCGTTGTGTGATGATTACTGGTGATAATCCTTTGACTGCGTGCCATGTTGCCAAGGAAGTGGTTATTACTACTAAAGATGTATTGATTTTGGATGCCCCTGAAGACCACCACGAAGTCACTGAAGAAGAAAACTTGGTTTGGAGAAATGCTCAAGAATCCATTGTTATCCCATTTAACTCTAACCATAAGATCAACTCTGAATTGTTTAAGACTTACGATGTTTGTGTTACCGGCTATGCTTTGAACTACTTGAGTGAACATGACCAAATCTTGGAATTGTTGAAACACACTTGGGTGTATGCTAGAGTATCTCCGGCTCAAAAGGAATTTATCTTGACTTCTTTGAAGGAAGCTGGTTACAACACTTTGATGTGTGGTGATGGTACTAATGATGTTGGTGCTTTGAAGCAAGCTCACATTGGTGTGGCTTTGTTGAATGGTACTGAAGATGGTATGAAGAAGATGGCCGAGAACAAGAGAATTGAAATCCAACAAAAAGTCTATGAGAAGCAAGTTCAGCTCTTTGTCAATTGGAACAGACCTCCTCCACCAGTGCCTGATGTCATTGCTCATCTCTACCCTCCAGGACCTCTGAATCCTAAGTATTTGCAAGCCATGGAGAAGAAGGGTATTGAAATTACCAAGGAAATGAGACAAGCTGTGGAAGTGGCTAACAAGACCAACGGAATTATCGAGCCAAAGAACAAGTCTCAAGCTCAACTCGCTGATACTATCTTGGGTGCATTGAACGATGCCGAAAGCCAAGATGAAGTGCCTGTTTTGAAGTTGGGTGATGCGTCAGTTGCTGCTCCATTCACCTCAAAATTGGCTAATGTTTCTACTGTGACCCATATTGTTCGTCAAGGTCGTTGTGCCTTGGTTTCTACCATCCAGATGTACAAGATCTTAGCATTGAATTGTTTGATTTCTGCTTACTCTCTTTCCGTGTTGTATTTGGCTGGTATCAAATTTGGTGATGTGCAAGCCACTGTTTCTGGTCTTTTGTTGTCTATGTGTTTCTTGTCGATTTCTCGTGGTAAGCCACTTGAAAAGTTGTCTAAAGAAAGACCTCAAGATGGTATTTTTAATAAGTATATTATGGGATCTATTTTGGGTCAATTCGCAGTTCACATTTTGACTTTGATCTATATTACTAGAGAAATCTACATTTTGGAACCCAGAGAAGCTCAAGTGGATTTGGAGAAAACTTTCGAACCCTCTTTATTGAACACCGGTATGTTTTTGTTGCAATTGGCTCAACAAGTGTCTACTTTTGCCGTGAACTATCAGGGTAAGCCATTCAGAGAAAGTATCAGAGACAACAAGGGTATGTTTTACGGTATTGTTGGTGTTGCCGGAATTGCTCTTGCTGGATCCACTGAGTTGATTCCCGAATTCAATGAAGCTATGAAGTTTGTTCCAATGGATGTTGTATTCAAGACCAAGTTGACCGGATGTATTTTGGCCGATTTGGGGGTCACCTTTGCCATTGAAGTGACATTGAAGCATTTCTTTATGAACTCGGCTCCTGCTGACATTGCCTTGAGGGATGATTAGTTTCACATTATAGAATGTATATAGTCGAAATATCGGCGATGAAGTATTAATAGAGAGATAGTAGACACTGACTTCAAACTTGAAGTGATTGTATAAATATTGTTTTGTCAGCGTATTGCCTTTAAATCTGCTTCTCGATCGAGGTTCAGTACTTTGACGGCAGTGACTGCTCCTCGTTCCAAAACTACCACCTTATCCCCGAGCTTTTCATGCAAGACCTTCAACGCATCGCCCACTTCGGATTTGTCGAGAGGGTAGTCATGACTGTCTACTATTGTTTGGCAAAGCTTATTATATGAAAATGTCACCAATGCATCGCCTTTGTTATTACACAATTGGAAAAGAACATCGTAAATATATGGCAATTTACTTTGGAGATAGGCGTGATATTGCAACTTGGGAGCATCGATCGCTGCCTCTGCTTGAAGTCGTTCTGTTTTTAATTTTTCTTTTAATTTGATCCGTTCCAACAAGCTGAGACCATTACTTTTCGACTGTTCAACCATCTCCACTCGTTCCTGGAACCTAAACTTGGACGAATCGTTCTTGAGCAGAATCTGTGACGACTTCCGTTCCACAGGTTTGGTTATTTTGCAGGGCAGGGTACTTCTCTCGCCCCGTTTCATGATTTCTTGAATACTTTTGGTGGGAAATGCAGATTTGTCGGTATTGTTGGATATCCAGGAGTTTAGGACCCGGCAAAAATTGGCCCTTCGTGTCTGAATCATGCTATTAGTAAAGGAACTGGGGAACTTTATGTGGATTTTGGAATAGTCATAACTATTGGCACCACGATTGTAGATGGAGTAGAGTCTGGAATCAACTTCTAGTATGACCTCGATGTCGGAGACTTTGATCCGCTTCAGTGCTAGCTGGGCGGCAGAGTCCAAGACCTTTACAAGAACCGGATCAACATTGTGGTTGGTGTAATGGAGGGCCAAAGTGTTGTCTATGGCACTGAACTTGCTACACAAGTCGGTAAAATAATAAGACGGAATGAATGGATGCTCGAGAAACTGGCCTTCTGGATCTACTGCCGATGTATCAGGGGAGGGGGACCGGGATGACAGAGATGTAGCCATAATAGGGACTGTGCCGGCTGTGAATTGATTTGGTCTTACGATTAAGCTTGGTAACAATTGCGAGACCTAACCAGGAGTTATCCATATGGTGCAAGTTTACAGGTTGGGCTCACTTGCGATGGACGCGATTGCGAAGTTTGGGGTTGCACAAGAAGCAACTGCCCTACGCAATGCCGCAAGACCATCTCAGAAAGGGGAACGATGTGTCGCCTACTGAGGCTCTTGTGGCTGGATCCATTTCCGGAGCCATAGCACGGTAAGTATTGATGAGCCCAGTCGGGTTTGTGGGGAAATGACCCTTCATTTTGTCGATTTTTCACATCACCAACTAACCTTTAGAGGAGTCACCGCACCACTAGATACCATAAAAATCCGTTTACAGCTCCAAGAGAAGACATTTTCCAACAGCCCACGAGTCTACCAAGTTGTGCGAGACCTTATACGCCGTGAAGGACCAATAGCACTCTGGAAAGGCAATGTTCCCGCCGAGATAATGTATATGTTGTACGGGGGGATTCAATTTACCAGTTATTCTGTGCTTAGCAAGGCGTTGGGCCAGATGGAAGATTCCCACGGGTTCAATCTCAGTCCCGCTAGTCATTCGCTACTAGTAGGATTAGGGACTGGAGTCGCCAGTACCCTTGGTACCTATCCGTTTGACTTGCTCCGGACCAGATTAGCAGCTAATTCCAATACCCATTTTATTTCAATGTCTAAATCCATTTCAGACATCTTACAGAAGGACGGAGTGATAGGGCTTTTTGCAGGAATACGACCGGCCATGCTTTCGGTGGCTGTTAGCTCGGGCCTCATGTTCTGGACCTATGAATTGGCTCGTGACATCTCCAGAGCTTACCAAGATATCCCATTTATAGAGGGATTATGTGGGTTCGTGGCCGGTGGAACGTCGAAAGGATTGGCATTTCCGTTGGACACCATTCGAAAGCGGAGCCAGATGTATACCGTGGGCAATAATTTGCAGCCGATCCCGGCGTTAAGGTTGGCAAAAAATATCGTTACCAAGGAAAACTTATACGGTCTTTACAAAGGATTTGGGGTCAGTGTGTTGAAGTCGGCACCTACCAGTGCGGTGACGCTATTCATCTACGAGTACACCCTTGGTTATATCAGAGGAGAAAAGAGACTATAAGTGGACGAACAGATCCCAGGTCTAATTCAAACATTCTATCCTTAGCATTAGTATCGTCTATATTTTAAATAAATAATCATCATCTTGCTCCTCGTTTTGGGACTCATCGTTACTATCATTCAAATTGACGAAATCGACGTCGTCTCCATCCAATGCCTTGAGCACCTCATCGCTGTCACTGTCTTGGTGGCTATCTTCATACAACCTGGTCAACAGGTTGGGCAGGATATACTCTCTGTCCTCGTCTTCCGAATCTTCTTGTGCTTGTTCCGTCCCACTAATTGGAGCAACATCTTTGGGATGCGAATATAGTGACTGTGAATTCGATAAGAGGTTCTCAAGTCTGGTGCTCTTCTTGAGTATTCGTTCGTGGGAACCAGGCGACGGCTCCGATGGACTACCAGGAGAGGTGCTGGCTGGGGAGGCTTTGTGTGTATGGTGGCTGGTAATCCTGTCTGAAGTTCCTGGAGAATCGACAATGGCAGAATCCTGATGTGGGTCTTCTTGAAGTTGTTTTCTGATATACAATGGTAATTGCATACCCACAACAGACAGTCTTCGGTGCTGCATTTCTAGCAGTGATAATCTTTTGGAGGACCTTCGGGGCTCTGGTGGATCAGGGGATTGTGGTGCCGGCAGGGTCGTCACCAGAGACGTAGGTTCTATTTCTGGTTTCTGTGTTAATATTTTGAACTTATTCTGGACCTTGTTGTGGACACTTTGGATACGATTGAAAACACGAGGAGTTTTCGGTTCTTTGTAGGTAGTATGGGGTCTGTAGTTGACTTCGGCCCGCGTAATTACGTTGACATTGGATGTACCCGTCTCTGCCGAGGTTGTTAATGCGGTGTCGATACTTGAAACGGGCCCATTCTTCAAGATTGCTGGTCGCTGCATCAAATCTAATGATGCCCGTCTTTCTTTCTTCAGTAGCACCGGTACAGGCGTCCTGAGCACCGACAGGGACCGAACAGGTTGAGCCAATGATTGTGTTGGCGCAGGTTCGGATCCTCCGTTTTCGTCTGATTGTGCCCCATTCTTTTGGTCTGTAGCTTCCTTGTCCTTGTCGTATGGTTCTAAGTTAGAATTGTGGAGCAATTCGTTGACTTGCCGGTACAACGAGTTGCCCTCCGATTTCCATACTTGTGGAGTGACCCCTTGGATTCCATATAAATAATCGTCAAAGAGTTCATCGATCTTGAGAAGGATCAATTCATGGTCGTCTAAGTCTAAACTGCTCTTGATATGGACCCAATCCAATCCTTGGTAGAAAAGGGACGGGTCAATTAACTTGGCCAAATACCGTTTGATATACTGTTCTAGCACTGACTGTCGCTGGGGTGTCCATTCGGGGAGAAAATCCGTGTGGACGGGCATGGTGGGAGCTGAGGCCACTCGGTCTGCCGTGGTCTGATGTGAAACTGAAGCAGCCATAGCGGCTAAAAGGGGTGGAGACGAAGACACCAACTGGTTTATGGGGTAAAAAAATGGACGAGTCCGGAGTCGAACCGGAGACCTTTCGCATGCTAAGCGAACGCGCTACCAACTACGCCACACGCCCTGTGACAGAATGGTCCCTAGCAGGATCGAACTGCTGATCTTGGCGTTATTAGCACCACGCCTTAACCAACTGGGCCAAGGGACCTTTCTTGTTGCAACGGTTTTGGGTGTGGACACCATCTACTCTTTAGCTGGGATAGATCTAAATTTGCATCAAAATTATCTCCCAGACAAACTTTCAAGTTCTCGTAAGGTGATTAGCTAAACCAATGACTTATCAAGCCTGTGAGTGCATATGAAGTTTCATTTGACGATCTCATTGAAGTTATTTCAATAGTTTCATTTTTTGCCGGGAAGTTTGGATGTTCCCCTGTTGCCCTGAGTCGTGAAACGAAGAAATGTCCACGTTAAAGAGGTGTTCATATGATGGTATTTGACCTCCTCGGTTGCAATTTGCTTTACGACCCTCCTTAGTGCACTTAAAACACTAATCTTACCCCAACTGGCTATCATATCGAGTCGTGCCGCACCAACTTTTCAGCTCATCTCAACTGCATCTCGACTGTTTCTTACTAAATAATGAAGTTCCTTGTCTCTGCCGACGATACCGGCTCTATAAAAGAGGTTATTGTAAATAGAGGAACCGATACCTCCAAGCAGGATGCGGTCCAACCGAAATCCATCAAGAATTACTGCACCGGGCCATCCAATTCATTCAAGAACAAGATCACCCATTTGGTCGATTTCCACTCCACGTACTTGATTGGTGCCAGGGTCGGCGGTGAAATATCGGTCTACGATTTGACCCAGGACGACACCGTTGAAGAAGAAGAGAAATATGCCCTTTTGCATTCATACAAGCTCGACGTGGACCTGAAGGATAAACCCGTTGCGTTAACCCAGCTCGAAGATTTGGACAGTATTTTAGTGGCATTTGAATCCAGTAAAGTGTTTGTGATTCATTTCAAAGGGGATGATTTTGATTATGCTCCAATTTCTATCAATTTACCTTCCAAAAAGCCCATCAGTTCGTTTGTGAAAAATCCTTACGTTCCTGGAATATTCGCTTACGGTGGTCAAGAAAACGATTTACAAATCATCAAGCTCTTTGAAAGTAATTGCACTATGGAAATGTTTAGTGAGGAACCAGACCTCAGTCCAGTGAGTCTATTCACGGCCAAGAACGTGAAAAATGACCATTTGGACTTGAGAGTTCCTGTCTGGATCAGCAACATCTTGTTCTTGAAAGAAACTACTAAATCAGACTCATTTAAGGTACTCACCAGTACCAGATACGGTCAGCTCAGAATTTACGATACTAGTCATGGGAAAAGACCTATTAAAGACTATAAAGTGAATGAAAAGGCCATTGTGAAAATGACGTTTGGTGATGAAGAACAACAATCTTTGATAGTCACCGATGTACACAGTTTGATTGCGAAGTACTCGCTCATTAAGGAAGACGACAAGGGATACAAGATCCATTCTGCCTCTGCCGGGGATGTGATAAAACCGATACTCAAATTATTAGGGAAATTTTCCCAGGGTCTTAATACTGGTGCTACTCATGCGCTTGAGAACGCCGCAGACGATGTTCTTGTTGCTGGAGGTTTGGACAGATACTTGAGAGTATTTGATATTGATTCTCGTGATATTTTGGTGAAGGCATACCTCGGTGTGGAGATTCTGTCAGTTTTGGTTCTTGATCTTGAAGACGAAGAAGAAGAAAATAAGGATAACGAGACTGACGACAGCAAGAAGAGAAAGAGAGAATATGAAGACGAAGACAGTGCCAGCGACGACGAAGAAATCTGGAACCAATTGGAGGAGAAAAAACCTAAGGTAGAATAAATCTTAGATTAATGCATAACTTGTACTATGACACCAGTAATAAAAGCTGATCACATTGTTAAGCTAATTGCGCAAAAGCACCCTCCAATCTATTGCGGTATCTGCGGCACTAATTTGAGCGGTTATAGATCGTGATTGCCTGTATATCCAGACCTCTAAGACTTTGTGGGGTCGGCTCTGTTTCCAGAACGGCTATCGGTGCTGATCACACTCATGCACTTCCATTCATTCAAGTAATTCATTTTCCACAACCGTACTTTTCCGTCGTCACCAGCCGACGAAAGAATAGTTCCTGTCAAGTTCCAATTCACATTCCACACCTCCAGCTTGTGGTCGTTCAATTTGGCTAAAATATCTATTTTTAATTCACCGCCAGGGAGCTCTGTACCTTTGAATATTCTCACGTAGCCGTCTTTGCACCCTGTTGCAATTAAGTGGTAACTCCTACCCATAGAAGGAGCCCAGCTCACCGACCTGATCAACCCGTTGTGTTCAGGCAAACTTCCCAATTTAGAGTATCTCGTATCACCCTTGTTACCGATTTCGTCGGCATCTGCCCTTTGCTCAATGGAGTTGTCGTTTTTCTGAGTGGTTCCGTAGATGAAACCTTGATCGAGGGCAATGACGATGAATTTTTCAGTCTGACTGAACTTTGCAGGACACCATTCAATGGCAAAACTACTCTGAAGGCTCTTGGCCGGCACTTGCAGGTATAATATGGGCAATTCCGTTGTGAGGGCCCAGTTGGTGAGGTCGCTGGGTTCCAAAGATTCGTAGATTCTGAATATACCATCGGACCCCACGCACCCAAGCTTGAGGCCCAAGTGGTTAGGTGCAAACACCACATCGTAGATTGGACCATAGGACTCGATCGCCAATGTGGCCAACTTGATCCAACGACGACCCGAACCGTGAAGTTCGTCTAGCTGTTCCTGCCATATTTTTACTGTCCGGTCAAAGGAACACGAGGCAAGGATCTTGGTACTGGAGAATTCTGGGTGTGCCCACAGTACCTTGGTGATGGACGAGTCGTGAGCCTTCCACAGGTCATTGAGGACCCAGGTGGAGGTGGAGGTGTCGAGGTCAAACACTTTGATGTGCTGGTCTGACGACGCTGTGGCGATGTGCTTGCCGTAGAAATCGTACTTGACATCGTGGATGAGCTCTTCATGGCCTGTGATGAAAGGTTTCATGATACCGGCGGTTTCTGTCGCCAATGTCGTGGTGAAGCCTGGGCAGTTGGTCTAGATGGTAGGTGATAGTGGCTCCAGGACCGGGTTAGGTGCAGGTCCTGTCTGGCGCGGTGCTACGTGCAGTCGCGCCCAATGGGTGCACCAAAGGCCACTGGTGTCAAACACGTCGTCTACTTCCAGTCCCATTACCGTTGATGAACAGGTATCTTCTGCTTGCAGTCGTTGCTGCCGCCGTTGCATTCATTCACCCGAACCGGCCTCTCCAAACTGTCACGTGTTTCAGTGTCCTAGGCTATGTTGCAACCCTCAATTTGATCCCCAGACTAGCGGAACCGCTCAAACGTGTGGGCTTAAAGGGTAAGGATATGTCAAAACCGCCCCCTACACGGGAGCTTCCCGAGTCAATGGGGATTGTCAGCTCCGTGACTTATCTATTCCTTATGTTTGCACTTATTCCGTTCATTTTTTTCAAGTATCTTGTGTCAGTAAGCTCGGTCTCGAATGACCAGAGTATGCTGAACACTTATACCAGCCAATACCAATCCAGTCAGAGTCACTTGTTTCCTCATAATAAGCTTGCCGAATATTTGAGTGCGGTGTTGTGTCTCCAGTCCACCACTTTGCTTGGATTGTTTGATGATTTGTTTGATATCCGTTGGCGCCACAAATTCTTCTTGCCGGCGGTGGCTTCGTTGCCGCTTTTGATCGTGTACTATGTGGATTTCAGTGTTACCACTATAGTTGTGCCTTCGTTCATCACAACCGTCACAGGAGGTGAGCAATTATTGGAATTTGTCAACTTTTTCATCCGTTGGGGTAACCATTTGGTTACATGGGCCACCGGCTTGTCGTTTAGCTCACTTCCAAACGATTATGTGATTCCTACAGATAGTCCCAAATTACTTGATCTCGGGGTATTTTATTATGTCTACATGTCTGCAGTGTCGATTTTTTCTCCCAATTCTATCAACATCTTGGCCGGAATCAACGGGCTCGAAGTGGGTCAGTCGGTGGTACTTGCGCTTATATTCCTTACTAATGACTTTTGCTACTTATGGTCATCCAATGTTTCCCAGGCTGCCTACGATAGCCATTTGTTGTCGGTGATTTTCATTATTCCATTCATAGGAGTGTCGTTGGGATTACTCCAGCACAATTGGTTTCCAGCGAAGGTATTTGTCGGTGATACTTACTGTTATTTTAGCGGGATGGTATTTGCGATCGTGGGTATTTTGGGACATTTTTCGAAGACGTTATTGATCTTCTTGTTACCGCAAATAATAAATTTCCTCTACTCCGCTCCTCAGCTTTTCAACTTGGTTCCTTGTCCAAGACACAGGCTTCCTCGTTTTGAGATCAAGGATGGTTTCATGCATCCAAGTTATGCCCAATTGAGTAGCCAGAACATTGTGTCCAAGATATTGCTCACATTAATGGAAAAATTACGGATAGTGAGGATTGAACGGGACCAAAAAGGAATCCCGGTTCGGTTCTCGAACTTTACCATTATCAATCTCTTCTTGGTTTGGTTTGGACCTATGAGAGAAGATCAATTGTGCCTTTTGATCTTGGGAATGCAACTCTTGGTAGGTTTGCTGATGATTGTGGTGAGGCACACTGTGGGTCCATGGTTATTTGGATACGATAATTTGACTTGGGGAGTAAAGTAATGATAACATTAAATAGGTATACTTGCCGTACGGTGTAAATATAGAACATTAATTTGTATACTTATTTGTGTTGGGAATAAGGCTATGCGTCACGTGAGGTCTCCTATAAGCTCAATTTCCAGAAGTTGACACCAGAACGCAACCATGGCAGGTCCTCCTCCACCACCCCCACCTCCTCCTCCAGGTCCCCCTCCTCCGGGGGGCGCTACCGGCTCAATGCCTCCTCCTCCAATGGCTGGGAGAGATGCTCTTCTCCTGAGTATTAGAAAAGGTACCAATCTTAAGAAAGCCGTGACGGTAGACAAATCCAAGCCTGTGCTTGATTCGAAAGTATCTGTTTCCTCAGGACCTCCTTCTGGCGGCACCGGTAGCGCTAGTAGCTCAGGTGGTCATTCGGCGCCACCAATTCCCACCGGAGCTCCCCAATTAGGAGACATATTCGCTGGTGGAATCCCCAAATTGAAATCAACCAAGAACAACAGAGACGGAATAGTCCCCCAATCAGCCCCACTGATCCCCGGCATGGGATCAATGCTGCCACTGGCTCCCAAGACTCCACTGGTGCCCCTGGCCAGACCTCCGTCGAGAAAAGTGACTCCGGTCGGTCCACCGAGCCCTTCCGCTCCTCCAATTCCATCAGCTCCTCCTCCCGCTGTGGCTCCCGCCCCTCCAGATCAGAAGACTGCTCCAAAAATGCCCCCCAGCAGACCAAAGAAGTCGTCACATTTGAAGAAACTGTCGATATCTGGAAGCATTCCCCCTCCGATTCCAGGAGCTCCACCTCCAGTCCCCAGCGGCCCTCCTCCGCTCCCTCTGTCGAGTGCTCCACCACCGCCACCACCTCCACCAGGAATTCCACCAGTTCCTTCGGCAAAAGCTTCAAGCTCCGGTTCGGGAGGACCCCCTCCAGCCCCAGGATTACCTCCAGGCGGATTACCATTTTTAGCACAAATCAATGCTAAAAGAGATGAGTCAAGTGTGGTTGATTCTACCAGATCTCATAGTGGCTCTTCGCCCACTGCTCCTAGTAATCCGCCACCTGGTCCTCCTCCAATTCCACATTCATTACCTCCACAGGCACCCAAGGTTCCAACCGCAAATGCTCCTGCGCCTCCACCACCACCACCGCCAGGTCCACCACCTCCTTCAATGGGGAGTCCACCGCCACCACCACCTCCTCCTCCAGGTGACTTATTTGCGCCAAAGAGCCAATCCTCAGTCCCTCCAGCCCCTCCACCACCGCCCACGTCTGCTGGTTTTCCATCTTCGAAAGGAAAATCAGCCCCATCAGCTCCAACACCAGCTGGAGGGGCATTGCCCTTCTTGGCAGAAATTAACTCCAAAAGAAGCGATACTTTTGTAGTTGACGGCACAAAGAGCGGTTATACTACTGCTAGTGAAGCAAGTAATGGGTCCGGTGCCTCCACAAGAGTATCTTCAGCTCCACCACTGGCACCCAAGATTCCTCAGATTCCATTGGGCCTTCCTCCTCAAGCAAAACATCCTGCCATTAAGCTTCCTAACGTGCAGCCACCAACAAGAAATACATCAGCGCCGCTGGCACCGTTACCTCCAAAGCAAGCATCTGCTCCTCCGCCAGCACCACCGGTGCCGCCAGAAATTCCAACGGCCCCTCCTTCTGTCGCGTCACATCATTCGAAACCACAAATACCACAAATACCAATGGGAATTCCAACTCCACCAACTCCACCAAGCCCCCCATCACCTCCACAACAATCCATCTCTCAGTCCTTGGCAGTCCACTCGACTCATCACCCTCCTCCTCCCCCTCCTCCAGCACAATCAATTCCACCTCCTCCTTCAGTGACAGACTCTCCACCTCCGCCTCCTGTATCCGGTGCAAAAAAGACTGCTCCACCTCCTCCACCATCCCAATCTCGATTAGACCAGCAACAGAATGCTGGTAGCTCATTGAGAAAGATCTCGGCCCTGGCTTACACCATCAATGCTCACAGAAATGGGTCTTCGCTGACCCCTACAAAGATTGTCATAGAAGACAAGCGGTTCAAGTTTGTTAATGCAAACGCATTGCCCAATCCAAGAAGATTTGGCGAAGGGACGAAAGAAAAATTGTACCCTAGTGGGAGAGGCTCTTCTGTTCCATTAGAATTAAGTTTGTACCAATAATGGGTGCGAAAGAAATACATTATGATCAGTTAAATATACGACTTAAAGGAAGTTGACGGGCCCTTTGGAGCTTCGAGGAAGTCTGATTGCTGTGGCGCCTTATAGAAGCTTACTGTGTTTTGCTTGAAATACAGGAGTAGTAAAGAAATTTGTATTTTTTTCAACTTGACCCCCGCAGAAGTAGGGAAATGTGCCCACCTTCCAAAACCTTTCGGTATCCCGCGATATTGCTATGGTGACAATGGTTTTGGCACTGGGAGAATCCTGTTGAAGGATTTTGCGGATATTAGGGCCACTGGGGAAGTTTTGCTATCTGTTTGGTTGTTTTCTCTCAGTTTCAAGACAATGTTATACGGTTAAATGTGGATTTGCGTTAATATACAGTAGAAAATTTGGGTGCAAAAAAAGGGGCGATATCTTTTAATTAATTTGTGCTTGGGATATCTCTATTTCATTGGTGCTTTGAATATATACTTGCCTCTCCTTTATGATAGCCAAGTTTGCTCTTGTATATTCGTCTTTTACTGGCTTTCTCCATCGCTTTCGGACCACACCTCTACCACCTTATCATAAAAGGAGCAAGTAACGACAAAATCACCCATAGGATCCCAGTCTCCGCCATAGCACATACTATCATGTCCACCCTTGAAATATGTCTTCACTTCAAAGTCGTTTTCTTCGGTGGGACTAAGGATTCTGGCCCCATCGTACATACAACAGGTCAATACACGGTCGTCATTTGCCACGGGACTGGGAATAAGACGCCACACACCACCCCCTAGGTTCTCTTGTTGGAGTATTTTGGGAATGTAGCCCGGAATTAGCGAAGGGTTCTGCTTATCCATGAGCCTGAGGTCGAAAATCCGAAGATGATCATCGTAGGCTCCGGTCCATAGCTGGTGGGGATTGCCAGAGTTCCAGTTTGGGCCGGATGAAAGGATTGACACCACTCCAGCTTCGTGCTGGCGCTGTGTGGTTGTCCATATCTGGTCTCGGGACCGCAAATCATGGGCTATAACCCGGCCATCGTCCCCACCTGTATACGTCACGTGCAGAAGATCCCCGGATTCCCCAAAACTTCCTGTCCAGCATTCCAAGCTGTGGGAGGACGAAAACTCTTCGTAGACGCCTGTAGTCAAATCTACGATACCAGCCTCTCCCAGAGTGAGTGTTACTAGCAATTGGTTCTCGTGTGAGGGTGAAAAGAACAAGGAAGTGACAAGAGTATCCGAATCAGTGAGCTGTAGGTCTTTTTCAAGTGACAATTTGGAATCCCTATATCTCCATAGCATGATATTTCCGGTAGAATGGGCACTGGCAAGTAACGAAGAGTCAAATGGGCTAAATTTGAGGTCCAAAATGGCACTTTTTGTGGGGAAGCGGCCCATCAAAGTGAGTCCTTGTGGTGATACTTTCATCATGTCGATGGACCCATTTCTGGTGCCGTTGTCTTCGAGTTTGTAGGTTCCCAAGAAAATAGTCGAGTCGTCTGGATGGATCCGAACGCTGCATGGAGGCAATTCTGTGACTCCTGTGAGTCTCATGGCCGTATTGTGGGGTATCGAGTGGTACCATGGTAGATGAGATGGGCACCTTTCGAGTTCCGGGTTGTATCACGTGATTTGTTCATCAGAGCCTCAGAATCATCTACTGATGATAGCTTGAGCCTTACTGCTGCTTCCACACGACGATGGGCTTGTTTGCTAGGTGGAATGCGTTGCCCGCGAAGGCAAGATACTATATCGGAGGCTCTACCTTCTTGTTTGCGCTTATTGGAGACTATGTGACGGGAAAGGTCAATGATGAGGTGGTAGCCAGACAGGAAGTGATGGAGAAGTTGAAGGTTGCGGAAACACCAAAGTCCAACGAGTAGCTTGTTGGCTTCAGAAAGACTACACACTTGTGGTCCTTTCTGGCGAATGGGTCGATCAGTAATTAAAATGAAGAAAAATGTCACATTAACGAGTCACTAATAGCCTCGAACGGGTCCATTGAAGTGTCAACGTTGGTCAACCGTACGAATTCGGCATCTGAACCTCGAGGAGGTTCTACGAGAGTCTCCAAGCGATATAGGCCAGTAATTTTGGCATGTGGAGTCTAAAAGACCTGTAAATAGAATAAATGTACGATAAATAAATTTTTGAAACCTTCAATGAATAGCAGACTGGTGTCTGGCGATGATCAGGCGCTGATACTACATTGGAGGAATTTTTTGTGGTTCTACATCGGGTTCGTTAGAACATATGATAAGGCAATATTAACTTTTTCCTACCTCTATACATCGTAGGAGTTTGGGGGGGTTTTGTTTTCAATCTAGAATTTAAGCAATCCCATCTTGACGTATTCCTTTCTAAGCGAAGAAATGAATTCCATGAATTTTGCGGGATTGGAGTCGATACCTCTCGAGTAAACGAAACGAGAAGCCAAACGGGTAGCAAACAACGCTCTCAAGTAAGCCTCGGGAACTCTTGTCAACACGTTTTCGATACCAATGACTTCCAACAACAATGGAGGCAACGAGTCGAGTAAAACTGCATTTCTGAACTCGACATCATCGTTCCACAATTCCTTGGAGTTGGCCAATTCGTCACCCAACTTGTTAATGGCGATGGATAATTTGTCGGACAACTCGGTGTAGGAAACGCCTGTTTCTTGGTGCAACTTCCACAACGCTTCAAATTCGGATTCAGCGTTGTTGACAATCACCTTTTGAACTTGCTTGACGTAGTCTTGGTAGAACTTTGGCTTGGCATTGGTTTCGGAATCAACACACATGTTGGTCAAGAAGCCCTTGTCGTCAAACGCCAAAGCAGCCAACACTTCGAGAGAAGAAGAAGTGACACCACCCTTGTTGGTGGAAGCATCCTTGAAGATGATGATACCAGCGTCCTCCAAGATGAGCTTGGCGGACTGGGTAATAAATAAGTTGGCACCTTCCACAAAGAATGGAACTAAGGACTTGCCAGTCTTTTCATTAATCAATTCGTGAACATTGTTGGTGTCAATGGCACCAGGTCTACCACCACATGGAACAAACAAATCCACGCCGTCTGGACCAAATTGCTCCTTCAACTTCAAATGGAAGGTGTTTCTGAATGCAACTCCATTGGCCACAGTGATTCCGTTGGGCAAAGTGACATCAACATCGTCAACCAATACAATGTAACCGTCCTTTGACAATTTAGATCTGTCATAGTTTTCAATCATCTTTCTTTCGTGAGCCAATCTTAACAATTCTTCCTTGTCAAGACCATGAGGATCGGCGATGACACCAGAACCGTCAACAATACCAACGTACTTTTCGTTTCTAGACAACAAGATTTCGTTACTACCCAAGTCCCCATCTGGACCACCAGTTTGGAATTTTCTGATGGTGGCATTGTCAATGTTCAACTTTTCGTAGATCTTGTTGACATAAGCTCTGACCGATAACGTGGTCATACCGTATTCATCGTGAGGGATTCCTCCAATTTGTGGACTCTTACCTGTCAAGAAAGATCTCCACCATGGGGCACCTCTGGCTCTGGCATGCAAAGTGGCCCAGTCGGTGTAACCTGCAGTACCTTCATCAGGACCCAAGAACAAGATTTCTGGACGGTTGAGCAAGTCGACGTACGATTCCTTGGCACCAGGAATCTGCTGCTTCAAAAGCAAGTCGATCAAAGCATCAACATACTTTTCGAAACAAGCCTTTGGACGATCTTGGGCTGCACCAGGGTCGAGCAAAATCACACCCTTGGATCCACCTTCAGGAATGTCCTTGTTCTTCTTTTGTTGGGTGTTGGCAAGATTGTAGTTTTCGTCAAACAAGTTTCTGAGATTGACTTGGTAAGCATCGACCGATCTAGACTTGACGATTCTGATACCACCTCTGGCGATGTCTCTGAATCTGATGTGGAAACCTCTGAAGTCACTACCAACAACGAAGAACATACCGTAAGGCTTGTCTGGGTACTCCGATTCTGGCAAGAACGAAGGGTCCAACCTGAAAGAAAGGGCAACCTTTGTGGAAGTGTAGAAGTTAGTCTTCAAAATCGACTTGTTGAAAACATACAAAGCTCTCAACACGATAGCATGGTGCTCATTCTGTGAACATTCACGAGACAACAACTTTTCGAATTCTTCTTCAGTTCCAACTGGGGTAATTTGAGATAATCTTTGGTAAGAAAGAGTCTTTTCCATGGAAGAACGGATGTAGTGAACATCAGCAAATTGACGGTACAACTTTCTGACAATTTCACGTCTGGTGTCGAATACTTCCTGGATGAAGTTTTGAGTGTAAGTTTCAGCTCTCAATCTCTTCTTCAATGCGTTTAATACTTCAGCATTTTGGATCGATTTAGAAGCATCCAATAACGACTGCAACTTAGTGTACTCTGGACCCAATCTGTTCAAAAAGTGGGTCACAAAGATCACACCCGATTGGGCGTAAACACTTTCTTGCAACGATAACTCACCTCTAGTAAATCTGTCGTGGAAGAAATTGTGGGGAATACAGTACAAGAGAGATGCTTCCTTGATAACCTGGTAGATGGACAAATCCACTGGTGTCTTGGTCTGCTTGGAGGAGACGTACATCGAGATGATGGTCACACCATTAGCGAATTGTTCCACGTACTTTCTGCTGGTTTGGAGCTTGTAGTAGTTGGCCAAATCAGACAAGGCAGAGTTGTATCTAGCGGAAGTCTTTTGTCTGAAACCAATGACCACTCTGTATTCTTCCGAGTCATCGACTGGGAAATGTTGGATAACAGGACCGGTGGTGTTGATCACCTGTTCGATCACGTTGGAATACAACTTCTTCGTGTTTTCCGAAGCAATCTTCAAGAAGGTAGTGTCACCGATCTTTTCGATATCGGTTTCGTTGGCACTTACCGTTTCTGCGGATTGAGGGTAGTTATTCTTGTAGACAAAGAAACATTTCACCATTTGATTTGGAAGCGATTTGTTGATCTGATAAACACCAGACAAAATCGGATCGGACTTGTAGTTCAAAGGTGCAGAGAAATATTCTGCTCTGTAACTGTTGGTAGAAGGCGACGATGGGTCAATGTACTTGTCGTCAATTCTCTCCTCGTAGAAATCATTGGTGGCAGAGCCGGGAGTAGATGTGACGAAAAAGACCCCGTGGTCTTCGGCTTCGTTCTTGTACTGAATCAAAGGACGGTCACTTTCGGACACTCCAGTGGCATAGGCCTGGATCTTACACGAGTAAAGTGAATGGATGTGACCAGCAATCCCTTCGGCGGACTCTCTAGCAAAGAAAATGTCATCAATTCCCAAGTTTTCGTAAAACCAGCGGGCTTCGGACTCGATGAGCGATTCTGGAATGAATCCGGTGGAGTCCAAAATGTCAAGCACTTGTTCGTACTGGTCCTTCTTTCCCGAAAATGGATTGTCAATGTATCCATGTTTCAAGGAATGGGCAGCAGACTCGTTGGAGTCACTTTTAGACAAGCTAAGGTGTTGAATATCTGGTTCAGTTATGGCAGTCATAATTGAAATCAGGTAGTAGGGGGTACGACGGTGACCAAGATGAGATGGAATTAAACTTTTATAATCTGGGGATATGCGATGTATTTATAGAGAAAGTAAAAATGTCTGTCGTGGGGAAACTACTGTCGGAGGTGAAGAAGCAGTTGAGGTTTGGCGGTTTTAGGGGACGCAGGCATGACCGAGACTAACGGGCCCCTCTATTTTCGGGAATATTTATTTACAGTTTCCGTACCGCCTTGAGGCAATAGTGTCACTTTTGCTGGACGTGTTTACCTAGCGGCAGAATGACAATCCGGTTACCGCGGGTTCCCCATGAATTGCACCAGTGAAGTGACCAGTGCGGGAATTTTGGTGCAAAAAGTGTCGGGTATTGTGAACGTGTCCAAAATAGCAATAACGAGAGCACCAAGGGCCATGGGAGGTGGTTGGGGAACGATTCGCTATTTAGCCGACCAGGGTTAACTGGAGCTCTCAAGGTGGAAACCACAACGCACGGTGGCACTTGTGTGGCTGTTCTGTTAGTGGTATTGCTAAGCGAGCAACAAGAGGGGCAGGAGGGGGAGCAGGGAAAAGGAGGGGTGCGTCTCTTGGTATAGCCTCCGGATTCCACAGGTGCCCACTGGGCAGGGTCTATGTACAGTCGTGCTTCCTTGGCGGTTAGCACAGACCTCTGTGGTATTTCAGGACTCCGAACACCACCAACGATTCCACACTTTGGAGCTTTGCAACTTCGTTGTGGCGTCGTTTCCACCCAACTTGGCTCAACAAGTCATGCAAGTCGGCCATGTTGATTCCTTTCTTAGTATGGATGTCCGACCCCGCCGTGACTGAGTCGATTTTGGGACGATGCCCCACTTCCCCAGGTTTCGGTGTTGAATTGCGAGCATCTGCGCTGAGCCCATCGCCTTACGGTTTTCTGCATAGGGCACCCCGCTAAAACGGCTCCGGCATCTTCCGGATTAGAAGGTGTTGGGTGCCCACCAAATCCGACCAGATGAAGCCAGATGGAGCCACGGTGGAGAATAACAACTCCACTTCGACCCCGCAGATTTTCCATTCGCCGTAGGCTGCCAATGGGACTTGTATTCTACCGAGCCACTAGTGCCATAGAAACCTGTGGATTGCTTGCAAAACCGGGGAACTTGGATTGTTGGCTTATTTCTGGGATGATGAGGGTTGGGGGATCTTGATCTCGCAGATGGCTGCCCCGGGACTTGTGGGGGAAGGGCCTAGGACGCCATGCGTGTGGCGGAAACACCGCATGGCAGTCCAAAATACGTCATAGGGCTCGTCAGTACCACACTATATTGGAGTCTAGAATGCGCCTATGGCAGGCTATACGGCTGGGAAGGGTGTGACAGGGCTCGCGTTTCCATTCAAGGAAATTTTTATCGGAGCTTGACCGGTGCCCATCGCCCATTCAACCCGATTCCCGGGACCTGAACTAATTAACATTAATCTTGATTGCAAGATCTCTCCTTTGGCGTAGGGCTTCTCAAATATGCAGTTTGAGCTAGGTGGCTCAGCTGCAATTGTAGGTGCATACGTGCAATGTAGTGCAATGTAGTACAACGTCGTTTGTGAAATAAAAAATTACTAGGGCCAACTTATGCCAATTGATGTACTCCGGGGCTAACCGTATGGATTGGCTGGATGGGTAAATGGCTAGTCTTTTTGGTAGTGATCAAATGTTAAGTTACGAGGCTTTATGTCAAATGCGGGAGGCATATTTGGATTTTGGAGCTTGCCATGGCTACGTTTACTACTGGGCCCACTTAGTTGAATGCGCATACAGGCTCATTAGTTTATCACTTCACTCATACTCAAGCAATGAGGTTATTATTATCGGTACTATTTAGGTTCTATTTTCAAGCAATTCTGCATTACCATCCATGATCAAAAAGCATGGAAACACTCTCTCCATTATGAATTCTTCTAATTGACTCCGCCAACACTCTCGACACATCCAACACTTCCAATTTGTCTCCCAACTGCGCAAGGTGCTCGTTCTGGGGTACAGAGTTGGTGGTTATCACCTTGTCAATAGCAGATTTGTTGACTCTATTAATGGCATCTCCACTGAAAACACCATGGGTGACCAAAGCGTAGACATACTTAGCACCTTGGTCCTTCAAGAGCTTGGCTGCTCTGGTGATAGTGTACGAGGTATCCACAAGATCATCAATAAGAACACAAGTCTTGTCTTTGACATCTCCCACAAGCATCGACACCGTGGTATGGGTGTCAGAAGTATGGCGCAGAGGATGGTGGAAATGGGTAGCAGCAAGACCACTGGTGACCTCCATTGGACCAACAGCTCTGATTCCCTCGGTGTTTTTGATACGTCTTTCCTTGTGGATTAACGCAAACGAACATCCAAGGGCATCGGCAAGCGAAGTAGCTCTTTTAGCTCCTCCACTATCAGGAGAAACAATTACACATTCCTGGTAGTTGGGAATGTAATCCACCAAGTAATGCTTCAAGAGCGGCTTCAGGTAAAGATTATCCACTGGAATATTGAAGAATCCCTGGAACTGGGGATCGTGCAAATCCATGGTGATCATACGGTCAGCCCCAGCAGTGGTCAATAAGTTGGCAATCAAGGTTCCATTTTGAGCAATCCATTGCTTGTATCCACTCTCGGTTTTTCCGTTAGAATCGATGGGCAACCCCACGGGGATCAGAGAGTCTCTAGGGGCGATTTCGTGGAAAGGGTCTTTCAACCCACGACCTCTGGGCGTAGGACTTGCCATATTATGTGAAGCTGAGCGGCTTAACGGGTGGTCCAGGGGGGCGTTCATGTGTGACAACGGTTTGGGGGTGCCTGGACGGCTTTCAAAGGTGTACTGGTCCTTGGCAGTGCTGATGGAAGGAGCTCCGGTGGCTGACGCCAAGTGAGGGACGTCCGGTTGTCTGGAATATGGGAATAAGGGCAATACTGCCGTCACTCTACGGGCACTGGCAGTCTTGCACGCAGAGATCATGATCAATAATTCAATGAAATTATCGTTGACTTCTCCACATCCGCTTTGGATAATAAACACATCTTTCTCTCTTACCGAATCCTTGACCTCGATGCTGGTTTCTCCGTTAGAGAACTTTTTGGATAACACTTGGCCTTGCTCGATGGTAAGGTTTCTGCAAATCATCTTGGTGAGAACAGGATGGGAGCTCCCACCGAGAACTATAAGGTCTCTCATGGCTATGTCAATGGATAGAACGTTGCTGCAATTCTATGCAAGTGAAGAACACTGCAAATGTAAGTGTTGACCGGGCTTAATGCGTTATGCAACCTGTAGCACGAAGTACGCACAATTAATTAGCTGGTTCACCACTAGCCTCATCGTGGATAATTTCCGTATATTGCACACGTGACCGGAGGTTCCGCCCATTTCCTTATCTACACCAATTAGTACAAGGAACCAATATCCAGCTACACCGACACAGATTAGTAGATGATCGCATACATTACCACGCTTCTATGTAAAATTGATAGGAGGTGATTATCTAATCCAATTTTCCCGTCATTTTGGTCACTTTTGTGTGTTTTCATATATAAGCCATCTCCTAACTGTATAGTCCCCAGTTTTCGGCCTAGTACCTAATTTCGTACGATCCCGCTTTGGTGGAGTATTTGACCCACTTTACCGTCCTATAATTACTCTTTTCCTGAACCCGCAAGAACTTCACTGCCAAGCCAGAACTCGAAAACATCTCAAGGTCGAAGTCGAGAGTGATTGGAGGACGCAGCCAGACGTAATTACCATGGACTCCGTCCCTGTTGGAAGCCAATTCCACCTCTGCACTCAAAGTGTGACTTTCCTCGCCGAAAAATTTGGAAAACTTCCATACAAAGAAGTCTTCTTCCAGTTGATATTTGGACTTTCCGTAAGAGGCATCACTCCACGACTTGATCACCGCCTTGGGAGTTGGGATCTTCATGATGACATTGGTGGCCGCGATTTTGGGAGGGAACAGTGACTTTATGCTCAATTTATAGCGCACTCTCGAGTGCAGTTGCTGGACTTGGGCAAACACTTTGAAAGGCAAGTGAATATTCCGCAAGCTTCGGTACGACATAACCTGAAACTCGCCGTCGGGAGGAATGAAGTGAATTGACCGCTCCGAGTCAAACCGCTTGAGTTCCACGCATTGGTGGAATTTACAGTCCTCGAGAATCACGCCGCTATCTTGTTGGTTATCCAAGGACGAATCAGTAAAAAATACACTGTCGTCGCTTAAACCAAAGTGGCACTGGGGCATTCCCGACAAGTGTGTGTTCATTTGGATCTCTCCTCCTACCAGGGCCCGCAATACCTGGGCCTCGTCGTCCATTATCACGTTGACTTTCTCTTCAACTCGGAGGAATATCTCGTTTCGGCGGTATTTGATGCCACTGTTTCTCCATGTCACGGCCAGCGTCGATATATCGGGCGTCTCTTTCTTGACTGAGCTGGTCTTGTTGGCTGCCCTCATATTTTTTACCTCTCGGAACACATTTCCTGTACTGTTAATGCTGGTGATATGGTCTCGGAGCCCACTCAGTTCAAGATTGGTGGGATATCCAAATTCCACCGCCTCATCCAAGATCTCGTGGACCAAGGCAAAATTATTGGTGATCAATTCGTCTGTCAATGGTGTCCCCACGGCGCCGCTGCCTTCCCTCAAAACCGTGGCCAATAACGCTTCCAATTTATAAAGGAACTCCATCACTATGGAGCAGTCCTGATTGGACCTAGTTACCACACACAACCATAGTAATCCGGATCGGATGTAGATGAATGACGTGGATCCCAAAGTAAGCACTGGCAGCCGGACTTCTTTGGCGGTGGTAGTTCCGGAAGTTGTAGTTTTCAGGTTTGATGCGATAACTTGAATTCGAAATACATCTGAGATATTGCGGCGCACCCCTTCTCGGTACAATTTAGACATTATGACATCGCCTTTACCGTCGTGGATGAACAAGCCGGAGATCATGGCGGTGAACGGATGATTCTGGATCAAACTGGAACTATTAAAATGAACTGCGACCGACTGTGCAAGGACCGCGCGCCGCTAGCATCGCTTATGTAAGCCGGCCGTGGAGCTGCTACTGTTAGGCTGCTAAAGCTGACAGTTCAATTTGGCCAGAAACGGTAGGTAAGGATCTCAATTATGAGACTCGAGTTATTCGAAACAAATAAGTAGATGCATCAGCGTAAAATAGTTCTGTATGCCTAATGCATGCACTTCGGACGTTCTCTGTCTACTATTTACTCTATTTGGCATTATCGACTGATGTGCATATATTTTCCTGTTACTGAAAGCTTTCAAATAGTGTCTCGATGCAGTAAGAGCATTTCTTCATATGATCTCTGTTTTGCAAACTTCTTGGCCTAGCTCTGCATTCCAAGAAGGTCACCCTTGGTTTTCTTATTATGTCCTGATTTCCTATTGTGGTTCGCCCGAGCTGCCTTGTTCTTTTCCTTTCTTGCTGCCGCTTGTTTCAGTGGAGTAGAATTCTCGTTTGAATCTTTGGGCTTTGCTTTCGAATTCTGTTTTCCCTGTCTCTCTGGTACTTCGACACTTTCGGGTTCCTCGCTATCACCTGCCCTTGTTTTCTCTTTCTTTTGATTTGGATTTCCCGAGAAGAAAAACTCTTCCTCAAGTATTTTAAATCTTCTAGGAGACTTCATGAGCATTCTTAACCACCCCTCAATTTGCTCATCCGACCAGCCAGTGGACTTCTTAAGTGCCAGACGGTCGGACGACTTTCTTGATGTTTTATTGAACACATCTGGACCTTTGGTCTTGAATATCGAAAAAAGATATGTTTCATTTCGGTCCACCCGTGAAACCTGTTGCACCAGCTCGTCTATATCATCTTCATCCAATATAGACATCTTTGTCTTCGCTCCTTTCCGTCTAGGGTCTTCGGAAGCCAACCCAGTAGTTCTTTCCAGGTCCTCGTACGTATCATCAGGCTCATCTTCATCGCTCTCGTACATCAATTTCAAAGCAGCAGTCAATGTCTTTTTCTTGAATTCTTCAGACGTCGCTTGTGGATCTGAATGCTTCTTCTTACCGAGAATGACAGCATTATCCGAAAAGTCTAACCGAGAAATTTTATCATCATCGTAAACAGATCTTTTGGCGGCCAGAGAATTTGACTTCATATTCTTTTGTTTTTTATCAGAAGCTCTACCTTGGATTTTTATCTTTGGCTCCTTTTTCGGGGTGGAGTAATCTTCCTCAATACTGTTGACTAAGTCCGGGTTCTCTAATAACATGATTGTCACCAGCTCAACGTCACCATTGTGATCCTTAAGAACTCTTCTAGCCTTCCCAATCGTCAATGTGGGTATCATATCGGTAAGTAGATTAATATGTTCCTCGTTAACCTCTGGTTCAGGGTCAGAACCGGTAGAAACTTGCCTCAAAAATGGTAATCTCTCCTCCAAGTTAGGAATAAGTGCTTTGAATCCATCAGCAATAATTATGGTACTGAAAAGTGGGAATAATTTCATGGTTTCAATATCCTTTATTCCCAATTCCATTGTCAATTTCGATAATTTGCTTACACTTAATGATAGTAAGGAAACAACCATGATTTTCTGAATGATATCTGCATGTATGCTCTTACCCCCAGCATATAATCTCTCAAGCATCTCAATCCATGGAATAGATACAAATTCTTCGGCAAAATTGACCGAACTAGCCAGCTTCTTATTGATATTTCTGCCCTTTATTTCACCACCTCCCAACGAGATCTTGGTTGATTTAATGGACATTTGTTGACCTAAAAGATAAGACAATACCGTTAAATCTTTGTCCTTGAAATTTCCTTGGCTGATCATCGTTTCTAACCATTTATGGACACTCGTAATTGAGCTAATGCTTCCTGACTTTTTATTATCATTGAATTTGGACTTGTATGTGCCATCAACAAGTCCTCGTACTACCGTTGAGTTATGCTGCACATAGATATGAATGAAATTCCAAATAGATTCTCCCGTCAAACTACTCTTGACTAAACTGAAATTCCTAACGTATAGGAAGACATATGTCCGTAGAGTGGCGGTGTTCTTCTTAATGTCGGGATTTATAGCTCCTAATGAAAAAATCTTCGATGCCTCTTCGCTGGTTTCACTCAAAAACACCTTGAGAAATGTCTGGAGCTGTTGTTGGGACTTGACGTTCAATTTGGCGGGTTGAAGAAGATATTGAAAAAGTTTAACATATGCTTCTAGAAGGTGTACCCAAATCACTGGGTCCTTATCTATGAGTGAAGATCGAAGCTTGAATGGAGGATAATGTGGAATTGGCACATATGGTGTAGGCTCTTCAATTGACGCCATTGTGAAAAGTTCCAATTGAGTCGGTCCTAAGTGTGTCTGGAAATGAATGATTAGAGGGCGCGGTTTCGTTTAGGAACGTATGGCCTAAAATCCCAATGATATTTACCAGATGCAACAACGGGATTTCTATGTCCTGTCCTAACTTGTTTCGATAAGAATGGGGCAAGTGAATTGGGTGCAATGAGTAATACCTAGGCTAGGATTATACTAGCTGTGCGGTTTGTACACGACTGCCTGTTTGATCTCTTCACGAAAGGATTTAGCGTGATATACGTAGATAAGGTGCCGGTGGAAATGGGCCATTCGACTAGGTGGATATAATGTAAAAGAAACTTCAAGGTTTTGTTTTTGTATCTTTTGATTAATTTGATATTGTAACTATGCTAATTTTCAGCTTTCTATCAAAATTTACATCTTTTTGGCAAAATTACTATTATGTTGTCAACAGGAGGGCAATGTAATTTATCCGGCGAAACATATGAAGTATCTCCTTTAGACCACCGTCATTATATATTCCTTGATAGTTTTAGTATCCCCTACTCTTCTCAAGGAGCGGTTGGTGTTCAAAATTCAGATTCATTCGATAATATACGTCCATCAAATCGCTTTTACATCTACCGAAGCGTGCAAAATGATACCAGTCTCCTATAACCGTAAATCTATTCTCCATAGAACGGCAAAGGAAGCATATTGGTTATCGGTTCCATTGCTTTCAGAAATACATTCCAGCAAGGAAAATACATGGTAACAAATTGGAGCTATGAATCGTATAGAATTCTATCCATAACAGCTCATATAGATTTCGCACTCTCAAAAATCAGAAATCAGCGCAGTAGCGAAGTGGAAACGCGCAGGGCTCATAACCCTGAGATCCCCGGATCGAAACCGGGCTGCGCTATTCTTTTTAATTTTTGCACCCACTCTAATTCAGGCATAAACGGATTGTTACAATGATTTACATGTTCTTCCTGAAACTGACTTCATTCTATAGAAGTACCCCTACTACTGCTCGTCCCAGAACTTCTGCAATTTTTCAATCGCAGCTTCAAGCGCAATCACGTCGGCATCCGAAAACACTGGAAACTCTCTACCTTCTACCTTTTCTATTGCACCCAATTTGGTCAAAGTGCCCAGGTAGGTAAAGGCATCTTTGGCTCCAATAGTATGGTATGCCCTAGTGATACCTTTCTCTTTCCGCCTTTCAGCAGTCCATTGTCTTTGGACATTTTTGGAGGGCAACTTCACTTTTCCAGTTAAAAATCTAGCAGCTAGAACAGATTGGAATTCGAATACTCTGAAAGAGATCCCATCCACAGGAACCCCCACAAATGCTATCAAAGGCTCATTAATGAGAAAGGTATGTTGGTACAAATTAGGAACAATCCTTCCATCCAACGTGATCTTCGAATCAGTGTATCTGTTCAAAAATGGGTACGAGAAATCGTAGCCAGTACCGTATATTATTTTGTCAGGATTGTGAACTTTCGTACCATCTTCGAAGTGAACCGTGAAACCATCTGTGTTCGTGGTGTATTTTGCAATCACTGGTTTTGAAATAATATTTTCCAAGGAAGCACTCTTTATGGATTGGGTACGGATCGATTGATATACGGTAGCAGCATGTTTGGAGATTTGGTTAGTCAAATCTACCCCTGAAGCTCTTGATCCAATAACCACTACCGTCTTGCCCTTGTACACTTCAGGAACACGGTAGAATTTTGCATGTTCAATCACTTCGGGATACTTGTCCTGAACCTCTACAAGACCCGGAACATGGGGAATAAATGGAATATGATAATGTCCTACCGCAACCACCACTGAATCAAAGTCTCGCTGGTACCAGAGGTCATTTTCCTCATCGAGGTGTCTTCTTATAGTCAAGCGAAATCGGTACGGAATAATCCCGTCAACATTAAAACCGTCACCGTCGTTTCTAGGAACCTGTTCCACATCTTCGACGGTAGAATCAGTCTGTAATTCGAACTTTTCATTTGATAAGTTTCTACGGATATAAGTGTCGATGTACTCCTGAACAATAAGACCATCCACAAACTTAGTCACCTCAGGATCATTCACTCCTGGAACCGGCCATTTCTTGTTATCACTGAATGTCATCATTTGTTCGAGAACATTTGTCTTAAGCCCTTCATAGCTTGGAGTTTCCAAAAATCGCTCTTGACTCGATTTTGGTAATATAAGTTCCAGTGAAGTGACACTGGCATCATGAAATGGATTGCGTAATTGTGGATCAGATCGATAAGACGTCTGGCCCGCTCTAATAATATGATTGGGGGTCTCGATGGTTTTTCTATCTAAGGCCCACACTCCACCCAAAACTGATCTCCGTTCAAATACCGTCACTCTCTCAATTTCAGATTTCTCCTGGAGTAGGCTGTCACTGGAAATAGCTCCCGATGCTCCTCCTCCGATAACAGCCACGGTTTTCACTTGATGGGAAGATACTTCCACTGGAACGTCTTGGGCAAGATCGATCTCAACTGGCATTTTTGATAGCAGAACTAGATCTATCAAATCGGCTTTCACCGTCTTTATATAGCTTCATGATCCATAGTGATTAACGGATGGGTATTGTGGTTTTCGCAATAATTAACGCCACAGTACATTATTAAGGGGTGTAAGATGCCCCAGTATCGTTGGATATCAGCCAATAGGATACACAGGACATAACGAAAAGTGCCACCACGGATAAATCCCCAATTAACTCCGTGCTCTAGCTAGGTATTCTATGTGAATGGTGGCAGTTTACGATTTGGCCAGGACCATTATACTCAAGTTGAGAATTGAAGCCCACCTTGCAAGAAAAATAAGCGAACAGTGATTTGTAAGCATACTATTACAGGAACACTGGCACCGAAGTACCACCATCCTTTTTCTTTCTTTAGAGCTTCAGTGCAGCGGTCTCCCGAAGTTCCGTTATACCATGTAACAAATGACGACATCTTGTAATGTCGCACTATGGTTCCAGAACGACATTGATAGTTATGGAACACAATCAAGCTATAACGAGGTGCCACATTACATATCGTATGCCATAGATACAGTCTATAGAAGGGGCCACTACTTCAAATAGAGAAGTCTACTCCGGGAGTTACCATATTGATAAAACCAGAAAGAATATTTTGCTATATGTGGAGACTCAGCAACAAGTGGCCTACTACTATCGGGCTGACCAGTGTCGCTTCCCCCAATTTCCAGAGTTCCCCGGAAAGACCCACACCTTAGCCACACCGAATTCTGAGTACCAAACTCGACTTATTCATCGTGAATACAGCCTGCATATAGATACATGGTACAAATATTATTAATATACGAGCAAAAACGAAGGTGGTGCATTTCGCTAATCGGCACAAAGGATAACCAAAAGCATTCGTTTAATTAGGTATTATCGACATTCTTCTCATCAAACATATTCTACCATCGAACATGATCCCGGAGTCTCACGTAATTTTCAGTGTACTTGCAAAAGCCAAAGTCCTCCGGTTCACATTCTCCTCTACATTTCTTTCGTCGTCTGTTTTTATAGTTCTATCGCACGAACATCAAGATCATTTAATTCAGCAACTTGATAAGCTAACACAAAATTCTCTTGTATACCACAATATGAAATGGCATTTGTCAAAAATTCGACCGCACCATCATTTAATAAATGGATGCTTTTTATGTATTTATCATAGTTTCGGTAGCTATATCCATTATATGATGTTGTGGGAGTGGCTCTGCTTAGTCCAAGCTAATATTACGACCTCTCCTTATGAAACCGTTTACCTACTTCTTCTTCGGACTTCTCCCGCCTTCCAAGGCAGACTCATTTCCCAAACCATACCGGCGAGCGCACGACCTCGATAAATTAGGAAAGACCCCACGTGCAACTCCACACTATATAACCCAGCACTTAACCCATCTCATCGCTTATTCAACAATGGCCATCCAGAAGGAAGTCGATCTCAACCAGCCGCTCAACGTGGACTCCAAGCCACTGTTGGGCAAGACGCCGCTTGTTCCTGATTTGAGTCAGGCCTCGCTTATTCTCCATGGGGACTACTATCGCCAGATGCAATCTACTTTCAACCGTTATCTTTTCTGGCATCCATACTCGAAGGTGTACCTTTTCGGAATCCTTGGACTGGCTCTTGTGTACTCTTTGTGGGACTTTATTTTGATTTCTGACAACGTGCTCGAGTTCTTGTCGTTCTTCATCAAGTCCAGCGATTTTCGTTTCCAAATTATTGCTATCTTTCCGGCGTTAATTGTCACCGTGGGTTCTTTGGGATTAGTGTGTTACATGACCAGTGATGACTTCAAGACCGTGTCAGATAAATTGGCATACAGGGACTACTACGAGAAGCTCTTTGGATTTGATCTCCGGGAATTCGCCAAGATTCCCACTGGCGACACTGAGACGAAATTGTCTGCCCTGAACTCAGCCTTGTTAAAGAAAGGTACCCAAACCCAGATAATGATGTACCGTGAATCTCCAATTGCCATTGCTACTCTTAACCCATTGTTGGAGAAATCGACCCCGCAAGAATTTATCGTCAAAATCACTGGATTGCACGTTAGAAAGGTGTTTAAAAAGGTTGATTTCGACAGTTTGTTGCTCGATTGGGCGGTCTTGAAATCTAGACAGATTTACCAGGAGTATATTGAGTCGAAGAAGATCAAGAACATTGACGGAAACCAAATCAAAATATTTATCGAGGGCTACACGTTCAACAAGTCTCTCGACAAGTTGTTGAAGTCCAAGAGCTTTGTAGTGGTTGACGAGTCATACGATCTTAACCCATTTGAATCCACCGAAGTTAACAAATTGCAAAAATTGGTCCAGAATTTTTTCAATGCCAAGAGATTGACCTACGGTTTGAACATTGTAACCAAGAACGGTGATGAAGACCTTCTTTTGGAGGTTGCCAAGGAGTCTGGATTCGTTAATATTCCAGAGCCTGAAGTGAAGCAAACCAAGAGCTCGAAGTCGAATATCAGAAAGAGAAAATAGCGTCATTGTAAAATAGTCAAAAATCAAATAATAGATAAAGTACACCGTATGGAAATAGGTACCGTTAATATAATACTGAAAATATCGCAGCTACAATCGTCTAGCTAATTAGTATAATTTATTGAACTCTATTGAACTCTTTTTCTAATCCAACAATCCGGTAGTCTTGGTTCTTCTCTTTTGTTTTTGCACCCTATAGATGATCAAAGCCACCCATACGATTAAAATGATGACAGTCAAATACGCTAAGTATTTAAAGGTGGTGAGAATCTTGCCTACAGTCCTACGAACAAACGTAGCGTCGGCATCACCATACTTTTCTAATCGGTACTGTCTGTCTCTCTCTCTGATTCTTTCACGAGCCTTTTTCAACCTGGACAACGTCTTTCTCTTTTGCTTGGGTGACTTATCACTGGTGATACGGTTGGTGCCTTGTCTCTGGGGTTCGTTTTCTTGCTGAGCATCCTTGATCAAATCTATATCAGCCTGGATCTCACTTTGTTGTTGGATGATGTTCTCCAACTCCTCTACTGACCCCACAAAACTGCCATCCTCCTTGTACAAGGCATAGATCTTGTTCTCATATACATCGACGGATTCAGACAATTCTCCGGTTTCAGCAGTCAAACCCAAGTATTTCACATGCGGTAATTGCACATCAGTCAAGGTGACACAATTGGTCCATTCCTCATGCACATTGTTGTAATTGAAATCAATCGACAAGTATCCATTTTTAATGTAAACCAATCTCATTTTTGACATTCCCGACTTGGGATTGACCAAATCGGGAGCACTGCACCCTGCCAAACGGGTCTCAAATCCGTCCGATTCCTTTCTGTAGGATGAGTGACCATCTCCCAACATCAAGTTGACAAAGGGAAAGTGGCCCCGTTTCCCGTTTTTGTAGGTATCAATGAAAATCCCCAACCCACGGAAGAGGTTCTTAGCTCCAAACACATCGCCAATGTCGGATTTCTGGTCGATAAACCAAATGGCAAAGCCATCACCGAACAAGTTATGGGTGTTCTTACTGTGGATATGAAACGTCAACTCCATCTCGAACGATTCTGCTTGAATGGGTAATTTGGAAAACATATTACCCACTTGTCTGGGGCTGTCTGAGGTCAAACGAATATATTCGGTGTTTTTGACCAAGGGCCCACCGGAAACATCCCAGTTCTTGACTTTGAAGCTGTTGGTCTCCAAAAATGGAGGTGCCAAACCTTGAGCCGTCAATTCTGTCTTCTTAAGGTTCACCACGTTGGATTCCTTGTTCTGGAGAATTGAGTTCAATTCTTCCGGGCTGAATGCCGAGTCAGCATCTCCCCGGAAGAAAACGAAGTACGTGAGTACAAATACTGCCACGACGATGACCGCCTGAAGCGGCCTTGACCTTAGCAAGCTCATTATGGCACGAATGGGGTCGGTAGCTCGACGTGGTCTATATAATTACATTGTGTGCAGGTAGACTATATACAGGTCGAATTTCCAGCCGTATGTACCCCGATCGACACCGTTTACAAGCAGAGACCGGTCGACACGTTATTACCTATCAGCAAGGATATACACGGTCCTGGATCGAACTACAGGTGGAGACTGGGTGGAAATTATTGGCTAGAAAGTGAGCTGGGTGCAGGTCACAACAAGAGTGTTCGATATTTCTAGCTAGGACCACTACATAGCTGGGTGGGTCATCGTAGACGCCCCAGGCCAATTATACCGCGTCCTAACAACCCCAGTTCAACCAGATTCCAAAATTACAGAGTTATGTTCATAATAAGCGTCTATTGCTCACCCTTTGATGTCCACACGGGACAAGTATATACAAGTAGGATCAATGGGAGCAGCATGACACACGGGAGCGATGGGGAAGACAAAGATAGATGCTAGAGCTGCAGACGACCACTAATGACTACGCCTGTATTCCTGTGGCGTGATGTAGTGGGTCCCATTCATATAATTCATTCATATGGTACTTCGCGGGGCTGCTTTCGCCTGAAGTTTCACGCCGTATCCACTCACTCAGTTGCTTCGTTCGCCTGTTCGTTTCGTCACTTTGTCGTCGCTCGGCACCACTACTTTCCCTTCAAAACGGTCCTCATCGCCGTCCACAACGACTCCTTCTTCTCCCCCCTGAGCTCCGCCAAAAGACGCTCATAATACTGAGGGTTGCCCTTGGGCTTCAATATCTTATCATCCAACTTATAGTAGTTCTTGTACTTGTCGTTGACCAAGTCTCTCAACGATACATACTGCAACATCAAGTCTTGTTCGGAAATGGCGGCCACCTGGGCCTTGTCCTGGAACCGCGCAAGCTGGGTCTCTTTGAACGACGCATAGTGGGTAAGACGGTCCTTGGGGAGGGTCTTGAGAAGCGCCACGATCTTGTGGGCAATTTCGGTGTGCCGGCTCATTGATCTAGACCTGGTAGGGGAATCGGTAAGGATTTTTTGGTTGTGCCTGTCCTTTAGACCGCACTATGGGCCGGCCATCGCTAGTCACGTGCAGATTCACCAACACAGCCGCACGTGAGCCTCCACCATTAATAATTTGTTAGTACTAGCGATTCGACGTCCCATAAGAAAGCACTCGTCGCCAGATTGCCTACCCATTGTTACCGTCATGCCTACTCCACGTGTAATTTTTGTCCGCCATGGCCAGACAGCGTGGTCGCTTTCGGGCCAGCATACCTCTGTCACCGACATTGATTTGACCCCGTTTGGCGTCAAACAGATGAAAAGTACCGGGAAGTTTTTGATTGGAAACAGCGGGTTCCAGTTGATCAAGCCGGACCACTTGAAGTACGTGGTGATGTCGCCCCGCGCCCGGGCCAAGCATACCGCCCAGTTGTTGACGGAGTCCATGAGCCAGGCCGATAAGGACCGCATCGAGTTTGTCACCGACAACAATATCCGTGAATGGGAATACGGTGACTACGAAGGGTTGTTGACCAAGGAGATCATTGAATTGAGAGCCAAGCGTGGGTTGGACAAGGACTTGTCTCCAGGCGACACCTGGAACATCTGGAGAGACGGCTGTGAGGGCGGTGAAGACCACAAGCAAGTGACCGAACGGGTTGACAAAGTCATTGCCCGGATCAGAGAGTTCCACCGCAAAGCGTTTGAGTGCAATGAGGTATGTGACGTTATTTTGGTGGCCCACGGACACATTTTGAGATGTTTCGCAGCCAGATGGGTGGGCAGAGAAATCAACGTCAACCCGCAATTGATGTTGGATGCCGGTGCCGTCGGAGTATTGAGCTACCAGCACCATAACATCGACGAGCCTGCCATTTACTTGTCGGGCGCGTTCACCGCTCCGGTGGAAGACGAATAGACATACACTGGCCCGTCGCCATATAGTTGGCACATTTGATATACATTACTGGTCCAGCCAAGTCCATTTTGTCCACCCTTTGGCAGCACTAATTATCTGTTGGTGGACACCTACCGCACAATATACACTACACCCAGAGGAACGCATTGCTAGCAGCTTTACGAATATTCCAGTACATTTTTTCTACCGTAGTCTATAATGTTGGGCCAGGGCCTTTTTCGCCTCGAAGGGGCGCTTCTCCGCCTTCGATTGGCACTCTTTCCGTTTCAATGGGCATTTTTTTCCCTTCAATTGGCACTGATGTGCTTTTCAGCACAGGCCAAAGCATCCAACACCGCATCCCAGAACATGTCGATATTCACACTTTGGCCGATACATACTCCTCCTTCTTTTTGTGAGAGCATAACCGACTCGCCCGCACGCTCTCCTTCTTGCACCACCGCGAGCTTCCGCTTGATATATACAAATTGGTACTCGGCTTCGTTATCAATATACGCCAACGCCAAGAACAACGCCAACGGATCATGTACCGGGGGCCCAGCAATGGCACCATACCTGGCAACATAATTGCCATAAAAGAACATTACCACGTCGTAGAAGAATTTGCGAATGGCACTATCGTGATCGGTATTGGCCAGGTACATCCGGGCTCTGACAGGTTCCAGTGCCATAGCGGTATGCGTAATGTTCAATGGCGCCAATACCATCTTGTGCCCCAACTCCTCCACCACATGGTGGGCGGCGTGCGGATCGGCGTTGAAGTTAAATTCGGCATACGGAGTGATGTTTCCTCCACCAATGGATCCACCCATAACTGTCAAAAACCTGATCTTGGCCTTCAACTCGGGATACTTGGTGATCAAGTGCGACACGTTGGTCAACGTTCCGGTACACCCAAGTACAATCTCGCCTTCATGGCTCAAGATGGCAGCTCTCATCGCTTCAAGGTAGTTCATATCGGTGGCTTCCTTGACCACGGGGTCCTCGGGTAGTACGACGCCTCCCACACCGGACTTGCCGTGGATATGCTCTGCATACTTTGGGGGGTTGACCAAGGGCCTTTCCAGGCCTCGATACACTTTGACGTCATAGATCTTGAGTACGTCTAAGACTCCCAAGGTGTTTTTGGTGGTAGAGCTCACGGGTGCGTTGCCGTGGACAGTCGAGATCCCCAACAACTCGAACCGAGGACTGAATATCGCAAGAAGGATGGCAAATACGTCGTCGTTGCCGGGATCACAGTCGAGCCATAGCGGCACTTTCTGGCTCACCGTCATGTGGATACTGCTGTATAAGACTAGTCACGTGGGAACAAACCGTCACAGTTCACCGCCAGGTCAAGTTGTACAGTGAGAGCTTGAGCTAGGACTGTGTAGTATAGCCAAGCCAAAAATAGGTGGGTTTGGTGGATTGGAGCCTCTCTATATAAACATTTGGTCAGTCGCTGAATGTCCCCACATTGGGAAGTGCAGCCGATGCCGCACCGCGAAAACATCCTGACCGCAGTACTTAGTCGGTTTGACACCTCTCAATTGTGGCCGAAGCCTTAGCGAGCCAAGCCATCGCTACCCCAAGTGCGGCCTACAGTCATATGTGGTACAGGATATAGACGTCCTATCAGTTGCCAACAATTGCTGCATCTTGTGTTAGCTTCTTTCGCAGCCAACTGCAGTTTACGGCGGTTCTGAACAAACCCAAGTGTTCTATGCATATTGTTGTATTATGTACGGCTAATTTACAACCACAGGAGCCGGGCCAGCAGCAGCCTGTGGGGTAACCAAATCGTCCGGTTTCTTTTCGGACATCGACTCAACTGGATCAAGCGTTTTTTCGGCATCTGGAGTCACGGACCCACCACCAAATTCTTTTTGAAGCTGTTGATGAAGAACCATACTGATCCTTCCATTAAGATCTTCTGCCCAGATAAAGTCGCAGTGATCGTAATCTCCAAGCTCGGTCACATGGAGATTTTGGCCCTCTTTGTAGTTTGGTTCGTAATTCCTCATGTGGGTAATTAATCTCTTACCGTCCACTAAATGGTCGGCATCCCCAGCAAAAATATGAATTGGCACTTTGCTGCCAGAGGCAGAGAACCAAGGTTTGGTGAATGGAAAGTACGATTTCGAGTCGTCGGTCCCTTTGGCAGTGACTATTGGGGTATTGGGAGCAGCAACAGCATAATGCTCTCCCGTGGTATAATCGGAATGAGGCAAGACCTGGTTCGAGAACCCTTCCTCCACGTAGTAACTCAACCACCAGTTCATTAGTTTGGACGACACAAACGTACAGTTGAAAGCAGCATTCACATGCACCACCTTCCCATTGGTGGACCATTTTCTAGCGTTCCATCCAAATAAAAATTTATACAAAATGTATGCGTTGAACTTGAATAATTTGGTAGCCCCCAAGTCATTACGGGCAGTTCCAAGAACCTTGAGGAATGCACAGACTCCGAAGAGTGCTCTGAACGCAAACTGGCCACGGTTATGAAGAAACCGGAGAAACCATCTCTCCAAGAACAATACACCAGGGAAAATCGCTGGGGCTAAGGGGAAGAAATATTTCACCTTTTCGTGCATATGTTTTAAGTTGCCATTTTTCAACATCAAAAACGTCTGGGTGGAACCTTGTGAATGTCCCACAAGGACTAGTTGCTCATGATGAGGCTTGTTTGCTAACACGTTATTGATAATACAAGGCAAATCGTAGTATGCCAAGTCCCGGATATCCCAATCCCAATATAACTGGTTACTGAATAGGTTACCCTCATAGAATTGGTGTCTGGTTTCAAAATGGGACCTGTTATTGCCTAACCACACATCATAGCCCAATTCTAACAAGTAATATGCCATTGAGTTGGTCCCAGAAGAAATGTACCCTCCGGAACAGCAAAGAAGCCCATGCTGGAGCAAAATCGGCTCTCTGGCATTACGCTGTTCTTTGGAATCTTTTGGATCAACAAGCCGGTGCAATGTCAAGACAAAACCATCTTCGGTGGTAATATTGTACTCTTCAAGGTCGAGTTGCAATTGCAACGCGTAGTACCTCAAGTCTAATGTGATCTTCAAGTTTTCAAGGTCCGGATACGCTTTCCGTGGCACGTAGCCGTTGCTTGGGGGACATCCTTCTGGTCCGGATTCCTTACCAGTAATCACCTCGTAATAGTGAAAGAAAAGGGCTCCCATAGCCATAGTTAGCACAAACCATACTGCACCAAAGAACGACACGATTCGAAGAAATATCGCTTCCTTGGGTCCAAATTTGGCCTTCTTTTCTGGTGGAGTGATCTCTTCAAACATCTTTGCCAAAGACTGCATTCACAATACTGATGTTAAGGGGACACACTGGCAACTGGAACTAAGCAGCAAGTGGTCTGGACTTTATAACCCCACGAAAGAGGGGAATTAGCACAAGCTTGAAGTTTGTTTATCGAAGGAACTGTTGCAACTGATCTGTTTAACCATGTGATTAGCTGAGGTGAAGCTGATCTTCTTACGTAAGCAGATGGTTGTGCAAGTGACATATCCGCCGGACCCGGGACCCGGAATGCAACTGAAAATTTACCGTGTCCGCTCAGGGACGTGTATGTTTACCCCGACACGGAATCTGCCTTGACAGGCGATATGGTGAGCTGTCTTCTCGATTATAAAAGGGCATGATTAGACGAAAATAATTATTTTTGATAGCAACGTCGGCAGGAAATGCATTACAGTTTTCCAAAGTCACTCCATTTGGCACCCGAATAGTAGCAACGCAACGAATGGAAAAGACCACAGTAGCCTGGGCTTACCGTCTAAAATGAATTCCAATCGCCGCTACTACCGCTGATGGCTGCGAAATCTCTCTGCTGTAACATGAACAAACCTGGAAATGACCCGTCCTTACATTCTAGAACACTTGATACAAACCCAGCAGCTCCACTGCGGGTGAGTGGTTAGGTCGTTTATGATAACCCCAAGCAACAAAAATAATGTTCCCCGTAATTTGATGTACTTGCAATGGGAAACTATAGGCTGCTCATCATGGTTGCTTATTCCGTCATCTTCACTTTACTGGAAATATTCTGAATGGCTACATGTGGTGGAGTGGTGGTTCTGACGGTTACTTCTGCTATTTCAACAATTCATTCACCTTTGGTGTCTGGAATATCGCTGCTCGAGGTTTCCAAATGTAGCCCTGGTGCTGTTACCGCAGGGCCCAGTAGCCGAATTCAGCATAGTACCCCGCTGGTTCCTAACAGTGCGATGAGCGTTCTTGAACTTGGGCCAAAGGTTATATGCCACTGGTGCTAACAACATGACCATATGCTAGTAAATATTATTCAAAGGGTCTACGGATGCTACTGTTGGTGGAGGTTACCCTTGCGTGATTACCACGGAATTACACCTCAGAAGCAGAATATTTTTTACTCTTGGGTCCTTACTATTTTTTAAACGCATGATTGGAGGGGTTCTATGTATAGATATCGTTATACTGGGTATTATTGTCTCGAGGTGAACTAGGATTACAACGTGTTGAGGAACAATACCAATATTCGTATATCAACGTTGTACCCGCGCCCGGGATTCAACATGTGCTCATTACTCCTGCTCCGCTCCTTGAGCATCTCGAACAATAGGACGGCATAATCTATATATCTGGAATGTGCCAAAACGGCGTAGAACCCTTCAGTACGCGGGGAATTGACTTGTAACAATTGTTGCCCGATTCTAACTCCGTTTGCGCTAGGCCACTGACATCATAGCACTCTGTTTGATCACAATGATATGCGATCTTAACATAATATTCACAGCAAACCAATACCCCAGAAAATACATTCAAGGAACTTACCAAAGGGTTACAGGTCCAGTGGGGAAAATGTACCCGGCACCACCCCGTGCCCCTGAATTGTACAAGGTAGCCTATGGTGGATGCGACTGGTGGACCCTGAAAAATTGAACTCAAATCAGCACCACCTAGGTCGATGCCCAAATAGTAAGAACTCACTCCTCATTTGGACCATGTCACATCGGATCTTTCCACCACTATCGCTAGATTATTTTCCATGTAACACATTCCGCATTTCACATATACCTGCGGATTTGCATCACAATAATACTTGAAGCACTGGTCTGTAATTGGCAATAATATCATTCATACATAGCGCTTGATAATTTATGAAACACATGGTGTGCAATATCACCCGAGTACACCATGGGGAAACTCTACAAAGACGTATATAAAGACCAGTAGTCGCCATTCAATCAGATAGTATAGCAACAATGAAGATTTCCAACGCCTTTGCTATTGTACTGTCGCTCGGCTACGCTTCAGCCATTGCACTTGATGCCTATCTCTACGGAGCCAAGGAAAACTTCACCAGACTCACCAGTGAGATCAATGTCTTAGAAGGAAAGTACACTGGTTACTACTACGCAACCTATTTCCTCTTCAATAATGTCGATGGGGGCTATATCGGCCTTCAGCCTAGAGAAGAATCGCCCAACAATCATCTCACGTTTAGTGTATTCGGCGAAGGCCCCACTTCTAACCATCCAAACTGTTCTGGCAGTGCTGACGGTGGGCCAGGGGTTTCCTGTTCTACAGAATGGCCTTGGGAGTTCAACAAAAATTATACCACCGAAGTGCTTAGAACCGCCCACGATAAATCGGACGGTAGCAGCACCTGGACAGGGTACTTACATGACTACGAGTCCGGCGAATCGGTGGTGATTGGAGAGTACACCACTCCAGGAAATTACTCGTTGCTGTCGAGTATTGTGGTTTTCGACGAATGGTTCTATTCTTACGGTAAAGCCTGTCTTCCTCCTTCAAAATACATCCAATATGATCCGGTTTTGTACACTGAGGACGGGAAGACCCTGGTTCCAAAGTATTCTTCTGATTGGTTTGCCTACCCTAAGGGCGATTTCGGGGACCCTTGTGCTAAAGCCGCTCAGAAGTACAACCAGAACTTTACCCAGTTCGACGGTGGCTTCGTGTTCACCAATGGTTTCTTGAAGAACACTACCTCCAGCTAGATACTAGTACTAAGTAGTTTGAAAAATATAGTTTTGCACTAACCGTACCTGCTTATGTAATCGCGATCCTAAGTAACATATCTATGATGTATAACGGCTAGAGTCGCTGGTCACGTGCGCAGACCTCTCACTGAAAATTTTCCTCTAGTTCACCCCAGCAGTACCTAGCAAGAAGAACTATACAAAGATGGGTAAATCGTATGTATAACTACAAGAGAACGCTCATACAGAGATGCACACGTGTGGTGCTTCTCTGCACACAGCTCCGGCACCGTTTGTTCCCCATATCCCTGTACTAACCATCCAGTCGTGGTTACAGATCCGGTACTCGTTACGCTTTCCAACGTGACTTCAAGAAGCATGGTATCATCCCATTGTCTACCTACTTGAAGACCTACAGAGTGGGTGACATTGTCGACATCAAGGCCAACGCCGCCATCCAAAAGGGTATGCCACACAAGTACTACCACGGTAAGACTGGTATCGTTTACAACGTCACCAAGACTTCCGTTGGTGTTATCATCAACAAAGTCGTTGGTAACAGATACATTGAAAAGAGAGTCAACTTGAGGGTCGAACACGTTAAGCACTCTGCTTGTCGTGAAGAATTCTTGGCCAGAGTCAAGACCAACGCTGCTTTGAAGAGAGAAGCCGCTGCCAAGGGCGAAACCGTTTTCTTGAAGAGACAACCAGCCAAGCCAAGAGGTGCTAGAGTTATTTCTACTGAAGGTAATGTTCCACAAACTTTGGCTCCAGTTCCATACGAAACTTTCATTTAATGGGTAGAGGGAAATAAATTACGTTACAATGGTTGTAGTCAGTGGAACTCGAAGGATTCCACACGATCTGCTCAAGTGTGAGCAACACAAGTTTCCTCGTACCATAAGATTTTACGTATTTGTAGATTTGCAGTAAAGTCAGTCGTCATAATTATGACGGTGTAAAGTTTATTGATTTCAATATGATCTGAAAGAGTTATTGATTACTTTGTGCCACGGCTTTATTTACTAGCCAAATCTCTACTCTTTTCTACAGCTCCAACTCAAGTTTAATGGCATATATTAATTAATTAGATCATTGCTGCGAAAACTCCCTTGAATGGAATCCGAATCCTTCTCCCCTTCTTCTGCCACCTTCCGGAGATGGGGCCGGGTGTAGCCGAACCATAAACCCACCCCAACTGCCAAAGTACAACCCAAAACAGCTGGGGCATAGTTCATGTTGTCAGATGAAACTGGAAATATCAATGGAAAATTCAACCACACTAAAATAAAACAAACCCACACACAAGAACATAAATTGAAAGCGAGCCCAAACCTTCCTAAATTGAAGTAAGGTAATCCCGTTTTAGTATTCACACATAAATTAGCGTCATCTTCTAATGAAAACCGGTTTTGGGGCGAAATCGCAAAGTTGGACTTGATCAACAAGCAAATAATAGGAAAGAAATACGAAAAATTAATACACACCATCGATGTTCCCAAAACAGCATTAAGGGCAGACGAAGAGCCAAAGATGAGAGTCCCGAGGATCAAACAGATCACCAATACAAACGTCAACGCATTGACGGGACTGTGTAATTTTTCCGATACCTTGCCAAAATAGGTAGGCAACCCGTAGGAGTGACTGAACGACCATATCAATCTGGATGTGGAACAATAGTACATATAGCAAGAGCCCACGAAAGTGATAATTATACACAAAACCCCTATGGTGGTCAATGCCTTGGAATCAAACGAATCGTGTAGCAATTGCACGAACGGCTGGTCCCCGATAGGGTTGTTCAAATTGTCCACATTGACAATACAGAACATGTAGACAATAATGGCGAAAAATGTGATCACAGCAGAAGCAGTGTTGGATATGACCATGACCAAAGGAATTTGAGATTGGGGCTGTTCCATTTCATCGGTCATATGAGCAGCCCCATCGTAGAGAGTAATGCAAGCAATACTCGGGAGTAGACCCAAAAAGAACACCACCCCGTTAGAGGACCAGCCAGTCAGATTGGTGATATGTTTAAATACAAACTCTGCCGATTGTTTGGACTTGGTTCTCACAAGCAAGGCAATAATTATGAAAAGAGTACCACCATTGACCACACCCACCAAAGCCTTGGTCATCATAGGTAACGACAGCACGACCAAGGTATTAATTAAATACCCACTTAAGAGCACCGCAGAATATATGAGATACAGGTGCCAACTTTTAGACACATAATCTGGATGGTACACTTGAGCCAAACCAATGATCAATTGCGCCGAAATATAAGTGGCAGAGAACGACGCAAATATCCATCCAGCACAGGATAAGATTCCAGTAATAAAGCTTAGCAAGTCTCTATATTTTGCCGGAGCTAACACCCGAGTCCAATGGACTTGGGCCGAGGAATGGGGGTAGGCAGATGCCAATTCTGCTAGCGAGAAGCATATTATTAAATCAAACGAGACCGCAAGAACGAACCCATATATAAGCACTGGCGATCCTCCTACCCCAATCACGGTGGTTAAAAACGTCCCAATAGCAATAGGAGAGCAAATCAAGGAGAATTGCATGCCACAAGTGGCCCATAACGAAAAGTTTTTCTTGAGACCGGCCTCACCGACTTGGACTGACGGGTCCACCACCGATATTTGGTGGACCTGACTGGTTACTTGATGTGCCTTCTCCGACATGTAATTCAATTATTCACCGAGGCGTTGACGTTCGTTGGAATTGAAAGGTCGAAATGTTAACTGGAATTTACCAACTGGAATACAGATGGTCAAGAAGGACCAGTTTCTATATATACCTGCCCGTACGTGGTGTCTGAACAAATGTCCGACCCATCATTACCCCACAACGGTTTGTAGTGCCGCATATTCCCAATGCGGTATTCCGCTTGAGATTAGATCTGATTACGAGGGGCGATCGAGGGGGACGGTACAAGGACCCCGACCACTCTAGGATACACGCTAAGATAGGTGTTGGAGAAGGCTACGCTGAAGTGGGAGATACGGGCTACATCGGTGTCATTGTGGGCTTTGCTGAATCGGGAGATCTCTTGCTCACCCTTTGGACTGCGATCACAAGAATTCCGCTCCCAGACGGAATTTCCCTCTGACAATCTTTTGATAGCCAGGATCGGAACCTTGGTGCCTATGCAACGTGATAAGGTACTGGAATGGTTGTAGCTCAAGCCTCCGAATGTATCGGAAAAAATCACCAAGACCTTCTTAATTAAAATGCTTCACTCAATCGGCTCCGATCAGCTTCCTTCGTACTTTCAAATTACTGTCAATTTACGATATACGAGGTTCTCGAAGTGCCGTGCCGATTGGTATTTTATTTGTGCTTGGGATCACCTTTGGGCCACCCCAGTGTAACATCCAACTACTGGCCTCCATGTTCGCTTGTTATCGTTACTACATTGATTTTTTCAAGTTATCACAGGCACATGTTGGCAGCTCCATTCCAGAGCCAACAACTCGCTTCTAAATGTCTCCTCCAAGTGGGTCAGAAGTTCTCTTAGCGTCTGTTTATGTAACAAGAAGGGTGCGCCAGACACCGTCACCATAAAAACCCAACTCTTCGTACGAACAGTATTCCCAAAGGAATCTCGGAGAGACTCAACTCTGAGGGGAATTGTAGGAGTAAACGCGAGATTTCATCATAAGTTATAAAACTTGGAAGGTTCATTGGAGATTTTAGCGATGGGGCCCTGCGCACTTTTATACTTGGATGATCGTGTCCGGGTAATTTTGTAATGTGGCATCCTGCACATACTCCCTCATCCCGAAAATTCATAGGGTTCAAGTAGTTAACAACTTACACTGTGATAATATAACCATGGCCAAGCGGAAGTCCAGCGGAGGTCCAAGCTCGAAGAGAGCCAAAAATGACCCGAAGCCAAAGTCCTCGTTTCCTACCGTCCAAGAAATCGAAGAGTTGGAGGACCAAGTCATCAAATCAGCGCTGTATAATACTTTAGTCACTATTCTAAACCACTACGATGCTGCCATTGTACAAGCAAAAGTATCGGAAGACAAAAAAGTGGAAGCTATTGCAAGAAGATTGGCTGTTTCCTTATTTAAATGTTTCCAGAAATTGTTCAAAGATGGTCTTTTGGTCAATAGGAAATCGTTCGATGAGAAAAAGACCATGATTATCAAGTGGTTGGTGGACAAATACGATTCTTACAAGAACCATTTGTTCGATTTAATTCAGTCCAAGTTGCCATACAAGTCATCTGTTCAATTAGATGCCCTTGATATTGTGTTGAAACTCGTGAAATTAGAGCTGCAGTATTTTGGCAATTCCAAGGAAGGGTTCTTTGCCAATGTGATATATTCCCGCTTAATCAAAGCATTATTATTAAGTGAAAATGGTGAAATTTTACCTGATACAACCACAGATAATTTCATTTTATTGGAATTTATTGATACCTTTGTTGCCAACTGGGATTTGCAGGCATATTCTGTATACAATTTGCATGACTATTTGACTGAATGGAAAGAAACCAAGTCAAAGGAAGAGTTGAGAAGGATATATTCCAGCTTTTTCACGTTAATGAAACACTCATTGTTGTTCAATGATGACTTGGAAAGTCTCCCCAAATGGATTTCCACACCTCTCCCTGCATCGGCACTCAAACAAAACCACTTCAAAGGCAATTTCCAGAAAAGTTTCCTTGCCATCTTGTCTTATCCTTTGACTACAGCACAGTACAAGTCCACGCTTTTGGTCTTGCATAAAAGAATCATCCCTTACATGATCCAACCTCAAAACCTCATGGACTTTTTGACCGAATGTTACGAGATCAGTGACGATTCTACCATTCCAATTTTGGCACTTAACTCGCTCTACGAATTGATGAAGAATTTCAACTTGGAGTATCCTGATTTCTACACCAAACTTTATTCATTATTAACCCCAGAACTTCTTTACTCAAGGTATAGATCAAGGTTTATCAGATTGTGTGACTTGTTCCTTTCATCCACCCACTTGTCAGCCAATTTGGTGGCTTCATTCATCAAGAAATTTGCCAGATTATCACTTTCATCTACGGCCTCCGGGGTGGTGATTGTTATCCCATTCATTTACAATTTGCTCAAAAGACATCCTAGTTGTATGATCATGATCCATAACACCAATGCTAAATCTGAATATGAGGATTCTTTCAATAACGAGGAGCCAAATCCTTTATTGACAAAGGCAATTGGTTCCTCTTTGTGGGAGTTGGAAACTCTTATGTCTCATTACCATCCAAATATTGCAACTCTTGCCAAAATATTTGGTGAACCGTTCAGAAAGCACAGCTACAATATGGAAGACTTTTTGGACTGGAGTTATGTCTCTTTATTGGACAGTGAAAAGACCAGAAAATATAAGACCATGGCCGCTTTGGAGTTTGAGGAGTACGACAAATTATTTGAAGGAGAAGGCCGTGTATACGCCGAAGGGTGGACTTTATAGGTACGACATTAAATAGTAAATTTCCGAGACGAATAAAGATAATAAAGAATTACTGTTCTGCGAAACCACTTGCGAAGGTGCCATACTAAGTGGGCCAAAGAATTGGATCAGATACTTACGGGCCCAGTAATATCTCATTTGAAGGTATTAGTCCAGTTCTTCCTCTTACTTTAGATTTAATTCTATAAGTTTTAATGTTAGTTTTAACAGCTACATGGCCGTTATTCAACCAGAGATGACCTGCATACAGACCACATAGTGCCACTAAATATCCCCCAATTAGGAAAGGTAATAAGACGCGTCGAGAATAAACGGGACCAGGTGCGCCAAATTTCAACTCATTCCAACTTCTTCTCATCACCATAGCACCATGGAGGAAATCAGTGAACAGCCAATTGATGCTGTCTTTGGAGACCGTGTTCGTCGTTTCCAAGAGTTCCTTGATAGGATCGACAATGAAGGAACTGACTATCGGTCCCAAATAAAGGAGATGTTGAATAAGGGAAAATACCGGTTGACGGTTACCATCGATGAAGTTAGAGAGTTTGACAGAGAATTCTGGCAAGGGTTACTCAGCAGCCCGGCAGACTACTTACCAGCTTGTGAGAGAGCCTTGAGAGATACTGTTTTGACCATTTATGATCCTTCTTCAGGACAAGAATACGACCCTAATCAGCAATTTTATCTTTCGTTCAAGGGTTCGTTCGGTGCCAACCACGTTACCCCTAGACTGATCAACTCCAACTTCCTTTCCAAGATGATTTCCATCGAGGGGATTGTCACCCGAGCCTCTTTGGTCAGGCCTAAGATTATTCGGTCTGTCCACTATGCCGAAAAGACCAGCAGATTCTATGCTAGAGAATACAAGGACCAAACTACTTCCTTCGACCCCATCTCTACCCCCGCAATTTATCCAACTGAAGACTTGGATGGTAATAAGTTGATCACAGAATATGGTTATTCCACCTATAGAGACCATCAAAAGATCTCGGTTCAAGAAATGCCAGAGACCGCGCCAGCAGGTCAATTACCAAGATCCGTGGATGTGATTTTGGATGATGACTTGGTCGATTTGACCAAGCCAGGTGACAGAATACAAATCGTCGGTGTGTACCGGGCCATGGGAGGTGGTTCCAACAACAGTTCCTCGTTTAAAACAGTGATTTTGGGTAATTCTGTCTACCCCATCCACAAGAGATCCACTGGTGTATCTGCTACTGAAAAATTAAACGATCAGGATATTCGGAACATCAACAAGCTTTCCAAAGAAAAGAAGATTTTCGAAATGTTGTCGAATTCTTTGGCTCCTTCGATTTACGGGTTCGAATACGTGAAAAAAGCGGTGTTGCTTATGTTACTTGGAGGTGTGGAAAAGAACTTGGATAACGGAACCCACTTGAGAGGTGATATCAACATCTTAATGGTTGGTGACCCTTCGACTGCCAAGTCCCAGATCTTAAGATTCGTGTTGAACACCGCCGCTTTGGCCATCGCTACTACAGGTAGAGGTTCTTCAGGTGTCGGTTTAACCGCTGCAGTCACTTCTGATAAAGAAACTGGTGAAAGACGGTTGGAGGCTGGTGCCATGGTTCTTGCTGACAGAGGTATCGTGTGTATCGATGAATTCGACAAAATGTCCGACATCGACAGAGTTGCCATCCACGAAGTCATGGAACAACAGACAGTCACCATCGCCAAAGCCGGTATTCACACCTCGCTTAATGCCCGGTGCTCGGTTATTGCCGCCGCCAACCCAGTCTTTGGTCAGTACGATGTTCACAAAGACCCTCACAAGAACATTGCCTTGCCAGATTCACTTTTGTCCCGTTTTGATTTGTTGTTCGTGGTGACGGATGATGTCAATCCTACTAAGGACAGAATCATTTCCGAACACGTTCTCAGAATGCACAGATTTATTCCTCAGGGAGTGTTGGAAGGAGAACCAATTAGGGAAAAGTCGAACTTGTCTTTAAGTGTGGGTCAAGAAGGTGAAGCCAACCAAGAGGAATTGGAGCAACCCATATTCGAGAAGTTCAATGCCTTATTGCACTCGGGAGTCAGTAGAGAGGCCCACAAGAAGCCTCCAGTAATTTTGTCCATTGCGTTCCTCAAAAAGTATATTCAATATGCAAAACAGAGAATAAGGCCTACTTTGACCAAAAAGGCTTCAGATTATATTGTGGGCACATATTCGTCTTTGAGAAACGACTTAATTGGTAACAATCAAAGACACACTGCTCCAATCACAGCAAGAACCTTGGAAACATTGATTCGTTTGTCCACTGCACATGCCAAAGTTAGATTGTCCAAAACTATCGATGTGAAGGATGCCAAGGTGGCTGAGGAATTATTGAGATATGCGTTGTTCAGAGAAGTGACGAAGAAATCCAAGTCCAAGAAGCAAAAGACTGGTGTTCCTGAACCAGAAAGCGAAGAGGAAGAAGAGGAAGAGGAAGAGGAAGAGGAAGAAGAAGACAACGACGAAAACGAAGTCATCAGGCCTAGCTCCACCAGAACCAGAACCAGAACCAGAACCAGAGCCCAACAGCCTACCCCTCCAAGTGAGGGACTTTACCCTGAAGATGTTCCTGAAAGTGAAGGTCTCCAGCATGACCTCGATAATCTAAACCTCTCAGAACCACAGCCATTATCGGAGAACTCCAAGGTTAACGAGGCATCTAGTGGTCTTTTGAGTAATGAAAGATACGAGTTGTTCAAGGGCACACTCGGAAGAGAATTACCGGACGATGGGAACGCCATGTCAAAGGAGGAAGTGCTTAGCAGTGTCAATGCCCAATTCGAACAAGAAGAACAATTCTCATGGGAAGAAATGGAACAGGCATTGAACATGATGAAGGACTTCATCCACATTGATTCAGACAAGGTTTTCAGAATCTGAGGTAACGGGTGTAATATGTAATGGGGTATTGATTTTTCGTTTTTAGTTCTTGTTGATTGTTTGCTTTAATACATACTTTAAGGGAAAGGTGTAGGTTTGTTAGGTAGATATGTAGTAGTAAAATTTGCACCCAATTTTGTTACGGAAACTTGGATAGATAATGAATGAAAGGACAGAACAAACGGTAGTAGTTACTTCCTTCCTGCTAGCATATGTTGCTCTTGGACTTCGAACCTGTTAATCCCCACTAACATAGACAACCCATTTTGGCAAATCGGTTGCAACCCACGACCAAGTCTTCGCACAAATATTTGACATTACCGATTGGTACCATCCATCGCCAGTTATGACAGAAAATGGCAATCGAGATAGTGAAAGTGAACCTAGGGCCGAGGAGTACGGTATTGCTGATACGAATGAAGGGTCTGGCTTGTCGCCGGCTCCTCTGCAAGGGTCCCCGGAGGAATACGAGGTCGATGTCCACGATGAGCTTTTGATGCACAACTACAATACCCTCCCCAGCAACTGTAAAAAGTACTGGAAAAAACGATATCAGCTCTTCAGCAAGTTTGATGATGGAGTGTACATGACTTCAGAGCTCTGGTACTCAGTGACACCCGAATCAGTGGCGATCTTCACTGCCAAACTTCTCAAGTCGCTCCTTCCTGAAGCAACCCAAGTGTTGGATTTATGCTGTGGAGGAGGCGGAAACACCATCCAGTTTGCGCTTGAGTTCGATAGTGTGGGCGCTGTCGACATAAATGAAGTCAATGAACAGTGTACGAGGCACAATGCCGCCATCTATGGTGTTGAAGAACAAATATGGTCTTTTATTGGTGACTGGAACGAAATGAGCCAGCCCTACGAAGATGGAACAATCTACACGGACTGGATACCGGAGGACATTCGTCGGAACCCGCCCAATTCCACATTCGACGTAATATTTGCATCACCTCCATGGGGAGGGCCATCATACACAAAAAAACGAGAACAATTCGATCTTTATACCATGCATCCGTTCCCACTAAACACCTTCTTGAACCAGCTACTACAGTATACCTCCAATATTGGACTCTTTTTACCGAGAAACCTGAATTTAAAGCAGTTGAGTGAAGTTACTCGGAACACTTTTGGTGAAGACGGAAAGTGCAAGGTCATCACCGTATACAACGACGACCATCCTGTAGGAATATTGGCGTTATTTGGGAAGGACCTCACCAAAGAAGGAGACTACGTTGGGGTTTTTGATGCCACTGAGGATGTGGGAGGAAAAGAGGAAGCATAAGAGAGCGAACTTTGATAGAAAATTTACCACAATTATGGTGACCCGGGAATTACCCACGACCTAGTGAATGATGCCAGGGTGATGGGGGTAGAATTTACTGGCTCTTAGGCAAGCCAAACGGTTAATGCCGGGATGCATCGCCAATACGCTTAAAAATACCCCAAATAATTCACCAAATCCCTACCGCAGTCCCCTGCCACTATCTAGTCCAATTATACCCGCCACTGCTCGTTCCTATCCATGTGTAGCCTCCAAACCACCATCTGTCGCCCTCCACCCACTACTGCCAGGTCCAGTCTGAGCCTGGCCCACGACATCACGTGCGCTTTTGTCGTCGATAAAGTCTCATAACAAACAACATCCAGCCGACATTTTGCACCACCTTGTACCATGGATACGCTTAGCAGCAATGAGATAACAGGCGCCAAAGATTCTACGGATTCTGGCGCTCACCAGCACAGTCTGGCCGGGTCCAAGCAGGACCTTGCGGTCCGCAACCTTCCGGCCTCGAACAACGACCCCTACGAGCCAGCCCCTGGGGCCAATTCAGAAAACATCGATAGAATCAACGAATCCATCGGTGATAATAGCCGCATCGGCGCGTTATCACAAGAAGTGGGGTACTTGAGACAAATAGTGGACTTCCAGAACACCAAGATCGACAAGTTGACCTCGTTGATCACGGAATACTTTGAAAACAAAAATGAGGATGCGATAATAAGATCACTCCAGGCCATCCAAGACAACGTGATAGAAGACGACCACGTGAACGAGATGGGCCAGGGAGTGCAGGTCCATTTGGACGGTAATATGGACCCGGCGTTGCACCAGGTGGCAGTGGTGGCAGCCGCCGTTCAAGCACAGGAGAATCTGCAACACTCCCAAGAGGCAGCGGCAGCAGCAGCAGCGGCGGCGGCCCAACAGAGACAGCACGACAAGACCCACAAAAAGATCTACGTGCCTACCAAGCGGAAGCACGACGAGGGGTCAAGTCAAGACAGACGTGACGATGGAATGAACCGGTATGAGGGCCGGCCTGACGCCAAAAAACCCAAGATCTCCGTGGATTTCTTGCACAACCCCATGTCTGTGAAGGAGATTTACGACGAGTTCACCAAGGGGTTCCGGGGCCAGCTTCCGTTGCGGGAAATGGATGCCAAGTATGGCAAGCACGAGTGGAGGGGCGATTCTCGCTCCAAAGAGTCCAAGAGGTTCCAGCGGAGAAAGAAGTTGTTTGACGCCATTGAAAGAGGCATGCTCAAGTATGGCAAGCCGGTGGAGGAAATTATTCAGTACATTGAGGAGTTTCGGGGCGACAAGTCGTTGACTTGGGTGATGAACGGCAACTTACCTCATGATTTAATTAACTAGGCAATGGAATACGATAAGACGGTTATCATTTTGAGACTGGTAGTGTGGTAGCGTAGATTACGTAAGCGGCGGTCCCATCGGCCGAAAACCGGAGACCCGCCGGATGCCGGGACTGCCCTCATGGTGACTGGTCACGTGCGTTCCGGCCGGTTTCTCGAATCTTCCAGGCGGGCGCCGGGTAACCCGACAAAATTTTCCAGACCCGCAATATAATTAGCACTAAATCTCGCCTCCACCCTCCAATCTTATCATCCAACCATCAAAATGTTGAGTGCCAGAAACTCCCTCAAGAACATATCCCGTCGTGTTCCATCTTTGGTCCGTAACAACACCACTGCCGCTCCAAACGGCCCGGTGATCGGTATCGATTTGGGTACTACCAACTCTGCTGTTGCCATCATGGAAGGTAAGATTCCTAAGATCATTGAAAACAGTGAAGGTGGTAGAACCACTCCATCCATTGTCGCCTTCACCAAGGAAGGCGAGAGATTGGTGGGTATTCCTGCCAAGCGTCAAGCTGTCGTTAACCCAGAAAACACCTTGTTCGCTACCAAGAGATTGATTGGTCGTAGATTCGAAGACAAGGAAGTGCAAAGAGACTTGAACGAGGTCCCATACAAGATCGTCAAGCACGAAAACGGAGATGCCTGGATTGAGGCCAGAGGCGAAAAGTACTCTCCTCAACAAATCGGTGGTTTCGTGTTGAACAAGATGAAGGAAACTGCTGAAGCCAACTTGGGTAAGCAAGTCAAGAACGCCGTCGTTACCTGTCCTGCTTACTTTAACGATGCTCAAAGACAAGCCACCAAGGATGCCGGTAAGATTGTCGGTTTGAACGTGTTGAGAGTTGTCAACGAACCAACCGCTGCTGCTTTGGCCTACGGTTTGGAAAAGAACGATGGTGAAGTTGTCGCCGTCTTCGACTTGGGTGGTGGTACTTTCGATATCTCTATCTTGGACATTGGTGCCGGTGTTTTCGAAGTCAAGTCCACCAATGGTGACACCCACTTGGGTGGTGAAGATTTCGACATTGCTGTTGTCAGAAACATCGTTGAAACCTTCAAGAAGGAATCTGGTATTGACTTAGGAAAGGACAGAATGGCCATCCAACGTATCAGAGAAGCCGCTGAAAAGGCCAAGATCGAATTGTCCTCTACCGTTTCCACCGAAATCAACTTGCCATTTATCACCGCCGATGCCTCCGGTCCAAAGCACATCAACCAAAAGATCTCCAGATCTCAATTTGAAAGCTTGGTCGAACCATTGGTCAAGAGAACCATCGACCCATGTAAGAAGGCTTTGAAGGATGCTGGCTTGTCCACCTCTGATGTTTCTGAAGTCATCTTGGTCGGTGGTATGTCAAGAATGCCAAAGGTCATTGAAACCGTCAAGTCTATTTTCGGTAAGGAACCATCTAAGGCCGTCAACCCAGATGAAGCTGTCGCTATGGGTGCCGCCATTCAAGGTGGTATCTTGGCTGGTGAAGTCACTGACGTTGTCTTGTTGGATGTCACTCCATTGTCCTTGGGTATTGAAACCATGGGTGGTGTTTTCGCTAGATTGATCTCTAGAAACACCACTATTCCAGCCAAGAAGTCTCAAATCTTCTCCACTGCTTCTGCTGGTCAAACCTCTGTTGAAATCAGAGTGTTCCAAGGTGAAAGAGAATTAACCAGAGACAACAAGTTGATTGGTAACTTCACTTTGTCTGGTATTCCACCAGCTCCAAAGGGTGTCCCACAAATTGAGGTCACCTTCGACATTGACACTGATGGTATCATCAAGGTCTCTGCCCGTGACAAGGCCTCAAACAAGGACGCCTCCATTACCGTTGCTGGTTCTTCAGGTTTGTCTGATGCTGAAATCGAACAAATGGTTAACGATGCTGAAAAGTTTGCCGAATCCGACAAGGCCAGAAGAGAAGCCATCGAAAACGCCAACAGAGCTGATCAATTGTGTAACGACACCGAAAACTCCTTGAACGAATTCAAGGAAAAGTTGGACGCTGCTGATGCCGACAAGGTCAGAGAACAAGTTGCTGCATTGAGAGAAATCGTGGTCAAGGCTCAAGCCGGCGAAGAAGTCGATGCTGCTGAATTGAAGACCAAGACAGAAGAATTGCAGAACGAATCCTTGAAGGTGTTTGAAAAGTTATACAAAAACAACGAAAACAACTCTAGCGAAGGTTCTTCCGAGGAACCAAAGAACTAAGTAGTGTGACGTTCTTGTTGATTTACGAATAATGACAGCACATCAACCGTGCTCGTGTGTTTAGTCGCTTACTTCACCTGTATATATTAATTCAATTTATCATTGTGTAAAAAATTTCTATGTAAGTATGGGATCATGAATTCGTTAGCTGGCTTCGGTAGTCAAAGCATTGAGGTTATATTGAAATGCCCCCGATCTTCGTATGGTACTCATGGAAGAAGTCAGTGACGACGTTTGCATGGTTTTGGCGGTCTTTCTTCTGATGACCGTTCCGTACGTTTTGATGACCCCGAGGTCAGATTGTGTTATGCTGTTGGTGCCGGTTACCTCACTGTTTGAAGAAGAGGAAGTCAGCTCGCCGTCGGACTCGTACTCTAACATTTCGCCCAACATCGATCTTCTGTTCAAATAATTTTTGTTGAATTCCTCCACTGGAGGATCCACAAATACATCGGCAGTGCCTTGCGAATCGGTAGTGCTTTGCAATATTGATGGGGCAGTGGTAGAAGAGTAATCGCTGTAAGTTTCCAAGTCAGTGTCAACCTGCTTGGGGCTTTTCGTGCTTATGTCGTCTTCAGGAATCTCAAATGAATCCGTTGCTTTAGACGCCATAAACGACCGGAACATATTGATTTCTTGTCTTAGCAAAATTCTCTTGAAGACGACCGTGCTCAAGTATTGTCTCCATAATTCGACTATATCTTGTTGAGTCAAATCTGGCGAGCCAATTTGGTTGGAAATCGGGGTCAATTTTTCATACACTAAATGAGGTGGTGGAGGTGGTGCCTCACTTTCACCCGATTCGCTGCCTCCAGCTTCACTCGGTTGTAAAGTCCGATTGAACCGGAACTCTGGTCTGTCAGGCTGAAACCTCTTTGGATCTAGCAAGTTGTTCTGGGCATAATTGATAGAGCTCTGTTCTGATTTTCTTCTAATAGTACTGACGTAATCAGATTGCTGTTGTTCCATATAATTGTTGAAGTGGTTCAACTTTCCTTCGGTTTGAGGTGATGAAACAGGTACATTGACATTTTCCTTGGGAGCCCCGGCCAGATACTTGAGACCGTCGTCCAATTCCTTCACTCTCTGGACTTTTCCCACTCCCAAGTTTGGATTGGTGGAAGGAGCAGAAATTAAAAACAGCTTATTTTCCTTGATGAGATTTTTGAATCTAGCACTTTTGTCACGCCGGACCGAATTGTTTCTTGCCTGGCCTGGTCTCTTAGAAGAAACCTTAAAATTGCGAAACCTGAGGGCCTTGACTTTGGTCATGAGCCGCTCAAGTCTTATCTTGATTCGGTAAAGAATGCTACCCTTTTTGAACCGGATGGCATTTCTCCGGGCCAAGGTGGAGTCGGAACTATCGATGGCATAAAGCTGGGCCTTTACCTTGGACGATTTAGTCCGAGCAAACCGTGCTCCGCTTCTCAACCGTGTTCTTTTACGGGCACGTGTATTTGGTATTCCGTAAGACTCTTGTTCTTGTCTGGTAGAGAATATGGTGGCTTGAGATCCCATGGAATTGGAAATCTCCCGAGATAACGTATGCGAAGGGGGGCTATGCGAAGCGGAAGGTGGCTTGGATGTAGAAGAATGCTTCGTCTTTTTGGAGTTGGTGGAATATGTCCGCTTACTTGTTCTGGCCATAGGATCGTCACTATCCAAGGAATGGGTTAGCTCCGATAAATTGTCCAATCTTTGGGAGATATAAGGGTTTTGTTGGTCAAGGATGAATTGGGAAAATCTCTTAGGAACTTGATTGAAAAGGAGGTCAGATTCTGGTGTTTGTGTTTTTGCAGGGTTACCGCTGATAGGTGAGTTTCCAGTTAAAAGTGGACCATTATTCCCGTTATTGTGGGTGGTATTGGGGTACTTAGGACCTTCGTTACTGCTGGCCCGGTTGAGTAAATTGAATGTGTCAAACGAATCACTTCCCTCAGTAATATAAAGATAGGGGAACGATATGGGGAGTGAAGTATCGGAAGAAGATTCTGGTTCTAACCTCGGAGGCATGTGTTGCTGCGGTGAACCGCTCATTGGGGAATAGTGATTGGGGGAGATGTTGGGTGATAGTGAGAAGATGAGTCTCAGATCATGTTTGGTTAAGTCCATGACGGATCAATTACTTTTATGGAGTAGATGTAAGTAGATGCCTCAAATGGGATCATGATCAAAACGCCGTTAAATCTGAAACATGATCATGGGAGGGCTGGCTAATGGGTGCAAAATGGGCCAGCCATCTTTGGTGCGTGCACGACCCGATATCTCCCCTTTCTATTAGACGAGGGAGGCTCAAACCCACCACACATGATGCTAGTGATGAGGGGTGCTTAAGCCCGGCAGCAGCTTGCATTGCCGGAGGATAGCTATAGAAACCAGCACTACAGTAGTTACTATTCAGGGGAAATCCATAACATTATTGCATGTCTAATTTTATAATTGGTTGCGAGGTTTTTGCAACTTGCACCAAGCTACTTCAAACCGAAGTAGCCAAACCCACTTGGTTCTTCTTCAAGTCGTAAATAGAGTAGTATCTTCTCAAGAATGCGTCACCAATAATCGCCATTGGGCCAATAGGGTCAGGCAAGTCCATAGGCATGAATGCAGAGATACACGAGCCACTGACTTCCAAGGTGTAGTCGTAAGCAGTCAAGGTGAAGTTGTGGCCGCCAAAGTTCAAGGTCAAGTCGGGCAACGAGTCTCTGGTGTTACACTCGACTTGGTATTGACCTGACCATGACTTGGTAGCACCGATCTTGGCGTTGATAATCTCTGCCAAAGACGATGGAAGAGCAATCAATGAGGTACCGGTGTCGATAGCAGCCCCGGTCTTGAACAATTCGGTGTATTCTTCGCCCAAACCAATACCTTCGAAGGACACTTCCCAGTAAGCCTTTCTTCTCACTGGCAACCAGGTGATGTCACCAGTAAATTTGGATTTGTCGTAACCACCAAAGGTGGCCACCCCGCCGTTGGACTCATCCTTGTTGGAATCACCTAAGGCGAAGGCAAACTGTGGGTAGTCCAATAAACCGCTGTTGATGGCATTGTAAAGAGGAGGAACAATTTGGTTCACAGAAATGGTGTCGTAGGCCAATCCCAAAATCCCATCGAACTTACCAAAGGCAAAAGCCAAACCAGGTTCACTGGTGGCCTCAGCAAAGTCCTGTTTTGGAATCACCAATTCTCCGAGACTGACGGTATCCTGAGAAACGTAACCCTCGATGGAACCACTGCCGTAAGGAATGTAGAACTCGCTTCCATTGGCCTTGTAAGTGCTGGACTCATCGTGGTCGTACTTGGAGTGCAAGAAACAAGCCAACGAAGAGCAGTCCTTCGAGGGAACCCACAAGTTAGAAGAACCAGTGTCCAAAATGACCTTAAATGGCTGGCCAGGAGTACCCACTTGAATCTCGGTAAAGTATTGAGCGTTCAAGTAGTTGTCCAATGGGGTTTCAACCACACCTTTATCGGCAACAAATGGCACTTGGGCTCTAGGCTGTTTGGCATGAGGCATTCCGGGGTTACCTGCGCCCAAATTGTAGATATTCATGTACTTTTGAGCCAAACCTTCGGTGTAGTGCTGGAACACATTGGCGTCCAATACTTCGTCAGCAGACACTTTACCCAATGGGGCATTATAGATTTTAGCATCAGCGGGAGAGGCAAAGGCTGCCAACACGGTGGCGATGGAGGTCAAAACTCCAATAGATAATTGCATCTTGATGGAGACCAGGTAGGGGGTATTGAGATATAAAAAGTGGCAATCGCAATCGAGAGGGGGGTGACCTCAAATGGAGATCCCGGCACGTGACTGCTCTGCCTTCGGTCCCGATTGGGGAAACCAGTACACTAAACGGGATAGTGCTGGCGATGAGCTCTACGAAAGCAGGACGGACGAGGTTGAACATGCTGCTAGGGCGTGGGTGTTATGCTAGTAGTGCCTGTGAGACAAACTAGTGTTTACCGAGCCAGAAAGCACAATTTTGGCGTATGAATACCTTGCTTACGTAATCCGGGAATACGGTTGAGCTACGTTGTCACAGTATCACTGCCTGCCTAGGCTGTGTGGGCAGGTTTTGCGCTTGCACTAGTGGGCACAGTGACATCGTGTAGTAAAATTGGCATTTTGGCGTACAATCATACTGATTTACCCCCCTTCTGGTCTAAAGTTATAGGGTTACGTAATTTTGAAGGCCATAAAAAGCGAATTGCTTCAATGTTACGAACTGATCCAGCATGAAGAATACTAATCGTCAGATGTGTGAATTTACCCTTAGCTTTTATCCTTGATGTCATTTACCTTGTATTTCATTAAATTATTCATTGGTCTCATTATAATTTCTATTATAATTGCGGCTCGTTTCCAAGTTACATATGGGTGCGAAATCACAGGACGTGATAGTTTAAGCTTAATTATCTTCATATATAACATTTTGGGGCCCTATGTCGGGGATCTCATACATTTTGGGTCATCGTATATCCGCTAGCTCTCCCACTTGCCATGTCCCATATTATGGAGGCATTTTAGAGGTACTTTTTATTACTGTGTAGTTCGTATATACCAAAATCTAAAGATTATATCAGAAAACATTTAGCTGAACTCCCCTTTGTTCTTTGTCGTCGCCACTTTCTTATCCTAAGTTAAGTACAGATGTTCGTCGCCTGACACATCGATTAACAGACGGGAACGACTTCCCTCGATGGGCTTATCTGCACTCTCTCGGCTCTCGGTAGAAGGCGCATCTGGACTAGGCCCTGATCATCAAAATTGCTTCCTTACAGACCCACTATTCTTCTTGATGCACTGGAACTGGTTCACAAACGTGGTGGAAGCCACTACTCCCACTACCCCCATTAAATTCACGTCCAAAGACCAAAAGTCTTCCACGCTCTCCCAGATCATCGCTTCCTCAATCCCCGAATTCAACAATGGGGCCACCAATTACATGAACCCTTTGCTTCCCACTGGCCATTTCCACACTGCCTACACTGCTCTTAACAAATTCGAATACACCGACAAGGTATTCTACAAAAGGAGACTTTTGACCATTGAAGATAGGACCTACCAAGTCAACGGAGAAGATCTTAAGTATGATTCATTCAAAGGCGCCAGCACAGTAGCTGTGGACTATATGGTGTCAGAGTCGGAGTTTTCAAGCGGCGAAGAGTTCCGTCCTGAATCCCAGGTGGGTCCGTTGTTGCCACGGACCGGCTTTCTTGACCCTTCTAAGGAGCAGCTGCTTTTGGAAAGCGACAAGCCCCTCTTAATTGCATTGCATGGATTGGCCGGTGGGTCGTATGAGGCATACCTTCGTGCCCAGCTTGCGGTGATGGCGCCCGAATTTGAGGCGTTGGTCTTAAATGCCAGAGGTTGTGCCAATCACACTATCACGTCTCCCCAATTATTCAATGGTTTATGGACGAACGATTTACGGTACCTCATCAAGGAACACATTCGTCCTCGGTGGCCCCACAAACGGATTTACCTTATTGGCTTTTCCTTGGGAGGAGCCATTTTGGCCAACTACGTGGGCCAGGAGGGTAAGGATATCGACCCTATGATTAAAGGTGCGGTCGTGGTAGGTGCCCCATGGAACTTTAACGATAGTTCTCTTTTATTGCGGGAAAGTCTTATTGGAAACAATATTTATTCTTCGGTGATGAGTCAAAACTTGCTCAACTTGCTTGAGGCCCAAGATAATGGGTTGAAAAATAATGTCCATTGGAGTGAATTCAAAGCCAACCCAGAGAATTATGTGATCTCGAAGTTGTGGGAATTCGATGATGTTTTCACCTCGAGGATCTTTGGCTTCAACAATGGTAACGATTATTACCGGCACGCATCTCCAGACCAGAGATTATACAAGGTGCGAGTACCCACACTTATCTTAAACTCCAGAGACGATCCAGTAGTGGGTTCCAGAACTTTGCCATATCACGAGATTAAAATCAACCCATACACTCACTTGATCACTACTTCTATTGGTGGCCATTTGGGTTGGTTCAAGGCCAATGGCAAGCGGTGGAATGTGGGCCCAGTGTCCAAATTGCTCAAGGAATTGGATGCAAAATGGACTGTGGATCCATCCAGTATCGAAGAAAAGGATTTGCCATTGGACTTGGACAACACCTGGAGACACGATAGAATCATTGCGAAAATCTAAACGGTCTACGTGCCGTTATTATATGTATTCCTGGTCTACATTTGTTGAAGTGTTGGGACAACCTACAATTGTAATGTTTAATATAAGTGGACCATGGTTATGATCACTGTAATTTTGGTAGGTCTTGGGTATGGATCCTGTATTACAACGCCACGACTCTTACTGGCGTGGTGGACCGTTGAAATCAAAGGCAGTACTATGGGCTTCTTCACTGTATCTGGTCGTGTGCGTACCGTCTTTTGATCTGAAGTATATACAGCAAGACTCCCTCCCCTAGATCTACCTTGAGTGTTCTTAGGCTTGTTTAATAGCCTCTTTCTGTGATGAAGTCATCACAGCCGCCACGAAAGACAACGACACCTCTTCGATGGATCAAGCAAGTCAGAGCCCTTCCCTCTAACCCTACATCAAATGACTTTCTCAAGCTAGAGTATATTGAGACTAATCTTAACAATTCCCGGAAGTTGATAAATAACTTGGACGACTTGGTGGAATCTACTGCTGGCCTTGTGAATGAAATGGATGTCAAAATCAACGGCAGCATGATTGGTGTGAACCGAGTGAAGGTGGCATTGGAGTGGTTGGAATGATGATGAAAACGGGTCCACCGTGAGACGTGATCAGATCAAATCAAATAGCAGGCTCTGTTTGCAGTGATTTCATGCGTATATATAAAATAGTGTCGGTAGGAATAGACCTGGAACTTTCTGTTTAAATCAACTACAAATCGGTCCCATTACTTGACTGATCTCGTAATATTTATTCCCAGAAAGTTTATAGTAATTAAATTATCATATTAGCGGATCTACTTAGATCCGGCTTCGTTGCTTGTATTTGTATCGTCCGATTCTTTCTTTATTGTTGGAGCAGTATCTTCTTCTTCTTCTGCTGCTTCTTCGTCCTCTTCATCCTCATCTTCTATAATAAATTCCTGTAATGCAATTTGTTCGTCAACATTATTGTTGATCACATCGTATTTAATATCTTCATCACCGATATCTCTTTCCGCATCTCCAGGTCCGGCATTGGAATCGTCTGGTTTGAACTTGACGATAATTGCTGCATTGCCAATGATAAGAACCATTCCTAAGAAACTCAACAATCCCGGTACATGGTGCCAGATGGCCAAGTCCCATACCAATGCAAAAACCATATTAAAGTATGCTGCCATCGAGGCCCGAGCAGCCTTGACCCGTTGCACCCCTGCTGTCAAAGAAAATTGCATGAAAAATCCCGAAAAGCCAATCAACATAAATAAAAACCATTGGTAGCTGTTGCGAGGAACAGCAAATTGCAATGACGGAATCACAAGAATGGCGAAAAACGTCACTATGGTACATGTCAAGGCAAAATAACTGACAGAAAGGAGCGGGTGGGCACCATGGCCAATTTTTCTCAATAAAATGTATACGGTGGAAGCACCAAATACCCCGGCCAACCCCACGGCCGACGCCAATAGTCTCTTTTCTGTAGATGAACTTTCAATTTCTTCGCCTACCGAAGTCTCAGTATCTGATTCATGGCCGAATAAAAAGTGTGGTTTGGCGATAAGAAGCACTCCACCAAGAGATATAAGCGAACACACTGCCTCAAGCAAAGAGTACCGCTCATGGAGTACAACATAGGCCAAAAACGCCGTCACCATTGGCACCAAAAACGTGATGGCAACTGCATCTGATAACGACAAGTACTGGAGGGAATAATACAACCCAAACACCCCAACAAATCCCACCATTCCTCTCATGAGCAATAGCACCCGGAGATTCTTTGGACCCAACGGAGCCTCCGGCACTGCCTTGGTGATCAACATGTAGGCTAAGCAGCACACATAGGTGATGCTCATACGAACAAACAAGATCTGCAACGGGTGTATTGGAGTATCGAACTCCTTATCAGTGATAAGCAATTTACAGGTGAACACCATGATGGAGTTCAAGAACTGTGATAGTATCAATAGCGAAAAGCCCACATTGGGGTCGATGTAGCGTTCATAGAGATCTTTGACGGTGGATCGGATATTCTGGAAGGTGGTGGGAGGTTCCCACTGTTCGGATAGTACCAGATCAGACATCAATAGTTTGAAAAACTGAGTAACGATGCAATAAAGTAAAACGGGTGGATAAGCAAATGATTTATGCAGACATTTTTGCGGAGTTAAAAGGGATGCGTAGGAGCGCCTGCACCCGATAGACAGGTGGGGGAGGCACCAACTAAGCCCGGGTCAATTGTGCGATAGCGAGGATCACGATATTTGCGGAAACATGACGTGGGAGTGGCAGACTCCACAGTGTGGAAAATACCTGGGGAGACAGGTTACCTAGTATGGCTTCTACTGGGCAGTTGATGCCTGTCAGCCACGTGCTCAGTAGTGGTATGGTCCCCGGTCTGGCTCTCGTATCGCATCCTGTCTTTGGCCGCACCAGGCATTCTGTGCATTATTAATACAGGTCGCATTAATTAGATGCATGAGCCGTCAGGCATGCAGCAAGATTTGTGGGGCCGTTTAGGTGAGGAACGACAACTGTTGGCTATTTCCATGGGCACTACTAAGGAATGTATCGCTCCTAAACGACCAATGTCAACGGCTAGCTAAGTCTGTGTTGTAGTTTTGTGTTTTTGTTCCAATTTTTGCCAATTTTACCAATTTTGAATATTTCCGTGATATTTCCGTGATCTAGTATAGTTGTAAAACCTCTTTCTCGTAAAAGTAGAAGAACAGTAACCAGATCTTCTAAATAACACGAATAACTGGGAACTTACAGATTCATCTCTTACATCATAAATTTGGAATTAATACCCTGCTATTTGCTTAGGAGTAAGATCGAATTCTTATACAATTCGAAATATTTCACTTCTTTAATTCTGCGCAGATAAGTCGTAATAACTTCGAAGATTTGATGGCTAGTCTTGTTGTTGACTTGTTCCCCGAGGTTTTGATGCATCTTCAACCTATGGCTTCTCTAAACATGAGCTATGCGAATATAGCTACCATCATTGTTCTTGGACTCGAATGCTTGTGATGCTTGTTCTACAAGCAATTCTCCTAGAGTGCTCCAATTGCAACAGTGCGCAGTCTACCGAACTTCCAAGGCACTACCTTATTAATGAATTTACTATGGGACCTTGGTCACCAACTGATCCCTGGATGTAACGTGTAATTATTCCGAGCCAATTTTGACTGTATAGTCTTTGATGTCTCCTCGTCGCAACCTCAAAACTGTTTACGTTCTCAATCCCCAGTACACCCACCTCTCTCTACGGTCCGTTACTGTGACCGTTTCTCTTCAGAATTTCCCCACAACTTCTTCGAGCGCGGAAATCCGTAAAATCATCGCCAGGGCGTTGAACCTAGTTTACACAAACCTATGACTTCGTGGCCAAGTTGGCTAAGGCGTAAGACTGTTAATCTTAAGATCGTGAGTTCGACCCTCACCGAGGTCGCTTATTTTTGCATGGTGGACACCACCAACACTACAGTAGGGAGGAAACAGTTGGAAAATACCTATATTTTTAACGGAAATAGAAATAAATGTACAAATTGACCGCAGCCTGAGTCAGCCACAATAAGTTTATAAAATCACACAGCAGGCATCCTTTTTTGCCTTCACCAACAAACTGGATCTGGTAGCGTATTCAAATATATCGTCGACTCCCTCGCCCGTCAACGCCGAACTTTCCAAATAAACTTTTGCTCCCATCTCTCTTGCTACCGCCGCGCCTTGATCATGTTGGATGTAGTGGACCCGATCATAGAGGTCAACCCGTAAGTCTTTTTTCAATCCTACCAAGAGGAACGGTGCCCCCGGGCAATAGCGCTTGACTTCATCCACCCATTTGTGGCGGGCATTATCGAGGGAATCGGGGGTGTCAAGGGCAAATGCTATCAACACAATATGCGAATTGTTGTAACTGAGTGGTCTCAATCGCTCATACTCTTCCTGGCCGGCAGTGTCCCATAGAGCCAACTGGACCGACTTGCCGTCTATCCGACAGTCTGTTACATAATTCTCGAACACCGTGGGGTGGTATTCGGTGGGGAATTCCCCTAAAGTGAACACATAAAGTAGCGACGTCTTCCCGCAGGCACCGTCACCGACTATGACCAATTTTCTTCGTATAGACTCGCTCATGGCTCAATCTCTGTTCATGATACGATCGGGGGAGGATGCTCGTGGTCAGGTGTGGTCCGATTGTGGTGTCAGGTCTGGTAATAGTGGCTTTCCAGAGGCTCTGTGGTTGGCGGTCAGTAGTCAACTGGAGCTGGAGATCGCTAGTGGGGCTAAGCTAAGGGTCACCTGACATTGATTAGGCGCAGCCGGTAAATCTTGCGCGACATCAATGGATCTGAGACATTGTCGCATGGCCCGATAGCTCCATCAATTGGTACTACCATTAACTACAACTCGCGATACGTAATATACATTATGATCACCTGACCATCCTAGTTCCAGAGACTACGGTTGCTCTGGTTGGCGTCGAATTTATCAAATCCCATTAACGATTCTTCGCGGCCACCGCTGGCCCCCAATCCCGGTGGGGGAGATGTACGGAACCCATTAACACCAGCTCCCGCGACCGGAGCAGCGCTATTACCAAACGATAACCCACTGTAGCTACCGAAGCGGGGCGGTACTACCATTTCCGATACTTTGACATGGGTCACGGTACCGAAATCGTCATAGATCAAGTCGAACTGGTAGGATGAGTTTGGCCGACATGCGCTCAAAAATTGATTCACTGTAAGCGAATTATTGTTCAATACCGATTTTGTAGCCTGGTAGAGCTTCATGAGGGGTGCCACGCCAAACTCGAGCTGGCTCGAATTTTGTAAGAGTTGGAACGCATTAAACGCTGCCGCTTGAATTAAAGAATCCGACACCACATTGAGCGGAGCAGGACCCGTATTGGTGGCCACATTCACATTATTGCCCCAAATATTGGATGAGGTGGGGCCCGCACTGGTGCTCCAGATCGAGCTGTTACGAGATTGGTTCCATACCGTATTTGCTGGCGTGTTACTGGAAGCGATCGCACCATTGGTGGAGAATGGATCGTTCAACGTAGTTGGCTCTCCATTGAAAGGACTGAAGCTATTAGCGAACTGTGATTGTAGCAAGTTTGTTTGGGAGGAAGTGGCATTGGTCCCAGAGTTGATGGTCGACTTGTTCGTCCACGGCGAAAGCGTACCCACGGCAGCTTGATTTCCGTATAAGAGACTGTTATGAGTTGAGGGAGACACATTATGAAAATTTTGAGCATTCGAAAGAAGACTTGGGCTAGGTGCCACTCCTCCAGGAAGAAACCCATCCTGAGCAGTAAATTGACCTTGTGAAGGATTTGTAACCACTCCAGGACGTGCTTGGTATAGTTGATCGAGAATATGGTTTTTGGAAGGAGTAGTGGAGGAGCTTGGGGTCAAGTTTTCTTCATCCTCTACTGCAATTATGGCAGATTTCTGAGAAATTTCTGCTGCAATACTATCCTGAGGTTCTTGCTGGTGGCTTTGTTGCGCCACTTGTTCCTTCTCCAACTGTTCCTTAGCCCTTTGCTCTTCGCGTTGTTGCCTCAAAAGCTCTTTCTGCTTCTTTACTTCCTCTTTCTTTATGCGTTCTTCCTCGGCCTTTTTACGCCGTTCTTCCTTGAGCTTCTTTGCTTCTTCTTCTTTCTTGAGCTGGGCCTCAACCTTCTTCCGATGCTCCTCTTCCTTTCTCTTTAATTCTTCAATTCTTTTTTGCTTTTCTTCTTCCTTCTTTAGCCTGGCTTCCTCCTTCTTACGTTTCTGTTCCGCCTTAAGAGCCTCAACTCTGGCACGTTCTTCTTCCTCCTTTATTCTTTGCTCTTCTTCTTTTTTCTTCTTTTCTTCTTCCTTTGCCAATTGCTGTAACCGTTTCTTTTCCTTGGCCTTTTCTCTCTGCTTGAGCTTCTTCAATTCACGTTCCTTTTTGGCATTTTCCTCGGCTTCCAATTCTTCAATTAACATCTGAGTACGGTCCTTCGATAATTTTTCTTTGTAAGCATTCTTCAATCTTTCTTGAAATAATTTGATCACTTGAATAAGAAACAAACGACGAATTTCTTGCATCTTCTCTTCCTCGGAGATTTCAGACTCAGTGTCACTTACACCTTCTTCCACGTCGTCTTCCCCGTCGTCTTCCACGTCTTCATCATCTTCGTCACCATACTCGTCATCTGGATCCTCTTCCTCCCCGTATACTGTTCGACTGATTTCTTCTTCGTCTTCGTATCCATTGTGATTTAATTCCATTTCGGCAGGTGCTAACAATTTAGAGTCATCTTCATCTACCCAAGCTGCCGACCCATCAGCTTGGGCTTTTGCTTCCTTGAGCATATCCTCTCTAGCAGTACGAGATTCCGAAAGGGACTCCATCATATCAATAAATGAATGTCCATCGTTCTTGAGTAAATCCTCAGCAAAACTCGACAACCCTTGAGTTAATTGATCGGTGAATTTGCTGGTTAGAACATTTGCAGGAACATTGGGATCATTCAATGTGTGGGCACTCTGGGAGAAAATGTTTCCCATGTTTTGTAAGAATGACATTCCCTTTTCCAACTGGGCCTTATCTGCCTTATGGAGATCTCTAATAATTTCCTTTAGAGACCCAGCTCTTTGTATAAGATTGGCTTGGTTGATACTGTCTTTGCTCAGTATGGATGATTCGACGTCCAGTTTCATTTTCTCGAAATCAAGCTTCTCCAATGCCTCCACTAGTTTGGGATCCAACAATTTGTTGAAGATTTTTTGTTCTTCAGATTGGTCAGGGATGACTGATTTAGAGTCAGTGCTAGACAACTGGGTACTTGCTATATCATCACTGAGCCGCTTATGTAGATGCGGTTCTTCTAGCTTCTCCGAGTTTGTCATGGATAAATTATCGTTAATCTCATTAATCTTTTCGATTTTGCTTTTGGATTCTTCTGATACTGTCGACCATTGGGAGGGAGCATCAGTGGCATCTTCAGCTGTGGCATTTTCAAGGTGATTGGTATGGTCTTGACGAGATTTCTTGAGTCGAAGCTGTCGTTTCTGAAGCTTGTGTTCTTCTTCCAACATATGGAATCCTCCAAACAATAATCCTGGCAACGCATTCAAATCGTTTATATCTCGTACTTCATGAATGAAGTCTATTATGTCGTCAAAGTGATTATCGTAAATGTTTTCCAACTCGTCCTCTATTATGTTACTTCGTCTTCCGCAGTAGCTACAGGAGCAGTTGCTGTTACTACCGCTGCTACCGTTACTGCCATACTGAGCTCCATTGGCGCCAGCACTTGAGCTGTTATGGTTGTGATTATGATGGCTATTGTTGAGGGAGGCTTTTGTCTCGCTTTTGAAGATATCCATGATGGACTTCTTATCTATTTTGACAAGTTCGATTTTCTGGGCCTCGTCGAGGGACTCCCAGAACTGTTTTAGGTTCTCTTGTTCTTCGATACTGGCACTGTCCCATATACTGGCGTGGAGATTATCCTTATGGTGATGATCATGATCATGATGATGATGGTGGTGGTGGTCATATTGCGATGGTTCATCTAGACTTTCCACAATGACATCACCATTGGCCGCCTGCTTGATCACTCGTGACGTAGGATAATCATCGTCGGGGTTATTTAAATGTGCTTGCGGTATTGAACCCACTGTCTTCTTGCTCTTGCTCTTTCTCTTCTTTTTCTTCTTGGACGACGCAGTGGCAGCCGAGTCGGCATTGTAATTGAAGTGGATGTCGGCACCGTTCTTAAACGAAGCCGCTTCTTCGTCTGTCATTGCCGGTTGCCAGTGGATTGGGAGGTGAATACAATTGGGGCTGGTGGTGTGTACTGGAGAACGCTGGATGTGGTAGCGAGGCCTTAGTCCCTGGGAAATGAGCGTGTATGTTCTCAAAAATGGGCTTCAATACGTTACCGTTCTTCAATCCGAATAATATTCCGGTACACTTGGACTTGGCTGATTCGATGGTGGTCCTTCGAGTTCTGGTAAAAATTCGTTCCCGCGTTATGCGCACGTGATCCGCCCCACCAATGGAGTTATGGCTACATTAGGTTGGACGGTACCGCTGGTGTCTACCGAGTTTCCAACGGTAATACATCGCTGCTACGGACTTACAAAGGGACGTACATTACGAGTCAAGGAGCAAAAATGCCAAAAAAAATGTGGTACGTTTTTAATTTCATAACCTCACTGGATTGTGCTCGCCAATAGCGGAGTATACTGCACAGCCATTTCGTAGATTATTCAGGGTAGTAGAACAGATAGAATTAGAAGAGTCAAATGGCTCACTGGGTCAAGGACGGTTCATCTTCCGTCTTCACAGGCTTGGTTGAGTGCTCTTCGCTCCCCTTGCCAATGCGCTGCTTCAATTGCTGGTTTTCTTCAACAACCGCTTCCACCAAAGTGGTCAATTTGTCGATCTTTGAGTACAATTGGTAGAACTCCCACTTGACTCCGACCTTACTGGCTTCGTAAACAGGCTGAGAAATCTCATCGATATCGGTTTTGAATTTTCCAATATCAATGCGGAACTCGGGGTCTTGAAGCTCGCCGTCTCGTTGATCTCTCAACACTTCACTGACCTCGGAGTTTCTTTCCTGGATTCCTTCCCATCCACTAGTAGCTTCGACATCGTAACCGTCGGTTAAATCCCATTCGGTGTCCCTTTCATTGGCATCGTCCGGCAATCCCTTGAACCGGTTGTACTGGATCCGTCTGGCATTTGCCAATTCGTAAATGGTAATATAGGTAAGAAGAGGCGAGTAGATGACAAGCATAATGCAATAGTTGAGCTGTTTATATGCTTTTTTGGTCAACACAAACAGGAGAGGCGAAATAATCAATTCGATCAAATTGAAGGGAGGAACATAGAGGTCCAGGTCGGGAGCACGGATATATCTGAGAGTCTTTTGGGCCACCAAGGCAAAGTACTCAGAGGAAGCATTTTCAACAATGGAAGCATAGGCAGTGGAGTACAATGCAATCAAGATATTCATCAAAAGCACCGTTAACACGAAGGAGTACATGTAGTAGAGAATGGAAGCATATGGGGGAACCAATTTGGCAAAGTCTTCGAAGGAGGAACCGCCAATAACTGTCTTGACCAAGGCAATGAGGATGTGCTTGGTGGCATCGCTCTTACCATCGGAGGCATCCAACCCAAGGAATCCTTGTAAGAACCCAAGAATCACGACCAACAACAACACGAAAAAGATAATCGACTCCTTCATCATGGTCTTGATCACCACAATCATCACTCCAAAGAATTGTTGGGCATCCAAGTACAACAATAATCTGGACCACATCATAGGAGCGGCACACGATAAGATCCGGAACGAGATTTCGTCGTAGCTGACCCTAAGGCTGCCCTTACTATTGACACTGGCGAATCTGAAGCCAATGGCCACGACCAAAATCGAGTACATGGCATCGTTAAAGGCGTTCCAGAATCCAAAGTAGGCGACCCCCACATGGTAGAATTTGGCTGCCTCGTCCAAGATTGAGCCGGCAGTGACAATGTAGAACAAATACTCAAACCCGTCCAATGGAGTAGTGGTTTTCTGGTGGCCATTAAGCACAATAGTGTAGAGTACCAAATACACCACGCTGAAGAAGATTTCAAGAATGTTTTGGTACAATGGGGTCTTGATTCTTTCGGGGTCAAAGTGGGTCCGGATGGAGCCTGACGATACTCCCTTGTACAACACGTAGGCATGGGGGTCGCTCGAGGACTGCACCACCCAGCCACGCCATAACCACTTGACACAACGCTGGTAGCCGGAGGTGGAAATAACGATGGTAGAATGCATATCCACCGCCATTTCCAAGGCGCTGATGGGCCTCGATTCCTCACCGTTTAAAATGATGGAGTAACGGTGGGTAAGCATCCCGAGAAAGAGATACTTTTCGTCACGGGTCTGCTCGATGATGGTAGCAGCCAACGTCTGGGCAGCAAGAGCCCGGAGCGAGTAGAGGTCGTCATCGGTAAGTTCAATCTCTGCTTGTTGCCAGTACCAGTCACAAACCTTGAGCAAACAGAACACTAATGCTGCTCTGTACTTGTACGAAGAGGTGCCCACCTCGCCGTTACCTTTACCACCAGCAGCACGGTACACCAAGTCAATGACCTTGGAGTTGAGAACCGACGAGTGCTGGTCAGTGATGTCTTTGGTTTCAAACACAATTGGCACCACCTTATCAATCAAGGTCTTGAGATTGAGACAGATCCGGAGGGTCTGTCTGGAATTGGGACAGAAAGTGTCTGTGTATGTGGTCTCGACCAAAGGGCCCGACTCCTCGAGGTCACTTGCAGACATATTAAAACGACGGAGGGTACTCAATTGAAGCGGGGGTGGCCGACTGTCGCCTATTTATGTTCCTGAGTTCCATATGGCAGGCGCGCAGAGAAGGCGCAGCGATGACTTTAGCCGTGTGGGGCCATCCAATTGGAGCAAATTGAGGTTGCCAAGAGCACCATTGAGGCACCTACCAGGAACAATGTATGGAACGAAGATTTAGCGCGATGTCGGAGTTATGGTTGTGTAGTGATATCTCGCGCAGACTCGGTCGTCGTTTTCTACTGTGATGGTAACTTGAAATTAATTATTATTACATGGTAATACATTTATACGTTCCGAAGCCTGCTTCAGAACCGGACCTTGAACTTTCACAACCTCACCACTAGTGAAAGTTGTTGTAAGGAAGTTCGGGCCCTTGAAGACCGAAAGGAGTGGGTGAATCGGGAGCATCGCTGGAGGCGTATTCTTGCGAACTGAGGTCGGAGTGGACAGGAGTAATGGAATTGAAAGTAGGGTTCTTTTCCAAGTCGCCGTTCTTCGATTTGGTAGGACTCCAGTTTCTGAACTTCTCTCTGATCACTTGCACCTTGGTGTGCTTTGGAGGAGGAGGAGTCTCGGCCCCGTCGTTCCTCAACGCTCTCAATTCCGTTAATGGGTATAAATCGTAGGTCCAGAATGCCATGAGCAATCCGTACCAGAAATGGAAAATCCACTCAAAGATTGAACTGATGGATTTTCTCTTGGTAACGTAAAATGCGCAACAGATCACTGCAAGGGTAATGGTGACCACTAACCAGATGATCTTAACAATGAACGAAATGGTAAACTTGTTCCATCTTTCACCATTGACATATTTTCTGTAGTATTGCCCCATAATGTAATAGTTGGTGAAATTCAATGCCAAACAAATCATAATTAAAATTGCAAACGTCGCCAATAACACAGCATAGCGAGAAGTGGCATGGTGGTGGTTTCCGATGTACACAGAATACACCACACTTTGCACGAAGAAAAAGACTTGGGCAAAAATTCCCACCGAAAGAGATGCATAGGCCAATCTTTTCTGTAAAGTAGGCCTGATGAACTTAATCAACTTTCCGATTTTCCGGTGGTAGAATTCAAGGTACATTGAAACACAGAAAACCACTGCATGAATAAACACAAATACCACGAAGAACACCGGTTCCAATATCACACCGATTCTTTCCAACGGTAAAGGCTTGGCGTATTCACCATAATCGGGGTACGTTTTTGCACCTCTAGCCACCCATGAGCCCATGAGCCCAAAGAGAAGAGCATACCAACATATTAATCCAAATAAAGGAATATAATAAAAATGGTTAAAATTGGAAGTAAGATTAGAAAATGTAGACTTGATGGAAGAAATCATGACAGTTCCATGACTTGTGACAACAGGGAATTCTGTATCATATATATACTACATAATTGTCTAGAATCCAAGACCAAGGAATAATAATTTCCGATTGTCTTCAACGTTACCTATTGTAAATGGATAGTTAGGGCAGAAAACACAATATCATCTATTTAGATACTCAAAATAGTTAATTAAGCAACCAATTTGAGATACTAGGGGGGATGTAAAGAATAATTCTCTATTGTTTTGACAGGCTCTAGTGCGTTACAATAGGTGGAAGCGATTTTCCCGCCCAGAACAAACTGAGAAACTCTAGACGCGTATAAGTGCAAATGCCTACGTCAGATGGAATATCGATCCGCCAGATACCTCTGAACAAGAGTCTCCACTGGCATAGACGGTCAGCTCAAGGCATAGGACTTAGCTATGCCGATCCATGTATGTAACTGCACGAATCTAAACTCAGATCAGATCTAAAAGTCCACTGCTTAGCCGCACTGTGTGGAAGGCGGTGGTGTACGTGAAAAACTTCTATTGTTTCGCTCTCACGGATCGAGTAGTTAAAGATTATCCCGATCGGGTTAATTGCCTACATACGAGTGCGTCGAGGTCCTCCAGTCGCATATCAAATTACACTCAAAAGACTGCAGGCACCCTGCGTAACCCTCACCATTGCATATCCAGTATTGCAATTCTAGCATCACCTGCGGCATCAATTGCTCATCGGCCCTGGGGATTATTTCGCTATAGCAAAATTCGTAAGTAGATTTGTGCTGTTCGAGATCGTCTACGGCCGCGTGAATTTGTCCGGAACTAGCGACTTTTTCAGCTATTGTAGACCCAAGTGTTACCCATCCGAGTATTGAAACAGTAACAATAGAAATATGTGTTTCCATACTTAACTATTCTACACTTACATCACGCACAACTCGCTCGCATGTGTGAAATTTCGCTAATTGTTCCTAAGTCGGCCTCCATTAACGGCAACTTCCAGATGCCGAGCATATTTTCAAATATAGCCATGCAAAAATAAGTACCTTGAAAGTGTGGGTTTCCCCATGCGCTAATTCATGCTGCTTGGCAGAAGGGGTACAGAAAAATACCACGATAGGGTCAAAGTTGCTAGACTCCTTTCTGGTCTATCAGGAAACCAAGGATATTGAATGGGGGATAAGTGGACATACATTTACACGAGTCAGACTACTTCTGAACCCTTTCTGGTCGCTTATAAATGCTAATGAAGGATTGCCCTTTTGGGTTAATTGATTATTTGCGCAAACAGGTATAATACTCGTGTGGATACGAATTGTTGGTGCAGGATCAGGTAAATATCAAAGGGTAAAATTTCAGTATGAGCAGCATTACGCGTCAAAGGGGTGCGAGTTCTGCAGGTATGATTGGCTCAAGGGATGCAAGAAGCCCTTAGCTTACCGATTAGACATCAATTACTTCTCTTAGCTTAGTACTTGCAGATGAGCGCAATTTGATTTCCGAATATAAAACCGTTTTGGAGAAAGAAAACCTCAGGTGTTGTAGAGTTCTTTCTGGGGACGCAGTCGATACCCCTAAGGAGCGAAGCTGCGATCTATGAGCTGAATAGCTTGCTTTGTATTTCCAGCTCTCGCCTATTACTCTACGGCGACTTCAGGCATTAGTTGAAGCTTCCAACGATTTGGTGTCCGTGCGTGGCGAATTTCAGTAAAGTTAATAATTCACATGGTCTAATGCAAGATGCGGAAATACTTTTATGCTGTCAAACTGGTCCACGTTTCGTTTAGTGTCGCTTACATTTGACTTGGATTGTTCCGCTCAACGAAATCATTCTAGCAGGCATATATGATTGTAAATCCTTCCTTGCCAATCAATACGAATAGTTGCCTTGTTCTTTACGAGGTTGTCAATCCACGATTATTAGCACCAACGGTGCATGGTGACGTATTTTAGCTGTGTGTGTAGTCGTCCATCCTGTACAATTGGACGCTCAGTCCCACTAGTGTATAACGTAACACGGGTATATATGAAGACTGCCGCAGTTATCCCGCATCGCATGGCGCTCTTAGTCAAGCGATGAGTTACAGACAGATGCATGAAAAGGGCAAGCCCTGGGGGTTGTCATTACACATAGAACCTTAAAACACAATATTGTGTGACTGAGTGTACCTGTTACAAAGTAGAGCACCGACGCTACTTGGGATCCACCCTGATTCTAGTTTCTGGCCCACCCTTGCAAATCATCACCTGTGACGATCTGACATCACAGGTTTTGTGTTCTTTCGGCTAGAGGTATTTTTCGCAGAATTATTTGTGAGGTGCGTAACAGTTGCCTATTTAGTCGGGAATGGGATGAGGTTGGTAAGAAGGCTCCTCAGGAACCGATCTCCAAATGTGGTCTGATTATGAAGCGAATCTGCCCAGACGTCTTAGCCAGCCTCCAGCGCCTTTCTTATAGTTTATAGCTTCCTAATCTATTCCCCAAATTTCTTGTTATCGCAAAACACTTGGGTTTCACCTTGACGAAATGGGGGCTTACTGCGGGCTGTATGCAAACCATTGGCTGTGCTTTAAGCATGGCCCGTGATTTGGGTTATATCAGAGCCGTTTACCCAAAACCAATTAGATCAATCCCTACTTTCGCTTCATTTCTTCGACTTGGATTATTGGCTTCTTCCCACCATGATTAAACTGCCGGTTCCTTTAACTGTCACAAGGCACGAATCGGTCCTGACAGCTGATAGTTCCGACTCTGTGGGCGATCTCTCCACAGCAATCAATTCCTACGTCGATAAGTCGCCAATAACCAACAAGTTCCGTCTAGAAAATCCGAACCTCAGACCGGTTGATGATGCTGCCAGTGGCTCCAGTGCTGCCACCCAGCGTCAATCTTCCGAAACGGCAGAATCCTCGGTTTCCGATTCCACTACCCCACCATCCACCAGGACATTGGACCTGGCGTCGTACTCGAAAAATGGCACCCATAAACAATCGTACTATAGCACAATGCCGGTTCCTGGTTTTCCTCCAGAAAGATTGCCCAGCCCTTCGATAGAGGTTACTGAGGGCGAAGCAGAGACTCCGTTTGCACCCGACGAGAACTATGATCACTCCACAATGGGCATTAAAAGGAAGTTGAAGCGGTTTTCGTTACAGAATTTGAACGGCAGCAAAGGGAACTCACTGACATCGAAACCCAACCGTCTTTCATTATCGTCTTCCATGTCCAGACTCTCTTTGAATAGTCAAACCCGCCTGTCCCGACACGTTTACAGGCAGGAACCCATGCAGCATAGACAAAGCATGGCCTCAGAAATTTCATTGGCTAGTACAGAAAACGATTTTGCAACGGCCCAAAATTCTCCGTTTTGGAAATACCATATTCTCAAGTTCGGAAAGGATATGTATTTGAGCACAAATCCTGGCATTAAGCATATGTACTGCAGAAACGGACCCGGGTACTATGTAGAAACCATATACCCAGACAAGCTGAAACGTCCCAAGATCAGCAATGGTTTCACCTTAATTTTTAAAGACATTAACGGGATAGAAGCTAATAGAGTGGACAACCGCCCTCCAATAATGATAATCACCAAGAAGGCTGACCACGAAGGTGGCTACTTCACCATATCTATTCCGCGAGAAGAGAAAACATCTCATAGCAGATCGGGGACAAAGAGAACAGTAATGCATTTTGGTGGACCCAACAGCCATAAATCGGTTTTTTTGGGTTCCAAATCGCCAATGTACAACAGTCTATTGATCCCTAAAAAGATCAACCCAGCATTTATTCCTCAAGACAGCAACTTGTCCCAGGACACAATCAATAACTTCAAGAGTTATGATTTCAAGGACTTCAACAATTTCAAATGGAATGTTGGTGCCATTCCCCGGGTGAGGAACAGTAGAATGTCCAAGTTCACCAACCGTATCAAAAGAAGTACAAGTAGGGCCAATTTGAACCAGGATGATGAAAATGAACAAAATTTGAAGTTTATTGGCAAGAAAAACATTTATTTCCATCAAAATTACCTCGAAGACGAAGATTTAAAAAATCCTATGAACCTGATGTATAGGGACACTTCAGGAGACCCCAGCAAAATATATCTTCAAGATTCAACTGGCGCATTTCCTCCAGTTTTGGGTTTATTCCGACCCTACGAAACCAAGGCTAGAAAGAGAATTATGAATACTCTCAATAAGAATAAATTGCCATTCAACTCGAGACCTGTTGCCAATAGACATTCTCAACAATTCTACAACCAGTCGACCGAATCTCTTACCAGTATAAGTAATGAGTCATCAAAAATCAATAGAAACTCATTAAGTTATGATATTGCTGGTGGAGACATTCGCAACTACTTCAAGGGTGGAGATGGATTATACTACCAGTCTAACCCTAGTGATGATACCCCTGACGACAATAAATTGGGGTGGATCACTATCTACGAAGACGAAAGATTGTTTTCTGATGAAAAGAACAAAGGCATGTTTGAGATCGTAGTGGGTTTGACCTTGGCTGTGGGCTTTGAGAGCTGTATGTCATGAATTTGTTTTATGGCCAGCAACGAGTCGTCCCGTAACGCATTATGTTTAGCTATTTATTCGTACTTTAATAATAGAGCAACCATCCACTTCAGAATACATGTCTAGCAGATTTCATCCTGTTGGCTTAAGAACACAGGAATAGCCCCTTGTAATTAAAATGGCAGGTGTTTTATATTTGTGGATACATTTCGCAATGATTTTGCATCCAGAATTTCTGAGTTCTAAAGACAAATGGTTTCCATTATTCCTATTATACTCATTACTCCCCTAGTTTACTGCTTCAAGAATTCTCATACTTGTAGAACAGAACAATATCCCTTCACTGGATATAAGGTGGAGAACCAAATCAATTTGCGTACGTGGGAAAACAACTATCATTTGAGCTACTGCTTGGACGATAAGATGATATACGACATTAAATTAAACGAGTCTATTCCATGGACTATCCCATTAGCATTCAGGATTGACCAGTCGGCAGAGGCTAGGCAATATAAAGTGTTGTCGCGGAGCAAAATGTTTGCATTAAGGGAACTCCCTCTATTTGTACCTCATCTGAAAGTTGGTGCCCTATTCACAGTCCCTAATATTGATCCGAACACAGACACGGAAAGCTCGGCAATACCACTCCTAGCAGAGAATATTCTAGCATTTTGGGTTGAGTTGAACAATAAGTTTGAATTCTATTTACATGTGCCAATTCTCTCAACTCCTGACGTTAGCAGAACTAGATCCATCCAATCTGAACAGGAGATGTGCATTTTATCCTCTGAAAATTACACATACCTGTTCAACTCTGAATCTTGGAAGAATGCAAGACTAAACAACTCTGTTCATTGGATAAGTTCAATTCTTGAAAAATATACGACCGAGTCACAAAGCATGAAAAATAAAGACGTGAGCTGGATATTTAATCAGTTTTTACTCTCTTTGCGACATATTCCATTCAAAAGCTTCAATACCATTCTTAAAGAGTTTGATAATTTAATGAGTTACACTTAATTAAATGGAGTCGATGTCCTCAAATTCAGAATTTGAAGATAAATCAAAATCATGAGACTCATTCGATGTTTTTGATGTTTCTGCTTCTGGTAGCGACTTGTAATATTCAGTTTCGTGTTCGTGCTTCGATGAGGTAGTTTTACCCTTTTGACTATCAGTTTCCATATTCAATTCATGCGCAATGCTTGGCTGTAATTGGGTCAGTTCTTCGTTTCTCATTTCCTTCAACATTTGTAAGAACCGTTCATCTTCTTCAAAATCTGATAAATCATAAATTATATCTGCTTGTTCCAACCCTTTTTTCAGTTCAAATGATTCGGGATCCGGCTTTAATTTGGGGCTCAGCAAATCCGCTGGGCTCTTGTTTGCGTTGACAGTATTTCCATGAATAGATTCTTTTGCTTCCAGTCGTATTGTCTTTGCTTCTTGGTTTTCGTTCCATATCTCGAATTCTGGCAAAACTTGAATACTATGTGATTTCTTGTAGCTCAAATACTTAAAATGGTTGGATGACCCTGGAAGAATTCTGGGGATTTTGAATCCTCGGTATTTTATTTTAGATGGCGAAACTTTGATATTACCAGTTAGCGACTCGGAATAGGTAGACGTGCCATCGTAATCGGGATATTCTTGCTTGACTTCAATGTTGTGTTGGTTGACACGTCCGTGGTTTGAAATAATAGGCTCCCTCTTCACAGTCACACCACTATAGTGGTTTGTTGGTTCGAGTTTCACTCTTGGTAAGACTATATGTGGGACGTTTGGTGCCAAGACTGAGTCCATTTTGGGTTTCCGCAATCCCACTGTCCGTCGTCTCATTTGACTATTCAACGCAGAGCTATTTGGGACTGCCAATGGCTCTTTCTCTAACTTGACGGAGATATTGGATTCGTATTTGATATCTGATAAACTTTTCTGTGTTTTCCGCTTAAATACATTGCTCACATCTCGAGTATAGGTAGGACCTTGGTCAGTTACTTGCACAATTAGCTTATTGTTGGAAAGTTTAAACTGGTTATCTACGGCCAATTTCGTAGCCACGACTTGAGCATGGTTCTTTGTTTGAACAAAGTCTGCTGAAATTATATGGTCATCCTCATTGAGCACTTCTATCTTCCCATTGAACTCATAGTACTTGAGCTTACCATCAGTCCATTTTTTATCTCTTTGGTGGATTCTATCAGAATAAAGTACGCCAAACTCGTGAACCACGGATTCCAACGCCTCCATATCCACCACAGCCGTGAATCCTTAAGAAATGACGCGTTTTTGTGAGTATTAAACTGGGTTGGTTACCTCCAGTGCTGATGTTAATGAGAATTATGTAGATTGAGACTCGCGCTATTTACATGTAGTCTATACAGAGAAGAAACTGAGAAGTTCAGTCCATTAGTTACACAACCAGGAGGTTTACTTTGGATCATAGAATGGCAATCCCAATGCGCTTAATAATGTTCTGGCCTGTTCATCGGTTCTTGCGGTAGTTTTGAATGTGATATGGACACCATTCAAATTTGGGAACAAGTCCTGGAAACTTTCGATTTCAGGGAAGTACTTGAGATGTTCTGAGTCCAACCCAAATGTGATGTTACCATGACTATCACCAGAGGTATTCTTGATCCCTTTGAATGTTCTGATTCTTGGTAACACCAACTCTGTCAAAGTGGTGAGAAATTGTGACATATCAAGTCCTTTGATTTCTACCTTTGCTCCACATGGTTTACCCTCACGAAGTCTCCAAGGCAAAATATTGGCCTTGGCAAATATCTGCTTGGCTTTGACATTGGTTATTTGGGAAAGTTGAAGTCTTGTGGAAATATTTAACCAACTTTCTTCCAAGGCCCATTTGTTATATGATTGGATATAAATGGATTCTAATCTAGGAACGTTGTCGTTTTTGATAGGATGGATATTTTGAGCAGCACGACCCACAGTTCTGGCTCTCTTTAAGTTACGGTACAATTTATAAGGAGAATCTGTACCCCAGGATCTCTTCTTCTCTCCTTCAATCACCTTGGCACCGTGTTCGTAGTTATGCAATAAAAGATCTGACTTTAAGGTGTTCTGATAAAAGTCCTCTACTCTGTCCTGATCAATCTCGGTAGGCTTAAAGCCTACAGATCTTATGTCGTCCTTTGGTATTAAGAGGCCTTGATACTTTGGTTTCAACGCAGCCTTTTTAATGGTGACCAAATGATGAACAGGTTCAACAGTGGAGTAGCCTGCCTTGCTGACAGACGCAGTGCCGCTAAACTGACGTATAAACTGTCTGGTAATCGACATTTAGTATGGTAAGTTGGATTATTAGTGAGTGAAAAATTTCGATATAGTTTGGGCCATAATTTACGCGTAAACGTAATCCCGCGCGTACATATCAGCCGCAAAGGTACATAACAAATACAAAGGCATCGAAACAACATACCATCTATTGTATAGAGGCATTCCCTCCTAATTTTGCATTTCTGTCTCATTCGCTATCTTTATATACTCAATACGGAGTACTCAGTTTTATTTGGTTTGATTTTTTTTCCTTGAATTTCCATCATAATCTCATCCCATGAAGTTCGAGCTACCGTTGGATATGGTGCTAGTAGACCAAGTAGGTCCAGCCCATCCGACCAAGTCATTGCTAGATGTATTAGACAAGGATATATTAGTGGATCCACTGGTAACATTTCATGAGTTTGAATCGTCATTCAAATCCTTGAAATTGGCCATTGATGAATTCGTGGATGATAAGATCGACCAATTGAATTCTAACTCTTTACTACCAATACAAAAGTTTCACCAACAGAATGACCATGAAAGGAAAAGACATGATTCCACCTACGCATTGTTTCAATCAAAATTTGATACACAGATGAATCTAAGAACAGCAGAGGTAAACCAATTATACGAGCAGGAAATGGAAAGGCGAAGATTGGAAGCAGAAAGAAAAAAGAAAGAGGAAGAAAGACGGTTAAGAGAGGAGGAGGAGAGACGGAGAATAGCAGAAGAAAAGAGGAAGAAACAGGAAGAGGAACTCAAGAAAAAGCAAGAAGAAGAACGAAAGCGTGCCGAAGAAGAGAAGAGAAAAGAAGAGGAGGCCAAGAAACAAGCCCTTATGAAGGCCGAAAAGGAAAAGGAAGCAAAGAAACAAGCTGAAGAAGAAGCAAAGAAAAAACTGGCCCAAGAGCAGGCGATTCATGAGGAACAAAAGAAATACCAAGGAACAAATTTCAAGGAGGTAGAAAGGGACCTATTAAAATATAGGCAAGATATCGCAGACATCAAAGCAAATGTTGTGATTCCTGTAGCAGCTGATCCTAATTTAAAGAAAGCAGTGGGCCAATTGAGGAGAAAAGTCAACCCCAAATTTGGACAATTATCTAATTCGCAACAACATTTTTCTCGTATCATTAATGAGCTTATTACCTTGATATCCACTGCCCAGCAACTGCCTCTTGCATTCAAATGGATTTTGAATTTCACAGCAAAAGCAATTATTGACCAGGCAGAGACAGAAGTAATTGTTCAGCCATCCGCTGCGATTCCGTTAGCCAAATTGGCATATGGTTTACTCCAGCAATTTCCAGAACTAGAATACTTTTTGACTGCCAGATTCGTAAAAAAATGTCCATTGATTATCGGATTCACTAGAACAATTGATACGGAAGAAGGTAGAATCCAAATGGGTTGGAAAAGGAAGGACGGAAAATGGGAGGAAGAAGTCAAATATGATGAAAGGCTAGGTGGAATTTGTACTGTATGGGCTGCAATGACGAGTCTTCAACAAAATCAACAATTACCTTTTTACTCTCACCAAGCGTCGTGGAAGTTTGTCGCTCGCATGTTAAATACTGACATCAAACTTTTAAATAATGTTCATTTTACAGTTGCATCCAGTTGGTGGGAAGGTACGGCGACCCAATTTATAGCTGTTTATGGGCAACAGGCTAACAAACTATTGTATGCATTATCGGTCACTTTTACAGGAGCTGTGGTCAACAAGAAGTTTCCTGGAGCCGCTCGACTTCTTATATTTGGAGAAGACTGGTTCCAGCAAGGAAAGATGGATTCCTTGCCTCAAATGAAACCATAACTTTGCATAGTGCTAATTTGGCATGTCATAATTCAATTATTCATATTTATTATTATATACACAGCCATATAGATACTCAATCTGAATATTCCTCAATTTCAGAATCTGATTCGTCCGAACCAATTTCTTCGGTATATCTTACTTTGTTTGTAGGCCTTGTGCTCTTCCTAGATGGTTCCACAATTTCCTTCTTCGGATTAATAGTCTTTACCTTTTTCGTAGCCGGCTTGATTTTCTTTACTTTGATTTCTGCTTCAACAGATGCTCGTTTCTTCCCAGAGGTTCCAAGTAATCGTTTTATTAAGGATACTCGCAACTGTTGCTGGATCTGGTCGGGTATGAACACCCGACCAACGATTGCTTGTGCCTCGTTGCTTGACAACATCGGGCTATAAATATCCGCCGGAAGTTTGAGTTTTCCTGGCCATGTTTGCATAGGCCAACTCTTGCTGTCACTGTATTCCTTAATAGTAAACTGAGTGAGCTCAGCAATTCTGTACAAATTGAGGACATTTTGGGGCAATGGATCCTTTTCGTAGCTGGACGATTGGATTGTTGCATCTCTATGTTGCTTAACACGACTTGCAAAATAGTATAATAATGATATATTTTCCTGATTTGCGATTAAACCAACATAGAAAATAATGAACTTCAATGCATAGTTGTAAGCATTGACTTGAGCTATCTCTACGCTTGAGGAATCGCCCTCGTTCGATTCAAGCAAGGCTAAAAATTGCTCATGGTGAGAAAGCATGTAGATAACTCTTACCAATGCCTTTTCGAAGTGTATGCTCTTTTTCGCTTGGTGCCTCTTGTATAACGATTGAATCCACATGACAGAATTGTTTTTCAACTCCGACAGAGGCTCAGTTGCACTGAAAAAGACCACACTCAAGAAACGTTCCGAAATGAGTTCATTCACGAGTTTTTTTTGCAACGCCAACGTGAACTGTGATCTTACATTTTCGTTTGGATCAGAAACCAAGAATGTCAACCTCCGAAGTGTTGTTGGATGGATCATCTCGCTGTAAATTGGAATCTTTGCCAACTTTAGCAAGTACAAACCAGCCGTGAGTCGAATTTTCAGTTTATAAATTTCAGGAGTTGGCCAGGTGGGTGAATTCTTGTTAATAATTTCGCCACTGTTTCCAATGAATGACATTAACAATTTAAGGACTGGTTGTGCATTATTTGTTATGTCTTCCTTTTCCTTTTCGGATAGAGAGCGGCCCTGGAAACTCTTATCTAAACCGATTAAGCGATTTATGAACAACCTCAATGCCAATAGTTTTTCATATAGGGTGGAATGCAATTGGTAATTGGAATCCAATGCATCATCATCGATCCAAGCGTCATCAACAGAAGTTGCCGTTTTGTCAACTTCTCTGTTTTGCAAAAATACCTCTTTGATTAAGAGGGACGTCAAATCGCTTGCCATTTCTTGAACACAAGATAGATCCACAACAAATAATTCCGCTATTGTAGACAAATGAGTTGCAATTTTTTTGCTTTCCAAGTTCAATGGATAAATTTGATGAACGATTTCTGAAAAATAAAACTGATGCTTGTCACTCAAGCTTAAAATTTTGATCGAGTACTTCGCCTCTCGCGGGGATCCCTCGACAGTAATCTTCTTCAAAGTTTCTGTAAAATGAATACTGCTTGGGAATAAGTCAGGATATTTTTTGATAAAGTGGTAAATAACTCTCAACTGAAGACCTTGTGGATTATGCAAGTTTTCAAAACTTTGTGCCGTATTTTCTTTAATTATCAAATCAGTCAATGCCTTTATGTGAAATTTAAAAACATCAGGGTTGGTGAGTGAGATATGCTCTAAAATTTCATTTGCAGCCAAATACCATTTATGGTTTGGATTCTTGGAGTATTTGATTAATTCAACCACGTTAGATTTATTGTAAAACCAAACTGAAGATCTTATCAAAAGTAATTTGATGTTGTTTACCATATCTTTAGTGTTGATATTATTCTTTTCATTTTCTAATTTGATGTTTTTCGGATCTCCTAATTTGGTAAGCAATTCTTTCATTGAATTTCTTATCGTATTATGATCAGATTCTGTTGAGGTACAAATCTTTAAGAGATAAAAAAACCTCGACTTCTTCAATTTATAAAAGCGTTCAAGACAATTATAAGTGTTTAATCCTTCTGGAAAGGATACACAAATCCAGTTTATAATCTTGTCGACCTTGTGTTGAAAATCATCTTTCGCATCCATTGACAAGTCTTGACCATTTTCTAGATTTTCCTTTTCTTCGGTAGAATGAGTTCTTGATTTAGAACTTTCAGCAATCTCGATGAAGGATTCAACAACCTTGGAAACTTGCTGCTGTCTCTTATTCATGGCGATAAATGATTGCTTACCCTTCGCATTCAAATTTGAATAAAGGTTGGCGATCCTTTCAACTCTTTTAGCTGAGCTAACTTCTGCAATCGGAAGCAAGTTCTCATAAGTAGAAAAATCCACTGTAGCTGTGATATTCCTGTCATTAATGTATATCAAGGATAAAATTTCATTCGGTATGCTAACTTGTATTATCTTTTCGAGGTCTGCGATTTCTGATTCGTCTTGTCCACCAAAATCGACTATCTTGTTAGCACATACAGCTTCCATATAATTATTATACAAGTTTCCAAATATTTTAATAACTTGATTTCTAATCTTTGGATTCTTTTCTCTGGTGAGATGTGTTAATGTGTTCATGATATTTTTATTGCAAACCTTTGCTGTAAAAGAATCAAACGGAACCTTTGATATACTGACGCAGGCGGCTTCTCTAACCCTTTCATCGCTGTCAAGCAAACATTTGTACAAACAATTAACAAGGGAAGTGTTGATCTCAGAAACGGTTGAATTAAGAGAGTTTAGAACAGTTGGAAATTGTTGCACCCATTTGACACGAACATACGGCGAGATATCGGTAGTTTTTTTGAGCCAGTTCGTCCACGTATCTCTGTGGCTAATGAAAAAGTTAACTTTTGATGTTATTGTGGGTCCAATGTAACTGGTGGATGACCCGATCATTTGACCTATAGTATCTGTAGCCAAAATTCTAACCTTTTCCTCATCAGCGTTCAATTCGTCGTCGATTAAAGCCATGACTGAGCTTAAAAGTTCGGGGATGTATTTCCATATTTGAACAGAGAGAAGATGAATCTTTCGCAACTTATCAAGCGTGTTGATTAAACTCTTATCTTTAGCATTTGACTGTGCATTGTGATCTATTGGTTGATTGTTGGTTTCATACAACATTTCCGAAAAGTACTGTGCAACCAATCTAGACATTCTGTCTAGGTTATTTTCACTGATATGAATTGAAAAGTTAAACCCGGTGTTGGAAATATTGGTGTTCAATGAAGATGTCAAGGCAGACTCTTGAGGAATAGGGGCTAAAAATCGATTTAGAATTAGTTTGAGGACATCATGAGGAACAACTTCTGCTTCAGAGACTATTTCAGATAGGATATCACTAGCTAAAGGCTCGAGTCTTGTGGGGAAATCGGTAGAGGAGAGACCGTAAAAGGTATCAAATATCAATTGAATTAAGGCCTCAGCGTCGGGTAAGTCTGTGATGAGAATGGCAGATCTTACCTCTGCAAGTCTCTTCAAGATATAGCTTTGTTGTTGAAAGTATGGATTTTCTGGATCAGATAATTTCTTGAGTTGTTTGCAAAATGTTTTGAATACAAGAGATAATTGGGAGGCAGTAAATGGGGCGTTGGGCGCGTTGATTCTCAAAATATCAGAGATCGCTGCACATACATAGGCCTGAACTCCTGAGTTGATGTGCCCCAAGAGCTTTTTGTTGACTAAATCTTCCAGAATCTGTTTATAGTCGTTCACGTTCACTTTTTCCTGATCCAAGGCAGAAAGGTCGTCACTGAGTTTCTGTAAACGGACCAACAATTCTTTGGTGGGGATGGGATCCTTGACTGTCGAGATTATGACCCTCGACTTGTCATTTTTGGAGTTGGTACTAGCTCTGGACCGAGTCATGGCTGATTATTTGCAACAGACGCGTTACGCGATTAGTAGATCTGGAGATAGAAATGGGTGCAAGTCAGGTGACAGATGATGAGTGCATGCAAGTAATGGGAAGCGAGCGCTGTGGATTTTACGGACCGTAGCCGTACAAAGCACGTTAAAGTTGAGGAGTCAATTTACCATACGGTCCAATTGCCGTAAACTATAAATATCATTGTTTCCCCACACGATTGACCATATAAATTCCAGCATCATGTCTCAAAACTATGAAGTATTTGACTTTTTGCGGTTCAAAGAGATCGTAGCTCACAGACTCAGATTCCAAGTGCCCCTCAGCTACTCTGACTCCAATGGCATCAAGATCACCGTTGCCGCCAGTGTGGTTCAAAAGTTTGATTCGGAGTTACACTTAGACAAGGATAAGAACTTTAAGGAACTTACTCTTCCCAAGAAGGCCAAATTCATCTGTTACATCCAAGGAGGGCCGGGCTTCCCATGTGCTCTTCCCACCAGTTATTCTGGGGTGACTAAAGCATTGCTTGATCGGGGTTATACCATTCTTTACCTTGATCAGAGGGGCACTGGTTACAGTACTCCTGTAGAGGGCCGTACTATCAGTAAGTTTGTTCCATTGAAGCATGGAGAGAGTCCTGATCAGTTGGCTCAGAGACAACTCGAATTTTTGCTTCACTTCCGGGCCGACTCCATTGTTGAAGATTACGAGGTGGTTAGAAAGGCAATTATAGGCTCGGAAAAATGGTCTCTTATCGGACAGTCCTACGGTGGTTTCACCAGTTTCACTTACCTTTCCAAATATGCCGATTCGCTCAAAGAAGTATATGTCACCGGAGGTGTTCCACCAATAGGATATACCTCGGACGAAGTATATGAAATTACTTATGATAGAACGAGAGAGAGAAACGAACACTACTATTCTAAGTATCCAGGAGATGCTGCCAAAGTGAGAACTATTCTCGACTATATTCATGGAAATGATATCGTGTTACCAAATGGTGGAAATTTGACCGTGGAAAGATTTCTTCAAATGGGTCTCCGGTTCGGGGGTTCGGGTGGTACTGATGCTATTCATCAACTAGTCCACAAATTCGAATATGAGTTAGATGTTCTTGGTGAACCATCATACCATACGTTGAACTCTATCCAGAACCTGTCAACTTTTGATACCAATATGATATATGCTTTCTTCTTGGAAGCGATATACTGTGACGGAAACGATAAGAGGACTTTTGTAACTGACTGGTCGGCTGATAGATTGAGATTTGCTTCAGGAAACGAGAGATTTGTTTACAAAAAAGGCTCGAAAGACCCAGTTTATTTTTATGGAGAGATGATATACAAGTCCATCTTTGATGATTTTGCTGAGTTGAGACCATTCAAACATCTTTCAGAAGCTTTACATAAAAATACCAAATGGTCCAAACTTTATGACCCTGAAGTTTTGGGTTCCATTACTTGGGAGAAGGTGCCTATTGTCTCGGCAACCTACGTATATGACCAGTATGTGGATTTCGACGTTACAAGAAATGTCAAGAAAAATATTTTCAAGAACAACGGCAATTTGAGACAATATATAACGAGTGAATTCTTTCATGATGGTGTTAGGGCCGATTCAGAAAGAGTAATTGGTAGCCTACATGATTTGCTTCAAGGTGAAGTCGATTAGGCCATAAATTGTTTGACTTTAATAATTGTATTAGTACACATATGTAATTTCTTAGTATCAAATAGAGGTAGATACTCCATACTAAACACTAGCATCAACGTTCTTATCCGTATAAATTTCAAAAGTAGTTATTAGGAACAAATCCTATCCTAAAACTGTCGTCGCTGAGTTCTGATTTTCCGATCCACCAATTTTTATCGTCGTTAACGTATAAAGCACCAGAAGATTGAAAATCGCATATAATGTCAATTATATCACCCTTTTTGAATGATAAGTCACCAGGTTCTTGTCCTGCAAAATCATATTTCGCTTTCATCCTTTTACCTTCGTTCGAAAAATTAAGCAACTTTGTGAATAGATTGTTCAAACGATCAAGCTTGTACGTTATAGTAGAAGTCTTGTCGAATAAGTCTGTCTTGCGAGGGTGAATATCATACTTCTGTTCCAACATAATCGGGGCAACCTTTATTTCATTTTTTGAACCATTGTAGATCCGCTTTAAATTTTTGTCCACTAGACTCGGCGTCGAATTTTGAAGGAGAACGTCACTTGCTACGGATGAAACTGACGAAAAGGAAGACTCTGAAATAATAGAAGAACTATCATCGTTGTCCCCATATTCTGACTCTATTGAATCAGCTGAATTTGAAGTTAATGGTGACATCTGAGACATTGCTCTGGACGTTGGTGTTGCAGGTAATGGAGCAGTAACTTTGCTCGCCACAACAAGTGGTAATGGCTTGGTATGAGTTCTTGGTGGTAGTGGTGGTAATGGTGGAGACGATGGAGGCTCCTCGATTAGAATATCATCGATATCAACTTTCCTTTGCGGGTGATAGGTTTCGGATTTGTTCGTTTCAAAATCATTAAACTTGAGAAACGATTCTAATGGATCAAGAGACAAGTAGTCATTGAAAATTCCGTTCGTGCTGTCTTTTGGTTTGACTTTATAGTTTCTCTCGGAGACAGTCTTGTTAACTTTATTCCACATTTTATTGGCAGTCAGCGACTTGTCTGCTTCATCAATTTCTTGATCGACAAGTTCTGGATGCTTATCACTGACGCTCTTGAGAAACGATTCGATTTGTAATCTAGTACCAGTGGTGGCAGATTCCCATTTATCTGCAATATTTTCGTAATTCTCCATATCCCCAGCATCATGTAAAAATCCATGGTAAGTACTGAAATGCTTTAGGGTATTTGACACTTCTTCTAAAGTTTTTAGCTGTTGACACAACACTAACTTAGTCAAATCCTCTATGAACTCGTCCAAGAATGTCAATACATGTGGGAGAATGGCCTTCAGCTTTTTATCCAAAGTTTCGTATGCCTCAAATTGAATTTTCAACTTAGCATCAAGCAAGTTCAACTTCTCATATTCTTTGTCATCCAATGGGGTGGATTTTTTCTGTAACTTCTCCACTTTACTGTGCAGTTTGTTGTAATCCAACTTCTTAACTTGTCGCTGCTTGATGAGTTTAAGCGCTTGGTTCAAATACGAGTTCATTTCATCCACTTTCATTTTCACATGATGAATATGAATGTCCCAGTCCTTGGTGACTTTGAAACACAATTGCTCAATTGTGGACCGATAGTTGAGCAATTCCTGATTGACACTGGCTATCAATAACTCTTTTTCCTTCGGGTGGACTAGTGGAGTTTCCACCGTGGCAGAATACTTATCAAATTCATCATAGTATTCTTCCATACCTTTGAAATGAAGTGATGATGCGCCTAACAATTTAAGGAACAATTCCACCAATTTTATGTTCAGTTTGAACAACCGGGGCCAGTAACTGCGGCCGATTCTCTTGGTTTGATTCTTGATGAAACTGAGTCCTTTGACTGCTTTTTCTAGATCTTGTTTGTATTGGTCAATCAACTCGTCGTCCTTGTCGTAGGCATTGTTGAAGGTGATTTTGTCTTTGACGTTGTGAGTGGCTATCTTGAAGTTATCCTTGAGTTCTGACGACGCTTTCGTGATCCGATTCATGGTGTTTAGTTACCGGTAGCTGGTCGTGGCGAGTCTTACAGCAGGAAGGAGGGAACAAGTGACGACAATAGGCACCACCAATTGAAGGGCCAGCAGTTCGTATACGTTGCCGAGACGTGTGTTGGTGCCCGAGCTGAAATTAGAGAGGTATTCTTGGATCAGTAAGCCAAGATGTCAGATGCCATCATTGGTTTTGAGCTAGTATCATAGGAAAATCCGGGTCCCAGCCCGCGCGTTGCCGAGCGTCGCGGTGCTGGAATGGTTTCTTGGGAGACTTAACGGATTCCCTCCGGGCTCAATAGCGGGCACTAGCGCTTCAGTGGTCACCCTCTGCCTCTTCCGCACTGCCACTAGATTCGATTGGTGCATTTGTAGCGTTTCTACGGGGATTAGTGAGCTTCGGAGATAGGTCACTATTTTTCAGCATAGTGCCATGGGGGCATACAGGGAGGGCGTCAAAGTGTGACTTGGTGGGGCCACGCGAGTTGCGGTGCCCTTCAAGGTGTAAACTTACAAAAATAATGCTGCCTAAGCTTGGTATTCGATGTTGGAGTTCTGTTTCGGCAGGCTTTAAGTTGCAGGTTGTTATTGATAGCACCAATATCTCACCCTCATATGATAGAAATCGCCAACGCTGGTTCTTCTAAGATCATCCGATATAGTGTAACGGCTAGCACGGTTCGCTTTCACCGAGCAGACCCGGGTTCGACTCCCGGTATCGGAATACTTTTTTTTCTTACCAACTTTAGCTATGAGCTGAATTGGTAAGGATTGCTTCCTATTTTGACGTCATAGTCCTAACCAAGAACATTGTGCACCCATCTAGAACATCATCGACAATCTAAGCGTCACCGCTTGCTTAAGCAAAAAAGCGAGGGGTGGGCCCATATGACGCCATACCGCTTTGGTAATCGGTTGCTTCCTGCAGTACCATTACCACAAATGTTGCTATCCTTCACAGAAGTTCCCCGTAGTAGCCTGGGGCAGGTACAAGTATAAATAGAGCGGAGAGTGTCCTCCCAATTGCATTTGTAAGAATATCAATTAATCAGTAAACGAACAATCACGATGCCAGGCGAACCACACAAGCTTTTCTACAAGGGTAATGAAAATGACTTCATCATATTTGTTGAAGATATCGAATTGCTCCAAAAGTTCAAAAAAGGTGACAATACCATTCCTTTGATCGATTTGGTTTCCATCTACAAGATCTTCACAACTAGACAAGGAGGCTCTGAAGGTGTGTTAGACGAAGCTTCCAAGGCAGAATTGGCCAATGAATTTGGCAAGGACAGCCATGATGAGATTATCAAGAAGATATTGAGCAATGGTACTGATAAGCATGGTTCGGCCATTAACAATGGCTGGAAGAGCCATAATGATTCAATTGGTGGCTCTGTTGCCCATTAGATTATAGCATATCAGCACAATACACGTATACAAAGCAATTGTCCAAACCTGTAGGATTACACTAATTGGAATGGGGTGACAATAGAATAGTCACGCACTATTGGGATGTCACTATCTCCGCTAAGACCTGATCTCAGGTGAGATTAACCGCGAAAAACCCTTTCCAACATATCCCTCAATCGCTTACGAGAGGGGGTTCTGTCGACCGTGTTCCCCGTGGATGCAAAGTGGGGTATATCTTTTTCGTCGTACCCATTGGAGCTTGTTATTGGTCGAAAATTTCCACCCTGTCTTGTTAAGTGCCTTGACCCCATTCGTGGCATTAGAGAGGTACTGAAATTTCGTTTGATGGGACTCTTTCTCCTGAACGAAAACGGGATTTCATTGGTCCATAGTGGCTCCAAGATATCTTCAGCGATTGCTCGGTCTGCCTTCTGTATTAAGACGCATTCCTGGATGGCTGCGAAATTTCTGGTAGTCTGACCATTATCCCAACCTAGTTCAATCGTAACCAGAATGGAGTCCCTGAAAACATACCTAGATTCCATGCTACCCGAATACTTAGACATTGGCTGTATTTCTGGGTGTACCATGAGATAGTCAAAGTCGGTGTCGGTGTCGTCTTCCGTAGGTTGTGGGTTGTAAATTTCTACAACAAGAGTTAGGTATTGGGTCCAAATACTAAACTCGTGCTCATCAATAAATGCCATTAAAAGGTCAAATTGAAGTTCATCGTGCTCGAAAATTAAATGAGTAGTCAAAGGGTAGTTGGTGCACAACCCACCTGCCAACCCATTGCCTTTGTTGAGTTTACATTTTGATATTGAAAGAATAAACTTGGGAGGATGTTTACCCTTGCGTATTTTTCCTTTCTTGAGCTCGATCAACATGAGATGACCCTTGAAGAGAATTGCCCCACATAATGCTGATTTTATCTTGTTATTCGCAACCCATATTATGGTGATGGCGCTGCAAATACATATGGGACCGAAGAACCCAGCAGATACTTGAAATCCATTGTACAAAATATGAGAAAAGTCGATCAAATTTGAAAGATGGTAATTATGGCCATGACCATGGCGTTGGTATTTTTGACCCGACCCGTTAACCATCAAAAGCTTGTGTTTAACAATTTTAAGGCTGCTCTCTATATATGGTGCTGCATCTGCTGATGTCAACTTGCTGATGTTTGCTAGTATCAAAGGATACTTTGATATTCGGGAAATTGGTTTCTGAAGAAGAGAATTGAAAGTGAGGTCCATTTTCTTGGAAACAGGCTGGGTTGCCTCAAGATACTTGCCCCAACCATTAATCCACTGTGAATTCATTTTGGCTAACCCCAAGGGACAGAGTGGGTCCTTTTTGACTAGCTCGAGTATATTGTCACATATATGGCAGTATAAGTCGTAAATGTAAGTGTCTATCCCGTATTCAGCCAAAAGTAGAGAAATCGTCATCGCTGCTTGAGTTTGGGAAATGGGCCACTTGGTGGCATTATACATTTCTAATCTCAATTTTTCATGAATGGAGATTAGCTTTTCCAAGCATGATTTCAAAGCATAGACAGGTGGTCCGAAGTCGTATTTGGTCCGAATTAATGGTTCAATGTAGAAGTTGTAAAGAAGCCGAAGTGAGGAAACATAAACTTCCTCGCTATGGACCAATTCTTCAAGAAGATTTCTCATGCTTCGAATTGCCACAATCTCGCTAGCTTGAGGGGAATAACTCACGTTTGGTTTGGGCGATACCAAGTACGTGCTACTGCTGAACGGATTAAATAGCGATTCTGCTAATTCCTCTAGATGCATGGGGTTTTTGTTACCAGCACCTGCTTTTTGGTATGATCCATCGAGCAGTTTATGGATTAAGGAATCTGAATATGATTCAAAGCTGGAAGTATAATTGTTTACAATCGGGATAATATGGTACCCCAAACCATTTCTGGCATATTTGTCGATATTCGAATGTAGTACCGGATTCTGGTCATGGGGCTCAAAAGTGGGAGTATGTCGTTCCTCTTCGATTCTGTTCCAGCAGTTTCCAGGTTTGACTTTCATTCCCATTCTTCTGTTGACAATGCTGGAATCATGAATGTTCATATCTGCTTCTCGTGTTGTGCTGGGTCACTTCTTGCTTATAGTGTGAAGCTGAATTTTGCATCCACAAACGCAACCATTCGCACCAAAAGTCATCACTCGATTACTCATAGTAGCCAACAACCATGAGTTCCAGAGTATTGAAAAGACTCGAGAGACAGAGGCAAGAGACTGCCACTCCCGAGAACATCTCCAGTGATAGCGATTCTGACTATCGCCCTCAAACTGCTCCAAAATTCAATGCGTTTTCGTTATTGGATGGTGAAGACGATGACGAGGAGCAACATAGTCATGATGATGAAAGGCCAGAAGAAGTTGATCCTCCAATTGAGACTGTGGTCCCTATGAAAGCATCCAAGAAAGCCAAAAAGAAAAAGAAGAAGCAAGCGAAGCAGGTAGATAGCGATGAAGAACTAGACAAGTTTCTTGAAGAAATCAAAGCCAAGGATAGAGCCAAGGATAGTAAGAAAGACGGTCTGGGTACCACTACCTCCGGAATCAAGATAGAGGACGACTATACTTACGACTTTGAAGAGGAATTCAACCTTGTGAGCAACGTCAAAGACTTCGACTCGAACTACAAATACTTCACTGCGTCTCGTCTCAAGCAATCGTTGTCATTATTGACAGTAGCATCCCCCAAAGACTTGGATCCAGATCAAGAATTCCGAAATTTGTTTGGTAACTTATCTCTTGAGACCATTGAAGATGCCAACACTACCACATCATTGGCGATTTCACCAGAGGTGCTTCAACAGTTCAGAAAATTGGCTCGATTGACAAGAGGATGGGGTGGTAAAGACCGTCGGGGAATCCCAGGAACTTCCAGAAAGTTGTTACTTACCAGAATAAGAGATGATTGGCTCCCTACGTCACAGAAATTAGAAGATATGAGGGAATTGAATCAACAAGAAGTGTTCGATTATTTTGACTACAAAGAAGATAGTGCTACTCCCGAGGAGTTGGAGTTTAAGATAAAAAAGGAATTTGATTTGGGTGTGAGATATTTCAAGTTTGATAAATTGGATAATATTCAGCAACGAGTAGCAAACACTCGGTTCTATGCATCTGTGGTAATGACACCGGATCCGGAATCCTTGATGCATCTTTTACAACAATACCCATATCATGTCGAAACTCTTTTACAGGTTGCCATGGTATTATTGAGACAAGGTGGTGAGAAATCAGCGAGTAATTCGTTAGTGGAGAAGGCATTGTTTGTCTTCGACCGTTCATTTCAGAAGAGAATGCACGAATTACTACTCGAAGGCAAGTCATCACTTATCCGTTTACCCTACGAAGGTTTTTTGAATAGACAATTCTACTTGTGCCTATTCAGATACATTACCGGCTTGGGTGAAAAGAGGGCATTTTTAACAGCATTGTCATTTTGTAAATTCTTGCTTTCATTATCACCAGCGGAGGATCCAGTAGGTGTTCGTTACTTCATTGATTTCTATGCTATGATGAGTGAGGAATACAAGTATTTGATTTCGTTGGCAGAATCTCCATTATGCACCACCTACGCTAAATGGCTTACTCCGGGAATTGCCTACTCGTCCGTCTTGGCACATCTCAAATTAGGTGATAATGTGAATGCAAAAATAGCGTTGAAAACTGCCTACGAACACCACCCCTACACTGGTTTTAAATTGCTTGAACTTATTGGGTTGTCTACGACCTTGCCTATTAAGGAAAGTGCCTTGAAACCCACACAGGAAGCGGTAGTAGCAGCGGAGACTTACCTTGTGAGAGCGGGATTATTATGGGACGATCAAGCAGCAAGACAGTTTTTGCATGACGAACTTAGTGAACTACTTAAGGAGCAAGCCCATACCTCTAAGACGTCTCTTTATGATTTGTTTGGATTTGGATCTTCCACTAAGCATTCAGACATTCCCATTAATTTGGTTAGATTCACTATTCTTTCTGGTGAAAGCAAGATCATGGCCAGACTTCCTACTCAAATTTGGAATGAAAGCACGTTTGAATATGACGTGTTGCCTCCTACTGACAGCACCGTCCAATACAATGAACATACTGGAGTTTCTAGTGGGCCTTCAGTTGTGGACTCCATGATAAATTATGTGGATCACAATTTACTTGGAACAATCATTCAATCAAGAACAGACGATAATCAATTCGAAGAACTTGTGAGACAACTCCAAGCAGAAGAGCAACCAGAAGGCGTGGAATAAATTGGCGAAGTATGCTTTAAAAAGAGGATATTGCCTCCAGAGACAATGATGTACGAGCATCTCTATTCTGATAGATTAGATAAAGGGGAAATGCATATTACAGTTGTGCAAGAGTTTAATAGAATAAATGGGAAGATGTATAAACATATATAATAAAAACATGAGCCAGAGAGCGAGCTTAGTAGATACAATTTTTGAAAGATTACAAAATTTATTAGAAAAGACAATAAATTTCAGAAGATACCAACAATCTTGAACCATCTAAGTGGACAAGGTATTAAAGTTTTAAACGTATAATGCAATTAGCTGGGGAAGTCCTTGTGGTATTCATAAAAACTAATATGGGGCAAAGTATGCCCTTTCTTGCCTCGTATAGTAAGAACGAACGAATCATACCACTTCGGGCTCATCATACGTTACCTAACCGTTCTCTGGACGCCACATTCGCTTTCTCCCACCAGAATTACGGAAATGCAGGCTGCGTAAATATTCCTGATACCCGTAACCTGGCCGATGCACCCGCACGATTATAACCGCGTTCGCAAAATCAATTGATCATTAGCCATCATCACCAACCATGATCGATATCGACCTCAAGTTCCACCAATGGCAATGGCAGTACCAGATATCCACCACATTCTTTGCCTGTGTGATTGTACCCAGTTTGTATTATATCTACTCCCGGTACATCACCAACAAGCCCAATAAGTATAACAAACTTGAAGAGCCAGTCAAGGTGGTGGTTCCCATTCCTCCGGAAGCAAAGAAGAACTGGAAGGGCCGCCGGCTATACCCGTTGACTCTCCGTACCAGTGAGCCTGAACAAATCCAAAGTTTCTGCCCTGCTACTGGACAGTACTTGGGTACCTTCCAAGCGGATTCCAAGGACCAGATGGACGAAATAATCCAAAACGCCAAAGAGGCCCAGAAAGAATGGGCCAAATCATCGTTCGTGGTTAGACGAAAGTTACTTAAGACATTGAATCGGTTTATCCTTGACAACCAAGAAGAAATTACTCGGATCGCCTGTCGGGATAGCGGCAAGACCAAATTGGATGCGATGATGGGTGAGGTGTTTGTTACTTTGGAAAAGATCAATTGGATCATAAGTCACGGAGAATATGCCCTTAGACCATCCAAGAGATACGGTCCTTCCAATTTGTTATTGGGAATGATGAAAAATGCCGAAGTCCGCTACGAGCCGTTGGGTGTAGTGGCAGCGTTAGTGTCGTGGAACTATCCCTTCCATAACCTTATGGGTCCCATTATTGCTGCATTGTTCACCGGAAACTCCATCGTTGTCAAATGTTCTGAACAAGTGATCTGGTCTTCCAAATGGTATATTGACATGATGAAAACAGTACTTAGACTGTTGGACTTGAACGAAAATTTGGTCCAGCTCGTGGCATGCTATCCTGAAGATGCTGATTACTTCACATCCCATCCGGGTTTATCTCATATTACATTTATTGGATCCAAGCCAATTGCTCACAAAGTGTTGCAGAGTGCCTCAAAAGAGTTGACCCCTAGTGTGATTGAACTTGGTGGAAAGGATGCCTTTATTGTGTTGGATGACGTGAAGAATCTCCAAGATTTATCTTCCATTATCATGAGAGGTACGTTCCAATCGGCTGGCCAAAATTGTATTGGTATTGAGAGAGTGATCTGTTTGCCCAAATCGTATGAGAAATTAGTGGAGATATTGTCAGAAAGAGTCAAGTCATTAAGATTAGGATCTGATATTGATCAATTGGACGAAATTGACATGGGGGCCATGATCGCAAACAACCGGTTCGACAGATTACAAGAATTGGTAGACGATGCTGTCAAAAATGGAGCAAGATTGATTCATGGTGGTAAGCCTTATCAGCACCCCAACTATCCTCAAGGTAACTTTTTTGAGCCTACGTTATTGGTTGATGTTACCCCATCGATGCAGATTTTCCACGAAGAAGTCTTTGGGCCCATATTGACCATGATTAAAGCCAATGACGCCGACGATGCGGTGGCCTTAGCCAACGGGACAGAGTTTGGTTTGGGTAATTCCGTTTTTGGCAGCGACTTCAATGTGATTAACCAGATTGCCGACAGATTAGACAGTGGTAACGTGGCATTGAACGACTTTGCTACTTATTACGTAGCACAGTTACCATTTGGAGGAGTCAAGAAATCTGGATTCGGCAAATTTGGGGGAGAAGAAGGGCTTACCGGGTTATGTAAAGCCAAATCGATTGTGATGGACAAGCCATTATTGAGATTATTGGGAGTGGCCACCAGTATCCCACCAGTGTTGGATTATCCAATCAAAGATGACAAGAAAGCTTGGAGCTTCATCACCAGTTTGAACATAGTAGGCTATGATTTCAGAACATGGAATGTGGTGAAGGGATTTAGAAAATTAGCCAGAGGTGGCGCCTAATACGTGGATCCATAAGCTGTATATAATGTTTTATTAACTAAACTAAAAAAGACTAATAGACATCTGGCAGAGCCCTGGATCTTAGACCGGGTGCCATTGGCCCACCACCATTGTAGAATTAAAGGCCTAGCGAGCAGCGTTAATGTGCAATTCTGGAGTTGGCTTGATGGTGGCATCTACCAACAACTTTACCACAGACCCCTTCTTTTCGGCGTACTTAGATCTGATCGACTGCAATTCCTTCTCCACTTGGGCATCGGCATCCTTGCTGATCGACTCATTCAATCCCGAGTGTTCACTCTCGTACTTCTTCAATTCGGCTTCCTTTTGCTTCTTGTACTCATCGATTTCCGCTTGGGCATCGGCCTTGGCCGACTTCAATCTGTTGGCTCTATACTTTCTGGCCTCGTTGACGATCTCGGCCGCTTCTTTTTCCGTCTTTAATAACGATTGGATACCGGAGGACATTGTTGGCTGGTTCACGGGGGCTAGTCGCTCACTATCAACGTTGACCTGGGCCACTAGCACGTGACCACACCGTCGAGATTTACAGGTTACACCGACCATAGTACCTCTATTAATTTACATATTATACAATTAGTCCCCGTAGTAGCCTTCGGCAATATACCTCAACATGTACTCGTCCACATGGCCGATTCCCTCTTCGTAGTCGAGATCCACCACCTCGCTCTTGTCAGCCCGGTCACCATTGACCATGCCATTGGTCTCGGGACCTGGGGTCTGAGCTGGTGTCCCTCCGGCGGTAGCAGATTTGCTTTCATCGTTGAAATCTTCATCATCAACTGCAACCTCACCCATGGCAGCATTGGCAGCGACTCTATCGTCTTCGTCTTCTGCTTGAGCGAGCAAGTTTTCCACATTTTGTTCACCTTCGCCTAATTCGAGCGGTTTATCCGAGACATCATCAGCGATACCAGTACCAGTGACAAGATCTCTCACGGAAAATTTACCAAAGTATTCAGTAGTGAACTCACCCTCTTGAATCACGACATTATCCAATTGTCGCTTTTGGTTAGCCTTCTTCAAGATATTCGACTCAATGGTGTATTCCGACACAAACCGATAAATATGAACGTCTCTCATTTGTCCAATTCTGTGACAACGGTCTTGACACTGCTTATCCATCGCAGGATTCCAATCAGAATCGTAAAAGATAACCGTGTCAGCACCGGTCAAATTGATACCCAAACCTCCCGATCTGGTGGATAATATGAAAACCGGAATTTTTGGGTCTCGATTGAACCTTTCTGTTAAAAGCTGACGATCTTCAATTTTGGTAGCTCCATCCAATCTCAGATATCTGTAGCCATGGATATTCAAGAATTGTTCCAAAATATCCAACACCTTCGTCATTTGAGTGAATATTAATGCTCTGTGACCTTTCGAAACAAGATCCTGTAATAAAGTTGCTAACCTCTGTAACTTCCCACAATCATATTGCAATAAAGACTTATCAGGGAAGGCAATTGAAAGTTTAATTTGCGAATTAATAAATGGATTCATAATTCTGTTCTCTCTTACCTCATCCATCACTTTGTATTGAGTTTTAATGGGAATCAAATGGTCCTTCATATCCAAGGCCACTACTGGAGGAGTGAGAACAGAATACTTATCGATAATATCTTTCATCGATTCCACCCGTTTGGGAATAGTCATTTGAAAATCTTCATACATATCAGTGACCTGACGAGGTTTAGAAGATTTGATGAACTTGAGAAGCGATTCTCCATAAATGGGCTTTCTTGTACATCTCAAGGAATTTAAATATAATACATGTTCAAGTCGTTCTTTGGCTCCAATTTGAATACTAGATTTAATGAATTGATAGTACTCCAAATAGTCGGCTAAGTCTGGATTCCCATACTTCTCCTTGGCATCTTGAATATGCTTACCAAGCTTATTAATTTGGTTCTGCAATTCCAGCACCGCCTGGAGCCTTTCGATAGATTCAGAAACAAAAGAGTTTAGCTCGCTAGTATTGGTGATGTCCAAATTTAATACACCAAGATCGACTTCATTCTTGTAGCTATCATCAGCTAAGAGCTTGCGGACCACATTGTATGATGACTGGAATGAATTGGGTGCAGATTTAGGCATTGCATAAGACGTCACAATCGGTCTCACCTCAAACAAATCAGGATGGTTACACACCTTTCTAAGTTGCATGAAACAATTGATTATAGAAAGGAAATTACCAGATGCTAATGTTTCCTTGGTCTTAGCTCGAGACATGAATTCATCATACAAAAATCTTTGTCTTTTTGATAAACGACAGTAAACAATGTGTTCGTATTTGCCAGGCATTTGCTTTTCCACGTCTTTTTTCAACCGTCTCAACAAGTAAGGTCTCAAGACTTGATGCAAACGTGCAACAGTATTTCTGGTTTCATCATCCAACTTACTGGTAGCCTTCTCATTTTCGTCAATAATGTCCGAATGTCCTTGAAGCGAGCTTTGTTCCAAGATTTTGTCTACCGGCCTTCCAAACCATTGTTGGAAATTGTCCAAATTAGCAAATCCATCTGGCATTGCTTGGTCCACTTTGGATGATGGCATTAGGAAGTATAATAACGACCACAATTCTATAAGATTATTCTGTAATGGGGTTCCGGTCAAAAGAAGTCTATTCTCTGTGTTGAAATTAAGCAAGGCCCTCCACCGGGTTGACCTGAAATTCTTGATATTATGCGCTTCATCTAAGATCATATACTTCCACCTTCTTCTTTTAAATGATTGCTGATCGTGAACCACAAGTTGATATGACGTAATGCACACATGAAATGCATTAGGAATATTCCAACCTTTACGCTTTTGTGCTCTTTGTTGGGGAGAGCCGTAGTAAGTTAAAACTTTGAAACCAGGAGCAAATTTCTTGAATTCCATTTCCCAATTAAGCATCACCGATGTTGGTACAACAATTAAATGCGGTCCCCATATATGATGCTCACATGCCAAATACGACAATAATGAGATTGTCTGAATAGTTTTTCCCAAACCCATCTCATCTGCTAAAATACCATTCGTATTATTGTTGTAGAGACTAGCCAACCAATTTAGTCCTTGCTTTTGATAAGGTCTTAAGGTTCCTCTTAAAAGATGTGGAATAGGAACGTCCTTGACTTTGGACCCGTTTATAATTTCAACATTTTCCAGATCACTTGAATCGTGATCCTCGCCAGGTTTGTTAGCAACAAGCTCACCATTAATCTCGCTGGAATCAACGATTTCTGCATCACCATTCTTGTGGTCATCGCCGAGTTCTTCAATTTTAACGTCAGATTTTGCTTCTTGCTCCAGTTCGCTATTGCTAGTCATTGTATCGTCATGTTCTGACTCTGGTTCGCTAAACTGTTCACCATCAGACCCCTCATCGATATAACCAGAAAAGAGGGATGCCAATCCATTTCTGTTGGACTCTTTTGCGTCGTGCTGATCTGCTTCAACCTCTTGTTCACTCTCGTCGCTACTCGATTCTTCACCACTCATGAGGGAACTAGAATCAGACGCCAAAGATGGATCGTCTTCATTACCAAGCTCTTCTATTAGCGCCTTTTGTTCATCGGTATACACTCCATTCGTGATTGGAGCACTTCCATTGGATTCATTCCTATCATAGAGGGCAGCGAGTCCTTGGTCGACGGCTATACCATCTGATTCATCACCCAGCTCGTTTCCAGATTCATTGTCGTAATATTCGGGGGATCCAGTCCTCGATGAAGGATCTACCGACTCTTCCAAATTGGCATATTTTTTCCTTAATTCCTCAATAGATAAATTCATGTCGTTCCCTTCTTGTGAATTACCTACTTGATTGACATCATCTTCTGAATCACTAGAACTGAAGGATTCATCAGAATCAGAATTATCCTCCTCAGTTTCATCAGACTTCCCTTCTAAATCCTTTGTGGGAATATTTAATTGAGCTTCTAATAATTGGGTAGAGTGTTCCAACATTTGACTTAAATGTTCCCTGCCTTTAATTTGTTTAAGCTCATCTTCCTTTTGTTGCTGTATAAAAGCGTACACTTTCTGTGCTTGCATCCATCTCTTCTTGACGGCCTGTACTGCCAAACGACTAATCTTTTTCAAGTTTAGCTCTCTCTCCTTGGCCAACCTTTCTTTCTCTCCTCTCTTTTTCTTGAAATGTTGTTCAATCATTTGTGCAATTCTTCTGGTCCTGAATTGATGCTGTTTTCTCATTTGCTGATGAATCTTTGCAAATGCCATACCTTGACTCAAGAAATGGTCCTGATATGTGAGATTATTTGCCGAACCTTGAATTTTAGGTATTACCGTCCCGGTGGATCTATAAGGATCTATAATGTTTTTGATATTAGTTTGAGGTAAAACGGCTTTACGCAATTCTATTTTATCGCCATTTAGTTGCAAAGTATTATCCACTTGCGTTTTTTGATAAAGTTTGTGGAGTAATTCTTGTTGTTGCATCAAAGTTTGTTCGTATTCATCTGGAGTAACAAATTCTGATGCATCATCGGCAATGGCCGACTTTATATTATTATTAACAAAATTCGATATTCTCTGCTGAACAGAAGGATCAACTTTCCACTTCTTGGAACTCCTTATAAGAGTGATTGGTTTTGGATTGAATTCGATGAGCGCTTTATCCGAAGCCCCAATTCCTGCTTCGTTCGCTGTTGGATCTGGTTTCCAAGAGGGGATATGCGATGGATGGGTCACTTTTGGAGGAGGGAGAGAGAACTTGATAGACTTGAGCTTGAAATTGGAATCAATTACTTCATCATCACCATCGTCTTCCTCTTCCTCTTCGTCCTGTTCTGACAGTTCAATGTTCAGAGGCTCTGGTTCATGTTTGACCTTTTGTTTCTGTTTCTTTGACGCCTTTCCATATTGTTTGGTAGACTTTGCCATTTTCACTTCGGATTTTACTTCTTTTTTCACTTGTTTCACTGCCTTGACACTATTTATCAACATGGCTTCCTTTTCGTTACTAGCTTGTATCACTTGTTCTTTAAAAGGATACTTTTCAAGAAGCTTTGCTTCATTCTCCGCTAATACCTTCTTCTGAAGTCTGAATGGCAACTTGCTGAGATCTTGTGACTCTATAGTTTCATCCCAATGAAGCTGGTTCTTTGGGGCTTTCACGAATGATTCGAATAATTCTGGAAGCTGGGTGCCATGAATTGCAGTAGAGAAGTCAGATGGATCCCATGACATCAATGTCTTGTATTCTTTGAGCTGGAATAGCTCATTCCGAGCAAGGTTGAACTTAGTGATGATATCAGATAATCGCGTTTCTTTAGTGATGATGGCATTATGTTTCGGTTTCTTGGCTTTATTTGACGAAGTGGCAAACGCGTCCTTCCGCTTCAGCGGTACAGACGGCTCTACCCTCCGAGACGACCTCCTTCGTTCTATTTTGGTCGCCATGTTGTTGTAGTTTCGAAGTACAAAGTGAACACCAACTTGGTGGAGTAAAGAGTTAGAAAAACACACTATATGCAGTCGCAGTGACCGAAGGCAAAGATGTGTATACGCTAAGGTCAAACAAACACCGGGAAACGCCACCCTGCACGCGACAGCAGATTAGGGCTGATGCAATCTTGGTAGGAATACTCTCCGACGTTTTGCTTTGAGTTCAAGTACTAAAACTATGGCATTCTTACACGACGGCCACTGAAAAATTAAACTACAAGGGACACTTGGCTGGGTTTGATTCCTGATTAGGTCACAGAAGCTATAGATTGTCCACAGCCAGTTAGATACGTATGGTTGTATTATTTTGAATAGATGTGGCCAGGTTTACCCCATACTATTCATAATGATATGCTATGTAGCTTATGCCTTGATAAAGTCAGCGTTAGCTGCTTCGTAAGCTTGCTGTTGAGCTGCGATGTCGGAATCATTTGGCAACACTCCTAATTCTTGCTCAGCAGTGGTGTCTGGCTTAACACGGTAGAAATAATCATCCTTTTCATTGCCTGAACCCAACTCCTTGGCCAAACCACCAAATGGGTAGGATCTTGGCATAGCTGGCTTCTCCGGGTTCAACTGGAAGTACCAGATGGTTGCTCCGAATCCAATCACAAGCGAAAAGAAAATGGCGTTGTGCTTCAACGCAGTCTTGTCAGAAACAAAGTCAAAGTAGTCTGGAGACCACATGTCATACAAGTCATCATCGATGTTAACAGGGTCGTTGAAGTTTCTTCTATTTTGAGGGTCGTCATACTTGGCGTATGGATCTTTGCTTTGTGCCAATTGTGGAGGAGGGTTTGGGTAATCCGCTATTTCTGGACGGTTGGGATCGGTCAAGGTAATGACACGCCCGGTGATGTGATCGGTAATGGTGTTCTTGGTGGTCAAGAACCTAACAGCCGGTCTCGCCACGAATCTGCGGGCCAATCCGACTCTAGACAACATGCTGGTGGTGATGTAGATGTTGTTTCGATGGTTTAACGAGCCAATGAAAATGGGTGAGAAAAAAAGCAGATTATGTAAGCAACAACATCCAGTTATGTAATCAGGTTTCATCTGGGGAAGTAAAACCCGCTACAACTATCTAACATGGCTCTTTGAGGACTTCTGGAGATTCATGGATCCGAAGTGTCTTGTCACTGGTCAGTGGGACAATGTTTTTTGTCATTACCTTAACTACACATGGTAAATTGACTCTATTTCCTCGTTCAAGCCTTTTCTGTTACAAATCTTCAATAAATATATTTATTACTATGATATGCTTGGGTGATTTGTATGCAGATTATTTGGTTTGTGGTTGGTTGAAGTTGAGTTCTTTCAAAGGAGATTTTTCACCGTCCGCAAATTCTTGCAATCCTTCGAAACCGTCAGCATTAGCACCGATGTACTTAGCAAAGTATCCAATACTCAAGTACACAGGGATAAAAGCAAATAATACGGTGGCATTTCTGTAGTTCCAGTATTCGTGCACAGGTGGTGGGTTTATGTTGAAGTTGTACTTGTTGGTGAAAGAACCGGCACCATTGCTTTCCAATCTTCTGAACACCAATCTGGTACTTCTGCCTAAGCTAGCTGATCTAGAAAACATTCTGAGTTGTTCAGTGCCACAAATTCAAACCCGTTTGGCTTAGACTCCTGGTGTTTGGAAGGATGTTACTAAGGCTTTGATTTTATTTGTTGACTGAAAATGGGCATGGGACGACTCCGGTGTACATGCAGGACACACATATCAATTTAGAGAATAGATATGTACAGAAGAAGACGACGACAGAGAACGGTCGATGTTATCGTATAACAACCGGAGAATTTTTGTGAGTCCCCGGATCCAACGTATTGGCGTTCTGGTCTTGTGCAATCTAAATCACCAAGACGTTTCTTACTCATTGTATGTACAAACCTAGGTGGTAGCTCAAGTAGATGGACGATTGCTTATTAATGTTTAAATCTCCCAAAGTAATTGGCTCTGATATATGTCACATTTTATTAATCTTTTCTATCTATTTTCTCTTGATATGTTTGGATGTAAACTTAAGTCTTTGTGTTCCTGCATACTGTGCGATGGAGCTGATAATGTTCAAACCCATCAATAAGTTGCAAGTATAAAATTATGTCGTACTACGGTTCTGGAAATACATACCGTGGTAGAAGAGGTGGCGGCCCGGGAAATCTGTCTGGTCCCAGAGACCAAGGTAGGTATGCCAATCAGGGTCGGTATAATGGCTACAATGGAAGCAATGGTGGTGTTGGAGGAGCACGATACAGTAATAACCCCAATGGGGTTAACAAAGGCGGTAGTTTTCAAGGATCTCCAGCAAGAAGAGGGTATTCCGGTGGAAGAGGTAATAATTCACAGTATGGATCAAGACCTGGATTTTCATCGAGCTCGGCAAGACCTAGTGACGAGAACCAAATATGGATGGGTGATTTGGACCCGTCATGGTCGGAACAGACAATATCCAGTATATGGACCTCGCTTGGAGAGAACCCCATTAGTGTCAAAATTATGAGAGATAAACAATCACCATCTAAACCAGCATACTCGTTCGTGACATTTCAAAATCCAGAAGTTGTAGCTAGAGCCATGCAGAAAAACGGAACCGCTATTCCAGGTACGTCACTGGTATTGAAGCTCAACTTTGCCTCAGCCGGAGGGAACAGAGGGGGACAGGGTGCTGTTTCGGCTCCAAAAGGATTTGAAGGCATGAAGAACGAAAATTCGATTTTTGTGGGTGATCTCGCAACAGAGGTGACGGAACATGCATTATCACAGAAATTCAATGAAACTTACCCTGGCCAAATTCGGCAAGTCAAGATAATGTTCGACCCGGCTACCAGAGCATCTAAGGGGTTCGGATTTGTTCGGTTCTACTCGTCCGAAGCTCAGAAAAGAGCGTTGAAGGAGATGAATGGCATATTGATAGGAGGTCGCCCAATTAAAGTAGGCTTGGCAGCAGGATCTGCCTCGCTTGGTCCCCTGGATGGTGCTATGAAGTCTGATGCTCCTGATGTGTCGAGGATCCACATTCTACAAAGTCAGCCAGCATTGACCCAATTTAGCGATCCTAATAATACTACATTGATCGTGAAGGGTTTGTCAAATAAAATTACGACTGCAGAGTTGACCAGTCACTTGATCAGTTTCGGAGATCTTGTTTATTGCAAATTATCCGATGACTTGAAAACAGCGTACGTCAAGTTCCATTTGAGGACTGCAGCAGAACTGGCACTCTTATATTTGCATGGGGCTATAGTTAACAATTGTGATATTTCCATTACGTGGGGAAACGATAGCGGGTCACGCCAAAATACCAAATCTTATCAAAAATCGCAGGAAGCACCACCATTTTACGGTCATCTAGAGGTCTATAATATTAATTTTGAACAGCAGGATCTCAAATCAGAACCCGCTATTACATACGAAGGAAGTGAGCGAATGCCAGTCTCAAAATCGAATGATCTATACATCAAAAAGAAGCTTCACAACCAGCAATTGTTGGATGACGCCATGTATTGAGCCAGTCAAATATTGACGTGATTTTCTTCATATATTCCCGGACATAGCTTGTCCAATTCCTTAGCATTGGCGTATGCCGTGCCGCAAAAATAGCAATAATTGTGGGCATCCCTAAGATATAATAATAGAAGGGTTAATTTTTCTTCTGGATCGTAGTCGTCTTCATGTTCGTTTTCAACTGTCGTAAAAGTCGTATTGTCTTCTGTTATTCGTTTCTTGGAAAGTAGCAGTTTCCGCTTATTCTCTATGCTAATTGGATACGCTCTCCACAAGGGGTTAACATTATCGAGGTCATTATCTTCGTGCCATTTGGCTGACTCGCCGCTCGTTTCAAAGCACACCTTCATGACATTCTTGATGGTATTCTGAAGCTGGGTATGTTTGTGTTCCTGCGATTTTCGGGAGATAAACTTGTCGGTTCTTGTCGTACTCATACTGGTATCAGAACCTACACCGGACTTGTCTGACTTTATGGAAACTTCGATAGGGGTTTTGGAGGTTTTGATTGTGTTTTGTTTCCCCAACGACTGTCCTAACTTGAAACCCATCTTTTCCATCATTGCGAGTCCAATTGATGGGGTCTTTCTCTCGTATAATGGCGTAGAAAGAGCATCTTCCACTACGTTCTCACCAATGGTACCTTCGGTATTATTCTCGGCCCGAAACTTCATGTAGTCGTCCACGTCTTCATTTTCGTGCTGGTGCTTGTGTTGTGTTGTGGGGCCAGTCTCATCTTCATAGTTAGAGCAATTGGGTGTAGGCAGTTCCAAATTTGAAACGTTTAACTTCTTGAGCTTCGTCTTCTTTGTCGCCAATTTGAGCCTTTCCTCCTCACTTCCGTCGCTGTCGTCGCTGTCTCCAAACACATTGACTCTTTTGACCATCACTCTGAACCCATTCTTTCGCACGACCATTAAAACACTGATATATCATATCGATAGAGCCCATACTAGAACCCATTAAAGCCACAAGAGAGTTTGGATCCAAAATATATCTTCTGGACGTAATAAACTCCTTGAAATACTCAACCAATTCGCTACATTTACACATTCTTCTGTAATCACTCAACATCATGCTCCATAGGAAGGAGTCACCATTCAAATCGAACCCGGTATCTCGAGTCAACTCATCTTTGAGGTTGAACCAATTGAATTCCAGACCCTCAACACCTGTCCATGTTTCATCTTCGTTGAATCCCGTACGAAACTTACCGGTGAATCCAGGTAACTATCGCAGTAAAATCACCAACAAAGACGAATTGGACCGGTTTGAACAGCTCCCTATAGTTCACCAAGTGAACGAGTTTGAAAAGCTTCTAGACGATCTCTCTGGTAAGGTTTCATCATATGAAGAACAGGGACTCGTGCAAAATGTCGAAAGTATGATCCGTCTTAACGAAGATTTGAAATCCAAAGTGTGTGACCTTCATCGGCACCGAGAGTTGGGACAGCAGATCAAGAAACTAGATCAAGAGAATTCCGAACTAGACAAGAAATCCAAGCATATTTTGAAAGAATTGATCTCCTATAGATCCAGTCTAAAGGAATTGCCTAGACGACCAGTCTCGAAAAAGGTAGCCCCCAACGATGTTAATGTTACCGAAGTGTTGAAATATGCCATGAAATTGGCCAAGTTTACCAAGGCTCCAGTGGCAAACTCACAGTTCCAAGTTCACCCTAATAATTATGTATGGCCAGCCGAAGACGCTTTGAGAAGGGGCATGTTGGCCGCCAGCTCTCTACAAGAGGATGCCATAATAAAGAACGAATTGGGCGAGGACGACGTAAAAATGGTGTCGGAATCGCCGAAAACGGAGGAAGGAGAAAAGGAAGTGATAATAGAAGAGAAGAAAGAGGCGCCGGTAAGAAGAGACTCGTTTGGAGATTACGGATCGCTGGCCCAAGACCATGCACCCAAACAAGAAGAGTCTGGAGGGTTGGATCTTGATTTGTTTGATCCCGATGACGAATTTTCAGATTGATCTAACTGCAATAGCTTTTGTTGAATGCTATATATATACATGTCGGTTATTTAGACTTGCCAAAGATTTCTTTGGGATGCTTGAATGTACCAGTGGCGAATTCACCACCTAATATACAATCCAATTCCAATTGTTTCGAATAAAGCTTCCCTTCTTCCAAGTGAGCTTGGACCAATTCAGCCAACCCTTGAATAAAGTGTTCATTTCCATTCAACGACTCTGCCCGCTTGATTTTTTCTGGATTTTCACATTCTTCCATGAGTTCAATGTCAAGTTCATGAAGAGTCTCAATATGGTCAGAAGTAAAGGCTACTGGAACCAAAACTATCCCCTTGATGTCTTCTCTAGTTTCTAATTTTTTAACGATTTTGGCTGTCTGACCACCTAACCATGGTTTGGGTCCAACTTGTGATTGCCACACCAAACGGTAAGGGTTTTTGAAGTTGAGCTTTTCCATGATGGCATACACACTGGCAGCGACCTCAGCTGGGTATGAGTCTCCCCTATTAACAATGTCCATGGGCAAAGAATGGGCCGAGAAGAGCACTACCACGTCGTCTCTGATCGAAGCATCAAACTCGTTGAGCTTATCAGTGATGTTCTGAGCAAATGCTTCCACAAAATGCTTCTGCTTTGGCCAGCGGTCAATGAAGGACCAATTGATCTTCCTTTCGGGGTCAAACTTCAAGGATTGTCTATATAATTCATTCATAGACGAGCCAGAAGTAGAGTACGAGAATTGCGGGTATTGAGAAAATGCCACCGCTCTGTCCACTCCGTCGGCCAACATCTTTTGCAACGTTTCTTCCGTTAAGGGGTCAGCATATCTGAAGGCAACGTACGGCTTGTGGGGAGCGGTTGAAGGAGATGTCTGGTCCAAAATCTCACATACTTTGGAACATTGGTATTCCGACCAGTACCGAATGGGCGAACCTCCTCCGATCTCTTCATAGTGCTTCTCTATCTGGGGAGTACGTCTGGTGGCAATAAACTTGGCTAGTGGATTCTGGATGTATTTTCCAAGCGGAATAAGATCTCCATCCAGAAACAACCGAAGAAGGAAATCGTAGGTGTACTTGACTTTGGAAGGACCCCCCATATTCATAAATACCACTCCTGTGCCTTTAGAGACATTGGTACTGTTGAACCGCACAAATGTTCTAGTAATTGGTTGTCTGAACATCATGATACTCGAAACTAAGGTGTCCGGGAAGCCTCGGTGGCGATAGGTGGATGTGCTTTGGGTGACGTCGTACGTGGAGTTGCTACAGTATGATACAAAAGAGTGCGACAATGTCGCGCAGATTAAAGATTAGCGGTGACTGTGAAAAATTACCAATCAGGTTATTGTTGTTTCTTTGCTCCGGTTTGTTCTTTTTGGGCTAACATGTCTTTCCTGTGGGCGGTGAAGATCTCGTTGATTTCACTGGTAAAGTTGTTGTAGGCATCTTTCAATCCTTCGAAGTCGTCCTGTTGAATTGACGAGCGACGACCCCGGAATGATCTCCATGCTTCACTCAAGTCTTGTATTTCCTGATCAATGTCTTCCTTGTTGACAGTTTCCAAGAGTTCGAGTGGCGGTACTCCCAATACCGAATCATCTGAAACATCTTTGTCGAGAATAATGCCAACTGCATTCTTGACAATTCCTGTCTCCTCTTTAGTTAATTTATTTTTGTCATTAGTAGTAGGCTTAGGATCTGGTTGTTCATACAACGATTTAAGATACTTGGACACGGGCTTGGCAAATGGTCCTTTGAACACAAAGAACGTCACAAGCGTACCAATGTGTGCCCAGAAGTAGCAGGTAGACCACACGTATAACGATTTACGAAAGTCAAGCACCACAAATGGCTGTACCATGTATCCAAAGGACAATTGAGTGACAAAATAACACACAATATCATAAAACTTTTTCGATGGCTTAGGAGTTTTACCATCTTTCTCCATGAAAATAGGCCGTAAGTTCCTTCTGAAAATTCTACCTACCGTTTGCAAAAATGCCCCAAGAACAAATGTCAAGTAATACCCGGGTCTGGTACCATGCCAAAATGCACTAGTTGCAAAAGTAAAAATAGAGCTCTTGACTCCAGGACCTCGGTCCTTACGGGCAATTCTTAAATAAATGTAGTTCTTCAACCATTTGTTCGTGTTCATGTTCCATGCTTCCAAACAGGCACGGCAGTTTTGGCCAGTTTCAAATGCAACAGCATCAATATTCTGCACACGATTCCATCTGAACTTTCCTGTTTCTGGGTCCACCCCATTATATCCAATGCCACACAAAATACATGCTCCTTCGGCAATTGACCAGATACCATAATACTTCAAACGGTAGGCAAATCCCAATATCCACAAGTAAATGATTCTGTAGAAGAACCCATGTTCTGCTACCATTTGTCCGCTAAGAACATAGTCCAACGACACATACTTCGAGGATTGAGTAAAGAGGAATGTCCAGAAAAATCCTTCGAGGGTCTTCCGCAAAGATTCTTTCCCACTACGAGGAATTCTTCTCTTTCTCTTCCCTGGACGTTTGTCTTCGGGAACATCGTCAAACAATGTTGAATGGATGAACTTATCGTAATCTGCATAGTCGAATGCTGGTCCTGTCAATAAAGCGGCGTAGAAAAATACGTATCCAAAGTATGGCAAGAGGTTTGGATGCTTCTTTAACATTCTTTGTTTGGCATAAGGAGTGAGCGACTCCTCGGGTTGTCTGGCATCATGGATGTTCCATCCAAAGGCGGAAAGCTTCATCACAAGCACCATCTGAGCTCCTGTGATATCGATCTGGCTGTGGTCGTAATCTTTGAAAAATTGTTCCATCATATGGTTGTACGCCAAATGGCCCATCAAGAAGAGCAAATTGACCCACGGCATGGCAGAAGTACGCAAATATCTGGTGATGAAATAACATCCCAATGACAGAATCAAAAGTGTATAAATCCCTGACAGAAGATTGAGGATTCCAAACACATAGAACGCCGATACCAACACGTTATAGATGTTCTTGAGGGTATAATTCCGATCAGGTAATCGTTTGAACAAAAAACTGAATGGGAACGATAGAAGGGTACATAACAAGATCTTGAGCGATGCGTCGTCCACACCCAACACCCCCAGTAGTTGGAGTATGCCGTTTTGGATGTACAGGATCATGGCAGTGATTCAGGCTCTATTAGGTGGAGTTGATGATTTGAGTCGCGTGGGCGTGGCCATTGTTAAAATGAGGGATGGGGCTACGTGACGCTGTACTTCTTCTGGGGTGAGCTGGTAATCTTAAATCCCCTTACACCTTCCTAACGTAACTATAGTGACCTCTTTTAATAGTTGAAACTGCCTACGCAATCTTCTCCTTTTGTACAAGAAACTGGTCTACAATTTAGCGTTTATACATTTCATCATAACATTTCGCAGCCATAGTTATTATTGTCTTGCGGCTACTAGCTTATAACCTTCTTCTAATATAGTGGTAATCTTTTCGTTTTTGTACGGAAGAGATGTCAACACGAATGCAATGTCATTCCATTGAGCTTCGTCCTGGCACTTCACTAACCTCACTAGTAACTTTTCTGCTAGTTGTTTCTGGTGTCTTTCCTTGTCTATAAAGGAAAGCAAGAACTTAATGATTCTCTTCATTGCTTCCTTGGCCAAAGTTTCGTCATTAGATAACCCACTGAAAATATCAATAAATCCATTATAGATAGCATTGTCTTTGGTTGCCAATTCTGCAAAAAATAACCGACACATATCGCTGATCCCTTGATCTGGATTTTCCAAACACTTGGCCATCGAATGCAATTGGCCCTTAACTTTGACCTGACCGGCAAGAATAAGGAACGTGACTGTCATTAGACATGTCCGTTGTACCATGATATTTGAGTCATTAAGTCGACGGTATATAAAGTCTGTGCTTTCATCAACAATGTTATTAAAACAAACTGCCATATCACCCAATCCAAGAACACAATTACATCTGGTGATTGGATCCTCAGACTTTTCCATAATTGTAATCAACAAGGGGAGATTTTCTTCACAGTATACGGATGATACACACATCAACTTCGCCATGCACAACACCGCAGATCTTTGCAACACCTTATTATCGTAGTTTTTATTATTAGCACAAATCTCCTTAGCAAGAGGACCAAATCTTGCTAGCAATGAATTTTCCCCGTACAATAATTCACGTTCCTTAACGTGAATTACAGCATCAGTGAAGTCATCCTCAGAAGTTCCCCCTATCATCTCAAGCTCATTATCAGCCGATTCGTTTGAATTGTCACTATTAGGATTCTTCTTCTTTGTTTCTGCTTCATGTTTCTTCTTTTTGAATTGAGCTTCTAACTTTTCCAAATGAACAATAGTCTTTATGGCAACATGGCCGACAATAAATAACAATTGAGACAAACCGATCACTTTCGATTCTCCTTGTTTGGGAGTTTTAAAGACATTGATCGATTTCTCTTTGATGATTTCGGAACAATCTTGATCAGGTTTTGATGAGGCTTGGAAAATGGCACCGATGGCTTGCTCAGCCACCCCATACCATTCAGGATTTGAATGATAACTGACAATAACTTGTTTAAGCTTTGCTATTGCTTCGTCTTCTCTTGCAATTTTTACGAACGCTGAATCCTTTTTGGAAGTATTCGGAACGATTCTTTGCAATGCGTTACAGGAGTACTTTGCCAAAGTCAAGTCTTCAGTTCCTTTCTCGCCCAATCCGATACCCAATAACGCATCCAAGCCCTTTGCAATGATTTGATTATCCTCCAATGCCACCATTCCCAAAATGATTATGGCTCCTCGCCTTTGTTTTTGAACCAATTCAAGTGAATCCTCCCCTGATGGCTCATAGCTATAGATTTGCCAAAATATTTTAATGACTTCCTGATTAATTAACTTACTAGTGTACATCATGCCAAGAAGCTTTTCCAACGACGCTAAATCAGCGAGAGAGGCGCCAAATGTCAACGATATCAAGTTTTTTGCGATATATGCTGCTTGTTCAACTTTACTTGCATCAGCAGGTGCAGTCAAGAATAAATCTTTGTAACAATCGATTAAATGTGATGGCACTGATTTTCCTTCATCGGACGATCCCTTCATCCAAACCAAATGAAGCATTCTACGAATACCTTCAGGAGCATTCTCAATACCAAATGCATCCGCTAAGACCAAGAAATCCATGGAATCAATCGCCTCATTCCTATTTTTAGAGAATAAGAGACGAGATACCACTTCTGTTCCTTTGTTAATAGCCTCGATAAAATTAACAGCATCCTTATAGTAGTTGACCTTCAATTTTGCTCTGAAAAGTTCATTTTTGTCTGGTAAATTTTCTTCTTGTTGTAACATAGATGCATTTAATTCTTCATAATTAATACTCTCGTCATTTTCTTTACTTTCATCAGGATCCTCGTCATTTTGATAACCTTTCTCGACTTCGTTACTTTTATCTTGGGTTTCTTCTTCATCTACCTCCATTGACTCACTGCCATCCTCATTGTCTCGAGAGTCTCTACTCTTTTTAGGGGAAAGTGGCAAGTATTTCATCAAATTATGTTCAGCTTCTTTCAATTGGGCTTTCCAGAAAGTAAGGGGCAACTGCGATCCATGAGCGGTATTGAATTGATGTGTTAAAACTAGCTTAGACATCAACTTGATGGAATTACGGCGGACTAACGTGCTTCTGTCATCTAATGATCTAACCGCTAATAACATCATGATTTGTCTTCGCTCAGTTAACTTCACTTTCAAACCAGTTATTTTTGTTAAAGCTTGGAATGCCTTCGTTCTCACATAGGGATTCTGATCCAAGAAACGCTCTTGAAGTAGGTCAAGTAAACCGTCGACTTGTTGGCCGACATTCGTGTCGTGGGTATCGTCATTCGAAGATTTCAACATATCCACCACAATATTCCCACAAGCTTCGACCACAGAACATCTCAAAGTTTGATTACTATTATCTAACAATTGGGAAATGCAAGACATTTGTTTTAGGATTAATCTTGGACTCAATTCAGATAACTTAATAAGAAATTCTGAGACAGCTTTAGGGCCATTAGTATCGTTCGAGTTGAATTGTGTCTGTGATATTTCTCTCAAAACCTCTTCAGTTAACACCATGTAGTCATATTTTTCAGCTAATAAATTCAATAATTCAGCCATATAAGGAGGTAAATGAAGGTAATAAGTAAGACACTGAATGATAGAGTGCTGTATAATGGTAGCGTGGCCATGGAATTTAACTGATACTGCTATAGCAGAGAAGATGTACTGCTTTATCACAGCAATCTTCATTCTTTCTGGACTCTCCATTAAGTTCATTACTGGTCTCGTGAATAATTCTATGAATAGATCTCTTTCTGGAGTAGTGACAAATAATTTACTCAAATCGAGTTTTAGTACCGACCCCACCGCGATAAGACAATCTTCTACTTGAGCACAATTGGACTTCCATTTCGCTATTACTTGTGCACTGGCGTTCAGTTTGCGTCCACTTTGGTGATGATGTTCTTCTTTGCTCAAATACTTCATCAATACAAAGCTAAGGTACCCATACTTTTCGAGAATGGCCTTCATCTGGTCTATGGAATCAACGAAGTCTCCGCTTTCCACTGATGCTCCAACGTGAAGTGCTATAGTATTGAACGAAGATGTTATTAAATATGCAAGCTGTTTCTGGTGTTTGGAATCAAGGGTTCTGTAGCCATGAACAAGCTCGATGAGATCCTCGAATAATTCACCATTATAATTAATAGAGTCTGGGTTATTGGCTAGTGAGTCCGTCACAGATTCAAGCTTGTGGTCTATGTCTCCAAATTCTGCCAGGTAATCCTTATCCACATCGAAGGCGTTGAAGTATGTGGAGAGGTTGAAGTCCATCGCGTCTCAAACAAGCTAGTGGAATTGGTAAATAAGATCACGTTCAAAATTCCAAGGTTACAGAGAGATACAACCCAAACAACAAAGGATTCCACCACTGTCAATAGCTAGTGTTGGTGATTATTATATAAGTGGCAAAAGTTGGAACTGCCCTCACTATGTTGATCTGATGGTGTTTATATTTTGGAGAAACGCGCACAGTGTGCTTACATAAGCACTAAAGTTAGTGATAATAAACTATACAGATCTATAATACATACGGTAACTTGACAGTTAGGCAATTTGAGGAGATGACAGGGCACTCTATGATAGCCTAATCTTTGAGTTTAGCATAGCCCTTGACTAGAGCTTTTTCAGTACCCATACGCTCATCTTCAATAGCACCAAGTAAATCTTTCATGGTGACAGAATTACCTGTACGGATCTCTCTAAAACGAAGTCCGTTGTCACCTCTGACTGAAATAATAGAACTCTGCTTGCTACCACCATCCTTCTCGGTGAAGCTCTTGCTTGTATCGTTATTTCCAGAGTTTGAAGTCATCCAGGAATACTTTTTCCTGCCAGGGTTCATTGTCATCATAGCTGCTGTAGCATTGGCTGCTCTATGAAGAGTTTCTTCGGCACCTGCTTTGGAGTTTTCCAGAGCAGCTTCGGCAGCGTCCAGCGCATTCTTTTCAATTCCAAGTAAAACTCTTTTAGCCACTCTTTTTTCTTCGAGTTCTTTTTGCTTCACCGCAAGCTCACGAAGTCCTTTAGAAAGTTCGGATCTCGAGGACGATGGGGCAGTGGCTGCTTTTTTGGTCTTGGGATTTGCATTGCTTAGCGTAGGAATACCTCTGCGCCGGTGGCGCGATAAGATGATCGTCTTTGTCAAGATATTCGAGATCCAGTATTCGCACGCTGAAGACATTAGCTCCAAGAGCTCTCCATCGTGAACAAAATTTTGCTGGACTCCGTTTTCTCTTGCTACTTTATTCATAAATGATGCCACATGGTAAGCATTCAAGAATGCAGGAGGTTTTGCACTCCTCAACACCAGTCCAAGATCTCCCGACAACCCGGTCCTACGACTGAGTTGCTGTTGTAACAAAATGTCTTCTTCTTGTTGTAAGTTGATACCTGCCGCCGCAATGGCATCGTTCAAGTTTGACGAGTCATGCTTCGACTTGTCCTGGTTAGAAGTTCCTCTAGGATCAGAATATGGAAGGGTGGTATGTTGGTAAGGCTGTGACGATACACTCGAAGGAAATGGACGTGGCACAGTTGTTCGGGACAAAGGATTGCTGATTGAACTGGGGATGCTTGCAGGGTTTCCCGGATTCAAGTGGCTTGGGGTGTATGGGGAAGAAACGGTAGCTGAAGGAGCTGAATCACTCGTATGGAGACCTGGTCTTGGATCAGTCGCCCTTGCGTTGGCCAACCCCGGTTGTTCTTTCTTGATTTCAGGCTGTTTAGTAACATCTGGACCACTTCCTGAAGGTAATGGGCCCAGCTCTTGTGCTGAACCGGAAGTATTGCCCAAAAAACTGGAGTTAAAACTGTCCAGCTTATTTGCTATATTTGTTTCTTGTGAAGTTGCTGGTCTCGTGTCGTTACTGCTACTGAATCCTGGCACTGGGTCATTGAAGATTTCATCAATCTGGGTATCATCGGTAATTCCCGATTCCGTTTTGAACCTTTTGCTATCCATCTCATCAGCAGGACTTCCCTCCTGAGGCCGCTTGGTGGCCAGCGGTGAATCTGACATGGCTGACAATGGATGGATCCGTAATGGAGTGGGTGACACTACCTTTAACCTTGTTTATAGTGCGGGTACGACACACTATTGAGGACTGTATATTGGCCCAAGGTACTCACATGACTAGATATCTCGATGAGCATCAGAAAAATTGGAGGTCGTTCCAATACAACCATAGACCGATTGATCCAGCATGTCTAGCAATAACAAAGGAGTGGTCACGTTTGAGGGCCACCGTAATTTGAGGCTCCGTTTGGTGCTTTCGACTTTGTCGGGAAAACCCATAAAGATCACCAAGATTAGATCTAACGAGATGAATCCAGGTTTGAAGGACCATGAAGTGTCTTTCCTCCGTTTATTAGAAGCGGTCACCAACGGTTCTCGTATTGAAATATCATACACGGGTACCACAGTGGTATATAATCCCGGTATTATTATTGGGGGAGAGGTGACCCATAATTGCCCCAATAACAAGCCTGTGGGATACTTCATTGAACCTATGCTCTATTTGGCTCCATTTTCAAAGAAAAAGTTTTCCATCGTATTCAAAGGTCTTACCGCCTCAGACAAGACCAAGGATGCTGGCCTAGAAGCCATCAAGTGGGGACTATTGTCAGTGATGGAAAAGTTTGGTGTACGAGAAGCATCCTTACATATCATTAAGAGAGGTTCTCCACCATTGGGAGGAGGCGAGGTCCATTTCATGTGCAACTCCCTTATAGCTAACCCGCTCACTATTCATGCTCTTGAAGCCCCAAAGATTTCTGCCATTAGAGGTGTGGCATATTGTACCAGAGTATCGCCCTCGGTGGTGAATAGAATGATAGATAGTGCTCGTGCCGTTTTGAAACCGACGGGAGTTGAAGTCAATATTACTGCCGACGTGTGGAGAGGAGAATCTGCAGGATTGTCGCCCGGTTTTGGAGTCACCTTGGTCGCAGAGCTGAAAAAGGGCTGGAGATTCCTTACTGAAGGGGTTGGTTCGCCCGGTTCATTGCCCGAAGATTTGGGTGAAAAAGTTGCCTACGAGTTATTGGATGAACTTTCCAAGAGTTGCGTAGTAGGAAAAAACCAAATTGCCTTAAGCTTGGTTTATATGACTATCGGAAAGGAAGATATCGGAAGATTAAAGTTGCATAAAGATCAAATCGATGAGAACTTGGTCTGGGTTTTAAGGGACATAAAGAGTGTTTTTGATACAGAAGTGTATTTGAAAGATGGTGCTGAAGAGCCTATTCCTGGTGAAGAAAACTACATGACAGCCACAGTTAAAGGTATCGGGTTCACTGCTGCTTCAAAGAAAATAGCTTAAATGTATAATAATGTACATAGTAACATACAGTCAAAGATTGGAATCCAATTTCATAGTAATCACCAGAAAGAACACCATCCAATCCAGTGCTGGCATAAGTTCTCCACGCTGGTTGCTTGCTGGATAAGTTTATCGACTTGGGTAGGAACATCCAAATCTCTTAACTTTCTGATATCATTACCCGTAAGTTTATCAGTGATTCTTTTAAGTACCAAAGCTGCTCTCGCATTTCTGATTTCGAGTTCATTTTGTTTGGTTAACCTGGCTGCTTCCCGTTCATCAATTTGCCCTCTCCTTAATAATTCAACCGTGTTCACTTGAGGAACCTTCAATCCGGTAGCTTCTGCTACAGCCTTCGTTGGGAAATCAAATCCCCAATTGATTAATGGATCGTATGCGAAAGCTTCCAAAATAGCCATTAATGATTCCTTATTGTCTCGCAACACTCTCATGACATGTTCACATGTAATTCTAAATGATCCTTCAATACCACTCACTTCCATGGCGTAGTTCAACATTCTGGTCAATCTGAAGGGCACCTTCTCAGGATACTTTTCTCTTAAGATAGCTGCTTCGAAACAATCACCAAAATCAATATGCACAACCTTACCGGTAATCCTATCGAGCATCAAGTTTGAAGGGTGACGATCTCCCAATCCAAGAATATAACCCACCATAGACATGACAGCCAAGGATCTGGTGTATGTAGTACGACGATCCAACCAAGCTTCAGATGATTTGGACTTGAGCCACAACACCTTATATAAATCTTGGCCTCTAGTATTATCCAAAGCACCGGTGAAAACCTCAACTTTCTGCAACAACGTCAAACTGTCATAATCTGGAGCCATTTGAAGAATAATTCTATGTTCAATGTTAAGAAGAATCTTTCTAGATTCACGATATTCCTTAATAAGTACATGGAATGTATCACTGTTAGGTACCCATCTTAAGAGACCAACCTTAGGGGATAATGGAATAGCAGGATATTGTTGGATATCCAAATGTCTCTTGAAACACTCTGGATCATTCACTAAAAGCGTATTCACTAATCCAAACAATTGCATAACCAAATTATCTTGACGAATATCCTCGTGTCCTTTCAAGGCATACTGGTACTCTTTCCCATCACTTCCTTTACAAGTGACTTTTCTAGGTCTTTGTTTAGACGAAATGACTGAAAAAGTTGGATCAAACCTGATGATTCTAATCACAGGTTTACCAGCTTCATAGGTACCTGGAACAGCCAAATCCAAATCGTGTGCTTCTTCCAATTTTGGTGACACATACTGCAATTCCAAGCTCTGAAGTTGAGGCAATTGACGACTAATCCGACGGAAAACATTATAGTAGATATCCCATGCTTGATTCAAATTTGTCACATCCTTGGTAGTACGGAAATTCAAAACCCATTCATAAGCATCCGCTAATTCCCTACCAAAAGTGGTAGTGAAGGCTGATTCCCTCATGGTTTCTGGCCCCTTCTGCAACATTTGGTGAAGAGGTTCCAAAACTGAGAACATCTTCTCAGTATTGTGTTCACCAAAGAATAATCTTGAAGCATCTTCAAGTCCCTCATACCATTGTTCATGCCACAAGACAGCCACCCGGATCAACTCATGACTAACAAGCTCTGCCTGGTCAACCAAGTTAGAAGAGTGGACTCTCATCTTTTCAATGATTGACTCGGCTGCTTTTCTTCTATTCGTAGATTCTGACGTTACTGCAACTGCCAACGGATAGACCAAGGCCTGTGGATGTGCTTTACCCAAATCTGCCAACAATCCAAACAAAGATGTACTAACTATTTGATTTGGTTGGTGAATTCTAGAAATCAACTGAGGAACAACTTCCAACCACTTGTCAATCTTTACCATATTGAAACCTTCTGTCATCGCCTGAGCTGCTTCCGGAATACCACCAAATTTGAACCATAGTGTAAGCAATCTCAATGTATCTTGCAAGGAACTAGAATTGGATAATGCAATAGAATGGAAAAACCCTTTGATTGAAGGAATTACGTGACGCTGAACTGCTTCCATGGGAATCATATGATTTACAGGTCCTTGTATCTTCTTATTTTCGTCTTCGTTCGGTCCATTAGACATTTTGACTGGGTCATTTTGTTCCATTATCTCTGCTTGCTTGGCTTCGTTCTGGTTAGCAGTGAAAAGTGAAATAACTTCAAAATTAGCCAATGCCCAATTATGCCATGCTTTATACCACTTATTATCGAAATGAGTAGCTAAAAGATACGCTCCTAAAATTATTTCAGACGTCTCAGTTCTCCAGTTGCTATTCAAGGCAATTTGCCATTCACCTTGTTTCAAAAAACACCTAGCTAACAATTTCGTATAGTCTTCAACATGCTTAGGAATTCCAGGACCCTCGGAAGGTAAGGGCTGAGTAATCAAGTCGTTTGGATTCAATCCCAAATCTTGAGACATTCTGGTAGTAAAATCAACCAAATGACGCAATGCTTCCTTTTGTTGTCCTTTGGCCCACATGTATTTCAATTGAGCATATACAACTTGTGGTGGAGCCCTGGATGGATTTTCAGGGGATCCTTCCTCGAGTAAGGAATTTAACGATTTCTCAGCCAAGTTTAATCTTCCTGATTTTCTGCATAAATTTGCAAACTTGATCCACATATCCATATCCTGCTTTGGCTTTATCACCAAAGCACGGACTTTCAACATTCTCTGCCAAATATCCACATTTCTCTGACATCCCAAAAGTCTTGTGTTCCACGTCTTTCTCATGACCACTCTCTTTTCGGATCCTTGTGGTAGAGTCTTATACGTAATGATTTCTTCTAATTCAGCTAACATCTGCACTCTGACAACCACACCATATGCTCTGGTGTAACTCTCGCTGACCAAGGCAGTGATTTCTGTGACCAACAAGTCACGGGCCTTCAAAATATGATCCGAAGCGTCTTCGAAATTGTTTCGGTGAAGAGATAAAATAGCATTGAAAAAAGCCTTGTCTGGAGATTCTGTCTTCATCACCTTGATGCAAGCATCCATTCTGTCCCACTGACCCAATCCCCACGCAGCTGCTGCTGCCAAAGGAGCAACATTACGCTTAATGTCTGAAGATGAATTATCCCATTTACTCTTGGCCAACTCTGATAATTGCTCCCATTCTCCTAAAGCATGTAAACTTCTCATTTTACCCATAGTAATTTCCATGTTATTAGGTTCATATTTTTCTCTTTCGTTATAAGCTCTTAATGCATCGTCCCATCTCTGTAACTTTTCGTACCATGTTTCTTTCAATTGCAAGTCATGGTGCAACTGAGCATGTTTCAAGATACCAATGGCAGCGTCAGATTGTTGAAGTTGGTTATTGATACTGATCAAAGATTCGATTGTTGGAGTAGTGGGTTCTTCGTAAAATTCTAATTCTTTGTAGTGTAAGGCTTTAGCGTAAGCATGGCATCTTTGAGCGTATTGACCCAAGGTCGTAATGGCAATTGGCAAAGACTTATCGTCATGCTCCATAAACTCTGCAAGATTAAGCAAAATTTGATGGATTTCTGGAGGGTTATTTGGAGATGACAAAGCAATACAGAAAGACTGTACAAGTTCCTCTTGGTGCTGTGAGTACAATTCACTCCAGCAGCTGGCGAAACTGGCATTGAATAAATCTTTAGCGAGTGGGTAGTAATCCGAAGCAAGGCCAGCACAGGCCCTAATCGCATGACTAGGACTTTGCTTTAATAATTCCTTACTTAACCTTCCTATCCATTCTTGCCAGTCTTCTTTGCTTCGCCTCTGACTTGAATCCCATGCAGATTTCAATGCAGTTTGATTCACTGGTAACTTCTTAGATGGCATATCAACTTCTGGAATGTCTAAGTTGTGCAGGTTTGTGTCGTAATCCTTATAAATGTCAAGAAATGGTGGAAGGGGATCTCCACTGATAAGTTTGTTGACCAATCCTTCAAATTTAGGAGCGTGAATCTTCTGTTGAATAAGTACCTTCTTAATTACAGGGATGAACACGCTGAATTCGGTTCCCAACTGATGCAAAAGAAAGCTCAAAGTGTTCATTGCTGCGACTTTAAGTTCATCATTACCTTGTCTCAAGACTCTCAATATAGGATGTATTATTCTTGAAGCCATATCGTTCAACAATACATTCCTGGATAATCTTCCAACAGTTTCAATAGCAGCTTTTCTAAGAATCAACGGGCCAACTTCAAACATTTTCACGATAGTGGGTACTATAACATGAACATATTCCTCAATGTTACTACCGAAAACCACAAATGCCTTTAATACATAAAGAGATGGTTCTCTTTTAAGTGACTTATCTTCATCAAAAACATCTAACATCAAGGTTAAGACATCGGGTAAGTACATTTTGAACTCACCTTCCAAAGCTCTTGAAATCGATTCGATTACACTGATAATAATCACCTGGATATTCAGTTGAGATTGACTGCTGAAAAACTCTTTGGTAACCTCAAAGATTTCGGGTAAGAAAGGTCTGATATGTTGCTTGACAATCAAAATCAAAGCACCTAATTGTTGAAAATAAAATTTCAACATTGATGTCTGACAAGTATGCATAACATTAATAATCCCGGGTATAATTTGGGGTAAAAATGACACACATCTCAACCCCAAGGTCTGGAAAATGTACATAATTGCTTGTATAACCTTTGTATGATGTGCACTCAATGATGGGTCCTTTAATATCTTCATCAAGTTGGTGATTGCAACAGTCGGATAGTACTCATCATTTGATGGAGACATCCCTTGCATTAACAATGCAACGTCCACAGGAGGAGCATTTTGCTCTACTGGAATACTTTTAGAATGTTGTTCAACTTCGCGATGCTTGTAGGGATCCAAAGCCCCCAAAATACCTAAGAGTCTAACAGTTTCTCTTCTGATTTTAGGTGATGTTTCCAGCTTCAAGATACCAACTAACATTCCCAACAACTGTGGATAATCCAATAATGGTTGTATAACATAGCCTGATGAGCTGGCAAGTTGACCGAGAGTTTTCAATGCAGCATCTCTCTTATACGAAGAACTTTGATCTTGAAAGGTCTCTAATAACACAGGCATCAAATCTTTAATGAATGGTTGTAAATCCTCTCCACCTACAACTGAAATTTCACCAAGACAGTTGATTGCACTAGAAGATACCGACGGACTAGGATCTCTGGCTTTTACTAATAATGCTTCCACTATTGGCTTAACGTAAGGCCTGGTTAACTCCTTAGAATTGCTAATCAATAATGACAATAGAGTGGCACTCTCTTCTTTCTTACGACTGGAAGTCGAATACTCCAATCTCGATAACAACTGAATGAGAGTTTTTCTTAATGAAGGAACAATATAGGCTGGATTTATTGATGAAAGTCTTCCCAATATTTTGATAGCGACTTTTCTGATGCTGAACACTTCATCATTTAATGCAATGAAAAGCAACCTCACATTATCCGCTTGAGACAATTGAGGGTCAAAATTTCCAGCATTTGCTAGACAATTCAACCCTTCAAGTCTTATTTCAGGTATAGGATCCGAGATAGATATAGACAAAAGCTTGTCAAGCACTTCATTAACAGCATTCAATGCATTCACACTAGTCTGTTGACAGATAGGATCCTTCATAAATATCTCACATGAAGTGACCGTAGCAACTTGACGAACTTTGCCGTTACTATGTTCTAGGTATGTAATTGTACAATATCTGACAAATTCGTTGAGAAGGTAATTTTCAAATTTAAAATATGCCAACATCTTCAATGCTTGAATAAGAATTGCACTTTCCAAGTATTCGTAGCTATCTGGATTTGCGAGAATATTGTTGATACTCATACCAGTGTCTCTCGAAATCATTATAAGTCTATAATCCCTGGCCAACGATTCATTCATCTTAATGGACCCGTAAGGTGAGCCTGGGGGTTGGAAAGATTTGCCAGAAAGAACCAAACTCAAAAGGTTCAACAATTTCAGGTTGATGAGGTTAGTCAATGATGGGATGTTTTGAATTAAAGTTTGAAGGACGTCTTGCATATGTTTGGATAAAGAACAATTAGTAAACATCATATCCAAAATGTCTCTTTGTAAATGTTTTGTTAATGCTGGACCAACCGCTATAGATAATTTTCCTATGCAATCAAATATGGCAGGTTCGGTATCTTTTCTACTCGCCCTGTATTTGGAGGCACTGCCGGAAGAGCTTGCGATTGAGTTGAGACCTGAGACATTTGGGGTAGGCGATTCACTTATGACAGCGTTCACTAAGATCAGCTGTACCGTGGAATTAGTAGGATACGACAATCCTTCTCTGATGTTATCCAAGATTGCATCCAAGTATGTGGCCATTTGATTTCCAACTTCTAGTGATATAAGACCAATACTTCTGAAAATTGCACTCTTATCGGAATTAGCTGTTTCGTTATGCTGATTCTTGTATTTTTTCAATTGTGACAAATAGTAGTAAAGGGTCCTATGAAGATATTTTTCCACAAAAACTTCTGTATTAACTTTGCATAATAATGGGAAGATATTGGTCAATTCCTGTCTGACAACTGATAACTTATGGTTTTTGTATAATATGACATTTTCGTAGATATGTTCAAATTTAGACAAGATATATGGGTCATCATGGTACTTTATTAGTTCACGGTATACCAATAATGATCCATGGACACTTTCTGATGAGCTGGAGGATGCAGATGTGATTAAACTATACGATCCATTAGCATTGCCATTGGATGAATCACCATTTTCGGTCACTTCATGATCATTAAGCAATTTCGATGCCAGATCAATCAACTTTTTCACCCAGTGAGTTCTGGCATTGGTATCTCTGTCATACATGATTTTCATACACTTTTCTAAGGTAGTTGCAGCATCGATTCTAATGGTGAGTTTGTTATCTCTCAAGGGAACCCACAAATTGTCCAAGATCTGACTGATGAAACTGAACAATAGTGTAGGGGCGTTATCGGCCAATGCATTGATGATTAAAATCGCAGCATGCCTTCTGTTTTCATGCAGTTTGGTGTCACTCAGAAGCCACTCAATGGCTCTCTTTGCTTCGAAATCAACGAATTCTCCGGTTAATGCTCCACCAGGTGTGGCCAACTTTCCCAAAGTCTGTGTGGCGGCTCTCATTATGATAAGATCGTTAGACAATATCAACGATCCCAAATAATTGGAGAACCGGGCAGTCTTGGTGGCATTCTCTTCCCCCACACCCGAATCAAAGTCTATTAAGGCATTCATAGCTGCTATACCACCAAGCTTCTCTGCTTGTTCTTTGCCATGCAAAAGCTCAAAAATGGTTTTGTTAATGTCATTGTTATATCGATTGAATTGTTCTGACGATAAGTCTCTGGCTATGGATTCCAAGTAGTTCCTAAGTTCTAATGCGTATCTGGATCTCTCGTCTTCTTTGGGTGATTTCAAACTGTTGAAGATCTGCGTCAATGCCACTCCGTCTACTACTTGAGTGGTCGAAGACATGATTGGTATTAATTTGTCTTCAGTAACGCGACAAGATCAGCAATTCTGATGCAGCTATATTCAGTGTCTCTTTCAACACACAAAGGTGAGTGGCGTACCGTGAGTTATGAAATGGGCAGCCGATACAAGTTGTTACTACGAGAGAACAACCAGTCAGCTTATCATGGTGACATGTGGTAGGCGCACGTCTCTCGCGCTTAAGTACAGGGAGCCAAATGGTGCAGGTTCCATTGGGAGATTAGCTCGGGCGGATCGCTTCGGGTCTACAATTCGGTGATCCATTTTCATTGTAATCATAATCTATGGCACAGAGAACAAACTAAAGTTTCTAACGATGCTTGGTCCGTACTCATCGTAGTCACTCTTGGTGTAGCAATACGACTTGAACTCGGCGGTCTGGGCCAATAACGAACCACCAAACCACACAGCGTTCCGCTGTCTCTTATGGGAAATAACCAGAACATCCACTCCAGTACTCTTGACTCCACTTAGCCTTTCGCTCAATTCGATCCTCTCGTTAACCAACGATTTCAAGTCCTTTTGTAATCTTCTGCCAAAGTCCTTGAACATGGTCGAGCCTCCCGATAACACAATATTTTTATAAAGCTTTTTACGTACATCAATTGGAGAAGATTGGATCACCTGGTCTACCACAGTAGGTAATGGTGTCAAGTAGTCGGAAGAAGCAATTTCTGGATTGAAGAAGATTTCTGGAGCCAAGAACCTTTCGTATCCAACATCTACCACCGCATTTCTGTTCTTGTCGGTGTATTCAACCACATATTGCGCAAACTTTTCTTCGGGATACTGGTCAAATTTACGGAATTCCTTCACAATGTCTGGACAGACGTAACAGAATTGTTGTTTGATTTTCTCCGCAGTTTGCAAACTGGTATCACTCTCACCACGATCTCTCAAGACCTGTTGAATAAACGAGGTGATGTCTCTACCTGCCAATGGGATATTTTTGATAGCAGTACCAATCACGTAGCCTTCTGCCACTGGAATAACGTGCGTTACACCATCACCAGAATCAATGACAGTACCAGTCAAAGATCTGTCCTGAACTTTCGAAGAAGTCCACGAAGCTGCCAAAGCCAAAACAGCTTGGACGGCGATGTATAAACCTGCACAATTGAAGGATTCAAACATAATTTCAGCTGTGCTCTCTCTATTTTCAGGAGGGTTTAAAGGAGGTTCAGTCATCAAGAAATAGTGGTCCTCTGGTTCACATCTCAAGTACTTGAAAATCGAGTTTTCCCAGAATCTCTCCATATGATCCCAGTCTTCAATCTGTCCGTGTCTGATTGGATATGAGAGGTTATAGTTGGGGCCATTGGCAGCAGCAAGCGCCTCGTCCCCAATGAAGAAATCTAAATCTTCAAGGCCCCTCTTCGATGATAAGAAAGATGCTGATCCTGAGCTTGTAGATTTGGTGTTCTTAGACGTTGCCGTGGCAGTAGCGATAGCAGTTGGAAACACAAACGATGGTGAGTCATTACCGGCAAACCCCAATTTGGTCAACCCGGTACCATTGTCCATGACAACAGCAGGAGTTCCCATACTAGCCATGGTGAAAGTATGTTTTAATTGATTATGGTGGTTATGGAATAAAGTGGTGGTATAGAGCCTACAGGTAAAACTCGCAGGCTATGTTGGTTGGAGAGTACTTGTGCGCGCACGACCCTGATCGCTAGTCCATACGGGTCAGTTCCAATTCAGCCTAAATTCGAGTATGTACGGGAAGGTATCTATTGACTATATGCAGATTAATATTCATCCTTTCCACTGATAATCACATCATTGATTTTCAAGATCATTCTGGTCAATTGGGTGGCCAACAACAACTGTTGTTTCTTACCAATCAACGGGTCGACAACGAACAATTCCTTCATATCGTTGGTACCTTTACCAAGCGCATCGACACCCAATTGCGAAGTATTTTCGATAGCTTGCTTGGCTTTCAAGCTGGACAATGTTTCAATTGGGTCCAACCCGGAATTTTCAGCTAATGTCATTATAATGGAATCCAAAGCGGCAGCAAAAGCTCTGAAAGCATATTGATCTATACCCTTTTGTTTGTCAGCAGCTTCGGAAACAGCTAAAGAACAAGATAATTCAGCAGCACCTCCTCCGTAAACCACTCTGTTGTCTCTGATCAAGTTACGCACCACACAAACCGAGTCATGCAAAGCTCTGACACCTTCTTCAACAATCATATCATTTGAACCTCTGATAAAACAAGTTACAGACTTACTGTTAGAGCATCCTTCAATCACCAACATACGGTCTCTAGTAGTACCAAATTCCATTTCCTTGATGGACTTAGCACTACCCAACTTTTCTGGGGTCAAGTCCTCGACTCTAGGAACGATACGACCGTTAGTTGCGATAGCCAATAACTCCAATTCAGCACCTCCAACCCATCTGATTGCATTCAAACCGTTCGCTAATAACAAGTGATTGGCCTCGTCATCGAAACCCCATTGGGAGGCAACGACATTTGCACCAGATTTTTTGATGTAGTCGATCATTTCTTGGAATTTATTCTGTTCGTATTCTTGCAATGCTTGGAACTCTTCGGCAGTGGAGATTTCCAACTTGTGCTTGGTCTTAGGCTTTGGTGGCTCTAATGGAGCAGTCAAAATAGCGATCTTACAATCCTTGATCTCCTTGGGCATTTGTGAATGAGAGAAATCTTTTTCTAACAAAACCCCCTTGATGAGAGACGAGTCTTCGATAGATCCGCCTACCTTCTTTTCCATTTTTATCAATTCGAAATCAACGTCTTTTCTTTCAAAATCGGCCACAGACAACACTGCATCTACGGCCATATGAGCGAACTGGTCATGACTCTTGGAAACAATTTTGGACCCTAATGATGTCTTTGCAGCTCTCAAAAGATTGGGGTCGGAGGCGTCGGGAGTGATTTGGATTTCATCAGCCACATTGTCCAATTGTTGGACCGCGATTTTGCAGGCTTCATCGAATCCGTTGGCGATCTTAATAGGATGGATACCCTTCTCGAGTAACTCCAATGCCTCGTCCAATAAGGCACCGGCAATAACAACCACCCCGGTGGTACCATCACCAATTTCATCGTCTTGGGAACGCGACAATTGCACCAACAACTTGGCGATTTCGTTGTCCACATCCATCTGCGACAAGATGGTGGCACCGTCATTGGTTATGGTGATCTCTCCGTCTTGACTGATCAAGATTTTATCCAAGCCTCTTGGTCCCAACGAAGTCTTGACTATAGAAGCCACTGATCTGGCGGCCAAAATGTGAGATTTGGTGGCCTCGAGCCCATGCTTTCTTTGCTTCTTGCCCTGATCCCTAACAATGATGAAAGGTCTTCCCATTTCATCTTGGGCCACAATGGCGTTCGATAAATCCGGCATTGCCGCTGGTGGTGCTGCCATTTTGTTGTACTGAAGAACGTCTTGGAACAGTCTAAATTTTTATCATTAGTTTGTTCGTGCGCGGGCAACGGCGTGGGTGCGAGAAAGCAATGGGCGAGAGAATATGAGACTGGGTAAAATGAAGAAATAGGCGTGTCGCGATTTTCATAGACTACTGCTATAAGAGACGGTTACTGGAGGGCTCGAGGAACCGTGTGTCAAGCGTTCAGGCAAACCAAGTTGACGTTGCTTACGTAATCAGTCTGTCCTTGGGGTTTCCTGGTTAACACCTCTGTCCAGCGAAATTTGGGGCCTTTGTGTGTGGGTTTAGCGAGCTGCCAAAGTGCCCATACAACCAATAAATACGAAAGTTATATAAAGGCCCCCTAGTTCCTCACTGAAAATATCCCCTGGATATCTAGTACTCTACCTTTAATTTTTTTACGACGATACTTGGTGACAGCGGCTCGTTTCTGGTCCCTTTCTCCATCTGAGTTCGCGGCATCTCACCATGCACTGGTGCTGTCCGATGTCGCACCTGTTGGGGTGAACGTTATAGATTGACAGTGACAAGTGTCTAGGAAGACTAGGAAAAATCGGCCAGAAAACCACCGGATAAGTCCAGAAAATGCTAGAGAAACTCCCTGTAGCGGGAGTAATATTGTAGAACCGGTGAGTGTGGTATTACCGCCAGATAAATCCGATAAGTAGCGTTGCACTCGTCCCGACTCCCATCGCACACGCCACGGCTGAGTATAAGTACAAATATCGCGAAAAATTTCTCGGTGACTATCAGCTACCATGACTGAAGAAATCAACATAGATACCGCCAACCTCGAGCAGTTGAGAGACGTCTTGACGAACAAATCTGGGGATGTCAAGTTAGCCAACAGATTCAGAGCTTTGTTCAACTTGAAGTGCATTGGAGCCGAATCTGCAGACCAGGCGGAGGTCCAAAAGGCCATCGACTACATAGCCGAGTCGTTCAAAGACGACTCGGAATTATTGAAGCACGAGGTGGCTTATGTGTTGGGCCAAACCCACAATTTATACGCTGCTCCTTACTTGAGAGAAGTGTTGAAGAATGATGCCCAGCAGTGTATGGTCAGACACGAGGCCGCCGAAGCTTTGGGTGCCTTGGGTGACAAAGAATCGTTAGAGTTACTCCAGGACTATTTCGAAAACGACCCTTTGTTGGAAATCAGACAGACCTGTGAGTTGGCTATTGAAAGAATTAAGTGGGAAAACTCTGACAAGGCCAAATCCGAAGTGTTGGAAAAGTCCGCTTACACTTCTATCGACCCAGCTCCACCTATGGCTACTGACAAGGAATCCAAGGTTGAAAAATTACAAAAAATCTTGAACGACCAGAACGAGCCATTGTTTGAAAGATATAGAGCTATGTTCCGTTTAAGAGATTTGGGAACCGATGAAGCCTGCTTGGCATTGGCCAGTGGATTTGTGGACCCATCGGCTTTGTTCAAGCACGAGATTGCTTATGTGTTTGGTCAGTTATGTAACCCGGTTACCGTTCCTTCCTTAATCGAAGTGTTGAAGGACAGTTCTGAAGCTCCTATGGTTAGACACGAAGCTGCCGAAGCTTTGGGTTCCATCGCTACTGATGAATGCTTGCCTGTCTTGCAATCTTTCCTCACTGACAAGGACCAAGTGGTCAGAGAGTCTGCTGTGGTTGCATTGGACATGTACGAATACGAAAATTCCAACGAGTTGGAGTACGCTGCTGTATAAGCAACTCTAGACGGGTCTACAATTGTAAAATATAGGTATTAAAACGGTGTGTATGCAGGAAAGTAATATACAAATTTTGAAGTAAAATGACTAGTTATTGGTTCTGAACCGGTATCCACAGGAGGGACAGGTATAGAAAACAGTGGCACCTTCATCTGCCGACCGCAATTGTAATGTATGATATTGCATTTCTTCGTTTCCACACTTTGGACACTTCTCTTTAATGGTAGCACCTTCATCAAGTTCGTCTTTTTTCAATGAAGTTTTGACCACTGAACGATCAGATCTAAGCTTAGAAGGGAATGCATCGTCCGAAGAAGTTGTCACCACTTTAAGGTCACTGAACTTAGATTTTGGGTATGATGCCGAGCACAATCCACACTGTATAGATGACTTGTTGGTGGTGGCATTCAAGAGATTACCACAGTATGTACAAAAGATCAAGGAACCAACGACAGACATGGCCAAGACTGTTGGGTAATGCTAGTAGTTGGTGAAGTTGGTGATGGGATGAGATGCTTATCAGAATTTCAAATTTTTCAAATGTTCAAGTGCAGGTTTGGTGTGTGATTTGCGGGTTATCTCGATAATTCGCAGGTTGAGGTAGGTCACCACCTAATACATCTGATTATGGTAAGCCTAGTATGAAAACCGAAGGCTACTCGGGCCAGTATATCAATTAGCAATTACCTGGACAACTGCCTTTCACTTGCATTTAAAGCCAATATTTTATCATTTATTTCGCCAGATCTATCCTTTGCCCATAGTCCTGAATATGATTTGCTGCACCTCTTCGAATATTATAGGTTCCTCTATAGAGGTCCTATGATATCACTTGGCAGTTCTACTGTAATTTTTTGTTATCTAACATTTCTTATTAATTGATTTGTGATTTTTATAAATATATTTTGCGATTTTTTCATAATTATACAATTGCTCAAAAAGTGCCCAAATCTTGCAACTGTGAATGTCAATGAAAGACTGAACTGGCAGCTACTGATTTTATTGATTTTATTAAATATAGTTTCTTATCATATAAGCAAAAATCTTTGAAAAGAGAATTTTGATTTGAGAAAAACCAGCAATTAAATCTTAACAGAGTCTTTACTAATATGGTTCCTTATCCTAAAAAGTGATAAATGAAGTTCTCCATCGAGGACAACTTCTTCCCTTCATGGCTATTATTCATCAATTTATGTAAAATCGACAACGCCTTAACCAAATAACCCTTCCTCGGTGGCATCAGGAACTGGTTTATCACCGTAGACACCACGCCATGACACCGGCCGTATCCAGGATTCCAGCTTATGCAATTTCAATATTTTTGCTGCTTCTGTAGCCAAGAGTTCTGCATCCCGAGAGTTGTCACCTTCATACACATATGCCACCAACACATCGACATCGATCTTCGTAGGAGCTTCATTCTCATCCAAACTACTAACCAATGTGCTGATATAAGTCAGATGAGCGTAAGGAGTTTCCAATGAAAGGTGCTTGTCCTGACCGTCATTCTTTTCCAATTTCAAAGACTCCATTGATTTGTGCAAGAAATCAGCGCTGGAGTACGACTGGACTTGGTCCTGAGCAGCATTTTCAATCAATCCCGCATCAGAAGAATCCAATATATACACATGAGCGAATCCTAACTGGTTCACAAATGGAACAATCGTTTCGTTCACGAATGCTTCCACAAAGCTGGGAATAACTGGCGACCGTTGCTGAATCACCACCAAATTGTCAGCTTCTTTGTAGTAGACTTCGAGGGCATTAGCCACTCCCACTGTGGCATTGGTAGTCAGGTCAATGGGAGACACAAATGGGTACAAATACTTGTCATCTAAAGTTCCTATTTTGTGGAACCCAAGACTATGGATCAAAAGATCCACGGTTAATTGAGGAATGTTCCCTATGGAAACCGCAGGTATAACAACCGTGGCCCCATTGAGATCCTTATGAAAGTCTGAAACCGGAACAAAGGACATATGGTGGTTGCTTTATTGCTGGTTCGTTGGTACAATTGAATCTGCTACTAAATCATTTTTGCCTTCCAATGCGCATTATAATCTATCAAGTGCATTTGCCTGGGCAAGCATGGCCCAGTCCCTAAATAGCTAAATTGGTGGAAAAAAAAATACAGGGAAAGGAGAATTAGAAAAAAGGTACCACAATATCTAGAGGAGAACTAAAAAATAGACAAGTTCAAAAAACAATGTTCACCATCCCGAGTCGCTGAAGTTACCCATATTAAGAATATTCGAAGGTACATTCAGGGACGAACCACCTCCCATTGTGCCATTAGATTGATTACCCGGGTAGCTGGTACCACCAGAGGCATTACTTGACATACCGGAGAAGAAAGAAGCGCCATTCAACTGGTTCAATTGCTGACTTGTCGGATCACTGGAACTAAGAATACTGGAAATATTGGAAGTATTGGTTACCCCAGTTAAAGTGTTCCCATTTCTTGTTTTCGATGTATCTCCAGGGGTCGCAGATCCAGCAGTTCCCAAAGGAATGGATGCTCCTGACTTGATATCATTAAGAATATTTGAACTTGACTGGGCCAAGTTAAGCATATTATTCTTGGACCCAGAGCCTTTTAATAAATGCGACGGATTAAGTGTCGTATTGTTTCCAATGGGATGAAACAATGTTGAGCTTGGGATATTAGGACCTAGGAACGTGAGGGCAGCATTGGCAGGGGATAACGGTAGTTGATTCTGAATCGAGTTAAATGAGGGAAGCTGCTGTGCTTGATTATGTATCAGCACCACTTGGTTAGGTATAAGTGCCCCATTAACTCCCAATAGGTTGTTTGTGCTTGAAGAATGACCAAAAGATGTATTGCCATTGATTTGGGTTAGGTTATCCACGGTATTTGAAGTAAGGCCAGCATTGGCAGCCCCATCTCCACTATACTCAGTATCACTATCATTGAGTAATGGGGATAAGGGAATAAGATTTGTGCTTGGATTGGAGGTTAATCCTGGGGCTGATGAATTAGGAGTGCTAAGCCAAGTGTTTAATAGACTTTTTCGTTGTTGTTGATATTGCTTTTTAACAGGACCAGCAACATCAAATGAATTGCCATTACGCTTTCGCTTCAGTTGTTCAGAATCTGATTGCTCATCATATTCTTGTCTTTGCAAACGGTTTTGGTTCAACAGAGCAATAAAATGTTCACTCAAATGGTCTTTGTGGTCAATAATAAATTGCGATGATACGGAATCAAGAACTGAAGTCTTTTCCCGTTTAGATAGAGTGTTATTATTCAATATAGCAATATTTATCAACCGGTTGGTTTCCATCCGTAAAAACTCTGCCACATCATCTGCAGATTTTGTGGATATGAATTGCTTAATTTCGTTATCCGATTTAATTGTGCTTGATAGGGTTGCTGGATGAAGGGTTTTGGGGTTTTGGATATAAAAAGGTACATGGCTAGCGAAATCGGGCTCTGGCACCCTCTTCTCCTTTTTGGGACTGGACTCGCTAGGTAAGACTGTCATGGACCCCGTCGACCCCATAAGGTTGCTAAACACATCAGAAGCAGATGTGTTATTAGAAGAAGATGCAATGGCAATCTGTGGGGTATCTTCAGGACTTGCATTAAACATATCGTCCACTCGAGGATACGAAGTGTCGCCTATTGTGGATGGAACTGAATCGTCATGAGCAGATTTCTGGTTGTTGGTAGACTGCGGCAATGGGTCTTCCACCACACTTTCGGTGACAGTAATGGAGTTACCAGCTTTAATCTCGTGGTCATGGGAGTCGTTGATCACCACTAGAGTCCAGCTCCGGTTGCGTAGTGAGTAGTTGGCTCTTATCTTAAACGGACAGGTGGAGTGTCTGCGCACCTGGTTCTTGTTGTTCGACTTATGCTCTTTCTTGTCGCCATTTTTGCACTTGAAAATGATCTTGCTTGTGTCCAGTCGCTCGATGACAATCTGGATCCCTGAGTGTTTCAAAAGATAGTCCAGAAGCCACGGCTTTATTTGGTCCTTCTCATAAAACCGTTTATGCTCTAGTTCCATCAGCAGTAACAGAACTCGGCGTAACACTATGGGCATGATGACAGGAAGCACAGGGTGGGGACCATTCTATGGCAGAGCTTTACTGACTAAGGACTGACGACTTCAACAGCTCCGGCACTAGTACAATGCTTGTGGGGCCAATGGGTTAATTGGGCGCAGATAAAAGTCGGTGAGAGTCCCTTCGCATTTCCTATTTCCTTAATTTACTGGGCTTCTGCGAACCAAATACCATTAACCAGTTACCCCAAACAACGAAGCTTATAAACAACAGTAGTTGCTTAGGCTGATTTAATAGCAGGAAGTTTCAACAGGCAGCTACAGTTTTGCCACACGATTTGGTAAAAGAATTAAAGACATTGGGGCATCATGGAGCTAAATAGACGACAGTCCTTGACGACTCGAAAATCGTTTGGCAAATTCAATCAGCTAAGTTTTGCCGGATCCCGAGAATTCCAGTCGACGGAGAGGCTTCCACTTGAAAATACCAGCCCTTTTCGGATCACCCAAGCATCACAATTCGTTCAATCAACGCCATCAAAATCACCCACCAAAGGAGACGTGATGCCACGGTCGATTATCCGTAAGATCGGCGACCTCCAAGAGGAGGTAGCAACAACAAGACATCTTACCCAATTTCAAAAGTCCAGCTTAGCAGAAACGCTCTCGGCTTTGAATACGTTCGTGTTTTCGCTATCTGCTCAGTATCCAAATAAGGAAATCCCCTTTGAATTGATGACCAAGATCCACAATATGACCAGCAGCTTAGGACTGTTGATCCTGAGTGCCACCTCAGGTGGGCAAAGGCGGCCAAAGTATGGGATTTTTCAGGACAGGATCTCCAATTTATCACCAACAATATCATCAAAATCATATTACGAAGAGGATTTGTTCCCCACAAGTCATTTAAGCCTAAATACTGCTGAAAAGTCCTCTCATAAACACCGGCACTCACAATTCTTACCATATAACCAATTTGAAAGTCCAGCTCAAGATTGCAACGAAACCAAATTCCATTCTGAGTCTAATACTGCTTTTGACTATCCACAAAAACCCAATAGCAACTGCATTGCAGGTTTGCAGAAAGACCACATCGATTTAGGACCATACAAGACACGAGAACCCCCTAACTCATCGATATTACGCATGCCAGATTCCATTCTACCTACCGAAGACTCGGAAAGTGAATTCGAGGATGAAGAAATTGAAAATAGAGCAGTTTTGCCAAAGGAAATTAGCAATGCAAATCCTCCCCCGGCTATATTTTGTGGGAGCAACACCGTTGGAGGCACCCCCAAACGTACCAATTTCCATCATAATAATTTCGATGCTTCATACGAATCCATCAATGATAGTAGAAACATGACCTACGATGAATCGGTATTGGATCGAAGGTCTTCCATCGGGGCCATCATGCTCCACGGGAATAAGCGGTCGCCATACGCTCCAAAGGAATCCGCTGGTCATCAATATCCCACGGGAAATGATTTTAACATGGGACAAAGCTTCCAAGGGCGACCCCATTCAATGCTTCAGTTGCAAAGAAACACTTCCTTAAGTAACAGACCCCACGGGTACCGGGGGTCATATGTGGATATGTCTAGAACATTTGAATAGTACATTACATTACATTAACCAGACGTAATTTAATTAGATGTATATATACAGGAGAGGAGCCTCTATGTTCAGGCGCTCTATGATGTAGTAGTTGTGGTAGTTATGGTGGTTGGGTGATATGCCTATTCCAAAGAAACCTTGGCACCCAAACCTTCCAAAGTAGCCTTGATCTTGTCGGCATCTTCCTTGGCAACGTTCTCCTTCAACACCTTTGGTGCAGCTTCAACGAACTTCTTAGACTCAACTAAGGATAAGCCCAACAAGCCCTTCACTTCCTTGATGATCTTTGGCTTGGCCTTGGCATCAAACGATTCCAACTTGATGGAGAAAATCGTCTTCTCTTCAACCACTTCCTTCACTTCTTCTTCCACTGGTGCAGCTGGAGCAGCAGCTGGAGCAGAACCGGCAGCAGGGAATGAGATGTCAGGAATGTTCAATCTTTCTTTCAATTCGGTGACTAAGGCAGAGGTTTCCAATAAAGTCAAGGTGGAGATTTGATCGACGATTTGGGATATTTTGGGGTCAACTGCCTTGGTTTCGGCGGTAGAATTGAAGCGCACAGCTACCGGAGCGAATCTTCTAGATACAGCTCTGACAGAAGGTCTAATGGCTTGACGTAATAAAGACATGGCTATGGAGGTGTAGTTAAGGTCTGAAAAATTTTATGAGCAATGTCGACACGACCAAAATTCTGCTTACATAATCTAATATTTTTCACTCAATATACATATCACGAAAATTTACCAGCGGCAACAAGAACTAATCACTTCATCGCCATTCAACCACTGCTGGCAGCAAAATGGCTTCCTTTAGATTTTGTGCCGAGTGCAACAATATGTTGTATCCAAAAGAGGATAAAAATGAACAGAGACTCTTGTATTCATGTCGTAACTGTGGGTATACCGAATTGGCCGAAAACCCCAAGGTATACAGACATGAATTGATAACGAATATTGGTGAAACTGCTGGTGTCGTGCAGGATATCGGGAACGACCCAACGTTGCCTCGTTCTGACCAAGAGTGTCCCAAATGCATGAACAAAGAAAGTGTGTTCTTCCAATCACAACAGAAGCGGAAAGATACGTCGATGATTCTATTTTATGTGTGTTTGAATTGCAAAAATGTATTTCGAGCATAATAGCAGCGAAATTACCATGTCATGGACGCTACGAGAGATATAAGCACATTCCCATTATAGATGTTCCAGATAGATCCATCCATAATCCAGTTGATTGGATCATTCAACTGTTGCCACTGGAGCTCAATATTTGAAAGTGGCAATATGTACAATAGTAATCGTTTAGTCGTATATCTCTCTACCTATGTAATATTAGATGAGACGGTTAACGTGAAAAACAAAAGCAAGCACTAAGTATAAGTCAATGTAGATAAAAGCGTATCAAAACTCGGTGAAGTATTGACTATATGGATCTTCACCATCCGAGCCGTACTCGTTACGGTCTTCAGGGTAGTGATCGAAAAGAGACGAGTCACCTACTCCGGCAGTGATTGGAGGCTCGTAAGGAGTCTCGATATCCTTAGCCAATAACTTCTCCCAAACAACTTCAGAAAACCAACGATGGTTTCTGATATCAGCAGGCCCATTAATCAAATTACCCAAACGTCTGGTCAAATCAGCGGTAATTAAGTTTTCTAAGAGATTTATCACGTCAGGACTGAAAAAACTGGGGTAGTGGATTTTGCCAGAAAGAATCTTTTCGTAAGTCTTCATTGGAGTCGAATCATAGAACGGAGTGTAACCAGCCAACATTTCAAAGATCAACACACCCAAGGACCACCAATCAACAGATTTGTTGTAGGGCTTGGTGGTGATGACTTCAGGAGCAATATAGTCAGGAGTACCACAAAGAGTCCAAGTAACGGTACTAACCTCCTTAGCAAACCCAAAGTCAGTGATTTTAATGTGGCCATTTCTGTCCAACAAGATGTTTTCCGGCTTCAAGTCACGATAGATTATATCATGACTATGCAAGTATTCTAATGCCAACGTCACTTCTGCAGCATAGAACTTAGCCACGGGGTTGGGAAATCTCTGAGATTTACGCAACAAACTAAATAACTCACCACCTTCAATATAATCCATCACCATGAATAAGTTCTTGGAGTCCTGGAACGTACCCCACATTCTAATCAAAAATGGATGTTCCACCAACTTCAACATTCTCCGTTCATCATTTGTGTGTTCCACTTGTTTCATTTTGATCACCTGCTGTTTCTTCAACACTTTGATTGCATAGTATCTTCCATTATGAACCGACCGCACTAGATGGACTCGACCGAACGATCCTGTTCCCAAGGTCCTCATGATATGGAAGTCAGTCAACGAGTACTTACCTTTGGAGACAGTAGATCTCTGCGGCAATAACGATTGCTGAATGGCATCGTTGGTGGGGTGGCTCTGTATAAACGGGGTCAGGTGGGGTTGAGCAGGCTGTTGAGGGTGGGCGGGCTGTTGTATTTGCTCTTGGGCCACTGGCTGTTCCTGATAGTAATTCATTGTTGCAGGTGCTCCTTTTGGTGTATTGTCAGTGTGGTTTGCCAGCTTGGTGATGTGAAGCTTCTTCAATATGTCGGATGAATGCATCAACACGAGATGATTCGAGGAATTAATGCGGTGAAAACACTTTGAACAAGAATGGGAATAAAGTTTCCCACACGTTCAAGTTCTTACTTGGGATAAGCAAGCTTGGCTAAATGGGGCAATTGCAGCGGAATACGACGGCAATCCACGCAAAAAAGCACGGTATTAGCAAATGCGATCACAATTGATCAGAAAGGTGTTGGAAGCGGATAAAGCTGATGCCAATTGAGCACTTTAGGACCGGTACCAAGTAAGTGGAATTGATAATCACTTCCAAGCAAGGGGAGGGTAGTGTGTGGTCAATGCCACGGCAGGGAGTTTTTCGGTGCGTGCGCCAAAGAACAATAGTGCAGTATAGAAGAGGAGAAAGAACGTCTATTATGTAAGCTATACACTATTTTGCTTAACTAGTTAACTCCGTCTACTGCCATTTGATAGATGGCATAAATATTCAATGCAGTGAGAAAAATCCAAATGAGCAGTACAATAACGGTGGTGTACCAAGCATTGTTCATATACATGTACTTTGGACCACTGGGGGTACTCTCAACATCAGAATCATTGCCCTCCACTTCCACTGTGGAGTTAGATTCGGGTGCATCGGTAGCAAGTTCCACCTTCATGATGGATTTCTTGCAGGTGAAATAAATCAAAGGTGCGGTTAATGGTGGTAATAAGATAGATATAATCACTTGAGAAATGTTCAATGCTGTGTTAAGACCACTACGGCCAATGGAAACGGAAACAATCAAGCAGGGAATAATAGAGATAGACCGGGTGATCAACCGACGTATCCATGGCTTCACTGTCCAATTTATGTGGCCCTCGGAAACAATTTGGCCTGCAATGGTACATACAATACCGGCACTTTGTCCACTGAACAAAAGGGCCACCATGAAGATGGTACCTACTGCAGGAGCCAAGTTTCTCGACAACAAATGGTAAATGGTATACAAATCCGCATCCATGGCATCCTCGGTTCCATAGAGGGTGGAACCAGCCATAATCAAGATAGCGGCGTTGACGAAAAGAGCAACAGTGAATAATGTGACGGCCAACTCAATGACAGAGAACTTATAGCAATATTTGATGGCATGGAATGATGGCCTGTAGTCGTTGTAGAAATACTTGGCCTCCTTCTCGTAGGAAATTTGCTTGCGTTCTTTATCTGTCTTCGATTCGTATTTTTCCGATTCGCTAAGGTCACGAACATCGTCAATGTTAACAATTCCATGCTTAACGTCGTATTCCCGCAAACGGGGCTGCACAATTCCCGAACCCAAGAATAAACTGTGGATCATGACCGTGGAACCGATGATGGACGTGGCGATGGTCATCCCACTGCCATCGAACATCTGAGCCGAGGGAACAAACCCACGCAACACACTTCTGGCGTCGGCCTTGATCTGGGAAAGCTCCACAGCAAAACACACCACCACGGCCATGACCATGAACGCAACCGCGTATTCGAACCCACGCACAAACTTGGTGGATGAGGTATCATTTTTGTAGGCCATAAGCACAAACAACACATCAACTATAGTGATAACCACTCCTGCGGGTAACGGGATCTTGAAAAGAATATTGAGGGCGATGGCCGAACCGATCACCTCGGCAATATCAGTGGCAATGATGGCACATTCAGCAAGAATGTACAAGGTGTAGTTGAGCCACTTCGGACAATATTCCCGGCAACAACGAGCCAAATCGAGGCCCGTCACTGACCCAAGCTTGATGCATAGACTCTGCAAGAAAATGGCGATGATATTGGAGAGTAACACGAAGAACAAGAGCGAGTATTGGTTGGACGCTCCTGCAGTTATACCCGTAGCATAGTTACCGGGGTCCATATAGGCCACACTGATGAGCAACCCGGGCCCAATAAATGTACCATATTTCTTCAACGAGTCCTTACACTGTGATAACACTCTCTGGTGCCTCCCTGTGAACGAGCTTAGGAGGCTATGATCTATCAGTTGAACTTGAGCAGACATGGCCGATGGAATCGTTACAGATCTAGGGCCATCGGAAAGGTTTATATAGGCCCGGCGAATTTAGGTGCGGATTTTTAGGCCCATGCAGAAATATGCGCAGTTGTCGTGGCACAAACTCTGGGGAAAAGGAAGTCGGGTCGAGGCACTAGGATCGGCAACTGGAGAGCGAAAAAGGAGGTGCCAGACACTCCCTACATAGTGACCGGAACTTAGTGACCGTGGCCAATAACTACAGCGAGCCTTTGCTGGTGGGATGGCACTGTAGGCCTCATCGTGTCAAGGCTGTTCCATTGAAGATGACACCTACTTCAGGGCCAACCAAGTCTCAAAACCAAATAATAATTCAATTTAGCCCGGTTTTGAAGCCAAGAGATGCGAGTTTGGGCCAATAAGAGCGGCTCGATGTTTCGAATTAAATGGAACAATAATTACCGTCTGACGTGGCTACTAGATGTCCCCGAATTATCGTAAATTAAGAGTTAGCTAACGGTTTCCAAATATTATTGTGCCATAACGTCCCTTACATGGCTCGGTTCTATGCAGGACAGATTGGCGTTTCGCGATATGCTCTGGTGGTGGAAATAGACCGCGTTGTGCCTACAGCGATGGGTGTGGCGAAGTAATGAAAGATGAGACCGGTGGGAATGTCTAGGGCATTGTGAGCATTGTGGGCACATTTCTCTCTTACTTTTACGGTGGCCATAGCAAACATTGGAGGCTCAGTCCCTTCTGTATTTAAGGGACAAGTATCTTGGCAGAGGTTTGGTCCGCCCGTCTTCGGAAATGGCCCATATCCCGTCGATACAATAGTGGGCATGAATTATGCAAGAAATATTGATGCATCCACGCTGGTAGTTATTGCCATAATATGTGAACAGCCCCAACGGCCACAGCACGACTGGTGGCCCGTCCATTTACGTTGTAATTTTCGATCACTCCTCTCCTATTTTTAGACTTTAACAGCTCCGGCTAATAGTGAGACGATCGAAACTAATTCCCGCTTCTTCAGCTCGGGAGTAACAGGTCCTCCTATCTAAATATAACAACCCCTATGTGTAGCACGAACCGTTGATTTGCTACTCGTCTAGTCAGCACAGTCTTTCCGTGGTGGATGTGGGGCACAATTGGGGAGCGTGGGTGAAATATCGCTACACCCACTGAACTACACTTAAAAATGTCTAGTGTTTACTCTATATCTATTTTGTGATAAAGATTCGCCCGGAGTCACTACGATCAGTATGCAAGTAATTGCCTGGTTCACTAGTGCCAGAGAGCTGACTCGACCTTCTTCTAATCAATTTTCAATGAAAGTTTTGTAGTCTTCACCGCCATCGATGATACGGGTGATCTTGGCCAAGATGTCACCGAAGTTGTTGAATTCAGTATAAGGAATATTTTCACGAACACAGTAGGTGATCAAGTCCTTGCCATGCTTAGCAAACAACAAGTTGGTTTCCTTAGCGGCAGACAAGTCAGAAACACCGTCTCCACAGTAGAATAATGGGGGGAGAGTAGAGGTGTAGCCATTTCTCTGGAGATATTCACGAATCGACTTGGACTTGTCATGACCGAAAGACGACTCGGGGTCCTTATACACGATTTCCCATTTTCCGGTCTTATCTTCGACCAGAACATCGTTACTGATGATCTCAATGTTCTTAATGGCTTCGTCGCCCACCAACTTCTTAAGCAACGCGTAAATGATTGGATGCATCCCCGAACTGATCACCACTACAGGGATTCCCTTGGCAGCAGCCCATTCGTAGAAGGTCTTGAATCCTGGATCCAACTGCACGTTCTTCAAGAGAAACTCAATACACTCGGGGAAAGGTGTTGGAATCAGCTCCAACATATCTCTGAATCCATCCCGGAACAGGATTTTGTCGTCCAAGATCAACTGGTTGATTTCTGCTCTTTTGGCCTTACCAAACCCAAGGTTATCGGTCAAGTAGTCGTTGGAGTCCTGGAGGGTCACGGTACCGTCCCAGTCGGTAAATACAATTGCTGGAGGGGCCATAGTTGCTGTATATAAACTTAGTGTATGGTATGTGCCCGTTAGCTTATCTTGAGATTATGCGGCGACACGTGAATAGGGTGGTGGGGAGGTGGGGGACCGCGGAGGATCGAATTCCATGGTCCATATACTGTATACCGGAACGTGGCTACGGCTGGAAACAACCGGGACTCCGATTTCGTCGAAGTCGTCATCCGGCACGTTCCGACAAATTATTGTCGATTACGATCCCAGAATGTCTGGGATTGTTTGTGCTGACTCAGACTTGCGAAATATTCTCGATTAGCGAGATCTAGTCCTAAAATGACCGCAATCAATCCTGTAGTACTATGTTAACGATAGCAACCGAAAATGTCGTGGATAGTGTCTGACAATCCGCGAGAGTTGCCGCGACATTTTACCAGTTTTCCCATCCTATCCTACACCCACATTCTCTCTGCTTACTATTCATCCGGCTCCAACCCTAACTAGATTCGCTGGTCATCGAGTACCTTACGTGTGTCCAACTTTCTAGCTACCCCTTTCACCTACTTCCGGTTTCTGTAATTGTTTGCAGTCTCACCAGTGCACCCAGTTTGAGCCATTGATCACCTCATCTTTATCAGCCATTTCCTCGATATCGCTTGCTATTGTGCATCACATCTTTTTCTAAAAAGTTAGATCTTAGTAGTCCAAGCATGTTTGAGAACTTGAAAGCCTTCATCAGGCATGGTAAACAGGCCAACGACTTGAAAAACAAACCCACTATAGCAGGATCTTTTGACACCACCAGTGAATTTGTCTACGATGACAACATTTCCAATAGTGACCAGGCCGACTTATCCAAGTTACCTTCGAATATGGGTAACCTGGATGTAACGCTTATCTCCAGAGACGAATTACCCGAGGAGGAACAGCTAGCGCTCGAGGACAATGCCAAAGCTGTGGCTCAGGCCCAAGTGGAAGCTCAGGCCCGTGCCCAAGCAATCTACGAAAACCAACGGTATCAAGAAGCAGCGCATCAGATCGTGGAGCAAGAGCGCCTTCAGAAACAAAAGTCCGTCAAGTACCCTCGTCTAGATAATTATGAAGTATTGGAACAGATGGGAGAAGGGGCATTTTCTGTGGTATACAAGGCCAGACATTTACCTACCAACCGCTTGGTTGCTATCAAAATTTTGAGAAAGTTTCAAATGGACCAGACCCAGAAACAAGCGGTGTTGAAGGAAGTCACTATCATGAGACAGCTCGACCACCCCAATATTGTTAAGTTCATCGAATTTATAGATTCCGAGCCATACTATTATATTGTGCAAGAACTTGCCATCGGGGGTGAAATTTTCACTTCTATAGTGAAATACACCTATTTCTCTGAAGATTTGACGCGCCACGTTATTAAACAGGTTGCTCATGCTATACGGTATTTGCATGAAGAAGTGGGGATTGTTCATCGAGACATTAAACCAGAAAACTTGTTATTTCAACCCATTGAATTCAGGCCGTCTGCCAACCATGCCTCCAAGTTAAGAAAATCCGACGATCCAAACTCCAAGCAAGACGAAGGTGAATTCATCGATGGAGTTGGTGGCGGTGGTATTGGAATAGTAAAATTGGCAGATTTCGGATTGTCTAAGCAAATCTGGGAACATAATACCAAGACTCCTTGTGGGACTGTTGGTTATACTGCCCCAGAAATTGTTAGGGATGAAAGATACTCGAAGGAAGTTGATATGTGGGCCATTGGGTGTGTGTTGTACACCTTGTTGTGTGGATTCCCACCTTTCTATGACGAACGCATCGAAACATTGACTGAAAAGGTTGCCAAGGGTGAATACACCTTCTTAACCCCCTGGTGGGACGAGATTTCTGTGGAAGCTAAACACTGCGTCTCGAAGTTGTTGACGGTGGATCCTTCGAAGAGATATTCCATAGACGATTTTTTGAATGATCCATGGGTAAACAAGAAACCTGCCTCCTCCAGCAGATTACCTACCTCAATACCTGTTAGTAAAGCTTCTCCTTCGAGCTCTCATCCTATCCAAGGTGCCAATGCGAAATTCTCCAAAAAGTTTACCAACAGTGTCTACAACAATGGTGCTTATTCTCCTGCTGCTGCTGCATTGAGAGATGTATTCGACATTTCCACTGCTGTGCATAGAATGGGTGAAGAGGCAGCATTGTCTTCCAAGATGAATGCAAACAATATTCTGGATTTGATGGAAGAAGATGAAGAGGAAGAAGAAGTGGATAGACAGGGCCATGTGTTAACTGAACCCCACAAGACTCACCACAATGAACGTGCTAGAAAGGCTCCCAGATATCAAAACCAAGCCCAAAAGGCCCCACAGAATGTATTTGACTTAAACCTTAAGGGAGCCTCGATTTTAGAGAGAAGAAAAAATAAGCAGATTCAAGTAAGCAACTAGTGTCTGCGGGTGCACAGTGGACTATTGCACGGTTCTATGAACTTATATCTTTTGATGACATTAACAATTTATTTTCACGTATTACTTAATATATGTCTTCCGAATAACCATTTTAGCGTCGTTTGTAAGCTCCAGGTTTCGGCCTTCAAGTGCGAAATCAATTTATAATCTGTGCTCCTGCACACAGAAAGTGTTATCAGAGCCAGACCTATGTCATCCTTGTAGGCAATTACTGCTACTTGAGGCTCATTAAGAATAGCTTTTGCCTCATTTTGACGAACAACCCCTGTTCCATGTTTTACTTTTGAATTAGAGAGGAAATGAACATCCAGCTCATCCACTTCAACTTAGATCACATTTTCCAATTGGCCACCGTTTTCCCCGCCAAGGCACCAATAACAGAGAATGCTCCCAAGAGGCGAAAGGTAATCGCAAGATCAGATTTGGTCATAGATAACTTGAAGTATAAAGATGTTTTCAACGCCTCCAAAGATACTAGTGGCTTGAACAGTGAAGAAGATTCAGATACCATACTGTTGGTGAACCGAACTCTTGCATTCAACAATGAGTCGCCAGTACAATTGAACGGCTCATCTCTTCAGGGTCTAAACGAGGTATCCTCTAATGTATTCGAAATAACTACCGACGATATTAAACTATTGTATGATCACAGTGAAGAGTTGTTATTTATTAAAAATAAGAAGCTCGGAAGGTTAGCTTCGAGTACGTTGATTTCCGTCAACTTATCACAGTTATCATTCTCGAAAAGGCAGGTATTAAAAAACGAAATTGCCATCCTTAATATGGCTAATCAGAAACTTCGGAGAAATGGTCTTTCGATTCTGGCTCCTGTGCTAAAAATATCATTAGATTCCAATTCCAATAAGGTGGGGGTTGCCATTCATTATAAAATATTTACCCATTGCAATATATATAGAGTGCTCCAGCCAGATATGTTACAGCGACTCCATGTTATTATTGATGACTTGATAATAGATAATAGCGAACGGAAAAGTCAAAAAACCGAATCAGTCACAGCAAAATTATTTTATACGTCCATTTCAGAAAATACCGCTAAACTAGAAAAACCACCCATGGAGTTTGATATCCCCGAATTGGAAACAAGTTTGCTTGGATTTCAGAAAAGAACCTTACATTGGCTACTCCGTAAAGAGAATGTTGAATACGACCGCTTTTCAAATAAATGTGTCAGAACGCCAGTTATGAATGATGAGATATTAAGTCAAATCGATGCCATCTTAGAAGGGAGAGAGGTAGACACGGATATTTTGCACTCAACCTTGACTACCATTTTGGGGAAATTGTGTTTTGGATGGGAGAAGCTTTTATTATCCATCGATGAAAATGCTACATTCTACTATAATAAGTACACTTCCAATCTTCTTACAACAAGAGAAGTATGCAAGTATCTCAGCTATCATTATAATTCCAATGACAGACAGAGCTATCCACTTTATTTACCATCGCAAGGGTTATTGGCGGAAGAAATGGGGTTGGGTAAAACCGTGGAAATCACTACTCTAATACTAATGAACCAACGACCCATGGAAGAAATCAATGAACCTATGAAGATACAATTACAAGCCTTTGGGGATCATAAGACTATCATCAAGGCGAAGACAACATTGGTGATAGCTCCAGATTCGATTTTGAAACAATGGATGGAGGAGATAGTACAACTTGCACCCAGTCTCGCTGTCACCATATATAATGGTGTACGCAACTACCCAAAATTGGGAAACAACCCTGTATTGATCGCAGAATACTTGAGAAAATTCGATGTCGTGTTCACGACCTATAGTGTTATTTCGAAAGAACTTGACTACGCATTATATTCTTCTAGAAACAAGTCTACAAGAACCAGAAGAGTGAAGCGATCTGCCGATACGGAAGAAAGTACAATGGAAGAAAGTTTAGGCACCCCAGAAGTTGAATATAAGGACGAGAATTCTCTTTTAAACGACTACCAAGCGTTATTTCAGATTGCATTGAAGTCGGAAAAACCCAAAGTTGCCAATTTAAAGTCTCTAGAGTCACAAGAAGGAACTGACTATGAAAAAGCACTTCAAGAGGAAATTAATTTGGCTATAAAGCATAATAAAATTCCAGAAATTTACAAGTCAGTGGATTATGAATCGCCACTCATGTTATCTCAGTTTTGGAGAGTGGTTTTGGATGAAGTACAAATGGTGAGTTCTAAAATATCGCGTGCTTTCCAGAGTGCTAGTTTGATCCCCAGATTTCATTCTTGGGGTGTATCTGGTACACCCATTAAGAAAGATCTCCAGGACTTACATTCGGTGTTGCAATTTTTGAAAGTTCAACCGTTTAATTATGAGACTGGCAAAGTTTTCTGGGCCAACTTGATCAATGGAGGCAATACCGAAGACTTTGTGAGACTTTGGGCTTCATTGGCGGTACGACACACCAAGGCTATGGCACATGATGATATCAAATTACCTCCACAAAACAGGGTGTTATTAAGCATCCCATTCACAGCAATTGAACAGGATCTATATAATCAAATGTTGGAAGAATGCTTGGCCACAATATGTCTCGATGTCAATGGAAATCCAGTTTCCAACGATTGGGAACCCTCATCTATGATCTTAACTTATATGCGTAATTGGCTCCAGACATTACGTCAGATTTGCTGTAACCCTCAAATTGGAAAGCTCAATATTGGGTCAAAAAAATATAGAAAATCGTATAATGGTACTGTTCGTGGGGTGGGTATGATTCAAAAATTGAAAACGTTGGAAAATTTATTAGATGATATGTTGACCAATGCGTACAGCGAGGTGATCGATGTTGAAAAATATCTCTATCAATTGTATCTTGATTTAGGCGAATTTCATGAATTCATCTATCAACCTCTGATATCGTTAATCTTTTTGAATATCGGTGCTCAGAAGACAGACAGATTGATTCATCGATTGAAGTTGATTTTAGATAAGTTTATTCAATCGTACAAGAGCCATAGAAATACTCTTAAAAGTGACAACATAAAGCTTGAAAATGAAGATAATGACGACGACATTGGAAACATTGAGAATTCGACAACTACTTCAACGAATTCCATTCCTAAAGACGATACCTTAGAAAAACTTGAGGACAAGATCCGGGTTTTGAGGATTAGAATAAGAAATTGGAATATTGTTTTGCATCGGTTTTATTTTTTAATTGCCTCAGCATATTTCCAAAGTTATGATGAGGAGTACCAAGATATTATTAGAAAGTTTGGGTTGACAGATCCTAAGCCATCTCTTCCACAGGAGTTGACCTCTCTCCAGAATCTTGACGATGATGGCTTGAAAGATGAGCTCGCTTCGTTAGTGAATAACGTTGATTTACAAGCCTTCAAATTCGAGCAGATAGATTATTCGAAAAATATTATATTGGAGGAATATGCTGTCCAAGGCAACACAGAAGAGGAGAAAAGAAACAAATATCTCGAATTGAAGTACTATGATTTGGCCGAGCAGACTAGACGAGATATTTTGCAAAATTCTATTGCAAACTTCCAAAAGGTTGTCAAAGCTAGAATTACAGGAAGAGGAATCTATCACCACAATGTGAAACATGAATTCTTAGATGATGGAAGTTTGCAACTCCCTAAAACTACTAAAAACTTATTCATGAGGATTCCAAAAATTGAGATTGAAGGTTTACGAGATTATCTGATTTCAATGACAATTAAAGTTTTTCTTGATTCATTGGAAAAGACGATCATTCAATTGAACACCCAGACGGAGATAATAAATAGTTGGATGGAAGATTTGGTGGCTATTTTGTGCAAAGAATTGTTGACTCTGGACAAAAATCCAAATGGTGAAGAATATGAGGAGAGCATTAAGGACCAGGATAAACTGTCTTCGTATTTGTTTATATTGGGACAGGTTCTTAATGATCGTTCCCAGGTATTAAATGGATTAGAAAATTCTATTAAAATTGACTCAATCAAAAAGGCTCAGGAGCAACGAGAAGCTGATTTAGAATTGCAAAAGGTGAACGACGCTGAATTTTTATCAAGTTTGCAGATTATTAGAGAAGAAACTAAACCTACCGTTAAAAAGTCGTTACAGGAAATGGTGCTTCAAATCAAGACATTAGAAACGGAAGCAAAAGAGAATCTTGCTGATGGTGATAAAAGGGCTTCTGTACAATTGGAATTGCTTGAACAATTGGGGGTAAAAATGAGGATGGTATACGATAATCAGAAATTGGCATTGTTGTTATTCCAAAAAGAGTTGAATTTAAATTGTAATGCTGTATTTAATAGTCGTACTGACTATTTTAAGCAGTTACAACAGATTTCGGACAGTGTCAAGACTTCGGATTTCGGCATGGAAAGAGAAAATTTAGTGGGTACCGACGTCCATAGGAAGCTCGTCAGTTATGGCAGGAGTGCAAAGGCCATCAAAGGCAAAATGGATAAGAGCATTGCAAAATTCAGGTATCTTCGAGGTTTGGCTGGGGACGATAACAGCGAAGAGGATGCATTAATGTGCAGTATCTGTCGTTGTACTATAACTATTGGATCATTAACACAATGTGGGCATAAATATTGCAAGGACTGTTTGGAGCAATGGCTTCAAACAGTAAGAAACTGTCCCATGTGTAAATCTGCAATCTCCATGGAATCGGTGTATAATTTTACTCACCACAAGCCCGATTTGAAAGCGAACCACGTTGAAGATCATCGACTTGGCGAACAAGGAAGAGCCAAAAATCTCCATTCTATTTATAAGCCACTTTCAAAGGACGTTATTGATGAAATCCAACAAATAAAACTCAAGCATTCATATTCATCGAAGGTGGATTTAATTGTCAAGCAAGTGCTTTATCTTCGAAGTAGGGACCCCAACGTGCAAATCGTCGTCTTCAGTCAGTGGCAGGATATGTTATATATTTTGGGAACTGCATTCAAAGCGTCGGAGATATCTTATCTTGGCTCATACGGCACTTTGACACCAGAGGTGGGTCTGGGAAGAAAACCCAGTAAGTTTGACTCTGTGGAATATTTTAAGGACCCAAAGAATGGTATCACTTGTTTCCTTCTTAATGCCAAGGCGCAATCCAGTGGGTTGACCCTTATCAATGCCACCCACATTTTCTTATGTGAACCGTTGGTTAATACCTCGATAGAGCTTCAAGCGATTTCCCGTATTCATAGAATAGGCCAGACAAAGCCCACCACGGTGTGGATGTTCGTTATTGAGAACACAGTGGAAGAAAGCGTGGTATTAACATCTACAAACAAGCGATTACAATATATGGAAGACGGTGATGGCAATTCAGAGTCCATTGAGGAGAAGAATTTGAGCAAAGTTGAATCGATTACGCTTATGAACAGTGAAGGAATTGATTCCATGATAAACAAAGGCACATCGTGGGGTGAGACTGTCACCAATTCCGACTTGTGGAACGCGTTTTTCAGTGCCAGATCAGCTCCCGGTGTAGGGGGTACCACTAATAATAACAATATTACCAGTAAATAGAAATAGAATTAGAATTTTATTATTAATTCAACCTTCAATGGCAATAAAACAGGTGTCGTCTGTTCCCAGGTACACTCTACCCTTCTCTGACAATTCACGCGAGTAGTCCAACACGGTGGAAGGACTAATTTGTAATTCTTGAGCCACGAAAGAAATAGGCACACCTTCGGGCATACTGGCACTGTGTTTCAAGTATGTATCAAAAACACGTTCAATATCAGATTTAGAACCCCCGTCATCGGCGCTAACAAAAAGCAGCTTTTCTGATTTGTTTGGAACAATTCCTTGTGCTTTTAAGTGATTGGCAATGGAGGACAAGTTGTGGTATAACACTTGGTTGTGATCTTCGATCAAACTGACCGAGGCATTCTGTACACTCTTCTTATCTTGGAACAACTTAAGTGCCCCTCCAACATACACATATTTGTGCAAGTAACTTTCGAATCTCTCGAGTTCTTCGGAGGCGGACATCTTTTGATCATCAATCCACTTTCTGACCTCAACAGAACCAGTTCCGTCCTCAATGGTTATCACAATAAGGTTTGCAAGAGGCACCACTTTTCTGACCACTCCCACAAACGAGATCATACTCAATGTCACATTGTGTATTCTGAAGTCGCCATCGGGGATGGGTTGTTCTGCATCATTGAGCTGTTTGATAGTCACGGGCGTCAAACTTTGGCGAGCCCCGCCTTGTCTCTGAGAGTTTCTTTCCACGCTGAAGCCGCCGTTACCGGCGTCCAGACTGAATCCGCCGTCGTAATCCATGATGGTTCTATAAACTGTACAAACGCGTCTACCTCATTTTTGATAGTGGGTTCGCGCCCAAGGGCGCACGTGATGGGAAACCTGCCACCATCACTTGGGGTAACCCCACCATAGTACCCAGATGGCAGCTTGTACACGCCATGGATCCTCACATTGACGGCTCGCTCCCAGACCAGGAGTTATTCGAGCAGCTTGGCGGCAAATCTGATGGGCACAGTGCCCATCTTGACGCCTCCCTGTCCCTCAATAACGTGTACCAATTGATGGGGTACGCTCAGGGCACCAATGGTTCCTCTAGCGGTTCCTCACTGGTACCAGACCACACCCCTGATCTCACCCACCACCACCATCACCATCACGAGGAACTCGAACAAGGCTCTAGCTCTACTACCGGCCATGCCCATATCCCCATAGACGACTCCTTAAGCTTCTCTATCGGCTATACCAACCCCAGTCCTCCACGGCTCTCACCACCGCAGCTGCTAGCATCTCGCGCTCCACTGACACTACCCTCTGCCATTACACGGCCATCGCCGCGACAACACCACCTGCACCTGTCGCCTTTCAATCAATACAACCCCACTTCAAAGCCTCGACGTCTTGGTAGGCCCCGAAATTATCAGCCTTCCTTGCATTCGCCGTCTGACTCCTCCGACCAGAATTTAAACCATTCTCTCGTGTCCAAATTTCGTTTTGATAGCCAACCCATCGAAGGCCCTGGCTCGCGTGGTGGAAAAACAGAACGAACGGTGCCTCGTGGGAAAATCACCATGTTGAAGAAGAAACAATCGACATTGCCATTTGAGGTGGTCAAGGCAGAGTCTACACTGGCATCCCTGTCAGAACCTGCTCCGGAGCCACAATCTGTACTTGACAATGTGGAAGAACTGCACCATGAAATTAGATCCAATGATGACCAGCAAATAGAACAACCAACTAAGGTCGAAAATGAAGGTACCCCACAATCAACCAGCAATGTGTCTCCTGAGCTGTCAATCGACAAGAACTCCTTAGATGCTGGTGAGAGAGCTACCGACGTAACTGGCTCCTCTGCTTCCCAACCCGAAATTATCAACGAAGAGGCTACTGAACCAGCAGGAGCGTCTTCTAAAAGAAGGACGGCACGTACTAGAATTCCCTCAAAGAAAGTTGGAGGCTTTGATTCGGAAGAAGTCCCTAGGCCTGTCCCCAAAAAAGCAAAAGCAAAAGCAAAACCCAAGACAGCAAAGGCTCCAAAGGCTGAACCTAAAAAGAGAGCAAAACAAGATGATCTGAAATCTAAAAAACTCAAAACTGCTAAATTGGTTTCTACTAGTAGAACGACTGTGTTGAACACAAGTCACAAAATATCCAGGCAGTTACCAGGACCGTTGGTGGGGTTATTCTATGACTTGTATGATAACAACGTGATCGAAGCGCAACAAAATGCCAGTGCTAGAAGTGAAAAGATAGCATTTGGATATCCAGTGATAAAAAACCCTTATGCCTCTGATATTCTATTCATTATTGAATTTCTCAATAAGTTTGATGAGATAGTACAGTTCCCTAAAATTGGTCCGGCAGATTTTGAGACGGGATTAAGTTTGCCTAAAATTGAGACTCCGGCAAGCGAAAAGTACGTGGTGAAGGAAACCAAACCAGATGAAGAATCGACTTATGATGAGAACTATGTTTCGCCACAAATGAAGTCTTTGTTTCTCAAATTAATGGGATTGACTTTAAATAGAAAGAGAGATGTGACTTCCGTATCCAGTGCAGTGTTGGAATTAAAACCTCTAGTTCTTGGGTTGGGATTGCCAGTCGAATGGAGAGAAAATGAAATCGGTCCTTGTGAATTCGAAGATGACCCTTCTGGGCCACCAATTGATCCTGAGCATCCAGATGTCATCGTTACTAGAATATATAAGTCTGGATATTCTAAACCCGTGTTTAATCCATTTTTATTTCCAGAATTTGAACAGCAAGGTTTGGAAGCTTTGGATCCAAAAAACCGACTTGTGCTTTTGCGAGTATTGGCACAATGGGCCTTGTCGTCATCAGACCTGTTAAAGAGCTATATTTTCCAAAATTCTCAAAATACAGATATTCCAGGAGATAAGGAAACTTTCTATGCCTCGAGAGCGGTTATAAAGGGATTCAAGAACGCAATGGATACCAAAGTGGAAGCAGAGGCCAAGTTTAATAAGAGAGAAGACGATGTGAAATATTACGACCCCACCTCTGATCCTTTAGACCATTGTTTCAGAATCAGACTTCATGAAGAACTTGCTGGAGATGCTGGCTTCCACATCGGTAGATTCTACTTGTGTAGAATGGCAAATAAAAATAATGGAGGGTTGGCATCAATCAAGAAGATGAGCTCGGCTTGGAGTGGTGCTGCTAATGGATCAGATTTACCTTCGAGCTTTAAACTTCTTGTTGAGGATGTCCATGAAATGTTAGTTCATTCTTTAACATATGATGGCGTGGACTTCAATGATAATGGTGAGGAAATTGAGAATCCAAGAAAAAGGTTTGAACCTGAAAACTCATGGTATGAGATTGCTGGTGATGTCTCTGAATTGGCAGACTTTGTCAATTTCTTGTCACGTAGATTGGGATACACTTCTGTTGGTGAGGATGATACAGTACCGATGACGTCACTGATATACCGCCCAATGCTCAACCTTTATAATTACCTATCAGGAGTATTGCCCTTAATAATAAGGCAAGAAGAAGTAAGCAAAGTGCTCAATGACAGTGATGAGCCAAGAGCTGCTAGACAAAAGGGCGAAATTAACTACAATGATAAAGCGGCGAGTCAATATGGATATTTTGAAGACATCGATGAAGAAGAAGCGCATGGGGAGGACGAAGAGGAGTATGAGGAGTATGTGGAAGAGCCTGCTGTTCACTCAGATGATGATTATATGGAATAAGGTCATACACCGCATGTATAATAAAGGGCGTCTGTAACATAGTGTATAGAGCATAGAATGTTCAGAATCATTTATATTAGTAATACATAAGAATTAGAAGGGACTGACAGAATCTAAAATCTATTTGACCCCAACAAAAGGTCAATCTTGTCTCTGATCAAATGCTCGTTTTCTTCGAAATATTTGGCATGTCTGACAACTTCTTCGTCGTAACCTTCATCACTCTTTAACGCCTTCAAGGTCTCCGATTGGCTTTCAAGCCATTGATCAATGAATTTAACAGGGTCCTCGCTTAATGAGCGGTAAAATTGTTCTCTCATGTTGGTATTTTGCAAACTCACGATACCCAAAGCAATTCTAGAGTTCAATTTTTGGATGACGGTATCAGCTTTAGTAAGGTTATCGAATGCCAACTGATTGAAGGTACGAAGTTCCTTCTGTACCTTACTAAGGTTCAAAGGAAGCTCGATAGGAATGTCAAGTACCACTTCACCTAATGTGGTAGATTTTCTAGTATTAATCTCGTAATCAATCAAGATAGGGGTTCTTGGTTTGAAATGAGGTTGTAATAATTTATAAAGGTCGGTAAATTTGAAACTGTCGACCTTTAAAAGAGACTTTAACACGGCATCTGAATGTACCACAATAAGGTCGTCGGATTCTGGGTCTTGGTTGATATTACCATCGTGTAATCCAGCAGAAGACACGGCCGGGACTTTTGTGAGCCCTTCAGACTTTCTGATTAAATTCTTGAACAAGACATATTGCCAAATTAAATAGATTAATTCTTGCTGGGTAGATTCATGTTTACCAGTAAATTGAGCCATTTCGTCTGAGAGTTTAAGTTTTGCCGAGTGGCTCTTTACCAAAATGGCGACTTTGGCATTGATATTGTAAATACCACTTCTCTTGATATCCAAACCGTCGAAAGTGGCTGTATTCACATTTCGTGAAAGATCTCCAGTGTCACTTCTCCATTCAATAATGTTTGAGGGTGAATTCTGCAAAGCAGGGTAGTCGTCGTTGGGAATAATATCAATAGAGATGCCGGACAAAAACGAGCTGAACTTGAAATTTTCATTCTCTGCCGACTCTTTGCTATCTACCAAGAATCTTCCTTCTACCCGCAAGGTCCAAGTGGATTCTGCTTGAGGGTCCGCTAATGTTTTGCCTTGCTCCTGTTGTAACTGTTTCTGCCATGGTTGGTTTTCACAGGTGTTGTATACAAAGACTCTCAACACCCCGGTTTCACCCTTGAAATTCAGAGGATGAATCATCTTTTGCTGGATTGCTTGGAAGTCTAACGCTTTTCTCGATATTAAAATATCCACATCTTTTTCAGCGTCCTTAAGTTTCTTGTACTGCTCCAAGTCCGGCACCTTGTTGTACAAGGATGGAGGAATGACAGTTTCAGTTGGAGTATATGAAACAACAGGAGCCGCTGCAGCTGGCTGTCTGGGTTTGGCGTTGGCCCCAAATTGCTGGCCTTGTGGGATAGGTGGCATTGTTGGATGGGTTACTCAGTCGTAAACAGCGTTTTCGTGGATAGTGGTACCCGGTTCTTGCACGACCGCGTTTGTGGCTGCAACCGTGCTGAACAAGGGGAGCGCAAGGGAATTTCATCTATGGGAAAAGTTACGAGCGATAATACTTGCGTTTTATCTACATGTACTAAATCTTGGAGTCTTTTGTTATCTCTACCGTGCCTGATTTCGTCGTTCTGGAGAGACGTTCGAGTTGCAAGTTCTGTCTACAAAAGTCCGTCACAAAACAGTCGTACGACATTGTCGCATACCATCACTTCATCTCCCGCAATCTACTTAGAGTAAGTAGGATCAGTATGGCTGGCGGGTCTTCTGATATCACTCCCCCCGCCACTCCTCCTGGCGGGCTAAATACAACTGTACTTCATACATTACCTCCACAGGCGACTGGAACATCGACCAAGGTCAAGAAAAGAAGGGTCAAAAATGACACGACCAATAGTACCAACATCATCAATCATGCATCACAATTGAAGAGTACCCGAATGAAGGAAATGGGCAAGCGGAAACGAGACTTTTTCCGCAGAATTAACTACGGATACACCTTTACGGTGGTAGTGCTACCTGCACTTGCTATAATCTATTTGCTACATCAAAAGGAGTCTATCATTCCGGTGAAGACTTCGACCTTATACTTTACTATTGCCTACTTTCATTTCACGATGCTATCATTCACCAGCGGCTATCACAAGTATTTTGCTCATAACTCTTTCAAGGTGAAGTATTCGATTGTCCAGTTTTATTTTGCTATTTTTGGAAGCAGCATGGGCCTAGGTTCCATAAGGTGGTGGGCCGCTTTGCATCGTGCCCACCATCATTTTACGGACGATACTGAGCGTGATCCATATCTGATAAAGAGAGGATTTACTTGGGCACACTGGGGATGGTTGATCAAAAAGCCAAAGATAGTGACGTTTTATGAGGCTTTTATGGAGCAAGAATTCCCTAAGAATTCTGAAGTGCGCGATTTGGTCAATGAAGTGATTGAGGTCAACTTAAACGAAAGTGAGAGCATTGAATACAGCCAAGGAGATTTGGCTAGAAACGACTATAATGAACATTTGCAAAGATTGCTATTATGGCAAGAAAAATATTATTATGGACTTCATTTTCTAACTACTTGGATTATTCCTGTGGTGGTTACCCTTTTACTTGGAGATACTGCGGCCCATGGTTTATTGTATCCTGGAATCTTGAGAATGTTTGTATCTCAGCAGGTATTACTAAGTACAGAATCGGTTTGTCATTTGAAGAGTATTCAGGTGTCGATTCCTAGTCAGCCTTTCAATGATAAGAATTCATCCCAAAACTGCAACAACCCTTTGGTATCTCTATTAACTTATGGCCAAGCCTTTCAGAATTATCACCATGAATTCCCTCACGACTACCGCGCCACTTCATCGTTATTGGCGTTCGACCCTACTAAATGGTTCATATGGACCCTTGATAAGTTGGGGTTGGTGGACGAGTTATGCCGGACTCCTCACGACCTTATCATTCAACTCAAGATTCAGCAACAACAAGAGGTCATCAATCGCATGAAAAGTCAGCTTAATTGGGGAACCCCCATTTCCAAACTTCCTAAAATCACTCCGAATGACTTCAAAAAAATTATTGCATCCTCATCGAACGAAGATAGGATCTATATTGTGATCCAGAACATTATTCATGATATTACTCCATTTATGGACCAACACCCAGGAGGGGTGCCTCTTCTAAAGGCTTCTCACGGGAAGGATGCCACCAAAGCCTTCTATGGTGGTGTATATGGACATCTGACTGCAGCAGTTAATTTATTGGCTACTATGAGAATTGGAGTTTTGGATGTGGGGAACGAAGAGGAAGTTTGGAGAAGAGTAGTGAGAGAAGAGGGAGACGTCGACGGATCTTCAGGTAGACAAATGCAACTGTATAGAACTGCGGAAGCTGCTTGATATGTTGCAGTACCTAATACCTGATTTATGCAACCCATAATAGTAACGATTACGATATATTGTAGGTTGGAATTTTAGGAATTCGATAGTAAACTTTTTGAGCTAGTTATGTGGATTAACTACAAATTTAACGGTATGGCTTGAGAATGGCAGAGGTGGCTCAATTGGCGGAATTGTTCAGATTACTGGGGATGGCACGGGATGATTCATCGGCCCGTATGGCCTATTCTCGGAAGACCAATGCTCGTAATGGGGGTGTTGGTCCTGTAGTGTGCTGAGTTAGGCTGATTAGTAATAAGGTATAGGTATAAATCCGATCATCATGGCAGGATTGTTGAGAGGACAATTGCTAAAACCAATTACTTCCAGGCTTGCTACTCGAAGCTTCTCGTACTCAATTCCTAAAATGTCAATTCCAAAAACTCAGAAAGTCGTCTATTTTGATAAAGTCAGTGATGGCTACGACACGCTCAAGTTCACCGACTTTGAAGTGCCACAGTTAGGACCTAACGATGTGTTGGTAAGAAACAGATACGCCGGGGTCAACTTTATTGAAGCCTACTTCAGAAAGGGAATCTATCCTTCTGAAACTCCTTACGTTTTAGGCCGTGAAGCTAGTGGTGAGGTCGCCGCTGTAGGAAACCAAGTCACAGAATATAAGGTGGGAGACAAGGTGGCTTACCTTTCTGGTAAGACATTTGCTCAGTACACCAAAATCCCTGATACTTCTGTTACAGTATTGAAATTGGACCCAACCACTACTAAGGAACAACTCTTGATCTATGGAGGTGTTCTTATTCAGGGTTTGACCGCATTGACCCTCGCTTCAGAAGCTCATAATGTTCAAAAAGGAGAATTTGTATTGGTGTGGGCTGCTGCTGGTGGTGTCGGAAGATTATTGACGCAAGTTGCCCATAACAAAGGTGGCCGTGTGATTGCCATTGCCTCTACTGATGAAAAATTGAAAATCGCTTCTGATTTGGGTGCTGAATTTGTCATAAACTCTACCAAAGACAACATTGTTGAAAAGGTAAAGGAATTTACTGGTGGCAAGGGTGTTGCTGCATCGTTTGATTCTTTGGGTAAAGACACCTTTGAAACCTCCTTGGAAGTGTTGGCAAGAAAGGGTACCTTTGTCAGTTACGGAAATGCCACGGGAGCTGTGCCTCCCTTTCCTATTACCAGATTGTCTGCAAAGAACATCAAGGTTATCAGACCCCAATTGTTCCCCTACGTTCTGACTCCTGAAGACTGGGATCATTACACAAGTATTTTACTTAAGGACATTGAGTCCGGTAAGTTGGACTTTCAGGTTTCTGAGGTCTACAAGTTGGAAAACTACGTCGAAGCCACCAAGGCTTTGGAAGCTCGTAAAACCACCGGTAAATTGGTATTGGAAATACCATAGTTCACCTCATTCATACTTAATGATATATTTTGATGTTAATAGACATATCTATAGCTTTGGTCTGGCGTTTTCGTACTTCATTAAGTCTTCTGGAGTAGCCACTCCATACACAAAATTTCCTTCGTCATTTGTCACGATAGCGAAGTATTGGCCCAGGTTGAAAAACTTTGCCAAATCCTCTAGCGGGCTCATGGGTGTCAACACGGAATATTTCTTTCCCGATCCTGATCTTGGTCTCATTATAGTGGACTTCAACGGAGTCTTGGCTGTGGTTTGTGTAGCTTCTGCTTCATAGTTTTCACGGGCTTTCTGATGGAACCAGATCATGTAGTTTCTTGTCAACGCCAGGAGGAAACTCCGCTGTACCTTCTCTGGGTTCTTCTTCACATCCTCGAGGTTCAACACCCCAAGAAGTTTTCTATTGGATTCATGAATGACTGGCAAATATGTGAATTCGTGCTCGAATGCTATCTCCATGGCCTCTTGGATTGAGGTCGATGGGTTGATAGAGATCGCCGGCTTGATGTCGAGGTCCTCGATAGTGGCCCCACGGTAGTCTCGCAAGTGGAAAAGTGTGGGGGTTGACATGGTAGTCATAATGAGTAGTTTAGTTTAGCGTGCGAATATTAAGTTAGATGATATAGAGCACTTCCGAGTGAGACCAAGCGCAAAATAATAAGCAAAACTTAAACTTTCTTAATCGATCGTATTACTAATATTGTTGTACGAATATTACTATCCAATCTGACGAACCTGAATTATGTTCTCTTTACATCAGTTCGGCCAATAGCTCTCTCAGCAATTATAACGTAATAAAATTGAAATATTACAAAAAGTGCCATTTAATTACAATTCGTAATGATATAACAACCAGTAAAAACAAGTTCAAGTTTAGTTCTTCCAGTTCATCATTTTTAGCTATAGTACATAAGTTGTGACAGACAATTAATTCTATACAATAGGTAGATTTTTGTTGTCGTCCAGGTAAACCTTCTCTTCCTCTCCTGTCTCTAATCTTGACCTTACCTCTTAAGTGGTTAGCATCAGCCTTCCTGAGACCCATCTCAAAATATTATCTTCTTCCCTTCTTTTTGGGGATCATGTTATTGGACTTTGCATTTTCTGCTAAAAGTCTTTCTACTTTATCACCATGTCGTATTTTCTGTTGGTGCCCCGAGGGATCTTCTTTGAACGCATAAGCCACATTCACCTTTGAATTCATGAGGGATTTCCCGTCCATCTTCTCGATAACATTATCACTTGTAGTAAAGTCGTCAAACGTTAAGAAGGCATATCCTTTTGACACTCCACTATCATCTCTTTGAATCGCCGGTGGTCGTATCAATGTACCGAACTTTGAGAAAGTGTCTTGCAAGAAAGCCTCATCTATTAATGGGTTAAGATTATTGATAAATAGTTTAGCCCCTACATCCAAGAAGCCTGGAGCTGTCTGTTCTGGGGTAGATTTGACGTTTGCAGATTTTTGCAGATCGGTTTTTTTGAGCTTCAAAGTTTTCCCATATAGTCTTATCCCTCGAAGTATATCTAACACATAGTCTGCATCCTCAATTGTACGAAATTCCACAAATCCAAATCCTTGATGGGTCTTAAGCACACGATCCTTTGGCATGTTGAGAGATCTTATAGGAGCAAATTGGATGAAAAGTTCATACATGAGCGTTTCCGTCACTTGGGAGTCCAAGTTTCCAAAGTACAACGTCGCCCTATGATTCCTCTCTGTATCTGATGCTCGTTTGAATGTGTTGGCCATGAATAAGAATCCTATGATGGCTGTTGTACCGCAATTAAGATGCGATGATATATTAGGTCGTGCGCGCGTCGATTAATAGTTACCTAAAATATTATTATGGATACAAATTTATGCTGTTTGGTAAAAGAAAAATACTAGCATGCCTAATGCAGGTTAGAATGTAATCATCAAATTATTGGTGTTCCAATCCAGGTGGTAATTCTTGATTTCTGTAATCAATCTTGAGAATTTATGCTAGTCTCATCCTTCAAAATTTCATGCTGCTGTAGTTCACCCAATGGTGGATCCTGTAATGGACTTGCTTGAGCTACTATTTGATCTTGCTCAAATTCTTGTTCTCTGTTTACAGGTTTTGATGAAGATTCTTCCGGCCCGCTGTCACTATCACCTTCGCTCAGATCGGAGTCGCTTGAATTCGATGAATCGTCCGAGTCTGAATCTTCCGAGCTTGAATCTGATTCTTCTAAATCATACGCTTCCTTCTCATTCAGTATCAATTCCGCAGAAATTACTCCGCTCTTGATGTATATCGTGGGATACTCCAAAACAATTTTATCCTTTAATATTTCGGAGATCAGATTAGTCTTGTCCAACTCTATGACAGAGAGTTGTGGCTTGTTCCTGTTGAGCACATTCTCCAAATAGAAGCTCAAAGTGTCCTTATCAAACGTGCCTAAGTTGTTCAAGACATTTACTGGAAGCGCGTCCTTGATGATTAAATGTTCCTTGAGCCTGTAACTCAAAAACCGAGCTAATTCCTCGTTATTTTCTCCAAGAAATACCCACTCAATCGTCCATATAAATGCCTTCGTTTTCTTATCATAACCTGTCTTGTTTGACACAGATCGATGCATTCCACCCGGTAATTGTATTACTAGAGTATTTTCTCTTTTGATGGTGGTAGGAGGACACTGTGGAAACATTGAGTTGACAGCTTTGAGACGTTGGTCATCATTGTGCTGGTTGGGTTTGAACCGTTTATTGGGATTGCCTGAGCTCTGTCTAAACACATTTTTTGCATTTACTTTGATGTCTGATTTTCCCAATTGAATTTTACGGTCAACATTCAAAAGAAAATTGTAGTCTCTATTCAAATAGGTGGTGTCCTTTTCAAATTCATTCTTGCCCACAAACTTAGTTTGATCCACCAACCCAGAACACTCGGTCTGCTTCTTATGCCTTCGTACACATTCTATGGAGCATGTTTTGGTTCCACAAGCAGGACAAGTATACTTGGAATTATTAATGAAACATATGGAGCATAATGCCTTTTCAGTATCCATGGATATGGGGTGCTGTGGCGGTGATTTATGGAGTAGTTGGGTGTATATCAGTAATAGATGCGATGGCACTCGATGCCGTAATTTACGCCTGCACGCAGTACACCTCAGTATTAATCCAGGAATTTTTCAAACCAGAAAATCACGAAACTACAGATCCATATTGAACTTTACTGTACAATGTTTGCCGGTAAAGGGAGTGGTTTAGTGACCAGAGGTATACCCTCCATGGTTAGAACCAAAAAAACCAGATCATTTCTTCCTGAAAAAATTCCTGTTCAATTATTGAAGGATGTGCCTAGCGTTGGAGTGGCTGGCGAAGTCATTAGAGTTAGACCAGCATACATGAGAAACTTTTTACATCACAACAACAAAGCGGCCTATATTCTTAAAGGCGAAGGTCCTAAAATCCCTGTAGTGGAAAGAACCCAACAACTCGAGCAAGAAGTGGTTATTGATGAAGTTGTCAAAGAAGAAGCAGTCCAACCAAAGGCAGCCGAGAATGCCCGGGCTGGTGCCATGTCATTGGATGAATTGTCCAGTCTTTTCAATTCTATGAAGAACAGAAAATCGAAACAGCCAGCTCAACAGGAACAAATATTCACCTCTAGTGCCGATTCTTCGTATACGTTGTCCGAATTGAAGGAGACCATTCCAAACCCTTACACCGTGCAAAATGCCTTCCCCATTTCCAAGGAATATTTCGCTTCGGAGATTTTCAATTTGTCTGGTAACCAAGTGCCAACTCTGGCCATTAAATTTGGAAAGGACAAGTCCTTTGTGAGCGACATCACCGAAAGTGGTAAATATAACTTGATAATATCATCTGCAGCGGAAAAGTCATCTATTTCCATTCCTTTGATTGTTAACTAAGCATTTCTGTATATAGCAAATAACGATAAGATGCAATTTCAGTAGAATATTTCTCAGAAAACTTGTTAGTTTTCTACAAAACTGACTGGAACGAACTGATCAGGGCTATTTCGTAGCATTTCCAGGGTTATTATATATGACTATAATCTATGAACAGTCTGCACTGTGTCATATGCTAACTAATTTTCCATTCCTGATGAACGCTCCCAATAGAAGTAAGCCATGATAACGGTCGCGCGATTTCCACTGGATCGTACACTACATAAAAGACTCATCTCAGTTAAAAAGAGAACCGTTCATGGCTTCAGAATTCCAATACACGGCTGCAAAGTCGTCAAGGATCACCAAGCGGCAAGTGTTGGGATCACCAATCAAGAAATTGCTGAAAGGCTTGAAGGGGTTCCGTGATCCCCCAAGACGGGTGCAAAAGCCAAATTTGGCAGCCTCCGGTGGTGGCGAAATCAATACCAAGAAGAGCCCCAGCGTTGTTCAGAATAGTGAACGGTTAGTGATTCTGGACTATAATGTCCAGTTAGACTACCAGCTCCCATCCCAGGACGATATTATGGCTGGAATAGATACCATTATCAATAACCAATGGGCAGAAAGCTCCAAACTCAATCAGAGATATCATACTAATGAAAGCAAACGTGAACAAGAATTTAATATGGAGGCTCTCGTGTTCCTGTTGCGGGGATTGGGCCTGAATATAAAAGCAGATATCATGAAGTATCGCGCCCAGTTACCACATAAGTTGATTACCACATCTCAACTATACTCCATGTATGATCATCATGGCAATACCTTTGTCGACAGAAACATCGAAATAAATATTCGAAAGGGAAACATTCGGAAGTTTGTGATTACCAATGCTTCGCCAGTAATACTGAATAGCCCTCAGCAGTATCAGAATGGAAAAGTTACCTACGGCTTTGAGAACATGGAAGTGATTTGCAAAACGAAATCATACTTAGACATTGTCGACGGCTACTTACAATCTGCGCACAATAAAATCACCGACGATACTCCCAAGTCTACGATGGAGAAACAGTTACGTGAGATTAAGGCTTTAGAGAGGTTCAATAAGTTCATTGCAGATAACCCGACAGCACTATTCATAAATAATGATGAAATCGCATTGGATAGAGAGGATATATCAGTGTTGGTTTCCTATGGACTCGTCACCTTGACATCAAACCATCTTAATGAAATCGAGTCTCACCAGTATTGTATATCGTACCCCAGTTGCGGAAGTTACTTGAAGCTCATCAACGCAGGAAGGGTATGGTTGGTGAAGTTGTTGAGCAAAAATAAATACAAGGAAAGTTTAGAAGAGCAAATTGAAGATAAATGGGAAGGAGCTAATATGAACGGCACATCAAAAATGAACAATTTCAGGAAACCGTTTTATGGGTTTGAATTGAAATGGGTGTTAGCGGATGCTTTGGGAGCAGGACTAATCGAAGTATTCAATACTCCTGTAGGGCGCGGTTGGAGATTAACCGGAAAGGTTTAGGTTATAGGTTAAACTACTGGAAATATGGGATAATTAATTTAAACGACAAGTAAGAAAGATACAGTCAAATTTATATATAGCAGTATGACAATTTTTGATAGTAGTGGTGCTGGTCGGAGAAGTCGTTCTACATTTTAACTCTTTGCTTCTTCTGTTGTTTCTTTTGCTTCTTCTCCAAAGCCTTCTTTTCTAACTTGGCTTGTTCTTCGGAAGATAACTTTCTGTATCTTTCTCTTTCTTCTCTCTTCAATTTGGCCCTTTCTTCAGCTAATTGTTCGTTTTGGATTTCTTCCTTGATTTTCTTAATTTTGGCAACCTCAACTTCTCTAGTCTTAACAACCTTCTTCAATGATTCTGGTCTGAACTTGATTTCCTTGTTAGCCAACTTATCAACCAAGTTGAAAACAGCATCCAAAATAGCATTCAATTGCTTCAATTGGTCCTTGTTGGTAATGGCAGCGGTAGAAACAACGATTCTTCTTCTTGGAACTAAGTCGTTCAAATCCTCTGGTTTTTCAACAGGTTGATCAGTGAAGGCAATGAATTTCAAGAAAGAAGCAGCTTGTACAGATAAGGCCTGTCTTAATTCAGCAGTGGTAATTTTGTCTTGGAATTCAGTAGTTTCACTCATGTAGACAAACGATTCAGGTAAATTGGAAGAATCACTTGTCTTGGTCAAGGACAAAAAGTAGTTAAACTTTCTAAAGTCGTTCATTCCTAACTTCGAAACAATGGCGGAAATGAAGTTTTCCAATTGAGCATCCTTGGATGGAGTGATGACAATATCGACTCTATCAGTAGGAAACTGAACCGATTCAGTGAAGTAAGACATCACTGCTTCCATTGGCCAAAGGAAAAGATTGTGTCTTGGAGCCAACTTGAACGAGATATTGACCTTGGCAATATTGATTCTTCCAGTGGCATACGACGAGTAGTTTTCCGAAGAGTCTTTAATGTAAAGTTTGTCTTGGGAAACACCGTATTGGTAGAAGTTTCTAGTGAAAGAATTGTTCAAGCCCTTAAGGTAGTTTGTTACAATCGATTGGTTGTATACGTCACCAAAATTGTAGAGCGCAACAAATACGATGGTGAATCCAATGGTGAACAATTCAACTTTCCAGTCGTAAAGCAAAATACGTTGAACTATAGACAACTGGTTCAATTCCTCCACAGTGTGCTGGGAGTAGGTCTTTTTGCTGGTATGTTAGTAAGTCAATCATCACTATCCAATTATGAGGTACACTTACACATCATCAGCCAAGGCAAGGGCAAGAAGGCCCAATGTAGCTGACACAGTAGACAACATTGTAGGTAGGTGATGAAAAATTCGACGTTCTGTGTGGCCACAAAAGGTGTTGGCCGCGGGGCAAAATCGAGCTATTAACGACCCGCGATAATAGAGGGAACATGAAGTATGGCGCAAATGCGACCTCCTTAGGTGGGTATATTCGTAGACACCGTAATATTAACAATATCGAATCGGTCTGAATTGAGCAATATCTACATTGCCAGTTATTTCAGTTTTTATTCATCATTTCACTGGGCATTGTGAGTGAAACGTCGAAGATGGTTTCAGCAGGCAATAAATAATTTCAAACCCGTCACAGTGCTCTACAACGCTTAGTTTGTTTCAGTTTACATATATATTATTATTAAAGCCGTTATTTTCTCTTTTTCGACGATGGTTCCTCCGAACTTTGCTGGAAGTTCAACATACCCTCTTGCACCGCAGAAGTAACAAGGTCTCTCAATCCCTCTTCAGGGTTTTCGCTGCTTAAAATACTCTCGATCTTCTTGCGTCTCTCTTGCAATTCTTCTTCCGAAAGTTCATTATCCTGAGCAGAAACATCGTTTTCAAGAACATATCTAATTTGATGTCCGTCAACATTACCAGGCGAAGGTAGCGAAGCCACAAATTCTTCTGACTGTTGTTGTTCTTCGGAATCCACACCCCCATGGGCCAAAGACCGTAAATACTCTGCAACTTCTGGGAAGTCGTCATCTTCTTCGATATACTCAGCTGCAATCAAGCCATCATTATTTTTGATCTTATGATCGGCATTCAATTTGGTAACCAAATATTTAGCGGTTTTCACATCTTCAACATGGTGGAGCGGCGTGTCGCCTTCGTTGTCTTGTACGTTGACATCTCCCTTCTGGTCAATCAAGTATTGTAACAAGTCCAAATGGCCGTAAGATGCTGCGGCATGAATTGGAGTGTAGCCGTTTGGGTCCTTTGCATCCGGTGCGAACTGTCCCGAGCTGACGTACTGTTCCACCACATCCCTTTGGTTATCGGCGGCTGCCACCCATATGTTAGCCATGACTGGATGAAGTCATCGCAATGGATCTGCTGCTGTTAAGTGATGAGACTGGAACCATGCGACATGCGACATTACACTTCGAGCAAACTGCGACACCCCAACTACTGAACAGTTGAGGTTTCACTTCCAGATTTCTGTTACCATCTGCAACACTACCCCAAAATGTCGAACGACAAAAAGCCAGAGGTGTCACTGCCTGAAAAAACTTCCGGGTTCGAATGGTGGAGACGTTCGCTCCAATACCGTACCGGTCTCGGGTTGGACGAAACAGAAAAGCGCCAGTTTGAGATTGATTTCCAAGCAAAGCAGGCTCCAGCTAGATGTGCGCTGTGTGAAGAGTGGAGAGACTGGATGCTTCAATATTCCCCTTCGGTGAATTTCATGATGTCGCATATACAAAAGCTCAGTAATGATCCTTCCACAGTCACCAAAAACAATATCATTTGTGATGCCTGTGACGATGTTAAAGGAGGAGGGTTTCACCCTGAGGTGGGTATATTACTTTGTTCTAACTGGATCAGGAACAAATGGCAACTTGAGGATATTATGACCCACGAGTTGGTGCATGCATACGACTACTTGAAGTTTAATGTCAATCTTCAGGACTTGAAACATCATGCCTGCACTGAAATCAGAGCCTCCATGTTGAGTGGAGAGTGCCGAATGTTTAATGAAATTCAGAAAACTGGACTAGGCAATTTTGGAAGCAAATTTCAACTGTGTATCAAGAGAAGAGCCATTCTTTCCGTGACTGCCAATCCCGTTTGCAAAGATAAAGACGAGGCAGAGAAGGTGGTCAATACCGTGTGGAACTCGTGCTTCAATGATACCCGGCCATTTGAGAGAATATATCGTTAGGTCTGACCATTGAACAATTAGCCCTATCGGGGAATGGATCCGATCTGGGCCTATGGGGTCTTGTATATAAACTCAATGTATTATAGACGTTAATAATGCAACAATATTACTGGATAAACTAGCAGAGACTTTCGGGTCATAGGTCAATATTCTAATAAGCTTTTCACACTGTATCAGACATAGTGCACGAGGTTAATAAAGATAACGAATAGTCCAAGAAAACATGCAAGGGAAAATTGTTTCTTGTTGACCCATCTCCAAGCTCATTACTTCTGTTCACAAGTTTATAATTGTATAGTAATGAGTTACATAATGTTCTTGGTCCCGTCCCGAACATCCCAGCTAGATCATTCAAGGGTCATCTCACTTGCGCCACCTTCCGAACAAGCCACCAGAAGTTACACAAGATTAAATCCTTTTCCATCCCAACCAAGACTCCCATAGAATATACGACAGCTGCCACTTAAGCGGTGGGCCATGTCCTATTGTATATAGAGGTTGCAATTGGAATCCAGTTTGTATCCCACTGATAAGGGTGCGAAACTTCCGGTTACGCTGCATGCATATCGGTTTTTCAGGAGCATGCTATATGGAGGAACGTTGGGACCCCCGATTTTGCCGTTCCACCCGGTAATAATGCAACATATCTCCGACTAAATCGAACCATATATAACAAACCATCCCTAGGTCTGATCCATTGTACAATAGTAAACACTTGAGCAAAGTGTCACATCTCAATTGATTGATTTAATCAACATGCATCGTCGAACTAACACTAAGGACAAATTGTCCATTATTCAGGACAGAAACGACGGAAGAAGGCGGTCCCTTATAACCAGTGATGAATACGACAATACTACCTCGGACTCCGAAGACAACACCATCAAACCCACCGGCTCGGTTGACGTCCAGCCTCAAGATATCCTTGATGCCACTACCTATGAAGAGCTCACCACCACCGTACATGAATTAAATAAGAATTCCGGCTACAGGTTGAGGAAAAGGAAACCGACAAAAGAAAATGAAGAACAGAAGCCATCTGACGAGCCATTGCCCGCGAAGGATAAGTACGTGTCTCGCTTTGGAGATATCCGGTTCTTTGGTGTCACTAGCACCATCTTCGATTCGCCGCGATTCAAAAACTCCGATGGTTTGGGCGTTTATGTACTTTTCTGGCTAGGTATCGGATTCTGTGTTTTCAATAGTTTTATCCGTTATTTTCTTGAAAACGACGACCATCGAGGAATATGGAACTGGCCAATCGTGCTACTTTTGAGGAAGGATATTTTGAAGGTGGCATTGACTGACTTGACGATGTATTTTGCCACCTACTTTGTATTTTTCCTTCAAAAGGCGATTAAATGGCGTTTATTCAGATGGAATACCGTGGGCTGGGTACTCCAATCGGTGTACAGTATGTTTTTCTTCCTCTTTTTTTTGACTGTCGCCTCGAAGAAATGGATGAACTTTCCGTGGATTGCCAGAGTATTTTTGGTTCTCCACAGTTTGGTGATGATTATGAAGATGCACTCGTATGGGTTCTATAATGGATATATGTGGAAAATATTGGCGGAGTTGAAATACAGCGAAAAGTATCTTGCAAGATTAACCTCAGGAAAAGCTAAACTTCCAAAAGGATTGGATAAGGAGTCTATTATAGCTACCCTTGAAGAAAGTATCTCCTTTTGCAAATTTGAATTATACTCACAGGCCTATAGTTGCACTGTTTCAGAAAATGGAGTGGAACATAAACCGAAAAAAGTGGTGGAATTTCCAGCCAATATAACGTTCTTCAACTTCTTTGAGTTCTCCATGTTCCCTACTGTGGTCTACACGTTGAATTTTCCTAGGAATCCAAAAATAAGATGGTTCTATGTCTTCGAAAAGGTTTGTGGAATTTTCGGAATTCTTATTTTGATGATAATTGTGGCGCAAAAATGGTTATTTCCCCTTGTTCTTAAATGTTACGAATCTAGAGAACTTAGGGGAATGCAGAAAATCCATGCTTATACGCTTATCACTATCGACTTCATTCCTCCATTTTTACTAGAATATCTTTTAACATTTTTCCTCATATGGGATATGATTTTGAACTCCATTGCCGAATTAACAATGTTCTCAGATCGTGACTTTTATGGTCCCTGGTGGTCATGCACCGACTGGTCGGAATTCAGCAGAATTTGGAACATTCCTGTTCACAAATTCTTATTGCGCCACGTCTATCACTCGTCTATTAGTGCACTTCATCTTCACAAAGTACAAGCAGCACTAGTGACGTTTATAATTTCTTCAATTGTCCATGAACTTGTGATGTATGTGATTTTTGATTCAGTTAGAGGATATTTGTTGGTGTTGCAGATGAGTCAAGTACCAATGATCATGATAGCCAGGATGAAATTCATGCGTGGCAAAAAGATCCTAGGTAATGTTATTTGTTGGATTGGATTTATCACTGCACCAAGTGTGATTTGTACTTCCTACTTGATGTACTGAAGCTAACGATTTAAATAGAAAGATTACGAAAACTGATATTATCTAAAGAACTATACGGTGTTTGTTGAAATTAAAGTGTAACATAGATAGTGCGTTGGGCTTGTAGCGGGAAGCTCGGTTTTGCGGCCAAATGGAGACAGCCGTACTGTACAATTGAGTTTCCACATCGAGGATTTTGAGGTCAACAATCGGCCATAGTCCCCGTATTGTGCTTCTGTGCTTCCCCAGATAGATATGTAAATGCGACAGTTGACTCCTGCATATACCCGAGTTGTTACCTAACAAATGCAGCTTACGGGTCGGCGAGCACCGCTTACGGTAGTTTTTATGTGCGGGGACAGATTCACAACAAAATCACTTCCGAAATAGGCAATTCGTTCGAAATCACTTACAGCAGCGTTTGAACGGCATGCGCGAACTCACCTCAGGGTACTGTCAAAGTCTTATCTACGGGATATGCAAGAGCCAGGGTCTCCTATGAACTGGTTTGTCGTAGCCCTGAATTGTATATTGGTATCGGTGCTAAGGATCAGACATGTCCCTAGAGCAGGTAGCACTGACACCTTGCCAATTTTGCAGCCTGCATTTTGCATCAATTTCGCTATTTCGCATTCCTTTTTGGCTGTCTCTTCAACCTTAAATGAGAATTTCTCAATCGGGTAAGTTCTAGGGTAAGTGGAGATGATATAAGACTTCAAGTTCCCATCTTCTGTTTTCATATAGGCAACCATGGCAAAGGATCCCGAAGTTGTGATCGAGCTCCTTAAGCTCATAAAGTCTGTTAATAACGGAGCAGCAGATGGTACCGGGGTTGTCAATTTACTTAACCTTGTCAATAACGTTCTTGGGCCAACAGTTCCACCATCATTGGTTCTGTACTTAATCCATCTTCAGAATAATCTTTTTGGTGGCTATCCCACACGTAAAGATCTTGCACCTTCTATTGTGTTTGCAGTGGCATTTTTAATACTAGGATGTATCCATCTTTTCATATTTATGATGAATGTCAGTCGGGGCCATTACTTCTATATCTCGATAGCATGGGTGGTTTACTGCGGGATGAGAGTTATCGGGTTTACTTTGAGAGCAGTATGGTGTACGGATATTACTCAGATCGCCCTTGGGTTGACCAGTGAAGTGTTTCTGATTGTTCCTTCTATTGTCATTGTATCGTTCAACTTAATTCTTGCTCAGAGATTATTTACATGGAGACATCCAGTCGGTGGTTCGAGAAAACTTTTCTGGGGTTTTATGATAAGTGTCTATGTACTTGTGGTTCTTTTAATCGCTGTGACGGTTATGGCCTCTGTTGTGCCCTACCTTTACTATCTAAGTGAAAAAAGGTACAACCAGTGGAAGCAGGTTGTTATGGGGACTGGTGTCATCGTTATTTTATACTCTCTCACATCTATGGCTTTGATCGGTTTATCATACTGGGCACCAACCAGGAAGGATGAAAGGCTCTATACTTACCAGCCATGGTGGATCGAAAGTTTCCACCCCTTTTATTTTGTGAAGCCTGGTGCTGCCCAAGAAGCGGAAGAAACGTTTATGAAGAGAAACCACAACCATAGACATGCCATCAGAGTTATTGCGGCTACTCACCACAATTTCAAAGTTGTCAAAGGTTTGTCTAATCAGAGAGGTGACTTGAAGCACAACAAGTCCATAATTATCCTTGCCATCAGTACTTTGTTTCTTTTCATTGGGTCAATGGGAAGATGTATTGCTGTTTTACAAAATAGACAGCTGCAATATCTGTCGGGTGTTTGCAGCTTGGTTTTTATGATGCTTTGTTGGGGGTTGTTTGAAGTGATAATCCATGTTGTGTATATCGTGGGCAGAGTTGATTTGAGGTTCTACCGTCCAGATGTGCTTCCTGCAAAGGTCCGTGCAATTATCACTGCAGAACAAACTTACTATCCTTCGGAAGAGGAAGATGAAGACGAAGAAGAATATGACCATGAGTATGATGACCGTTCAGATGTCCATTCTGACGATTACGATAAGGCATCTACTGACTCGCGGTCCCATCCTTCTTACGACAATGAATGGAATTTCGTCGATGTGGATGTGAAGTCTGATACTGGCGAAAAGAAAGAAAGACCGAAGCCACCATACCCGGTCTACAAAAAAGAGAAGTCAGACAACGCATCTGAGTTCAACTTTTGATATCAAGTATCGAAAGAATGAGACATTGGGTTGTCCCAACCGTCTCAAAAGAATACCCATCGTCATCTTGTTAAAACATGTTCTATAAGATGGTTGCCGTGATACTGCATTAAAGTTATCATGATTGAAGCACCGTCACAATTGAAGCTATTAATTAAGTTATTGTTTTTTTTATTGATCTGACTGGATATAACAACTTTGCTATATCCTTTCGAAAATGAGTAATGATACCATCATGTACAGCAGACTTTCTAGCATTTTTCGAGTCGGCTTTGCGGGAACGAAGCTTATGGAATCTATAGTAATGCAAAGTTTATTTGTTAAATGGAGATTGATCTCATAGTTCTGTAGAACGGGTTGATAAACGAAATCCCAGGAATTGGGTAGGATCCTGAAAGTCTGAATCTGCTTACGTAGATGAATAGGCAAATGACACTATTAGGCTCCTTGGCTCGGTCACAGGGTTCAGTGGGCGCACGCTACATCCCACCGATAGCCGCGAGTGCGTGGGAGTCGGGCGATAGGAAATTAGGGAGAGTCATTTTGTGGTTATTAATTCCCAGCATCACTCTACATCAATGGTGTCCACATGCAACAATTTACATGTTGACAAGGCCCACCCCACTTTACCCACAGGTACATCTTGCCAAGTTTACCTATTATAATTGTCTCCTGTGATTGGACAATAGCGTATCTAGCAATGATAAAGATTGGTGCGACACGTTTGGAACTAGCCCCAATTTATGACTGAAGTTGAAAATTTTTTGGTAGTGATCTGCGAAATTCGAATTGACTATACCCCACGATGTCTGAATTAACTCACCCTTCAATCAAAGACGGCTGGTTTGCCGAAGTTTCCGACACCATGTGGCCTGGTCAAGCCATGTCGTTGAAAGTCGACAAGGTTTTGCACGCTAAACGGTCCAAGTACCAAGATGTGTTGGTTTTCAAGTCTACCGACTACGGTAATGTGTTAGTTTTGGACAATTGTATTCAAGTGACTGAACGTGATGAATTCTCTTACCAAGAGATGATCACCCACTTGGCCATGAACTCCCACCCCAACCCTAAAAAGGCATTGGTTATTGGTGGAGGTGACGGTGGTGTTTTGCGTGAAATCTTGAAGCACGACTCTATTGAAGAAGCTTGGTTATGTGACATCGACGAGGATGTCATTGAGGTCTCCAAGAAGTACTTGCCTGAGATGTCCAAGTCTTACAACGACCCAAGAACTAAGGTCCATATTGGTGATGGATTTAAGTTTTTGGCCGAGTACGTCAACCAATTTGACGTTATTGTAACTGACTCTTCTGACCCCGAGGGTCCCGCCGAATCGCTTTTCCAAAAGCCATACTTTGAATTGTTAAAGGGAGCCTTGACTGAAAAGGGTGTCATTACCACCCAAGCTGAAAACATTTGGTTGCACATGCCTATCATCTCCAAGTTGAAGCAAGACTGTAAGCAAATTTTCCCAGTGGCAGAATATGGTTACACCATGATTCCTACCTATCCCTCTGGATCAATTGGATTCATGGTATGCTCCAAGGACCCTGAGGCAGTCGTGACCAAGCCAGCCAGATTTGATTGGTCTGACGAATTCGTGGCTAAGAACTTGAAGTACTACAACAAGAGAATCCACGAGGCTGCATTCGTGTTGCCGACCTGGGCTGACCAAATCTTGAACAAGGACTGACGTAATTACACTCACAATATCAAATGAAATGAGTTACGAATTATTTAGTCCTAAATGGTATGAATTGCCAAAAAAATAATTGTAAATTGTAGAGAGAGGCAGGTAACCGAATGATTGATTGCATTGTTTGTTAATGGCACTCCGTGACCCATGCTCATGATTAATTTCGATTATTGATCCACCCCACCATCATGTTCAAAACCTTTCTTAATAGCGTGCGTTATGACCTGCATGCTGGCGGAAGTATGCCATTCAATTGCACACAGTTGCACACAATTGCGGCTACATGAACATTCCCGAGCCTCGAGATAAACGGAGCTAAGTCGAATTAGGAAACACCTCGGTGATTCAGCCGCAGCACAACCACAATCTGGAGTAACAGCTTAGCTTGACCTTCAAACGTGATACCTTCAGGCCCCAGAGGCTGAGTTACTGCAGTCTCGCACGGCTTCTCGTATATGATATCGACGTCGAAAGTAATTGCGCGACTACCACCCGCAAATCGGGGCCTCGACTCAATTGCAATCTCCACTGTGTGTTCACTCGTATCCTCCTCGTGCTCTTTGAAGCCCACTGGGGCCTCCTCGTGCCCTAATACCGGATCATAGGTGCGTCATTACAATTATCAGTCTTATAATAGCAACGGTGATTGAAGTTCCTCCCCTCCATTCGGCTGTGCCTTTGTGTCTTTATCCTGCCGTGTTGGGTCATACAACGGCTGGCTCGGTCCTGGGTATAATGTACTGCACACGAAGCCCTGTTTCGTGGCCGTCCCAAATCAGTAGTACTCACTTGTGACAAACCGTGACTCAGTTCGTAAATCCTCAGCTAGAAGATCATGGGGCTCAGGCAATTGGCCAAGCCTTCACAGGGTTAATTTCCGGGGAAACAAATCTGGTTAGGTACCTTGTGGGAACCGCATGGTTTGTAGCAATAGGTCACAATCTAGGTTACTGGCCCCCTACGCCTCGTGTATCCACGCTGTAAGAACCCACCCTCCAATTGTAGTTAGCTAATGGCTTGAATCGTCTCAATTGGCGCATTGACCCCGGATGGACAGGGAACTGAGGCAGAGCAGCTAAAAGATCTGTCTAATTTGCCTCGATGGCTCTGAGGCATGCATGGTGTCACGATCCAACCAGGTTATCCCCGTCTAGAACCGAACCCCGTTATTCGATATTCCCCATGACCAGGACCACCTCACTACCCTGCATCTGCATACGACCAATTTACGTCATAACCCGGCACGGCAGTCGCACTCGCACCGCATTAGGTATTCACGATAAACTTTGCAAACAATTGTCAGGCTATAAAAAGATTTGGATTCCGCCCATTGAATCCACATTCTCTACAGCTCAATTCTTTAACAAGCAACTACTAACATGGCACACGTTTTAGACAATTCAAGCAATTCCTTCACCAAGGAGCCGACCCTCAAGCCAGAAATGGTTCTGAAAAACTTTGCCAAATCTTATGAGACCCCCCACGCAAATGCTTACCAGAAGTTCATCACTGGTTTGGGTAGTTTGTTTGGTGGTTGTGGTGTTTTCTGTTGTCTTTGTTCCAACCCCTACAAGCAGGTTGACCAAGGTGAGGTTGGGTTGATTCAAACTTTTGGTGCCTTGTCCAGAACGGTTGAGCCAGGGTTGTCTTATGTAAACACCTGGAGTGAAAAGTTGACCAAGGTCAGTATCAAGATCAACATTAGAGAAATTCCAGCCCAGAAATGTTTTACTCGTGATAACGTCAGTGTTATTATCACTTCCGTTGTTTACTACAATATTATTGATCCTCAAAAGGCCATTTATTCCATTTCAAACATCCATGAGGCTATCGTCGAAAGAACTCAAACCACTTTGCGTGATGTTATTGGTGGTAGAATCTTGCAAGATGTGGTCGAAAAGCGTGAAGAAGTGGCCGAAAGTATTGAGCATATTATTGCTAAGACTGCCTTCGACTGGGGTGTCAACATTGAGTCCATTTTGATCAAGGACTTGACATTGCCTGAAAAGGTCCAGAGCTCTCTTTCCATGGCTGCCGAAGCTAAGAGAATTGGTGAGGGTAAGATTATCAATGCTAAGGCCGAAGTTGAAAGTGCTAAGTTGATGAGAAAGGCTGCTGATATCTTGGCCTCCAAACCTGCTATGCAAATTCGTTACTTGGATGCCATTCAAAACATGGCTAAGAGTCCAGGTACCAGGGTCATCTTCATGCCATCTGCTCAAGAAGTGGAAAGGATTTCATCCAACCTTAACGATTCTCCTTCGAAGGAAAAGCCGGCTAATTTGGAAGAAGACGAAGACTGGGCTGGTCCGTCTGTGTTTACCCCCGCAAACACCGGAACTGGAATCCACAGCAGCAAACAAATCGCCGATACCGTTGCTTTGCAAGAAGCCTTGAAGTGATGTGAGAGTATCCATTAATCTATTGCAGGGACCTTCTCAATTCTATGCTGATTCTGATTCAAACATGGATTTGATTTAAATTTTTATTATTTTCCTATTTTAATGATGCTAATTGCTACGACTGATGCCAATCCTTCTGTGATACTAATAATATATGATTTTCAAATTTCCAATTGTGTTTGCTTTCTCTTTAAATATCTTTCTGTGTACTGTTCTATTTCTGATTTTGTAACTCTTGACTGAATTAATTTCTTTAAACGGTTAGAGAAGCTCTTCTTCACCTGCTCAATATCCAATGCCTTTTTGGACAACGAAGATCCATAGTCCGACTTGGTATCATTTAAGCTCTTATTGGGGTTTTTTTGAGGGGCATCTTCATTAGATGGCAACACTCTTTGGCTCTCTCCGTCTGTCGGAGGGACCCCGGTCTTCAAGGCTAGTAGAGTGGAACGTATATCTCCTGGAGAGGTGCTGACTTCCTCTTCAGTATTATCAAAGTTGGTGATCATTCTCTTATACTCGTCACTCTCAAACACAACTCCGTTATTCTGCTTCAATTTTTCTGCATGCTTCTCTGCTAAAGCATACCTGTAACCTTGTTGTTCTTGTTTTCTTCTTTTATTCGTTTCTAATAACTTATCCATGTACTTGGGCCCCAGTAGAGATACTGTAGGAGCATCTTGTTGGTTGAGAATATCTTCGTAATTTATAGCAGGACTTTCGTTTGTCTCTACTACCTGCTTCAGCACTATTCTGGATTTTTTTTGCATCATTTGCTTGAACCTGGTTTCCTGATCATCATCACTACCAGAGTCAGCATCTGATGGAACCAGCCGTTTTAAAGGTTGTGGCTTGGTGGCCGGGCCAGCCGGTTTGCGCTGGAGAGTGAACTTCATTTGCTCTATCTAGACCCAAGTCGTGTGCTGGTGCTTGCAGTGGAATGGTCCGAATAGTCTGAGATCGTCTACGCTTGTGTCAGGTCACTACGCTTAGGGTTTTGTCGTGTCGCGTTTGATCCGACAAAACGGTATATTATACTGGCACCGCATTAGAAACAGATCAACCGTATCGTCCGCCATCCATTTCTGTATCCACCACAGCCTCGGGATTCGATTATATAGAAAGGGCGGCTCAAGCATAGGACTAATACGCCACAATGGAAGGCTCGGGCTACGACTGGATGAATATACCGAGCACGAATGGTAACGCTGGCACCACCCAATCGGTGGGAGGAGGACGAGGAAATCCCTCTGTCACGAATGGCAGCGGTACAAACTCCCCTATTCCCCCGGTTTCATTTGGTGGGGCACCACAACTTCAAAATGGATCGTTGTCGGTGAATTCGACAAACGGTCTTGGCTCCGCCCAGTATGGGCACAATCAATCCAACTACTACTTCCGGAATAACTCCGCCGAACAGCTACGAGTTAACATACATCCCAACGAATCATTGGCCCAGAGTAACAGCATGGATAGCCTTTTCAAAGATCAATCCAATATAGATGATGACTTGAGCATTCCGCTATCCCTAACTGCCCAGGAACTTACCCTTCAGGAGTCCAAAACTTACATGCGGTGGTATAGTGATATCTTGGCCAGGACCAACAGTCGAACCATCACTATGAATGATGTTTTCACATTTCTTAATAACTTTCGTCTAGCTCCTTCCATTAAGGAAAAGATCCATCGTATTTTCCATAAACTCCTTTATTCCATCAATATCGGTGAGTTTTTTGCATTGTTGCGGTTGATAAGTCATACACTAAATGGATCGGAACCTAGAAGAAGGTTGATCAAAGTTCAGGCTCCAGTGCCTACGCCTGCTTCCATTCTTTCTAAAAAGAGGCAGAATGATGACGATAATGATAGTGACTCTGCGTTGAATGTCAGCAATCTCGAAGAAGACCAACCTGCGTCTCAGCCACAAAGTAATAAGCCATTGGATTTGGATAGCTTCACCCAATTCATGTTGACTGGCGAAAGACCAGATGAAGCACCTAAAAAGAGAAGATCTAAAAAATTGAAGTCGGTCAAATTCTCCGATCAAATAGTAACCGACATTCACGACAGTTCTTTCATTGGCAGCCCTGCTAGCTCACCTGCTCCGGATAGTCAGTTGGACTATTCCTTACCTATGGACCAACTCTTAGATAGAATAAAACAGCAGCCGACCCAGCAGAAGCCGGATGAGGAAGAAAGAAAAGTGCTTGAGGAAATGGAACCTCAGATGAACCACTTCAGAAACTTACATACTGTTGATACGGCTTCAATTAATGGTGTGCCTGCAAGCATTCAAGTCGATCAACATGATCAGTACTTGAGACCACATGTCACTGGGCCCGAAAGAATGGCACAAATTTTCAGCCCATCTCCAGAACCAGATATATTGAAACCAAATATGACTGGACCAGCACAAATGCAGCAATATTACGATTCTAATGCTTCATTCAGAGATGATGTCGCTCCATTGCGTCCAAACGCTACTGGCCCATTGGATATGGCTCGTATTTTTTCACCCGATGCACCCAAGGAAGAGCAGTCATATCAAAAGGATACTCCAAAAATATCTCTTCAATCTTTTACAGATCAGATGACGGGAAACACTCTTACGAATACCATTCAAAATTCTAGAATTGCTGCAGATGGATCGCCGCTAGGAACTACAACTTCGCCTTATTCGAACAGACCGTTGCCACCTCCTCCGGTTCCTAATACTAGAAGAACTAGGTCAGCTTCTTCACCCACTCCTAGGATCGCAGCCACATTAACCAATTCATATGATTCTTCACAAGGTCGCCAAAACAGTTACTCCAATAACTTAACGATACCTCCCCCAAACTTTATGGGACAAGCTCCAGTCTTACCTCCGCGTTCTCCATTATCTGGTGTGTCCCAAAACGAAGTCCAGAGTCTTTCCACTAGCCCTACTCCAAATAAAGTGCCGCCTCCTCCACCACCATCAAGAAGAAAGAATAGTTCGGTGTCAGCTGCATCGACTTCTGTACAGAATAGTGCGCCCCCGTTACCTCCTAAAGTCACAATAGGTCAACAGCCCCAGTATCAACAAATCCCTTCGAACAATCCCTATTCTAACATTGAATCTTCCGAACAGGGGATTTACGGAAGTGGTAACCAATCTAACAATAGTACTGCTAATATTCTAGATGATTTAAAGGCATTGCAAGAAGAAGTGGATAAGATTAGAGATATGACTGGCGGGTTTTAGAGGGGTTAGAAAGGTGAAGCATTTATTAGAACGTAACAACGACAATTTGTTTCCATTAGTTTAGGATTACGTAGTGATACTTAGTTCGATGGACAGTATGAATACAAATAGTTCCAATTACAATGAGTGTATATCGATACAGTAGGAGATGCTTTACCAATATTTCGAACTACTCCCGAGCATACTTTCTAGATGTTTAAAGGGACAGGCCGTTGAGATTTTTTAATCTCCAGTATCGCAGCCACAGTATTTGAGTCAGATTTTAGGTTACTTCATTTCTCGTCTTTGTTGATACTATTACTGCTGAAACGAACCACCTCTTCAAATCATACAATATGCATTTTTCTCTACTTCTTTCTGACCCGATCCATACTACTAGGGCCCAACTTTGGGGCATGAAGTAGCTTCACTAGCTCAGTTGGCAGAGCGTCAGTCTCATAGCATTTGTTGTGACATCTGAAGGTCGACAGTTCGAACCTGCCGTGGAGCACTTCTTCTTGCTTCACTAGCTCAGTTGGCAGAGCGTCAGTCTCATAGTGTTACATTGTGTCATCTGAAGGTCGACAGTTCGAACCTGCCGTGGAGCAAGTTTTTTTTATTTGATTCTTCTTTCAATTATGTCATTAATAACTTCTTCCACACAAGTAAAGTCTAGCAGCTTTTTGAGATACTATCCCAATCATCCTATACGACTAGTGATACATCAGGGTTGTTTCACTAGATGGTCGTGTCTGTGTCAACTGCACCGTTAAGTTTCCCGACCCCTCGCCTGATAGCGCCGCTTGTAGAGTCAAAGCCAGAGTCAAAATTGTTTATCTATACTTATCTACCCCTACCCCGGATTGAATTTGCAGCAAAATCACAAAAATGGCTGTACATGGCCCTATACACTTCAACTAGAGTCTGAATACTTCATATGGGGCTATACATTGCATGTGACACGATGGACAGATGTTGTAGTCGTGGCCACAATTGAAAATTTTTCCGCCTCCAAACTCCGTCAGTCGATTTCCAAATCCCGGAATATAGGGGGGAATTGCATAAAATTGGCACAAGTCACGTGTTTAGTACATTGTACCTGGTCGGATATCAGATAGCCGGTATTTCGGTGGGTGACTATTACTCATTAAAATTTTTCCAGTATAGTCGTATATAAGTAAATCAATTACACTTAAGTTTTGGTTCAACGACCTTTAGTCCTCATGTCTTCACCCAAACAAATCATCAATTCATTCCAGCAAGCGTTGGATCTTAACGATTCAACCAATGCCGTATCAACTTCGCCAACCCAATCATACTTGAGTCAATATGTTCCCAAAACAACCAAGACTCTTAAACCATTCTCCACTGGTGATATCAAGATCTTGTTGTTGGAAAACGTCAACCAAACTGCTATCAACATTTTTCAAAATCAAGGTTATCAAGTCGATTTCTACAAGTCCTCGTTGCCTGAAGATGAATTGATCGAAAAGATCAAGGACGTTCATGCCATTGGTATCAGATCAAAGACCAAATTGACGCAAAAGGTCTTGGAGCACGCGAGAAATTTGGTGGTTATCGGCTGTTTCTGTATCGGTACCAACCAAGTTGACTTGGAATTTGCTGCCAAGTCTGGTATCTCTGTGTTCAACTCTCCATTCTCTAACTCTAGATCGGTGGCAGAGTTGGTGATTGCTGAAGTTATTACTTTGGCGAGACAATTGGGTGACCGTTCTATCGAATTACACACTGGTACCTGGAACAAGGTCAGTGCCAAATGTTGGGAAATCAGAGGAAAGACCTTGGGTATCATTGGATACGGTCATATCGGTTCCCAATTATCGGTTTTGGCCGAATCCATGGGTATGAATGTTATCTACTATGATGTTCAAATGATCATGTCCTTGGGTAACTCCAAGCAAGTGGATACTTTGGATGAACTCTTATCACAGGCTGATTTCGTTACCTGTCACGTTCCTGCTACTGATGATACCAAGAACTTGTTGAGTTCTCCACAATTTGCTGCTATGAAGGATGGTTCGTTTGTTATCAATGCTTCAAGGGGTACCGTTGTGGACATCCCTGCTTTAGTTCAAGCCATGAAAGCCGGTAAGATTGCGGGTGCTGCCTTAGATGTGTATCCTCATGAACCAGCCAAGAATGGTGAAAACTTATTTGTCAATGACTTGAACAGCTGGGCTTCTGAACTTTGCTCATTGAGAAATGTGATTTTGACCCCCCACATTGGAGGTTCCACTGAAGAAGCACAATCTGCTATCGGTATTGAAGTTGGTACTGCGTTGACCAAATACATCAACGAAGGTACTACTACCGGTGCTGTGAACTTCCCTGAAGTGGCTTTGAGAGGTTTGGACTTGGACCAAGAAAATGTCGTCAGAGTGTTGTATATTCACCAGAACGTCCCTGGTGTTTTGAAGACTGTCAACAATATTTTATCCAACCACAACATTGAAAAGCAATATACCAATTCTAGCGGAGATATTGCTTACTTGATGGCCGATATCTCAGATGTGGATATTGCTGATATCAAGTCGTTGTACGAACAATTAGAACTGACTCCATACAAAATTGCTACCCGTTTGCTTTACTAGCTGAGCAACAACACACTATATATACTTACTTAATTAATGACGATTATAGATCTAGTTTTAGAGGTTACACTGTTTTGCGACATCCACTCTATGTAGTCTGGCCATCAGCGACATTATTAGCTTTTAGTGGTGGTCGCGTGCCGGGTAACTCCTGCATATGGTCCACGTTGAATAATGGTGGCAACATCAACCATAAACCTACACCCGAGTACTACATACACTATAACCACCCCATCCAATTACTTTTGCCCTCGGGTTACTATACTACATCTCGTTTAGTTAACTAGTCAAAAATATCAACACCCTACAATGGCATTGGTATCGGCGGCTCCGTATTTGGCCCTCTTGGGTGAACCTGACACCAGTTTGAAAGCATATGCGTTGACTTCTTTGAACGATGTGGTTGATCAATTGTGGGCAGAAATTGCCAATAACATCACCGACTTGGAGGAGCTCTATGAAGACGAATCTTTCGAAAAGAGATCATTGGCCGCTCTTATTATCTCAAAGGTTTATTATAACTTGGGGGACTTTGATGCATCCGTGAAGTACTCGTTATTCGCAGGTGACGAATTCAATATTGAAGAACAGTCCCAGTATATCGAGACTATCGTGTCTCAGTGTATCAACCTTTACAGTTCGTTGTCACAAAAGAAATATACTGACCCAACTGTTGAAATTGACTCTCGTTTAACGGCGATCTTCGAACGGATGTTGGAGAAGTGTATCAAGACGAACGAACTCAAGTTAGCAATTGGTATCTCCTTAGAAAGCTTCAGATTGGACATTGTCAAGACTGTGTTGGAGGAGCAAATCAAGACTAACGAAGACAATGCATTAAACTTGATAAACTACGTATTGGTTTGCACAAATGCAGTTGTTAACAACGCTTCGTTTAGATCAGAGGTTTTGCATTCTTTGATTACCTTACTTTTGTTGTTATCCAACACTCAAGATTTCTTCACTATTTTCAAAATCGTGGTGCAATTAAACGATTCAAAGTTGGCCACTGACATTTTCAGAGAGTTGATCAAGAAAGATGAGGAATTGATTGCCTATCAAGGTGCATTTGACTTGGTAAGCACTGCTTCGCAAGAATTATTGGATACAACAATCAACGAATTATCTAATGACAGTTCAATCGATGCATCTGCTCCAGTTCCTAAAAAGTTGTTGAATATTTTATCTGGTATTCCCACTTGTGATTTGGATATCACCTTTTTGTACAAGAATAACAACACTGATATCACCATTTTAAACAAAACCAAAAACCTTTTGGAGGGAAGATCATCTGTTTTCCATTCTGCCGTTACTTTTGCTAACGCATTCATGCATGCTGGTACTACCGATGACTCCTTTTTCCGTAAGAATTTGGAGTGGTTAGGTAGAGCTACTAACTGGTCGAAGTTTTCAGCTACTGCGGCATTGGGTGTTATACACAAGGGTAACTTGTCACAAGGTCGTAACATATTGAAGCCTTACCTACCAGGATCTTCTGGTGCAGCTCATTCTAAGGGTGGTTCATTGTTTGCTCTTGGATTAATTTATGCCGGTCATGGAAGAGAAATCATTGATTATTTGAAGCTGTTTATTGATGAGCATGGTAACTCTGCCGGAAGCAATGAGACCGAAGTCATCTTACATGGTGCTGCTCTTGGTGCTGGTGTCGCAGGTATGGCATCCGGTAGTGAGAGTCTTTACGAGGCATTGAAGGTTGTTTTATACTCTGATTCTGCAATTTCTGGTCAAGCCGCTGGGTTGGCAATGGGTTTGATCATGTTGGGCTCGGGTAATGAAGCTGCCATTAATGATATGTTTACTTATGCACAAGAAACTCAACACGAGAACATTATTCGTGGATTGGCCATTGGTATTGCGTTATTAAATTATGGTCTTGAAGAAAAGGCAGATTATGTAATTGAAAAGTTGATGGCGCAAGAGAACCCAATTTTAAGATATGGTGGTGCTTTTACGATTGCCTTAGCATACGCTGGAACAGGTAACAATGGCGCCATCAAGAAATTGTTGCACTATGCAGTTTCTGATCCTTCAGATGATGTCAGAAGAGCTTCTGTGTTGTCGTTGGGTTTCTTACTTATACGTTCATACACTGCTGCTCCTCAAATAGTGCAATTATTATCCCAAAGTCATAATCCACATGTGCGTTACGGTACAGCTTTGGCTTTAGGTATTTCATGTGCAGGTAGAAGTTTGCCAGCCGCAATTGAAGTTTTGGAGCCATTAACTAAAGACCCTGTTGATTTTGTGAGGCAAGGGGCGTTGATGGCTACTGCTATGGTTTTGATTCAACAGAATGAAACCGCTTATCCAAAAGTTCAAGACTTCAAGAAGCAATTTGCTGACACAATTAAGAACAAGCATGAAGATGCGTTAGCTAAATTCGGTGCCACTTTGGCTCAAGGTATCATTGATGCTGGAGGTAGAAACGTCACTATCAACTTGGAGCATAGCCAAACCAACACTTTGAATATCAATGCTATTGTTGGTTTGACTGTATTTGCTCAGTCATGGTACTGGTTCCCATTCGCACATTTCTTGTCGTTATCCTTTGCTTCGACCTCTATTATTGGAGTGAGAAGTGACTTGAAGGCGCCTCAATTTGAACTTAATTGCCATACCAAACCAGAACTATTCCAGTATCCACCAAAGGTTGAAGAAGCTAAGGAGAAACAACCAGATAAGTTGGCCACTGCTGTTTTGTCTACTACCAAAAAAGCAAAGACTAGAGCCAAGCAAAAGCAAGATAAGAAGGACAAAATGGAGGTAGATACTGAGAAGAAGCCAGATACCGAAGAAAAAGAAGGTGAACCAGATGTCTCCAGTAAACCTGCTGAGGAGGTGAAGGAAGAACCAAAGGAAAATAAGAATGAACCAGCAGTTATTCGTTACACCAAAGGTGCTTACAAGATTTCTAACATGTCGAGAGTGTTACCGGTGCAATCGAATTACATTTCCTTCCCCAAGGATGACAGGTATGTGCCGGTGAGAAAATTCAGAGGAACTGGTGGAATTGTTGTGTTGGAAGACACTAGACCCGACGATAAGGTAGAGGTCATTAGAACGGTGAGACAACTCAATGCTACGGAAGCTCCGATTCCCGAACCTTTCACTTTGACTGGGGAAGATTTAGAAGACGATGAATAGTGTTAATGTCAATCCATGCCTCTTTCTAGAGTAATAAACGAAAAACAAGCAAACTTACTAGAAGTGTAGTACCACTAAATGTCGCGTGGATCATCAATTTATTTGGTGCCTTAACGACGCAAGTGTTATGAACTAGAGCACTTATTGTTGGCAAACACAAATAAACCGGTAATCAGGACTATTAGATGTTACCAACACTGACCCTATTCCTGTAATTATGTGGTCCACTCGCAACTATGGTGGTCCTTCTCATAGCGTAATTGATCTGAAACTGGACTACGCCAAATTGGGTGAGTATTCGCGCCAATTATAACTTTAAGGTGCACATATATAAGAAATTACAACTCTGACTGTTGATTTCATACCAAATTTGTTGCTACACCTTAATCATCTTGCAGGTCGGGTCCGTTCCCAAAAAGTGTTGATCATAGATAAGGTGCCCCTATAATTGCAGCCTTCTTTCGCTTAATCGTGCCCAACTAATGAAGCGTTTATGAAACTTTCCACATCAATGTCAACTGAAAACTTATTGTACACTCCACAAGGACCGTTTGCTGTGCTCGAGCTGGACGGCATTCGTGTTTCTATCCAATCCCGTGAAGACTTTCGCGATCATGGCTCCCTGTACCTCTGTGGATTCCCGAATACTTCCGCCAGTTCCGATGCTACAACGACTTTCATTCCCTATTCCCATATTCTCGATGTTACTATATCACCCATTGGGGCTAATCAGTTAGATGTCACATATGCCCATACCATTGGTACCACGGTGGAACCACGGAAAGTCCTGGTACCGGTACCGGACTTAGCTTCAAATACCACTTCTGAATCATTGGCTACATCTATACTCCAAAAGGCATACCCTTTAGGAAACAAGCACCCTTCAATTCTTGTACTTATCAATCCTCACGGTGGAAAGGGTGATGCACTTAGCATTTACGAAAGAAAGATTTTGCCTATATTCCGTGCAGCCAATCTCGAATTCACCTATAAAGAAACTGAATATAATAAGCATGCCGTCGAGATCGCCAAGAACTTGGACATTGAAAAATATGACGTTATAGCGTGTTGTTCCGGGGATGGTATTCCCCACGAAGTCATCAATGGATTCTATTTACGTGAAGATAAGGGGGCCTCGGCTTTCAACAAGGTGGCGGTGACACAATTACCCTGTGGATCTGGCAATGCTTTGTCATTGAGCTCCTATGGGACCCTAGATGCCGCTGTATGCACTTTCAAAATGTTGAAGGCAAAGCGGACCAAGCTTGATTTGATGACAGTGACTCAACAAATTGATAATGAACCGGTCACAAAATTATCATTCTTGACCCAGTCGATAGGTGCAGTGGCCGATAGCGACATAGGAACAGAACATTTGAGATGGCTTGGATCACTCCGGTTCGAACTAGGTGTTTTGCACAAAATTTTCACTAGAAAGACGTATCCTTGTGATATTTGGGTTAAACCGGTTACCAACAATAAAGATGATATCGTCACGCACTATGAGAACCACACAACTAATCCCAAAGATGATTTACCCCCTGTGACTAAGGAAGATCTAACTTTATCAAGTCAAAATATTAATGAAGCTATTCCTGAAGGGTGGATCGAACTTCCTGAAAACCAAGTAAAGAATTTAGCTGTCTTCTATGTTAGCAAGTTACCATATATCTCCAACGAAGCACAATTCTTTCCGGCGGCACTTCCCCATGATAATGCCATGGATTTACTCATCACGGATACCAGTATGTCTATTCTTGAGACATTGGGTTTGTTTACAGAAACTAAAGATGGAAAACATGCTTTAATAGAGAAGGTACACCACCAGAAAATTCAATCATATAGAATTGTTCCGAAAATGAATCCTGAAAATCACTATTTTTCAGTTGATGGAGAAAGCTTCCCGTTCCAGCCGGCACAGGTAGAGTTGATCCCTCATGTACTTACTATTTTGTTGCCTAATGGTGCCTTTGTTGATACTCACTTCTCCAAGGAACTCTCTCAAAGGACATAGATATATGTATTACTTAAATTGCAGTCACTGTATTTCTTTTAACACCCATTTTGCAATCAGTGTATTCCATATTCTCAATCTTCTCCTCCATAACTTTAGTTAACTTTGTAAGCATCCCTGAATAGTTTTCATTTCTCATATTAACTTCATCTTCAAGTATCTGTTCGTTTAACTTAAATCGCTGTACCAAATCTGCAATAGCTCCCACCGTAAACTTGGTTAGTCTTGCAAGAAGGACAGAGTCGTTACTACTAAAGATCCTCTTTTTGCAAAAGAGACAATATAAGTCATTGCAAAAGCTAAGGGAGTCTTGATATAGTATCGGCGATAACGTCTCCATACAATTCTTGAAAAGCAGAATCAAGGTGCTGTATAACAATTCGTTGGAAAATTCATATTTTTGGCTGGAGTGAACTACCATATCGCTCGTGGACTTTAACTTCTGAAACCGTCCCTGTAGGAGAATCACAATGTTTGTAGCTTCTTCATTATAATTTTTCAACATTTTATTCTCATTAGTCAAAGATACCACTTCTTCATTTGCTCTTCCGAGTTCAAATTCTAGTAATTTGAGATGTTCGTTGTTCATATTCTTTTTGGTGAAATCAATGGCAGCATTAGTCTCGGGAATCCCAGTGAGCTCGTTCTTTTTATCTTCTGCTAATTTCAATTTTTCATTTGTTTCTTTATAATTTATAAGCTCACTTTTCACCGCTGTAATCATGGAATTCAATTCTTGTATTTCCTTTTCTTTATTTGCTAATAAAATCTCGTTTTCTTTCGTCGCATTTTGCAACATGTTTTCAAATTCATGACATTTTGCACCCATTTTCTCTATAGACTTCTCATGTCCATCCTTTTCTACCTGTTTTTCAAAAGTAATCATTTCTAATTGACATGAAAGATTATCTACTATTTCCATTTTCTCTTGGAGCAACCGTCTTGTATTTTGTAAAGACATGGTATGGTTGGCACTTTCACTCAAATGACTATTTTTTTCCATTTTCAACGCATTATTATTCTCAATGAGTGCTCTGACATTTTGATAAATTGTAGGTTCTTCCCAAGAATGTGATTGTTTTAGCAAATTGACAATTTCCATTCGCTCTTGGCGCAATTGATTTTGGTTTTCGCCCGATACTGCAAGACTTTGTTCGTATGCCAAACATTCTTTCTTGTGTAATGCGTCTTGGTCAGTTATTTTCGATCTTAAATTATTAACTTCTCCTTCAAGAAGATCATTCCGAGAGTACGCTTCTCTTATCTGATTAGATAGAAGCTCGTATTGGCTAGAATACTCTTTGTTGGCTTGGTTTATATCTTTCTGAAGACCCATAATCTCAGAGTCCTTCTGTTCTAATATCGAGACTGTGAACTTTATTGCTTCGTCCATAGTACTTATCCCATTGGGGCAGACATTAATCGCGTATAAAAACTTTTGTATGACCTTTAGGTGATCCATTTTTGCAGTGGTTTCTTCTTCAGAATATTTAGAACTAGTGGTTTGTTCACTTGAGCTTTCTTCTTGCCTGTGATCCATATTTGCAACTTGAAGAAGTTCATCTGAATCCTTTGAAAAGAGTCGATTTAAGTAACTTCTGTACTTAGTCATATTTTCCGAGGCATCGTTTAGCGCTAGTAGAGATCCGGTGGACAAGTCGCTGGAGTGACTGCTAATGTCTGCTTCGGTGATCATTGGTGATGATTTTGGTTTATTAGAATTTTGATTTATTGTGTTCATTTCAGTATTTTGTATGTTCCTTTTATTTTTAGAATAGTCAGATTCCACCAATTTTTGATTGATTGAGGACTTTCCGTCTTCTTGACCATCAAGGTTAAATTGAACTGACCTTGGAGAAATCAATTTTGTAAGGCTGGTTCTTCTCGGTAATTTAAAAGACAAACTTCTACTTTTTCTTACACTTGAGGTACTAAAGTTGTCCAACTGTTCTGGGGTTCCATTGGTGGGCTTTATTTCGTTATGTAAATCCATTTTTTCGTTGGGCGGCTCCGAGTTACTTCTCATCATCCTCTGAGTCTCTGAAATTACGAAACACTCTTCAGAAGATGAATTATTTTTTGAGCTTAGAGTAGATGTAGATCCATTACTTAGTCTGGATTCGTCTTCGCGTGATTTGGACCGTCTAAATAGTAAATGTTTGAACATGACTATCTTCGAAGTAATTCAAATGGGTGCGAAATTTTCTCCCACAAATAGGTTGCGAAATTTGAACTGGCTCCAACTACAGAAATTTGATCTCTCGAGAATATCATCGTATGCGCAAAAATGTATTAAATGTCTGAATCTATAACTCCAGAGTTCCAATTGTAAAAAAAGGACGTGTCAATAACTCACTTGCGCTGGGTCGTTCAATTGAGTCCCAAACAAAGATTTCTGATAATACATTAACAAACTCTCCGGCAAGTGGGCCTTCCCTGTCCTCAAGATTCAATACAATTCCCATCTTTTTAGAGTTCGGTCTAATCCTTGTGAATGTAGGTGTGTTTCCTGTAAAGTTATTGCTTTGTGAAGTACCACTTGAATTCAGTTGATAGTAATTGAGCAAGGACATGTTAAGTCTACCATTGATATCAAATAATTTAAATAGCAATGTCTTTTTTGAGCTCCTGTCGGTAGAATTAGGCTGCTCGAAATTCTTCGACATCAGCTTCTTGATGGCACGTCTGTGTCTCAAGATTGTAGCAGTTTTAGGAGGTCCAAAGAGCTCAACTGTCAATCCAAACTGCTCTAATTCGTTTCTTCCTGGTAGCAATGCACTTCCCGTGAATAGTTCAGCAAATATACATCCCGCAGACCATATGTCGATTTTTTCATTGTAATTACATCCCAACATAACTTCGGGCGAACGATAAAATCTTGACTGAATATAAGTATACGAAATTTCATTTTTAAAGCATGAAGTTCCGAAGTCGATAATTTTGATTTGCACTTCTGAGGAACTTGGTATGGATGGAAATTTGACCATGATATTCTCAGGTTTAATATCACAGTGTATTACATTTGCTGAATGCATAAAACTCAATCCTTGAAGAATTTGTGCTCCTATGTTCCGTACAATATCTAATGAGAAGCCACGGAATTCGGTAGTTTCTAGAAGATTGAATAAGTTCACACTTAACAACTCGGTGGTAATGCATATGTGGCTCCGGAAATTGAAGTGATCAAAATACTTCAATATGAATGGAGATGGTTCCAATAGTGTTGGAGGATTTACTGAAATACTACCTTGCGACAATGATGAGGCAGTAGTGGTGGTGGTTTTAGGAGATGGAGCTGGAGCCATACCATTCAAGTATTTTAATATTTTAATCTCGTTGAGTGATTGTAACGACCAAGTCAAGTCATTTTTGATTATTTTCACAGCTACTAGCTTGCAAATTTTATGGTCCTTTGTCTGAACAACTTTACCAAAAGAGCCATTGCCTAATATCGATAGCACTTCGTAACGAAAGTTAACATGATCATGGGGGAGAATCACGTAATTTCCACTTACATCATCAAATCCAAAATTGTTCTTATAATTTGTGATATTTACCTGTCGAGGTACTGCAAATTTTGGAACATAGTAAATATCTCGTTTGCGACTAATTTCTTCCTTTTCGTAGTCGTTTAATGCAGATGGTGGTATCGAACTGGCAAGAATTGGAGGCATTTCGATCTTTTTTGAAATAAAATGATCCATCCTTGCTGTTTGTTCAAATAATGTAGTGTCCTTTCCATAGAATATCTTGTACAATTCTGGAATCGATTCGACTTTAACGGGTGATGTTAGACCTATACTTTCGGCCGCAGACGAAGAATTGAAACTTGAATCCTGTTGCTTTGGTACATGCTGGTAATGAGGATTATGAGTAGTACTGTGAGTCGCCGTCGGTTGCGCAACAGGTCTTTCGGGTTTCACCAGACCAGGATAGAGTCTATTGAACACATCCCCTTTTCTCACGGGTAACGGCTGGGATAGATTTCTATGGGTGGTAGATTTACTGGGGGAATCACCGATGTCTCTTATAGGCTGGATGTAGGACAAGCTGGTGGCATCAGTATGAGATGGAACGTTATTGGAAACTAAGCGGCGCGATCTCAATGATTGGGATAGTTGTCTGGAATACTCATTTCTTTTCTTAGTGGACGATATTGGTGCAGTCTGTTGTCCTTGTGTAGTTGATTGGTTCTTATTCGGAGTATACTTCTTCATCATTGAAGAGGACGTTTCCTTCATGAACGAGAACTGGTAGTCTTTCTTCAGGTTTGATATCTCGGAAAAAGGGTAGCTAAGAACACGATACTCCAGCGGTTGCTTCCCGGTAGAAAATGATTTCTTGGAAGAGATTACTCGAGCAGGGGTTGTTGGTCCTGTGGGCCTTGTAGGGCTATCGGTGGAATCTCTTTGGTTGGGGCTGGGTCCATCAGGATATAGATGTGACGGGTAAACCTTCTTCTTTCGGGTGGGCGATTTGTTTATGTTGATTTTCGAGAACTTGTCTTCGAAATAGGGGATGCTCTGCAGCGTCTCCATTCCTTCGAAGTGTGTGGTTAAGCAGACGGGCGTGATTCAGTTGGATCTAGGTAGTAACTATGTTGACGATTTGAGTGAGACACGCGTTGGGCGGCTGGGACCATTTCTAGAACGCTTGGCCCAAAATGTGAGATGAATACAGATCACCTCAGATCCACTATGAGTACTGATCCCGCCCAGTATGATAATCGGGACGTGTTGATCATATCCCAGCTCCTACACGTGAATGGAATTGCGGATGAGGACAAGTTGAAGGGTGCACCCGACCAGTTGGTGGAAACTATTCTCCATAACTGGCAGGATCATGTGAGCTACAAGTTAGAAGGCAGTTCCGTTGGGGTAAAAAAGAGAGAGGAGCTCGAAGAGTTGTACCAGAAGTTGTTGGAGAAGTACGACGTTTCTAGCACTGTCGAACTAGCAAATTCTGCTTACTTCCAGAGAGTACAAGACTTGGAAGAAGAGATGAGCACCTATCAAGAAGAGTTCAAGCAGGTGCTAGAGTCTTGATTAGATCAAGTGGCTGTACCCTGGGTAATATACTTGAAAAGGATCCAACTGGATCATAGAAAGGTCGATGGAACTCGCTTGTATTGGATAATTTCCATATTCAGAGCGCTCTGTTGCCAAGATTCCTTATTAGACAGCAAGTTCCTGCTAGTTATGGGTATATCTTTGTATGGAAATTTGTGGGTCGAAGTACCAAGCTTACGACATCCTGGTGCAAGAATAATTCTATGGAAATCAAATAGAGGAGTCGGGCCTATCAGAATCAGTCGACAGGTCTTCAACTTGTTGACACAGTAAACTGGCGCTGTAAATTCTGGTGGTAATTTACTAGCCCCGCGTTGCTGTCATGGAAATTGTCGTCGCCATTTTGGCGTTATCAAGTGGGACAAGGACGCTATCAAGAGCAAAAAAAACCGAAAATACGGACCAGTTTGGAGTGGTTTGACTACATTTAGGCCAATGGAGTAGTCCAAGACCCTAACATATATAATGGCCAAATACTACGAACCTCCACATGAATGTAGATGGGCTGGGTTTGTACCTCGGTAAATAGATCACGTGATGTGGGTCATGTCGTAATGTGGGGGAGATTGGCAATCTATCAGCTAAAAACCAACGGAGTTTATACCGGATTTCTTTTTTGTTTACTTGATTCCAGTGGTATCCAGTCTATTGAATTCGTATTCTTCAAAGCTCACGACACTGCGGACATAACTTCTCAGTACCACTTGAACACCATTTCACTGCAGAAACCTGCAATATCCTTGCAGTCAAACATCATACAGTTGCATCGATGGCCAAGCCGACGGAGAATTCGCTAGCGTTATCGCTCCTCCGGGTATACCAGTCGAATCGTTCCCTCTTTCTAAATACATCCTACATCATTCTTTTGACTGCTGCGTTCACCAGAGCGACCTATACCGGAAAGGAAGTCGATAGTTCCAAAGACAAAAAAGGAAATGAGAACAAGGACACTAAATCCAGCAAGCCTCCGCAGATGACTAGGGAGGCTTTCCTCAAACTTATCAAGGCTTCTATTCCTTCTCTCACAAATTCTGCGTTATGGTACTTGGTGGCCCATTTGGGACTCTTGGTGGTACGTGCCTTTATTACCATCAAGGTGGCCAGTTTAGATGGTAGATTGGTTGGGGCATTGGTATCAAAGAAACTTAGACGATTCTCAAAATTGTTGTTTTACTGGATGCTTATTGGTGTCCCTGCTGCCTTTGTCAACGGAATGTTATCATGGACGAAACATAGGCTCAGCAGATCAGTCCGCAAAAACCTCAACAACAATATCATGGAAGATTATCTTCCTGATAATCTCGATCCAAACTATTATTCGCTCATTCACTTGTCTGGAAACGTTATTACCGACCCTAACCAGAGAATCACTACAGATATCTCAAGATTGAGTATTGCGTTGAGTAACTTGCCGGGTCAATTATTGAAGCCAACTTTGGATTTGCTTTTGTGTGCTCAAGAATTAAGTAAGAGTGGTGTAGGCAATGGAGAAGGAACACTTGCTCTTGGGTTGATGGCACACTTTTCAACCATGATCCTCAGATTCTTTTCACCCCCTTTTGCAAAGTTAGCTTCCGAAAGGGCCAATTTGGAAGGTCAGTTGAGATCTTCACACTCCAAGATTGTTACCAACAATGAAGAAATTGCCTTACTTAGAGGGCACAACAAAGAATTGGACTACATTGATTACTGTTACTATAAATTGGAGCGGTTCCTTAAAATTGAATTTTGGAAGCGTGCAGTCCATGAAATTGCTCAGACCTTTATTGTCAAATATTTGTGGGGTGCTGCTGGCTTGGTTTTGTGCTCGGCTCCAGTATTTATTCTGAAATATATGGGTGAACCTCCCAACCCAGATCTTGCAGGTGATTTTATTACTAATAGAAGGTTGTTGATGAGTGCGTCCGACTCATTGGATCGCTTGATTTATTCTAGAAGATTCATCTTGCAAGTTGTGGGACATGCAGCTAGAGTTTCTGACTTCAGAGAGATTTTAGATGGGTTGAAGAATAAGTCGATCCAGAGTAAGAATGTCACCATCAACAACAATGAAATTACCTTCAAGCATGTGAGACTCAGTACGCCCGCTGATGTTACCTTAATTCAAGATTTGGATTTTTCTATTAAGAGCGGCGATCATTTACTTATTGCTGGCCCAAACGGTTCAGGAAAGTCGTCCTTGTTCAGAATTTTGGGAGGTCTTTGGCCTTGCAAAGAAGGTGAAATCAGCATTCCCAGCTCCGATAATGTTTTCTACTTGCCTCAGAGAGCTTATTTGAGTCAAGGAACGTTGAAAGAGCAAATAATTTACCCTCATAGCCTTGAACAATACAAAAATCAGACAAAGCAAGATAACGACTTGAAGGAGATCTTGAAGATTTTAAAACTTGATGACTTCAGTGACAGTCTTGAGATGGTGAAGAATTGGGACGAAGAATTATCTACTGGTGCCCAACAAAGATTAGCCATGGCAAGATTATTTTACCATCAGCCCAAGTTTGCAGTTTTAGATGAATGTACTTCTGCAGTTTCCCCAGATATGGAGCAGTTTATGTATCAGCATGCCCAGAGTTTGGGTATCACGGTATTATCTGTGGCTCATAGATCTGCGTTGTGGCACTTTCACAAGTATCTATTAAAGTTCGACGGTAAGGGAAACTACTATTTCGGTGAATTAGATGCTGATAGAAGGTTGAAGTTTGAGCAAGAACGGTTAATCTTAGAAAAGAATATGAGAGACTTGCCCACTTTAAAGGAAAGATTATCGGAATTACAAAGAGTTTCTAACGCACAACACAAGAAATATATTAAGCAGTGATTTTACTTCATACATAGTTGAAAGTGTCTTAATATACATTTATGTCTATAATCTATGTATCTCATGGATGTCCATGATTGGAACCTGGCCAAGCAGAAATCCTTTCTGGGCCAGGAGGAGTTGCTGATCTACTGGACCCTTGATCGTCTAATAATTCAACTATATTACTGGATGACTCAATTAGGTTATCGATCTGTTTTAACAACTCAACCTTTTTAGGTCCATCGGGGAATAGCTCTGACTCCTTACGTACTTTGGAAAGTTTTTCGTCCACCATTTCTTCAAGACTCTGGATAAGTCTATCACCGAAATTGGTATCTATTGGTAAATTATTGTAAATCTTTTTTTGCAATGTTTTGATAATCCGTAAGTTGGCTATTTTTTTGTAGTTGGTGCTGTAAGGGTCGAATTCGGGTTTGTGTTCCGGTTTCGCTGGAGGATTAAGTAGTAACAAAGCCGCATAATAGAGCATTATATGGATATGCACAGGCACATACTTCAAGTTATCCAAAATATCATTATCATTTATGACTAAATTGAGAACAGTTTGGGCAGCATTCATGGCAATATTAGAACTGATTACCGTTTCATCTTGAGATAGTAGACCTTTATTAGTAATAAAGTCTTCGTCATTCGCAGTTTCATCGTCACTGTCACTATCATCGGTGTTATCAGTCTCTTCGCTCTCCTGTTTTTTTTTCAAAGCCGCAATGGGTCTACCCTTGATTTCGTTGTTGAGATTATTTCCGTCCCATTTCGGCAACATCTTGTCGGGATTAACTTGGATCTGTCTCACTGCTTTGGAATTTATATGCATTTTGGCAAAGTTGTAGTAGATCAAGGTTGACTTGGATGACCATACTGCTCCATTATTGGTAGGAGCAAGTAAGACGGTCCAAGACACCATCCATTTGTCCAATTCCAAATTGCTCTTGGACGGAATCCCAAAAGAAGATGGAACTAACAAATCCCAAGCATTCCCCTTGAATGCTTCATTCAATGCTTGATTGTATTCCACCTGGGATACCAATCTCATATCCGCGTTCAATTCTTTTCTTCTATAATCTTCGGTATGCTCGTGCTTTTTAGGTTCTTCTTTGTGTACATTATCTTGAAGTAATCTAGTAACCGAGCCTGATCGCTTCCATTCCAATTGTTTCGTACTCAATAATATCTCTTTACTATGTTTCAAGGAGAATTCTTGTGAATTAAATAATGGTTGCCTGTTCAATGTTAAACTTTGTTGACCGTCCAACACATATAGCAAATACCAAAGTTTGAGTTTGTCTTTGTTCTCACTGTAGGGATTATTTAAGCCATATTCTTTAGCCAATTGGATGGCCAAGCCAGTGAACATCTGCGAATCAGAGAGCCAAAAACTGCATAAAATTAGAGCAACAATCGTGTTGAATCCTTCATCTTCTGTTTTAGGTCTTCCTCTGTAAAGAAGAGATCCACATAAATGATGCAAATACGCTTTCAAACCTTCCGATTTGTTTGAAAGCGTAGGATGATGGATAGAAGCAATGGCAGAAATCGCACACACTAAAACAGGACTAGATTCCCAAATAGTGTCAATCGAGAACCGAGATATCTCAAACCCGAAAAGCTGTTGTGAAATATTTGTATCGAAAAAGCTAAATAGTTGTTTCGCTTCATCTTTGGACAAGTAGTTATCACGAAAATCTTTTTCCAATACAACAGTATCATTATTGGGATCAAACTTGATGCGCTTTCGTGGACTTTCAGGTGAATCAGGTGGGCTCTCAACGGCACGCTTGTAATCACTTTTAGTGCTGCTGAATGAGGAATGGTTTGAAACATTAGCAGGACGTGATTCACTGATATAGTGATCTTCCTCACGGGATTTCTGAGGTTGAAATGTTGCGTGATGATATTCTGGAGACTGGATGAGGTTTGGAGAGTTGCGTGACTGGATTGGGGGACTATGTCTGGGAAATGGATTCTGGTTGAGTCTCTGCTGCTCTAGGAGCATTTGGTGATTTGATTTCATTATATGGACTAAATCATTAAGCTTATTGTCGAATGAGTTGATTCTATTTTCGATCTGTGACTTCCACTGTGCTTCGTATTCGGAGTGGTGGTTTTGGACCATCATGCTGGTCATATGAGACGGCACTGTCGGACCACTAGGTGCACCAGACGGCGTTGATATTCCGGACATATTTGGAGTCATAGTCAAGGGTCCAGGAACATGGTTTGCGGTAAACTGCTGCTGGGGTTGGACATGAGGAACAGGCTGGATTGGGTTCAAAGGTGGAAATGGGGCATCAGTGAGATTTGGTCCCAGGCGGGGCCCGATCCCACCCAGACCAACCTGTGGAAGCTTCATTGACGGCAACTTTGCCACAAACTGACAGGAGCTAGCTTGGCCTGTCCTCACACATCGCTCACAAGGTAACGAAGTTGAGTAAATGCATTTGACCTTCGACTTCTTGCAGTTGGCACAAGGTTTTGTCCTTTTCTCTTTAGCCATTATTTAGACAGATTTGGTCAGGTTTATGGTGCTAAACCATTAAGAGATCAACCGTGGAGAAAACGGGCTGGTCTGGCCGTGCAGATCAATGATTACGGGCTTTAACGGTCTTCGCAAGAGCTGGATTAAACATCACATGTAAAGTGCAATATCAAACTGCCTTATATTTTTGCAGGTTATCCCCAGACTCCCGTAGCATACCGAGGTGGGGCAAATGAAATCAGAATTTGTAATTATTAATTACTATCGATCATGTCTATGAAAGCCAGAATCACTTCCTTCTTTGGCGCTACTCGCCAATACGCTGTTGCCGGCGCCTCTACCAACCCATCGAAGTTTGGCTACAAAATTTTGCTGTGGTATATCAAGCACGACTTGTCTGCCATTCCGATTAACCCCAGAGAAAATGAAATCTTGGGACAACCGGTAGTCAATTCGATCAGAGCTGTATTGGCCGCCATTAAAGACCATAAAGACTTGGATGCCTACAAGTTATCCGAAGTCGACGGATTGAGTATATCGTTCTTGACTCCTCCTAACATCACTGCTACCACCTTGAAAGAAATCGCCTCTACCAACGATTACCAAAACGTTATCAAAGGGATCTGGTTGCAACCAGGAAGTTACGATCAAGAGGTGTTGGACTTGGTCGAGCAAATTGGGTTGGGCGAAAAGGTGGTCCATGAAGATGAATGTATTTTGGTCAAAGGCGAACTGGGTATGTATAGTGCCAATTTATAAATAATATATACGAGAAGGTTTTTCGATTATTGAAGCCCAAATTGGCCAGGGGCAATATGCCATGCTTGCTGTCTATCAGATCAATGACTAGTGGTGTAGCTATTTGGGTTAGTCAAGCATCTTCTTGATGTATCGGCCCCAAGTTTCATTTCCTTCCGTGGTGTAGTTAAGCTGGGGTAAATTCTTATCAACTTCGATGGTGTAGGGAAAAGGCAGACTGTCTAGCGATGTTATAGGCGGTATGTGGTCCTTGTGGGTGTCCACTATGTTGATAATCTTGTGTAAATTGTCCTCAAAGCTCCGCACAGACAGTTCGAGGTTTGGGTTGATTTCTAGTTGGTCTGTTCTAGAATTGTTGCCACTTTTGTCTGCCGTAGAGACGGGGATACATTCCACAGCGATGATCCACGATTCCCATAACTTCAAATCATCTGAGCTGTCAGATTTGCCGAACCAGCCGGTCTTCTTGCTCTTACCTGTTTTCTTGTCTAAAAACTGGATTAGGACGTGTCCCTTACTCACGCTTTGGGTAGGGCTGTCAAACTGCAGCTTGATGAGCTGGTTCACTTTTTCGTCTATTAGCGTGTCCAACTCCGGGAGATTCTCCGCCATGCAATATGTGACACTTAAAAAGTCGTTGGTTGTCGGCGTTATGGGGCCAAATAACCTATTAAAGAAGATGGACCATATTATGCCTGGGTGTTAGTGATGTCCTCGGCGGCGCTGTCGAAATTCAGCGCGTGATTCCTCATGACACATACCTTTTAAAGATTCTCTTACTACCGATCTCTCTGCGGTAACATAGAGGGTGTATTCCATTGTGTGCAATGGATGGCAAGGACTGCTTAGTGATAGTAGGCGTAGTACGATTCGGACTAGCGATATTGTGCGTTACCTATCACGTGACTGGAACCACAATTCCTCCTGTTCCCTTTGACCTATTATCACATTATTGATAGTCAGATAGGGTCTTTTCTATAGAAAAGACCATATTGAGGTAATTTTTTGTACGATCAGTTTTTTGGTGGCTTTCAAAACATCATATTTCATTTTTCCCCCGTTTTCTACCTTTAAAGGTACAAGTACTGCGATTTAATCGTGGTGTTCCTTACCATTATTCTGCTGACCTTCAATTAGCTTCTCTAATTTCTGTAATGTTGCTGGAAACACCCTTTCTGTGAGTATTGCCTTTTCTTCTGAGGTGAATTTACCAAGCACAAATTCAGTCACCCGAGACCTGTCGATTGGGCGGCCGATTCCGATGGCAACCTTGTGGTATGTGTTGGGAAGAAACGTATTGATTGACTTGAGTCCATTGTGACCTCTGGCACTGGTTCCAGGCTTTCTCATTTGGGTTTTGCCCAAGTCCACCTGGAGCTCATCGTGAATAATTATGAGAGATGATCCGTGCTTCTTATAGTGCTTGGCAATGGGCCGGCCTTGGAGGTTCATATATACATTAGCTGACTTGAATAGAACCACGTCGGGGTACTTGGAAGAGCGGTAGTAGTCACCATCGGAGGTAATATGGCTGCTCCAGGTCGAGGTAAGGAAATCGAAGAAACTATGCCCCACATTATGACGAGTGTTTTCGTACTGGGGCTCAGGATTTCCTATTGAGGCGATAAATATGTATCTCTTGGAACCTAGGCAGTTGGCCCGAAGGGGCACATAGAACGAATGGGCAAGGTGCTTTAGGATCATGGTCGATGATGATTTTTGTGCTTCCCGATTAGGAAGTGTAGAAGGTCGCGTCAAAAAAAGCTCCAGCCATGAACGGCGCCAGTTCAATTTCCATGATAGGGTCGTGGTTACCAGATAAAACAGCTAGTCGTGACGTTTCCTACTTAATCGAAACTAGTGTCAGGCAGGTCCCACAGATTTTTTGGCAATTTATTTGTGCTCAGAGTAAACGAATTATTCTCATTCATCATACCACTCTACTCGTGATCAATGAATATATTTAAAGATATACTTATCTATTGCATACCATTTGGACAACGCATAGTTCCAAATGACGATTTAGTGTACTGCCTCAAATATCAGTGGGTAAGGAAATTGTATGTAGTAAATTCTTTGGTGTACCATTTTGACCATGCTTGGAAACGGTAGTCCTTCATTCGATAAACGTCTTGTCAAACCACCGACAAAATTGGTGCTTTCAAGGGGTGAATACCCTATGTTAAATAATTTACTTCTTTGTGTCTAATACTTCGCTCTTAAAACCAACTGCGAAACTGTTTGTAAACAATTAATTTGCCAGGATGGACATAACCAAAGCGTTTTCAAAGTATATTGGGGACCTTGACACCAAAGCTCGGCGACTTGACTGGGATAATATCCAAAAGGTACCACGGCACTATCGCGATAAGACAATAGGAGCCACTGCAACTGTGGATGAGCAATTTGAAGAAATGCTAACACTTTTGAACAAATACGAAAAATACTTGCAAATGATGCTATCTGATATGGAAGCATACAAGACATCAATTTTGGAGCTTTTTCGTTCCAGTGAACGAATTAGTGAGTTTGTGAAGTTGCTCCTAGAACCCGAATCAACTTATGGACTGTATCAACTCAACTATCAAATATGGCAAAACGCTAGTTTCTACATTGAAGAAATGCGCCACACAAAGACATCATTCAGTAAGGAACTTGAAGCTCTCATCAAATTTGTAAACGAGAGTCTAAGCCCGATTCTTCTAACCATCAAGCAGATTCGAGTTCATATCAAACAAAGAAAGAGTGCATTACTGGATTATGATAAGGTGATCAACGCCCATGAAAGGCTCGTCCTTGTACAGGCCACACGAGCCTTGAATGAAAAAGACGCCCCCCGTCTCTATCACCTCGAGCGAAAACGAAAAGTCAATCAACAAAATTATGACATCATCAATAATCAACTTAAACACGAGTTGCCTCTTTTCTTCGAATTATTGAGTGACATTATTATTCCTGTAAATGTGGCAGTTTTCTGTCTGCAGTGGATGATGGGATATGTTCTATCAAACGAGAATTTACAGCAGCTTTTCACTGGTGAAATACGAGAAGGTGGCACCTCTGTCGACTTGGCAATATGCAACTCATCCGCACAACTGAATTTCCCTTTGGGTCCATATGCAAGAGCCTCCAACTTCCAATACATTGCAAACTTCAGTTTCACTCCTCAACAAGAAGGTGATATCGCGCTAAAAGTGGGTGACCTTATATCGGTGGAAGATAGGGAAGGAGGATGGTGGAAAGGAATGGTGAATGGTAGCGAAATTTCTGGATGGTTCCCTAGTAACTATGTCGCTCCCGTAACTAATGACAAATTATGATCGTTCCCTCTCATGATACCGTGATTATACGAGCTATTTTGTTACTATTGTATGACGAACTAACATTCGTCATTTATAAAAAAATCTTCTTATCCTCACGGAAACTCATTCAATTGACAATGAAGCTTCGACTGGTACGCTTTTACGCATCCACCGCTGCAGAATTGTCGTCTGATAGGCACATTCTTGTTTTTCAAAAAATTCCACCATTCCATAACTTCTGCATGCGGTTCAACAACAAAGATTTTGCATTCACAACATGTGTCGCCATATCTTCCCTTCGTAATGGCCAGAACCATCAAGTTATGGTATAATTTAGGGGTGTTTCTCTTCCAACTCTTTGTTTCCTGATAGGAGACATCATATCTAGCAATCTGGTCTAAACATAAAGACTTTAACGAAGGCACAAGTGTCTTTTGTTTTGCTTCAGGAACCAAATATTTGATTTTAGAAACAGACACCAATTGTCTATCTTGATTAAAGGTTGAGGTAGTAACTGTGATAGCATCTTCCGGAATAGTTAAGAATGGATTGGGCCCTGCACGGATGATTTGTAGTCTTGGCAAGTCTAAAATTTGAAACGGAAGGAATTTAAGTCTATTGGAGCCCAAAGACAAATCCACCAAATTCTTTAACCTCCCAATTGAAGGTGGTATTCTATTGAGTTTATTCAGTCTTAATCCTAATACGTTCAACTTTGTGAATTTGAACAACGATGGTGATAAATCCTTTAAATTGTTGGAAGTGAGATACAATTGATAAGATACAGGCTCAGCATCGTCAAAAATAACCAAGTTATTCATGTCCTTAATTTCGTCGGGAACATTATGCAAATTCATATTTTCCAAATTAATGGTAGTTTGAATGTTTTCAAAGCATTGCAAAATATAGTCTCTGGCTCTATTATACGCCAATAACTTTTGCTCTTCGTACTCTTGATCCGCGGAGGAAGAGGGCAATTCGTTAATGCTAGGATTTCTGAACCGGTTGAAGTTATCAATTCCAAAGTCTGCGTCAGAACTTAAATGCTTTGGGACTCCTTTCTGAGGCGAGTAGGTCTGGGATAAACTGGTTCCCATATTTTCTGGTTTCAAAAAATCAACCTCACTGGGAAAATCATCCACAATTCTGCTGACGGAATTCTCGTTGTGAATCGGTGGTTGAGGAGAATCTGGCACCCCATACTTCAGATTAGTGTCAGTGGTAAAGTCAAATTCTGACACCAAGTTGTCCTCCAATGGTGGACTACTCGGTGGTAACATATCATCGTACGCTTCATCGTCATTTCCAAACTTCAGTCTCTTCTCATTATATATTTCGTCGCCATTCTCTTCTTCATCGACCATAGTAGGATCACTTTCAAAATCCATTTCTCTCCTTTTGATGTCATCCTTCTCATTGAAACTTTCTCCCATTTTACGCTTCAAATTGGGTATGAAGTTAAGCACCGGACGCTTTTTCATCTGGGGAGTCCTTGTGTGGTACTGACTACTAGCATTCTGATCGATTGTTTTCCGGTCTCGGGGAGATGTGTTCAATGCCAAATTTTCGCCATATGACAAACTCGAATAGGCAAATGGGAGTAATGGGTTTTGCTTCTCCATGGTCGATGTTTCGCCAAGACCCGTCTTCCGGGAGATTTTCTAGTTGGAAGTGTTATCTAGGAGCTGGGGGGGGCCTTAACGCGTTCGGTGTCACGTGATCTCGGTTTTCGAGGTTAACTTTACCAATTCGTGTTTTCGTAAAAGCTAATCCGAATTCTGGGTGGGGTTGAATCGGAATTAAGCAGAGTAGCAAAAATAATAAAAAAGGTCGTACCCGGATTCGAACCGGGGTTGTTCGGATCAAAACCGAAAGTGATAACCACTACACTATACAACCAATGAAGGTTTGGAAGTAGGTCGTACCCGGATTCGAACCGGGGTTGTTCGGATCAAAACCGAAAGTGATAACCACTACACTATACAACCGGAACTTCGAGGTGCATCACTTGCTGAATTTCTATTTGCTGTGGGAGGTAACGTTATTATAGATCTGGAAAGTAGAATTTAACCGTAGTCGCCAGTTTCTCGCAAGACTTATCGTATGCAATAGCTTGGGAATTTCTTGACGCGAACTAAAAATCATGGACAATAGCTAAAGCATATTTGCAGTAAATGTGTGGAAGTCTTGGGGAGCCTATCCTTTGAATACCAGAACAATCTAACGAGGACCAAATATTTATGCCAGCTCTGTAGAATATCATCACGTATAAGGGCAGTTAAATATTATTTGTTATGTAAATAAGTTGGCATGGTGTTCATCAAAATCCGTGAATGGTTCATTGGCATGAAATTATTTTGCTGATTAGCAAGTGTTGGCGCATCATAGTTATTGATATGCAATTTCTTGGAACACGGTTGTAGCATTATTGTTCGGGTGACACTCTGTTAGTGGTGGTATTTTCCGTGAAGACCTAGGTCTCGACCATCTATGAGTCTCTTACGGGTTTGGGACACTCTTATGGACAAAGCCAGTTCACAAAAAATGTCCCCGTGGGTGTTGTGGAATTGTTCACGCAAGTAACTTCTAATCTTGTTGTCGTCACATAACTTGGCTTCACCAATCGTCTTGAATATGTTGCTCGTCACCAAGTTCCAAGAAAGTACAATAGGAATCATGGGGCGCAACCCAAAAAGTTTCATAATTCGTATGATGTTAGCCCAAATAGAATTCATCACCTGGCTACCTTTCTTGGTGTCGGCACATGGCTATTGACACCGGTGGTGTCCACGCTACACTACACTACAACCTCGGTACAGGATACCAATTACACAACCCATGCCTACGAACCGATGACATTGTTCTGGTGAGCAGCTGAAATATGAGGCTTTCACGATACGAATTATTGTGTAACCCTAAGTTCACGACTGCTTATTTAATATATCGTTTGGTTGCTACTGGTGGTTGTTTCGACAGCTTTTAGGGTTGCAACGATTAGCGGTGCATCCAACGGAACTACGGTTTAGCCCATGCACACATTCAAAGATAAGCGTTCGAAACCATAAGTAAACGATGTTCGTTTAGCGTTGGCACTTAAACTTAGAAGTTAAAGTAGCATGGGGTACATTAAAGTGAATCTGGATCTGAAAACAAGGTGGGATAGAGCCATCTGCTCGCGATTCAAGATGAAGGGCCTGGATCTTGGAGAACTTCCTCACCTACAATTAACGATGACGTCAAAGAAAACCTAAGCGAGATTTTTTTAATTTTCTGGTGAGATGTCGGGTTCGGTACCCGGATCTTAGGTTAGGCACCAAAAGACAGCTTTGAAGTAATGTACCTGCAGGCTGTGTCGACAGCGGTTCACAATCCGCTGGGTGATGGGCATTTGTATCAAGTTGGAAGGATCTGAGAAGTATCACCAGTAACTCTGCGCCAGTGAGCCTCATATCTCCGTACATCTGGAATGACGACATACATTTCGGTGGATAGACTGAAGCCGAGGCTCGATAGATCAGGGGTGCCAGTGCGCCTAACCTCCAGACCAGGATCAAACCATGGATAAGGGGAATTGGTCCATATTGAGTGAGGTTAGGTGCGAACAAAGTCGGGCTTGTTTTCAGGTTTAGTAATAGCGCAATCTGACAGGGCTAACGTTCAGATTAGGAGTACACCCTTCGGTGGATGACTGGCGCTCTTACGCGTAACATCACCATTAATTGATTTGGTGTTGTTGTTTAACAATCAGTCACGCTTACGTTTATTGGTATGTAGGAAGTAGGGGTGAGGAGAACAGAGAAGGAAAGTGCCCCGAAGAGCACGGTGAAGCTGAAACAGACAAGCGTTGAATCACACAGTTATGACGTCAAGACTTTTTTGTCCCGAATATAGCTAATGCTTCGTCTAAGAGAGTAAATTAAATACATATACATCCCTGTTGAGACAGGCTATAGGTAGATAGAGGCTCGTCATAAGTATCACATGAGCTGTTGCATCAACCCACATGTGGGCATACATCGTGTTGTTTGACGGTGCATTCTCTTTCTTTAGTTGACGAATATGCAGAAGCATGCCCACGATATGAGAAATGTAAACAAAATCTATGCATGCAGCGGGTGTAGGTAATGACGCAAGAATTTTGTTACACAAACTACGCCACAATGCAATTTGTGACCCCAAGTGCTAGTGACCCCTTGCATTGTTTGACGCCCGCGGCTCGGCTTTTTACATAGAGGTGCCTGAATTCTGAAGTGGTTCGTAGCACCGGGTGGTTTTCTTTCATCACCATGCATGTAAAGGTTTTTCTTTCAACCGTCCAATTTATATAAAGAGGAGCGTTCCGCCCCTAATCTCACGCTACATCAGTCTCCAGCCTCAACACTGTCAAAATGTCAAGTCCATCTCTCGTTTCGCCATCTATTACTAATTTAGGAGCTGGATCCTCGGGCGTTCCATCCAGTCTTCTTGTCCAAAACAACGATGCTGCCAGTACTCAAGTTGGCCTGTTCAGTGAAGCTTCCGACTTGCATACCTTAACTTTGCTTTCAGCCAGTGGTGGTAAGATGAATGCTGCAAAGTCCCTGGTTGCTTCGGCCACCTCTTCATCTCCAGCCAACTCGTTGAATATCGCTGCCGACCACGGTAGTGGTTTATCCAAGTACACCTTGATTATGGGATCCGTCTTCGTTTGCACATTCTTGGCCGCTTTATAAGGCACCAGCTTATGATTTTATGATATAATGAACAAAAAGTCGCCTTGCGCTTAATGATAATAACTTACTACGTCATCTACTAGCACACAATCGATAGAATACGACGGCTTCGTGGTGTGAACCAAGGTCTGATTAGAGACGTCTCACCCGCGGTGCCGGCATGGGTCGATAACTCAACTCGGGAGCAATATTTGCTATAATATTCTATCGTCTATAGCAGCTACCATCGGCATTGAAAACATGCCATACGTGTGGATTGTATAGTGGTATATAATGACCTAGTTTACAAACTTGTGTAACGTCTGTAACGGTATATCTTAGTGAAGATAGTGAATGCACGACACTGCCACTAACGATTATGCATGGCGCGTGTCTCCACCACCAAGATTGTCTATATGCGTGCATACAGTGTTCTTACATTGTTGTTACGGATGGGGCACATTGTATAGGAAAATTGTTCAACCGTGTTTTAACGCGGAATGTCACAATATGATTGTATTAAGTAGCTATTTCGACTCATGTGTTCCTTGCAATATGCACACCGAGCAACTCGTCAATTGATAAGTTGTTGCTACCAATATCATGCCTGTTGTGGGAAGAAGTACTCCCGGAAATGTCAACATCCTGCGTAATTGCGTTTCCAGGGGTACGTTTGCGCTTCTATTGTTGATGGTCTACTTTGGTAGCAAATAAGACGCAATCTTCTCTGTACAGTCGCGTGCTTATACCTAAAACAAGCTCAGCGAAGTTGCAAAATTACCAAATGTAGATTCATATACGTCAGAAATCGTGCCATAATCCATTAAAGTGCAGTACATAGCATATTCATACCGCAGCTTGCTGTGGTTGCATTTTCTCGTGCCACCGTTCAAATACTGTCCGAAAAAACCGGACCCCCATTCCAATGTCCTTATACCCACAAACACTTCTGGCGTTATGCATGGCTAAGATAGGCATGCCGACGTCAATAATCAAGGCCGCTCCATTAATGCCTCTTCTTCCTGAGCTCATGATTGGACCAATAGTACCTCCCAGTCGGCCGTCATTTCTAATATGGAATGTTTGTAACTCGATACCTGGCAAATAGGAATCAATAATATTTTTCAAAAATACCACGCCTTCTGCGTCCGTCAACACATGTTGGCTGACGTCAATTTTCACACATGGTCCTGTGTTCGGCAATGGATAATGCTTTTCTAAGTAGGCCTCTTTGTAATTTGGATTCAATGCATGCGTCACGTCAGACGACAAAACCACAGTGTTGGCCATAAGCTGGGCTAAGTGCTCCTTTGAACGAGTAGAGCTGGTACTGCCAACAATCAGCGCAAGCGTATCTCTCAAAAACCCACCTGCCGCGCCTGTGGTGGTGGTACTGCCTGTTTCTTCATTATTGGCGAAATATACTCCAACTAGGCCGTCGAAATCATCAATATCCTCACCCAAGTAGAAATTCTTACTAAATTCGAGTAACCCATACATTGCGTCAAAAGAGCATAATCTATCATCCAAACTAGAAGCATAGATGAACTCATGAGATAACCCCCCACGAACAGCTGGCTGAACATTGAATAATTCCAATTCGATATCTATGATATCGGAAATGGATTCATTTGCAAGCGAAACCACCAATCTAAGTAATGACAATGGATGTTTCTTGATCAACGGCGACCTCCTTTCTTCGTCTGAGGGATCGAGGTTCTCGCTACCATATCCAATAATTGGAACCGCTTCAGTCTGAAGATTAGGGGTCAAGCTTATACCAAAATGCTCCGCAATAGATGGGATTATGGCCACCGGCTTACTACCCGTTGATATTAATTTACGTCTCACCTTTCCATTCTTTTCCTTCAATAGCACGGATCCGGCAAGGCCGAATTCCCTATCTAGAAGTACCTGGTCTAAGCCCCCAGAATATGGTGCCACCCCTAATAATTCATAGCCATCTTTTACTGTCTTCAACAGACCCCTGGGGTTAACCTTAAGGGTAACTGCATCAACATGGGTGCCGACGAAGCAACTTCCATTCAAAGGAGACCATTTTCCTCCGCGAATAAACGCTACCACGCTCAAATCATCCTTCACCACGTAGTACATCCCCGGTTTTGAAAAGTCATGGTACTGCTTATCCTTGTGTCCCTTAAAACCGTTGTTATCTAGAACTGACGTGAACCGTGTAACAAAATGGTATGTTGTCGGAGAATGGTCCAAAAAGGTCATGAATTGGTCCGCATACGCTTCGTAATATGCATTGAAGTCGCCATCACCTGATTCTAGATAAGACAGTTTTTGTTCCACATTCCTATTCTGAGTTTCTAGAAGTCTCGACTCTTGGTTAGCTGGCTTGGTTTTATTTGTCGGTATCTCGTTCTCCGTAGTAGCAGCGTCGGACTCCTGCTCAATCGCCATTGACACCTTAGGAAGTTTGTATTGATAAGATCCATCGAGAGGGTTAAGAGTGGTTGCTTTGCTTAAATCGGTAGTAGCACCGGTTTCATCGCTATCGCCTCCCAGTAAACTGTCGCTGTCTGAGTCAGCCCCGTATGATAACGTTTCCTCTATTTCATGCAATTCTTCTTCGGTAGATAACTCTTCTTCCTCGTCTAAATCTCCTTCTACGTCACACCAATCGTCATCAGTAGATATGATGCCGTCACGCTCGAGTACTGTCAAAGTCTCCTTCACTTGTCGATTGTTCGTTAAAACCATATCTTCTTCTTTCGGATAAGGGACAATTGAATACGGCTATCTGCTTAATTTTGTATGGATGGGTTAACTTGAAGCTTCGAGCACTTCTAAGTCAAGACAATTTGAAAATAGAATTGTCTTTCCTGGACTGATATCTATATCCTTATGAAGTGTGGAGTTAACCAGTATCGTACGGCTCTGGTCGCACCCAGATTTCGCAATGGCTGGTAACGCCCGTTTAGTACATTAAGCAGCTGCAAGTATCCTTCACCACTACAAATCACTCCCACCAATAACTGCGCAAACCAACTAATGATGCCTTTCACTTTTAGTAGGCAGCTTGAATACCTTTAGTTTCGATAGGAGGGAAAATAGGAAAATGCTGCTAATTGTGATGGTTTGTGCACGACCTGCTATACTGGCTATAGACGCGTGTGAACATACTGGCAGACAGCACGATAAGACGCTATGAACGCCTCTACTATTACCGTACACTGGCACAATGACAGTCAGCCTATATATGCGGTAGACTTCCAGCCAAGTCTGGCCTCGGTGTCTCCCCGGTTAGCCACCGGTGGTGGTGACAACAATATTCGAATGTGGAAATTGATCCCAAGCTACACCCAAGGTTCAGAAACAACAATTGAGTATCTCAGTACTTTAAGCAAGCATAACCAGGCAGTAAATGTGGTGCGATTTGATCCAACGGGACAACTTTTAGCAAGTGCTGGAGACGATGGAACCCTCATTCTCTGGAAGCTCGCCAATGGTATCATAAAAGACTTTGAGAACGAAGAAGAAGACGATGATGTCAAGGAAAGTTGGGAAGTAGTGCTTCAGCTCCGTTCGTCCACAAGTGAAATAAACGATATATGCTGGTCTCCAGACTCTCGCTATATCGTCACAGGATCCATGGACAATACCATACGAATATATCAAGTTGAAGTGGATAAGCAAACGCAAAAGTTGACAGGAAAATTGGTGGAGTCTCTCAAGAACCACACTCATTATGTTCAAGGTGTATATTGGGACCCGAAGAATGAATTCATAGCTACACAGTCGGCCGATAGGTCCGTTATTATTTACAGCATTTCAGAAAAGGACGGTAAATTATGCCTAAAGCTCCATCGAAAATTTGCCCGAGTTGATAACCAACAGATATACCATTCAGAGACAATGCAATCATTCTTCCGCAGATTAAATTTTTCACCTGACGGCAATTTCCTAATCACACCGGCTGGTATGTGTAATAAGATCCGAGATCCTTCGAACCTATCCAGTCCAGCAAAAAAAGCAGAAGAGGAAGGAGCATCAGGTGGCGATGAAAAAGGTGATACTACGATCATGAATGCTGCTTATGTCTACACAAGATCTGGCCTTTCAACTTCCCCTACATTCAACATTTCTGGCCTTAATAAGCCCTCCATAGCCGTTGCATTTAACCCAAGATTCTATACGTTGTCGACCAACCTCACATCACCAGCTTTGACTACCCTCCCATACAAGATGATTTTTGCAATTGCTACCCAAGACTCAATCATAGTATACAACACAGAGACCTTCAAACCATTAGGTTTTGTAGGTAACTTACATTACTCGTCGATCACTGACTTGAAATGGGATATTGATGGTCGCAAAATATTAGTTAGTTCGACCGATGGTTTCTGCTCCGTGGTAACATTCGACGAAGGAATTTTTGGTCCGGAGTATTCAATGTCTGCCCCTGCACCTAGCTGTGCTTCTCTGGACATACAACTAGAACCTAAAGTTAATGATACCGAAAAATCCATTAATGGATCTTTGAGTCAAATCCATATTTCCTCGGAAAATCATCAACAGGAACAATCGCTTGAGACGCCCACAATAGATCAGTTTTATAAACCAGGCGAAAAGAAAAGGATATCCCCTACATTGGTTACGAACCTTTAAAATACACCATTGCTAACGTGTTTTGATGGCGAAGACCATTTAGGTTAATAATATTTGAACGTATATTTAATAGAAATAGTAATATTATTAATGGTGATCAACCACCCCACTACAAATCTAATTCATTCTTCAACTGGGCTTCCAATCTCTTTCTGGCGGCAATGATCATTTCTTGTTTTCTTTTGTGAAGAGTGTTCTCTGACTCTTCCACAGGTTCGTCCAATTTGGTGACATCAATATCGTATTTATCGAGAAGGGTAGTTTTCTTTTTTAAGCCGTCACTTCCGGTAGTTCTAGCGGTTGGAGTTTCCGACAGATATTGTTCATTTTGTCTTGCTTCTGCCGGAGGAAATGGTAGAGTGCCATTTTCCATATAGTTATCGACGGTTGCTTCGACGGAACCAGTTCTATTCAAGTCCATGACGATTTGTCCTCTGGTCAAGGAAGGAGCAATTGTTTGAACCACTTCAATCATACTCTCTGTTACCGGTCTACGGTTTTGGTTGCTTGTGTTTGAAGGCTCGGTGGTTTCACCTTCTTCTTCACTGCTGGCACGAGCACGAGGTTGATCTTGGGTGTTTCCAGCTCTTTCATTGACACTGAACTCGTTAGCCTCCGGGATGGGTGATATCAACCATCTTAGGAATATGAACGCAACTGTCAATGTTGCAATGAAGAGAAGAGTAGACGAATCCATTGTGGGCAAGCAGAAACTGTAGATAGATCATTGGGACTAAGAGGTTTTCCGGTGCGGGCGAGACCTGCAAGTCGCGACATACATCCTGCGACAAAGATATGACATTAATTTATACAATAGGGGAAGAGAAATGAAATAGACCCAACAGATGTGTAACATTTTACGACAGTGATCTAATGGTTGGATTACTTGAACGTCAACTTGAATTCGTTGTCTTGGTGTCTTACCTTATACAAGAAAGTCGTGATGATCTCATTCTCCTTAGTTGGCAAGTTGAGAAAATGGACCTTGATCTGATTAGACATCTCTAGCTTGGAAATGTTGCCTCTAGCACGTCTAGCTCTGCTCTTTTTGGAAAACGTCTTCTTGCCAATCTCGCTGTTCAAGATATCGTTGTTGATTGTGGTGATAGCTGGAAGACCCATGCGATACTTGTGGTTATATCTGCTTAAGGTATCATCATCGTATTCATCAAACCCTAATGGATCTGGCTTTCCTTTGTCGTAGGGCCCGTTGGAGTTGATGTGTTTTGACAAGAATACTTGTTGTGCCTGAAGTGCTGCCTGACTTCTTGCCTTCTGTGATGTCTTGGTCGAAGATAACGCGGAAATTGCAGCGGCAGCGCCTATGTTGTTGTAATTTTTATATGACTCGGACTCAGAGGCCGACTCCTTCTGGTTTCGTGGCGGCATCGTATAATGGGTGGGATTTGGCTAATCTTAGGAAGATATCGGTGATTGCTCGATGGGGCGTACTTCGTAGTGGGGACTGAATTATGATCACGTGATCTGATATTCTTGTCCTGCACCTTCTGTTCCAAGCATTGATTCGGATCAACCGCCAAGAACCCAAGGAGACCTGACTCAAATCCAGTCGTCGACACAATTTCTATCGGTGCCTTTCTGGTAGTCATTTTTATGTATCGACTCTTGGTCTTATTTAATAAATTCTAAATATTGTAAACTTTTTACAATTTTATAAGTTAGGAAAACTTCTAAATTTTTGGAAAAATCAAAAGGAATATATGAGTGGTAATCGGGACCTCAAGAATAGTTGGTTGCGAAAGGAAGTGTCGAACCATAAATATTTTATGTTTATTTATTTACTTTATTTTTGTACAAACAATTTAGGAGGTGTCTGTTGGGGTCGATCGATGTAATGCAAGTTTACCTAACCGATCACGTAATCAAACAGACGTACCTGAATTTGACAGCGAGCTGGGCACCAAGACACCAAGATGACGAGAAATATTTTGGGCCTCATAATTGGCCATTTCTTACGAAATCTCACTCCTGTAAACATGCTATCTAAGCCACATAGTATAGAGTCCATTACTTGATCATCAAGTAACCTACTGCCCATAGACAAAAAAAATTTCCTGAAGGAAAAGCGACAACTGCAGGATTCGAACCTGCGCGGGCAAAGCCCAAAAGATTTCGAGTCTTTCTCCTTAACCGCTCGGACAAGTTGCCTAATAGGAAATAACGACCTGATAATAATCTTATGAGATTACCATAGTTGTCGGATTTTGTTACTTCTGAAAAATTTTGCTTTGAAGACAAGCAGACACAACAAATAGTACTCTTACTAGGAAGAATGTGTAAGGCTCCATATTTCCGGAGGTAGAATTTCCGTACTACAATACCTTGCGATTGGTGATAAGTGGTTATTGCATGCTTTAATTGTTGAAAAACCTGTGATTGCCCTCAAGGAAAATGAAAGTGGAAATTACAAAGTTATTAAAGAAGTCGATTCCATGATCCGGTACTGCGATAGCATCCAACCGTTCTTGTAGAACAGTATGTTAGTAAAATCTTACCGAGAGGAGGATCTTAGCCACGTGATATCTTGTCAGGTGATCGCAAAATTTTCTAGAATCTAATGGAACAGTTAAGACATATGATTCAATCATTAATTAGCTTCCACGCTTGAAGGCACCAACAAATTTTAGTATTTTATCCAAAGCAGTGACAAGAAGCAACTGATTTTTGAGAGGAGCTACGAATGAGAATTCCCACGTCAATTCATCACGGGTTGAGGCGTTGCATAGGTGTACCCAGAAGAAGTGCAATCAGAACGAGATGGGTGCCAAACAATAGAAGCTTCCATGCAAGCGCTATCAGCAGTATAAACTTTGATCCCTACAAAACCTTAGGTGTTGATAAGGGTGCAGACCAAAAAGACATTAAAAAGGCCTACTATCAATTGGTGAAAAAGTACCATCCGGATGTGAACAAAGAGAAAGATGCTGAAACCAGATTTCATAAGATTCAAGAGTCATACGAGCTTTTGAGCGACAAAGAAAAGAGAGCCCAATATGACCAGTTTGGATCGGCTGCGTTTGATTCCAACGGTAACGCAAATCCATTTGCAGGTGGTGGCAACCCATTTGGTGGAGCTGGAGGAAATCCCTTTGGTGGAGGAGCTGGCGGTGGCTTTGGAGGTTTCAGTTTTGAGGACTTGTTTTCGGAAGCATTTGGTGGTGGTGGTGGTGGCCGTGGTGGCCGTGGCCGTGGGTCATTTGTCACAGAGCATGTTGGAGACAATATTGAGGTGCTCAAATCAATTTCTTTCAAGGAGGCGATTTTCGGAACGAAGGTACTGATTAATTACAAGGCAGTGGATAAGTGTCATACCTGTCACGGCAGTGGATTAAAGACCGGAGGAAAAAGAAAAACTTGTGGAACTTGTCATGGAACTGGTCAAACCACTCACGTTATAGGAGGTTTCCAGATGGCTTCAACGTGTCCTACTTGTCAAGGATCAGGGGTGCTGATCGATAAGGCTGATGAATGTAACACTTGTCATGGGCAAGGTGTTGAAGAGGTACCCAAATCTACAAATGTTGATTTACCAGCCGGTGTCGAAGATGGTACTAGATTAAGAGTTCCAGGGGCCGGTGATGCACCATTTGTGACACAGGATGAGTACAACCGTGTGCGTAATGGTGACTTGATAATAAGAGTGAACGTGGCCAGAGATCCAGTGTTCCTGCGTGTTGGCAACAATATTGTTGTCAAGCAAGACATTTTGATGACCACTGCTGCGTTGGGAGGAGAGATTGTGGTGCCAACTATCGATGGACAAAGCATTAAATTGAAGCTTCGTTCAGGGGTCCAAAATGGCCGCAAAATGACTATCCCAGACAAGGGGGTGCCGATTGGAAGAAACTTGAACAACAGAGGAGATTTGGAAGTTGTACTTAACGTTAAGACTCTTGTACCAGAAACCCCAATACAAACTGCATTACTCGAGGCATTGGCGGGTGCATTTGACGACAAAAATGCCAAGCGTACCGATGCCCACTGGAAGTTGGACCTCGACGACGACAAGGTGGAAACTTTCCAAGAGGATGAACACCCAACGGTAACAAGAATCGGTAAATTTTTGGGCAAGTTTTTCAACTTGGGAGGTGATAAGGACAAGAAAGAGAAATAACATTTCTATTCTATACATATATATATATATTTAAAAGAACTTGTACATATTTGTGGTGTAAATAATCGAATTGTCATATTTCATGTAATAGTTACTGACTTGTACGCGTAATGTTCTATCGTGGTCGTCGAGATAATTAAGACCGATCTCAGTGTCGATCCAATGGTTCAACCCCCTTATTGGGTATTATTCCCCATTCAGTGAAGGTTCATGCCCCATCTTTTAACGCTTCACTAGCAGACGTGACGTAGATGTCCTTTGCGGTGAATTTCCCAATAACAGGTGTGGCGCTACAAAAAATAATCAACTAAGCCAAATCGTTGCTACCACTATTATGCAGTTCTAGCAGCTTGTTTCCATATTGTAATTAGGCAATGCCGATCCGATTTCATTTCACGATTAGCATCCCTACTGCTTCACGAACGAATGATTCAGGAATGATTCAAAGTAATTTTCTACGATTAGCACGTAAACCCGATGAACGCGATCGGTCCTGCAGAACATAATTCGCGTTTGTTTTGGTGTCGCAAACCCTTCTGCAGGGTTACTGAGATGAGCACATGTAATTATGAAGTCAATAAAGAATCCAGACCCCCCCTCTTAGTTCCTCTTGGGCAAAATACCTGCGAGTGAAGCTCGTAGTGTTAGGTATTGCTTAGCTATTAAAAAATACATCGCGTCGCAGTGTCGTCCCCACTATTGTAATTAATTTAGAGCCCCGAACCGAACACCGGCACTACGCATCCTGATGCTTGTAGTGAAATTCCGTAGTCGTGTTTCATCTCGTTTAACGGGCAAGCCTTGTTTTCTGGCGTTATAGACAGGAATTACTTGCATTTCCCTTGTGACTACCCTTCGCTGTCGGTTATTTTGAATGGCCGTCTGTTCCTTAAAACTATAATATCCCTGTTATTTCTCAAAAGCACCAGGCTCGAGGTCCTCTTCCATTCACTTTCATTAACTGTACATAGACCAATGGTCTGAAATCCATCACATTCGTTTTCATTGAAATGTCACCGACTACTACTTCCCAAAGCATAGACCTGAACACGCCAAATATGCTGTTGAAAGTGGGACAGTCGCTGCCTATCCTTACCACTTCCAAACCACTGAGAAATGTTACGAGCCTTCCTCATTCGAAAGCGCTACCAAGACCATTTCATGCTGTATTATCTAACAAAGAACAGGCTGCTGCCATCAATTCCGTTAACCATCCAAGCCCATTGAAGAACCAAACACCCGTGTCAAGGTCTTCTTCGGTCACCAGTAACAGCTCTACAGCTTCAAACCTCTCTACAAAAGTATCAAATGCTGACTATCTGGTGCATTTGGATAAAACTCCACAGAACTTGCCTCCTTACCAACGCTTAATGATGAGGAAATCTCAATTGAGCAACAGTATTTCCCGCTTCAAAGCAAGCGAGCAACGTGTGGGTTCCCACACTGTTTCTCCACCACATAGCCAGCAATCTCATTACAAATTAACTATTGACAGTGAAGACGAAGAAATTGACGAAGATGATTGCGTGTTTAATGTTCCTATATCACAGTCATTGGTATCTTTGAGCCAAAGAGAAAAAAATACTTTCGACAACAGCTCCAGGAATTATTCATTAAACACAGATTCTACAAGAACATCTTCAATAATGAGTCATGCGAGCCATGCCAGTCATGATAGTATGATGGATATAGATTCATCATTTACAAGTGCAGATGACATCTCCTTGCATTCAGGAAAGCAAAATATCCTGCTAGACGAATTGAATTTATCAAAAGATGCACAAGACCTTTCATTATTATTCAACCAAGATGACAACATACAACTTTATGAACAAAGCAGACAGCGCAAGAAGTTCTTAAGCACATTCACCAAGATAGGTTTTTCAAGTCCTGCATTAGTGGAATCCGAACAGACGAATTCGTTTTATCTTCAAACTAGTGCTAAATCTTCTTCAACTCCTGCCATCAAGGCACTTCACATAGTCAAATCAAGATCTACATCAGACAAAATATTACCAAAACTTCCTACCAAATCTTCGGGAGCACAAGCAAGATCGGTCTCAGAGCCCATCAAGACTTTAGTACCACCTCCTATATCATCTATACCTCAATCATCGAATTTCTCAAAATATTATTCTTTCACAAGACCTACATGGCTACCACCAAAATCGTCGCACGATATAGAAAAGCATCAGAAGGAATCAAAGGAATTAATATTTCTGGCTTTGATTAGAGAATCCAAAGAACAAACAAAGAGAATGTATAACATAGAACGTATCAAAAAATTAAAAGTAAAAGATACAAAAATATGGTACCTGTTGATCGATACCTCAAACCATAAAGAATTCCTCTCTAAAATTGAAAATATAGATCCAATTTGGTGGAGAGGTATAAGTCCTCAATTACGAGGCAGTATTTGGTGGAAGCATTTTCGGGAATCTGACAAATTCGACATACATTTCTGTGAATACTTCTTTGAGAAGATAGACAAATGCATGTTACCAGTAATTAAATCATTGGATGAATTATTCCTGGAAGATAGGAAAAACAAGCTCACCCTAGAACAATATCAAGATAGATCTGCTAGGAGTCAAATCTCGCAAGAAATGTATCAAAGTTTATGCAAACGTGAAACAGAGATAAACGATAAAATCCTGGCATTATTGAAGAAAACTCTACAGAACAATGTACGGGTATTGGCTATCAAGAAATTATATGACAATATCACCAACGATTTATTGGATGTGTATCCTGAACTAAACTTTTTCCAGAGCTTTGACATTATCCAAAATCTAACCAGAATCATAATGTGCCAAGTGCTCTACCTTTACGAATCTGCCCCTGCTTACCAGGATGGAAATTTACAACGATTTTATTTTCCAGGTTTGACACATGTGGTTGCTCTCATCTACTATAATTTGAAAGATACCAACAAGACGTTTGTCAGTGTCTGTCAATTTTATGATCACCAGATTCAAAGTTTGTTCTTAAACTATAATTTATTAGCGAGAGACTCCAATTCTCACAATATAGAAAAGAAAATTGTTGTCAATTCATTATACGATTCCTTCATCGAAAAGTTCGAAACCACTTTCTTCAAGAACTTAAATCTGTTATTTACGCATTTTAAATATGTGAATGTCTCGACATTAGATTATTTACCACAGCTAGTCCTAGGATCACTTTCACATATTTTAAGTTTTCAGATTTCTAATCGCTTGATGGATGTTTACCTTTTCGAAAAGGATGATTTTTTTATCAGGATAATCTTAGGATTATTCAAAACTATCAGACACAAGTTGTTCGGAAGTAAGACTGAGATTTTATCACTCTTGTCCCAAACATCTCGCGACTTGAAAAACATGACTCATTCTTATGTTAATGTCGGTAACGAATATGACTTTATGGAAACTCTTAAGAATATCGAAATCTGATATCTCTTATTTTATTTATCCCAATAATACTGCCTATGATTGGATTACAAGGTTTAGATTTTGCATTGCATAACTTAATTCTTTACCCCAGTAAATATTAGATTTTTTTCATACATGGACAAGAGTATATATCGATTTGTAGTTCCTTGATTATAGTACATCGTTTATTCCGCTAGACTATTTGGCATCATTTAGTGACTTCAAGAGTTCTTCCCCATCACTAGGGGTTTTAACCTTTATCACGTATGTTTCCAACTTTTTCTCTGCGGGTTCAATTGTGGGTATTCTTACCATAGATCCGTTGCCGATAGAGCTATAGCTGAACTCCTTTGAGATTGCAGTGTTCAATAATACTCTTAATCCCCCCTCGGCTCTCATTAAGACTCGAGATTTGGAGCTTTCTTTGTTTTTCAATATTTTCAAATCACCCAAACCCTTATTTTCATAAGGCAGCTCCTTATTTTCGGGGTTAAAAAGCATCAATTTTGCTCTCTTTGTATAAACTACGTCTTCATCTTCTTCACCAGTATTTGGTGAATCAATCTTTTCAGAATGCAATTGGGCAATTGGCTTGAAGTCGCCACCTGTTTCTTCTTCGGGTACTGTATCATCTTCAACATTATCGCCCTTATTAATAGTCGAGTTGCTATTGCCAAACATACTAACCTTGGCTCCGCCCAAATTGCCCGTATTTGTGGAGGATCCAAACGAAGTTTTCAGAGCATCGGTATTGGCACCAAAAGAAAATGGCTTGATTACACTTGGGGCAGATCCTGACCCAAACGAAAACGGATTCGATGCTTCTGGTTTATTTTCTGTACCGCCCAATACTGCCGAGTTTAATGTAGTTGAATCCTTGTCCAATCCTCCAAACAGAAACAATTTAGGAGTTTCATCTTTCTTGACCGAGTTTCCAAATTGAAATGGAGCAGATGCACCACCGCTGGCTTTTCCAAAAGAATTATTGTCGAAAGAAAATGGTTTTGCTTCGTCTTTCTTGTCGGGTATGCCAAATAATGGTTTGGAGTTGTCATTATTCTTTTCATCGCTGGTAGGAGCAGGTGAGTTAGTAGTTTCATTCGAATTTTTAAGGAAACCAAAGCTGTTGGATGATGTATCGCTTGGGTTGGGTTTGAAGGAAAATGGTTTAGGAGCACTGAAATCGACAGTATTTTGGACTTCCTTGTTAGTATTCACAGATGAACCGAAATTGAAAATGTGCTTTTCAGTTGCATTGTCGTTACCTCCAAAATTGAACCCTTTGGAATTAGAACCAAACAAAGCTAAACCTGGTTTTGTGGAGTTAGTTTCTTGGGTTGTTGATGAATCTGATGCAAATGTAAGTGAGGATGTGTTCGTAGCCTGTGATTGTGGTTTTCCCGAATTGAAATTGAATGCAGGCTGATTCGAGCCGCTGCTAGAAGTTTTCAGATCCTCATTTTTAGTATTACCGAAACTGAACACGTTTGTGGAAGGTACCTGAGATCCGAGAGTAGGTTTTGAGCTACTGTTCGCTGGAGTCAATTTAAACACATCATCTTTAATCGGCTTATTAAAGGTAAAAGAAGGTCCTTTTATTTCAATCTCAGAGTCTGAATCCGAATCTGAACTTGGTTTTTTCTGAGGCTTGGCGCCAAATGTGAAGGGTGAGTTCTTAATGGTTGGTTTGTTACCAATTGTAAACTTTGGACCTTCAATCTTTATGTCTTCATCACTGTCAGATTCCGAATCAGACTCGGGTTTTGATTTATTCTCAGATTGTCCAGCTATCCCATTTTTGGTATTCGAAGATGGAAAGGCAACTGGAGCCGTTGGTTGCGGACGGTTATTACCTGCATCTTTAGTACCAGTGGGGAATAATCCGCTAGCTATAGGAGCCGTTGGCGTAGTTAACAGATTATTTACTCCATTCTTATCGATCTGTTCATAATATTGGATGTATTTTTTGGCTGCATCGGTAAAGTTCACAACTGTCCCTGGTACATTAGCCTTAGTTAATATCTCTAGAAAATTTTCGTTCAATGCTCTGATCTTATTATTTTTATCCCCCATGGACGAATCGATCTTGGAAGATACAACCGAGGGAATTACAGGCTTTTCTGACTTTGATGCAAATAAGTTACTACTGGCTTTAACCCCTTTGAACGGATTACCAGCTCCACTTCCACCGAATCCTTTTGGCTTAATTATTTTTCTCTTCGCCAAAACTTCGGCCAGAGCCATCACAGATTCAGGTTCATCGACAAGACCAATTTCTTTGGTTGACGCACCTTGCTTGAAGATGTAATCACTAGCTCCTCTCTTAGACATAACCGTTGATGTTGAAGCACCAAGGCATTTATTTTGGTCAAGATGAGTGTGTCTACACGTGATACACGAGGTCTGGAAACCTATACACGTGCGTGAAATATTAAACAGCGTGATCAATTATTTGTCACAAATATACACGTGATCAATTGTCATTTAGCGTGTGCTCTACTAGTATTACCGCGTTACAAAAGCTCGAAATTAGTGATTTCTTAGTTCACGTGATTTTAAATTCCTGCATCCAATGTATCACAGAATTTTCCACCACCACAGCGCAAAATTTTAAAATGCTGTTTTGCGAAGAACTCTTTTTAGTTAGCAACTACAGAAAAGTATGTGACAAAGGAGGACGATATGTTGAATAACTAAGGTGTCGAAGAGAGATATGAAGGATTCAAGACTGTGCTACGAATGACTGTATAATTTGATTGATTCATGACAACTGAAAAGTGAATGACATAAGTTAGTGGGATTGCATAAAGGTAGATCGACATAAGATGAATTTGTTAATCTGTATTCAAAAAGGATCATTGTGACATCATTATTCTAGATAGGTAATAAGATTTACCAGAAATTACCATCTTTTCGACATCCCATTCGACATATGATATTGTATTCTCAAATTACTAACATTTAGAATGGCTCCAAAGGTTCAACAAACTAAAGCTGCTAAGGCCGCTGCCGCTTTGGCCGGTGGTAAGAAGGGTAAGAAGAAGTGGAACAAGGGTAAGGTTAAGGACAAGGCTCAACATGTTATTGTCTTGGACCAAGAAAAGTACGACAGAATCTTGAAGGATGTTCCAACCTATAAGTTTGTCTCTGTCTCCGTCTTGGTTGATAGATTGAAGATTGGAGGTTCTCTTGCCAGAGTTGCTTTGAGACAATTGGAAGACGACGGAATCATCACCCCAGTCTTGAAGCACTCCAAGCAAGCCATCTACACCCGTGCTTAAATTGAAAATTTATTGATATTGTCCTAGAATAAAACTGATCGTCTAATGTTTTATATAGTGCAAAATGGAATAGCCATTAATCATGTTGGTTTTATTTGGTGCAAGTTTATGAATTTTTAAATATATCATCATCTGTTCGACTTGAATGTAGTGACTTCTTGAGTAGGTTTCGTCACTGTTAAATTTATTTGTAAATTCCCAAAGTGGAATGTTGGCCAAAATTGTACACTAAACCTAAAAGCAAAATCACAAGACTGCTAAAGTCTCGCTCGTGAAGTCGTGATTTGGGATTCAATTATCAACACTAGTCATGATCAAGGCGGTTAACCAAAGTATAGCACTTCCTATAGGAATAATACGAAGACAAAGAGGGAAAGGTGACCTCGTAACGAACGCTACTAGACTGTTAATTGTGCTGTCACAGAAACGTTCATTCATAAGCTTGCCTTTCGGCAATAACGAAGTGCAATTTCGGAAAGTGTCGAAGACTGTAAACGCTAGTCAAAAGCAGATTTATGAAGTTGTTTCAGATGTTACATTATATAAGGAGTTCGTTCCATTTGTTGAAGAATCATACGTACGACAGACCAAGGAAAAGACTCCTATTGCTGGGTTGAGAATCGGATGGAAGAATTATGATGAGAAATTCGAATGCCAACTAATTTGTACGCCTTACGAATCTGTCATAGCCAAGGGTCTTGCATTATCATTGTTCAGCGAAATGCATACCGTATGGACTTTTAAACCGAAGAAATCCCTCCACAAAGAAGCATGTACTGTGGACTTAGAATTAAGTTTTAGATTCAAAAACCCGCTTTATAATACCATGAGCTCTATGTTTTCTGAACAGGTCACTTCTATTATGATCAAAGCATTTGAAAGCCGGGTTCATAGACTTGCTTACGAAAAAAAGTTGGATCCTGAATCAAAATAGAAATTTAAAAAAGTACGTTTATTACCGTTCGAATATCTTCGGTAACTTTTTTACATATGCCTACAGTTTATCAGTGTTCAAACAAAAGAATACATAACTTAAAGCAATATACACATATAACCTCTAAGCTTTTTCCGATAATATACATAGAATCCTTCCAATGCAAATTATGAATACACATCTTTAGGAATCAACCCATGACTTCCTACGAGAAATTCTTTAAGGAAATGATTTGGGACTCTTGTGAGAGCAGAATCAGGCAAACTTAATCCGTTGATTTCCTTAATTGAAAAGCTTCGCTTGCGAAAGCTTCCGCTTCGCGAAGTAGGAGGGTTGGGCCCAGCAAATGCGTTCATTGAGTTCATGCTAGACAAACTGCTGCTGCTGTTGCTGCTAGAATTTGAAAAAATTGAAGCCATAGCAGACTGAGAAGAGCTTACGCTGTTGTTGCCGTTATTATTGTTGCAATATTTCACTCTCAAGTACGCAAAATTCAATGGAGATAGGGTGGTTGGCCTGCATAATGATTTATTAACCCAGGAGTCATCCATGGTTAATGGCTTTATGCATCTCAAGCAATTTCTGTAAAATTTTCTTTTGCTGTAAACCTTGTGATCAATGGGTTCCCATTTATGGTCCGTCGAAAATAATTGTGTCCTCTCGCTGTCAGCTATAGCTCTTTCTACTTCCGCTTCTTCCTCGTTGTCCGATAATACAACATCGTCGTCGTCATCTTCATCGTCAGAGTTATGAAGATCACTCATATCTTCAATATCATCTTCTTCATAGTCGTTATTTCGAATTGGAGACAGGGAATTTACACTGGAGGTGGCGCGGTGAGCTGATGTAGTCTTCGGTCTTTGAACATTGACTGCCCCTTCCCTGCCAACTGTAGGTCTTGCAATAAGCTCAAGAAGTTCCTCTTCGTTATAATCATCGTCATCATCATCATCGTCGTCATCGTCATCTAAAGCGTTTAAGTTATCGGTAGTACGATTGAAACGAGAGGGTCTATGAGAATCGCCATTCGCAAAAGACTGAAGTCCATTTGAACGAGCTGTATCTGGAGCAGAGCGGGCCAAAGATGCCGAAGAGCTTACACTGAAGCTTCTATCTCTTTTGACATCTACAGCATTGCCTTTAGATGAGCCGAGCTTCAATTTGAGCCTGGTTAGCTTCCCTTTGATTCCAGATGTGGGCTCAGAGTTTGATCTATTTCGGTGGTATTCGACACCTCCAACACTTCTTGACATGAAGCTTGAGTTAGAACCGGTGACGGAATCTGCACCAGTTCTTCTTCTCCTTCTTCTTGGAACAGTCCTGAAACGAGGTAATTCTCGATCATTCAAGTCAAGCGCGACATCTTTTCCTATGCTAATGGCCATGTTCCATTCTATTAAGTCTTTAGTAGATTGGAAATTTAGGAGCAACTGTTCACTTTCAATTCTCAATCTCAAAACATTGGGTTTCTTCTTATAATCGATTGCCAATCCGATTCTAGTACGCTGTAATGAGTAAGAGCGTATTAATTTCTTACTGCTTAACTTCCTAGATAACTTCGATTCATATTCATCATCTAGATGTGAAGTCATATCATTTAATAAATTGAGCCTTTGACAATATTTAAAAAATTGCAAGTCTGAGTCAGACGTCAAACATGAGTTAAGATGGCTCAACTCCTTTTCCTCGAAATCGTTATATGTGCGTTCGGTAGATTGCGAAATAGGCTGAAACTGTAAAAGAGGTACTTCCAAAGCACTAGGTATTTGATAGAAATTAAGCTGGGTAGAATTTAACTCCATTATGATATTCTTCCATGATCTAGAAGGTGCTGGTTCGTATGGTGTGAGCCATTCCGACTTTTTGGATACAATACCTATCTTATAAACGGATGGACTATAAGTAGGCAAGCTTTCATCAATACCGGAGTCGTTCATATATATTGGGAAGCGTGGACAACCCCCCGGGGGTAAGGTCTCGTACGATGGTGGACAAACTGGAAGAGGCTCGATAAGTTGAAGGAAATCGTCTTGGCTGGAGTCCGGTATTGCTTTAGTCAGGATGGGTATTCTATCAGGTTGGGAAGTAGAATTAGGACACACTTGATGATCATCCAAGGATGTAGGAGTGGGAGGTGTCAAAGATCTAACTTGTTTTCCTGAAGGGCTACCAGGTCTTGAAGAAGCAGGTGAACTATTCGAAGATCTCAAGCTAGATGAACATTCCGAGAACGAATCTGGAGAACAGCTCGGGTTGGATGACTTGTTTTCCACATCAGTGCTGCCAGCAGCACTCTCAAATCTAGGAATCATCGCAAGCAGAGATGTTCCACAAGAGCAATCTGGCTTTTGGTGATAGCAGGTATCTGAAATAGTAGGCAGAGAAAGCAAACCTGACTGATGATACGAAGTAAGCATTAGTTTATTCCCTATAACAAGAAATAACCTTTCTAATGACCTTACTTGCAAAAATAGCCAACAATAAAGCTTGTGTCAAAATCCACAATGCGGAGTATTCGGATGAAATGCAACTGGTACTTGCTTGTGGTGCTGCTTGTCGTGGGAAGTGGAGTAACTGAATTAGGAAAAACCTACGACTCTTAGCAAAGCTTCACGTCCTAATATCAGCAGATGAAAAGGTGTTTATCAAGGCAATAATCAAAGTATCGTAGCTCCTCCCGATCTCGAACCGAACTGTATATATGAACCGCAGCGGTGAAATCCGCACACTGTGGATGCCCCTATCTTTTGCCGCAAACGGAAAATAGGAAGTTTCGGAAAAGCCAAAAAAATCGTTGAACGAAGTAGTGAAGAAGCGGTGAAGACAGAACGTTTCTAGTATATCAGCAAACCAAAGGTTACAATAAGAGACATCGTCTAGTTTCCTTAGATAAAAGCGGAGTGCAGTCCCGATTGCCGTACTGTCCGCAAACCCCTACCGAAACGGGAAGACGCACAATCAAGATTGTGCATCCGATTCATCCTTGCGCCCGGGTAAACCGTCTCAACCATTGCTGACCGTTGAATATTGCCCCACATATATTTCGGAAAGAATCGGCATCGGAAATAAGATTGGTACATGTAAGAAGCATGTTCAGTATTTACGTATAGGGTAATAGAAGTGTCTCTCCACCAGAGAAATTTCGACACCTTCTTGCCATATCCGTCGTTCCGCGGTTGTTAGTTCGGATGTGACAAAACCAACCTATGACGCAGCTAGTATTAAATCACGCTTCTAGATATTAGATAGCTTAGGTATGTAACTCTTACCGAGTTGGATGATTCTGAAACTTGCCTACTTTTGACCGATGGGTATTGTAGTTTTTGGATCCGTCTTATGCGTTCTTAATTTTGTTGTCAAGAAGCTTCAGTAAACCTTCCCAAAACCAAATATAAACATGATTGACCTTTTGCAATTCAAATTTCAGGTGTTAACTTCCTCGCTTATGCAGTCTATATTAATACCTACATTGTAGAGCTGATATGTATTGCTCTGTAGGAACACTGCTGCACTCACGACATGTCAAAATCATATAACCTGCATGTGGCAACAGGATGTGAGTATTAATAATCTAGGTGACACTGCTCATCTCAATCGCGGATAAATCGATGGATGTGGGTGTTGTTAAAATAGAACTTCGGGAAATACGAATAGAGTTATTGAAATACCGTGATGAGGACTCTTCTAATGTCATTGATGAAAAACTACTCTCTCTTCAACAGATTTTATCCCAATTAGAGAGAAATGAATCAATAAAGGAGGAATTCTCCGAGCCTGATGTATGGCAAATCCTTACTAAAATTATACAGGACTCAAACGAATATAACTTCGAGTTAGTTGATACGAATAGATGGTTTCGGTTGTTCAGAGGTGTGTTATTATTGATTAGGAATGTTGTTATAATGGCACCTTCGTTGTCTCTCTTTGAACTATTATTAGCGAGTGCAATCAGATTCAAGAAAGAGGTCCCGCAGGGAAATGAATTTTATTCAAAGACTATCTCCATTTATTTTCAATGCCTTGCAAATTTGTTACTGCTGGCGAAGAAAAACCATCGACAAACTTTAGCTGATCAAAGCATTATTAGATCTTTGAACACATCTCTAAGCGGTTTGGATCCCCTTCCATATGAGTCTGAGTTGATCATATTGCTTCATGAATTATTAATTAACGAAGAGGAATCCCACATTAAACATAATGTTTTGATTTCTGCTGTTTTATCTATCGAAAATGACAAAAATGCGATTCTAGACTTTATCATTGGGTCTTATGAAAAGATTGACTTTGAGTCGCCTTTAAGTCTTTTCAATAGCAAACTCATATCGTTAATCTATGACATAATAAGCCATGAGAGATTTGGTAAATGGCTAGATGGCCATAAAAATTCATCACGTTTTGTGAGGTGGCTTAAAGGGGCTCAATTAATGGTTACCTCAAAAGATGACTGGAATAACTTTCAACTAATTGCACTATTATCATGGGCATATGAATTATTTGAAATCTATAGCGGATACAGCATTGAGATATTACAAGGAAAGAAACAGGAGATAGCAAACAATAAGAACTCTGAAGTGGTCGCGATGTGCACAATAATTATTCTAGATATACTATCTGATTTAACTAAGTTTCATCAGTCGAAAGAATTTCTCATACATTATGGTGCAGTGAATATTTTGATATCGCTCTTGGGGAATCTTCAAGAAAATATTGCACCCGCAACACTCAAAAATAGAGATCAAATGAAGGAGTTACTGAATAAATTTGAGTATCAGAATTTTCCTGAAGCAAAATCATTGATTATTGAGATCGTCTCTTTCTTGACTCTTGACAATTTTGAGATTCAAGAAAAGGTAAGGGAGTTGCATGGATTGGAATTAATACTCTCAAGTTGCATTATCGATGAAAACAATCCATTCATGAAGGAAAGATCTATAATGTGCCTTAAGTTCTTGTTATCAAATAATGAAGGAAATCAAAAATTTGTTGCACAATTAGAAGCAAAAGGTTCGTATGACGATAGTGTCCTTCAAGAAGCAGGCTACGAAATTGATGTTGTAGATGGAAAGGTTGGACTAAAAAGAAAACTGCTTTAAGTATATGTTAGATTGCAAGGGAAGATTCGTATTGCGCTTTCAATAACGACATCCTTGATATATTTAAAATAAAACAAAGGTGGCAGGTACTCCAATACTTTGCATAGTCAACTACTTCACTTTGGCAACGAGGAGTCAGCTTTCTAGTTCTTCCTAAGGTTGAAATATTCTTCGTCGTATCACTCTGCCTTCCCAGTAGGTGGATCAATTTGTATGACGAATTTAATTCATACTTACTCACTACAGAGTATCCCGTAATCAATTGAATAAAGAACTAAATAAATAATAATGCCAATCTTAAGGATCCCTTATACGCTTGGCCCTAGCCTTTTCCATGAAATATCTCATCCACTTGTCCCTTCCAACCGTATTTTTTTTCAGTCTTGGATCTTAAAACGACGCAGTCAATATTTCAATTCTGCTAGCTCGTTCTAGTCTGTTCATTCTGATAAGTTGATACCAGTTGCTTCTTTAGATTTTGTGTTCTGTTGTGAGAATTCGCAGGCGAGAGCCATTTTTATCGCTTCGCGTTCCTTATTATTAGATACCTTGACAAGCAAAACCAAGTAAAACCTGTGGTTTTCACTCAGTTTTCCTTTCACATGCACCAAACTTTCTTATGTATCCATCGTATTTTCCCCTAATTTCAGCTACCTTACTCATGAGCTTGATTGCTTATTCGGATAATTTCTTATTGCTCTTTTCTGCAAAAATTATTCAGCGCAAAAATGTTGCGTTGCTCTCTACACGTCTGGTTTCAGAGATTTCTTCTGAACAAATATGTACTCTCACAACGATACTTTTGTAATCTCTAGTAAAACTTTGACAAATTGTGCCTTACATAGCTCCTCACTCCAACATTGATAATTTAAAAGATTTCGAATACTTTCTTTTTCTTTTTCCAAGCTATATTTGCAATTTAGTCAATTCCTGTATTGGTGTAATTTAGAGGTTACGATTACCAATAGGGCGTGTGGCGTAGTTGGTAGCGCGTTTGCCTTGCAAGCAAAAGGTCACTGGTTCGATTCCTGTCTCGTCCATTTTTTTGATCGCCTAATTTTCAATGCTATCTAGAAACCCCTAAGATATACATTATGATAATTCTTTCAATAGGGTCCATACATGTATTGCAATATATTTTACTTTTTACAAACTTAAAACTTCAATTCTCCAATAATTGCCTCTTTGACTTTTTCCAAAGAAGGTTCGTCAATCAATTTAATTCTCTTCTCTTTGTATCTCAATTGTTTTAAATCTTCCGGAACGAAATCAACGTATCCTTCAACAGAGTCTAATGCTTGACTGACAACCTCCGGGAACTTTGCAGGATGAGCCGTTGACAATGAAATGTATTTGACAGGGTCATTTTTGCTATCACGAGCAATAAATCTGTAAGTGGTTGCAACACCCACAGCCGAATGTGGATCCAACACATACTTGTCTTGGCTTTCAATGTAAACCTGCTTGATTGTTGCAACTGTATCATCGTTGCTAATTCTTTCAGAGTCAAAGGTGAGTCTGGCATGTTTGACAACATTGTCGGGAATTGTTACAGACCCTGTCTCCTTTAATTGGTTCATCCATCCATTTAGGGTAGCTCCTGCAATGTTATCATCACCATTAGCTACAATATCTCTGGCCAAATACCACAACAATCTTTCAAAATTTGAGGAAATTAAAATGTCCATTGCTGGTGAATGTGTTGCCCGTACAACACCATCGGCACCTGGCTTCTTTTCATAACGACCAGACTTGAGGAACCTATCCAAAATATCATTCTCGTTGGTAGCAATGATCAACTTGTCTACTGGCAACCCCATCTCTTTTGCGTAATAACCAGCCAAAATATCACCAAAATTACCAGATGGAACAACAAATCTAATCTTTTCATTAGTTCCTCCTAACTGCTTTTTCAACTGAAAGAAAGAATAAAAGTAATATGTTTGCTGCGCCAAGATACGAGCCCAATTAATAGAATTAACAGCACCCACATGGTACTTCTCATTGAATTTCTTATCTCCAAAAATCTGCTTAACAATATCTTGACAGTCATCAAAAGTACCTTTAACCGATAAGGTATGAACATTTGAATCTTCGACTGTGGTCATTTGTTCTTCTTGGATTGGAGAAATTCTTCCAGTAGGATATAAGATAAATACAGACACATCTTTCTTTCCTCTCAAGCCATAAATTGCTGCAGATCCAGTGTCACCAGAAGTTGCACCTACCACTGTAATAATATCCCTAGCGTCACCAGCAACTTTTTTAGCATTACGTCTAGTCAAGAAAAATTCAAATAAGTTTCCGACAAATTGTAATGCTACATCCTTGAACGCATAAGTTGGACCATGAAATAATTCCAACAAAAATATATTGTTATCAATTTTCTTGATCGGAGTTACTTCAGGAACCCTGAATGTAGAGTATGATTTGGAAACTAAGTCCTTCAACTGTTCATTTGATATTTCGGATTCTTCAATATACAATCTCATGATATTGAATGCCAAATCGTTAAATGATAAATCCTTCCATTCTTCGAGAAACGACGCTGGAAGCTTAGGAATTTTGGAGGGAACAAATAACCCTCCATCATTTGCCAAGCCTGTCATGACGACATCTTCAAAGTTCAATGATTGAGATTTATCTGATCTAGTGGATCTGTACGATTTTGATGACATTCTTGTATTCAAGTGATAATTTGAGTCGAACGTGTGTTAGTCATAATGAAATTTTATCGCGACCGTAAGAGATAGCCGCTCCAGGTGTTCAACATATCACGTGCTTTTTAGTTCGTATATTACTTTTGTGTCACGTGCTCTGTATTTACCGGCACACGCTTGTAAAAGTAATAAACCCACAAAAACACTGCGAGGGTACCTATTATAGGATTCGCCTTATATCCTCTTCAGAATGATTAGGCGAACCTTGCTCATAGCTCAAATTAGATTCAATAGTGGACTAACCAGGCGCATAAGACCATCAACATCAAACAAGTCTTTCGAAGGTCTTGGAAACATTGCATATGATGGTATCAGCAAGATTGGTCTCGACAAAGAAAAGGAAGAGGTGAGAAACTTAACAACCGTATATTCAGATAAATACTATCAACCAATTATAAGTGAAGGCTTTTTGGGATTTGACAAGCTAATTATTCCTAAGAATTTTAAAGCGAAAAATCAAGAGGTGGACATAAATGATGAAGAAGGATATCGACAGCAGCATGAATTAACTGAAGTGATCAACACGTTCAATGCTCCAATAAAAGTGGCCATTGGCTACGGATCAGGAGTTTTTCCACAAGAAGGTTATGCGGAGGTAAAGGGTGACAAAGCTTCTGATGAAAGACAGATCGATTTTATAAATATTGTCGAAGATAATGATAAATTCCATCGCTTAAATATTCAACAAAATGCGGACCATTACTCGGTCAAGAGCCCTATGTTAGTTAAATGGATACAAGGGAATACAGGGATATATTTTAACCCTTTTGTGCCTATATGTCTGAAAATGATAAAGTATGGTGTGATTTCCACTAATGCTAGTTTACACGATTTAAGTGAATGGTCTTCTCTTTATTTTGCAGGAAGGTTACATAAACCTGTAAATTTTGTGAAAGACGAAGAACCAATGGTAAAATTCTTGAATCAGTATAATTTGAAAAATGCGGTGACACTTTCAATTTTGTTGATAGAAAGTCCTCAATTTACTGAACATGAGTTGTACGAGCAGATCACCAAAATATCATATCTGGGAGATTTCCGCATGTACATAGGAGGGGAAAACCCGAACAAGGTACGCAACATTGTGAATAAGCAATTTTTGCAGTTCATGAAGCTCTATGAACCAATATTACAATACTTCATCCAAAGAAATTTCTTAATTATCACAGATACTGACGAAGATAATCATAACATGAAATCATTTAGAAAAAACTTGACTATAAACAATAAGATAAAACTTATTAGTACTCTTCCGTTGCAGTTTCGTTCTAAGTTGTACCTGATGTATCACGAAAAATCCATCAAGGAGATTGTTAAAGACAAAAACCTATCAAGAAACTTAATGAAAATTGTGAGTCGCACAATCCAAATATCGTCAATAAAACAAACTATCCGGGGAATATTCAGTTCAGGTATCATCAAATCAATAAAGTATGCAATCGCCAAACAAATCAAATTCTGGCGAGGAAAATTTGGTGATTCTAAAACCCGCATTTAATAGAACTTAATTAATAGAACTGCGTACTTCATAGAAGAAGGTACATGTAATTTGACCACACTTGTAATGATCGGAGTGAACAGAGCCAACTAGAATATATGTTTTACGAAAACTTAAACGCTGAGATTTCTATTGTGGAGTTGAAACAGGATCCTTTATGTGGCATGATAAACGTTCATTTTAACGAAGATAATGTTAGCTTTCACAAACCTAAGTAAACTTTGAAAAAGTCAGCGCAAATTGTTGGCATAGCGTGTAAAAATGTTTTCGTATAGGTTTTGTAATCCTCTTTCGACAAGCCCATACCTCAAAGTTAGACCACTTGATCTCAACTTTAATCTACAGACGAAATAAAGTTATACTCGATAAATTATGCCTATTAATTAGAACTTTTGGTCCCACGAATTCAATTTCATGGTTCCGTTCTCTTGGAAGTTCAAGTGCATCTTGAAGACGTCCTTCAAGATATGTGGTTCATGCAAACTCTTATTCTTGGTACTGTAGAAAACAGCTCTATCAAAGTAATCTTGTAACTGATCTCTGAAGTCTGGGTGTGAGGCCTTGTTGATAATTTCACGGGCACGCTCCTTTGGAGATAAACCTCTCAAGTCAGCCAAACCTTGATCAGTTACCACAATATCTAAATCATGTTCTGTCTGATCAACATGAGTAGCCATAGGAACAATACAAGATACACCTGTAGGGTCGGTTTTACTTGGTCTTGCGGAAGGCGAATGCATAATTGACAACTTAGCATTTCTAAGGAAATCACCCGATCCACCTAAACCATTCAACATACGTGATCCCATCACATTTGTGGAATTAGCATGCCCATAAATATCGACTTCAACTGGAGTATTCATAGCAATAACACCCAATCTCCTGATTATTTCTGGGGAATTTGATACAACCTGCGATCTCAAGCACAATTTCTTACTATAAGCGTCCCAATTCTGGTAGAATTTGTCAAAGCCAGCTTCAGTCAATCTGATAGAGGTTGCAGTAGCATAATCCAAAGAACCGGATTCAAAGAAGTCTAAGAAAGAGTCTTGCAAAACCTCGGTCCATACTGTTAAATTTTTAAACTTCGATGAAGCCAATCCCTCAACCACAGCATTTGCAATATTACCAATACCCGATTGCAATGGATGTAAATTTTCTGGTAATCTACCAACCTTTACCTCGTGTTCCAAAAATTCGATTAAATGGTCTGCAATATTTCTAGAAACTGCATCAGATGGTGTGTTTGGTGGAACAACGTCCCCAGATGTCGTTTCAACAACTGCCACAACCTTAGAAGGATCAACTGGGATCGCAACTCTACCTACCTTATAATCAGCTGATGTATGAGGGTATGGTTGTCTAAATGGTGGATTTACTGGAACATCGATATCGTGAATCCCTTCAAAGGATGGGGTCTTTGTGTTAACCTCAATGATAATCTTATCTGAGACTGAAAGCATTTCAGGCGAAGCGCCAACTGCTGGACCAGGAACAATAGAGCCATCTTCAGTAATTGCAGTGGCCTCAATAATTGTAAAATCCAACAAATCATTATCAGGTTTGCTTTTGGTGTAGAATCCATACGTCAAGTCCTGAGGAAACATTGACAAATGCTTGTCAAAAAATTGGGTTCTACCATCATTAATTGCTTGTGCAATTGGTTTCCCAACTTGATGAGGGGAACGTCTCAATAACATGTTGTTTGCAGCCCAACGACTTTCTTCGGGACCAGCTGAAGCTCCAACAAACAAGTTGAATGCAAGTTTACCTTGTAAATTATTCTTTTCAACATGATCAGCCAAGGCTGCTGGGACTGCTTTTGGGGCACCAACACCAGTAAAACCTGACCATCCCAAGTATTGACCATTCTTGAAGAGTTCAACACATTGTTCGGCCGTCCTCAACTTATTCAAGTAAGGGGCGTATCTAACTCTCTGTTTTAACATAGACGACATGTCTGGTTGAATATATAGATAACTCTTAAAAAAAGATCCACCAAGTTCGATAAGGACATTTCTCAACATATATACACGTCTCTTTTGTGAAAAAGAACACAAAAGGCGGTCGACTAACGGACTGCGTATCGGAGAAAAAGAAATTTTTTGTTGAGAACACAGTCATGGCCGCCCGGAACATGCGAATATTCAAGGTAATCTGGAAACAGGGGAGCTTTGTGTGTATTTTTTTTTGGGCATTCTGGGGTGGGGAGGGGAAGATGTTTGGGCCAATACAAAATGTGGCCTATCTGATTATCCTCACAGCCTCCATTAGACCCCTTAAACATCTGATATCATCCGATAAGATCTTCTTGAATAGAACATCCGATTAGAATTCCTGCTGATGCATCCACCCACATAATTTGAATACCCCCGGATATCTGAGTGGTTCGGTTATTACTGATCCGGTACTGCATATAATGGGATACAAAGGTCACATATTATTGGATGATTTCCGCTGTCCCCGAAGTTCGAAGTTCGAAGTACTACTGTCCATCATACCTTCGCTTGGCTGTACTGGTTGGGCTGTCAAGGTACCAATACGAATCCATTGCGTGAAAGCACCGTGTCATGTATGTATCTGGTATTACAATAGACCTGTCAAATAATAGTGGGGCAAATTGCGGGGATGTTAGTGGGGGTATAAGTGGGGCTTATTTGTATTTTCTATTTACCATGTTCGCGAGTCCGACATACAGTCAGAGAGGAACACCGCAGTGTGCTAAAGTCCTCAATGTGCGCAACCGGTGTGCAAATAACTGCGTAGGAAGGACAATACGTAGGGAGCGATTTAAACAAATTTAGATTAGTTGTTTCCAGTTTTCGACTATTCACGCTATACCTTAGACCGTTTCTTCTTAATTCGATTAGTAATACTACTTGTAATTAACATTTTTTTAAATTTTCCTTCCAAAATTTACTAAAGTACCAATGCATGAGTTCTGGTCCTGCTACAGAATTTGAATACAAGCCTTCTAAGTTTAATACATTGAGATTTATGGAAAGTTTTTATCGAAGAATTCACTTACTTATTCTAGTCTAAATCTAATGACTTTGACCAATTCTCGCAGCTTTGAACCTACTAACACGAATTGGATTCCCTTCTTCATCTACAGGCTCCAATTCCTGTTCTTTCTCAGTCCTTCTATAGCCAGAACTATTGCTTTCAAGTAACATCTTTTGTCTTAGTTTATGATAATTCGAAACAACCTCTTGCTGCATCACGTCTTGTTCAATTGACTGTGCCATGTAAGATGCTATTTCATCATTCACTATCTCAGAATTGAAATCATTCTCAATGATTTCGTTAGCGACTATAGGTCCATCATCGACATCATCATCGTCATCATCTTCGACATCATCATCGTCATGACCATCATACAGTTGATCACCATTATCAATTTCTTCTTCTTCTTCCTCTTCTGGAGGTAAAATTTCATCGAGACTGGGATCAAAAATTTCATTACTCTTGATATCCGTTCTCCGCTTCATATTATCTCCCCTCTTCAGAGCCAGCAGCATGGATTCAATCATTTTATTCAAAGTTGCGAAATCACTCAATTGGTTCACGACTGGACCTTCTGTTTCTATATCATCGTCGTACATTCCTAAAGCATACGCTTTTGCCATAGTATCAATATCATTTTGTAGATTTTGGAAATCAATCCGAGCAAGTTTATATTTTTCGTTGTAATGATCTTTCTCAATCTCAGCTTGATCGTTTTCAGGTACAATTAAGTCAAGTTTCTCAAATTTAGGTTCGCTAGTACCAAGCGCCTGCTTGTTCAGATTATCTGGGAATTCTCCAACCGAATGATTTCTTGACAAAGAAATATCGCGCATCTTGGCTTGATAATTTGAGGAATTATCCTTCTCTACTTCCAGGATTTCTCTCTTTTCTATCTTATAAGGTTTCCCCATTTTTGTATCACTGATTTCAGGTCCCAAAACCGACTTTGAGTGTGTGACATCCGTATTTCCCTTTTTGTTTGGGCTATTTATCCTTGTCATCTTGAATCTTGATACTTTTTGAGGTTTTTCTTCTATTTTGACTCCATCTATGGATTGTACCTTTTCATTAAGTTTACCACTCGCCGATCCAATACTGTCATTAAGCAAGAAATTCAGGTCCATTGCTTGAAAAGATTCTGCTTTCTCATTTAGTAAGGACTTATGATATTGATAATCTCTATTTTCAATCACCAAATCACTCATCACCTTACCTGATGATAAACTATCCAGTTCGTCAGCGTTTTTATTTGGTTCCAGTTTGTTTTGCATAATTCTTTCTTGTTTGAATAACGAAAGCTTTGGCTCGTCTTCCGCCGATTTTATTATTTCGCTAACATTTTCAATCTCCCTAATATCTAAATCTTTAGCGAATCTTACGGACTTTTTAGTGAAGTCCTTATTATTACCCTTTATTTGGTTGAAATCAATGCTTTCAGCAGGACTATCCCGTATAGATGACACCGAGCTTTTCGACCTTCCTTTCCGTAACTCCATTATTTGATTCCACAACATATTATTTACAGTATTGTTCACGTCGCCAATTGCAAACGAGTTATTTCCACCATAAAAAATGTCATCCTCCAGGCCATTTTCAAGTTCTTCTTCTTCCGAAAACTCAAAATCCCATTCTTCATCATCAGCAAAAGTTGGTACAGTATCTGGATCATCTAAATCGCCAGCTAGTAGTTCTAATTCTAAGATATCATCCTTTTGAATATTATGTGGTGCTTTATGTGTATCCCTGAGTACATCGCCATTATTTTCTGATTTATGATGTGAAGATTTATCCAGTACACTTGTAGAATCGATTCTAGATTGCAATAGTGACCCATTAATATTTAATTGATGTCGTTCGAAGTTATGCTCATGAATTATCAGTTTAAGTGTATTCTTATCATCAGGTGTAATTCGCAATTCTTCAAGATTCTTCAAAACACAACTGTCGTGAGGGCTCTGTGGTCCTGACCCTATTACCTCCATATCTTGTAATAAGTCTGCAAAATTATCATTGGTCCCTCCGTCATTAAGTGAACCTCTTGAGTCCGATGTTTGTAAATCTTCCGTATTAAAGCGTGTACCTTCCTGAACATCAGCCTCACCAACACTAAGGTTGCCAGTATAAATTTCCGTTCTTTCGACAAGATCTATCTTCGGATGAAAAGAACCGTGTGTAAATCGATCGTTATCTAGTCTTTTATTATTCAATTTGACCTTGACAACATTTCCTTCTTCATCCAATTCTTCCTCAATCTCAACAAAAGGAAGATTTTCATTATCAGTGGTATCAAAATTCGAAACTTGTGGATAATTTTCATTAGCCAACCCTTGTAACATGTGGATCTTTTCTCGAAGTTCTGTTGCTTCACTAATTTTATCAGTTATCGTCTTCGAAGTATTTTCGAGCGTACGAAGGCTTCGAGTCACGAAATCTAATGCATCACCCTTATTCTTCTCAACGAAGTAATTTTCCCCTAAAGAGACCATAAAACACTCATTCTCTCCGGCTAGATCGATTCGCCTCCATAAGCTTTGAAGTCCATCAAGTTCTGAACTTAAAGCATCCCTTTTCTTGTTTAATCTAGAAAGCGTATAATTTAGTTCAGCACCGAGTATGTCATCAGAATCACCACTGGTATTGAGTCCGGTTATCATTGACGTATCAGAGATATGGACCCCCGTAGCATCCATTGGGATGACCTGCTTACAAAAAGTAAGATCTGGCAAAACACGACCCCAGTCCGCAATTCAAGTTGCAAAATTTACTGCAGCAAATTATGTCATTAGATTAAGTATATACATGCATCTTAATATCATCTAAGTAACTTTGGGCCTCCACTTAATGTCCCCATTCATTAACAGCCCTTTCCCACTCTTCATCTTCATTAGCTGGTACTATTGCACCTTCGCCGTTGTTTTGACTAGTTGTTTCCTTTTCCTGAGCTTCATATTGTAGCTTATGATCAATCCAGCGTTCTTGTATATCAATTTCCATATTACCAACAATACTGCTTTGTCTTGTTGCTTCACTCCAAATGGTGTCACCGCCGATTTCACTTCCAAAACTATATCCGTTCGCTTTATCTATTACGCTTAATAAGTTAATCATGCTTTTTTTATCTTCCACCGACAATACTTCGAAAGAAACCAAATTGAAATCCTCGACTAAATTAGCTATTAATTCTGTCAACCGAACATAGTTCTTTCCTAAAATAGAATTTGATTCCTGCTCCAAATATGGCGTAAGGTACTTCAAATCTTGTACTTCGGTATAGTAATCGAGCCTGAATGGTAGCTTACCGTAGCTATTAATCAAATCTATCTTTGAAATTACATTCACGTGAGGCAAATCCAATTGAAGCATTGATCGTAAACTTAACAATAAAATTGAAATGTACTGGGAGGGACTAGTCAAATAAAGGGAATCAACTAATGAGACAACACACAAGCGAACATGGTCAGTCTTTACCAAGTATTTGAATATCTTGAATAATGAATTATGATGTGTGAAAAGCTCGACTTGCCCCGGACAATCAAATAGTAGATAGTTTTTATTATTTATAAGTTTCCTTACTTTTTCCACGAACAATTCAATTCCAGTTTCGTCAAGAGACTCTAGAGCGTACATCAACCCACCATTTGGTCCTAGATTTTGTTCTTCCATAATCTCTTCCATGGTAATAAAATCTCGTATGTCTACTTCGCAAGGATACCGCAACATATCATTAGCAGGGTCAAGATTAATAATGGCCAGCTTTCGGCCTATCGCAGACATAAACTGGTACATACCATGACAGTAGGTGGACTTTCCAGACCCAGGAGGTCCTATTACAACCTGTCCAAACATAGTTGCCACAGATGATTGAGATGATCTCCCTAAGTTTACCACAACAATTATCATTGTACACGACCTATCACTTTGGATGGCGACTCGAGAATGGTGAACTTGCGACTAAGGGACATTCTTCGAGATTATCGCAGAAATAGATCATTGAAAGGACCCAAGAGATCAATTCAATCGCAAAGTAAACATTCAATTTTGATTCATCTACCCTTAATAGACGATATTTGTTTTTGAAGTTTTCGGGATTGAATTTGCCACTCATACACACAAGATGTCGAAAGTAAATGAATCAACATATTTAAATAAGACAGTTACTGTTTCACCCCTAGTATTATTGTCTGTCGTTGATCACTATAACAGAGTTGCCAAAGATTCTAAGAAGAGAGTTGTGGGTGTTATATTAGGTGATGCATCAATTGACACCATCAAGGTAACTAATTCATACGCTATTCCGTTTGAAGAAGATGAAAAGAATTCAGGGGTTTGGTTCTTGGATCATAACTTCATAGATTCAATGGGTGAGATGTTCAAGAAGATCAACGCGAAAGAGAAGTTAATTGGATGGTATCATTCTGGTCCTAAGTTAAAGCCCTCAGATTTGAAGATCAATGAGGTATTCAAGAAGTACAGTTCTAATCCACTTTTGTTGATTGTAGATGTTCAACCCAGAGAAGTAGGTATCCCAACGGATGCGTATTTTGCTGTTGACGACATCAAGAATGATGGATCTGCAGCTGAGAAAACGTTTGTGCATGTTCCTTCACTGATTGAAGCTGAAGAGGCGGAAGAAATTGGGGTGGAACATTTATTGCGAGACATAAGAGACCAAGCGGCTGGTAATTTGTCTTTGAGAGTAACGCAAACATATCAGTCATTGTTGGGTTTGCACCAAAAACTTAGAGAGATTGCTAACTACTTGGATAAGGTATATCAAAAAAAGTTGCCTATAAATCATACGATCCTAGGAAAGCTTCAGAATGTGTTTAACTTGTTGCCAAATCTATCTGATTCTGGTAGGGTTGCTCGGAATGAGGTAGATACAAGTAATCCGTTAGCTACCGCGTTCACCGTCAAGACCAATGACGAATTAATGGTGATCTACATAAGTACACTTGTGAGAGCAATCATTGCATTTCACGATTTGATCGAAAACAAATTAGAAAACAAAAAATTGAATGAAGAAAACTCGACGGAAGGCAAGGTTGATAATGAAATTGACGGTAATGCTAATGGAAGTGAGAAGTTAGATACCTCCTCCAGTGAATAGATACGTAATGTTTAGCGAGCTAAGGCATTGTCGTGCAAACGACAAAAAAATCTTCACAGTAAAATCAAAAGATCTGTGGTCAATAAACATCCAATACTATAATGCACTAAATTGAGGGTCATCACTACTTGAAACAGCTGCCTAGATTGAAACATCAGTTCATTTAACTTTACACACCAGTATTCGGCTGTCTTAAGATGTCTCAAAGAATGCTAAGTATCCCGAGGCTACACACCGTTAATCATTTCAATTTCTTCTTTAAAAACACAAAAAAGGGATTCAGAATAGAAGAAAATTTCCTCAGTAACCAGAACTTAATATATGCTCGTCCAAAAATTCTTTTAAGTTCTAAGGGAATACATGAAAAAAATCAGTTGCCTTCTAATAAAGGGGAAAGCTCGCTCTTGGAGAGTGTAGCAACTACAATGCTAAATTGCCAGGAACCAGATGCAGTGCTGTCCCAAAATAGCTCCTTGAGCAATATTCCCTTCAAGGTAGTTCCAAAGAGCTCATCACGAATACCACCCTACCTGGCTGGAGCTACTAAGCGAAAAAGTAACCTTAGTGCGATGATAAATCCATACTTTAAGTTAACAAAACCAAATTTGACCGTTCTTGTTACTTTGAGCTCTATCTGCTCGTATGCGATATCACCATTTTCCGTCTCGTTGCACGAATTAGTTTTCTTAACTTTAGGAACAGCGTTGAGTTCAGGTGCCGCCAATGCGATTAATATGGGGAGAGAACCTGAATTTGATCGGAAAATGCCGAGAACTGTGGGAAGACCCGTTGTACGGGGTTTGGTGACGTCCAACCAGGCTTATCAGTTTTCAGCGATAACAGGTTCTATTGGTTGTGCTATGCTTTATTTTGGTGTCAATCCGACAGTAGCAGCATTAGGATTTGCCAATATCGTCTTATATTCATGGATATACACCTCACTCAAAAGGAAGTCAATAATAAATACTTGGGTGGGAGCAATTGTTGGTGCTATACCTCCATTAATGGGGTGGGCTGCAGCTTCCCCCCTCAATCACCCAGGAGCATGGTGCCTAGCGGGCTTGTTATATGCCTGGCAGTTTCCCCATTTCAATGCTTTATCACATAATATTGCAGATCAATATAAACAAGCTGGATATGTGATGACTGCAGCAGAGAATCCTAAGCTTAATGCGAGAGTAGCATTGAGATATTCGTTGATGATGTTTCCCCTCTGCTTTGGATTATCTTATTATGGTATAACCGATTGGATATTCCCAATTGATTCAGCTATCGCCAACGGATGGCTAGCATACTTGGCATTTGAATTTTGGAAACAACAACAAAAGAATTATGCTAGTGGCAACAAACCTAGCACAGAAGGATTGGTGAAAGCCAGCATCCACGCGAAAAGTCTATTCTGGTGCTCTGTTTGGCATCTTCCCGCCGTATTGATATTAGCAATGCTTCATAAGAAAGGGCAATGGGATAGGTTCTTAAGCTACTTTAACTTAAAACTGCTGGGGCAATCTACTCAACGAAGCTTGAGTTAAATTCTTGTACATACACACAAATAACAATTCTCTGCAATATACATAAAGAAATAGGCTCTTGAAATAGGATTAACTTTCAGATACATTCTGAATATTATAGAATATTGTAGCTTCAAAAGGCAAAACGGTTACAAAGTACCACGCAAAAGCACTTGTTGATGTCAATCCAAATGCAAGGAAAATATAAAAGTTTCTATTCAGTGCTATGAAACATTCTGTCAATAAGAAGAGATTAATCAAGCCCATGATAACAAATCACAAACTCCTTCATCCATATGCATGCTTGAAAAATTATCCCAGATTACGTAGCACACGTAGAACAACATTAGATATACTTGATAAGAGTGTGCACTCCCATATCTCGAAAATGTTTTACCTATACAGCCTTTGACATGAATCAATTGCTCTCGTCTAATAATCATGAAACTTTATGCTTACGATTCACTTCATACGATGATGATCCACCCGAAATCAAAAGAGCGTATCTACCAATAGCAAAATGGAATGGAAATTACTCCATTCTAGTATTCAGGTCCAAATGCATCCAACCTATATCATGCACTCTAATATTCCTCTTACGACCGCAATAACTTTTACTTGTGTTGTATAACAGGGTACTATACATACGTTCCAAGCCGCATACTCCTATTCTATTCCATACAATACTATATACGCATTTAACTTCTTCATACGGTATGATACATCCTATATATATTACAAATAAAGTGTCGCCCATACGAGTTAATAATATCGCTGATACTTCACTTCAAAAATATATAATGAATATGAAACTACTCCTACTAATTCTCAGCCGACAATCATCATAAAGATAGTTCCAAATTTGCCTATTTCTACAATTAAATGATCATTTAAGTACAAATATATCTTGGTCATTGCCACATGCAAGTCATTCAAAGACAGTCTTTCTTCGAATGATATTAATCACCTATTGACCCAACTCAGGATGCAAGTACACATGGATATCGTACCATATTGACACTGCCCATATCAAAAAATTTGATCAATTGAGTAGCTGAAAAGGTACCCCAGCACCATTTAATTATTTTAAAGTCCGCCTTTTAAGTTTGCACATAACTTAGAGTTTCAGAAACTATATGTAAGAAATCAATCTGCGATGGTAAAATGAAAGTAAGAGGCCCTAATATTCAAAGCTGGGTAGTTGAAAATTTAAATATAGACAGTTATATAGACTCATTTCGAATCCCGCCAAATGATCATAGAAAAGGAGAACTGTTGTACCGCTGCACTGACGCACTGTTTGATAATTAGCTATCGGTTCATGTCTGATGCACTGCTTTTGAAATGAACTTTCAGTGAGCCATCAAAAGTTAAAATGGTATTGCTTAGCCAGTGGGCGCTATTCACATTTCAAATTTGAGAGCAACTAGTATAGAAGAAACTGGTATATCAACGAATATACCCAACTTAGTTAATCGTGGTGGAAATACTGTCCATTTAGGTAGGGAGTTTCTGGTTACCAGAATTATTTATCTTACATTCCCCAGATTTTCATAGTAGTATTGCGTGAGTAATAGACTTTGTTTCATTGTCTTTCTGAAAGAATTGTAACGATATGGTATATTTTGTTAGGCTCCTGTTTTTTCTCCTTTCTATCCATGAGAATTGATAGTACAGCTAGTGTTAGTAGATTTCTCTTATACATAGAAGTTACAGATTTGTGGGGAAATATGATTCTTGGCTGCATTTGTACCGAGTATAGCTCTACAATTGAGGATAGTGAATATAAATATACCAGATGATTGAACCAATATTGTTGTCCGACCTAAGGCAATTTTAGTAATTAATGATCAACCTTATAATTTGAAGTTTGTTTTTGTTGGGCAATAATTAAGGATATGACGGAAGTATACAGCGTTTTGCCTTATATTACATCCAGGGATTATATATTTTTAGGCCAGTCCCGAATATTGGAGAAGCATTCGACTAGTGATACCACTTGAAAGTATCAGTCTCATATTCAACTCGGAGGGCACTAGTTTAGACTAAACAGTCATGATCCATAAATATTAGGAGATTCGAAATAAGTTTTATTCTAAAAGAATGGAACAAGGGTGTTCGAGCATGATATCCATTGATTTTGAAATTTACCAAAAAACAAACTAGTATAAAACAAGTGAACTGCGCTTAAAATCCGAATCTGAATATGAATCCCGATGCCATGAAGTAACAATTCATTCTGCGTAGTTATTAGCAAATTTAAGATAGCTCACGTCATTCTTCACTTTAACCATTTCGGCTACACCAAGGCATTCGAAATCTCATTTGAGTTTGAAGTTTGTCAGCACTTTCCCGTCATTCTATGTGAAATCCACATATATTGCTGGTCAACGAATCGTGAATGTAGCCACCAATCTAAGGCAAATAGCCACTTTCACTCCTACAGCTTACACGCAATTGCAATAAAGGTTTGTGTACAATGGACATACTGTGTAGCTCAGAAGCTAAACGAAACATTTCAACAGATATTGGAGAGGAGTCCCCTTAGTGTGTGAAGGGCGGTTTGTGAATATTATACTTTAGGTGGATCGTACGAACTTAGTAGAATTGTGGTTGATACATTTGAAGTAAATTATGCGCTCTTGTTGCAAATTATGGTATATTAGTGCTACGAATTTTGATCACTATTTGCCTTATTCTTTGGATATTACTTGGATAATAAACTGTATTATTCTCTAGCTTATCGCTGATGGCTTTTTCTCAAAATATTTCTCCTTACCTTCCAAATTCCACCGACCTTTTTCTTTTGGTCAAAGGTAATAAATGGTATCTTTAATATATTTGGCAATTCGATGGAAGCTGATTTTTGCTTTTGATAATTAAATCTTTTGGCTAGTTCTTCGTGTGTCTTCATTATTTGAGGATTGAAATACTCCACAGGAGGTATTGAACCATCTCCTCTCACAAGAACCATTTTATAACCTTGAATTAAAAACCTATTTATTTCATCCACATTCGTTTCTGGTATGTATAAGTTCAAGTATGAATCCCCTTTATTGATACTATGGACCAAGCAAAGTCCAGCATAAAGAACTTCTGAATCCTTATTATGGGGGTAGTGGATATAATTTAGATAATTTGGTGAGTCCTCATTCGGTGGTATCTTCAAGCTGTCTTTAATTTGCTCGTATGCACTTTTGGAAAATAGACAGATACCCGCCATTGTTGAATCTATCATGAGGGATACATCTTCAATTTGACAATTTATATCCATGTCAAAATTGATGCACGTGACGGCATTTATGCCAACGAAATCAGACGGAGATCGGTTTGTTTCATAAGACATTTTAAATGGGGAGGTACTTAAAAGATGCCTGTTAAATGAAAATTTGTATTCAGATGTCTGGTGAAAATAAGTGACCTTATTGAAATCCCTTAATTGTGAAGCGGTATACTTGGACTCTATATTAATGCTACGTAAAATTAGCAAATTTTTGTAGCTGATACCATCCAAGATATCTCCATTTTCACCGCGGTTTAAATTTCCAGAAGAGGATAACAAAACCAAGTTGTCTGGACGAACAATTTCGGTAATAGATTTCAAAATCTCCTTTCCATACCCTTTAATCCAGCCAGGTGTATTGATGATAAGGTGGTTTCCTTTTGTCTCATTGTAAGTTTTATAATGTTGGTACAATTTCTGGACTATAGTGAGGTAACTTTCGATCAGATTCATTGGCGATGTATAGCCGAAAAAATATGAAGCAGATGTTGAAGTTTTCATTTGCATTTTTCTATCAGGAACATTGAGACCCCAATTAGGGCTTGCCACATTCGTAAGAGACAACGTAAGAGGATTTGAAAATTCAGACTGGCCAGGATCAAGATCAAGAAAGAACACATAGTCCCTGTTCTTCGCTATCATGTGGTTCAAAATTAACTTCGACAAAGTAGATTTTCCAGTGTTTTTATTTCCAATAACCATGATGGATTGTGGAGAAGTGCTATCACTAAGAATCCTTTCGAGCTCCAAAACCCCTTCTGACCAACTAGGTTCAGTTACTAATGCAGATACCCCGCTTTTATTATCCAAGATGATTTGAAATGTGTTAAGGAGAGAGCAGTTCTCAGAATCAACGAAGTAGGACAGTGGGACCGACGGTCCATTATAAAACAAATTTTTAAAAATTGGAAAATATTTCCCAATATCTTCTAATCCAGTTTTCCAGTTTTCTAGCTTTATGACTGTGTTGAAAGTATCTGAAAGGGGAATATCGGATCCGGACAAATTATTGTTAGTGACGACATCCATACCCGAAAGAATAGGTAGCCCATGAGAATCTGGCGCTAAAAATTTGTGAACTTCACTTCCTGATAGAATGTGATGATTGTTCAATGAAATCTGCCCCTTCAAAATATGTAGCAAGAACTGCCCATGTGTTATTATACTCTCGTTCTCTTTGAGTCCAATGACGACCGATGATTCCTTGATAATAAAGTTATTCTTGGAAGGGATGAAATTTGACACAGTTACAGGAAGCATTGGAGGAACGTCTTCTTCAAAAAAACCGTTCAAATTTGTTGGTTCAATACTCTTTTCCTTGTGTAGATCACTTGAGTTTGGCGTATCTTCAACTGAGTAAAGAAATCCTTGGGCTGGATCTTCTTCATCCGAAGAAGAATTTCGTTCATAGCCTATTACATCTTTTTCTTCTCTTTCAAAATCGGCCCCTGAGTCAAATAATGCATTTATTAGCTTTTTATCTTTCAATGCAGCGTATGCACTCATTTATTTTAAAAAGATAATCCTATGAATCGGAAGCTTATCATTGTTGGCCATTTTTCTATAATTTGATTCACAACTAACTTGGGTCACGTGAGGTTTCAATGACGTACTGCATATTATAATACATCAACTAAATTTTATGCTGCCCTATTATAAAGTTATATAGTATTTGACGATGCAGAACCAAGTCCCATCCTAAATATCTTCACAAACCACCTTATCAGTACGGTATGCCTGTGTAGGTGGGAGTAGATAGTTAAAATTCTAAAGAATCGTTTCTACGAAAATGTGAAGTCATATATTTCGTTTATGTATAAAATTACCACTTACATTATACAGTCTTCGGTACTTGATAGTCAAAGCGATTCATGCTTATGAGCAAGATGTTCTTAGGTTCAATCAAACCTCTATCTAAACGCGAACGAGCTCAACGAAAATGTTACCCCTGATTACAAATATTGGGCTCAGCATGATGATTGTTTTCTCTTCCTGCCGTATTTATGACAGCATGACCTCCTGCCTCATCAAAATAGATCAGATTGCTAATGGCTCCGTCGAGGCTGCTACGAAAATGCGTGGCAATATTTTGTCGCACAGATGCATGTACTGCCGAAACATGGGGTATCCCCATCTACAACGCAATTTCACGCTAATCTAATTGTAAAGTTTTATATCATCCTTGATCAGTTTAGAGATCATTATTGTATCATCTAGGCTTGATGTGTGCTTCCTCTTTGCTTCCTTGTAGTGGATGTAACGCTCTAAGCTTTTGTGGAGTCACTCCACTTTTTTGTACTTCGTGTTCTACCCGCACACGCAAAAGGACAATACTGCTCCGAAAATAATTCGCGGAGTATTTAAATGGGGAAAATCATCCCGACATAACTTCCTTTTCTACAATTGAAAAGAATAAGTTATCATGAATAGTAAATTACAATCTGCTATTGACGAAATAGTCAAGGATTTCAATGTTGATAAAGAGTTTTTGATTAGTGCAAGTAAACACTTTGTTAAATCAATGGATGAAGGTTTGACTGACCCTAGTATTTGCAGAGAACATATGCCCATGATCCCAACTTATGTTACAGGGATTCCTACCGGAAAAGAAAAAGGGTTGTACTTAGCTGCTGATTTAGGTGGAACTAATTTCAGAGTTTGCTCGACAGATTTGAAGGGTGATCATACCTATGAGTTAAAACAGTCGAAATACAAAATCCCTCTTGATTTGATGAAAAACTCAACTGGTGATGAATTATTCTCATTTTTAGCCAGCAAAGTTAAAAGTTTCTTCAATGAACATCATGGAGATTTTCCAGATGAAGCATTACGCTTAGGATTTACTTTCTCTTTTCCTTGTAACCAAACCGCATTGAATAGGGGAACTTTGATCCGTTGGACTAAAGGTTTCGATTTGCCAGATTGTGTTGGTAGTGACATCGTAGAAATGTTGCAGAAACATATTGATGCACTAGGTGTAAAGGTTGATGTCGTAGCTCTTGCCAATGATACTGTTGGAACATTATTGTCGAGGGCATATTCAAACGATGTATCAAAAACGAATTCCAATACAGTTATTGGATCTATTTTTGGTACTGGTACCAATGGAGCTTACTTCGAAAAAATTGAAAACATCAAGAAGTTAGATCGGAAGAGTATTCCTTCAGATGCTAAAGGAGTTGTTATTAATACTGAGTGGGGTTCTTTTGATAACACATTGGAGATCTTGCCTAGTACTAAGTATGACATCGTTATTGATAATGAAACAGCCAATACAGGATTTCACCTATTCGAAAAGAGAATCAGTGGAATGTTCTTGGGTGAAATTTTGCGTGTTGTTTTGCTTGACCTTTTTGACCGTGGATTAGTATTCCAGGATCTTTACAAGGCGAGAGGCGGAACATTGCCGCACAGATTGGCTGAGGCTTGGCAGATGGATTCGGAAGTTTTATCGTATTTGGAAATTGACGATTCTACTGATTTGAAAATGTCAGAATTGATTTTAGAGAACACCTTAAGATTACCAACGACTAAGGAAGAGAGATTGGCAATTCAAAAGTTAACTCAAACAATTTCTCATAGAGCAGCTTATCTATCGGCGATCCCCTTGGCTGCGATTATCAGTCGTGTGAAAGATCAATATGAAGATGATGATAGAGACTTTGAAGTTGGATGTGATGGATCTGTTTACGAATTTTATCCAGGATTTAAGCAGAAGATTCTTGAAGCTATTGCTTTGATTGATCCATTAAATGGAGAGAAGAAGAAAATTCACTTAAAACTCGCAAAGGATGGTAGTGGAGTTGGTGCGGCCTTATGCGCTACTATTGCTTGAATTAAATGGTTTATAAAAACTAACGAATGCATGAAAGGGCTTGTTCATTTATCAAGTAAATAAGTAGAGAATGAAATATTTGTATCTTGTATGTGATTATTTCGTAATCTGGTGTGCATACAGTTAAATCTTGTATTTAAATTATGTATTGAGACGCGAACAGTACGAAGTCGACGTACATGAAGAGATGCAGAACTTGAATAGAATTCTGCTAATAAGTTTTATAATATTTGCATATGGGTGTATTGCAGCAATTCCAGATATTCATGAGAACATCAAACCTCTAGAATCGATTACTCATTCAGACCCTGGCCATTTATCCTTACCAAACTTATTACATGTCCAAAGTCTCAATGACTTGGATCTAAACTGGCAGACTTCTGGTAATGTTATCCTCGATACCGGGAGATTACTATTTCGTGAAGGTGTTGGATCAATTTGGTCAATTGCTGAGTTGGAGAATTCCTCTGATGAATGGACAATTGAACTAGTTTTTCGCTCATCAGGAAAACACGATGAGGATTCCCAATTTACAGATCAAAATGGTTTATCTCTTTGGCTCATAAATCAAAAGGTTTTAGACAATGATGAATTGAATACTGAAAATTTTGGTGGGCCCTCACGATTTGATGGTTTCCAGTTTCTATTAAACAATAAAGACGCAAATGGATTAAAGATTTTCAATAGTGCTGGGGATCATGTTGTAAATGAAATATCAAAATCGATTGGAAATTGTGCTTTCAATTATTTGGATTCACAGGTTCCATTCACATTGAGGATTTCTTACTCGAAAGAGAGAAACTGGTTTAAGGTACAAATCGACAATAATGTTTGCTTCAAAACAGAAAATATCAATATCCCTTCTGATATTGGTGGATTTAGGTTTGGGTTGAGTTCCCTGGTTAGTTCCTTATCAAGTGAAACGTATGAGGTTCTATCATTAAAGGTGTGGCCCCGATTGACAGAAGATGCAGTTGATGATCACGGTATAATCTCAAATGGTCGTATTAAAATACAATATACCACAACCTTGGAGCAGGCACAGCCTACACCTGATTCCTATGTGGGACCTGGTATAGTAAGAGAATCAATTATGGCTAAAACGCAGAAGTACAAAGATCAATTGGAACGTAATGATCTTGGTGGTAGTAACTCAGGTGCCTCTGAAGATGTTTTGGGAGTAAAGATTAATAATGCATTGTTGGGTATTGAACGTTTAGATACTATCCTTAGTGAGTTCGAAAAAAGCAATGAATATAACTCGAAGCATGTGGTGTCTTTAGTTTCTGAAGTTCAAAATACCCAAAATCAGCAAAGAGATATATTGGAACTGTTTAAAATATCTTTGGATGAATTCAAAAGTACATCCGCCCAGCAATCTTCTCAAATGATTGGGGCTCTCTCAAAACTCAATGAGAAAGTAATAAGTGAAGTTCGTGAGCAACAAAATAGCTTGGAAGAATTGAGTTCAAAGGTTGGTTTGCTTATGTCTAGTCATAAGGAAATTGCGCATCAATATCAACAGCAAACTACACACCCAGTCAAGGAATCTGAGTCGGTGTTGATCAGTAAATTTGCTAAATGGATTCTTTTTCCAATTTACCTAGGGATTGCCATATTCGGCATTATCATATATAGTCAGAGACGGAGTAAGCACTCGAAATTACTTTAAGAGTCTGATTGAATTTATTTCACTAAACAAGTTAAAGAATAAATTTAGAGATATTTAGTCAACAATAATTGTACCGGTTCTTACCTTTCTATCTCTTTTGTTGGGAGAAATTGACCGTTCACTCGAAGGTGGTGATTCGGGAACAGGTGAATCAAACTTCGTGGCTAGATCCTTCACTGAGGTTTTTCTTCCTAGAGTAGGTATGAATTTTGGTTGGGCAAAGTCTGTACTCGTGGAATCTGAAATGGCATTATCATAGATGATATCTTTTCTACTTGGCCTAGAAGAAACGACAGTACTCGCTGGCTTTGTATCCTCTGCTAAAAGTGAGTTTAATTTCTTTTTATTTGGTGAAGTGGATCTTTTTAATGAGTTATGAGCCTGCTTGCTTGGAGTGGAAGGTGGCGTACTAATTCGATCTTCTTCTTGTTCGTGTTGCGATACTATATCTTTTTCATCGGGCAGGTTAACTTCAACGCTCTGGTCTAGGGTTTCCTGTCTTTTCGTTCTATGAACAGCGTTTTTTAATTTTGACTCCAACCTTGACTTGGATTTTTGTGCAATCTGATTACCACGACTCTGAGATGTAAGAGCTGAATTTTCCCTGCTAACAGGATTACTTCCTGTGTTAGGTCTGAATGAATTTGCCCGTCTTAACTCGTTAAATATTGTTTCCTTATGTTCAAATAAATCATTAATGAAGCTGAATTGATGCTTGTCATTAATAACGCTTCTTGAATACTCAATTGTTGAAGAATCAAATTTGGGTCTCAATACCAAATTCCCAAATTCTTTGGATAAGGTATTGCGAAATTTTTCCGATAATTTTGTGTCCTTGGAGCCTATGATTTGTACTAATCTATTCAAATGAGTAAGAATAGCATCTAAGGTTGCGAGGTTGCATTTTGGCAAGTCGATCAAAACATTCTGCAAACCAGTAATTCTTGCGCTAGTTTTTCCATCATCTGTCACAGGATAATTCGAGTATAGCGATTTGATTAAATCATAATAATTATAAGGAATGACTGAATCAGGTAGTTCCATCAAATACAACTTCAATAAATTTGTCACCACTATTGGATGTGAATTAGATAAAATATTACTGATGGTAGTCGGATCATTTAAATCATTCAACTCAAATCTCACTTTGTGAATACTAGCTAAATGTATTGGCTGTGTCCATAAGTTGATTCTTTCTTCATCATTTTCGATATCGGGATACACCTGATCCAAATGAGACAAAATGCATTGTATCAAAATTGGGACGACTTTTCTGTCTAATCTAGACTTAACGTTTAGGTCAACTCCAAATGTTTGCTTAATGTTTGAATTGTAATAATTGTCATATAGAACAACATGAGGTTTGAATGTTCCAGTTGAATAATTTTCAATTAAGAACTTCAAATCATTTACTGGATTAATAGTTTCTTCGAGTAGTAATAATTCATCGCACATCAGTTTCATCGAGCTGATTTTATTTGCAAAACTTGACAAGAAATCAAAAGTAACTTTCTTAACTGCTTTAAGTCTATCCAACTCACACTTTTGCATAAAAGTTAGATGATCCATGATGAGTTCTTCAAATTCGCATCGAATATTATCGAGATCAACCGTTTGTTTGTAGTACTGTATATCTAACTGCTTCACTTCCGCGATAAGTTTAGATAATTGCGTTCTATCATTATAGTCAATGGAATGGACACCAATTGCCTGTTTCATGTCTTCAAAATAGTCTTGAAATTGATTAGTAGCCCCTGTTGTTAGCGATGAAGTTCTACTTAAGCTCAGTTCTTCATTCATCGCCTGTTCTAGTTTAGGAAGCTTAGCAATCTCAAACACGATTGGCTTCCATTGATAGTAAAATTGAGAAGAATTGATAAAATTTTTTCCACCACTCATCGATCCAATTAGTCTAATGAAGTTACCGTTAACCAAGTCTTGCCCAAATGCTTCCGCTTTTACAATATTTTTATCGAACTCTGGAATGTTATCCAATACCCACTGAGTTATTGCACTTCCGGTGGACACATTTTGGTACGTGCCTAAAATTGGGACTTTGTGAGACAGAAGTTCTATATTGCTTAATATATCTGAGAGCAATATCTTCAACCTCTTACGATCGTATGTTGTACCACCAATGTAATACATAGTATCACCTTGTTCCTCTTGTTCAATTCCAACCTCGTCTGGAGATACTTTTTCCTCAATTGAGCTAGCAAAATCAATATCTTTCAAGTCCTGACTCAATTCTTCCTCAGAGTAGTGTGACTTGAATTCCTCCAACATTCTGCATTTATTGAAATAGCGCTTTTGCAACTTCTCCACCGTAGACCTACTTCCATTGACCTGTTTCTTCTTTTCATGGATTATGGATTCCGAATATTCAACCCTTTGCCTGTGCTCTTTGCACCATTTGCTGAACGGCTCTAAAACTAGGAGCTTGATATTAGACGCGACTTGCAAGTGATATTCCCCTTGTTTACTGAAGTTTTCATTGATTTTTTGGTATGCATTCTTGATAGATGACACGTAATCATCATTTACTTGCCGCTTTGAACTGTTCTTAATCACAGACTTCTCGATAGACTCGAGCTGGCTCCCATATATTAATTCCAGCTCCATCCTCTTTGTAAAGAGCTGGACGAAATCTTCATTCTCGTTGACGCCTTGTTTTAATTGATCAAATAAAACTTTAAAGCCCAGTTCATAATCTTGCGTCCAGAAGCTATCTGCAAATGACATAGTAATCTGTACTCAATTGGTGAAATGAATATGAATAAGTCAACAAGAAAATGAATCGTTATCTTGATCTGGATTTCTTTTTCTGTATATCCCTCCGCGTTCATTTCGTCCGCCTTCCCGAACTAGCAGCGCCTTCAGCACCTGCATATGGAAGGCATATTTGGAATTTGAAACATGTTGTACGCTAAACATTACAGCCTCCGTTCTAATGTAAAACTAATGGTGATTGGCGCGTTTCAAGCCATTTCGTTAGGTACTACAGTTGTCATATTTTATGATAGCATACGACAACTAAGAACATAGATTTCATTATCACTCTGGTCAAGGGAGCTTCAACAGAAGAGTTATGTAGACACCGCTCTGAAGTTACAGCATATTTGTTGACTTGTGATTATTCAACATCTACTTAATATTTTTACTTACTCTCTATATTTGCGCAAATTATCCCAGCCAAGTGAATTCGAATTTGGCAATTTGATAATCTCAAGTCTATTCAACACTTCCGGGTTATTTGAATCTGGATAAGTAGAAACATACCTTATTACCTTCTTGATTGATGGAATTGCATGAAGCTCCATCTGCGACTCATCTCTCAAATCTAATGGTATCAGTTTCATTATTTCTTGATGGAAAGTAGGAAGAGTGAACTTATTTTGAATATCCAATTGGGGCGTTTCTACAGGAGTGGGGGGAGTTATTGCAACTTGTAAATCAGCTTCATCTTCTGATTGATCTGAATTTATTTCATCGACAGCATTTTCTTCCTCGAGGTCCTTCAAAAAGTCATCTTCATTGGTTCCAAACGGATCATTGAACGAAGCTTCTAACTGGCGTCTTCTTCTCTTCTCTTCTATTTCTTCCTGTTTCCGTAACTCCTTCATTTGCCTTCGTTCATTTCTTCGCTTTTCACCCTCTGCTTTATTCCGAAGTTTTTCCTGTCTTTCCGCCGTGAGTTTTTGCCACTCTTGATACTTTTTAATATAGTTATTTCGAGATTCAGTCTCTCTCTTCTCACTTTGGCTCGCTACTAATTGTTCAAAATCGGTCATTTTGAAACTATAGTAGCTTCTCCATGTTTCATCTGACATCTCCCTATAAGTGTTCACTAATAAATTAAACTGGGCATTGCTATGGAGCATCTCCAAATTTTCATAATCCTCTGAATATTTTCTTTGCTTGGAAACAGTGCTATCCACGAACCTTTTATTGAATATATCGTGGACAAGACCCTTCAAATTTTGATTGTATCTTGTTTGAGAACTTTTTGCAAGCAGTTTAGCTACTCTATGTGAAGCATTAATTTTTCCAGTGAATGTTTGTATCTTATTAATTCGATTTATCACAGAGGCGTCCTTATAATTTCCACTTCCTGGACCCCTATAAACCCGTGTGTAATAGTACCTAGAGTGATTATTATTTTCCGATTCACTGCTAAACTGAAGTCTCTTTATGTCTTCTGCTAATTTGACATTATCGTTGAAAAGATAGGAAGAGCTGGAATTTGAATTTATTGTTTCTGCGGCAAATTCAGAGTTCAGAGTCAAAGCCTGTTGATTATTGCTTGTTATGTAGTAGGCCGGAATTTTGCATAAATGATTGACATTGAACTCTTGGATGAAACCTTGACCAGGTATTACTGATTCTGACAAGTCGATTGAGTGAGAATCATTGTACTTTTTGGATTTACTACTTTTTCTATCGTCCGAATCTTTGCCCTTGTTAGCTTCATCAAATTGGGATAAATCGTTTTCTTTGTAAAGTATTTCACGGTCGGCGTAACTGAGCTTGTTATTGGGCAAAAAACTGTAATAGTTTGGACTAGTTTTGTAAAATTTTAACTTTGCTACTTTTGATAATGAGTTGAAAAAAGAATGACTCAATTCAACATTTGAGTGAACCAGACCATAGTGAGGAAAGACTTGGTTCAAAGTAATTTGATCCTCGACAGCCTTACGAGTATTTTTCTTGGTTGTCTTATTGTTTTCAGATTTGTATTCACTTCTAATTCCACTACTTGTCTCTCTTGTTTGATTTCTATCCTGCCTTTCGCGAGAATTGTTCAATCCATCATCTGATTCATCGTCATTTATCTTAGATGCACCCGTCTGACCAAGGTCATTTTCGTCACTGAAAAAAACTTCCTTATTCCGAACTAAGGTGTATATGGTTGAAAGCTTTGTGTAGAATAAGCTGAATTTCAATTCTTCATTTCTAATAAGATTGCTTTTTAACAATGCAAGGTTTAGATCACGGTTGGTTGATCTTACAAATTCAGTCTTTGGAATTGCAGTTTCCCTTATCACTTTGTTTATGAGTTGGTAAGAGGATGGATAGCCCCATCCATTTGCTAAATGTTTCACCAAAACATAATAATTGCAATCAGTATCATTCAACTTGAAGACAGGAAATCCAATACTGTTCACTAACCATGAAACATCCTCTTCGGAATCTTTGATGGCTTCCAATTCTAAGGGAGTTCGTTTCGCTTCTCCGGCAGAAGGTTCACGCGCCAGAACTGGCATTATTACTTGAATAGACATACTTGAGAAAATGTCCACACAGTTGATAACTGTGCGTAAGATGTGGATATCAGTTGACTCCTGTGGTCGTGTGTGGTCAAATTGTTTCATCTATACAAAAGTTCCACATTACTTGGATCAAGAATCCAAATTAACAAAGGGGTTTTGATTGACCTTATTACACATTATACTGTAATTATGGCTTTAATTTTTACTTTCAATTTTGTACAATTTTTGTTATTTATTAGTAAAATTGCTAGAACGCAAGCATTGTTAAATCTGCAGGGACAACGAGGAAAAACACTGATTCATGTAAACTTGCAAACTTTATTGCTTACCTTCAACGTCGTTATTGAAGTCTTGGAGCTCATGCAAACATGTACAATTCACAAGAATCCGAGGACAAGAAATGCGAGTATAACAAGCAAAATATCAGATGCTGAGTTGCATGCGTAGAAGCATGGAAACCGCACTTGATTTTTTGACAGTGTAATTATAGGAGTGCATGCAAGCCCCACAAGAGGTCCGACTATAAACCGAGCTTCATCTGTACCCCACTTTCAGCTGAAATTTTATATATAAGGAAGAGATTCCTTGGAATTATTCTCCATACATAACCAATTGATAATGGGTTTGGTGAAAGATGTTGGTGATACTGTCACCTATGAAGTCAGAGGGCGCGTTGCTATTATTACCTTAAACCAACCAAAGCAATTGAATGCTTTGAACCAAGACCAATACTTACAATTGGCAAAATATGTCGAAGAAGCAGACCGTGAAGAGGACACTATTTTAACTTTAATTCAAAGTACAGGTCGGTTCTTTTCTTCCGGTGCAAACATCGCCGACAAAGGTATGACCAGTGAGGATATGGACCCTACTGATATCTTCTCGAGGGAATACTGGTTAAATAAGTTTGTTGCAAGAAATGTGTATCTTGCTGACTTATTTCATAACCATAGAAAGATTTTGGCAGCAGCAGTCAATGGACCAGCCATTGGGTTGAGTGCTGCATTGTTGAGTTTGTGTGACTTGATTTATGTTAAGGAATCAGAGGATTTCTACATATTAGCTCCTTTCTCCAATTTAGGATTGGTTGCTGAAGGTGCGTCTTCTGCGACTTTGTTTTTGAGGTTGGGCTGGTCTAAAGCTGCTGAGGCGTTATTGTTAGCAAAGCCAATTAGGGGTCCTGAATTGAAACAACTTGGATTTATTAACAAGACCTACGATGGGCAGTTCAAGTCAACTGAAGAATTTAATGTACATGTGCATGATGAATTAGTTGCCGCTTTTTCACACTTGCACGAGGACTCAATTCTCGAAAACAAGCAATTGTTGAAAGCTAACAGAGACCAATTGATCAACAGTGCCACAACAAGAGAAGTCGTTAAGGGCTTGAACAAATGGGTGGAGGGTGTTCCTCAACAAAGATTCCTTAGCTTGAGTCAAAAGGAAATTAAACATAAGTTATAGGCCTATCTATTGCAGTAGTAACGCAGTACAATACATTAGATACGAACCATACATTTGTAGAGTAACCGATTTTCAATTTGCTTTCTGAATTGTTCTGTCAACTTGTGCATTATAGTTGGTGGAGCCGCGGTCCACATTCTTAAAAAAGACAAAGAGCCAGATTAGATATGCACTTACGATGAGCTTCAATTTGCCTAACCCTAGTCTACTAGGTATTCTCTTGATCGTTTCAACTCATAGTGGTCCACAATTGTTGTTTAATTACCCTGAAAATTTGTCAGGAGAAAGTATCCAGCAGAAGCAATCGGTTGGCAAGAGTGAGTTGGAAGAAGAAGAGGAAGAAGAGGAAAAAGAGGAAGGAAAAGAATTAAAAGAAGACCCAGAGAGAAAAGTCAATGAAGAGGACGAAGTATACGAGGAAGAATTCGAGGAAGAAGAAGCATACGAGGAGGAAGAGGAGGAGGATGCCGAATCTGGGGAGGTTGGTGATGATGCCGGAGACAAGGGAGGCATAGAGGCTACAAATCAAAATGCTACAGTAGCTGAAATGACTCTAGCAGATCTGCTGACAAACAAGCTCAAGACTCCACAGACGATGAAATTCGAATCCAATGAATGGGATTCTCATCATTTGGATTTCTACACAGGGACGAAGAAGGACTTGTTACTGTTTCTAGATGAACAAGAACAAACAAGAAGGAGAAATGAAAAAGGCAGGTACATTCTGAATGGAAAACTGACTTACTCTACTAAAGCGTCGGCCACGGCTGATAAATCCATCTTTGGGATCGAACCAACGTATTTGTGTGAGATGTTGGCACCACCCAAAACTATGTGTAACTCTAGATTCGAAATCATGATCGATAATAAGATTTTCTTAGGCCTACCAATTCATAAATATGCTGATGGTACCTGGAGACAGCAAAGGGGAGGTCGAGAACAAGGTGAGAAATTAAAAAAAGAATCACAACAAACCCCTTCAGAAAAGGATAACATAACAGGAGGAAAGACAAATGAGCATGAGATTTCGGATAATGGAATAAAGGAAGATTCTACTTATAATAAGATTGGATCAAATATGAATATGTTTCATTTGGTTTTTATAATGGACCCTCCAATAGTTGAGAATAATTATAGAGTTGATGAAATGTTTCATTACGTTATATCGCGGCTATCTCTTGTGCTAAGATATGAACAACTGAAAGCGGAATATATCTCATCCCAATTTAAACTTATTCTACACGAGAAAGAGGAGTATGGTGACAAGAACACCCTTACACAGTATCTAATCAACTCATCATCGCTATGTAAGCTCATTAGTGAGTGCTATATTTCAATATCCCAATCGAAGATAGCCAATTTATCTATTAACAACAAGCTTAGGTCGTTTCAAATACCAATTAAGACAGAATTTCATTCTTTGCCCGAAATATCGGTTCCATACATTCCAGGATCTCATTTGTCTTCGACTGTAAGCTTATTGGAGAATTCGGGTCTTATAAATGTTGGTGAAACATCGTCATACAGTCACACAAGTAGTTTCAGTTCTGAATATCTATCTGGTATAGATCAGGATGATGGATCTGACTCTTCGGATGATGTCATTTACTTTGCATTGTTGCTTTTGGATGACGTTGAATCAATAATTAGCGATATTAAGGCTGGTCTGGAAAGTGCTCTAGCTAAATTTATAAGAATGATCAAGCCAACTGAATCTTTGATAAACTTATCATTAAGGAACAGCAACTTGGATAGAATTCAAATCAAAGCATTTGCGTTTCATTTAATATATTGGAGGCGGGCAAGAGTCATACAACCTTTGAGCACACGATCAACTTATATAATCTCTCCTATGGCTCCCATTACTATAAATTTGTTCAAGGATATAAAAAAGTTCAAAAAGGCATATCCAACCATTCCTTCTTTGCCTTACTTTTTGAAGTTATTATCAGCAAAATCTCATAAACCACAACAATTTTCTTATATCATCCCGTCAAGAGATCATAGGGATAGCTATCTAGAAGCTTTAGGTTGGCTAATAAGACATGGTTATGTGACGCAGTTACAAACTTTCATATGGTTAAAAATATCGAGGAATATCAAAATAAAAGTTGAAGAAGATTTGGAAAACGAAACTGGCAACAAGAAAAGATCCAGTCTATCAAAGAATACCGAGGTTGGAGGAACTGATAATACTTCTAAAGATGCTGAGATGAAAAAATCAAGTGACTACAAGACGGAAAGGATCGCACAACAAGATATTGAAAATATGAAAGAAGGATATACAGCAACAAATTCGGGCCACAATGTCAAATTGGAAGATGAAGAAGATACCATAATTTTAGATCCCGGAAGGGCGACAACGTTGGAAAGACGATGGATCAACAAAATAATTTTCGAGGAATGCAAGTTGTCAAAGGAGTTAACGGCTATTTTCTATAAATTGTTGAAGTACATGAATGGTAATAGCCCCTTGGAATTATTGCTTTTAAAAGAAAATATATCGAGAAATGACTTGAGGACGTTACTATTTGCTATTGAAGATCATATCATTTCAGTTAGACATTGGTAATTTAGTTTTATAAAGGTGTTGTAAAGATTGATGATACTAGCATCTATCACAATATATATCCAACGTATTTAGCTAAATACATCTTCCATTTCAGCCTCTTCCTCAGTTCCTTCAATTACATTAAAAGTAGTGAAATGGATTGGACGGTGATGTTGACTGTAAAATCCCAAAGGGACATCAATTTTTAAGTTGTATGCATCGTTAGCATTCCATACTGATCCAATGAAGAAGTAGTTCCAGATATTATCCTCAGGCACCATAAAGTTTCCAGATATTCTATCTGATAACAACAATGGAGCCTTTTGACCAAACAGTGTATCAAAACCCTTGGGCATGGTTGAAATCATATCGTCATTAGTCTTACCCCAATTGAACCCTTCTTCACTTAAATGAAATGCAGTTAATGAAACAGAACCAGGGGTAAATGATATTGTCATCGTAATAAAGTTTTTTCTGTAATTCTGTAACATTTTGCATTCAGTTCCGATATCTGTAGGTGACAAATATTGGGGTTGCTGAGAGTCAGTATGTACCCACCCTAAGAGCTCAAGTTTATCTAGATGGTTCTCGTCTGGTAAATTATTTGGAAACTGAACAGAGCGTGGGCTTCCAAGCTGTGGAACAAGAACTATACAGGAAATCTCTTTTATATCCGAATTATCTCCAGGTGACTTCCCATATAAGTAAGCACCAGTTTGAATTCTCAGATCCGATATCTGAACGATTTTCTTCAAAAGATTTTTCGGCATAATATAGGTTAAATTATCGTCATCATCACCATTATCATTAGAAGTCACATATATGTTCTTGGTTCTGAAATGTAAACTGCTTGCTGTAATAGCACGATTCCTCCATTCATTTTTGGATGAAAAGGTATGTTGCTCGTAGTTAGTGCTAGTAACAGTGACAATTTCTTCACCATGCACGTTTGTGGTTGTTGTTTTGAGAGCGGTTAATTCATTGTTCACTCGAGAGGTATCTTGGGTATTTTCAATGGCGGCATTTTCTTGTCGTTTTGCAGAAGGTGCCCTTATATCTTGTCCCAAAATCAAGTCCCTAATTTCGGATTGAGTTAAGGATTGAATGTTGATATTAAATTTCTTGGCATAATCATTCAATATCAAGTCTCGAAGCTGTGACTCAACATCGATCCATTGTTCATCTGAAAGAGAGGGCCATATATGGTGTTCTTGTGTAACTATATTTGAATCAGGGCGAAGAATCAAATTTGTCCGATCTTGGTTAATCCCCAAAGCTCGTAAAAGAAGAACAATTCTTGAAAAAGCAGTATAAGATGAAATATTTTTGAGCCAATCATCATAGATATTGAACAATACCATCTGCGGTTCATTGGCTTTTAACACAACGTTTGCAAGTTTATCGACTTTCAATGCAGACGCAAAGGGAAGATGTAATTCTGATGATCTAATTGACACATTAGGAAAGTCCAACATATGAACTTCTAAAGGATCTAAGATACCTTTTCTAGTAGCAATCAACTGCTTTGGTTGTTCTTCTCTCGGCAATGACCTAATCAAGGCAGATACTTCTTCCGCAGTCTTCCATTTAGCCAATTGGCCCAATCTTTTTTGTCCTGCCCATACTGAAGTGTGAATAACTTTCAAAAACAATTGACCCGATTTAGGATTCAACATAAATACTGCACCATTAATAGGTTTAGTTGTCATATTTCCTTCAAAGGTTTTGTGGACGGTGACTCTATATACGTTTGAGTCATCGACGAATATTTGATTATCGTTGTTGAATAATTCTGCGTAATTAGAAGAATTCAACAAGGCTTGCTGTGGTTGAGATTCGTACAATTGAAGAGCCTTCCTGAGCCTTTCTCTAAGCACATGAAGAGCTGGATTAGATTTCATTATTTCCTTCATGGCATTTTTAATCAAAGATTTCAAACCTGGCAACCAATTACCATAAACTTCATACATATTGTAGGCCAAGTCAATAGCAATGATGATTCCAGTAGGAGATGGATATGAGCTGTTATTGTCTGTCGTATAATCAAGAAATTTCGATCTGGCATATCTCGAAATATCATGAGAGTCGTAGTCACCGTATCTGAGTTGCACATCTATCCAAAATTTATTGGAATTGATTTCAAAATTGTCATTTTTATCAAATAATAATGATGGCCTCGAAACTTTCCATTTGTAGGTACTCGTTAAAACAACGTCCGCACATGATGAATTCATCTTGTATGACTTTCTGGGATGTATTGCTTGCTTTTCAACAGCATCAATCTGAAGCACTTCTAGTTCCTTATCTAAGACCTGACATAAATCTTGAACGACGCTTTCGTGTATCTTTTGCCATAAATGAGCCCTAAATATCTGGATCAATGAGATCTTGAGTGTGGGGATTTTCCCATGTAAGAAAATACCAGTCAAGTCCAACTGAACTAAGAAACCAACATAAACGTTTGCCCTATTAATAGTTGGAGACCACCATAAAGTAAACCTTCTATTAGGGATTTGACTCAACCCAGATCTTTGAGCATTGGTTAATTTCTTGAATTTCAATGAATCTTCAAATCCTGAAGCTTTTTCCCAGAACAAACCTTCCCAGGAATCGAAGCCAGTTCCTTTGAACAAAGTATGTTCTAAGATAGTCTCCACGCCTCCTAAAGCCTGTATCACATCAGTACGGTACGCATTGAGGTTCCATAACTTACCATCATGGTGAGAGCTAGTCCACCAAAAAGGATTAAATCTGGAGAGACTGTATTTTTTGAATTCTCTGCGAATTCTATGACCTTTATCGTATGCTAACGTATGCCTGTCTTTTTGAAACAACGTGCTAATTCGTGGCAAACCTCTATCCCAATTACTTTCCATGTCTTCAAAGGTTAATCTTCTATTTTGTTCCATAGCTTGCTGTCTCTTGATTGCATACTCAGCCCAGACTCTTTGAGAATCTAAAAATTCATTTTCCCATGTGGTGATGTATCTGAAAATTGTGGGGATCATCTTCTCTTCTTGGTGATTCATTCCTACCCTGAAGTGTGTGATACCTGTATCCGTTTGTTTCGACCATTTCAAATCAGAAGCTGGTATAAGTATATGTGAAGCACTCAACATTCCTAAACCACCCAATTCCTTTGGTGTGTAAAAAACAGCAGGTGGGAACCTGGTTGGCATCTTAGAATTGAGACCCATTTTAACTCTATTCTGGATTTTGGTTTCACATTTCACCAAGATATCTAATAATGGTTCAGTTGCAACGATAGCCTCTCTAAAGTATGTAAATAAGGAAATTAAAGCCGTATTCCATTTCGAAGCAACCTTTGTGAAAGTTGTTGAGCCAGATGACATTAATATCTGTCTGATTCGATTGTTGAATTTATCAATTTCTACTTGTGAAACTTTCAAAAATGCTCTTGCAGTTCTTTCCTTCGATTTCTGATCTATCAAATCCCACACACCTTCATTCGAGGAAGTAATGTCCTTGGATCGGCACTTTGGTAAGATGCGAACTTCAAAACCACACATAGAAAATAATAAGTTTGGGTTGTCATTTGAATAAACAGACGCAAATGTATTTTCCCACTCAATAGATGTTATTGTCTTTGGCAACCTACCAGAAAGTTCCCAAAATACCGCTCTTCCAAGGTTAACGTCATGTCGCATCAACCTCATTCTCGAGTCTTTTGGCCAGCAACGACGATTTTTATAACCGGTCACATTCTCATAGTTCGGATCCGGACTTTCACTTAAATAGTCTTGAATTAGCATGCTAGCGTCATCACTGGTAAATCTAAAGAAAATATGCACTTTGTCCATATATCTAGAATACAACCTGATAGGATTTGAAATCTCACTTTCAAGATCTTTAAATTGAAGAAAGGAATTGGGCATTTGCAGTGGACCTGCTAGTTCGCTCGCCCTATCTAAGCCCAAAAGCAATAAGTCAACTACCAACCCATAGTACTGATAGATAAAGGAAGCAAATTGTAGACCTCTGATGAGTCCAAATTGATTGACATGGTTCATATCTTTGTAGGTCAGACTTACGTTATTCTTCGATGTGATGTAATCAGCAATATTGGGGTCAATTATTAATCTTAAAAGCCGGTTCAAAAGAGTCAAATCAATATTTTCAGCCAATTTCTCTAGGGAAGTTTCAAGCATCACGTTGCATTCACCATTTGAAGTACTCCAAACATCAGATAAGTTATTAATACCTTGACACCATTTGTATACTAATAGTGGAGGAATTTCATCATCACTAGGCTTAATCCAGTTGGGAAAGAGTCTTCTCTTGTCCGATTCGTACCACAAATATTGATCAAGATATGCATCAGTGATTTTTTCTAATGGGTCGATCGAGTAAGTAGGGATTAAATGATCATAATAATCCATCATTTCCAAACCTACTTCCTTAAAGATACGTTGTGTTAGAAGAAATTTTTTAATTCTTGAAAGGCACTCATTCGGATTATCATAAGCTTGTTCAATCAAAGCCAACTCTTCTCTTTGTGCTGAGTTTAAACGCGCATTTGCATTGTAACTTTCCTTTAAATTTTCCAAGGCTAATACTAATAATTTTGTATCATGCTTGTAAGATAACGGTGGAAAGGGAATTGGACTGAATTTCCTGCTTTCAAGCCAATTCACCATTGTTTGGAAAATTTTGATAGCTTCTTCAGGAGATACGTAAGGACCGTCCTTCACAAAATTGATTTGCTTTTCTTGTTCATTTTTGATCCACAACCTTGTTAATCTCCCTAGATTTTTCTTAGCTACTGTTTTCTCAACAGTGGTCCCTTTCATTATTCTGTCTCTGTTGTAGTGTGCTACTGATACCCAACCATCAGCTTTCGCTTGAATATATCTCTTTATAATTTTTTCTATAGGCTCAGGAAGGCCAGGGACATGCCATTCAATATTAGCTTTCCAGCACCTCCATGCCTCACTTAGATGTTGAAGGATCGCCTTAGATTTATTTTGTTTGAGTCCATCGGGGATCATATCAAGGATATCATGGATCACTTGAGCTCTCAACTCCAAATCATAATATGAGTCCACTCTTTGTTTAGTAATAGTTTTAGCGACGTCATTACTTCTTCTTCCTTCAAATTGTCTCGCTAATAAGTTGCCCAACCACCTTTCAAGTAATGGAATAATCCCTCTTATGAAGAAAATCCATACTCTCCAAGCGGGTTGCCAGAAGCCACAACCTGGACCCTTCCCAATGACCCTATTGAACCTTGCGTAAACAACATGTTTCAAGTCCTTGCAAGCACGAATTTGGTGCATTACCTTGTACTTATAACGGTAAATGCCCGTTAATTGTCCTAGATGATTAAGTATATAGTAAATACCATCGGCAAGTTGAAATGCATCCACATTTCCCAATCTAAATTGAACATGGGAATCGACTATTATCTTCACAACTCTCAATATTTCTCTTATCAAGTGGAATGCATTTCCAAACCTTGACTTTTTTCGCTCTTTCGTAGTGAGTGTTTTTGTTGGTTTTAAATTGAAATTATAATCCAAATGTAGATAGGTCAAGCCCTTTCTATGAATCAACAAATTTAACATATTGAACCCTTGCCGGCAAACTTGTAGACCCGCTTCAACCCAATCAATATGAGTTTGTTGAAAGTATTTAGTACTCTTGAGTGTTTTGAGTAATTTGGCATTATTGGCAGCACTTGATTTTCTATGTTTCCCTGGAGGATTATGAAGTTCATTAAGAACATAGCTCTTTAAAAGCTTCTGGTAAGATATCCTAACCTTTATGGGATTATCTCTAGAAGGTCGCTGTTTATACCAACTTTTAATGATTGCGGCATCTTGCCCTCTTATTGTTCGGCCACTGCGTCTGTTGAAGGGAAATGGCGCCCACCATAAGGTGATAGCCTCCTTTGTGCCATGCGGTTCTAAAGCAAGGTTTTCATTGCCCGAGTACTTAGACTTCGACAAGAACGGTTTAATCCCTCCTAGGACAAAGTCACTCTCGTCATTATTACGGCCATATTGTATCCTGTTGACTTTTTGGCTAGGTACGATAGGATTATATTCAGTTTTGTAGTGAAACGTAGAGACCTCAGAAGTGAAGTCATCGATGAAATTATTCAATGGATCATGATACCAACTTGTATGAATCAGTTTAACAAATGAATTGTATAAGTAAGGAAATGCAACTTTATATTCAGTCCTAATAGGCATTCGGATAATTACCCTGTCGATTGAATTAAACTCGGTGAAATCTTCTAGTTCTGGGTTGTTGATTTTATCTTTGTAAAGGGGTTCAAACCTTGGCCCCCCAGGAAGCGAAACATTCAAACTTTTTGCAGTGAAGAAGGACTTATTGTCAAATAAATATGGAGATACGCGATTTTCATTTTTAGGCAAGATGTACTTAGCATATTTGTATAAATCTGCCATTTGAAAAACATCTAAGTTCCATCTCCTGTAAGACTCTCCGTTAACCGCTCCGTCGTCATCCATTAAAGGACTTTCGTCATACAACCACTCATATATATATCCATCCTTTTCCTTACTCAATTCCAATCGAATTGCATCTAATGGTTCCACGTCTGCTAAATTTTCTAACCAGTCGAGGGGTGGCTCTTCATCGTCAAAAGGGGGAAACATCATTCGTTTGAAGTGTTTCCGGTCCCTTTTTTCTCTTCTCATCAGAATCCAGGTAGTTGCCCACTGGGCTAAAAATACAGGCTCAATGACTCTCGGTATCTCATTGACAAACGTGATTGCTCCACTTATATGATATAATACTTTAACTTCTTTAGTCTGTTCCCATGGTTGCGGCATATTCTCAAGAAGCTTTAAAATGGCATGTGGCATATACTTCAAAGATCCTAAATATGACCTCTTATCTGATGCAACATTTTTTGAAGATAAGTCGCCATGGTCAATCATAATTTTTCTTAGATGCTCTTGAGGCATATCTGGTTTTTGAGGCGTTATTGGGCCCCTCCTTTTAATTCCAATAGTGACATAACGATCCTTTTGCAATTGAAGCCACTTTATCTTTCGATTGTCAAGTTCAATTTTAGATAGAGTCTTTTCAGGACGCGATTCATTGGTTGAAGCTGAATGTGAAGGCGGAGGAGGTGGTGGTGGAGGAGGTGGTGGAGGAGGTGGTAGATGGGTATTTTGTGCAGATTTTCCAAAGGTATTAACCGAAGGTGGAGGTGGAGGCACCCGTGTTGATGGTCGAGACTGTTTCAGCTTATGTACCCCACCCAGAAAACCCAGAGGAGGTGGGGGAGGTGGCGGTAATTGACGTCCCATTCCCAGTTACTTCCAATGAATTTGAATGGTTTTACCGTTCGCTACATCTCATCAGATTTTGTTATCATAGAATGTCGAATGTCGCAAACGACATGACACACTGATACTGGAGGATACCGATCCCTTGACATTGAAATATTGCTATGGCGTGTGACACAACTCGATGATTATTATACATATATCCTAATAATTTAATGTCAGAAGAGCAGCCAAATTACATAGAACAGAATCTGCGAGATCGAATTAAATTATCCGACTACAAAGTGTACCACCAAATTAAAACCTAAAACCTAATTTGAGGGCGTTCATACACTAGTGGTGACCAAGGTTATAACTTGGTAGAAGTTTCCGAATATTGATTCGGAATATTTGTTGTACTTCGTTTTCTCTCTGTGCGTATGATCATGAATAAAATCACATTCTACATGATTAATCCCGCGTCCGAAAAATAAGGGGTGCACCTAATCACGGAGATAGATTACATTACTCAAGTACTAGAGCCGGGATGTCGAACTCGGGGCTGGTAACTACCATGAACATCACAAATGTATACCTAGGTAATGAGCAAGAAGAGTCATGGTTCCCAATCAAATTAATGACGGCCCTAGTGGATGCCATAGGTGAACAGAGTGAGAGTGCTTCGATCTCCTGGAATAGATTCGGAGGTATTGGCACATATTGTTGTTCGATATACGGGATTACGTGTATGGCGATGTCAGTTATATTGAACAGGACTCTTAGGATGGCTTCAACAAATACAACTTTAAGTCAGCAATTGGCGATAAATAATAGAAGAGGAGTATTGAGCTCGCCCAAACTGGCCGAAGCAATGAAGAAGCTAAGCATCCTCAGTTTTCGGATCGGAGTCATTGCTATACTTTTGTATAACGGTTACAATATTTTGGTCGCTTTGAATTTGCAAGGGCATTTGGGGCTTCCAGGATCGGTAACACCGTTTCTTTACAAATTAGTGCCAGATAGGTTTTTTGCATATGATGCCGAATATTTCAGCAATACGAATTATATGAAGACTCCGCGAGGTCAAGTACTTGTTGGTCCTACTACTGATATGTACTGGCCAATATTTTTGAGCTTTTGTGTACTGCTGTTCACCGAAACTTTTATTTCAGTGGTAGAAGGAAGGAAACCATACACAGAAAGTGGAATTACCATATTTGAACATTCCTTGGCTTTTCAAGAATTTAGTTCGGGTACTGGTCAATTTTTTGGACGAACAAAGGTTTATAAAAGACCAACCGAACAGGTTTTGGTCTCGGCATTATTCCTGATTCTCACCCACTTGAATATTCATATAGGGGGACTAATCAACGGCAACAAATACAGGCTTATTCCACTGGCAATAATTGGCATCAGTTACTTAAGTTATTTTATAACGTCATTGTTTAATGGCAAGATTTGGGGGTTTCCAACTATTCTTATTGTTGCATTTGTCCCTCAAGTGATGATTGTCATGGTAATTGCAGCAAGTGCATTAATTTTTGGTCTTGCAGTAGTTGCAAATGGTTTCAAGTTCCAAGAATTGAATTATTCGAGTTTCTTATTTCGTGAAAATGCGGATTTCAATGATGAAGGCTCAAATATTTTTAAAGAAAGTTTACTGGATGACTTTTACACAGTTTTGTTAAATCTTGGAATGATCGCGATCACTCTGGCTGGAAAGTCTAGTTATATTACTGAATTGAGCCTCGTGGCGTTAGACGACCAAACATGGGTTGAGCGCCGTCTTTCAAGCCAAACTAAAAATTCAAAAAATGTTATTAAGTACTTGAAGGAAAATGATATTTCAGGCTATGGTAATGTTATCTTACAACCTTCTAGTAGATTGGTATCTAATGGTGAAATTGATCTGGAACAAAAAAGGAAAGAAGTAGTAAGCATCTTACGGAAGAGAAATCAGCGTTTGTGGGAGATAATTGAAGCCTTGTTCGAACTTGTCTATGGAATTGTTGTGAAGTCATTCATGTATTTGCATGCTCCAAAATTTTTAATTAAGAACATTTTGCGCTATCACCCCAGTGGCAAGAGGGATGAGGGTTTTGAGAAAGAATCGGAAACGATAGAGGAATTCGAGGAAAGGAAATTGAGGGTACCAAGATTTTTGAGGAAATATTTACGTAGAAGGAATGGGCGTTCTTCTGCTGCAAATCAAAAACTCACCGAAATTGATGACTATTCAGAAGAAAGGCTACAATATTCATACGCGGGCCTTTTGACAGGTGGCGATATATCTGAGATAGATAATTCAGAAAACTACATTGCTGAATTTAGCGATGTTGAAACGGACTTTTCTGATTTGGAAAGTTTAAATGACGGAGCAAATATTTCTGGAAGAATGTCGGATATGAGAGAGAATAGCTCAGCTCTCAGTGAATTAATCTCGGCGGACAATTTTACGGATTTGGTTTATGCCGATATGAATATATTGAAAAGTCATATGAGCCATGATAATAGTCAAGGAATGCTTACAAGGTCAAGGTTTACTAAGTCAAAATGTCCCGCTGAAAATGTCAATAGTGAAGAAAACGAAACATTACAGCTATTGCAGGTGATTGCATCAACACGCTCGGCTAATGAAAGGGAAACTGAAGATAATGAGTTTTCATCAAGGTTGGATTGTGTCATTTGTCAAGTAAATATGAGAGAAATCATCACTTGGCCATGCAAATGTTTTGCAATCTGTGAACCATGCCGTTTGAGGTTGGTCGCAAAAGGAATCGAGGGATGTGTTTGTTGTAGGAGGGACGTGGAAGGTGTCTCCAAAGTTTACATACCTTAGATATATACATGTACATAATACCATGCAAATATAAGTTAGTTGCGATAAATGGTGATGTCATAATCAGGAAGAAGGGAACTTCTTCATTAAGGCATTCGATAATATACCCATATGAACTCGTCCCCCGGTTAACAAGGTTGCATCAATAGCATACAAGTTTCTATAAACTGAGCTTCGGTGTTTACGAAAAATCAGAAAAAATAAGTCAAAGGCTATAAGACCATAGTGTACTGGCTCGTTTGAGTCACAAGATGTCCTTTGGAAATATTACGGATACGTCAAACCGACAACAATAGGGTTAACTCGCACGCTTATTTTATTTGAAGTTTTAAGATCTACCATGACAGGAATGTCGCACAAAGAATAAAGGAACCCCTATAATCGTCAGCTCTATCTAATTACGGCGTACAAGTCGTCGTTATGGAATTGCTTAAGCCGGTTATTGTATGAGAATATGCCTGAACAACTGAAATTCTTAATTACGATGGCACCAACCTCTGCGAAAGACGCGTTTGCCGAAGACGAAAAAAAAAACTGAAAAAAATTCTACTACCGCTGTCCACAACCAATACTCAGACCAGATGAAGCGCTCCCCTGTAGTAGAAAGTCAATCTAATAATGTAAAACATCACTTGGATCCATACAAATGCAATAATTGGTGCTGTCATAGTTGCATTTTGTAATAGTTGTTTGTGGCACGACCCTTCCCCTAATCGACGCAGTAGAAATGATACTCGAATCGTTATTTTACTTCATCGAGGCTTTTAACAATCCGAGGATTTGTACCAGTTGTTTCATAGGCACACCTATCTCCAAGAACAGTACTAATTTCTCTCCTTGCTAATATACTTATAGTACTTTCGTTCCAATGTCGTCTAATGCGGTTTTGTCAGACACTGCTGGTCCAGTACCTCCGGTATGGGACCTTGTTACTGCTTCCTTAGCCGATTCGTTTGTACGTTACTTAAACCTATTGGAGAAAGTTCCAGGGGGACAGATAATATTACGATACATCAAGTCATCTTATAAGGATGACCCAATAAGATCGCTATTCGAATTAGCCTTATTCATATTTGCATGCAACTACTTTCTTTCGTCCAAAAAAAAGGAAAACAAGGCGGACGTGGTAAAACTTTCGAAAAGTGAAATTGATGAATTATGCAATGAATGGGAACCAGAGTCATTGGTAGCACCTATCGAACCATTAGAAAAATGGAAATTACGTTCCATTCCTTCCATCGTTGGTCACAACGGTTCTCATGTGACCCTAGAGGGAAACAATCTGAAGGTTGCCAATTTGGCTTCGCTAGACTTTTTGGACTTAAATCACAATAAAAACATCAAGTCTGTTGCAAAGAGCACCATTTCTAATACCGGAGTTGGTGCATGTGGCCCCCCTAACTTTTATGGTACTCAGGACGTCCATGTCCGTTTGGAAGAAGATCTCGCTAGGTATTTGGACGCTGATCAAGCTATTTTGTATGGACAAGATTTTGTTACTGCTGGCTCTGTGATTCCTGCTTTCTTAAAGAGGGGCGATTTGTGTATAGCTGACAGCGGTGTTAACTTGGCTATCCAAAAGGCTATGATTGTGAGTCGTTGTGATATTGAATGGTTTGACCACAATGACATGGGCCATTTGGAACAAGTCTTGAGTGATCTCAAGCCAGATTTAGATAAACAAAAGCCTATTAAGAGAAGATTTATTATCACTGAGGCGGTGTTCGCCAATTCAGGCGACATAGCGAATTTGCCAAAAATTGTTGAATTGAAGAATAAGTTCAAGTACCGTTTGTTTTTAGATGAAACATTGTCAATTGGTGTTTTGGGTGATACAGGTAAAGGGTTATCTGAGCATTTCCATATTCCAAGATCTGAAATTGCTATTACTATTGGTTCTATGGCTTTGTCATTTGCATCATCTGGTGGCTTCTGTGCCGGTGCAAAGGCTATGGTTCATCATCAAAGAATTCAGTCCCTTGCTTACGTTTTCAGTGCTGCCTTGCCTCCCTATTCTGCCTGTGTCACCTCTCAAGCAATTAATGAGATTGCCGTTCTCAATTCGGAAGGAAAGTCCGACTTAGTATCTAAATTGAGAGGGAAGGTTGACTTCACGTATAATAGATTGAGGGAGGCGTTTGAAGACAGTCCTTACCTTAGTGTTGTGTCTGATCCAAATTCTCCTATTATTCACTTGAGTTTGCAGCCAGGTTTTAGGGCAAAATTGAACTTCCCGCTCCAATATGGAAATACCCAATTTTTGACTACTGGCAAACAAGCCAAGAAAACGAACCCATTTGATGAGTACTACAATCTCGAATCATTTATTCTCCAAAAGCTTGTTGATGAAGTATTGGCTAGGTCTAGTATTTTAATTACTAGAACTAACATTATTTTGGAACATGAAAACTTACCGGTCTCAAATCCCCATTTGTTGGTTAACGTTAATATTGGTGTATCCGATGCTGACATGAGCAAGTTGGCAACTTCTTTAAAGGAGGCTGTCAAATCTGTATGCTCATCTTTGCAATCTGAAGAGGATTTGATTTTATTGAACGAAACTCTTGCTGACTAATCAATGACATACATGCATCATTGAACCTAATAAGTTTACGAACGTACTCATGACGTTAATTGAACACTAATACTAATCTATCATGATATATCGATAGACACTAATAATTTTAATATCTAAAGGAATATTTATAGGAGCCAATTAATATGCGAAGTATTTTGTTTTTTCGCCAATACTATTTCAGAATTCTATTTCTTGCTTCCCGCGCAATGGATCTGGCTTCTTCTATATCGTGACCATTGTTATGGTTCAAGTCCTTAGCCAATTCGTATGCTTCTTCGTAGCGACTATTCTCCAAAGCATTCCTGGCTAACCAAATTCGTGCTTTTGAAGTTGCATCACTTATTCCCCATTCATATTCTTGGTCAAAACATAATTTCATATACTTATAGGTGTCTTTATGCCGACCCAACTTTTCAGATATTATAGCCAATCGATAACATATGTGAGGTTCCGTACTAAAAACTCCATCTGTTTCCTCGTTATTGTAGCTGTCAATTGTCAATGCCTTCTCAAAAGATTTGATTGCCTCTTCAAGTTTATCAATCTTCTCGTAACAATTACCAATTGCTTGCCACATCCTTTTATCTAGTGGTTGTAAAGTAGTCGCTCTTTGATAGTAGTAAAGGGCATATAAATGCATATCCAATACTTCATATGCTTGGCCCAATCCATACCATGCTCTAAAGTCTTTTGGATTCGTATCAACGGCCCTCCTATAGGACTCGATAGCAGCATGTGAGTTTTTCAATTCCACAAATTCATGGCCCATCAATGTCCAAGCACTCAAGCAATTTTTATTTAGTGTAAGAGCTCTTTTATAATACATAATTGCTTTGCCATGCTCACCTTTCATTGAGTGATAGTTCGCAATAATACAACATGTTTCTGGTCTGAATTTATCAATTGTAGACGCAAATTGAGCTAAGAACGAAAGCTTTGGTCGCTTTTCCATAACATATAACATATTAGAATATGTATCTAAGTCATCTAGCCTCAACGGATCATCTGTGAGAATTTTATCGAATATGCTTTCTGCTTGAAAGTAATCGAGGTTATGGTATGCAATTAAAAACTGTTGAACTTTCAAAAAATTAAATTTCGGGAAAATTGCAAGGAGTGAGTTCAAACTATCTGACAACGAAAGCAGTTGTTGATAAAACTCTTGAAGAATACTGATTTCAAAGAACTGGAACATGACATTTGAAGCGACTGGGCTCTTCGATGACTTTACTTTATTTATGAAATCGACTGCTTCGTCAAGCAGATTGAGAGATGCGATAAGCTCCTGCCAGCACGACCAATTATATGGAAAGAGCCTCAAAGAGTTAAACAAACTATTCTGAGCCAATGAATACTTCTTTTTCTTGTTGTATATCACTCCACTTAAGTAATATAGAAACGCGTTTTCTTGCCCAGAAGAGTGATAACCATCGATTTCCTGAATAATTTTGGATAATCTTACATTTAATCCATCCACCACCTCCTTCTCATCGTCTTCAGCTTCTGGATCAGCAATGTCGTTGAATGTACCAATATTGATGGAACCGTCTGTTTCTTCTGTCGCCTTCTTATCCACCAGGATCAATATCGAATAAAGCCGTAAGAATATCGCATCACCACTTTGACACTCTTTCAATACATGTGCTGCCCTGTCGAATTCTTTACAATTCATATACGACTTAGCAAGAAGTACCTTGGGGCGGTCTGCCCATTCTTGTTCATTGATTTCCTTACCGGTATCTTGTAGAAGTTCTGTAGGCAAAATATTGTCTTCAAGACCATTCAATGCTTCTGCACACCATTTTGCGGCCTGAAATAAATGCAATTCTGAAAGTATCTGGCTAGCATGGTAAAATTCACCATGTAGCTTATCGATCCTAGAGTCGACCATGTGCCTGGGTTGTTTTGGTGTCTTTGCAACTGACTGTTGATAGTTTTGACATCACGTGTAAACTTGATCAGTTTATGGTAGTGCGTTACATAGGAAAGTCTTTTTACGTTACTAGATAAGGATTACAACAGTACTATTGCACATTGTTTTAAAATTACATACTTACGAGGCTAGAAATTGTGGAGCTGGACTTAATGGACGCTAATTAAAGTTTAATCATGGAAATTTCAGCGAAGAATACAGAGATAGGAGAGAGAAGTCCAGACATCGAGGCTAAATTGCTCGAATTCGAAAGGGCTGCCAAAGAGACCCTAGACACTACAAACTCGGTCTACTCAATGATCAACTTTGGCGAAAGTATTATACTGAATGGTAAGATAGATTCAAATGAGATACAGCTGTTGAAGAGGCTGTTCATATTGGACTCTTTCAAGATCGATAGGTTCCAAAAATCTTACAGAGAATGGGAAGCTCAGCAGACGGAGAAGTTCGTGCAAACAGAAATAAGTGACTATAATAAGATTACAGGCAATATGTCTCGAGTGAATGAACAAGCCCATTCGCTCTCAACAGAACTCGAAAATTTGAAGGCATCTACTGAACTTCCAGTATTTAACTTTTCTAAACAAACGTTAGAAAAGTATGGTGAGGGACTATTAGACAAGATTCCTCATAATGAAAATGGTGAAATTCCATCTGTCATTCCTGTCTGCGATATTTATTCAGTTGATCCCCAATCTGAACTTCCATTTCCCAATTTTAAAGTGTTCAAAAAGTTGGTAAATATTGAATACAGGTTGAGAATAGAAAGAAGACTCAAGTACGAAATTTTGGTGCTTATACAAAACCAAATTATTGCCAATAACAATAAATGGAGTGCCAGAGACCATGAATTGAATGAATTTGTGACAAAGAAATTGACTGGAGTCATCAGTCAGGTAGAAAAGATAAAAGCCCAAGAATACGAGGACCTTAACCTTCAAGAGAGTGATGATGATATCGAAAGCTTTGAAGAGGAAATAGAGGATGAAGTTGAGGACGTACACGAAGATCTAGATGAGGATGTCGACACATTATCCAGTAGCACTTCACAGAAACCTACAACAAGACCCCAAAAACAAGACATTGAATCTGACGAAGACATGTTAATTGATGGATAGAATATATAAAAATGTAGTCATAAACATGAAATTGAGCCAAACAGATTCATTCATATTTTGTAGTAATGTAAATAGAAGATTAGCTGTGGCTTTAACAGGTTGTGCAATTTGTTAATTTTATCTTTTCGAACGCAAGCGAATTGTAACAATATAAGGACATCCTTTCACAACTTAGCGGATACATCTATTGCTCCGAAACTGGCTCCTTTCTCTGGTCGGGCTCCACTTTACCGCTGCTTCCGGTCTTTCCACCAGCAATGTATTGGACAACTTGATAAGGTGAATCACCTTGGGCCAATCTGTAATTGGAGATACGGAAAATTTGGTATCCAGCAACACCACCCAAGAAGAAATTCACACTAGCCAACAACATGTTTCTTGGACGAATGACAAACCCTGCCCATCTGGTCCAAATCACACCCGTGGCAAACAACGCAACTTGTTGAGTACCACTGATCTTTTCTACTGGTCTTTGGATATCATTAATACCGGCGAACACCAATGCCCACTTGAAAACTGGAGCCCAGAAGTGAACGGTCTTGGGTCCAGTTTCGGAGTTCATGAAACGAGCAAACTTAGATGCGCTTTGTGCAGAGGCAGCCATTTTGTCCACTTGTCTGTCAAATTGGTGTATTAGATTGAACGCTCGTCCTTATAGTATCTGCGGACCCTATTTTCCAATAATGGTGCTGTGCACTACCGTCATTAATTCGGAGAAACACGGTTAATAAGAATACTCTAGATGCTAGAAAAGTAGCGCGGTTTTGCCGGAATCTTATCAGTAATGGGTGAACGACATAATTACCCTAAACACATGTCACCATTATTAATCCTTTAGGGAAGGCTTTTCCTGACTGAATTCTTCTCCGAATGACTGGATCGGATTTATCACTTATATGCAGACTTTTGGTCTGTTGGGGAAAATATGCACCCCACGCAGTAAGTGTAGGGAGTTATGGAGCAGACGAATTTTGGCTTGCATGGCTTTCTTCTGTATTAAAATATACATCTATATATATCCACCCTGGGCACATAGTCCATAAAAAATCCCTTCTTTGTTCTTCAATAAATTTTCTGGCGTATCGAACTCCTTTAATTCCCCATGATCCAAGGTCGCAATTTTGTCACTATCCAAGACAGTTTCTAATCTATGGGCGATCGTGATGATAGTTTTGTGTTGCAATTCCGACCTAATAGTTTCTTGAATTATTTTGTCTGTTTGAACATCTACTGCCGCCGTAGCCTCATCCAAAACCAATATCTTGGATTTTTTCATTCTTAGTAAAACTCTCGCCAATGACATCAATTGTCTTTGACCCAGAGAAAAATTTGAACCCGATTCTTTAACAGCACAGTAAAGTTTTGATCTCTCTTTGTTGTTATGTTCAATTGAATCGTCTATGTAGCGATCTTCATGATCTAATGATATAACATGATCCTTCAAATGAGCCAACTCTAAAGCTTTCCATATTTCGTCATCCGTGTAGTAATCGAAGGGATCCAAATTTTGTCGTATTGTCCCTTCAATAAGCTGTGAGTCTTGTGGAATAATGCTGAGATTCAGTCTGAGATTATCTAATGGCATGCCGCTAATATTTAGACCATCGATAGATATTCTTCCTTCTACGGCTTCAATTATTCTGAAAATTGCTAAAGCCAATGAGCTCTTACCAGCACCTGTCCTTCCAACGACACCAATTTTTTCTCCTGGATTTATCTCAAACGTGATTTTTTTTAATATTAAATCCAAAGTCTCCCTGTATCTGGTGGAATATTCTTCAAACTTGATACCACCTTTCATTGGCCAACTAAGAGGTGGTTTTGTTTTGTTTTTTAAGACTTCATTGTCCTCCTCGATTGTTAATTTTTTGTACTCTAAGCATCTTTCAACAGCAACAAAACTGGTTTCCACTTCTGCTGACAATCTAACTATGACTTTTAATGAAGAAGTAACTTGCAACGCATATGTCATGATAAAGCCGGCCATTGAGGAGGAGAGAGGATTCGTTGTTGACAAAGTGCAAATTGCTAAAATTCCAGCGGCCCAAATACCAATTGAACCAATAAATTGGAGCCTGGAAAATAACCAACGATTGATGGATCTTAACATGTAAACAGACTTCAAATTAAAATCCGTATTTGAATTGTTAATATAGTTAAATCTCTCAGATTGTCTGAAGGCACGAATTGTGTCGAGGCCACTCAAACTTTCTCCTAGGTGAGCATAAATGGGCGACCTTGAAATTGAAACCAACCTTTTCAATTCTCTCGAAATATTCACATAGAAAATCTCGTAGTATATATATAAAGCAGACAAGAACACTATTACAAAAATGTAGAAAGGCATTGCCAACCCAATGACAACAAAAGTCAATACTGTGTTAACTGATTGATTTAAGAACCCTTGGATAGTGCTTGGTAATGAGCTATCAATTTTCATAATATCATTAGTAAAACGATTCATTATTCTGCCAACTGGGGTCTGCTCAAAGTATTGCATTGGAGCTCTAATTATTCTGCTGGCCATATCGTTGTGAATTTTGGTGGAGGCATTAATGGCTAATTTAAGCATCAATACAAAACCTCTCGTAATACCAACCAAACTTGAACCGAATCCAAACGCACCATATACTATTATGAATTTCCAGACATCATTTTTATCTGCAGATTTGGAATTTTCTTCAGTCCAATGCTTAAGCCAATAATTTCCTCCTACTGATAACCCAGAACATCCTACCAAAAGTATGAACCAAAGCACAATCCCTGGAATTGAACATGCTTTTGCATATTCCCAGTAAATCGACCATTTGACCTTCCCTTTAGCCGATACTTCATTAGACGGTCCACTTCTTAAATTTGGTAACAACCTTTTTAGCGGGTCCCATTTGAATGTTTCAATACTTGCCCTTCGTAAACTTCTTTCTTCTTCGGTTTGCTCATCCGTTCTAGATGTAGTACTATCGATAATACTATCAATCTCTGTTTCTGAAGTGGCACCTGAACCTTTCCCATATGAAGGATTTTCTGAGTTCTCTCTATCAAACTCCTTTAACAAGTTATAAAGTCCAGGATGCAATTCGTTGTTAATATTCGCGTAACTGCTTTCCTCGATAATCCTACCCTTCTCAACGTAGCTGATTTTCGAAGCATGTCTCAACACCGAAATCGAGTTAGTACATAATATTATAGTTTTTGAAGCCAACAATCCTTCAGAGCCCAAAACTTGATTTATAATATTACGTCCAACATGAGAATCCACTGCAGATAATATATCATCGAATAAATAAATGTCAGATCGGGAATAAACAGCCCGTGCTAAAGCAAGTCTAGCTTTCTGTCCTCCCGACAACGAAACTCCTTTCTCTCCAACTTGGGTATTGTCACCATCGGGTAATATTTTGATATCTGGAATTAATTGACAAGCTTCGATTGTCTTAATGTAAAACTCCTCTTCATACCTATGACCAAACAAAATATTCTCTTTCACGGAAGCATTCATTATCCAAGGTTGCTGTGCACAGTATGCCGTCAGACCATGAATATTAATTATAGGTTCCTTAATTGGAGTGTTCTGTGCAATTGACAGTTCGTTATCGTCTGTTTGTGCATATGAATTTTGTGTTGTTGCAGTAGCATCTGACTCGTCTCCACTAGGATTAGTTAAGCTCTTATTACTAAATTTAGTAGCAGAATTTTGAATTATTAATTGGCCCAATATTCCGTACAACATTGCTGATTTTCCACTTCCAACTCTTCCGACAATACATGAAATTTGACCCTTACGAGCCTGATAATTAATATCCATCAAAGCAAATTGATTATCAGACGAATCAGGCTTATATTCTGACCACAAAAAGTCAACACTTTCCACCCTAACTGCAACTTCATTGATATTCACCTTTGGCAACACTTTGATTACCCTACTATCAGACTCTTCTAACAAGAGGAAATCCTTGATTCTTGTGATTGATACGGACGCTTCAACCAACGTGTTAATGAATTGCGGCAATGATAGTAAAGGTGAGGACAATAGATTTAGTAAAGCCAATGCAGGAAAAACCACATCCGAAGTTAATGGAACTGGCAGTATTAAACTATAGGTTGCAAAGCTCGTAAATGAAACTATAAATGGAATTGATACCCAAATTATATTTCCAATCTGACCTACGATCCTTATAGTCCTCATATTTGCCAATTCCTTATCATTCCTTGCGTGTGCAAGCTTTCTTAGCATCGCATTTTCCCAGTTAAACAACTTAATACTCTTTATGCTTATCAAAATTTCATTGACGATATTAGTTCTCGCATCTTTGAGCTTCATTTGAGTTTTATTCAACCTTCTGTAATACTTGACAAGGTAACTATTCACTGGAATCAATATCAACATAACTGAAATTCCAGCAATTGTTGCCTTTCCTAATAATGGCCACAAGGATATTATGCATAGTATTATATCGAATGGTCCAAGAAATAAGATCGAAATATCTTGTATAACTGATTGGATTCTGTTCACATCAACAGACATATAATTTATAATATCACCCGAAGATGATTTTCCTCTAGAAGCAGATGACAAGCGCAAACTTTTCTTGTAAATGAAGGAACTAATGGAAGAACGGACATTTAGACCGACCTCCAAGTTAATCAAAATGTATTCATTGTAGAGGAAGGTTTGAATCATTGTGAGAGAAAACATGGTGGTCACAATAACCACTCCTTTAAGTACCATTGGGTTTTCCTCGTCAAAATATCGGATGAATATTCTCAAAAGTTGGGGTTGGATAAAAATCATCACTTTACTTGATAATTCGAAGATAAAAGAATACAAAATCAAGGGCCCAAAAGCCTTTCCCAACAGAATAAGTAGAGACATATTTGTATTGCTAGATGTGGAGTCACCTGAGTCCATATTTCCTTTGTTATTCCAATACTTCATCAACCTTCTTGCTGATTTTTCAGTGTCAAGCTTGGCAGGGGAGTTTGGTAGATCAACCTGTTCGATTGTTTGAGTTTTGTAAGTTTTCATAATCATTCCATTCATCCATGTGAATGTTAACTTATCAAAGATATTTGGCTTCTCTAACTCTGCTTTTTTGCCGTCACTAATGTATGTAAAGATCAATTCATGGGAAGGCTTCCAATAGTAGTACTCCATAATAAAGATTGCACTCGAAAGCGAAATAAGCGTAAGCTCGGCAAAATAAATCATGTATGGCATTTCAACCAGTTTGAATAACAACCAGTCAGTATAAGTATCTTGGTAGAACAAACAAGCCTCAATTAAGGTGAGTAATGGCCAAAATGATATTAACAAATCAGACGGTACTGGTCTATGGCAGACCTCAATAAAATGCAATGGGAGTATTACTATGGCCAAAGTTATCACCAACATATTAAATGCCATGATCTTATGGTCTGCAAATCTTTCATGAATACTCAAGAACGTGAGTAAGTACATAAACGTGAGTAAATGAAGTATTATAAAAATTAACTTCAAATAATGCAAAAGTCCTGTACTCTTAGGCAAGTAACTACCGATTCGAAGTTTCTTTATGGTACTGAAGAGTACTAGAGACGATGAAACAAAGTATAATACGGAAAATATTCCCGTAATGTAGGTAATAAAGCATGGATTGAAAGCGTTCTCCCCCAGAACCAATGGGTATCCCAAGCTCTGGTATCCACATATGATGGCGGGATAGTGATGTGACATTAAGAAAAGGTCATGGACTTTAACTATAACTTGATCTGTAGGGCAATATACAAAGGTAACATAAAACCATACGATTATTAGTAGATAGTTTTGTCTGCAAAATGTTCGTGCGCGGCAGATTTACGCCTTTGAACGATACCACACTACAGAGAATATAAGATGAGATTTCAAGGAACTTTTGATGATTTGTTTACGGGTAATCACATTTTAGCATCCTGGTAAGCTCAAAGCACAATAGAGGTATTTTAGTTATTCAAAGAATCTTTTTAAATTGAATAATGGATAGTTTTGGAACTATTTCTATCATAAATAACAAAAATTTAGAGATTTTATCAATTATCAAAATTTTTTAGTTTATAAATAAATTAACTTCTTATGGAACTAATTATTTCTCAGCTAGGAGCAACAAAGGATTCAGCAGATTCCTTTTAACTATCGCTCCCGTAGTACATCGTGTGTCGCAGTGATGTGTAAGTTTACGAGCGAGCTTCGATGAAGCGTTTTACTTCACGTGACACAAATCACGCGAGAGCTTACAGCATGCTTTCTCCCGAGGTTAAGAAATTCAAAGTTCACAATTTACCGAAACGGATCTCTAGGTCTTCATGTCAGATCGCTTTGGTCTGCTCGATACCGGCTGTCGGGTCCACTTTACTTAAGATTTGTATCACGTGGTAATGAGGAATCCTTTTTAGCTACTTTAATCTTTGAGTCGAAGAGTTCCTAGTCCCAGTACCAAAACCTCCATATAGCCAGACAATACTAGAGAGTACCTGGTTACATGATGCGAGTAGCGTGACGCCCCCACAAGTCAGTTGTTAGTGCTCTCTGGCTCAAAATAAATGAATTCGGATTTTGACCGGCGCCGGAACCGAATTTTTTGATCCAATTAAAATGCGAATAATTGTATGGAAAAAGATCGGAGTTGCCCCGTCCCTTCTCCAGATTTCGCTACCTGCAGGATGTCACCTGAAAAATTTGCATTCCGAGGATACCATGTGGATCTCAGGGTTTAGGGTGTTGCCTAAGTATATGAGAATGAAGCTATGGCTAGGACATGTAAAGGCTGCTAATTACTTATTAATTATCATGTAGACTCCCCAAGACTCTTTTTCTGGCGTCAATTCTCGTTTCATCTCGTGAAACCATTCACCCTCGGAACTTTGTATTATAAATTTCTCGCGCTTCATTGGCTAGCCCCACCGACAATGATCCCCTGTTATAAAAACACCGCTCGGTCCTCATTTAGCAAAATTCTTTCCTCTCCACTGACAAAATGTTATCTGCCAGATCTGCCGTCAGAGCTCCACGTTCTGTCCGTGGTTTAGCCACCACCGGATTGACTAAGGACTCTCAAGTTAACCAAAACTTGTTGGAGACCTACTCCTTTATCCAATATAAGAAGCACTTGGAAAACGTCAATATTGTCAGACAAAAGTTGAACCGTCCTTTGACTTACGCTGAAAAGTTGTTGTACGGTCACTTGGACGACCCTCATGGACAAGACGTCGAAAGAGGTGTTTCTTACTTGAAATTGAGACCTGACCGTGTCGCCTGTCAGGATGCTACCGCTCAAATGGCTATCTTGCAATTCATGTCTGCTGGTTTGCCACAAGTTGCTACCCCATCCACCGTTCATTGTGATCATTTGATTCAAGCTCAAGTCGGTGGTGCTAAGGATTTGGCTAGAGCCATCGACCTTAACAAGGAAGTTTACGATTTCTTGTCCTCTGCTTGTGCCAAGTACAACTTGGGTTTCTGGAAGCCAGGTTCCGGTATTATTCACCAAATTATCTTGGAAAACTACGCTTTCCCAGGTGCTCTTTTAATTGGTACTGACTCCCATACTCCAAACGCCGGTGGTTTGGGTCAATTGGCTATTGGTGTTGGTGGTGCTGATGCCGTCGATGTCATGGCTGACTTGCCTTGGGAATTGAAGGCTCCAAAGATTATCGGTGTTAAGTTGACCGGTAAGATGTCTGGATGGACTTCTCCAAAGGATATTATCTTGAAGTTGGCTGGTATTACTACTGTCAAGGGTGGTACTGGTGCTATTATCGAATACTTCGGTTCTGGTATTGAAACCTTCTCCTGTACCGGTATGGGTACTATCTGTAATATGGGTGCTGAAATTGGTGCTACCACCTCTGTTTTCCCATTCAACTCATCTATGGTTGACTACTTGAACGCTACTGGTAGATCTAAAATTGCTGAATTTGCCAATGTCTACAAGAAGGACTTCTTGTCCGCTGACGAAGGTTGTGAATATGACCAAGTTATTGAAATCGACTTGAACACCTTGGAACCTCACGTCAACGGTCCATTCACCCCAGATTTGGCTACTCCAATTTCCAAGATGAAGGAAACTGCCCTTGCTAACGGCTGGCCAATGGAAGTTAAGGTTGGTTTGATCGGATCTTGTACCAACTCTTCTTACGAAGATATGACTAGAGCTGCTTCTATCATCAAGGACGCTGATGCTCACGGTTTGAAGGCTAAGTCCATTTACACTGTTTCTCCAGGTTCCGAACAAGTTAGAGCTACTATTGCTAGAGATGGCCAATTGAAGACTTTCGAAGACTTTGGTGGTGTTGTTATGGCTAATGCTTGTGGTCCATGTATCGGTCAATGGGACAGACAAGACATTAAGAAGGGTGACAAGAACACTATTGTTTCTTCCTTCAACAGAAACTTTACTTCCAGAAACGATGGTAACCCAGCTACCCACGCCTTTGTCGCTTCCCCAGAAATGACTACCGCTTACGCCATTGCTGGTGACTTGGGATTCAACCCAATCACTGATACCTTGGTTGGTGCTGACGGTAAGGAATTCAAATTGAAGGAACCACAAGGTGTCGGTTTGCCACCAAACGGTTATGATGCTGGTGAGAACACTTACCAAGCTCCTCCAGAAGACAGATCTTCTGTTCAAGTTCAAATTGCTCCAACCTCTGACAGATTGCAAAAGTTGACCCCATTCAAGCCATGGGATGGTAAGGATGCTACTAACATGCCAATCTTGATTAAGGCTGTTGGTAAGACCACCACAGATCATATTTCTATGGCTGGTCCATGGTTGAAATACCGTGGTCACTTGGAAAACATTTCCAACAACTATATGATTGGTGCTACTAATGCTGAAAATGGTGAAGCTAACAACGTTAAGAACCTCTACACCGGCGAATACAAGGGTGTTCCCGACACTGCTGCTGACTACAGAGACGCTGGTAAGAAGTGGGTTGTCATTGGTGACGAAAACTTCGGTGAAGGTTCTTCCAGAGAACACGCTGCCTTGGAACCAAGATTCTTGGGTGGTTTTGCTATCATCACTAAGTCTTTCGCTCGTATTCACGAAACCAACTTGAAGAAGCAAGGTTTGTTACCATTGAACTTCATCAACGTTGCTGACTACGACAGAATTAACCCAGAAGACACCGTTGACTTGCTTGGTTTGACTGAATTGGCCCCAGGTAAGAACGTTACTTTGAGAGTTCACCCAAAGGACGGTAGTGAAGCTTGGGAAACTGAATTGTCTCACACTTACAACAAGGAACAAATCGAATGGTTCAAGTACGGTTCTGCTTTGAACAAGATGGCTGCCGTTGCTGCTGAAAAGTAGATGGTTATGTTCTAACTGTCGATTGAGACTCCGGTCATGTCATTAATTCAATAAGGTCATAAAAAGTAGTTGACTATTCATTATTTATTCATGTTATGTCTAGCGCTTATTAGCTTTCATACCGTTATCATTAATTGAATGCATAACAACTCGTAAACGACTTAATGTAGTCCTGTACAACTTTTGTAGGGTAATTGTTCTTCGGACCAAAAAAAAAAAAGTACTCAAAAAAGCCCGACGCGGGGGTCGAACCCGCAACCTTTTGATACCTTAAACTTTCGAATAAAAGTCAAACGCTCTAGCCATTGAGCTAGCCAGGCCTATTGTCAAATCAAATTAAGTTCATTTCTGATCCAATCATATTGACAAATGCCTTTTGTTCTCACCAAGCGTTGCCAAAAAGTCCTAGTTTTGTGAACAGCGAATAAATTAGAATTGTTACTTATTTAAAATAAAGTCTGTGGTGAGTTGTGCTTGAGTACGGAAAATTCAATGGAGAAATGGCACCGCTGAGTCAACAGAGACTACGGACCAATTTCCTTCTTACCATGAACATTTCTATATTAGGATTGTGCAAGAAATACGTCATAATACTGTTAGTTAAATGAAACTTAATTTCCTCGAATTGAAAGGGAATTGAAGCAAGTGAATGCTCAAAGAGTACACTCAACAAGTTCAATGTACTTTACTTACATTTAATTATACCAAGTTACTGTTGATGAGGAAAGCAAATGTGTTAACTACCTATATATTTGCTTCATGTTCAGTATGGTAAAAGAGAAATATAGAACCGGATATTTAATAAAGAATTCCCAATGGCAACTGGGATATAGCAAGTAATAACACAACTTCTTAAGTTAGTATTTTTTAAACCACACTTTTCATAATAACAGATATTGACTTGTTTACTACTGATCAAGATAAACGGAGTTGAACTTTTGACTTCTAAATTATAGAAAGGGAAAGTTTTACTGAAAAGCGGATAGTTCTAGAAGGTGTCGCGTCACTTAATAATAGGCTCTTTGGCCGAGCGGTTAAGGCGGTAGACTCAAGTTCTACTATCGTAAAGATGCACGCGTTCGAATCGCGTAGGAGTCACTATTTTTTGCCCTCAAACAATCCCTACATGTCTGATAATGTTAGCCCTATAGTTCTAAGAAGATTCCCAACATACAGTTGGGCAGGCCCGCACTTCGAGCTCGTAAATTCTGACGTCATACAAGATCTACTTTGGCCATGTGACAGAAAAAACACTTACGAATAGATAATAGGACCTCACCCTCACTGGACGATACTTAGTTGCCGCACGTTATGTTGACTTCCCACAAACGGAAGGCGCACGTGATTGTTACGTCATGAATTCGCTTTTCTTTTGTTACGCCGAGGGTTCTCACTGGTACAAATGCATGCCTTATATATATTTAAATTATTCCGTGACTCGTTATACTATCTATTTGTCTGGCTAGATTTCTACTGATACTTAAGATTCAGTATTTTATCGCAAAATCATACCTAAAACCTCTGACTAAAGTACTGCAGTTGATGCTCCTACTCATTTAATGGCTGAAAGAAGATTATTTAAAGAGTACAAACAGTATACTAAATCGCCCCCTCAGAATCAAAACCACCAGATCCTTGCACTTCATCCGGTTGGAGGAGACGACGACTTGAACATCTTCGAGTGGGAAGCGGTAATTTGCAAACCCACCCTTGCTGATTCCCAGTTCTATTACAACGGAAAGTGGAAACTACAAATTCGTGTAAGCGATAAGTATCCGTTACACCCACCCAGTATTTGCTTTGTGACCCCCATCAATCATCCAAATATCAATTTCGAGACAGGTGAGATTTGTTTGGACATTTTAAAGCAAGATAATTGGTCACCAGCGTGGAATTTGGAACATTTGGTGGTTGCAATTTTGATGCTCCTTGATGACCCAGAACCCGATTCCCCATTAAACATCGATCTGGCAAATCTTTTCAGGCACGATAAACTTGCATTCGAAAGCTTTGTTCAATATACCATCTGGAAAACCAACACCCTCTATAAGGATTCACAAGATCCTATGAAAACAGGAATCAAAGACCGTGACAAGGAAAGCATGGAGGTAACCACGGGCCTGACTACTCCTGTTAAAGAACTAGACTCAACCATCTCTCAACTCGAACTACTTAAAGAACAAATCAAGCCCCAGGCAGGTTTAGAGCATCCCAAGCCGTTACGATCCAAGTCATCAAATTTAAAGGTGATACATGATGTCGGCGAAGAGGTTCGAAAGCAATTCATTGCGAAGGTTAATGAAATAGGACATCACTCGGCCAGCTCATCAAATGACTTCTCGGACAACGACAGTGAGTTGGAACCAGTTCGGGAACAAGTTGCGAAAAATGTAACTAAGCAGGTGGAGAGGCTATGCTCACAATCTGCGTCACCCGACCTCGAAGAAGGCGAACCCAGCGACCGTGGGCCTCAAGAACTAAAGGATGAAACTGTTGAAAAGGTAAGACAGCAGTTCTTGAAACAGGTTGATGATAAGGTTAACGAAGTCCGCAAAAAGCAAGAAGAATATCAATTGTCACGCAAGAGAAAGAACTAGATGATATAGAGTAATGAAAAATAATGATAATGAAATGAGATGATAATGTAGAGAGGTACTTTTATAGTTCATAAACCATATCAATGTATTATGAGATACTCTGGTCCTTGACAACAAGAAGTTCAGAGTGGAATAGTGCTCCATTCATTTTGAGACCGTCATTGTGTTAATGTGCTACTCTGACCTAACTCAGAACTTGTTTAGGCGAATTCCGGCCGGGGTGTTTGAACACCTAATCTCGACATCTGGACATCTACTAGTCTTCCAATAGAAGTCTACTGGTTTTTCCATAAAATGTATTGGCTATAGACCTATACCATGCAATCCCATATATTACAATGCACCCCTAACGCAATCTTCTAGCTTCTCTTTCAGATTCCATCAAGCAAAGAATATCGTTTTCTCTGACTGGACCCTTGACGTTTCTGACAATGGTTCTGGAAGAGTCTTCGAGGAACTCAACTCTGACCTGGGTGACACCACCTCTAGAACCGGTTCTGCCTAACACCTTGATAACCTTGGCTAAAGTGACTGGGGTTTTAGTATCCATTTTGTTGTATAGGGAAGAAAATACAGCGCCGGTGAAAAATCTTTACATGTCAGCGACAAATCCGGGTAACTATTCTCATGAGGAAAGATCTCGCCCTACGCCCGTATTGCATGCAGGACAACCAGAAGTGCTAAAGTATTCTGGCAATGGCAGCTTGCCAATATATTTGTTGAGTTGGGTTTATACTCGTTACAGCGGTGTATCAATATACCGGTCCGGAAGCAATGCGAGCACAATAATGGTCGTTATGATCCAAAACTAGGTTTCCTACCGCAGCACTTCGGCTATGTCGCTACACGGTGCTTGGTGGCTATATACAGTATCGCTATTATAAACAAACGGTCCTTTAAGTTACAGCGGATCTGGCACCTCTTAACCGCGGATCCAACATCAATTGAGCAGAAACATGGCCGTGGGAGAGTCTAGATCCGATCTCTTGGCTTGGTTAAATTCTACGCTCGATTTGAACTACAACCGTATCGAAGAATGTGGCAAAGGAGCAGCCTTCTGCCAGTTGATGGACTGTATATACGGTGGGGTACCGATGTCCAAAGTAAAGTTTGATGCTAGAACCGAATACGACTACCGCCAGAATTGGAAGATTGTTCAAGCAGCGTTCACTAAAAATTCAATCACCAAGATTATTGACGTTGAAAAACTCATTAAATGTCGGTTACAGGACAATTTAGAGTTGTTGCAATGGTTCAGGCGGCAGTGGTTGGAGAACAGAGGTGTTAATGACAACTACGACGCTAAGTCCAGAAGGAGGGGAGGACCTGTGACACCAGCAGGAGGTATAGCCACCGCAAATGGCAGACCCAGCACATCAACTAGACCCTCCGTTTCGAGATCAAGAACATCTTCCACATCGTCATCGACTTCCAACACATCGAGAAGAGCCACGCCGTCGAACGGTACCAATAGTCCCAATACTTTAAATAGCCAACCTGCACCCTCTAGAAGAGTTTCATCGGGAAACCGAACATCATTGACCCCTGTGGCACAGCCACAAAATCACACGAAGATAGCACAGCTCAATAAAGAATTGACAGAAGCCATGAGCGAGGTGGGCCAATTGAATGACGAACTACAGGAATACAAGCTATCAGCAGAAACGTTGGAAACAGAACGTAATTTCTACTTCAACAAACTCAGAGAAATCGAAATTTTGGTGCAAAACATCAATGATTTAATTGAAACCAACAAATTCACAGAATTAAAGGAGTTGACGGTGGTCGACTTAACCAAAAAAATTCAGACCATATTATATTCTACGGAAGAAGGGTTCCAAACCACCCCTTTTGAAGAAGAAGAGATGGACCAGAGTAGTTTTCAGGGCCAAAATACCGATTTGGATGCCGATATGCTGTTAACTGATCCTGCTGATGATATTGATAATGAATCTTTCTAGCTATGCAACACTAACTAAACTAATACCACCAAAGTTTCACGACTACTCTCAATGTAGCGATGCGGCACGTGACGTGTATTCTACCGCGTCAGTTGCGGTTGAAGAGTATACATTTGGAGAAAAGACCAGTTAATCTTACATCACAAAGCGATTCTACTGGTTAATATAGGAGCTGGATTTTTATTTGTCTCGTGTGCTTAAGTACATTCGGCTCTTGGCCTAGAATTTTTTAGATTTTGTGACGACTGCATAGTACCGCAGACATTTAGAAAAAAATTGTTTCAAAGATCGCCAGACCCCACTAATCTAAGCTATTTTGATAGCAGTGATCATCAACGACACATAAGTACTACAATAGCCTACGTGGCCACTAGTATAACTAAATTCTTCCAGTTTAGAGTATTCAAACAGCTTTGTTACTGCGTCAGATCTGAATTTCCACACGAAGAAGTATATCGAATCGAGCATTTTGCATCAATAGTGGTAACAGATACCCAACACAGCAGAAGAAGCTATAAGAGGACCAACATTATGACTGCTAGCACATACCGGCGGAATTCAAATACTTCACCGTATGTGATACCTGGTAGACACCAGACCCAACAGTTTCATCATCCACAGAGAACACTCAACGACCAACCCAATTATCCCCAAACTTACAGCCACCATGATACCGCCCAACATACACACCAATTATCGTCATCTGTTCCTTCGCTTTCAAGGGAATTTGTGGTAAGAAGAATAAGTGAAGGAGAGAGTGGGAGACTTAAAGAAGAACTTCGTTGTGAAGCATGTGGGAAAGGATACAAACACATTTCGTCATTGGCCAAACATTTATGGGAACATACACCGGAGTGGAATGTCACAAAAAAGCTTTTAATATCAAAGCACCAACAAGTGCAATTGCTTGAGGCAGCAAGTATTCTTGTGGGGATGAATGACAACCAGAGCATAAGCAACGGAGGGTCCAGGAGAAATTCGTTCATGGACACACATGACAGAAAGCCTTCATTCAGACCATCCTATCATGGCACTGCTATCGAAAGCAGTGATCATAAAGCCAAGAACAAAGTCCACAAACAGTCACGATCGCATTCAGTGTCACATTTTCCTCCCTCATCTGCCCCTAGTTATAGCACCATGGCATCACCCGGGGGTATCGGTGGATACTTGGATCACCCTAGGCGAGAAATCAGAATCACAGGAAGATCAAACTCCATTGTTAGCCCTGGGAACAACGATGACTACATCGAGGACCGGTTGAAGTCACCACTGTCTTCTTACCACAGTTTATCGGTTCATTTCAACGACTCTCCCCAAGTGATATCACCTCGCCCATCACCCGAACAAGACGGAGAGAACCACAACAGCAACGAAGATGACGACGAGGGTGTCATTGGCAAAATGGAGACATAGGTAATACAAGTAGGATTGGAACGTGTAGAGATCTCAATGTAGGATGGGCTACGGGGCTGAAGTAATATGCAGCACTATGAATCGACCGTGGACTGCATGCAGTACCAAACACTATATAGGGCAAAATTTTCATAGGCTAAGTCTCACTACGGACACACCAGACACTGTTTTGGCCGGGTCAAGCCAGCATGCTGGAGCAGAGATGGCCCGACATCTTCTTTGGGAGCAATCCTAGACGAACCGTTTTGGTAAGTCAACTGAGGCAGGACACGTCTGGCGGGTCCGCAAACCAACAGTGCATCATAGTACATCAAAGGAATATTCTACTCTTTGGTGTCTCCAAGAACACAAACATTCATTATATACAGATGTAGACAAACGGACAGATCAAATCATTAGTGCTTCCATTTTCGTTAGCATAGGTAATGTTTGCCTAGCCGTCAACTATTTACAATAAGTCAGCCATATCAAAGGCGCTGCAGACCTCTCACAAAAGCATCACTTCATGAGTCTAGGCAGTTTCCTCTCCTCGGATAATCTCTTCCTTCAAGGGTTGAACCAGTTCGTACTTCTTTCTCAATTCGATCTGCTCCTTATGCTCCAATTCATTGGCAAGCATCTTCTTGGTTTTCATCCGTTCTTGTACTCTGGCAGCATCTTTTATAGGTCCTTGTCTGAAGGCTTCTCTCTCAAGTCTTTGTGAGTAGTTGATGAAGAGGAATGCAGCTCCGGCAGACACACATGTCAAACCAAATGTCACCTTGGAAGCTGTGGACATTATTGTTAGTGTAGTATGAATCTCGCAACGATTGATTGGCACAACAGACTGAGGCTTACGTAACGGTAATTGGCTTCCATTCTGCAGCAAATGGTAGGGATTATCTACGGGAGGAAGCGTTTGCCTGGCAGTTGTTAAGAACAGTTGTGGTGGGGCTACCACTAGTCGATTCTCTCGGGAGCTCTTGGTACTCGCCAAAGCTGTGTTTTACTTTTGCCCTATCTGGTGCCGTTCTCGTGGGCTGTATATGCACCTCCATCGGTAATATCCAGACAAGTCCACACGTGAGCCTCACTCTTAATATCCGTGATCGTTGCCCCCAGTGAACTAAGATAGTTTCCCTGACAGCGTCAACTTTTTGATTAGATTCTCCGTGAGTTGCACGGTTCCCTGAAATCGTCACTATAATTTGTCCAACCGTTGCTTCTAAAAGACAAGGGTTTTGTTTACATTGTGTCTACCTTACGTTCTTCTAGAGCCCCACCGACAGAAATAGCATTGTGTACCAAGAGCAGTACCACCTCGTAAGTGTACCAGTGGGATCAACACGAGTCCAAGAAATAAGAATGGAAGCTTTTGACTCCCAAAAAAACTCCGAAAAGGGCATCTTGTACTAACCAACAGAATAGATCGAGTTTATGTTAATTACCATCTTACAGCATAAGGCGAACGGACTCCATGAGCTCGCAATTCAATGATTCTTCAACAACCTTAGAACAGGCATTCAACCGCTCGCGGTCGCCGAGTGTTGGTACCGACTCAGCTGCATCTGCGGTCAATACCACGGGGCCAGTGTCCTTCCACAAGCCCTCCAATCAGATGTCAAACTTGACGAAAACGTTGCTTTCTTCATCAACAACCTCCTCGTCATCTGCAGCAAGCCTGGCGCCTCAAATGCACCCAAACCCTTTGGACCAGGGTGCTCCTGCCAACCCTCCGAGCTACAACTCAATGTCATCGAGTTTCACCAATAGACATCACCAAATGCCAATTCCGTTTCAACAAAACTCGTTTCAGAATAGCGGCTATAACCAGTACAACACGCCTCGTAATGATTCCATTAATTACATCCCCTCGAGTCACAACACCCCTGCGATGGTGAGTAGTTCCTACTCATCTAACCATTCGGCCACCGCCTCCATCCAAACAAGCAATGTTGTGCCCCAGTATAACAATTTTCAGCACTTGCAGCCACCTTCATCGAGCTACAAGGCTCCAGGCATAATTCCACATGCGACACCAACTACGAACGTATCGACCGACTCGGCAAGTACTAGGGACCATTCCTCTTCTTTCCAAGCCCCCAACAGCTTTGGTGATCATACATCATCAGCAGTGTACATTCCTCAGCAAAATTCGTCCCATACAAATGTGCACAGAGATCCTAATTCTTTTCCGGCAAATAGAGGTTTTGGATCCAATGTGCACAATAGTCAAAATTCATTCTATAACAATCGAGCTGGTCACGGTCTGATTTCGAAAGGATCGAGCTCAAGCTTTCTCCCAATGGGAAACGCCAACCAAGGGAGTGTATCATCATCAGGGCATCAACAAGGCTCACAAAACTGGTTGGGCAATTCTTACCCCAAGCAAGAGAACATGTCATCCGCGGAACCGGATCATTACATGTCCTATCAAGAGTTTTTGCATAATTTGTCGGTAAAAGATGGTGCAGGATCACCTAATAATACAAATCCATCTGCAACCAATAGCACCGACGGTAACGTATATGAAGAACATTTGAATATTGTGGATTATTCTGTGAACGACCTTATTTTAATGTTGTCTTGCTTACTCACCAAAATAATTGAAGCAAATGACAAACTACACCCTAATCATTTTGATAACAAGATTGCAATAAGGCAAAAAATGAAAGATGAAAAGAAAATCAAAAAACAAGAAAGGGCCAGACTTAGAGAAGAAAGAAAAGCAGAATTACTCAAACAAAAGCAACTTGATGCAGATGGTGATGACAAAATTGACTCTGCATATGACGAATCTCAGATTTATCATGATAATACCATCGAAATCGATGAATTGCCCGATGAGGATGAAGATGATGAGGATTTGAAGGACGACGAAGACGACGAGATGAAAAATAAATATTTGGCTAATGTCTTGGCATTTCATGGTACGAATGTTCCTGGAATATCATTGCACGCATATTTGGCTAGAGTCTTGAAGTACTGTCCTGTAACTAATGAGGTTTTCCTCTCGTTGTTGGTATATTTTGATAGAATTGCAAAGAAAGCAAACAATTTGAAGCAAAAGAAGAAGGAATCTAATGATAGCCCTGAAGATGAATCTGCAGATGAACAATTATTTGTTATGGACTCTTATAACATTCATCGTCTCATAATTTCCGGAATTACCGTTTCATCAAAGTTTTTCTCTGACATTTTCTACAAAAATTTGAGGTACGCGAAAGTTGGTGGATTGCCCCTAGAAGAATTAAACTATCTCGAGTTGCAATTCTTGTTGTTGTTGGACTTCAAGCTCATGATCAGCGTTGAAGACTTGCAAAACTACGGAGATTTGTTATTGCGGTTTTGGAAGCGGGAGCAAATCACCAACGAGTTGGTTCATCCTGGCGAACCTCTGAAGACTGATGGATGATGTTTGGAAGGAAACATTATTGTCAAGGTAGAACGCACAAATGTGTAGCTGTTTAGTATAATAGTATCTGCATCTAAATAAAAGGAATACGTGAAGAATGCATGTAGTTGAAGGAATAAAGAGCTTAGTGAAGAGGTCAAGTGGTTTCAAATTAAGGTATTCGAAGTCAAAATTCACGAACATATTTTATGTAAGGTGTAAAACGTCAGCTCACATAAGAACGAATGTAAATGGAATGGAAATCGATGAAATAGAACAAGTGTATATTAAGCAAAATAGAATCTAAACTCTAAAATCAATAAGTGTATAAATAATTAATCGCTGAACTATAACAGACTCAAGACAATTAGTCCAGTTAATTTGAAAGATAAGATGACAGACACAACCACTACCTATTTATGGGCCCTTGGGATCCAAGTAGGAGCATTCTTAACGCAATAAATATCTGCACATCCACACTCCTTCACCTTATTTACATCAGTTTGAGAATCTTGTACGATTAAGCATGGGTGATAAGGTTGCACCTCCGGGGCACGCTTTGTTTTGGATGGTGGGATATAAGTGTTTGCAACAAGGTGGGACAAGCGGGAAGACTCCATTTTTAATGTACCAATTTTACATAGGAATAATTAGTGCTATATATATAGAGCTTATCGAGTTTCGTGTATTTTTCTGATAAGGCAGTGATCGCATCACATCACTTAACAAGAAGGGCCCCAAAAAAATCAGAAGAAAAAGGGGACATAGCACCGAAAGAAAAGCAGAACTTCAAGATCCAAATCATTCGACAACGACTGGTTCATCGATATGAGACCTTTCACAGCTTGTTGTCTAATCGCAAAGAGTGGGGCTGAGGTGTATAATAGCAATTCGCACCCATCGGAACTAGGAACCCGCAGTGACACATACGGATAAGGAGATGTGCAGGAAGTAGATAATGACCAAAGGGAAAGTCCTGGACTGCTCTAACGAGAGTCAACAGTCCGAATATGACACATCCCAAGAATACAAGAATTACTAGCAAATGGCAAGAAAATTCATTCTCAGAGCTGTTCTTAGTTGTTGTGATTCTTGGTAACCTTAATGATATGTTTCAAAAATAAATAGATATGTACAACCATACTTGAACCTACAGCTCAGTTTTCAGCCTTGTAGAATTGACTCTGACCTAATAACGTCAATAGCGCTGAGTTGTCATAGTAATGATTTTTTTATGCCCAATCCAAATTCCAAATAGTGGTAATTAACTCGTCGGCAGATACGTCACTCTAAAATGACCATTGAAATCAACATAACTAATCATTGTCATACTGGTCGAATAATCTGGACTCACGAGTACCATAATACTACTGACGAATATATTCCTTAATAGTTACTGGTCCTATTGGCATTTAGATTAAATTAATTGGGTTTTCACGGATTTTTCCCAAAGAACGAACCCTTCTTCCCAAGTGAAACCTTTGACACGATGTTCTACAATTCGGCTGTGAACCGTTCGACGTTTATCGCCTTCTACAGCATTTGACGTGAGCGCTTGCCTAAGCAAACGTATGTATTAGTGTAAGAATTTGTAAAGAACGTACCTAGAAGTAGCTCGACCCGACTAAATTACAATCATGACATTGGCTTATTTCTTACCAGTCTTCTTAGCAGCCTTCTTTTCCTTTTCTTGTTGTTCCTTCAACACTCTCTTGACAATCTTTTGTTCTTCAATCAAGAAAGCTCTGACAATTCTTTCCTTGACACAGTTGGCACATCTGGAACCACCGTAAGCTCTTTGGACGGTCTTGTGGGTCTTGGAGACTTGAGCGTATTCTCTTGGTCTCAAGGTGGAGATACCTGGCAAAGCGGTACCACAGTCACCACACTTAACTCTGGAAGCGATCTTCTTGACGTGTTGGGCAACCAACTTACCGCCTGGAGTCTTAACGACCTTGATCTTGTTGGATCTGGTGTTGTATGGGTTTCTTCTTCTGAAAGTAACACGTTGAGCCATTATGAAGTCGATATGCTATAAAGTAAACCTTTCAAAAAAGCGATGAAACTATTTTGTATAATCGTGAGCGTTAGGGTAGGACAAAATTTTCGGCTTGCAGCGAGCGAAAAATTTTTGGTCTTTGTGCAGGAAGGATGAGATTATCAATCACGTGAATACATACACAATAGGGCATCAACCCTAGATACCAAACCTGGTGCACTTACTGCAATAGCGACCTAATGTTAGCAACACCGTAGTCAAATCAATTGAAGACATTCCATTTAGATATCCACATCGTTCATATTTCTTGGTGTAAACTTTACAGAGGCGGCTTAACTCTTCAGCTCTCCAGTTCCTTTTGTATTTAACTATTTACAATTCTCGTAGGGACTACGCTTCAATGGTAACTCTCCATTAATATTCTCTACAATTAAACATAAGAACAATCCTCTTCGTATATTCGTGGAGTTTCTAGCATTTATATTTATCCCAGCATTCGCTGTTCTGATAAGCATATCCGATAGTTAACGTCTCGATCATGGAAGATTCCGTGCTGTCGCAATACCGTAATCTCCACGTTCCACATCTCCGTAATCATACTCGAATAGTACCATGCTACTTTGGTATCTCGTACGGACCGCTAATGAATACTTCTAATTTCTCGCTTTCTTCACATGCATCATAAACCACTACAAAATGATAATACAATAATTCAGACCCCTGTATTGCTAGTCCGTTTGCATTGAGCTACTTATAACTTATGTTCATCCTTCTCAATGGCAACAACTTCCATTTCTAAATCAACACCCAATGGCAATTCTCTAACCGCAACACAAGATCTGGCTGGCTTGTGCTCATTGAAGTACTTTCCATAAACAGAGTTGAAAGGACCAAATTGGTTCTTCATATCAGTCAAGAAGATGTTGGCCTTAACAATATGTCTCAACGACGAGTTAGAAGCTTCTAAGATGTTGGAAACATTCTGAATCACTTGTTCAGCTTGTTCTTCAACAGTTGGTTTTTCACCCAATGGTTTGTTTTGAGGGGTGTATGGGATCTGACCGGAGACATAGATGAATCCTAAAGTTAGTATACTTTGAAATACTGGCCTTTTAATTGTACTTACCGTTGACCTTGATAGCTTGGGAGTAAGAGGCAGCTGGTGGTGGAGCGTTAGCGGTTTTAACCTGGTGTTAGTAGAGAGAGGAAACATCAATTGACCGCAGAACATACTGGAGTGATTGAAGCCATTCTTCTAGAAGCAAACTGTAAGGATCTAGGGAACTGAGATCTTAATTGATTGGCAAACATTTCTAGGTGGTGTGAAAATGGTAATGGATACTCCTCCCCCGGAATTTCTAAATCGATGTGCACCTACCAGATACAGTAGTCCGAGTCGTCCATACCGAGTCAACTATGACTCGTTTTGACTAGCCTTTACTTTTTCTTCTTTTTGTTCTTTTTCTTGTTCTTCTTCTTATTTGAATGTGATTCATCTTTGCTGTTGTAGTTCTGAACTTGACTGTTTAAAAATTCGCTGCTGAATTCTGAATCCAATAAGCCATTGTTAACGGTTTCTGCGCCAGGCCTTGTAGTCATTTCACCAACGGAGATGAGCGATTCAAATTTGTCGAATAAATAATCGGCCACATACTCAATCTTGCAAAGGGTGTTGAAGTGTTCAAGGAATATCGTAAAATGCTTATGAATGCTTTTCAATTGTCCGTTAGGAACAAGGTCCCGCTTGTTCGATAAGACGAGCTTCAAGAAGACCTCGAGCCGCCTAGAAAATGCCTGTATTAGTTTCATGTGTCCTTCATTTTTTTGTATTTTTCCAGAAATTTCATTGGAATCAAGTTTCAGGTACTCTTCCAACAATTTTATTTGAGCTGATATATCTGGTTCAGTAGAATTGTCATCATAACCTTCATTTTTGTCTTCTCCATTATCCTCAATGCTTCCCGCATTCTTGACCAAAAAGAACAACTTTCTAGCTTCTGGTAATTTGCCCACCCAATTAATTAAGAGTACTTGAAGTTCATTTCTGTAGTCATGAATATCGTCATCATCTAAATCCAGTTTTGTACGGTTTAAATCTATAATGCCAACTTTCATGAGCTGGTTGATCATGAGGCACATCAAACTCATATACTTCATTGCAATGGATTCGGCCAACACCACCTTATAGCCATCATCAATTTCGATACCCTCTGTGGAGGACAAGTAAATACTGCTATTTGTAAGAAACTCGTGAAGAAGCATCAGCTGTTCGATTTCGCTGAGAAATAACTTGCCACCCTTCCTGGTAAATTTATAGGGGTTCTGGTTTTGCTCGGATCCTCTCATACCAACCAAAAGTTCAAATACATAGTCTATCAACAATGTTGAAAGATTAAGGTTATGGGTGATGAACCATATCAAAACTCTTCTGAAACCATTGCACATTAACATCTCATCCATTAGACTCCTTGCAAGTTTGCTATTATTATGGAGGAATATTTCAAATTTGGTGATGTTGAGAATTGGTACAATAAGTTTATTATTTTCCTGTGTAATTTGAATAGCACTTTCAGGTGCAGATGACAACCAATATTGGTATATCTTTTCTGGAGTGATGCCCGATTCAGATGGCAATGTGGATTGAGAACCACCTTCCACATCTTCCTTAATGGCTCTTGAAATCGTATTTATGAGAACTTGACCTAGTTTCTTTTCTGATTCAACATCACCTTCAATACTGTTAGTACTTAAATATTCGAATGTTTCGAATAGCTCATTCCATGTATTGAAGAAATCATCTGAATCTTCTTTATTCAGAAGACTGTAATACTCATCAAGCTTTTCAACCAACCAGTCTTGATATTCACCGTTCTCACCACGAGGAACATCTCTCCAATCTCTTCCTTTTTCATCAAATTCAATTGAGCTTGAATCAGATGACCTTAATGCTGCTTGGCTATCACCATTGTCCTTTGCGTTGGTATCGTCTGTTTTCACGTTCAGTCCATTTACTCTCTTTTCGGAAAGTTCCATAATTTGTTTATCATGATCCTCATCAATAATTTCTTCGTCTTCGTCCTCGACCTCGACCTCGTCATCTCCATATTCGTATTCAAAAATATATCGTATATCTTCATCAAATCTATCATCGTATTCTAAGTCAATAAGAATGTCCCCCAATTCGGTTATGGGTTTGAGCCTGCTTAGTCTTCTACTGGCTTCATCTTCGTTAGAAGAAGGCTCTTCTTCTTTTTGATAAAGGCCAGAAGTGAATGAAATACCCGAATTTATAATCAATAATCCAATTATGACAAGTCTCATATCTATCAGTAGACTTCCGCCATTAATTTTCTTGCGGGCTATTGGTTGGATGAAATTGAGCAATGTTTCCTTCTTGAGATCATGGTTTTCGACCTCTCTTATTTCCTCAAGGTCTTCGTAAAACAGTGATGGGTTCTGATTGATTATAGATGACAATATATATCGAATTGAAGACGACCCTTTAAGGGTCTGTTTGACGATATCTGGCGTTTCGTTCACCTGATTATTTTCATGGTTATCTAATTCAATCCTTCTATCAATTTCTAGACCAAGTAATATAACGTTGGTATGACATTTCCACAACTTGAGAAAATAATGTAGATATGGGTTCAACATCAAGTTATAAGGAGCGTGTGGATCTCTTGGCCTAAAAAACTTGTGAATGGACAAAATTAGGACACATGCAATTGAATAGATGATTTTCAAGTTGAATTCTTCAGTGTCTAGTGGCGGTGGAGGCGTCCAAAGGTGAAGATTTTGAAGCCAGTGATTCTCATCATTATTGACATAGCGGGTCTTAAGTTCATCATCAGCATTGAGAGTCAGATGGAGGAGCCTCAACAACTTGAACAAGCCTAGGGAAATCTCGAACTTGACGGAATCGATCTCCACCTCGCCTACCACAGGACTACTGGGGTGTTCCTGGAGAAATTTTGTGTATGTCAACGCAACAACCAAGTCAGACACAGCATCAATACTTAGAATCGACTCATCTGTTTCTTCGGGTTGGGTGAACGGATCACAGAGCGATGCCGTGGTTTCAAAGATGAACAGCACCAAGGTATCGTCTCTGGGAAGGCCAATGATTCTGGCGATCTCGGCATGACGCTTGACGAGATTCTGGGTGAGTGCATTGATAGGTAAGGGGAAGTCGAATTCGACCACTCTATCTTCTTCTGGGTCTTCCATATCATTTGTAAACGCAATTGGTCCGATGGCGATGGATTGGAGCTTGATCGTTTTATGCGCGGCCAGGACTGCGTTTTGGGGCAACATCAAGAGAGCCCACCGAGCACCTACATTACAGCGATTATACAGGGTATGAGGAAATTGAGAGTCTTTGTAAACCTATGAGTAGGTATTTATAATATACGAGTAATTTATGCTACCGATTCTTTGGTAATGGTGAACATGTCCAGTCGAAAACTATAATTTCAATATAAGGAACTCAGCGACACAGTCCGATTAATGGCAATGTTACTAGAATTTTCTTCACCATTTTGTCAAATTTACTGGCTTTTCTCTATTCCACTTACTATTAATACTTCTGGTATCGTTTCTAATGTCGTCCGCTATAGATGCGACGACACCTTAAACACTTGTTGTAACCCCAACCCGAAAATCCCTCTAACTTTTGACACATCGCTACGTGAATATGCCAACAACGTAGCCAAGCTTAGCGAGAAAGCAAGGCTCTCTAGATGTAAATTACGCTTGGAAGGTTCGGCGGAAACTAGGGTCCCCAACGCCCTTGGGGCCACAAACAAAGCTAATTCTTTGCGCCTATGTGCGTTTTCAATAAGACAAGAGAATCCACAGGCAAATGCTCCTGCAGTAGGGGCGATGGTGTCGTCCCAATTTTCTTTGGGGACCCGAGGAAACAACACCGGGAAAAGACGAGTTCTTGCCAAGCACACGGCGTACCAGTAAAATGCGATGAAACCAGCCAAGAAACAGGACGACCGGATACTCGAGGTGATGGCATTGAGTATCCGAGTTCTCATTTTGCTATTCTTTCTTGGGAACAAGAGTGCAAATGCATTGAGCGGTCCATAAAGCTTCAAAGCAAATTTGAAACCTCTCCAAAATCTCCAAAGGGCATGGATTTCGCAGCTTTTTGTCTTGAAAGCGTGAACAACTTCACAGTCCACGGGAATAGACTTGACAACGTCAATTCTTTCATGAGGCTGGCCGTATCGATCACAATAATCATAGAGCTCCTCTTGAAGCCCGGGAGTATAATGGCCGTAGCGCATTTTTTTTTCTTTTACAGCCTTCAATAGAACTACGAGTTCGCGGTCCATATTTGCAGCCGAAGTGATCCAATTAGCGTAGGCGGGTGGTAGTTTCTTGGGGGTAAAGAACCACGAGTTCATAATTAAAAAGCAGGAGCCAATGAAGAGACCACAGTCACCTAACGAGCCTATCTGGGCAGGCAAGATCCCAGACATTAATGATGCCAATACAGTGTCCAACGCTCTAGTCACCACCAAAAGAGTAAGCTCTAGCGAGTGGTAGTGGCCATAGCCCAAGATATGTTGTTGGTAGGAAGGAAATGCCAACAAGGCCGATACTAACGCCGACACGAACGTGGACACGAAAATAGCCTTGAACGGAACCACCTTTTTGCGGGCCAACCGGTATACTACTGGCTCCAAAACATTAATGGCAGCCACTAACGTGGCGAAGAATGTCGGCAACTTTTGGGGATGGAAAGCTCGGATCAAAACTCTTGATATGCGGTGGAAACAGTCAGTATAGTTGCCATTTTTGAATGCTGTCACCACATGTTTAAGTATCTTCGGCGTCACCACATACAAATAGGCAAAGAGAAATGCCTTGGCCGAGGGTTTTGCCACGTCCGCCTGGAGGTACCGGAGCACATAGGCGACCAGCTTCAAGGACAAGGCCAATCGCGCAGGATTGGTTGATCGTGGGGTGGGCATTGTTGAGCTTGGTTCACAGCCCAGATAGACAATTGTACAGCCTCTAGGAGAACTCGCCGACACTTCTGTGAGAAGAAAAGTCTGCGAAACTAAGTAAAGCTATGATATCAACAAACTAGAGTTGTCAATGTCATTATCGCAACACGCTGGACGTCTCCGAACCTACTTAATCTAGATCAGCGAATAGTGGTGCCATTCTCGGAAGTGTGTGCCTGAAGACTGCAGCCGCTCCAGTTGCGGAGGCCGGGATCACGTGCATATATGTGTTCGGCGCGTCCAGCAAACGGTGCGTTGGCCGAATCAACACCTGGTCAACATCAATCTTTCACGCTCGTCAGCCGCTACGAAGCAGTACAATTGAATCGGTAACTTAGCCGCCAGCGAACCAGTCTACCTGCTTATCACGGCCTGAGCTTCAATATGGTCAAAATCAAAGAAATCGCCCGTACCTCCACCTTTGCTTGGAGTCTGGACAGCTTACCATTGTTGGCTACTGGTACGGTGGCCGGTGCTGTTGATGTTGACTTCAGCTCCAGTGCATCCTTGGAGGTTTGGGATACGTTCTCGCCCACGAACAACAATTCCCCCATCTTTTCCGCTTCGGTGGACCACCGTTTCTACGCATTGGCATGGTCCAAACCGTTTGAAGGTAGACCCCAAGGTTTGCTTGTGGGAGCTTTTGAGGACGGAACAGTGGAGTTTTGGGACGCCGAAGTGTTGATCAAGTCGAAGGACCTTACCAAGGCCTCTGTTCACAAGTCCAAGAAACATACTGGCATTGTCAAGTCATTACAGTTCAATCCACTACAGGACCATGTATTGGTGACAGGAGGTAGTGGAGCTCAAATATTCGTTTGGGACACCAAGAAGTTTTCCGAACCTTTCTCTCCAGGTACCGCCATGACTCCAATGGACGAGGTCACTAGTGTGGCTTGGAACAATTCGGTGGCACATATTCTCGCCAGTACTGGTAGCAACGGGTACACATCGATATGGGACTTGAAATCTAAGAGAGAAGTGTTGCATTTGTCATACACCGGTCCATCAGGAAGAGCAAACTTTTCCCACGTTGCATGGCATCCTACCCAATCCACTAAGTTGATCACCGCCAGTGACAATGACGCATGCCCATTGATCTTGACCTGGGACTTGCGTAATGCAAATGAACCTGAAAAGGTGTTGCAAGGTCACAAAAAGGGTGTCTTGTCGTTGGACTGGTGTAAACAAGATCCAGAATTATTGATTTCCAGTGGTAAAGATAACACCACCTTTTTGTGGAACCCTATCACTGGTATCAAGCTTGGAGAATATCCTACAACCGCCAATTGGGCTTTCCAAACAAGATTTGCTCCAGCTGCCCCAGATATTTTTGCTACGGCGTCCTTTGATGGTAAGGTGATTGTTCAATCTCTCCAAGACACTTCTCCCCCTGTATCCACCAAGGTTACTTCCAACGACGATGATGTATTCTGGAATCAAATTTCGACGACAGAAACACAACAGCCCGTTTTCGAGGTCAAACAGGCCCCGGTATGGTTGAAGAGACCTTCCAGCGTTTCATTTGGATTCGGCTCTAAAATTGTTCAGGTCAAAAAAGATGCATCAGGCAAATCTGTGGTCAATATTCTGAAATTTGTGACAAAATCCAATGTCGATTCATCCAAATTGTACACAGCATTGAAGGGTGATGATTATAAGACAATAATAGAATCTAATTTAGAATTTAAATCTGAAAGTGAGAGCAACAAATCTGACTGGCAAATTTTGAAGAAATTGTCGGAGACAGGGAAGGATGAACTTTTAAGACTTGAAATAAGTGGATCAGTTGATACGGCCGAAGAAAAGGATAATGGTCCTGACAAGGAAACTGTTGCTGCAAATGAGATTGAAGATAACTTTTTTGAAAAGCTCGGAAATGGAAATGTTTCCAGTCTGGTTGAGACATTTGTGCCAACGGGAGAATTCCAGTTATTCAATTCAAAGGACTCAGAAAAAAACAAGGAAGTTGTTAAGGCAATCTTAAGCAATAAATTAGAGGATGCTGTTTCACTCTGTTTAGAACAAGACAGACTTGTTGAGGCCTTGATCTTATCTTTAGATGGTTCTGAGGTGGTGAAGACAAAGGTCAAGAATCACTACTTCAAGAAGTACGAAAAGGAGGAATTTACTAGAGTTCTTTACAATGTTTCGAACAGAAATGTATCTGATATTGTTGGAAACGCCGATGTTTCTGATTGGAAGGAAATCGCCTCCAGTATCTTAGCGTTTGTTAGAGACGAGAATGAACGTAACCTCAAGATCTCTCAATTGGGTGACCGTCTTCTCAAGTCAAGTACCTCCAAAGAACAAAGAAATAATGCTATCACTTGTTATTTAGCAGGTAATGCTTTAGACAAAATCGCCAACATCTGGCTTCAAGAATTGCCTGACTTTGAAGCGGAATTGCTTAATTCCGACAGTCAAAGTACCATTAGTTCCCCAGCCGAAGCCCGTCTTGAGTCATTGAATAACTTTGTTCTGAAGATTGTTGCGTATAGATCGATTTCTAAAGATACTGGCGTTCTCTCAGGTCCTGCGGTAGACCCAATTGCTGACGCTATCTTGGAATACGCTAGTTTGGTCGCAGGGTACGGTGAGTTTGAATTAGCTGATAAATTCTTATCTATCCTTCCTGCTGAATTTGCGGGTAACGAGAAGGAAAGAATTCTGAAGGCTACTGATTCTGGGGTGGCTACTAAATCCAATGTTGGAACAAGTGCTGCTGCTAAGCAAAGCAAAACGTCAACATCAAAGTCCGCTAGCAGAAACGTATACAATAGAGGGCTTACGCCTTCTGCATCAATTGTTCCTGGTGTTCCGGTCACTCCTGTCCCAGGTCCACCATTGACACCAGGACAACAAAACGGCCAGATTCTTCAAGGTTTTGCTCCATCAGGAATTCCAGTGGCAGGACAACCCCCTTCAAATATTGCTCCTGTACAACCAGTGACAAATCCTTATGCCAGAACAAGTGTCTCAAACCCGTACGCTCCCCAAGTGTCCAACATCTACAAACCAGCTGTTCCAGCTTCTCCATCGATCCCTGCACCACCAATTGCGAGAGCTGTAGTTAGTCCGCCACCAGTCGCCCCAGTGAGTGCTGTGAAGAAGGACACTGAAGGTTGGAACGATTTGCCTGATACATTCAAACCAAAGACTTCTAATCGCCGTGCAGCTCCTGCTAATGTGTCCCAGCCTTCCACACCATTTGCACCTAGCCCACAAGCTACTCCTGGACCACCAAGATCAGCCTCCGCTTCGTATCCAGGATCAACGGCAGGTACCGCTCCTCCTCCTCCAAAGACTACTAGCCGTCCTGACTTGAAGACCATTCGCACGCCACCAGCTGTCAGTTCCCCTGTCACCGGTGCAGTGCCTAACCGTTATGCACCACCACCGGGATCTGTTGAACCAACACCCGCTGGTGCACATTTCAATGCCCCTCCCCCAGGTCCCGGCCCCGCTCAAAAAAATCCATATGCTCCAACTGACACGGTAGCAGCACCCAAAGTTGCATACGCGCCACCACACACACAATTAGAAAGCGTTAGTGCTCATCCTGGCTCACCTTCATCGGTAGCACCTCCACCTAAGAATCCATATGCTCCTCCCCCAATTGCGAGAGCTCCAAGTGGTGGCATTGTTCCTCCACCACAGTCGTATGGCTCGTTCTCAGGTCCAGTGCAGCCACCTTTCAACGCTGTTCCTCCACCTTCCAAGGGACCAGGGTTTGGTCAGCCACCAGTGTCTGCTCCACCAGTGTCTGCTCCATCGGTGTCTGCTCCACCAATATCTGCTCCACCAGTATCTGTTCCGGCTGCTGTTGTGTCTCCACCAATTCAACAAGCCCAACCGAAATATCCTGCTGGAGACAGAAGTCATATTCCAGAAAACTCATTACCAATCTACCAAAATTTACTGAAGATTTTGGAGACTATTAAACCAAATATTCCAGAAAAATTCGAGAAGCATGGTAAGGATATGGAAACCAGACTTAACATTTTATTTGACCATTTGAATAACAATGACTTATTGTCCGATGGTGCTATCGGAGCCTTAAAGAATGTCACAGATGCTATAGAAGCAAAGGAATTTTCTAAGGCTGCTTCATTGAACGTGGAAATTGCTACTCACTACGCCGATGAACTTGGAACATGGCATACTGGTGTTAAGCGTCTTATTACTATGGCTGAGGCCATGTATTAGTTTACGTTAGTATACATTACTCAAAACTTTTATATTGAAATCAATTTAATTTAGTAAAGAACAACCTCGTATAATTTAGCACCGTAGGTATCTTGGTTTATTGGAATGGTATCATGAATTCCTGTAACTTCGAGAAGAACAAATCTAGTGAACAAAGATGATGGTAGTTCAAAGCTTGTGGTATTGTAACTCGTTGGCAAGCTAAGAGATAAATACTCTTTCATGTCGAATGGGGATGAAATGGTGACGTTTTGATCAACCACAGACTCAAAGATGTCATTCTGGTTAATTGACGTTCCTGAAGGATTGGCATACGCAAAATTTCTGTTGAGTCCAGATCCAAAATCGACCTTACTCAAAAAGTCTGTGGTGTTTTGTAAATCATGAACACCATTATAGTGGGACAATTTGATTTGTTTTGGAGGTTTCTCACCCCAGTTGAAAAATCCTCTTGTAACATTCTTATACTCTTTTAAATCAATGAGAATTTGACCAGTGGACACATTGCTCATGGCTTGCCAGTGGGTAGTGTTGTCACCGTCATTAATCAGGGATGGAGAGTCTCCGTATGCTCCAGCAGTGATATTCACATATTCGGCTGCGGCACATTCAGTGATACTTCCAGGGAAACCAAACTCAGTTTCATAGAGGGGAACACTTAATGTATCTCCGTTTGCGAGTGTGTATTGCCCAGCCTTTTTATTTCTTTCTCCGATTTCAACTTTAATTGAGTCTGAAGCAGGCCCTCCAACTGATCCATGATTGGTGACATTGAACCAATCACCATCAATAGATAAGTCCAACGTGTGATTCTCATACTTGATACCTTGGAATGATACACCACTGCCGAGGCAATGGGTGGCGACTGGATCCAAGTGTAACTTCCTTTCAATTTTACCATTAACCATATCAAAAGAATATCTTAAGCCTGTCAATCCTTGCAAAATCGCTTGAATAAATCCACCATGACCAGTCAAGAATGGGAATGCTGGGTAAGTACCACCGTTACTAGAGTACTGGTCATTGTTTTGCTCTGAAAATTGTGCAAATGGACCTCTCAAGAATGGTTGAACGGCCTTTTGCAAGTATGATTGAGAAGCGCAACCTTCAGTGGATAAAGCAGACGAGACAATAGAGAAAATAGGGAAAGTCATGGCAGGACCATAACTAACTTGCTTTTTAGCATAAAAGTCCAAGTTCTTACGTGCCTGATCCTTCGTGATTAATTCATTCTCAAGAGGATAAGTAATCATGATCACGTCAGCTTGCTTCACTTCAATACTAGAGTTCATTCCGCTGTATTCCAATGTAATGTTATCTGCATTATTTGAAGTAGGCAAAAAGATATTCTGACTGATATTTTCAAACTTTGGAGGATAAGGCTTGCCAAGGTGGTCAGAAACGTCCATCGCCCATTTCATGACTGCAGCAATTCCAGCATTAGTATAGGCTCCATTATCAACATGATTAGCATACTCATCAGGATCTGTCAAATTGTGGGTTTCGTACTTTCCGGTTGTTTCGTTAAGTTTGACAAGATAATCAGCATAAAAAGTTGCTGCATCGTTTATAAGGGGGTAAGCGGTAGATTCAAGGAAATCATCATCTGCTGCACCACTTAAGTAATAGTTCCAAGCACCCGATGCGACTGCCATATTAATATGGTATTCATAGTCATAACAAGGGCCTGAAGAAGTACAATTGCCGAATCTTCCACTGGTCCAAGGATAGTTAGCACCGGAATAACCCTCTCTGACATTTTTCATAGCCTGGTTATGGGTATACATTCTATAATTAACCAAGCTCTTGGCATGAGAAGGTGCAAATGGTAATAAAGCATTAAGCATCCAGATGTCAGCGTCCCAGAACACCATTCCTGCGTAGCTGTCGGAACTCAACCCACTAGGGCTCAATGCCCCGGTAACCCCTTGTGCATCGGCCCTGGTATTAGCCACCAAATGGAAAATGGAGGCTCTTGCGGCTACAGTGAGCAACCGATCGTCAGGGAAGGATACAGCAGGGGTGTTTTCCAAAGTCTGGGCCCAAGCAACCTTGTGGCTGGCAATGACCTTCGAGAAATCGTCATAATTATGAGAAACCTGCTTAGCCTTGTTCAATATACTTTCAGGGGAAGCGTTGGGGTTTTCAGGGTCCAAGTCGACCGAATAAATACCCACGTATTTGGTGACACTGGTAACTGATTTTGGATCCAAAGACACTCTGATTGATTGCGAGACATCTTGTTCGTTCACAACGAATTCAGGAGCACTTGCCCCAAGTAAAGTTGAGTAAATGGCGGCACCTGCGTAGGGAGCAAGTTGAGGCAGGAAGGTGATGTAGATTCCATCATTATCGTGGTTAACTCCACTGAATGCACATCTGTCCGAAGTATTGAAGTCCAAGATATCAGAAACGTTGATATCCACAGAATCACTGCCCAAATTGACAAGTTCCAAATTGACCGCCCCCAAGCTGATATCCTCCTTGTGAGCAAGCACTTCCAACTTGACCTGGATACGGTCCAACCACGTAAACTCGGTTGTCACCACCCCATCAGAAAGAGACATGTTCTGAACATAGTTGGATACTTTGCCGTAGCCAGAGCTGTTGAGGCTTGGGTCAAGAGTGTAGTTCTGACCGTCGATCTCAGCAGACAATTGTAAGGTGGTCCACTGGGGAACTGCAGCAATCACACTGTCGGCACCTTGTGCTTCCAATTCCGGAAAGTTTGTACCAGCAAGCTTGGGTTGAATGTCAAAGAAACCAGCAATGAATGCCCCTGAATAACGCTTATTGAATAAGGGCCAGCCGCTCAGCAAATCTTCCTCAGAGTACTCTGGGTCATTGGGAACGGTATCAAAAGCAAACCCTTGGCCCAAATTGGGAATCCTGCTACCAATATATCCGTTGGCCACGTAGGGCTGACGTTGGAACTGGTTTGCCTCAGAAAACTCCACAGAGCCCAAGGTATTGGCGCCCATGTCATAGAAGGCGGAAGAAGCAAACTGGATCTGGGTAAACACATCCTTGTTGTCGTTACTGTTGACCAAGTCGAACAACCGCAGTATGTCCAGTTCAAAGTCTTGCAACGTTACGTTGGACAGGTACAGTGCCTTTCTGACCGTCACAGGGTATGCCGACAGAAAGTTCCATACGAACTGGAGGGCTAAGAAGAAGGCAAAATGAGCAACGATCACCATCTTGAGCAAAAGCCGAGGTCTGGGAAATCGATGGGGGATATACCATGACTTTGCGGCCATATTTATATTCATTATGTTGGCATTTGGTTCTGGATTGGGATGTTATGCTTCTGGATTGGGACGCCTGGCAAGTGGAGACAGTTGGTTAATCATTTGCTTTAGCGTATGCGCCGTTAAGGGGCACTGGCGCACGCCAATACCCCGGCTTCTGTAGCAGTGGTACTAACCACGGAAAAACTTTCAACGTAAGGAGTGGGGGAGCATGGCGATTGTGGGGAATATTCACCCGTTGGGGATATGTAGCGATCTGCGGGTTTCTCAATAGTATTGTAGTAGGCATCGACGCCGTTGCTCGCATTGATGCCGTTGTTGGTGGGGGTGACAGTGTTGGAGTTGGTTTAATTGGGGTAGTAGACTCGCGCGATACCGGGCATAGCATTTAAGCCACTAATCCAACCCCAGGCAGAGTGAAAGAAAATACCAGTTCCCCTGAGCGTTTTCCGACGCACAGCGACGCCGTGCATACACCCCACGAAGCCAAGCGTAAAGCAATTAGACTTACAATGGTACGATTTGTAATAATAATTGTGCTTCTAATAATACAGTATAATGTCTGATCTAATATACATATGTATGACGTAGAGCGTCAATGCCTGGACCGTTTCACTCGGGTAATACTTCGTAACAATTCCCTCGTATCTATCTTCCGAGTGGGCACCGGCCACAAGCTGTTGGGGTTTGATTTTTTCAAGGCAGCGTATTTTTCCGCCCGAGTTTTCGTCATATAGTCACGCAAAAGACGGGACACCTTGGTCCGGAACTTGGTTCGTTCCATATCTGCCACCATCTGCGATGCTCGGTGCAATTTGTAGCTCGTATGATAAAGTTTATCTATCGATTCCTCCACGTCACCGTTGATCTGCCCAGCTATATGGTCGTAATCGCTGGTCATTTTGTTCACCAACTCATCTTTTAGTATTATGGAGTGATCCATCTCCTTTTTCTGTTCTATGTAATTTTGCAACTGGTCGTTAGTATAGGGGCTATGCTGCGGTATGATTTCGGAGCCCAATTTGGTGATGTCCTCCGTGCAACTGGAGAACGCCTCATTCCATTGCCGTTTCTGTTGAATAAGCCCCCGGAGTTTCTGGCTATACACGTCAATATTCTCGGCGTTTGTGATGTTGAGTGGGTTGGGAACCATGACCTCCTTGCCAGCTAGTTCTTGCATTTCCGTACTATTGTACCAACTGGTCGATATTTGTTTTTCTATGAGATCCTTCAAAATCTCTTCCTTGATCACCTTGGCAATGTTCACCACAGTTTGGTCCTCGGGGCTGGTTTGTTTATCGTCCTTTTCTTCTTGCTCCAATTTCTTCTTGAAACACCATATCAATAGCTGTCTCATTCTGTCAGGCTCGGGTAAGGAGGGGTCTAATATTTTATAATAATCACCCACAGATACGTCACGATGGGGCTCCCCAACAAAGCCATTTCCAATTGACGATACCCGTTTTCCCCTTGTGTAGTATGAAGATCGGCGATTCTTGTTGCCTTGGCTCCGAGATTTGCGAGGACCTATGGCATCGGCCTCAGTTAAGGTAAGTTTATGATGTGAAACCTGTTCGACATAATCGTCGGGATCTTCGATATAGTCTGTGCGAATGGGTGAAGATAACTGTAGACTAGATTCGTCCAAAAAATTGTGGCTCCTTGCTGGGCCTGCACTGATGGCCAAACGACTGCTGGGATTCTTGCGAACAGGTAAGTCTAGAAGCTCCATATCCTCGTCGTCATCGGCGTCCTTAGTGATATTTCCTAATTGCTCGTTCAATTGCGCAATGGGGGTGCTCACCTGCTTCTTTCTTCTCTTGGTCGGTACTGTGTCTTGACTCCTCTTGTACACAAACCCTTCATCCTCTTCAAACGAATGACTCTTTCTGCGATTACTAGACCTCATATCTTCTTGTGATGTCGATAGCAAATCGTTCAACCTATTCTTCCGTTTCAATATTTGGCTTCCTTGCTGTGAAGTGGGCTCGTCCTCATCTTGTGCCTTGTTGATGGGCTTCCGCAGACTCCCGTTCAAACGGGGTCTTCCCCGAGTCGCCTTGGTAGTACCGTCCTTCTTCTTAGGTGGCATAACTGCTTCATACGTTAGCGATGTGGTTGCAGCCCGTTCGGTGTGTATATGATATAGATGTGCGGTCCGGGGTGTTTTGTGTATATGTTTTGTGCTTATGTTTTGGATGATTGTTTTGATGCGTAACATCCACGACCTTTACCACAACCCATAAAATAAGTACCATAAATACCCCTGCAAGTTCTTGATGACTACAGGCAATTTTAGCGAATTGTCACCTTGTGGCTCATTTGTGGTAAGCATAGCTAATGGGGTTCTCGAGATTGTATCTCCCTCGGGAAATGGACCGGTATACTCATACAATGTGAACCATGCCATACGAAAACATGTGATAAACAACGGCATCGAAGGCCGACCGAAGGTATCACGAGCAGTTGTGACTCAATTAGAATGGGAACATGTGTCTGCTGGAAGTACAGTGACGAAAGTGGGAGTGGTGGTGGAGAACTATGGATTGTTATTGGTCTATGAAATCGGTAATGATGAGCCAGTGGTGATCCAACAGAGCAAGGAAGACGGTATTGATCGGTTCGAATGGGTACCTCCGGTTGGAGGATTGTCAGAAAATTCATCTGTGGAGAAGAAGGCTCATCAACGTCCAAATGGTGGGTATACAAATTCCAAACAGTTGGTGATATTCACGAAAAACCGTCTACATCTCAAACTATACTCCCTTGATTGTACCTATGTCCTCCTAACCATCGTGAAGCCCATACTCTCGTATTTGGTCATTTCTCCAGGACGAGAAAACAGAATATGGTCCATAGTGGCGGACTCCATGGAATATAATGTCCCTCCTATCATATACCATTTCTTCAACGAAGGATCTACAAGTACCCTCTTCCAAGCAGCAAGGCTACCACATTACTGTCTCGTGGCACCACACATAGAATGGTCCATCTCAGGTAAATGGCTTAGTATGTTCAGTAGTGAAGACGCACTTTATGGATTTGATTTGAAGATATTCAATTTACTTGGCCCCAAGGAGACAGTGAAAGGAATTCCAACCATCAAGCCATTGATTGACTTAAACACTCTGGAAGACTCAAAACAGTTTGGTGTGCGACACCCTTCTTTGAAGTATTTCGGCTCTTGGATTAGCATCCAGGAAAAGGAATACTTTGTCAGTGCAAGTACTTCTTCCAATGAAGTTGAATTATTCTTTGTTTCACTTGGATTGCTCAGAACAGTGAAGAGGAAGGTTACTATGGGGATGGCGGTCACCCTTTGGAAGCAAACTAGTGGTCCTATTATAAATTACCGGAAGTATGCCAATAGTACCCTCAATGGTACCTCGTTCCACCTCAAGGGGGTGCATGTGGTTCTGAATTATATCTGTCTTCATTTTGAAAGGATATTGGTAATTCTCCGGGCCACGGCGAATGATTCTCTTGAAGCTAAGGTACATGCAGCCGTCTCCTTAACTGGCACAGTACGAGATATCAAGCAAGTACACCAATCGGAGCAGATGATCATTATCACCACCGATCATATAGCATTATTTGATCTTCCAAGCAAGAGACTCACGGTTCTTCACACGGAATCCAAACTTTCGATACGACAAGCATATTTACTTTCGAATCAACTTACAATAATGACAGATCAAATGAATAACGAAGAGGTACTGATACGAAACTGGGATACGGTAAAGATCACACCCATGGTAGAACACTCGAAGAATGAGGGGTCGGAGCTCAGTGCCCTTCTTAGCAGGAATAAGTACCAGGACGACAGTCTTCGACTTGCGTCCATCAATTCCAGTCATTTGGAAGACGTTACAGATACCTTCGACATGAGGAAAAAGGCGAGGATTAACTAAGTTTTTCTCTATTATAGACTATATACATGTCAGACTAGCTAGTCCATGATTAAGTAATGTAGTGGTGATGCAAATACCGCACGGGTTCAATCGCTCTTTCCTTTCTTCTTAGGAGCACCCTTGTTTCTCTTCTTTCTGTCTTGAACCATGTGCAATCTGTAAGCTTCTCTTGGATCAGTGAGTTTAAGTTCTGGGAACCACTGCTTGAAGTCTTGGAAAGTAGGAAGATGGTCATTTACACCGTAATACTTGACAACTTCAGGACCCTTCAAAGGAGCTTTCAATATCTTGGCACCATTTCTTGTGCATTTTGGGTTCCATGCATGTCCGAAGATGGCTGCTGAAAGCTGCTTGGCCTGGTTTATCCTTTCCTGGGTAGGAAGTTTCTTAAGAAGGGACGACATGGCGTGGAGTTGGTTCAGCTGAGTTGATGATTTTTCTAAGTTTCAACAAATGCGACATGGTGATACGACATCGCGACATGGTTTAATTATCAGGAGAAGGCAAACATGAGCCAAAGATGTAGTAGGAAAAGTGGGAAGCGCACGCTGATATATGGATATAATCAGTGCCTTCATGTAAAATGGTAGATTGCTGTTATTTTGGACTAACTTTCACAATGTCCAGGTCAGCATAAACAAAGCGTCATGATGTGTCGCAAATGTGTCGCAAATATATCGAGCGATTCTAAAAATATGTCTGGAACGATGGCTAATTACGCTGATGCTTAAGGATGTTCGGGACAATCTCTTCGAAAACTATTCTTCAGAAGCTGATTGATAAGTGACCACCATGTTGATTTTTTTCCCAATTTCTAATTTTAAAATTTATTTACAGATATAGTTATAAATACCAGAACTAACGATTCAAAATTACTTTAAAATCTAGCACCTAATTGTAGTGTTCTCTATAACATTGACTACCACTTTGAAGACCACAAGCGACAACCTAGACCAATCTCTGGTTCCGATAGAACCAAATTGGACTTGACAGGACCCTCTTACACCATGTCGCACTACCGCCAAACGATGGCCCAAATAGTAAAAAGGCGCAGGTGTCAATCCAGGGTGACATCTATCACCGAGCATCACCGAAACGTCAGTTACCCTTCCTTTACAGATCCGGCCAGTGTCGAAGTGGCAGATCTCGCTTCTCTAAGATAACGCAATATTGAAACACGTTTCAGCGCTATTATCCTTAGACCCTACCCAGATCATTCGCGTGCCTAGTAGCCTGATCCTGGAACTATCACAACTGTGCACTGTTAACCAGTCCCTACGACCCAGACAGGCATCAAACACATAGACAGAGGGTCCCATTTCCTTGTGATGAGCACTTTTGATGAGGACTATGACCCTAAGAAGTCGTACGAACCCACACATTCTGATCATTCCGTCAGATCGAAGAGGCATTCCCGAAGCTCTTACTTCAGCACATCACTGAGTCACCATTCGCGTCATCAGCGGCATACAGAATCATCAAGAGGTAACAGTCCCACCAGCCCTACCGCAAGCAAATCTTTCATCCACGAAGCTACACAGGAAAGCGATTTCGATGCGTTAAAGGAAGGGCTAACCTTTGCATTGGGAGACAATGCCCACGGCGCCAAATGGTTCCCAGTTGGATCTTCCGAACACAAGTCCAGCTCCGAAAAACAACCGCATTTCCACAAAATCACCCAGGACTTATCGTCTGTGGATAATGAATACACCGATAATATTCCGCTACAGGACATAGGCCCTTCGCCAACGCGAAGTTCGTTGCATGTCTCTCCATTTACTGACCCCAAGGACAAACCGTCGACTCCCGTCCGGGAGACTCTTAATTTTAACCCAGATTTCTTGGAGACTGGGACTATGACCTCTCACGACAGACCTGATGCATCCCCAGGAAAGTTTTCTGATGCTCTTGCCAGGTTTTCTGAACGTATAGCTGGTACGGGTAGTACCAAGCCAACTACAGAGGATTCTCCATCTAAAAAGTCACGCTTGAGTGTGAAATCTCGCAATGCCAGCGCTGCTCCGTCCCCAATAAGTGGAAATTTCCTGTTGTTCAGAGATCACGAAGATGAGGAATCCCAATTGAAATCGGCCTATTCCCAGAGCAACAAAAGTGTGCCCAATGTTACCATCATGGACGAAAATAACTCCGTTAAAAATGTGGATTTCTCGGGTGTTTCGAATGGGCTAGGCCTATTTGTAACAAATACTGCCGAGTCGACACCCCGGGTAGTAATAGAGGAACCAGAACGCCCTCCTCATCCAACTAGTGAAGTGAACCAGACACCAGTCACTGACTTGTCCAGAATGTACTTGTTTGGAAAATCATTGAAGTTGTTTTCTCCAGAAAATCATATACGACAATGGTGCCACAAGATTTTATCTCGTCATTCGACCAATATTGCATTTTTGATACTTCTTTTACTTCAAGTGGTCTTGCTCAGTTATAGGCAATGGAACCCTCCGGCATTGAGAGGGTACTATTACTCTGGTTACAATTGGGCAGACTACGTGCTAATGGGAATAAACATAGTTTATACGGCAGAGATTGGTATGAAGATTATAGCATATGGATTTGTCGATGATTATTGCATGTACGAAGAGTTGGGTCTACCTTATCCCGAGAGTGACATAAAGGCCACATATTTCAAAATTGGTTTTCTTATAAAAGTAGCCAATTTATTCGGATTGAAAAGAATATTGGCAAGCCGAAATCATGTGTCACCGATTTCACAACTGAGTTCGTCGCTGGATGACGATCGTGATGAGGAATTAGACGTAAAAGAAATCAACTTAAATGATGATGTGAATAGACATACTATAAGTCTCAGGCAGAAGTATCGAGATTTAAGTTCACATCATCATAAGCATAGCGGAGATGGTTTAGAAGACCAAGCAGAGCTTTCTGAAAATCCAACTTCAGCATTCAAAGGACTTGAGAGTTCTAATACATTTTTTTTGCCAAAGAAACGAGACTTGGGGAATCTTCAAATAAAGAGAGCCTATATTCGTAACAGTTGGCATAAAATTGACTTTGTCTCCATGGTATCTTTCTGGATATCGTTGATGCTATCGATTGGCCATTATGATGCTGAACACCATATCATGCTCTTCAGAACTTTGAGTTGCGTTCGGATCTTTAGATTGTTGAATTTGACTACCGGTACAAGTACTATATTGAAGTCGGTCAGAGCAGCACTTCCACAACTTATTGATGTGACAATCTTCATTAGTTTTTTTTGGCTTTTCTTTGGCATTCTTGGGGTCCAGTCCTTCAAATCTTCTCTCACAAGACATTGTGTTTGGCAAAACCCCGACGACCCTAGTGATATATTTGTTAATTCAGACCTGTACTGTGGGTCGTACATTGATTTGAATGGTACGGCGGCACCGTATATTCAGCGAGACGGTCTGCCGTCAATTAGCATTAAGGGTTACAGATGCCCGATGTACTCCAAATGTATAAGTGGTGATAACCCCTACGGTGGGTCGGTTAGTTTTGATAATATCTTACAATCCATGGAATTAGTTTTCGTGGTCATGAGTGCAAACACTTTTACCGATATCATGTACTATACTATGGATACCGATAACTTGGCAGCGTGCTTGTTTTTCATTTGTTCTATTTTCATTCTTACAGTATGGCTCCTTAACGTATTTATCGCGGTTATTGTGACATCGTTTAATACTACTCGGGACTATGTAAAGGAAGAACAGAAAACAAGACTTTTTGATGACATGAGTTGGTTTGGATCGAGAGGAATTTTCAAACAGGAGGACGTCTCTCGTCATGTGGAAAGAATCAACTTGTTGAAGAAACAGAATATATTCTTAAGATACTATTATCGCTTTGAATTTATCTTTCCTCTTTTGATTTTGATTGATTTATTTGTTCAATGCTTCAGAGAGAGTAGTATGTCAGATTCAAGGAGACATGCTTTATACCGATTTGAGGCTGCATTCACCGTTACGTTCCTTGCAGAAATTGTTTTTAGATTTATTATTCATTTCCCGAACTGGCGTCTTTTCCTCAAATCCAAAAGAAACATTTTTGATTTGTTTTTGGCGGTTGTCACATCATTAATTATCTTCGATCCCATCAAAGAAAAGCTCGGTCACACTTATTACTGGCTTACTGTTTTCCAAATCATGAGGTTTTACAGAGTGGTTCTAGCCACTAAGGTAACCAGTGGACTTTGGCTCCAAATTATCAGTAACATCAAGGCTATATTCGATTTGTCGTTGTTCTATTTTATCTTGACTTATTTGTACAGTATAATGATGGCAAGATATTTTGAAGGGACTATTCCACGAGAGGAGATGCATAGCGGTGATGTTGACTTCCCCATGCATACTTTGCCCAATGTATTCATCGCACTTTATGTGATTACCTCTACGGAGAATTGGACCGATGTATTGTATCCATTACAGCAATACTCTAGGACCACTTCTTCTAGGTCGTTTGGTGCCATATTTTTGGTGATGTGGTTTGCAATTTCCAACACGGTGGTTTTAAATATTTTTATTGCCGTCATTGCCAGAACTCTTGAGGTTTCAGAGGAAGGAAAGCGAAAAAAACAGTTGCTCCAGTTTATTGACAACATGACTGACAGGCTCCAGGACATTGATGTCCGGAGTGGTGCTCTCGCAAAGTTTAAGAACAAGTTTTTTAAGTCAAAAGGTGTTAAAGAGCAGCTTGAAAAGGCTGTGGTTAATTTGTTATTGAGTGGCACTGCGGTGAACGATTTTTTGGAAGAAGATGTTGGAAATTTAGATGATGATGAATTTGGAGAGGTGAAGGATTTGCCTACATCCAGCTGGAGAAGATGGTTGCACGTTAATTATTGGAGAACAACTATTTTTTTCCAAAATCCATTTTATCTGAACAAGACAAGTAATACTAAGGTTCTCAACGATTTTGATCCAGCTCATTTTGCTAAAAATATCATCACTGAACGTAATGTGTTGATCTCAGAACAGAACAAGTTTTTAGAAGAAAATCCGTACTTCAATAAGGTATTTTATTTAATGGAACCCAGGCATAGATTTAGACGGATGTGCCAAAGGTTGGTAAAATCAAGTTATGGTGAAAGAATAGACGGCGTTGAACCGTATAGACCTGTTTCAGAAACTATGGTGGTAATCATGTTTGTCGCAACTATTGCATTGGTGGTTTCTACATGTTATATTACTCCTTTATTCAGAAGGGATTTGGTAGAGGATAATATTTTCAACTGGACGTTCTATTTAGAATTAGCGTTTGTTATTTTATTCACAGTTGAATTTATTATCAAAATCGTTGCTGATGGATTTGTTTTTACCCCCAATGCATACATAAGATCGTCATGGAATTTTATTGATTTAATCGTTCTTATTGCTTTATGGATTGAACTTCTCTCTTATCTTGAGAACGATGGAACGTTATCCAAGACAGTTCGTGGCCTCAAAGCTTTGAGAGCGCTAAGACTTTTAACAATCAGTGAAACAGCGAAAGCCAATTTCCACAATACTATGATTTCAGGTTTCGGAAAGATTATCAGTGCTGCCATAATCTCTTTATGCTTATTGTTTCCATATTCGATATGGGGATTGAACGTTTTCAACGGGAGACTTGGTCTGTGCTTAGACGGGACATCTTCCCGAACAGAATGTGTTAATGAATTCCAGAGTAACGTATTCAATTGGGATGTCATGAGTCCCAACGTTTATGCACAACCAGAATTGGAATTCAATTCCTTTGCGAAGTCTTTCTTATCATTGTTTGAAATTGTTTCCCTTGAAGGGTGGGTGGATTTGTTACAAAATGTTATGGCAAGTACTGGCGGAGAGGACCCAAGCGAAGATTTTATCCGACCATTTAATGGGTTCTTTGTGGTGCTATTCAACGCTGTGAGTACCATTTTCATCTTAACATTATTTGTTTCTGTGATTATCAGCAATTACTCTAAAACAACTGGAAGAGCATACATGACCGACGATCAAATAGCTTGGTACGAAGTGAAGAAAATATTGACGCAAGTGAAGCCTTCAAAGAGAAAAGATTTTACCAAATTGACACCGGTCCGTCGTTTCTGTTACAAAATGACAGTGGAAAGAAATAGACATTGGTCCAGAGTATTGAACGTCACATTATTCTTGCATGTTCTTTCGTTATTGCTTGAATGTTTCCCTACTTACGATGGTTTACTCACGTTTAGACTGGTGGTATACATGATTGCTTCATCTGTTTTCTTGTGCAATTTTTTGATGTTGCTTTGTGGACAAGGTCCTGCCACCTTTTTAAGATACAAATGGAATTGCTATGGGTTACTCGTATCATTCGGAGCATTTGTTACTACCATTATTGGTTTCTTTATTAATCAAGATAGTGTTTTCATTAACATTAACAAATTGTTTTTGGTAACCATATTGGGATTTATTATTCCCAGAAGCAATAGATTGAGTCAGTTGTTGAGGTTTGCATCTGCAAGTGTTCCTACATTGCTCTCATTGTCTTTCACTTGGTTGGTTGTGTTTTTGGTGTTTGCAATTGCTATGAATCAAATTTTCGGATTAACAAAAATCGGTCCTAACGGTTCAGGTAATTTGAATTTGAGATCGGTCCCTAAAGCATTAATTTTGTTGTTCAAATGTAGTTTTGGTGAAGGCTGGAACTATATCATGGATGATTATGCTTTGGAATATCCTTATTGCACTAAAAATAACAGTATTGATAACTCAGATTGCGGAAACAAAGCATTTGCCTACATTTTGTTCATTGCATGGAATATTATTTCGATGTACATTTTCGTTAATATGTTTATGTCTTTAATCTTGGATAGTTTCAGTTACATTCGGTCCAGAACTGGCTACAGTGCATTGATTCAAAGGGAAGAAATAAGGAAGTTCAAGAGGACATGGCAAAAATTCGATTCGCAAGGTACTGGATACATAAAGCCCATTGATTTGCCCAAAGTTTTGCATTCTCTCGATGGTGCATTGTCGTTTCATTTCTATAAAGGAGTACTAGAGATCCCTGTGTTGTGCAAGGAGTGGATCAAGAGAAATGACCCCTATAACCCCTACGATATTACGATCAATTATGAGAAATTGAGAAGAATCTTAGACAACATGGATATTCCCAAGATCCGCGAAAGAAGAAAGGCCTATGAGCGATTTGTTGAAGAGGCACTTTTGAATATGGAATTGAACAATGACCCAGGTATTTCTTTCACAAGGATATTATTACAGTTGCCATTGTACACTTCGTTTGATTCTGGACAATGTCTTAATTTGATCGATTTCCTAGAGAGAAGGTTATTGGTACAGAAAGTGGAAAAGAGATTGCACACCAAGAGAGTATACGAAACGATTGCAGCATACGCTTGCCGTTGGAAATATATGCAAAACCGGAACCATGGCGTGTCTTCGACGGAGATTGTGTTTGATAAGCAATTGCAACGGAGGAGTTATCTTGCGAACGAAAATTTGGATGTGAATGCTCCTTCAATTTTTGTAACTGATGAAAATGATACTCACAGTTCGGGTGGTAGAAAGTATGCCCATTCGAAAGAGGAAGACGACGAAGACGAATTTGAGGACACTTATGAAGGAGACGAAAATGAAAATACCCCATTGTCAAAATCTTATGATGCAGATCATGAAGGTACTACTAGCGGAGTTTATGTGCCTAAATCACCATTAAATATATACAAAACCAGGAATAGAATGGGAAGCGGAAATCACTTAGAGGTTGGCCGTGGAAACGACAAGCAACCGAAGTTGTTCATCGAGATTCCAAATAAACCTCCCCGTCAACGTCTGTCCAAGTCGTCGGACTCATCGCCTTCGATGTCGCACTCCTCGTTTGACGATGACATTCATGTGTCACCTTTCTTAGACTCAAACGATCTAGCAAACCACGAGGAGCAAAATAACGTTTCATTAATTGATATTTCCACCATCGGAGAAAGTCTTGAGAATTCGTCATGGAGAGATGCGTTCAGAGAGGTTCAAAGTGATAGTGAATCCCATAAAAATAATAATAAGAAGAGATGATAGAGAGGATAAACAGACAACCAAAGGGTAGTTTTTATAGATTTAAATTATTGGCAGAGTTACATTATATATGGTTTCAAAAAATTTGTAGGTGAGAGCACCTGATTTGATTTCTATAACACTATACCCGGTATCTCTAATTAGCATCCATATCGTTCAACCCCAAGTCCTCGTTCTGTTCATGGGTCCTTTCGACCTCCTCAATGATCATGTTGGGGTCGTTATCTGGAGCGTAGACATTTTGAATATACGATGCGGCCAATGGATCTTCCATTATGATAGTGAAGGGGATCTTGCCGTCGACGGCATCTTGCAATCTGGCAAAGAAAGTGGTCCATCTTGTCTTAGCAGTGTCGTCCATGGAATCAGAAGTCTGGGTGTACACTCTGGAGTGCAACTCTTCCAATACTTGGGTCAACAAACCTTCAATGGTGGTGAATCTTCCACCCAAAGTTCCTGGAGTCAAGTCCAAGTTCAACTCAGGAATTGACAATCCACAGGTTTCACTTTTCAAAATGTCTCTGGCCAAATCTTCCGGATCAGTGACCTTCAACGAGATTTTTCTTCCCTTTTCTGGAATGGCTCCTCCGGTCTTGACTTCGTTTGACTTGTAACCACACTCAGTACATACAGTGGACATAATAATCACCTCTTTAAAGTGAGGAATATCCACCGTCTTCATGTGGGTCTCACAGGGCTTGAGGCAGCTGGAACAAGTGGCTGAAAATGTCTGCACTTCGTTTTTCATATTTTCAATTTCGGATTCGTCAGAAATAAATCCCGTACTCTTGACTCCGACGTCCCTGCTCAATCCGGCGGAGATGTTAGACTTGGTGGCGTTCTTTTTATTTTCCAATTCCTGCTTTTGTTGCATGGCCACATCGTCGGCAGAGATGAGTCCAAGGAAAACATTTTGTTCGGCAGTTCTGTTGTATTCGTACATGGCCCACTTGTGAGTAGGTTCACCCGGGAGGTATTCGATCCACGAGTTGCCCGCTGGGTCGTCAATGGAGAACGTAAGCGGAAGGGTGTTTGGCTCGGCGTTTATGAAGGCGTTGATTTTGGTAATGACTTCGTTAATTTTGGCGTACACTTCGGGCTGCACTTCCTTTCTTGCCTCCTGGTCTGATTCCAAATCCGTCACCATTTCCAGCAACAAACCTTCGATGTTGGATAATTGGCCCCTTTTAGGAGGAATCTCAATGTCCAACTCGGCAAACCTCACAGTGGCGGTTTCGGACTTGACTACCTGACGGTTGAAGTCTTCTTTCAGTTCAATCTTAAGCACATATCTGGAGCCCTTTTCAGCGATTTGTGCTGCGGGTTGGATCTCGCTGTTCTTGAGCCCACAGTGGGGACATTCAAACGACATCAAGATGATCTCTCTGAAGAACGGGATCTTGGTCAATAACAACCGGGTTGTTCCCATCTCGTGACAATTCATGCAAAGCGATTCGATTTCTTGGACAGGATGGCCCTCGGCGTCGGTGGCTCCAGTCTGGACAATCCCAGAGTTGTCATGCTCGATATTTTCGGCCTGTTCACCGACAGAGGTAAACATTTCTTCGTTTGTAGACATGGTTTTCTGTTTTTTGTCGATATGGGAGTCCATTGGTATATATAATCAGGTAAATTTTTTGAGATTCTTCTAGAAGCTCACGTGAGCGATGGGCATCGGAGTTCAGTATGGGAGGCAAACCATGGGCTGGGGTGACGGAGAAACGTCAACGGCCTTGAATTATAAGCCACGGCTTACTAGAGAGGAAAAAGAGTCAGAGTGGCACTTTCTTGGGGCTGCTTGGGTCTCTGTAAGAGATAATTACCTGATCGTGCTGAAAATCTGGGGAAAAATGGCTGAAAATTAAGCATCACGGTGTGTAGAGTAATATCTCAACTGTGCGGCAAATAGGTGACATTTGTTTCTCGTAATGTCACACATTTCGTAAACTTCCAGTCATGATATGGTGTAGATATGATTACCGACATGCTGCGACATCGATATGAGGTGCATTTCGCGTTGTTCGCCAGGTCTCGCTAATGCCTTAGTAAAAGCTCCTTTGCGATTACTAACACGCAAATACAAGAAAGCGTGCTTGAGACAAATAATCCGTCGTTGCCCAGCATGATTTGAGGTTAACTATAGTAACTAGTCTGTGGGATGACGCTTGCCGGGTGTGCTGCAGTAATCGCTGACATTTGTACGGCAGGTCACGTGCGTCATTGAAACCACAGTTGCAGCCATGCCCCCAAGTCTCTTTGCAGACGAATTTGTCCTATCGTGTAACAAGAGACAATAGAGCAGCACACGGGAACATTCAGCTCGGAGACGGAGCAAGGAAACGCGTCGAGTGGGTTATATCCGAAGCCACCATGAAAACGGAAATTTTCAATGGTAACGCATCCACACTGGTGGCTGATAACTATGGCTGCAGCTGGTGCATAAAATATGTTGTACGATACAGCAAGGGACGTTAATTTGTAGGGATGGCAGTTTCCATAGACAGCCTCTATAGACAGACAGGAGCACGGTCATACCCTAGACTAGGAGGGTCTTCATAGTCGTCTCTAAGCCCTCGCTAGCCCTCCTCGTCCCGCCTCTTCACGCACTCCGCTACCTTATCTAGGTGTTTCTATTGTTCCCCAGTGTTAACCTCATCGTCATGACCGTATGTAGCGTGCGCACGACCCCCAAACTGTGGTGTCCACCAAAATGCCAATGGTTATAATAGACCCGTCATCGTCTTGGAATAATTACGCCTCGACTGTTTTTTATTCACACCTACAGTCTATTCAGTGTGAGATTCCTCAGGTGCGAGTAAACGTGGCCCAGACAGCAGCGCAACCTCGTACAGATCCGAAGCTTCTTCACATCCTTTGCTGTAATGAACTTGCAAGACATTTGCACCCCCAAGACAGACACCAATGTGTCGAGGAGTTACGAGACCATCTTGTCGGCCACGGTGTCGTCATCAGCGGTGTCGTCGTCAGCTGCTAAGGGACAGGGGCTTTCTTCAGGCCGTTCCAGAGCTGATGACAGCCGCGCTGATCTGGCTTCCGATTATAAGCTTGGCGCTCCCCCTGGTTCCAGTTTAGCAACTGGCGATGCCGGAGAGACCCAGGACGGTGCCAGCAATGTTTCCCACTCAGGCGCCGAAAACCACCAGCACTATGTCACCACATCCAGTGGCACCGACAAAAGGCACATCCAGTCGAGACTCATCAACAATACTGATCTTGTTCCGCTCTCGAATATGTCCACCCCTCCACCCCAGAACCACGAAGACATGTCGGTGGTGACGCCATTTTTAGTCAAGCACATCAGCGACCAATCCAAGATCCCCAAGGACAATTTCCACAAATACTGCTACAGACACAACCCGGAAATAACTTGCAATAAGAGCACCGACCAGGCCCGGATGATGAAAATTCAATCTTCGTTGGACAAATTGCCCAACAGAGACCAGGAGGCCATATCCCATGTGTGGTCCATCTTCAGTGCTTCGCCGCTGCCACACAGAGAGTTGATATTACAGGGCTTACTATCCCAATGCTGTTTTCCACAGCTCTCGTTCATTTCACAGGAGGTCTCTTCGTTGATCAGAATCGATTTTCTCAGTACTTTACCCATGGAGATTTCTCTCCGGATCTTGTGCTACTTGGACTGCCGTTCGTTATGTTATGCGGCTCAAGTTTCACGAAAATGGAAGGCTTTGGCCGACGATGATAGAGTATGGCACCATATGTGTGAACAGCACATTGACAGAAAGTGCCCTAACTGTGGCTGGGGCTTGCCATTAATGCATATGAAGCGGGCTCGAGAGATGACCGACGAGGACATCAAGCCCGTTCTCAAGAGAAAGATAGAAGAAATAGACGCCGCCCATCGTGAGGGAGTCTCCGACAGTCATAATGAGGAGAGCTCTAATAAAAAGATCAAGACTACCGAAGAACCCAAGGCAAAATTGAAAAGAAGACCGTGGAAGTCGGTATATTCCGAAAGATATAAGTTAGAAAAGAACTGGCGTAAAGGTATCTATTCAGTGAAGACTTTCACTGGACATACCGACGGGGTCACTTGCTTACAATTTAACCGAAAGTACCTTGCGACTGGCTCGTATGATGCCACCATAAAGATCTGGAAGATTGACACGGGCGAATGCGTAAAGACATTAACTGGCCATACAAAGGGCGTTAGATCGTTGGTATTCGATTCACAAAAATTAATTACTGGGGGGTTGGACTCCACCATTAAAGTGTGGAACTACCATACCGGTCAATGCATTGCTACCTACCGTGGACACGACGATGCCGTGGTGTCAGTAGACTTTGCTAACAAGTCCATTGTTTCTGGATCGGCAGACCATACAATTAAGGTGTGGCATGTAGACTCCAGAACTTGCTATACTTTGAGAGGACACACGGACTGGGTCAATTGTGTAAAGATCCATCCTGCTTCAAATACCGTGTTCAGTGCTTCTGACGATACTACCATCAGGATGTGGGATTTACAGAGCAACGAATGCTTGAAGATTTTCGGAGGAATGGACAACAACGGCCACCTGGGACAGGTGCAATGTGTCATTCCCTTCACATACAAAGAAAGTTTAATCGAGGATGGAAACGAAAGCGACGGTGAAACCCATGCCCACCATGGCACAACAGAAACAGCACCAACTACAGACAACACAAGTGTAGAAGAGAATAACGATGAGTCTCAAACCAGCGAGTCTGACAACACCGATCCCTTGACCACAAATCCAAATTATCCTACCCATTTGATCACTTGTTCCTTGGATAATACCATCAAATTATGGTGCGTTAAGACAGGCAAGTGTATTAGAACACAATTTGGTCATATCGAAGGAGTGTGGTCAATCAATGCCGATACGTTTAGAATTATTAGTGGTGCCCACGATAGGTTAATCAAGGTATGGGACCTACAAAACGGAAAATGCCTCCATACATTTGCTAACGATTCATACGTGAGCTGTGTGGGATTGAGCGATTCCAAATTCGCTGCAGGTTTAGAGAGTGGAGTGGTGAAGATGTACAGCTTTGAGTAAAGACAGAGCTAATTTTACGAACAACGCATGTTTATTTCTGGTTTCCCGTGTATTATATATATTCCATTTAGGGTTATTTTAATGAATAATTAGGTTCAATTCCCGGAGCATGCCAAATTACATCGCTATTTGGTCACACCAAAACATATATTTAATCATAAAAGATATCCAAATTAGTTGGCTATCCTCATATACGTGATGAATTGTAGACTATTCCTTGTACATGTCCTATCAGAACAAATGAGCGATCGTTATTATGAAAAATAAAAGAAGAATTAAATACAGAGAGGGAATGCAAACCGTGATATTAATCATTAAGGAAAGACGAGACACCAAACGGGTTTTTCGATACTTTGGCATCTTCTGATGTCAGTTGTTGCTGATCTCCATTATCAGTGATATTGTTCGATGACGAAAAGAAACAGTACTTATCTAAGAGCTGTTTGTATGCTTTGGAATCCATGTTTCTTTTGCCTTTTGGCTTTGATATTGGTATTGTTGTCGATGTGGTAGGATCCGCCTTCAAGTCGCTGGTATTTTCCGATCCATTGAGAGGAACAGACTTTCCTCCATTGCCAAAATTCACATTGGACTTCAATGTATCAATATTTGAATTAGAAGAATTCAATAAGGTAGATGGGGCTGTGAATTTACCTTTATATTTTGGTGTTGGGCTCACTGGGGCATAACTAAGCACCGGAAGATTTTCATCTTTGAGATCTTTGATTCGATCATCCTTCGATGCAGTAGAATTATTAAGCGATGAAAGCAAAGGCGAAGAAAGATAGAAGTTATTCTTGACGAAATCGTTGATATCAGACGACGAATTGTCGTGCTTGTATCCGGAAAAGTTCGAATTTGGATCTTGTTTTGCCTTGACTTCGAGTTGAGAATCAGAGCCTCTGCTCTTAAGGAATGTTGATGAGTAGCGAGGTTTTTTGGTATGGTCCTCGATTTGTGGAGCTGATGTATGGGTATTAATAGCTTTGATGAGCTTAATTAAATAGTTCTTGGACCCGTTATTATCCCAATATTCTGCGTTATTCACATTATATTTGATGACAAGTTCATACATTCGTTCTTGCGACCTGTTTCCATCGCTATTATTACCATTGGAGGAATTTCCACTCAAACGGAAACTGTTAAACAAACTATCGAGGGGAATCTGGAACGTAAACCGGTCATAATCGTTCGACTTCAAGATATCCGGTCTATCGGGTATATAAAGGGTCGGAATCTCGATCACTGTCAACCAATTGTCTAGAGAGTATCGCACGGTTAAATGCTTTTCAAATGCAAGGTTTTTCACAGCTACGTGCCCCAAAAGGAACTTCTTATCCACGGTAATGAATACTCGTTCCAAGAACACCGGGGACTCTTCCTCCACTTTCTTGCTGTAGGAAAGAGGGGCGAAATTTAGGAGTTTAAGCTCCCATTTGATCAAACTCTCATGGTGAGCATTGGGGTACTTTGTGTTCGCGGTATCGTTCAAATTGAACCCATAGTAGCCTACTTCGTCTTCGGGATCGTCTTCATCATCGTAGTCATCATCGTCGTCATAGTCATCAGTGCCTTCGTCACTATCAAGGCCCAGGACATCCAACCGCGACAGGGCTGCTTCGAGGGTTGGTGAATTGGATGCAGAAATGGCACTGGGCCGGTCCTTCTTCTTGAAGTAGCGGATACCGTTATCAAACCCGAAATGCACCTGTTTGTATGTAGGGGTACTGGGCAACGATTGGGACCGGCTGGCCTCGAAATTTGCAGCCTCTTTGAGCGACGGCTTCAAGATCTCACCGCTCTTCTTCCGTACTAACTTGTATCCCGGGAAGCCGGCTTCGTCGTAGGAACCAGACCGCAACGTGGGCAGACCCTGGCTCTCTTGTGGCAGAATACCATCGGCGCTTGACCGGTGGCCGCTGGTATCGATGGGCGGAAGGGGCAGCCCTTCCAATTCTACCGACCGGTTGCTGATGCTGTTTTTGCGGGTGGGGTCGCCGGCCTTAGCCAACTGTTCGTCGGACCGACTGGGCTTGTGGATAAAACGTAACGACAACGGTACATTAGGATTGTTGTCGCCATAAGTGAGGCCGACTCGAGGCAGCGACATGGACTCCGAGGGGGTGGTGTTAGGGGTAGGGATGGTGGCTGGACGTGGTGTCGTAGGTGTGGAGGGCTGCAGAGGAGGGGGATCGGCCATACTATTGACCAGACTCCCACTCACGTTCTCCCTAGGAAAAGCCATCGTCAAACTACTCATGGTTACTAGTCATAATTTAATCATAGGGCTTAGAGGGATTTATAAGTCTCTTGCTATTTTAGTAATAGCGAAAAATTTAACCTTTTTGGGAGAAATTAAGGGAGGCAAGTGGGAGTGGTCGGAAATGCACCTTTGGCTTAATACGGTGGGAACAAAAACTACTAACGGCCAAGTTAGACCGGCCAGCAACTCCGACAGTATGGGATTGAGTCGGTGGCTATGACGTTGCGGTTGTGTTGCTAAGTTATTGTGCGTGGCTTGCTTTGCGTAGCTGCAAACGCAAAACCTTGCGTGAACCACGTCGCAGGGCCAAAGCGTGATGGCCAACCCCATGGGGGAATTGGGCAGCGAGCATCAGGCCCATAAGCCGACTGGGATGTACATTCCTCAAGATAGCAAAACGTGGCGGCATTATTGCCGGCCCCAAACTTACAGGATTATCTCAGATGGCATGTTATCTTATGATACCATCAGGGGCTGTTGGCCCATGACCATAACACACACGCCTTCATGTGCAGGTATGTGCTGGATGGGGGTGGTACAGGACGCATCCACGGTGTGGGCACCCCCCGGTTTATAGTAATCTGCTGCAAGGGCCTTATCGGAACGGGCCGGGTATACTGCTCCGCGGTAGGTGCCGGAAATGGACTTACCTACGTCATGAGTATTCCTATGGACCAGGTGATGATAAGTGATATCAATATGGCGTGAGGTATCTCTCCGCTATCATTAATCTATATGAAGTCTATATATGGCGTTGTAACAACTGCCGAATGAGTAACATACTGCACCTCCTGCAACCACCATGTAATCTGTGCCTGACGATGGACTAGTAGATGCGATTGGCGCTCTAAACGCGCTTGGCACAGACGCAACCTCACCGTTTACGTTGGGTAGGTTCTTGTCTGTATTAGGCGTCTGGGCCACTGGCACCACACCAAATCCAACAAATATTGGCGGCTGGCCTTCCTGGATCGACTGAGGAATTTCCACTCTAGCAAATCCCGTTAATTGTGGGGTAGTTGCTTCAGGATGCACTATGTTCACACTGATCACATGATCGGACCGCTGCACCATCTCTGTCGTGGAAACACCTCCCACAATTATTAATTTATTATCTGTCAATATGCACTGGGCGCCAATCCTGCCGAAGGAAGGGTTCTCAGCCACCTCTCGTACCTGGACTTCCTCTCCAATAACCTTGAACATGTAGAGCTTGTTGCTGACCCACGGATGGTCGCAATTGATCATTCCTCCCACAATGACACCATAGTCGCCATTGTAGGCCATGCCGCAACTGAACAAATTAACAATGTCGCCCTTTACGGTCAATTTACGACAACCCTGTTCATCGCACTTGACAAAGAGGTCCCTGGACTCACCCCCCGCATTTTCTAATCCTCCGAAAACAACCACCCCGTTTCCGATAGCTACGGCCGAATGTCTTGCTCGGGGCTGGCTCATTGAAGCCAATTTTTGCCAAGAACCATTTTCGAAACGGTACACATCCAGAAGCAATTGGCCTGGCCGCGACCGTCCTCCTATCAACAATGCTGAATTTTCACCCACGGCAGTCAAGGTGTGACACATCCTGGCACTGGGCTGGTCTCCGTCCACTGGGACTTCGCTAATTACCCCGTCGGCAAATTGGTACGTCTTGTCTGTTCTTGTCTGTTCGAGACCTCCGTGAATTAGTATTTGCGAACCCACTTTACCAACAGCAGGGAACTTGAGTTGAATGTGGGTTTCTGACTCGAGTGAAAATTTCACAGTGGGGTCCACAGGGAACTTGGCGTGCGGCTGGTGTGGCTTGTTGTCATAAACAAGCTGGGGCATATTGGTAGCATGAACAATCACATAGTGCTGGCAGAAAATTATAAACTCTTCCCACTCATCAAACTCTTCGATCTTGGCCACTGCTGACCTGGTCTTTTCATCCACCAAAAGGAGCCAGTTTCCGAGCAAATTTTCAAGCTCAACGTAGGGATAATACTGCCCGAACCGGCGGACCTGATCTTGTGCTAACGGATATTTTTCAACACACTGTAAGGGGGAGCGCAAATGATCAAAATGATACATCATTTTTTGCGCAAATGCACTGTACTTCGTATCTGGTAATATCTGCTCGAGAATCACGAAATGGGAATTGGCCACTTGGCTCGAAAGCTCAATTACAGGATTGGCATATTCTGGTTTCATGTATGCTAACGACACCTCGGCAATGAAAATATTCACGGTTTCCGGCGCCAACAAGAACTCAAGTTGTTTCATGTACAACTCGGTATTTTTCAAATCACACCCCACAAGCTTGTAATTTTCCGTAGAAGCGACAATGCCCATCGACCTTTCCGGTTCGCTTACCGAGCCATTAAGCCCAACCAACGTGGTGATTTCGGGCGCTGCCTGAATCATGCGGAGTTTATTCTGGACCAATTCGGGATAGTCAAAATCCAAAAAATTCACCTTCGCTTCGGAGCCCGACTCTTTAAACGAGTTGAGTAATTGAAAGGGCAAAGGATCAAACCCACACCCCAAATTCACCACATTAATCTCCTTATGCTGGTTTTTTGTGATTATTCTTAACACCATTTGTCTGATAGACTCCATCCGGATCCAGTAGCCTCGGTTGATGGCAGGCGACCGTCTCTTGGCCTTGGGTACAAAAAACTTGAACCATTCACCCATCTCAGGATGGATATGCTTGGTGTACAACATCTCCACGGATCTCTTGGAAACGATGGACGAGTTGTTGGTCCCTTGCACTTGGAGATCATCGTATTGTTTTCTTCTTCTATCTTTCTCGATCTTTTTGCGTTGTCTGGCTAGCTGGGAGGGATCAAGTTCTTTCTGGGGCTTGTTAGAGCTCGCCCCATTTGGCCCTGGTTTCACCTCACTACCCATCTGGTATTTGATTGGGGATGAGCTCACCGGTATTCGATACTAGATAATTTTTCAGGCATCGCGCGGCCTTCAACTCTACATAATAAAACTGGTTAGCAATGCGGCTGGGTGTCCTGGATTACACACAGTACCCCCGTTATGTATTATATGGACTTGAATGCTTCTTCTAGTTCATGGTCTAACTGATCTCTGGGAACATGCTGACTCCGAGTCAAAAATCTCGAGGCAGACAATGTTGCTTTTAAATCCTTTAAGTACGACACCGTAGAATCCTCTTTTCTCTGTAATTGCAGCTCTGATTCATCGTCGTCGTCCCTCTTGGTATCCTTCTCCTTCACTATTTTCAAGCCTTCACCACACTTAATCCAGATCTTTCCATTTATTCCGATGGCAATCTCGAACTGGCACCTCGAAGCTAATTTCTCTAAAAATATACTGCTGGGGTTGAATAAAAGCTCTCTAGCAAAGTTTAAGTTCACATCAAAAATATATCCCGATTCGTCCAACGGTCCAAATCCACCATCCTTTCCTGTCACCGGATCAAGACACTCTATTTCGGTATCAATCTCTGGAATTGCTTGCGAAACCCTCGCATAAACTGCTTCGCCAACCTTTAAATTGGGTCTATTTTTCTTGGTAGCGTTGGGAAATGCCATCATCGACAATAATACATTGGTCGAATGCTCTTGAAGTTGTACCTTATATTGTTCTCCGATGACTCCCGTAACAATACCAATCACGAAATCATTAGTCTGTGGTACATATCTCTTAGAATTCGAGTCTATATACACCACTTGGTTGGTGTTCTTCTTATTGACCTTGACATTTAATATTCCGGCAGAGGCAGGAATCACATGCTGTGTTCTTGGGTTTTTATATATGCCTGGTCCAATACTAGTCTTAATGCTTTCAGTATCTATTTCCAAGGAATCCCCTGGTACTATAATATGTTGTGACATTTGCGTGATGAGTAGATTTACCAGAGATGAAGTTCTCACTTTTGATGCAACAATAATGTCGTGCGACATAGGACGACAATCATGGGTAACTGGAAATAGTGTCGAAAGGGATTTTACAATAGATCCTCCATGATATCAATCAATACCATAGGATAACTGGAAGTTCAATGGTCTAGGGAATATTTTCTTCTTTTACTGTTTCTTCAAGTTGCTTGAGTTGAAGAAATAACTTAGCCATTCTCTCCATAACCCATAGTCGTGATTGATTCATTGGAAGCCAATTAGAGTTAGCCGTTGTGTCTTCGTTTGATTGGGAATGGGATTGTGATAGGTACTTAAGTCAACTTGTAAATGATATCACCCCAATTTTTTCGACTTGCTAATAATAGTTCGTAATGTGGCCTCAGAATTAAGATGTTAGCAGATTCGAATTCAAGAATCTTGGTCCTGATTTGTAGCAGGTCAATCAAAAGTTTAGAGGTTTAAAATCACTCAACAGTTTTATAATATCCCATTAACCAGTTAAATATTTCGTTCGTATAGAATATTTGGGTCAAGAATCAAGATCCGGGACGTAGGAACAAACACCACTATGTAAAACTGTTCCACAGACTCCCAAGGAGTGCCACTTCATTGCGATTTCTCATCCTGTTCAAACGCAATTCTTTCATAAATTTTCAGTTGAACATATAAAAACAGAAGCACATCCAATACCCTTAAACTGGCAACATCACAAATTCCCTCTTCACTCCACGTCATCATCAACTCCGAAGCAGAGCTCGAGCTGTTAATTTTCTGAAAGCAAACCACCATAGTCAAAATCCACATACAATCACTCTCCAAATAAACCCCCAACCCCCAAAGTAGCAGAGGCATGACAAGGAAACGAGGATAACGTTACTGGCCTGTTCAACCGATTCGTAACATAGTGCAATACATTCGGTTGCAAAATCCGGACTGCACACAGAACAAACTATATCACCACCATATGACGCTTTTGACAGGCAATTAAGAACTACAGAGACAGGAAGGGTCACTGGCTTCCCCAGTACAAAAACAAATGACGATTTGCTCTATAAAGCCTACTCCTAGTTCGCTCTACTTTGCTCTACTTTGCTCTATTCTGCTCTAATTTGCTCCAGTTTGCTCCAGTTTGCTCTAGCTTGTTCTAGTTTGACTCTAGTTTGACTTTAGCCTGTCGAAAGTTTAGCCTGGGCCCGTTGCAATGTGACAGTCTGTTCGTACTGTTTATTGGCAGCCTCCACCAATTCCAATACTCTTATGTCTTTAAGCTGTTTGTTCAGGCGACGCTGTTCCTTCTTCTTTTCGTTCCAAATGTATCCCAAAAATCCTTCCAGAACCCTCTGCTGCTCAATCAACTCGGCCAAGTGGTTACAATAATCGACGTCTTTGGGAAACACTAAATCATGGAAGGATTTTCCCGATCCCTTTTCGTCCAATTCTTGCAAATAGTCACGGGTCATTTCATGTTTGCTTGGGAGTCTATATCTGCCACTGAAAACTCGTGCTATTAGTGCCGCCTGAGATTCAGCGAACGGCATTGGAACAATGAACTTGTTCAAGGCCACAAATGCAAGACTGGGATCCAGTATAAAGAATATTTGTTTATAAATATGATTGATTTGAGAACCATCGGTTACCACCTCGGGGTACGACCGGAGAAATGGAACATCATAGAGGTACCCCGTGCAAAAGATGATTGAATCCACATTTTCCACGGTTAAATCATCGGTTTCTACCGATGAAGTTTCGGGATTGTACCTGTTGATTCGACCAATATACTGGGCCCTATGGTGAGGAATTGGGCACGGTGCTGTCGCTTCTTTACCGGAAACATAGACATTACGGGCATACGCTGATAATTGGATAGATATGTCAACCCCACTAGCAAAATTGCCCACCACTACGACGTTTTTATCCAAGTACTCCGAAGCTTCGTTAAAATACTTGGCATGTGTAATTGACCGGGGCCACTTGTGGCACCATTCACTAAGTCCTGGGATATCAGGAACATACGGAACTTCAAAATGGCCATTGGCAACCACAACCGCATCATAATGCAATTGCTGGGGCTCTGCGTGTGGACTTTCGACCACAAGTTCCCAATCGGCGTACTTTGTTGCCGACTTTACGTTCGAGTCCAAGTGAATATTCACACTGGAGGGTACCGTTTTTGAATATTGAAGGACGTATTTCAACACGTCTTGTCTCGAAGGGAAAATCGGCAAATCAGTGGGAAATTTCACCGCCTTAAATTCCATTACATCCCGGACAAGATTCGTTTCCAATTTTTTATACATGGGAGAGACGAACTTGGGATATCCACCATCGAGGTCTTCAGGAGATTCCCGGGTCTGAAGATTGACTGGCTCCACCACGGGCCGTTCGGCGGACTTCTCAGAGTCATAGTTCCACACACCGCCCAATTGCGACCTTCTTTCAAATAAATCGATACACAAGGTTCCTGGTTCGAGCGACAATGCCTTGGCTACCGCGAGGCCAGAACACCCACCGCCCACAATGGCGATTCTCCTATATGGTGGTGTCATAAAGAGCAACGATGTGAGTCGCAGTGACTACATCTGGCTGGGTTAGTAACAATCCTCTACACAGACTGTACCAATATCAGTGCAACGAGTGCAGCCGTCCCAGTCAGGCCGTCCCAGCCAGGCCGTCCAGCAAGCCAACCCAGCCTAGTTGGCGCACTCCAGCTTAGCCGACACTCCTGCCAACACGACCATTTTGGCGATAGTTCCAGACCGGCGGAGATCTGCATTCTAGTGCCTCCACCAATCGTCCACCAAGGACCCCTACAGAGCGACCCCCTCCCTGAAGACGAATGGCCCCCAGATCCCAAATCCCAAATCCCAGATCCCAAATCCCAAATCCGAGATCGTTCCCCTGAACTAGTCCCCTCCTTCCACCCTGCTACTATCGGGCCCAGTTGCTTATCGCAGTGGTACCACCACCAGCCGTTCGTCGTGCGTTCGCCATAAGGATGACCAATTTGGGGGTGGTGTGGAGAGTTATATTGTTCGCACCACCAGCCATCAGCTGCGAAATTACACCTCGCAAACATAAGCAACCTCCAGATTAATTTTCACGTCGTTGGATTCGTCTACCGCTGATCATCTACCGCTAATCATCACACTTAACCTCAGTGACTCGGCCCTCTTCTCTAGTGGTTGTGTCTTCGTTTCTTCTGTACTAACAGCTTTTCTCACAGTGTCAATTGTTCAACATGTCTCATCCTGCTGCCAGCGTCAAATCAATCTTCAGCGGGAAGGTCAACTTCAACTCGGGCGATGAATTAGACCAGATCGAAACCCCGTCCAACCAATCCTACAATCTTGACTTCGAAAAGACGTTGGACTACGATGACGACGTTTCGTCCCGGTTCAGCCATGACTCCAACTACAGCTTCGGCTCCAACCCGGGATCCTCTCGAGTACCCGGTGCTGGGGGTGATAACATCCTTGCTGTGCCCTCCGCCGACGGCCAGAACCGATATGGAAGTGAGAGTTCAAGCTACCTAGACACTCCTACCCAGGACGGTACCCCTTCTGCATCGGAACCCGTGTCGAGACCCATATCCAGAAACTCCAACACCTCATGCCTTTCGGTGACAGCCACCAAGGACGGCATTGAAGGCAAGAAGTTCCACAGAACGGGACCCAGCCCGTACTCTGCCAAGATCATTGCCAATATGATGCAGCAGCAGCAGCAGCAGCAGCAACAGCAGCAACAACAGCAACAGCAGCAGCAGCAGAATCCTCTTGCAGCAGCCTCGCCCACCGCGAGTCTGGCGTTGGGAAACTCTACAATTTCAGCCCCAAAACTATCCCATGCCAATAGTGTCCGTTCCTCCGATACATATCCGGCCAAGTCCGCCAGCACTGTCACTTCAAACTCCGAGCAAAACTACAGCCAAGCATCGTTCAGGACCACCGACGCCGAGTTCGATGGGGACGGCGGATTATCCAAAGAAAAGAGAGAAAAACTTTTTCAGGCGGAATTTATCCATGACGGCAGCTTACCACCTCCCGTCACGCTTAATGAAAAGATTGAAATGTTGACTACCATGGACCATATTGACAAATAGTGCCTACATAGTATTTATTAATGAATAACGACATTAAATGGGTGGGTCACGTGCACTCACCTTGAACATCCCAATCTCGACGATTTTTCAGTAGTTAGACACCATGATCTCCAGATCCACCCTCGTATCCAGGAATTTGGCCCGTACTATCAGCCGCTTGCGGGTGGCCCAGCAGGTGCCGTTCAAGCGGTTCCAGTCCTCGCTCAAAGCTAAGCCTGACGAGGTCTACACCAAGATCTCTGACGAAAAGGACCCCCAAAGAAGCAGGTTCTTCCAGTACTCATGGGGTACCTGGTTAAATAATGACAAGGCCAAGAAGGCCCAGAGAGAAACACGATTCTCCATCGAAGGTACCGCTGCCCTCTTCAAGCAATTGCACGAAATCAGATCCGATGCCTCAAACGTAGACTCCAGTGGAGAGCCGTTTATCAAGGCTCCGTTGACTTTGAAGGATGGTACCGTTGTTTTGAGCAGTAGCTTGACTGGGAAGATGTTGGGCGATGGCGACTTAACCGTCAAGTCTATTGCCAGTATCCACGAAGGAAAACACCACCGGGTGTACAAGATCACCCTCAACACTGGCAAGGCATTGGTGTTGAGAATCCCATACAAATTGGAGTCTGACTATGCCATTCTGCAGAAGATCAAGTCGGAGGTGGCCACGTTAGATTTTCTCAACTTGAAGCTTGATGTTTCGGTGCCCAAGGTGGTGGCCTACGGGTCTTCCAGGGCAAACCAACTCAACACTCCATTTATCTTGATGGAATACGTGGAAGGCGATCTTTTGATGAAGAAATGGGACCCATTGGCTCCAGACACCGAAGAGAATAACGCGAAATTGAAGTCGGTCATTGATCCCATTGCCGATTTCCAGGAAAAAGTGTTGAGCATCACCTTCAACAAGTACGGTTCTCTCTACTTTCATGACGATGTAGCGGCTACCCTCCAAGCTGATACCCCATACGACAACGAAGAGAACCCATTGTTGAAAAACAGATGGAGAATCGGCCCCAGCATCGAAAAATCGTACGCTAAGAACAAAGACAAATTGAGCAAGGAACAAGTCAACCAGTTCAACGGACCTTGGAGTGCAAACAAACCATCGGAGATCATCACTTCATTGGCGGGAATCGAGTTGGAAAACTTGAGGAACCAAGCGGTCCTTTCCGAAGCGGAAATCACCTCCCTTCACAAGCAACAGATCGATACTTTCGAGACTCTCAAGACCATGGCCCCACTCTTGCTCAACCCTTCGTCATCCTCCATTATGAACGCCGAGGAGTTGTTCAAACCAAGATTGTACTTGCCTGATTTGGACCCGTTGAATGTGATTGACGGAGAAAACACTACCACCTTCTTTGACTTCGAATATGCTTCTATTAAGCCGTTTATCTTGACCAATTACCCTGCGTTTGTGGCATACCACGGAGCTAAGGTCTTCAACTTAGAAGAGGATATTCCTGGATATGCAGAAATGGACGAAGTTGAACAACAGCAGTATCAATTCATGTACTATAAAACCAGAAATGAAAGATTATGGGAGGTTGCATTGAACGAAAGACGTCACGATTTGATTGCCGTTGCCTCGCCTCATATCAAGATCTTGAAGGCTCCATACTTACAGGCCTTGGAGTTCAAGACCCCTATGGACTATTTGTATATTGAAAATGCCATTATGCATCTCAGACAAATGTGGGAAGCATATGTCAGCAATGGATTGGTCAACACCGAGGATGGTAAGTTCCCAATCGAATACGACAATGAGTACTTGGTCCAGCACGAACAGGAGTTGATTGCGTATCAGAACAAGGTGCTTTCCAGCCCATTCATGGCCACCGGAGGATGGATTCCCCAAGACATGTTCCTCACCTTGAAAGAGCAAGGTATGATTGTTGAAGACACGGACGGCAACTATCTGATCGATAGCGACAAAGTTTTGGAGGACCCCAATCCCGAGCAGGAGTAGCTTGTATTTAAATAATTGTAACTGTACATATTGTGAGAATTCCTATCGTAGGAGCCGGACCGGTTACCGGATATAATGCTGTGAAATTGTAAAGTCTATGCAAAGGAGAATTCGAATCTAATTCAATTGGGGTCGATCACAAGTATTTCTTTGCGATTAACTTGATTCTCAAGTCGAAGTCCGGAGAAATTATGGCATCGTTGATGGAATAAAACGGATTCAACAAGCACTTCACGTACAAATCATTGGCCTCAATAAAGAACTGTTTGATGCTGTTGTCGTCGTATTTCTGAGACCCACTACCCACGTCGTAGCATAACACGAACTTGATGTTTCCTTGACTGATAAATGCATTGACCAAAAGGCCATAGAACGCGTCCACCTTGCCCAAATAAAACTGGTTGGTGGACCACTGGGCATCCTCTATAATATCGAGCGACGAATTGGTTATGAAAGGAAGCATTTCCTTGATGCTGGCAGAGAACTGTGACTTTCCAGGAATGTTGGTGGCCCCCGATAACGACAGCGAGTTTTTGAACGAGGCAAATTCCAATTCATACACGGGATTATCACGAGTGCCGATGATGGTAAAATAATACGACGTCATAACAGTGATTGGAGGTTTCAGGTGACAATTGGTAGACGTCTAACTAGTAGCAGCTTGATCTGGGTATAGATCTGTTTCGGTGAGGTGGATAACATGTAAACCGCCTGCACAAGCGCTCGCGGTAAAAACTGCAGATTGGCGCCCAGTATTGTTTTGATTGATTGTTTTGGTCTAGTGACACTGCGACTTATCTTTATCTATAATCACAAATACTACCCAAGCCACATACATCCGTCCTCTCCGGTCACCCTAGCTCCCTTCTTTATCGAACAAAGTTACCAACTATCGAAGAGACCGCGTTTCCAGCTTTACTAGCACCAGAGTTATCGCTTACATATTGGGACCTGATGTTTAAACTCTCTACAAAACATCAGTATAGTCACCAAGACCCTACGAAGCCAAACTTTGTGTTCTCGTCCGATGTTCCCGAAAAGCTAGAGATCTTGGCTCGACGGTATTTGGACCAAAGAGCGTCGGGTGAGCTCAGAGATATCGGGTCCAACATCGAGTTCAATATCAACGTGGAATTAAACTCCCTAATGTCAAGAAACCCCAACTTGAGACCCTCTGATTTGGTCAAGGAAAATTTGATCTGCCTAGCGAAGTCCAATACGAAGAAAATGTCAAGAAACATCGAGAAAATGATCTTTTCTCAGCCTCGGTTCTCCCTCCAACCGTATCCGGTACTAACCGATGAGATCTTCATTGTGAACTTGACATTAAGGTTGTTGGAGTTTGTCATAGACGAAAATGTGAACAGCATTATCATAGACTTCTTGAAAGATGAAAACTACGGTTTGTTACTATTGTGTGACGAACAAATGATAGATCAACTCGAAAGATACATCAGGGTACGATTTGTGAATGAGTTAAACAAGCACATTAATGAACCCATTAAATTAAATACAGACTATACTATAACCCAAGATTTATTTCCCCATACCAATTCATCTCCTCAAGACTCAGAAGACACAATTATAGAGCAGCTCAACACCGAACCAGTTCAAGTATCTCTTAGCGATACAAGCTTGAATGGAGAAGAAGACATAACGCTCAAGGATAAATCATTAGCCTATGACGATGATGCATTTAATTCATCCTTTGAAGAATTACTTCTATTGAGATCCAACGACACTACCCAGTCCAATTCTCACGACGAAGATGATCTGTGTGATTCTGGCATACATTCCAAGACCAAAATAATAAAGGGACAGGGTAAGTCCGACGGCTTTATTAAAAATATGGATAATTTAAGACACAACGAACAAGACTATATCAAGTTAGATGATATTCTAGAAACGGAATGTGAGTTAGATCACAAGGAAGAAGGAGAAGCAGATGAAGAGGAAGAAGGAGAAGAAAGGTCAATCGCATCACCAACAGACATAAGATCATCGCTGTCCCCCAAAAGTGCGTCATCGCAAACATTCCCCAATAAGAAATCGATTTCTCGAATGAGTTCATCATTTTCCATTGCCGATCCCAAGGATTTGGACTATATTTTTAGCGACGATTCTGCCGCTGTTCCCAACTATATCAAAGGGGATAAGAAATTCAAGTTTATTAGGGTGGGAAAAGTCCAGAAGTTTGTGAATTTGTTTGAGGAACAGATGGACAAAGTTGAAAATACCCTGAGACCACATACTCCGCCAAGCAGACTGTAGTAAGGGACACATAGATGTCGGTGTCCTCGGGTTCGGCTTATGATTAAAGTGGAATGGCAGTATGAACGTATTGATGTATAATGACCCTGTAAATATATAATTAAATGATGAAAAGAATATTTGTCGCAAGGAAAGTACCCCGACATTGCTCTAATGTGCCCTTTTCCAATCTATTTTTCCATTTAGCGTCCTGCTATAGACCTGCTAGAATGGTGTGTGCCTAGCCAGCTCAACACCCACTCACATTTCCATGTTTGATTATAGGTTGTCTGGGTTCAGTGATGTCCGAAGTTAAACAACTTCTATTATGGGAAAACGGACTTTTTTAAGATGGCTATTCCTCCGACACATTGATCTCGCTGGTTCCCGCTATCTTGTTGCTCAACTCGTTGAACTGGTGGAATATCCGCTGGATCTCTTCAGCGCTGACTTCCTTTTTAGAAGGATCCACCTTCATAGTCCCCAAACACCAGGATTCCTTCAAAGATCGCGACACTGACAAGAGGTCTTCACACAATCGTATGATGGTCAACGCATCTGACTCGATTGTGAGTGATTCCACCGCTAGCAATTCCTTGGGCTTGTCCTGGTTGATGGACACCTCGAAAATGTCCTGAAATTTCTGGAGGATTTGCTCGATATCGGTATCAATTCGTTCTGGGGTTAGTAACGGCATTCACTGAGGCTCAATAGGGTTCCTCATGGCAGACATACGGAGTAAAGCGATAGATTTCGGCTGCATGGCGTAATAGCTTTAGTAGAGGCTACTGGTGTGGATGTGCGACATTAACCGGTAGGTGCGACATTAATCTGGCCCACCTCCAGAACACCCAACGCCAAGACTGGCAGTACCACCGCTGGATCTCTATAATAGCGACATTTCTTCCCCTACTGAAGCCTCCAGACCGGTGTCACCCATACTGCCCTTCCATGTCGTGATCCGAGGCCTCCCCGCTAACGGTGCCAAACACCGTGCCTTGTTTTAGCATGAGCGACATCGCCAAAATCCGGCTCGGTGTCTCACGTCAAATGTTGCAAATTGGTTGAGTCATATTCTCATATAAAATCTCCACTCGTGCCTCGTCGCTGTTCCTTTCCCACACTTCGCTTACTCTTCTATATGTCCTCCCCATGAACACTCCCGTGACCCTCACCAAACCTTTGCTCAAGTCTGGCATGTCTTCCACGGAAGTTACGGTCGATACCGCCTCATCACATACCAGCATCTCGTCGCAACCACTCACTCCCCAGGCCCCCAAGTGGGCCTACGGAACGGTGCTACCTTCGTTGTCCCGTCCCTCTTCTGGGCTCAGTCTCTCCTATAGGGGTTATACCTCGGTTGTTCCGCCAGAAGTGCTCCAGGACCACTTGCTTCCTACCTCGGAGGAACTCCGTGATAAAATCATTGGTTCCAGAGAAACCGTGGGCGAGATTTTACAAGGAACCCGGGACCTCATGATCATTACCGGACCTACGTTTGTCAGTGATACCAGACAACTCAGAGCATGTGCCAACTGGATACATACCATGAATAACTCGGAAACGTTGGTCGCTCTTAGAACAAATATGACAAAGTACAACACCGAGTCTCCTACCAGTGCTAACCCTTCGGTCATGACGTACGAAATCCAACATGGTATTCCTTTCTGTCGCTCGGTGCTAGCTGAAATGGCTGAGATCTGTCCTATTGTCGGCGAAATCTCAGATACCATCACCCCGCAATACTTATCGGACTTGTATTCTCTTGGATTGGTAAGTTCGTCGTTTATGGAATCTCAGCTCCACAGAGAACTTGTTTCCGGAACATCCTACGCTGTGGGGTTTAACTCTCAGGATTCTCATCTTCCCTTCGACAAGGAAATGTATGCCCATAGAATCACATCTGCGTTGGATGCGATGTACGCCTCATCGCAGAGCCACCAATTTTTGTCAGTTTCCAAGACTGGCCAAGTGGCCGTGGTGGGAACCACAGGAAATGATGAGACATTCATAATTCTTGAATTGAATCTACAATTATCATTTGAAGAGCTCGAAGTATTGGTTCAAAAAGTCTACAACTATTCTCATATTAAATATACCACTCCTAAATTATTATTGGATGTGGGCAGGATTTCCAATCAAGACTACGCCCAAAAAGCGCAGCTAGTTGACCGTTTTCTTAGCAGCAACATCACGAAGTCTAAAGTTGTTGGGATCATGATCGATAGTGGTGATAACTATGTTCCTCATGATAGCACACAAGAATTGGAAGTCAACCAAATTAACAAATATATCCAAAGCAGAATAAATAGAACAGAAAGACGGGAAGAAATAATCCAATTGGAACACCAGTTCGAGTATTTCATCAATGCTGACAAGTTGATAAAACAACTTGGTTCACTCAAAAACTCCTTGAGTAATTAATGCTATCAGAAGAGTATAAACTTCACAAGCCTTACCAACGACATCACCAAAAATGCAATTAATTTGTATATGTTCACTATAACCCAAACAAACTTCAAAAGGATCACTATAGTGTTCTCCAATACTGAATATAGCATTTTGTAGTTATTTCCTGTTTTTAGTTTCAAATTCAATTCCGCATCCTTGATAGTCTCTGTAACCACGTTATTACTGAACAATGAAGAATCTAATTTATCGATTCTTTCGTTGATCTTTCTTAGCTCTAATGAAAGCGAAGTATTAATTTCTCCAATGGACCGGTCACTTGTGCTCAACAAATTATCAATCTTTATTGAGTAGTCATCATTAATCATATGATTAATGGCCCTTACCTCATTGAGAAATCCGTTATACAATTGTTCATGAATGGGTAGATGTTCGTCATTAATATTCATTGCGAGATGGAAAAGATCATGCAATTGAATCTGAAGAATATTACCGATAGACTTATCGATAGCTTTGGTTAGATGAGGGTAAACATTCACCGCGTAGTTCATCTTGAGGTTGATCACTTGTTCAAAGTAATTGAAGTTTTTGAATGCTTGTTGAAGTTCCATCATTCTTAGATCCGGTTCCATACAAATTATTTCGTCACCCCTTTTGATATCATTTTCTTCCTTTTGACCATCATCATTACCAAAAAACGGTTCGACCTCAAATGAATCATCCAATTCCATTGTCTTTTTATCGATTGATCGTATCGGTAAACTGTTAATGTCAAATTCATGTTCGGGGGTAAAAACATTAACTTTTGGTGCAGATGGGGTTTGTGGACTCGCATTGTTGTCATCGCTGTCTGGTGAATATGACACTCTTTTGAAAAATTGCTCTTTTAATGGATCCTTAAGATTTGGAGCCAATGCTCTGTTGTCATCTTCATCGTGTCCGTTTGAAGATGACGAGGAGTGATATCCTTTCTTGCTTTTACTCTTTCGTATTTTATCTTTCAATCTTTGTCTTCTTGGTGATTTTAAGGAGTTTATCTTCACCAAACGGGTGTCACTGTCTCCGCTATTAAGGGTAGACGACAGTAGTCTTCTTCCCTTCGGTGTCTCACCATTGTGGTCATTATGGTCGTCAAATAATTTTTCATAAAGTCTTTTCTTAAAATCATTGGAGGAAGCTGAAGAGACCAGCTTTCTATTGGGAGGGAACCATAACTCGCCCTTGGAATTCTTCAATTCATGCCAGTGGTTTCTACACCACACCCAATCTCGCGTGAGTTCTGGTAGCTCAATGGCCCATATCGATTTCCACGGTTTTTTCGAGTTTAGGTTATGCTTGCTGAACACATTGGAAGCCAACGGGAGAGTCTTTATCGACAATGGCTTGGGATACTCGCCATATTTGGCGCGTAGCTTTCTATTTCTGATGATTTGAAGCGGGTTATACACCCCCTCGACCCCAGGATGCTCTGTTTCTTCCTGTGATACTTCGTATAGTTTCTGGATGTAATAGTACTTGACGGTGATCATAGACTTGACTCGTTCTGCCCTCAACATTGTCTTTCGTGAGATTTCCTTGCCTCCCACGCTGGGGGTTTCATTGTCTTTGACAGGGTCTAGGATGTTGCAGTCGATTTGGAGGGCCTTTCGGGTCTCGAGAAACAACGAAGTCATCTCGTTGATCTTCTTGGTTTCGTCACGGTCCACATGCTGTATCGTGGCGTCGTGGGTACGGTCGGGTGTGTCGGTTTGGGGGTCGTTATGGATGTCGTTCTGGGCCGCCTTGTGGGAGTGATGCTGCGGCGGTTGGTCAAATTCAAGGTCAAAGCCAAAACCATTCCGAGGCACCACCTCGATGGGTTTCGTTGGTTTTGCCATTACCGGATCTGCCACTCCGGACTCGTGTTGGTCTGAGTTTATCGGCGTTATCGGATAAGGTATTGCCGTCATTTCCGCTGGGGTTGTGGTTAATGGGAGATGTCAAAGATAAGCCTCGTACGCATATGGCAACGGGGACGTGGGTGCCGTAATTTATGGGTGACAGTAAGTGTGAACACTGACTTCAATGCTGGGGTATGGTAAAGAGACCAGTGGTGACAATTTGTGCCCTTTCAGGTGCCGCTGCAACGGGTTTGAGATGGGTGATCTTGGAACAATAGGACAATTATTACGGTTGCATATTGTATCTGGGAACGGGTTTGTGCGCGAAACAGACCGCACTGCTACCAGCAAGGGTCGGTGGGGGGAATCGGTGTGAGGACGTACGGCTGGAGGGAAGGGGTGCTATGGGGGGTTTCTGGGAGGAGTTGTGGTGGTGGGGCATCCCTAGGGTAGCCGTGAGTATTGAGTTTGGTGTAGGACGATATCCGTATGGGTATCTACTGGCACAATTTGGATCTGGTCCCACTAGTTCTACCGCCAGTCTCCCTAGGTTCGCACAACGGGCTGTACTCTACCATTACTCTACTATTATTACTGCTACTACTACCACTACCACTAAAGGCACAATGCGGTCCCAGGCAATATAGCGCCACCAAATGGTCCTGGTCACATAGGTGCCTTGAGGATTACGTACAGTGGGCATTCCCAGATTTTCTGACTGTGCCGCTATTCTGCTGTCCCCACGCATTCCTACCGAGAGCCACCGAGAGCCTACTGAGAGCCCACCGCGAGTAACTGGCAGCCCCGCGACCTTAATCGATTCTTCATCCACCTATTGCCATCAGATTCAACCTATCAATTGAAGATCGTCTACTCAATCCAGAGTAATTTTTCACGCAGTCAAACACCCGTGCTTCAATACTCAATTATTTCCCTGTTCCATCTATCAAGCAATGATCCAATTTGTTAAATCAACAAAAGACTTGGACGATTATATCGCCGCCAACAAGTACTTGGTGATCAATTTCACGGCGTCGTGGTGTGGCCCATGTCAACAGATCAAGCCAGTAGTGGATGCATTGTACTCCGATGAAGACGAAAGATACTCCAAGTTGGAAATCGCCCGGGTCGATTTAGACGACAACCAAGAGGCCGCCACTCGTCATAACATCACTAGTGTTCCTACGTTCTTATTCTACGAAAACGGCAAGGAAAAGAGCCGTGTTCAGGGGGCCAATATTCCCGAACTTATCAAGCAGTTGGACAGTCTTAATGATAGTGCCAAAGACGATGAAAACGCAGTCAGAGCAGGCAATGGTGCTGCAGTGAAAAACGTCGCCTCCGATCCCGAATATGCTGAAATTGCTGCGAAGGTGCCCAAGGGATTCGAGATCTTGAATGGCCTGATCCATTTCGGAGACTTTGAGGCCTTGAATGCGCTTTCTCTATATGGAACCGATGTCAAGAACTTGTTTAAAGTGGGCTCCAAGGATCCTTCGGCGGTGTACTCTGATGCTGACTCGCAATTGTTGTTCTACGTGCCGTTGTTGACCATTTCTAAAGTATACTCCATATGGGTAAAGGCCACAAAGGTGGCCAAGGCCGAAGGAATCCGGTTGGATGAAGACGAGATTGAAGAAACCCAAGCGCCCAACCTTATTAAAGCATGGCCCAACAGCTCGACCATTCTTTCATTTGATGATGCCACGGCTGACTCTGCTCCTCATGTGGAGAAAATCGAAAACGAAGCCGGATGGTATGAATGTAAATTGAAGTTTGTACGGTTCCAAAATGTCCAAAGCTTGAACATATTCTTTGATGGAGACGACGAAGACTATCACACTGTGATTGAGAAGATAGTCATTGTGGGGGTCAACGGTGACACCAAAGAACAAGGCAAAATAAACGATGAATAATGACACTCCATCTGCTTTCGTCTCCATGACCACATCCAATTACTTGAGTACAATTCAATACAGAGTATTGCACCATAGTGTATAGCACGCATGAATATAGATATTGGCAAGTATGACGCAGCATCTCTGGCACAATTGCGACCAGGCACCCGATTGTTACTTTTCAATTATCCAATAATTAATTAGTTGAACTAAACTACATCTGCTGTGCCTTACCTATGAACCGTACTACCATTGTAAACTATTTGTGTTTTGGAGAACCTATTGCAAGGTCCATAACATTAAAACTAGCATATTAAATTAGTATTGGTTTACTTAATGATATTACTGATTAAAGTTGCCCTGTTAATTTAACTGAATCAAGTAGGTCCCTGAGAATTGTAGGGATTTATTTAAGCCTACTGGACCACCGGGTGCGAGAATCATTTTTCCTGACATAATACGTTGTGGCACTACTATTGGCCAGTGCCACCGTTCCGTAGTCAAGGTTGGGTACGGCCATAATGATTTCGGGACTGTACCATCACCTACCGACTTCCATCACCCACGGTGGCTTCAGTCCCACATTTCCTCGGACTTTGCGCTTATAACCGGAAGTCTCTCACTGGCTATGCTGGCTGCGGTTTTGCCATCGGGGCCGAGGCACCTGCACATAGTCCGCAATTTTCATCCACTAACAAATCCCTCCACATCCATTTGCTACTGTTAGGCATATCAGATTCGGGTTTCAGCGTTCCTAATATCGTTGTGTTCTGTTGTTACAAATCCCTGTCCAGTGTTAGCACGTGTGACTAGTTCTCCGTCGTTTTTCCCCCATTCCAGTTGACCTGTGGGCACTAGCCAATTGACACCATTGCAGTCAAATTATCATGCTCAATCCGTTGTTAAGAAAAGTGGGCCCTTCCATGACCGCCAGGGCAATCAGGCCCCGCCTCTTGCATGGAATGAGATATCCATTGAGACCCATGTTGCATAGACCCAAGGGGATGATGTTTGTCAGACATCAGACCACCGATCAGAAACCGAAGCCATCGAGCTCGGAAGAAAAGCCCACGGCCAAGACCGGGACCGAAGTGGTAAAAGCAGAAAATCAACCAAAACCCACGTTATGGGAAAAAGTGAAGCACGAAGCTAGGCATTATTGGGATGGTACCAAATTGCTTGGTTACGAAATGAAGGTGTCTACTAAGTTATTATTCAAATTGGTATCTGGGTACGGGTTGTCTAGAAGAGAATCCAACCAGCTTCAAAGAACCCTTGTGGATGTGGCAAGATTGGTACCATTTTCCATGTTCGTGTTGATTCCATTTGCAGAGTTGCTCCTTCCAGTGGCATTGAAATTGTTCCCTAACTTATTACCATCAACCTATGAATCGAAGCAAGATAGAGTGAAGAAGAAGGCCAAGCTTTCCAAAGCCAGAGTATCTGCTTCTGAATACATAAAGAAAACCATGGAACAGTCGGGTCTTAAGTTGTCCAAAAAGATTACTGAGGCTGAAAAGGAAGCATTCGTGTCCTTTTTCCACACCATTTCCATGGGTAAAAATCCTACTAGAGAACACTTGATCCAAGTAGCTAGAATGTTCAAGAACGATCAAGTTTTAGACAACTTGTCTCGGCCTCAATTGGTGGCTATGACCAAGTATATGTCATTGAGACCATTTGGGACCGATTCAATCTTGCGTTACCAAATCAGACATCGTTTGTTGACCATTATCAAGGATGACAAGGCCATTGACTACGAAGGAGTGGAATCTTTGACCATCCCCGAATTGCAGATGGCCGCATCGCAAAGAGGTATCAAGACCACGGATGTTTCTCCCGGCAGATTGAGAGAGGACTTGGCTACTTGGTTGGACTTGAGATTAAGACAAAAGATCCCTTCCACACTTTTAATTTTATCGTCAACATACACCTACGGTGAGAATTCTCATAGTATTGAAAGTTATTACGATGCGTTGTTGGCAGTGTTGTCTTCGATTCCCGACGAGGTATACAATGTGGCCAAGTTGGAATTGTCCGACGACTCCAAGTTGAAGTTGAACATCTTAAAGGAGCAAGACGAGATGATCAACGAAGAGAACTTGAGAGAGAAGGATACCGTCAACCAAGTCAAGGATGAAATCAAGTTAGACGAATACGAAGCGGCTGCTGGCGAAGGTATGAGTGTTGAGCATGAAGAGGGTCAGGCCGAAGAAGCCACCCCAGAAAAGCTGGAGGAAGCAAACAAAGAGTCCGACAATCAAAACAAGTCTGGAAACTCCCAGTCTTCTCCAGCACAAGCCGAGCCTTCCAAAGAAAAAGCCAAGGTCTGATACGAGTTATGATGCGATATTTATTACCATAGTAGTCGTAAATTTAAATGTACATATACACAGCGACGCGTTACATGCCAGTCACTTACCAGTAGAACCAAAATGACCTTCGCCTCTCTCGGTGCTGGTCAATTCATCCATGCTGATCTGCTTAATTTCGGCATTGACGATTTTTTCCAACACCAATTGGCAGATCCGATCGCCCTTTTCGATGCTGAAATCCTTGTCGGAATGGTTGAAGAGAATCACCTTGATCTCTCCACGGTAGTCAGCGTCCACCACACCAGCACCAGTAGAAATTCCGTGCTTGGCGGCCAATCCTGATCTTGGAGCAACTCTTCCGTAGGTGCCGTATGGAACGATCACCGAGATATCGGTACCAACTGTGCCTTGGCCGTGGCCAGGAATAAGGGCAGCTTCGGAAGCATACAAGTCGTAACCAGCAGCCAAAGCCGATCCCTTGGTGGGCAATGTGGCCTTATCAGATCTCAAGAACACTTGAAGGGTTTCGGACTGTTCGATCTTGGACTTTTCAGCAATTTGTTCGGTGGTCATAGTGGTGGGATGTAAGTGGTAGACGCGTTGGTGATGGGTGGCTAAGAACGCGAGTGGTAGTAAATAATGTCGTGCATCGCCCATGGAAAATGGAAGTGTGTTGCGACATTATTGGGTTCCATTAATAGAACATGTAATGTTGCCAGCCATATCAGAAGCTGATTTCGCCCTCGTAGTATCCTCTATTCATATATGTATTTCCCTTTGTCATTATTTTCATATTTGTCACCCAATTAAAACCCGAGACTCCCTCCACACCACCTGTATAATACAAATAATCCATTACTATTGACGTCTTCACGTCCAATAATTTTTCTTTGTAACACCTGCTATTGCTAATATAGTGACCAAACTGAGAATATGCAGCCCGCTCGTCTGGGCACATGCTTTGCCATTTCTCAGCCGCTTCGAGTAATGGCCGGGATTTGCCAGGAAATTGGTTCAAGAAATTATGGAAACTGAGCGAATTATAGGGACTCCGGCTGAGTTTCGTTTGCTGCTGTCGAAGTTGCTCCTGGTCCTCGTAGTACTTTCTTTTTTGCGGAGTTAAGTCGTGAAATAACTTATCCACTTTCGCCCAGGTATACTTTGCCAGAGGATTGTGATATGTAAGATCTGTGAAGAAGATATGCTTTGCTTTCCTTGCGTAATTGCGTCCAAATGCCTCGGCAATAAGTTTATCGTAGTAATCAAATTCAAATTCGTATCTCGTTTTATTTCGTAGTTTGTCCTTGATGATCTCCCAGGGAAAAAGTCCCAGAAAAGGGTACGGGTTCCATCGGTGATCACTGTCATAACGCTTTAGATACTCTACTATCTCATATCCTTTCCATATTCTCACCTGCTGGTCATACAGCCATTGCGATGGGTTTTCTAGGCGATATTTCTCCTGAATGTTGAGTTTATTCCAGATACGTTTCACCCCCTGCCTGGACTTATTACCTGTGACTAACTGTAGCAAATCGATGCCAACTGTCCTTGAAGGTTTCGGGTTCACGTAGCTGGGGCTGGCCTCGATGGCCATTCGTTGATACTGTGAATATTCATTATATGACAAAGTGGGCCATTGGTCGGGACTGTGACTTCGGACAAAGACGTCATAGGCCGTAGGAACTTTTTCGGGGAAAAGGTGATCGAGATTGGGGCCCTGAGTGGGTGTTTGTGATGAAGGATAACCGATGGTGAACGGCTGTTTGGACCAATAGGTGCTTAAATAGTGAGACTTCCGTCGTACAAACGTGATCATCCCCGTTGAATTATGGATATGGGGTTAGGGAGTTATGGGAGGGAAGCTAATGGGACCGGAATAGGGAAGCTGGGACATTGGTGGCAGTGATGGTCAAGGTTGCAAAGACGAAGTGATTCACGCTTACGTAATACGGTCTTGGTAGGCACCAGATGCTGAACTTTGGAGTGTCTAAGGTGGAACTAGGAGCTGGCTACAACGGAGGGGACATTCGGATGTTACGAAGCATCAGATGATGGTGCCGCGTCCATTAAATTTTACGCCTAAATGTATTATTATGGTTATTTATGACCACTGTAAAAAGACTGTATAAGACCATAAGAAAGGTTCAATGGATTAATCCGTGGAACGGGAGCAAGAATTGAAATATGACAGCGATGCTAGTGGCGGTTTTCGACTTCTATTAGGAACGCTTCTTTGCGGAATGTCTCGTATAACTTTACCTTTAGCACACATGGCACAGTGTCGTCGATTTCGTTGCTAGCACGGTGACTAGGCAGCTCGGCCAAGGGCCGGATCACGTAGACCTCATCCTCTTGGAGTGGTGAGCCCAAACTCATTGCGGTGGATTGTATGAATATACACTGGAAACATACCAATTGAATGAACAAAATAAGGAGGTCGGAGATGATAAGTTGAGGCAACCCCAATGACAAAAATTTGGACGCCACGCTAGCGTCCTTGGCCACCTGGGGCGTTTCTTCGCCAATGAATGAAATGAACCACCACGAGCCATGGTCGATTTTGTGGAGTTCGTCGTGGTTGATCAACGAAAAGAGCCAGGTGCCCACAAACAACGTGTGGTAGAAGATGGATAACGCTGCCTTCCAGTAGAGGAAAAAGCAAACACGGGTCTTGACGGCCCCCACCACGATATCCCGGTCTTGTGAAGTCAAATCAAGCGATTCCGTCATCATCGTCCGGAAACTCATCAAGCTGCTGCCATCATTAAGCAACCCCGGATTGAGCACTTTCTGGAACAAGAGATGGAGTATGATGGGCACAAGGCACGCGGAGTGGCAGTACTTGACGAACTGGTAGCCCGCAAGCACATAAACAAGGGTCTCCAAATGGTTGATGATGTTGTGCTGGTGTCTTGTTCGCTGTGAGTTGCGGTGGCCGTTGGCAAACAGGGCCAATTGCTGGGAATGAAGCAGGGCCATGGCAGAGTCCCGGGAGAGCAGTGGAGGCATTGGTCCTGCTACCGCTGAAGGGAACGCCCCAGGCATTCGTACACTCATAATACTGGCAGGATTGATAAGGGATTCGATAGCTACCACCAGTCATGTGATGGCAAACCGCTCACTCAGGGTGTTAAGTAGCACGCAATATAACCGCACCAGATCCATCGCCGCACTATACAAATTTACATTTTGAATAATTTTATTACCATGTATTGAACAACTAAATTACACACCGCTTAGTTGAATAAAGCACCAATGTCAGCAGGCATTTCCTTGATTTGGGTGGAGTAGAACTTTTCGATTTCTCTCATCATACCAACGTCTCTGTCGGTGACAAAGTTGATGGCGACACCCTTTCTACCGAAACGACCACCTCTACCGATTCTGTGGATGTAGTTTTCCTTGTTGGCAGGAAGATCGTAGTTAATGACCAAGGAAACTTGTTGGACATCGATACCTCTGGCCAACAAATCGGTGGAGATCAAGATTCTGGAAGAACCGGATCTGAACTCCTTCATGATGGTGTCTCTGTCAGCTTGAGGCAAGTCAGCGTGGATGGCAGAGACGGTAAAGTTTTCGGCCTTCAACTTGGTGGTCAAGAATTCAACCTTAGATCTGGTGTTACAGAAGATAACCGCTTGGGTGACGGAAATGGAGTCGTACAAGTCACACAAACAGTCAAACTTGTATTCTTCCAATTCGACGTTGATGAAGAATTGCTTGATACCTTCCAAGGTCAATTCGTCCTTCTTGACCAAGATTCTGACTGGGTTGTTCATGAACTTGGTGGTAACTTCCAACACGTCTTGAGGCATGGTGGCGGACAACAACACAACTTGGGTGGTTTCTGGCAACAAACGGAAAATGTTGTAGATTTGTTCCTTGAATCCAGAAGACAACATCTCATCGGCTTCATCCAAAATGAACATCTTGACGTTTTCGGTCTTGAAGTATCTTCTTTCAATCATGTCGTAGACTCTACCTGGAGTACCAACGACGATTTGAACACCGGATCTGAAGGCTTCAATATCGTCTTGCATGGAAGTACCACCAATAGAAGCGTGCACGGTCACCTTCAAGTACAAACCAATGCTGGTGATAACGTTTTTAATTTGCAAAGCCAATTCTCTGGTAGGGGCGAGAATCAAAGCTTGGGTTGTGTTGGAAGTTTCATCAATTCTTTGTAAAGCAGAAATGGTGAAGGTGGCAGTCTTACCGGTACCGGATTGGGCTTGGGCCAAGACATCACGACCTTCAGTGATTGGCAAAATAGCTCTTTGTTGAATAGCAGAGGGGGTTTCGTAACCGTAACCAAAGATACCTCTAACGATGTTAGGCTTCAAGTTCAAGTCGTCGAACTTGTAGACAACGTTGTCGTAATTGGTTTCGATTAAACCGGAGTCGATTTCTGTAATACCTTCGGAGGCCATAATTGTAAGTGATAGATGTGAAAAGATTGATCGAGTTTTCCAATTTAAACTGGTGTAAAAATTTGCGTGTCCGGGTAACGCGATGCCCACGTGACTTCCGAGGTGGATTCTGTTGTAGTAATTTGCCACTAAGGACGCCGCTGGTCACGGTTTGCATTGCCGATGATGCTTGTGGTCATCATGTGTGGCACTATTTCTGACACAGAAAGTATGGCGCATATTCCTACAGGAATGCTCGAAGGCACCAGAAGTTGCAACTCCGGACACCGTTTGTCGCAGCCGGAACTCTGCGACCAGCAACTGAGAAGAAAATGCAGGAATGGACCCACGAGAACAGACGATACCGATCTGGGAACATTGTCATGGCATTGAGGGACGAAACTTATCTCCACATGTCCTTCCAATTTCCAGAAATTTTACGGTCGATTTGGGGAGTCTGAGCAATCGTTCAGGGGGCGTATTTGTCGGTGTTGTCTCTATACGGCTGTATTGTGGTCGTGTGCATACCGTAGCCGCTCAGGGGGAAGCTGCTTATTGTGTAGCACTGGTAGTCAATACGCCCATACAAGTGTATGGAAGGTCATTGACGAAGGTAGGGGAACGGCTGACACATATATAGGTAAGAATTACTCACGGCTGAAGCAAGTTCTTTTGCATGAAGCATCTGCAATACTGACCCCTTCTGGATAGTTCTACACGTTTCGATGGTCATTTACGAGACATTTTTACGAGACATCGTGACATTTTTATCAGTGTACATGCATCCATGCAGGCATTGCATCAGATGATCTATTAATGGCTGCGAAATCCGCATCACTCAAACACACGTTCGGGTTTGGTTTGGGTCCGGAACTCCCAGGGAAAGAGTTTGGCTGGCCGTTCCTCGTATTCGGGTTCAGACTCTGACTCTGGCTCCGATTGTCCTGTTTCCTCGCCTCGGTCCATCGTCAACTTGTTCAACTCATCAGCGACTGTGCTCAAAACTGAAAGAGTGGGAGTAACAGGAGCCTCCACAGGAGCCTCCACCGCAAGTCCTTTGTCTTGTTGTTTCAATGCATCATTAGTTTCAGCGCTCTCAGCACTAGCGACTTGTTGTAATTTGTGCTTAGGGTAATAGTCATCTCCCTCAAATACTCTTTCTGGTTTGACATATTCATACAAATTAACCCCTGCTGAGTCTTGGGGTGGTTCATCGTAGTAATGGGGTTCTTCGGGCTCCGAAACAGTGGCAGACTCCGTCAGCTCGACGCCTTCGCTGTTATCGTGCTCGTAGTTCTCGTGATGATGACCCAGTTCCGGTTGCGGTTCCGGTTCCAGGTCATCTTGATAATGCGGTTCTGGCTGTGGTTCATCCCATTGGTTCTGAAAGTTACCGACTCCGTAAGCAAAATCCGGGTTCACCTGGTGCTCAACGCCGGTGGGTGGCTCCTCTATCTCTGGATTCCATGCAGAATCATTGGTCACACCCACCGTTTCGAATTCCTGATAGTTCTGAGGATCTAACAAATCAGCAGGCTGGAAGAAATCGGGAACTTTCTTTTCCTCCACTGGTTGTTCATGGTAGGAGGGTTCTCTATGCTGAAACTGGGATTGCCAATCCGGTTCAAATGATTCCAACGGTGGGATCGTAACCGGTACATGTTGGGGATCACCCTGTGATTTTTTGGACCACACGACCTCCTCTATAGACATATTACCGTACCGTTGGCTCCACACGTTCCACCATTCATCTCCGGCAGAGTACGAGCGTTTCCAAGGCTTCGAAGGTCCAATGTAGTGAATTAATTTTATTTGAGACTCTCCAATAAACGACAACGCGGCCGAGCCGTATCTTGCAAGTGTCTCGTTGACGGAATCCCACTGGTTTTCAGGTAAGCTTGTATGGCTCACACCGGAAACATCGCCAGGATAACCTGGAGCACCCGCATGGGGCACATTTTCTAAGCCTCCAAAATGCTTGAACGCAGGCAAATACTGGTATTGGGCCGAAGGTGTGACATTATACAAGAAAGGAAGTTTCACCCAGTTGCTAAACCTGCCCGCAGTGTCGACATTCTTGCCGGCAATCCCCACATGGCCCACCCAATCAGGATTGGCATTAAAGTATTGGTTAAGCAAACCTTGGTCAGCACCGTCGAAGGAAACGTTGGGGTTGACGGCCGATTCCTGGACCAACGCTGCCAAGGCATTGTAGTCGTCGGGATTAGGCTTCAAAAGCATCATTCCCGAGTTGAAAATGTCGGGAAACCCGCTATCCGGGGACGCTAATATCTTGTTGTGAGGAAACTCAAGCTGAAACAAGTCAAGAACAGTACCCTGTTCAGGATTCCGTGGAGCAATGGGCAACGTGTCAGCATCAAGGTACAACACCTTGTCGTAGTTCAAGTTCCAAAGAAGAATCTTGGTGAAGGTTTTGTGCAACTCCGGACGATTGAGCTCATGAGTCAACTTGTGGACCAATTGGGACTCCAACGGCTTGACTTCGATCAATTCGTCAAAGTGCTCGAGGAGAAGTAGCAACTGGGCCCCATCGAACTTGGAGGTGTCGATAAGGACCGCAAGCGTAAGTCCGGGCTGGTGTTGGGGCCGTTGTTGAAGAATGTTTCTAAGAGAGATGCCCAAGGTAAGGGCCCCTGGCAAGTATGCCGGGTCATACAAAAGGGTGACTATGGCATTCATAAAGAAGTAGCGAAGGAATGGGAGCCTGCAGTTTTCGAAACGATGTGTATGGAAATTGTTGGTGTTTATTAGGATGGAAACTAGGGGTATGTGGGCGGGCCATATTGGTGCAGGACTTCGTGGGGGTGCTGTACGCGCTACCAGATGAAAGCCCCGACCGGCGAAATGTAGCCGCAAACGGAAACATCAGATGAGTTCTACAAGGGCTTAATGCGGCTTGGGTGGATCTGCACCGCATGTTCCGGGGACGGGCTATGATGCCCAAAAGGTTCTTTTTTGATACCGGGTATTAATTCAACCCCGTGCACCGGAGTTGGCCTAGATCTATCTACCAATATGTATCGACGGCAGTATTTCTGAACCTCTTGATAACGGGCAATTTAGAACTGCAGATTGGCAAATACCCTGGATGTGCGCCGAGATGGTGACGACAAATGGCCCTAGCCAGTAAACAACGTGAGCAGGGCTTAAGGTGAGGCTTTCGAAGAGTGTAAGGGAATTAATATGGGCTGGTTAATTAATTAAGGCATAAAATTCCCACGGCGATGTAGTCTGGACTGGGCAGGTACGACATCCGGCCAGCTCCACTCCACCGACCCCGTCTTTCTGACTTGCTTGCTTGGCTTTGCAACGGTAATGCTGGTGTATTGCTGATGTTGGCTGGTTGGCTTACGTAATCACAATATCCGTGTTGGCCAAGTACGATGAGAGGGGAAGCAAGACATCCAAACAGTGATTCGTGCTCCAAACTATAACTCTGCGGTGTTGGGATGATGGCCTCGTGATTAGAGATCTTTGCACCTTGGCTCCGATCCGAAAAACACATCAGCTTATTCAAGATTAATTTTGTACAGCAAACCCCGATTATTCTACATCTCTGCGTGCTTCCAATTATGTTATTAAATTATACATGAACTTAACGGGAGTAAGACCAGACGTTCTTCAACAAACCGTCTTGTTGAGCCAATCTGTTGAGGGAGTCGTCAGCTTCACCTCTACCTCTGATGTAACCAGACAAAGCGTAGGTGGTGTTAGAACCGGAGATGGCTCTTCCTTCTTCATCGACGTTAGCGATGTTGATTTGGACAGAAGAGTGGTCCTTGGCCTTGATGATTCTGTTGGTGGCAGAACACTTTCTTGGGACGTATAATTCGACCTAAATCGTTAGTACTGGACGGGATATAGGAGAGACATGGACACGTAGAACTGAATTAAATCGGAAGTTTCGTTATTGACAGAATACTACGACCTCGGTACAAATAAATTGAATGATGGAGCTTTAGCTTCAAAAATGTTCTCCCTTGAAATTTGGTCGTATCTTGATGGAATTTGGTGGTGTTATCTTCTGGCTGGTTTGGGTGTATGATATTACGCTATTTGTATTGGATGTTGCCGTGGATTTCTGCGTTCTTCAGCATTTCCCATATGGAATGGGCCTTTTTGAGATTTTATCACACCGACCATACTCGCTCCTTGATTTGCTGTGGTCCTCGTTTCAGACACTTCAACCCCTGTGTCTGCGTCTCCTGATGTGTGGTGAATCTGTACTTACTAATTGACCTTTATCGTTTTCCATTTTGGCAGGCTATAATGTGTTACAGAAGAATAAGAGCTATCAACAAATTTTTCATCTAGGTCGCGGGCGAGGGTGACGGGTGCAGTATTGCAGTTAGGGTTTTCCTGTACAGAGAGAAGGGGCGATGTGAACACGAGGGCTGGAGCCCTGGTCACGTGTAAAGTCCTAAACGACGGGCGTACTTTTTGAGGGAACAACTAGCAACAAAGGTTCCTCTGACACTAGTACATCTGACTAAGAGTTCTGGACAGTATGGAGTTGCGTGATTGTCAGCATGTCTCTGAGTACTGCTAGTAGGGTACGCGATCTCAGTCATATTGGGTGCGAAATTTGACCCTGCTGCTTTACCGTAGACTGCGAAATGGGTAACGGGACGTATCAGCTATAGAAAACAATATTACCTAGTGGTACTTGCAAGTTGCTGGTGGTTTAGCTGGTGGTTTAGCTGGTGGTTTATACTGGTCGAAGGCTACATTTGTTAATTATGGCGTACTCTAGTACCTGTGTCTATTAATTCACTCTCTTCAATACTGCAACACTTTCTACGTGATGTGTTTGTGGGAAGAAATCAAACCCTTTGATGCTTTCTACCTCGTATTTGGCACCGTTCTTTGTCTCGTTTATAAACCAATCGATGTCTCTGGCCTGAGAATGAACGTTACAACTGATGTACACAATTTTGGCGGGATAATATTCTGAAAGTTGGTTCAAAAACACATCGTCACATCCCTTTCTAGGAGGATCCAAAATCACCGACGTTCTGTCAGCCGGACTGTCGATATTGCCAAAAATCTTCTCTGCTTTTCCCACTATAAATTTGGCGTTTTCAATATTGTTGGTTTTGGCATTTCTCTCGGCAAACTTGACTGAATCGGCAGACACCTCCACCCCAATAACCTTGGACACATTGCTGGAGCAGGTAATCGAAAATAACCCCGATCCACAGTAGGCATCGACCAAGTAGTTTGGTTCGTCTGGCTGAGAATTGGGAATGGACAAGTTGGACTTGACGTAATCAGTAACTATGGGCAAAATGGAGTTATTGTTCTGGAAGAATTCTCCTCCAGAGAACTCAAACGTGTATCCGTTGACATATTCAGTGACGATTTGTCTGGGATCGGTGACACATGATTTGACAAGTTTAGTATCATTAATGTGAACCTCCACGGTACTTTTCTCTCCAGTTCCGTCAGTAGATCCAGGCTTCGACATGTCGCCACCGGGCAACTCTGTGTCTTCTCTTAACAATATGGTGGCACCCTTTTTGTAGTTCTTGAACTCAGTTTCGAATCGTCTTCTCTCATTTTTCATACCAATATTGATGATAGGCGTTCCAATGGAACACTCCTCGATGTCTATGATGCTTCCGCTTCCAATGTTCATGTCCTTTCTCCATGTAGGTCTTCCTTTGGCCCCAAAGCCTAAGTTGGGACGGTAGTCCAAATCCTTACCAGTTTTCTTGTATGGCATACTGAAGTGAGGAGTCAACTTGGTTCTGTAACTGTACTGCAACGGCGATGCCTGGGTCTCTCCTACCGCTGGTAAACTGCCCGCTTTGGTCAATTTGGGTGCAAAGAACTTGAATGCATTTTCAATAGTATTTTTCTTGAACGCCAACTGCTGGTCGTAGTCTACGTTTTGGTATTGGCACCCAGAGCATTTTCCAAAATAGCGACAGTTGATGAGGTCATCATTTCTGTGACTGGAGCTTTCTGTCACCTCCAACAAGTCCGATTCGACGTATAGAGGATGGGTCTTGAACACCTTGATTGTGGCCACGTCGCCTGGCAATCCAAATGGAACCACACAAACCTGTCTCCTGGCTGGATCTTCATCGGGATGTGGGATAACTGCCACCCCATCTCCGTTGGATAACAATGCAATGACCTTCACGTTGGAAACTTCGCGATGATACCTGTCTTCCACGGCCTTGTCATTAAGTATGGTATTCATGTCGTTGGAAATCAATGACTTAGTGAGTCCCTGAGTCTCCAAGATCTCCTGAATCTCGTGCTGAAGTACCCCTAATGGCGAGGTGGCTTCGGGGGCCTTGATTTTGTATCTTCTGCGGATTTGCTTGGGCCCCTTTTTGGGCTTTACCAGCTCGGACGCTCCCTCAGTGCTGGGGACATCCTCTGAATGTGGAACTGCCGCGTCCTGATGCTTCTTGATGTCACTGGCAACTTCTGGGACCGGGGATGCTGGTCTCTTTCTTTCTTCCATGGGAGCCATTATGTGTAGAATTGAATAAAATGCAAACTGGGACCGGAAATAATGTTCCGACTGTGTTAAAATATAAAATTTGGTGCAGCAGCGGATGAGATAAACGGGCAAACTGGAATGGGACAAATAGAGGCTACTTTGATAACCGCAAACAGCCCTGGAGATGATTCAAAAAAATCCGAGATGAGATTGGTTGTGTCGCGTGACTTGAGGTCATGTGCGTAGAGGTCAGCATCAGTGGTGCTTGCTATTGGCTACATCTAAATATTCTAGTTGCCATTAATTAAGTGAGTTATTAGCTATATTTGATCACGTAATATACTTTTCTGGGACGTTTGTACATAGCCAGGAAAGGGGTTTTTTCTTGATGGTCCCATTGTTGTCGTAGCTTCGGTATTCCTCGAGATCATTAATGATTTGCTCTTCGGTGAACCCTTTACTTTTACCTGCTTCAATGGCCTCGTAAATCTTCTTTCTCCGCAAGAAGGTTCTAGACTCAGTTTCATTTCTCCATTTTGTTCCATACTTGATTTCCATTAAGCGAAGTGGAGGTTTGTCGTTGAGCCCATATTCATATTCTTTCCAAATATCAGCAATAGTCTTCAAACTTCGTTCTAGTTTGCACTTGGGCAATTCACTTACGCTGGTTGAGCTCTCAGGAGAACCATCGTTGTTTCCATTTGCCAGAGCAGAACTGGTTTGAGGGTCGGAAGTAGATGTCTTCTTCCTCTTTTTGGGGCTCTTGCTCTTTTTTATTTCTCCATCCTCCTCGGTATCACTATTTACCGAAGGGTGGTTCGTCTCTGTGGCTTCACTACCGGTATTGTTTTGGCCAGTACCATTAAGCTCTTGCATATTATGTTCCATTTCGCCAGGAAAGTAGTTTCGAGTTTGGCTCTGGTGTCTCAACTCTGCACTCAAGACATCATCAGAACTACGAGGAACTGATATGAATTGACCAGCGTTGGAAGGTAGGGAAGGCGCAGAAACGTACTTGTTATCGTTTGCGGCTGATTTTGTTGCCAGTGATGTGTCGTTTTCATTAGTGATTATGGTATTAGGTAAAGGTAAGATGTAAGAAGACGAGGAATTTAATTGCTGCTTGTCGAGCAGCTTTGATTTTGAACTCCTCCTTCTTTTCCTTGGTTTGCTTAATGACCTCTCAAGGTTGTCAGGGCTACTCTCGGTAGAATTGTGTCTAATATTATTAGGTAGACCGAGCGTTTCGTTAGAGATAGTTTGGAATCCTTGTTGCTGTGATGGTGGCTGAAGTTGGAAATTGCCAGGGGGATTTCTTGTGGCAGGGAATGAATTGATATCGAAGTTGAATCGGTTCAGTATGAAAGGGGAGGTGGGGTTGGATACGGAGGTGGGAGCATTTTTTGAAAATGGCGGTCGCCCTAGTACATCGACATCATCATCGTTGTATGGTCCACTGGGGTGGGAATTGCTGCTTTGTCGTGTTTGGGAGAGGGAAGGGGGTTGTAAATGGACATTGGGGTGTGGTTGCGATTGTAGCTGTGGATGTTGTGAGGTTGGTGCAGGGGCAGGCACGGTGGAGTTCATTGCTAACTCTTCGATATCTTTGCCCAAGTTTGCTATATGTTTATTAAACAACTCGAGCATTTTGTTTTGATTAATGTACAAGTTGGAGAACGAGCCATTCATGAGCGAGGGATTCTGTAGGATCAATAGCACTTGTTGGTTGACATTGTTGATATTCTGCTTCATGCTTTCGAGCGAATCATTCATATAGCTTAGTTTTAGATGGAGTTCGTTGATCTTCTCGTTGTTGGAATTTTGATAGTTTATGAAATGGTTGTTCAACTGGGACAATTGGCTGAAAAGATCGTTAATTAGCCTAGAGTTGGAGGTGGAACCGGTGGAGGCCGTCTGGGCCGAGGTCGAGGTATTTGAGGTATTTGTTGCGGTGGAGGTGGGATTGGTGCTAGGAGAGCTGGTGGAGTTTGTAGCATTGGAACCAGTCAGTGTGACGGTGGTGGCGTTGTTGGAGGTGTTGTAGTAGATCGACAGACCCGGCTGAGACGCTGTGTAGTTATCATTCATAGTGAAACAAAGGCAAATACAGAGAAGAAGGTAAAAAAACGTTTAGTAAGACAGAAGGAATTGAAGAGGTCTAGTCATGCGGACAGGTATGACAGCAGATCTGGATCGGAGATGGCAGTTCTTGATGTCCGAGGTGAATTTCAATCAGTCGTAGTATAGTAAGTGCCCCCAATAAAGGCGGCGGAATACGAAGGAGGGATCGGCAGTAAAAGACAATTGGATCGGGCCAGTTGCACGGTTCACGTTTCAGGATTCACGGGGTGCTACGTGTTGTGGAAGCAGGAAGGGGCAGATCGAACTCGTATTCCCCTTTGTGGAAGGGACTCGGGGTGGTTTGATTTGATAGTTAACCGTCTACCCAAAGTGCTGCCAAGTGGTACGATGAGTGCGAATTGGCAGCTGGGGTAAGTGGTGCCAGCAGAGGGTAGGAAAGATGCTGACAGTGGCAAAGGCACTAGAAACGAATCACTGGTGGTGCTGGAAACGGGCGAGTGGGTGACAGGGGTGGCACAGAAGGTTTGTAGGCCGAGCGCTGGGGAGGTGGGGCTAAGAAATCGTGATAGCTTTGGGAGTAGTGCTGTTTATTTATTTGACAATCACTTACTATTTAATGCGACATCAATTCCTTAACTATGGCAGGCCCTGTAATAGTTAATCCGACTACACAACAACAATAACCAAAGGGTACAGCGTTTCTCTCAAGTACATAACAACACATTGGGCCATTTCGTAAGCTTGGCGATTATTTTCTCTGATTTTAGCCATTTTTCTTGGAAATTTGGTTCCCCTACATACTTAGTGAGGAACCACCGAAACTAATTACATTTTGGCTGGAGAATATCTGGTGCTTGCTACTTCTATATCGATGCGTCAGGGGTTCCCTGTCTTTGATTATGTAGGTACGGTACCCCCTCTCTATATGCATTCCATCGGTATTGGGGCAGAAAGCTTCAAGTCAAACCCAACTGTTCAGCCACCAATTGGAAACCCCAAACAGCAGTCGTGGCCACTCCCGCGTAAACGATTAATCTACCTATAATTTCAACATCATACCGGGGCTTAAACACACCAGCCACCGGAGCTACTTTGCTGGCATTGTCGCTATTTTCGAGACTGGGAAATTCTTCCACTGGTTTTTTGGCACTGTCGTTGGCATACGCCAACATCTCGTAATAGTCTATCTCTGTCTCGGGTCCCATAGCGGCTCTTTGATCGTGCTCGGTCATGGCCTTAATAAATTTATTGAAGTCACCAATGGCATTGGCTCCCAAATCGGCGTCATTCAAATTGGTAATGGATGTGCTCCTGATATGACGGTTGGACTTCCTGGTATGTGCAGTAGCAATGAAGTTTCGACGGGGCAAATATATCCCAATCACCTTGTAAATGGGTGGAAGCACAGTGAATACAATTGGTTTGGAAATGGTCTTCCAAATCACCACTAGAACTACCCCGAGCACCAATCTGAAGATTTTTTTGAAGAGGAATTCGGCATCATTGTAGTTAATTAACATGGGATCTCCTAAGGGATTTCTGGAAACCAAATACTGGGTTTTGACCGCCGCCAAATGAGACAAATCCAATCCGATGAGCACCCCAATAAATGCAACGGAATCGTCGAAACAAGGACAATCATCTACCGGTTCGGCGTGGATATGGATTAGTCCCAAGTACCCCATAATGATACATACCACGGTGGTCCATGTGAAATCGTTAAGAAACAAAAAGTCGTCCCATTGCTTTCCAAGAAAATGTCTGAACATGAAGCATGCAGTCCCAACAGAGCAGCCCACCATCAAATCCAAAAATCCATGCATTCCACAGTAGAGGCGGCCGAAAATCAATGACAGGTAGTAAACGGCCAATACCACCAAAAGCGATGTATATGTAGTGGGAGTCAAATCAGGCTTGTGCTCCAAAATCTTATAAAAAAGAACGAAGGTCACTGCGGTGGCATTGGCACTATGACTGGATGGGAACCCGTATTCCTGGGCCGTGTAACCCAGCATGGTGATTCTCCTGACGGGAGGAGACCGGGGCCGAGGCAAGCAGAACCAATCTTTAAGGAACCCTGTGAAGTAAATTCCTAGTCCTAGCACATATATCAAGTCCCGTGCCAACGTACTTGCCCCAAACCATATGGGGATGGGGAGCATAAGCACGTAGAAAGTATGGGATGCTAAATTGGCGGTCCAAGCAAAGTAGAAATCCAAGAGCGGCAGCCTGATGGTCGCTTGGAGCTTTTTCAAGATCTCAGTTTCCTGACGGATGAGCGGTAGCAATAGCGACCGGATTTTATAGCGGAAAGGCGATAATCGTACCTTGTAATGATCATTAGATTTGTTTCCAGCGTCGCCCAAATGGTTTGGGGCAAGAAGAATCTCCATGTCGGTGTCGTCTAGGCCAGAGGATGGCTTCTTAAGAAGGTCCTGCTCCAAGCGCGACACTGTGGTGGCCCGAGACACACTTCGGGTATCACTGGCCGACATCACCGGAATCGAATAACACGAACTAGCCGGAGAGGTACCACGTTGATCTGGCACCGGAGGTTGTAAGGAGTAGATTTTCGGTTTTTTGGGGGGGAGGGAGCTGGAAGTGAAAGGGGTCTGGGCTCGGTCGTTTCTATGTGCAGACAGAGTGACCAGAATGGTTCAGCATCAATACTGGCGGTGTCAGTAATCAACGAGAATGCCAGAAACTCATGTTGTCTATACCGGGCGGCTGTGTGCAGGAGCCGAGCAGGTGGTAGCGCGTGGTGCCCCAGTTCCGAAACCCACACTTACAGGCGCAAAATACACATACCAATAATTACATAATAATTCTAGTCTATATCTACAAAATAACACATCTTCTCTTCTTCTTCTTATCGTTTCGGGTGAATGCAAACTCTTCTTCGTTGTATTTGGATTCTCCGAAGTTTCCGTAGGGATTTTGTGTGTAGGTGTCTTCTGTCAACGGAGCATCCAAGAGGGCGGCAGAATCGGACCGTAGATGGCCTCTCTTTGAAGTGGAAGATATGTTTCGGGAATGGTTGCGTGAGTGGATCACGCTGGAGCCGTAGGAGCCGCCACCCAACGACGACCCATGGAGCACTCGAGAAAGTCTCTTTCGGGAGCCGGCAGATTTTTCTACCTGTTCTTGCATTTCGATCTGCTTTTGGAAATGTTTAAGGGCGAAATTGAACACCGTCTTGATATTGAACATCGTTTTCGCCGAGCATTGGATATAGCCTATGGCATTGATTTCGGTGGCTAGTTGGATGGGGAGATCGGGATCGATTTGAGTTTGGAGATCGGCCTTTGTCCCCACCAACAAGATGGGAACGCCGGGGCAAAAGTGGCTAACTTCGGGGAACCAAGTATCTTTTATATTTTGTAACGACACCAAATTATCGAGGGCAAAACAAACAAGAAGTATATCGGCATCAGGATACAGAAGCGGCCTCAAACGGTCGTATTCTTCTTGGCCGGCGGTGTCCCACAACGCCAATTCGATAAGCTTATTATTGGGGGCCTGGACAATCGACACGTAGTTTTCGAAGATGGTGGGCACGTAGATTTCAGGGAATTTGTTCTGGGCATAGCTCACCAAAAGGCAGGTCTTTCCACAACCACCGTCTCCCACCACCACCATCTTGACGTGATAGTTGGCCAGCTTCTTCAGCAGCTCTTGGATGGGGTACAGCGGAATCACGGGGTCGTCGTTGATAATGATCTTGGGGGAGTTGTAGCGCTGGAACATTTCTCGGCGCTGCTGTTCTAGCATGGACTGGCGCTTGGCATTTTCGTAGGGGTTGAACGACTCTTCGGCCGGAGTCCGGGGACTGGTGGTATAGCGAGAGTGACGTTTGGACATGGAGAGTGGTTCTGGGATGAAGATTGGAGGCTCGGGGTTGGCAATGGGAGTCGAGCAGGACGAGGCGGATTGTTACGATGGCGACAACAGAACCGGCAGTCACGCGATGGGCTTGAGTGGATGGATATCACCAAATATCGATATTGTAAGTGCAGGACGGAGTGAATGGCCCTGATAAACCGGTCGCGTAGGGCTTGATGTTTCTAAGCTTAGCATGCCGAAGCAATTTTTCGATAAACAAACACCGTGCCTGCATACAGTCCAGGTGACCTATTGTGGCCAAGTAATCGAGACAGGCGGTGGGGATGGGCGACGAGGCACGTCAGGAACGATACACCCCGAGGACCGTGGTGAACCGCTGGGACCGCCGGAGTGGGCCGCAGGGCCAGGCACCACCAGGACCAGGCACCACCAGGGCCACGAGAGGTTGTCACGTGACCCGTTCCCCGGATTCGGGGTCCGCAGCCCTGCCACCACCGATGCTTGGTCATAATGTTTCCCAATACAGTTGCGATTGCCATCTGAAGTCTACGGTATGGCTGTGTCGGGATGACGGAGCAGCGAGCGTAGCGATAACGTTGCTTTGCTACAGCGGTGCTTGTGGCGACGTTGCTGGTGGGGCGCATTTCGCGGAGGCCGAGGCCACGAGACTAGCCCGGGTTAATGGTAGCACCAAAGGCTTGCCGTAGCGGGCTCACTATGGTTCGGTGGTGCGGGTCCTCGTGGTAGGCCGCCCTTGTACTGCGGGCCACCGTTGAGCTGCTTGGACCCTTCCCCAGCGAATTCCTGCTCTATTGTGAACTCTGGTCTCGGTGCGCTCGAACAATTTCACGCTGTCTCGAGAGCAAGACATCGCCGGTTGGCCGGGAGGCGCACGGAAGGATGGCCGCAACGGCAAGCACATGAAACCAACGGCGTGGTTGATCGGCGGCCGCAGCTCCGGCCAGGCTCCTTCTTTCGCCAGCTAAATCCTGCCTCGCCAGCTCGACTTCACTGGCCCTGCGCTGTCGCTACACCTCGCGAGCCAGTACCGGTGCCGGTGGGGACAGGCTGTACCTGCTGCCCGCCTCCCGGTAAGTCTCTCGGTGGCAGCAAACAGTGCGTTTGCGGGTGCGCGCTTCTGTTCGCACCCCTCCCCCACTAACCAGTGGTGGGCCTCGTGTGCGCTGTCCTGCATACACCCCAAGGCGGGCCAGCCCCATCATATAAAAAAAGACCCATATGACAAATTTCCACGTCCTCGAAGATTTATTTGTTTAGGCCCTTACGCTGTCGAAACCATTCCGATTCCATGAGCAAAAACGTGTTTCAGATCTCTGCCATTGCCGGCTCACTCAGGGAAGTGCTAGGCGGTGCTTCGGTGGCATTGCAACGGGACGTGGCCCATTCCATGGCATACTCATGGGTAGGCTATCCTGCTAGAGCGTGCGATGATGCTGCCGATTTATGGGCCGATGCCCAGACCACAGCTGCTTCTGCTCGGGCCCGGGCGGAAACTGTGGTTGCCAAAACCACCCGAAAGAAGGCTACCAAGGGCCAGAAGAGAGCCTACTCCACCAAATCGTACTCCACCACCTCCACTCCTCATTTTGATCATCTGAAGATCATCGGGGCCACTCCAGTCCACGAGGCCCCCGGCGGCTCTGCTGACCCCAAGAAGTTTGAGATGTCGAGCTCCCAAGTGCCGTCCACTCGTTTGGCCAGAATTTTCCACTACGGCTCCTTGGCCGCGGGCATGGGTATCGGTGCTGCCAAACACGGCTTGAAACACTACGCCAGCGGCAACACTACCGGCCTCAGCATGAAGTCGCTCATCTTATCCCCTGCCAACATTGAGCGTATGGCCAAGAAGTTCTCCAAAATGAGAGGTGCTGCCCTTAAGATCGGTCAGATGATGTCGTTCCAAGACTCTTCCATTCTTCCAGCAGAAATCCAAGAAATCTTGATGAGAGTGCAGAACTCCGCTCACTACATGCCCCCAGCCCAGTTGGAAAGAGTGCTTGCCCGCGATTTGGGTGAAAACTGGAGAGAACGTAACTTCGCTTCTTTCGATGACGTGCCCATTGCTGCTGCCTCCATCGGTCAGGTCCACACTGCTGTGGCCCACGACGAAGTCAACAACAAGGTTACCCCCGTGGTAGTCAAGGTGCAATATCCAGGTGTTGTCGAATCCATCGACTCTGACTTGAACAACTTACTCATGCTCCTCACTGCGTCCTCCATCCTTCCTGCCGGATTGTTCCTCGACAAGACCATTGCCAATGCTAGAACTGAACTCAAGTGGGAATGTGACTACCTTAGAGAGGCACAAAACTTGATGAGATTCAGAGAATTCATTGGTGAAAACGACGTTTTTGAAGTGCCAAGAGTTTTCCACAACTTGTGCGGAGAACACGTTTTGACCATGGAACGTATGAGAGGTACTGAGATCGTCAAAGGAAACTGGGACCAGGAGACCAAGGACTGGATTGCATCCAACATTATGAGATTATGCCTTATGGAAATCAAGAAATTCAAGTTCATGCAAACCGATCCTAACTGGGCCAACTTCCTTTACAACGACCAGACCAAAAAGATTGAATTGCTTGATTTCGGTGCTGCCCGGGACTTCAACGAAGAATTTGTTTCTGATTATGTGCAAGTTCTTCGTGCTGCTGTTAGAAAGGACCGTGATGCCGTCGAATTGTACTCTAAGAAGTTAGGTTACCTCACAGGCTTGGAATCGCCCCAGATGACCCAAGCTCATATCGATTCAGTTATGGTCCTTGGCGAAGCGTTCTCGCCAGTTGACAACAAGGGCAAGCCATTCAACTTCAAGGACCAAACCATTACCGACAGAGTGAGAGGTAATGTTGGTGTGATGTTGAGCGAACGTTTGACTCCACCACCGGAAGAAACATACTCTTTACACAGAAAATTAAGCGGAGTGTTCTTACTCTGTTCCAAGTTGGGTGCAACTGTTCCATGCGAAGATTTATTCAGAGAGATTATTGGTTATGAAGACTAGACTAATGTACCACCACGATAATAACCACCACGATTACCACAACCACGACAAAAGAGCATGGCTCCCAAAAACTTTAATAATTAACGAATCATGTCCAGTTATAGACTTTTACGATCCTTTTATAGCATGACTAGAATAATGAAATATGTAAAAATATGACAATATCAAATGCCAAATTGTAGATCCTCATCCCCAATGCGGGGCCCAAAACGGCGTGAAGCCCGGTGAGTTGCTTATGTAAGCACCAATAATCCTATCTTATCGCTAATGTTTGAAATCTAACTGACTTTGGCTCCCAGTCTTTCACTCACACTGAAGGCACAATGACTATATTACAGCAGGATACGACAATATCCACTGTGGATTCAGATCCTGCTGATCTAGCTACCGAAAACTCGCACCGGCGAATCAGAATGGTAGAGCGCCAGTCGTCAGTGATTTTGGCCAGCACCGGAGAACGTGTCAGGAGGGCCGTTACCATATCCACTCCTAGCATCTACAGCTTTCCGTCAGAGACAGACCCATTGCTCGGATCCCTGGGTGCATTGGACAATATATCACGGTTTAGAAGGGGGGTTGGAAGAGCCAAAGCTTCGATATTGCGGGTTTCTTCCAATAATGTGTTCCAGAGCGTCCTAAAATGTACCGTTGCATACTTTCTAGCATCCTTGGGAGTGTACTGGAGACCATTCGATGACTTCTTGGGTTCCACAGACACCAAACATGTGGTGGCCACCGTGGCAGTGTATTTCCACCCCGCGAGATCCAAAGGATCCATGCACCAAACGATTATATTTGTGGTGATCTCGCTTGTGTTCACGTTCTCGGTATCGATGGTGTGTCGATCGGTATCAACAGTATTTTTCAACCGAGGAGAAGACGAAATTTCTCACACCATAGATGTGATCATTAGTTCCCTTGCATTGGGTCTTATTGCCTACATGAAACAGAAATACAATAAGGCCAACACCGCCTGCTCCTTGGCGTCCATTTCTATCGTCACTTGTATTGTCAAAGAGGGAAGTATGAATGCGGCCAACTTCCCATTTGAACGGCTCAAGGCTACATTTGATGTGGTGGTGATTGGGTGCATCATAAGCATAGCCGCATGTTACTTAGTGTACCCCGTAAGTGCAGTTGATGAGCTTCGTACTACTTTAAACAAGTCGTACGACCTAATGTCTCGGGTATTATCATTAGTTTCCCACCGGTTCTTAGCGGGAGATAATATCAACGCTAAGGACGCTCAAGCATTTGAAGATTTAAAGTCCAATATAAGCAAATTATTGACCAGCAATGATGAGGCGATGTTTGAACTTTGTGCAAAGGGTAGAGAGAAGGAATGGGTGGTGGTCAACCAGCTTGTCAAGTCTACAATCTCTTTGGCTCGGCATTTGCAAGCATTACGGAGTTCTACAGAAATGCAATGGAAGCTCCTTCACTCAAATGAAGATGCAGAAGATGACATGGATAGTTTAGACAGTTTTCGGAGCGACTGGTTGGTAGCTGCTAATCGTCGGTCTAATACAAATTCACCTATTCCAGAAGAAACCAATACCTCGGAGCAGACCCAATTGGCTGCGGGTGTATTGAAAGAATCTAAATCCAACGAGTTGGCATCTGATGAAACCGACCCTACTACACCGTTGTTGCTGCGGTTTTCTACCACCCATGATTCTCTGATCAATTCCAGCCCATCGCATGAACATCTCTTCAATCTTTTTGTCTACTATTTAGCTCCCCCCATGAAATCATTTATTTTCACTATTAAAGGGGTGTTAGCAAATATACCTTTTGAAGAATATAGTGAGGATCTGCCAACAAAGTTTGCGCAAACTACCCACTTCCAGCGGTCATTACATGAAGCAATTGCTTTGTTCGAAACAAAACAATCAGAATCGCTTAAGAAACTTTATGACCAAGACGTATTTTCAAATTATGACAATTTTGACTTGAAAACGGACCAGGAAGAAGTCGCTGCTTGTTGTGGAAATTTTACCTCCTTGCTTGGACTCTATGCTTCGGAGTTGATGGAATTCCTTAAGCTAGTAGAAACCTATGAAGTTGCCAGGAACCTGTCCAGATCGTGGTCTTGGTTGAAGTTCTGGAAACGTCAACCAGAAGTCACATTTTCGGAACAACAACGTCAAAATAGTACTTTGAACGCGGCATTGCTGGGGCTTCGAAACCAATATGGGGGATGGAAAAGTCACGAAAACCCTAAGTCTCCAGAAAAATGGACATTTAAGATTTGGAAAGGTCTCAAATTACTAAGAAATTCAGAAGTCCAATTTGGCATCCGGGTCGGCTTAGGGGCTCTAGTACTATCGTCATTAGCATTTTTACCACAAACCAGAGAGTGGTTCAATAGGTGGAGACTCGAATGGGCGTTCACAGTTTATTGTATCATGATGAATAAGTCATTGGGAGGAACTACAATGACAGTCAAATGGAGATTCCTCGGTACATTTATGGGGGCTTTTGCAGCGTATTTTGTTTGGATAACCACCGATGGCAATGTGTATGCCCTTTGCTTGACTGGGGTCATTATTGCAATCGGTTCCTTCTACATCATTTTATTTTGGAAAAAGAATAATCCGTTTGGAAGGTTTATTTTGTTAACCTACAACTTGAGCGCGTTATACTCATACAGTATGACTCAACAAGATTCGGAAGATGGTGGAGAAGGAGGTAATTCTCCAATAATTGGAGAAATTGCCTTCCATAGATTTATTGCTGTGTCCATAGGTATCGTGTGGGCATTAATTATCGCATCATGTTTCTTGCCTAATAGTGCTAGAAAGAGATTAAAGAATGGATTGACCATTTTATGGCTTAGGCTCGGGGTCATTTGGACATCGGGACCTTTAGATTATAATTCTACCGATTTGAAGTTGGTAGGTTTGAAGGGAGAAGAAGGAGTCAACCAGTTGTTGTCCGAATGTGAAGTTCTCCTCAAACAAGCGCCGCTAGAATTTCGTCTTAAGGGAAGCTTTCCTGAGGCCACTTACAAGAGTCTTTTAAAAAGTACCTCCACAATTATTGACTCATTCCAAAATATCAGTTTAATGATCAAAGTGGACCCCCGAATAAGCCCAAATGAGGAATTTGTATTGAAATATATTGAATCAGAAAGAAGCGAACTACAGCACCGGATATTCTTGGTGTTTTATATGATTGCCAGTGCGATGAGACTTGGGTTCCCATTGCCAAACAAGCCTGCTTCGACAGAGCACGCCAAGGACAGATTACTTTATAAATTGAGTGAAATCAGAAGCGACCAAAACGATCAAATGAAATTAACCAATGAAGATTTTGTGTTGCTTTATTCGTATATTTTGGTTACTTCCACAATCACCGATGAGCTTGACCAGATAATTGCATTGATCAAAGAGTTATTGGGAGACCTCAAAGAGGATACGTTTGAACTTGTTTGAGGCTAAACAAATTTCGACAGTAAGACATTTATTAAGCATAAAGTTAATTATTTTGACCCAAAGACTAATCCAACGATAACCCGAGAGCTTCTCTTTGGGACTTTGAGTTGGGATCAAAATAGGGAACCTCGGCCAAAGAAGTCACCCGGGTACCATGACGTGGCTCTTTACCTTCATGGTCCCATACGGCGTTGTGTTGGGCAACTCTGTTATCCCAAAGAGCAGAAGTCCCCAACCCCTTCTTGCTTGGCTTCCAGTTGAATCTGACTTGGATATCCAAGTTCTTCTCGAAAACACCATACAAATAGTTCAAAATTAAGTCAGATTCAATAGGGCTTACTCCCACGATCCGAACCGTCATTCCCCGGGTCACAAACAACGACTTCCAACCTGTGGCTGGATGAGTTCTCACAAGCGGATGTTCTCTTTCCACATGTTTGATACCGCCTAAGGGATCATCTCTATCGATGTAACAGTGGGCCGATCTGTATATAGCAGTTTTACCATCCAAAAACTTCTGGAATGCTGGAGATAACTTGTCGTAGGCCCCGTAACCGGATGCCCATAATGTGTCGCCTCCTACATCTGGAATTGCATCATTGTGCAAGTGGGTGATTCCAGCAGGTTGGTGTTCATGGACCAAATCAGTATGCCATGTGGCGGTGCCAAGAGTGGAACGTTTGAAACTGATGGGCAAGCCCAATTTTCTTTGGTAATCAATCCAAATAATTGATACCCCATCCACCAATCTATACTGCAATGGATGAACTTCGACTTGGCCCCAGTAGTCCCCCAATTCCAATTGTTTGAGAGGAGAAAGGTCTTGATCTTTGAAAAACACCACCACTCTTTCAGCAATTAAGAGTGCCAACTCGTCCTTTTGTTGGTCGGTCAAATCTGCCAATTGCAAACCGATGATCTCGGTACCAATATGGTTGGTTAAGTTTCTAACCTCCTTTGCGGCGCCAAACAACGCTTTCTTTTCTGGGTCAGCATTCTTGGCTCTTTCAATGTAAGGATAATCCTCGTTCCTAATCTCGTAGGCCTCATCGACAAACTTAGGGATCTTGTCCGAGGGAGGAACCACGGGGTATTGCTCGGGAATAGTAATGCCGTGTCTGATATAGCGAGCTTTGGTGGTTTCAGGCAAAAGATCAATCGCCGACTGGTAGGTGGAGCCTTTGGTTCCAACCTGGTGGTTCAGATTGGAAGGCTTTAACTGGACCAATTTGCGAACAGTTTGGGCGAAATCGTCATCATTGGATTGAACTGGCGTGTTGATGGGAGCCATGGTTGTGGGTATTGGAGGTATATAGAATGCTGTTACACTTCTATTTATCTACTGTAACTACGGCAGGGTGATTTGTCATCGTAGACATTGATTAGGGGGGTTCAGAGCTGTGGCTGCGAAATTATCATTTGCAACTTGGTTATGGCCCGGTCCACAATTAGATGCGGTACTACACACGACAACCGTTTATGGTATGTGGCGTAGTTGACAAGGACATTTGATAACTACGAATCGATCCCTTCCGCCGTAAACGTGTTAGATAAACGTCATTCGAGGCTCGATGGTGGTCAATCGGGAGTGAGTTACGACAATTAGCCAATTTACCCCTCACTGTTTTTGGCGATTTACCTAATCATGATGCCTGGTCACCACCTCCGCTACTCTTGTTGTATTGGGGATAGCTTTTAGTGGTTCTGGAGGCTAAGGGGAATGTGGTGGGTGTGAATTTAGTGATGTTTATATGCAGTCCATGATATCCAGTTAGAAACCATAATAACGGCCCTCAACGATCGGTTTGCCCTGAGTACCCTGTTTGTGACAATATCTGACTGTTCTGGGGATATGGGGATGTAATCAGGCGAAATAATATTTGAAAATAAGTCAAGTATGGACTATTGGAAATATTCACAATAAACTATTGATTACATTTTTGTAAAAAGTTGAAAATTTGAGAAGAAACAGCAAAAAAATATGGGAAGTATAGTAAGCAACAACTGACCATAACTTATCCCAGTAATCCTACTACAAGCAGAAAGATGAAAAGGTTTAAGACTAGGAGAATACCGCCAGTCCATCACCAAGTCTCATCACGTGATAAATTACATTACGTAACATCGCCATCGTTTTTCTCATAAAAATCAGCATCAAGGTTTACAGTCAAACAACAATGTCCATTCAGTTTACCCCAGAAGACCCTATCGGGTTAGAGTTGAAGAGCAACTTGATCCAGGAGCTCAGAAATCGCTACAATGTCGGCGATGATGCCCAGGATATTGCTGAGTACATCATCATCATGATTGTCAGTAACAAGCCGCAAGCAGAAATTGTACAAGAGGTGAAGGACCTTGCAGATATACCGATCGATGTTCCCTTTATTGAAAGCATATTCCGAGAGATCGAAAGAATACACAGCGTGCACCACGGCGGGGGCCAGTCGATAGTGACCCAGCCTGCTCCTCAAGAACCTCAGCCTGTTCCCACCCCAACGGAAGCTGTGTCGGCGCCACCCCCATCCGCATCGGTTTCGGCCTTCCCATACCAGTTCACACAAGCAGCACAGGCACCTCAGAGTGCGTTCCCAGACGCGATGGCGGAAGCGAGTGGCAACCCCCATGATTTACCGCATATTCCTAGTGGACCTAAGGGACTCTTGAATCGGGTTCGTCCTAATGCACCAGGAAAGAGCACCCGTGGAGGCATAAGTAAGTCTGTGGGAAGAGATAGAAACGGAATGAAGAAAAACTTTAATGCTGCCATGGTGTCCAAAGCCTTGGGGGAGACCAACGGAAACACCCAAGTCACGAAATTCACCTCGAAGGTTTCCAAAGGAAGATGTCAGGACTTCCCCTACTGTAACAATAAGGAATGTGAGTTTGCACACCCCACTAAGAACTGTTTTGCTTATCCTAACTGTACTAATCCTCCCGGAACGTGCAACTACTTGCACCCAGACGAAGACCAGGAGCTCATAGCCAAGTTGGAAAAGTCCAAACAGGAATACAAAGAAAAGAAGAAGAACGAGGCGCTTTTGGCGCAGGCCACATGTAAGTTCGGGTTGAACTGTACCAAAGATACCTGTCCATTTGCGCACCCCACGCCTGCCAATGGCAATGCCAAGATCGTCACGTTGGATTGGTGTCCTGCTGGAAAGGGCTGTATCGATTCCAACTGTGGGATGGCCCATCCTCCTCCTCCTTCGGCCAAGCCGGTGGTGCATGCGGGCCCCAATCCCGAAGTGGCTTTGGAGCAATGTAAGTTTGGTATGCAATGTACCAACTACAAGTGTCCCAGAAGACATGCTACGTCCCTTGTGCCGTGCCGTGCCGGAGCAGACTGCAAGAGACTCGACTGTACTTTTGCTCATCCTTTCAACGAGGTTTGCCGGTTCGGAAAGAACTGCCTGAACAAGAACTGTATGTACCAACATCCAGAGGGAAGAGATATCCAGTCCAACACTTGGTCCAAGGAGACCTCGACCTCGGATCGTGCATTTGCTGTTCCTCAAGACCAAGTGATGGAACAAGCGGCTCAGAATTAGTCTAGTGTATAATAATAAATTAATGTTAATAGTATCAGCTGACGTAAATAGTATCCCTACAAGTTAAATATGGAAACAGAGTCTAGTATACATTATACAATTAGTACATCCTATACATTTAGTATCTCTTCTTACCGGCGTGAGCTTCTTCAGCGTAAACATCCAATGGGTTAGCAGCCAAAGCAGTTTCAGCCCACAAGTTAGGAGTCAAGAAACCGTAAGTGTTACCAATGGCAACGAAAGCAGCCTTCAAGGTGTTTTCGGTGGTTCTGGTGGAACCGGAAGAAGTAGTGTAAACATCTTCAACACCGGCCAATTGCATCAACTTCTTGACAGCTGGAGAAGCAACGATACCCTTACCTCTTGGGGCTGGGATCAATCTAACAGCAACGGAACCACACTTACCAGTGACCTTGGTTGGCAAGGAGTGAGGAGTACCCAAGTTGGTACCCCAGTAACCTCTTCTGATTGGGATGATGGACAACTTGGCGATAACAATGGCAGCCTTGATAGCGGAAGCAACTTCCTTGGCGGTCTTGATACCCAAACCAACGTGACCGTTGGAGTCACCAATGACAACGACAGCCTTCATTCTGGTTCTTTGACCGGCTCTGGTTTGCTTTTGGACAGATCTGATCTTCATGACTTCGTCCTTCAATTCAGGCAACAACAAGTCGATGACTTGGAATTCCTTGACTGGCAAAGAGTGCAAGTAGATTTCTTCCATGGAAGTGATCTTACCAGCCTTCACTAATCTACCTAACTTGGTAACTGGAGTCCATCCCTTTTCTTCATCTCTTCTTCCTCTTCTTGGACCACCTCTCTTGTTGTTTCTACCGAAGGATCTCTTTTCTGGAGCAGCAGCTGGAGCAGACATTTTTGTTTCGATTGTCGGAATGTTACGTGGAAAGCCGGGGGTGGTGGTTTTCGATCGACAGATGAATGAAGAAATAACTTTGGTGAAAATTTTTGATGAGTAGGGTGGTCGCACCCGGGGCGCAAGCCCTAACCATCACGTGAGAGAACCCCGAACCACCTCCCGGCGATGTCGCTGATATGCTGATGTCGTGACGGTCCTCCGCGCAAAATGTCGGGGAGCCTGGAGCCAGTCACGCGCAAGTAACGTACCACCGCAACCGCATGTGAACCACACCATTTAGGGAGGCCCGCTCTCGTCAGACACAACGGGGCAAACTGATAGTCTGCATGGACCATTCGGTGCATTCGACCATGCAAGTTTAGCTGCATTGAGCCTCCCCAGTAGACCTAGCTATTTTGCGCTTCAACCGATAGTTGCAGGCCCTACCCTCGGTTCTCTCCCTGAAATTTATTGCTACCGTGAGTAGCAACCGTAAAATCCCCGGAATTGTGTAGACGTCATTTACATTGGCTGCCAGCCGTATAAAATCAGGCGGCGCCCCTGGAATTTATTACATCGGAACATCGAATTACCCAAACAACACCAATTATATACCATATTTATTCCAGAAAGAAATAACCATGTCATACGCTGAAGCTGCTGCCTCCTCTGGCCCTACTGGTGCCGATAAGATTCCAGCTCCTTCTAAAGTGAAGCAAACAACCGACCCATCAGGCAGTGTTGAGACGGTGGAACCAAGTGAATTTGCGAACTTGAAGAAGCAGGCCAAGGAAGAGGCCAAGGAGCTTGCCGAGAGGAACAGGGCCACCGCCAAGAAGGTGAAAAAGGAACTCGCAGACTTGGAGAACCAGGGCAAGTCGCTTTGGGACAAGTTGGTGGCTTCTGTCAAGGACAGCGCGTCACAAGTCAACTCATACTTCAATGGAGCCGGCTCCAAGTGCCAGGAAAATGCCAGCGCTGTTGCGTCGAGAACGATTGTCGAATTACAGAACCCAGTGGTAATTGCCCAGGCGTTGGTTGGAATAACTGGTGCTGCAGCAGGATACTTTGCCTGGACTGAAAGAAGAAGAATCAACACTGACAGCCCCTTGGTGTTGGGCATCCACGCCTCTGTCATCACCGGCTTGGTCCTTGTGGATGGCTTTTTGTTCAACAAGTTCTACTCCCAATACGATAAGAAACAATAATAGTTTATCAATAAAGCATAACCGATAAGTACAGATGGGCTCAATTTTCTTGTAGGGCTACTGTCTACGGACATTGATGGCGCTCGAGCTAGAGGGACCAGTGTAGTATGGGCTTACACGCGTAGGTTCATGGTTGGGGGTGGACCAACCCCCTAGTGGTTGGTGTTGTGTCACGTGATACGATACCGCTCTTCTATTGGACAGGGACGCGCACCCTTACCCGATTAGGTATTTGATTGCGCTGCTGGGGTCTTTTGTTCAAGCCACTAAGTTGAGATTCTATGCAGTTTCCCGATCGGGAAGGGGCCCTCCAGTGATAAGGCCATAATCACCTCAAATTGACGAATATGTTTATGGCTGTGACTTGGTATTTTCTACAAATTGTTCGAGAACAAAATCATACGTATCAATGGACTACCTACCAGGAACTAGGACCAAATCCTTGACCTTCTGGCAATACCACTCTGATAGCTTTTTGCAAGGTATCGGGGGTGTTCACCACGGTAGTGCCCCACCAATCGGGCATATTTGTGTTTGTTAAGTTTAAGCATAAGAAAATTAATAACATCGACCAGGCCAAGCCGATGTCCATACCGGCCGAGGTGGAGTAGTTGTATTTGGACCACCAGTGGAACCATCTACTCTTGACAAACCATCCAAAGAACAACCCTACAAAACAGTAAGAAGCGTAATTGTATGGCGTTGCAGGGGGAATTTGAGCTGTTCCTGAAAAGAACACAGGCCAAGCAAGCCATCTGAGACGAGATTTGGGCCACCTTTTCAATATGAGCCATGTAGCAAGTGGGAGACCAGCTCCGAGAACGAAAAAGAACATCAAGTTGTAATATGTCTGGCCAGGAGAGAACTGACGTTTGGGACCAACAACACCCCAGATTACAGACGAGTTGAAGAAAACTCTTCCACCAGGACAAGTGTAACCGTTTTTTTGTTCAGGGTCACACAAATTGTCAATGGTTCCGTATGCCCACTTCAAAACAGCAACTTGCACCAAGGATCCCCAAACGGTGGCTGCAAATTGGGCTGCGAAAAGTAACCGAGGCTGGAGCTTCATGTAGTGGCCCAATTTCATATCCTGAACAAAGGTAATGGCTTGGTAGTTGGTGATGTAACCAAAAGTTTTGAAGAACATCATGGCTAGAGGCTTACCAGGAAGAATGTATCCCACGAGGAATTCAGTGAGCACATTCAATCCAACGGTAATGTTAGTTCTGGCAGCTATAATTCCAATAGGAAGTAAGAAAAAGGCTGCCACCAACAATGCAACTATTAAGAGCCATACTGGCATTTCTGTGTCCCAGCCTCTGATTGTGCCTATGGACATCCCAAAGAAAATCAAGAACACGATGCCGTACCACCATTCTGGAACTCGCTTATACGATTTCATTAATCTCAGATGAACATCAGGTTTTTCTTTGAGTTTAAATTGGTCAATGACTTCATGACCATGGAACAATATGGTATGGACAATAGTAGAGGTCACAGCAGCAAAAGATAATCCAAATGACAAGGCATAGGTAGTAGGCATGAAAAGAGGGGAATACTTTTCGTATGCCTCTTTATCGAATGATAAATTCTTCTTGTCGATAATTTTTGCAACCTGGTACCTTTTACCATATCGGTCATAGGAGCTACTGGATGAGATCGGAAGATATTGAGAGTACCATGTGTTGGTAAAGGCAATTGCAGGGGTGACAACCCAGAACATAATTATCACGGATGCAAAGATTGTAGCAAGGGTGCTGGCTGGAGGAATTAAAGGAGAGCCAATATAACCAGCAATTTGATTCCAGTCCAAAGCAATACTATTAGGGAACAAGCCTATTCCGGTGGTGGAACCAAAAAGTTGATTTATGATGATATTGTTAGGACGAATCCAAGTAATCCATGAGAAATTCGATAATGCTGGGAAGATAAAGCCGGGAACCCAATACCAACAGAATGAGCCAATGAATACAGACAAGAAGAACATGAGACGAGAAATTTTCCATCCGTTGGCTGTGTGATTTTCATTTATGTGCATATTGGTCAAAAAGGTACTTGTTACCAAATTTGAGGGCCAGATGGCACTGGATGGTTCCACCAAGATTTTTCTAGAAATACCACCCATAGCAAAACCAATACACTGAGTGGACCAAACCGCAAGAATAGCAAAACCCCAGCCAAAATCTGAATCGTAAAACCTGTTTTGAGCAATTAAAATATCTGTCACATACGCGACCCCTCCACCAAATGAAACGTTAGCCATAATAGTAATGAAGGCATGTTCCTTAATATTGAAAGGGCCCGGGTTAAGAGGCATTCCAAAAATCTTAATATCGGGCACAACCATGTACCAGAATCTTCCCAACGGATAAGCCAAAATAGAAGTGACATAAGCACTGAGCGAAAATGCGGGCTGGTGCAAAGAAAATAGAAGATTCATTGCACAGCCGATCGTGGTTAAAATCAAACCTAAGGCCCACATTCTGATGGTATTTTGGGGGATAGAAGGGTCATCAGTGGAGGGAACCGATGCTCTCACTTCTGGATAGGGTGAATCATCTTCCACCGCAATAGCAGCATATTCATCTTCGAGAGTTTCCTGAATAAGATTTGAGGTCACAGGATCGAATTCCTGACTCTTAGAAACTACCAAATCCACGGGGATTTTTTCCCGAGATTCAGAGTCCCGTTCCAAGTCACTAAGGCCCTCATCTATTGATTTGGTAGAAAATAGTGCTGATTTTAACTTCATGATGAATAGAGTTCTGGTCTCAAACAGAATTATATATACTCCAATAGAAATTGAAACAGTGCCATTCTGATATTTATAGAAAATTGTCAACCCAGATTCTTCGTACGAGATAACAGGACCCGTGCAAGTAACCAGGACCCTCTTTATTATTTTTTTTTAGAAGTAAAATTAGCGGTGAAGCAATTTTTTTTGGAATTTGGCGTTCCTGGAGAGATAACCGCTACGCCGTTTGGGATACCACGATAACCCAACTCTTTTCCCCATTGGTGTAGCACCACGAGAGCAGTCATTGGGTTAGCTTACGTCTGATTATGATCTTTGAATTATCATTGACGCGGGTATGGATGGAACCAATACTGCACAATGCCTAGCCATCCCCCTACGTATACGGCACTATCAAGGGGACATGTGCCTGACCCCACAATTCACCTGGGTGACTTAGTGATGTTACAAACAGTTACAGCCGAACGGCTCATTGAACCATCGAACCCCACTTGCATTCTGACTCTGGTTGAGTTTCGTATAGCGATACTCGGACTCAATTGACTATAGCCTGTATTCATCAACTCCAAAAGCTTCAAAAACATGACTCGCTTAGTATAAAACATGCGTCCTGGGTACCACCAAATTCTGCAAGAATGACACCTCGTCCGCCAACTTGTGCATAGACAATGTCACCAATGCGCTTTATGCAAAAGTTGGGGCACGTCAAGTTTGACTCGTCAACTTTCCCAAAATCCTTGGTCCAGCGGTCGAGCAGCGGGGCCAAGCTACAACTGACTCCGGTTTAGTTCTGGAGTCAATTTGCCCACTTAGTGGTCACTTGAATTTGAGTGTGTGGGAAATTTTAGCTGAAAGGGTTCACTCCCTTTCAGTTTCTCCAATATTGATCCCACACACAAACCGAATTTAGTCTTCACAGGGTTTTTCCATATTAGTGTCCTGACGCCGGCATGACAGTATTTTTTGTGTGCGCATGTGTGCGCAAGTGTCAACACGGTCACGTGACATGAGGACATCCTTCGGGATGGGCCATCATCGATGGATGCTTGAGGTTGGGAACCACTTGGGAGTGCTTGGCATACAAGAGGGGAATTAACAGGACCAGAATAGGGGCGAAGTTGTGGTCTTGAAGCAAAGAGTGACCATCGTAGAGATGGAACACGCGCGATTTCTTGTGCTATCTTCTTCTACAATTAGAACTAGAAAAGAGAAGCCGAGGAAGTTGCACCCACAGAGTGGGACGAACAGTTTTGTAGAATGATATTTTCTTTCACTTCGACAATCTCGGGGAGATACCGTGAAATACCGGCGTAGCGTCGTTACCTGACCTTATTTTGAAGTACGCAATAAATACGATTCGCGGAAAGGATGTACTCTCCGGCTCGAATGGCTCGAAAAGTTAGCTTACATTGTTGCTATAGTCAAAGATAACAGTTATCGGAACAATAGGAACCTAAAACCCTTGGTGTTCAGATAGTAAGGTTTCCCCAAATTGAGAAAATAGCAAAAGAATATAATTCATTGTTCGGCATTCGGTAATTCATACATACAATTATTGAGACACTCCGGGGAATCAGCGTTAGACCGGTGACGTATAAGTATTATTAAAGCTCACGAAAACCGGAAAGACCGCAACTACCTCCTACTATTATTACCCTCGGCAACTATAGTCGAACAGATATTTGTACAACGATCTCTTAGAGGACGATAAAGGGAGAGATAACATAAGTTTGATTGGCATTCGACGAGAAAAAAGATTAATTCGATTTACATAACAAAAAAATATAGAATTTGGAACAGAAGTAGGATTGGCGATTTGTTATGATTGTGATCACCCACGGCACAGACCCGAAAAGGCATCGGTGAAAGAAAGTAAACGCTTTGGAATAATAGAAGGCTTCTATACATAGCCCCCTTGATCATGCATCATTTTGACAGTAATGACAGGCTAGGCTAATTTGTTATGAGGATAATTTAATCAGGTCATTGAGGACAATTCCAAAAAGGGAAACGGCGTTGATCAGATTCCTGTGCATTCGCATACATTATGCACCCAAATGTACGAACGTTCGCAGGAACCGTATATGTGACACAAACTGCAGGTGCTTATATAGCGGCCATGAATAACCGATGATGTCGACGGGAATGTGGCAAAGCCAAATCAATAATATCTAAAGTAGTGACCTCTAGGCAGTCAAAAGAATAAGCGACCACAGTTGACAGTTCTATTTATGGTATCAGGCTAAGCATGGCGTCAATGAAATACCGTTTGTGGTGTAGAGATTTGTTCGGTGCATATGACGTAGCATAATTTACGGTACCAATCAGAAATACGCCTTACGCCGTTCAAACTCGATTCAGATCACTGGGATGTTTCAATTGGCTTTGCCTCATTTCGCGGAGACGTTGCCCAAGGGTTAATCCCGATCTACCGGTTAGTAAGAAGGTGAGCAAAAAGGCAGCTGGGTGAGCCAGCCTGCAGGACTGATGTATCAAGGGCAGTGCACGTCACTACAAACCTATGGCCGATGAGCAACGAGAACTCATAAGAGCAGTGCCGCATAGAGACAATAAAGTTTTAGACTGCATTCGCTTTGCGTTAAAAACCTGCTGAAGTAAGCATACTCGTTCCGTTGTATGCATGCAATTTTTCAATTTTTCAATGCATGCTTGTGAGCGTTGGACAGTATGCACTCCTGGCATTATATCGATATGCACCAGAAGGTCTTTGGTAGTAGTGGGGCACGGTTTGCATGTGAAAACACACCTCAAACCTCGCGATGCCATACAAGTCACGCGCGCACACTCAACTTCGCCCGATTGTATTCCACTGCAAATCCTGACCTGGGTTCTTGAATAATAATTCACCGATGACTCGTATAGTTTAACCTTAGGCATGCAAAGCTTCTAGCGGTCAGGTCAAAACTTCACTCACATGAACATTATGTCATATATTTCGTATATGTCCTTCTATCGGTGCACACACTCTTTTTTGAGTTGCTAACTACGTCAACGGCTGCGTTTGCATCATCGGTCGGTACCAAAACAGAAGTAGGGCATGTGTGGTGAGGTTGTGCAGATAATTATACTTTTTAGTAAGTAGAGGTGCCTTGTGACAAATTCTATTATGTGATTGGATTAAGGTTGATCTACCGTCATTAGATGCCGATTTTTGTTCATACATGGGCGTTAATGATTCGCTTGGCAGGGCGAGTTGGTTTTAGCGAATAGCCCCCCCATACTAAAATTAGACGTCGATTATAATTCACCAGTTAGCGATATAATTATGATGGCGGGTGTTGTTACGCACCCTAATCGCGGGATACATCACGATCTTACTAACGTTACGCGGGCCTACTGTACACGGCGCTTCGGCCGGTGATACCCCCCATATGCCCTGCATCGTGAAGATCGGAACCGGGCATGAATAATCTATTCCATTGATCCGGTCGGCACTATGCCCGAGAAAATAACGTTAGTTTAGGCACAACAACAAGGTGGGTTAAGCATGGTACGGAGTTTGATAGAAAATAGAACTACCCAAACCCCAATCCTGTGGGTTGAGCATTCCCCCAAAGAACATCTAAGTAGTTAACCGATGACGCACACAGCCATTGGTATGGCAGCGGAGTGCTGTTGAGCCGTCTATGGGTGTCACGATTTTGAGGGGCCATGCCTGACTAAGGCTGTACCTCCGATGATACTCTTGTCTAGAAGGGAACCCTGCTGCATAAACACGGTTGTGTAACTTCTTTCCGAACATGCGCCCATGCAGGTGATGTAATATTCTATTTTTTTTCTTTATTTTTTTAGAGGTCGCTTTTCTTTTTGGGTAACAAAAAAACTTGCGCATTACGTCCACACAGGAATCACTAGTTTGTCTAAACTTTGACCAGCCAATAATATTCCCATGTCAAAATACCCATATTACTATGGAGATTTTGGAAGAATTACCTGGTGCGGCGGAAAAATATCTACCGTACTTGTAATCACTATACGGGCAATCTTAACTGAAAAATAACCCCCACACCACGCCCCTACCACCGTAAAACCCCCACTTTCACTACCACCCCACACCCACTCACACATCAACACGGCAGTAAGCAACCCAAACCAACACCGTTAGCTTAGTTGCTAATTGATTGTTCGTGAGCCCTCACTCCAACTCGTTCTCTTCTTTGTTCCTCTAGTACTGAATGACCGCATAGTAGAACCTCTCGGTGTTAGTTACGAGGCGCGGATCAACGCACATGCGCCCACGCATACTTTTGCGCCACGCACACCCACGTCGGGTCACGAGACCCACCCGTCATCATCGCTTCCTCATCGCACCCTCCAAGGTGACCATCGAGGCTGTAGCGTTTGATCACCGGTCCATGTGATGGCGGCCGTCAGCATGGATAACGTCTCATTCACGAACACGAAGGCACACGGCCGCATGGATTCGTGATCACTCTCCCACCATCTCCACTTCCCACAACGAAGCTCAAGCCCCTCTCCTCGTTGGGGGAGGTTTCCAGTGGGGACCGAGGAATCAGCCAGAGTTAGCCACAGCAAATTACGACGCATCTATAGGTACAACGCTTTAGGCATTGACGTTATTTGCAAAATGCACGGGTCCATACACTTCCATGTTTAGGTTTAGTGCCGTAAACACCAGATGGAAAGCTTCCATGCAGTGGGAAAATAATCATTGAGATGGATGAATACACCACAGCCGCGGTGATCACGCTCCTGTAGTTTAATACTATGATTGGGTTCTCTAACAAATCCGAGTTAGTATACCAACGCTCGCGCACAACCCGCGAAAAATGAATAATCCGAACCTTGCATCAAGCTGTTAGGTTTCTTGCGACTGCAGCGCTTATTCATGCATCGAAGAAGAAGGAATGGCGAGTGAGGAATTTCTTTTAGTGCAGAAGAATGCGAATGGAGACTGTGGTCCAGCGGAGACGAGCGCTGGAGGGGCACGCGCCAGAATCGGGTAGTCCATAGGTTGAGATTACCTACACTGTCGGTCCCGTGGATAGACATCCCTCGGGATGTATGGCAATGATAGGGCACGGCACTCTGTCCACGTTTTTTGATCAGGTTTTGTTACATCGAACTGGTTAAGCATTATTTTTTCAATCTAGAAAAATGCGGCGTATGAACGTTTGCCGCAATGCATATGTTCATGCAATGCATATTCTACAATTGTGAAGAAGGAATATTTTTTAGGTTCCTCCCCAAACCTTAAATTGTAATTCATTACTAGCTCCAGCATCGAAGCGTCTTAATTGTGTCTTGTACGTGATATTGTGTATCACATCTCTGGTTATCAATTTATATATAAGTAACTTCCGGAAGTTTTCAAATTTCGTTATTCAATCAACTTCATCATTTGTATTGGAATTCAGGTGCTTAGATACTACAATACCACCGCCGTTACTACTGCTTCTACCTACGTAAGCATCTACTTTCCACCAAGTCTTAATGGTGACCGGTGCCTAATTCTCCAACTAGTGCTCCATTACCAGCTTATCAATATTTCCATATGTTCTCATCGACTCCCTCTAGTATCTTCTCACGATTTGACATGTTTGACCCTTCCTCCGATACCAACCAAATCAACGACTTCTCCGACAACCCAGTCATGCATGGCTCTTCTCAACAACAACCTCAGGCCAACCTTGCTGGTGGCGCCTATTTCCTTGAGGAACCCAGTTTTGAGGATACATTCTTGAGCCAAAACAACCCGGGGTTTGTCGCCTCCAACAACAGCCTCCACTCGGTGCCTAGTTATAACAATGCGAACTACGTGAACAGTGGTCAGTCGTTCTATGGCTCACAGGCACCAGGCTCGGGCGACGGTTCCTATGATGCTTTCAACAACAGCACTGGGGGCATGAACAGTGTCTCCACCATCTCCACCCTTTCCAACACCAATGTGCCCGAACTCTCTCGCCAATATCCAGAACCATCCATGCTCTTTTTCGATAACCTGGGCTTGACCTACAATAATAATTCCGGTAATTATTATTCGTCACCCCAGGTGGGACAGTATCCTACTCCGGGAGTCGGAACTGTCAACTTTGACTTGAGCCAGGGCCAACCCATCAACTACAACTATACTCCAAACACCTATGATCACCAAGCGGAACACCCCACCGCAAAGTCAACCCCATTAATCCCATCGCCTCAAAATTACATCAAGGAAGAATACTCCCAACAAGAACTGCTCTCAGCTTTGGACATGGCTGCTGCAGCGGCAGTGGAAAAACCCATGAGAAGATACAGGGTCATCAGAGGTATCTCTGCTGGTGGGTGTACCACCAAGCCTCCCAAGGAATCGGCAGACAGCGACTCCAAGTTTTATCCGGTCGAGTTGGAAATCAACGGTGCCTCCGTCGAAGACATTTGCTATTCTCAGTGGAACGAAAGAGAGAAAGAAGACAGGAGAAGAATTATCCGGATTGAGAGAATTCAAGAAGGTAACAAGTTGATTGCCAACTTCAGCATCGTGGGTAGTGCCTATGAAAATCCAGTGACATTACCTCCACCCAAGAATGTCGATGTGGTGGAAATTAGTTGTTTGGAATGTGATATAAGGCTTAACGATGACTACGATTCCAGTAGTGACGACGAGGCCAAAGGGCACAAATCTCCTAAGGATTATGTCAAGCAAGACGTGGATGGTCGCTGCTACCAGTACTATATCACTTCGGTCGAAGTGGTAGAGATTGTGGAATTGCTCATTGGAACCGAGTTGGTTGATCCAGCAGAAAGAAGAAGAGAGCGGGGAAGAGTCAGATCAAACTTGGTCCCATTCTGGTCCAAGAAACCCATCTCTTCGAGAATGAGCGATACTTCAATGAACAATGGAGCCATGTCTATTCACTATCCTACCAACCAGGATTACCGAGTAGAATTGGCTAGAAGAATCATGGGCTATGAAATCAGAAAACCCCGGGGATTTGACAAAGAAGTAAGAATATTGCGTTGGGATAAATTGGTACCAGCATTAAAGCGGGCATTACAAAGTTACTACACAGAAATTCCAAATAATTAATCACTCTTTGCATTTACGTTCATTAGCATCAAATCCCCACAGGGTCCACTAATTCTTCCTAGTTATAGATCATTTACGAACCCCAAAATAATAATATTTAGTTAACGGTTGTGTAGTTTTTGTACACAATCAACTCAACATTGTTTGCTATCGCCAGAGCAACCAAAGGATTGCTTACGGCTGGCCCAAAGTAATAGGGCTATTATCTCCGTGTTTAGCGGGCGGTTTCTTGCCCTGGAAAGTGTTTCAGGGACTTGAGCAATAGTTCATCGGGAATGGATATGCCCCACACGCATACACACGCGCGCACACATGGACCTTAGGTGTTTATTCTGAATAGTAATGCACAGGGTCTACACTGCATGCAAGTTCCGGAAGATTATTGCAGATTAGAAGAGTAGGGTGCAGAGCCAGCCAGTGAAAACTTTCTAACTCGCATTCATGCAACAACCCGAATTTGGCAGGACATAATATGGGTTCTGCAGGGCATTGAATAGAGAAAACGTCCATGTGTCCCCCGAATGTGGTGATCCAGCCTGAGCCAGCACCAACGTCTGAGCTACGATAGCTACACATAACAAAGTATGGGTCAGTAATTGTCAGCCTTAGTAATGGGGGAAGGTATGATAATATCGCCATATTTTCTTCGTATTGACGCAACTCACAATGTAAACAGATTTACTTTGATACATTGGCTCTGCTGATTTCTTATGGTATGTTCTCCCGCATATGCAGGAACCACAGAACCCTGAACACCACTGTCAGCTGTAGCCAAGGCATGTAGAGGTATGCTTGACTCCGGCACATCATTTCCATAAGTAGGCATATTTGATTGGCTGTCGTACAGTGCTATGCACGGCGGTTGTGCAACCATCGAGTCCAGAAGGCTACAAATGACAACATAAAACAACATCCCATAATCTGCGAATGAGTCTGGACTGTTCAATCTTACTAAACACCGCGTGTTTCGAAAATACGCAAGTCCAATAGGATACGCATGAGTAAACCATTGGAATGTCTACGAAAAAGCGGACCAACTCCTGATGCTGCGGCGGTGCATGGAAGTGGCGTTGACGTAAAGGGACATAAAACTGACACAAATTTGACATCAAATTTGACATCCTACTGAAATTAGGACAACAGTCTACCGAAAGCAGCATATAGTTAGACTCCAATCTAGAGTGGTAAGGTACCCCCACGAAATACTGTACAGATAAAACTACTTAGGCGCAGTTACAGCCTCGCCAACACGCCAAATTCACAGAATATTTAATCGTTGCATGCAGCGACATATTCGCATTATTTTGCAGCCTTGAAGCCTAAACAATTATAGCCGTGGGGATACCCGGTGGATCACACCATGTTTGCTAGCACCGTAGTATTAATGTTCTTGGCGTCGTAGGTGGACTTTGCGAAGACTTCATCGGCTTTGTAGATAATATCCCTTTTATGCAAGGCGTCCCTAAACAATAGTCGCAATCGTACAGTAATACCGTTGTACATTAGATTGTCACGACTTTTCACTGCTTAGCGAATCTCAGCCCCGCTGTCATCAATTCTCAGGATAATCGGAGCTTCTGGCCACAACCTTCACTAAGCATCCCAAACCACACCGGGATACCTCACCTTAGTACTAGATAATTATTTGGGAACGCTTTGAACACATCTAAATATTAATTAGATTAGGCACCTCCCAGTATCTATTGAGAATATGGTGCACCCGATTTGGCGAATTCCCCAAAGCCCCAACCCATTATGGGCAGCACTTTGCATTGTAACGTATGGCGGGAAAATGTATTATTATAAGCCAAAAAATCAAATCACTTGTGCAGGACCAGAGTCATGGTGGGCTTAAAAATAAGCCGGTTACCATGCTGAGTAATTGTCCTAGCCAGTATTGGTAAGAGATGACAAACCAGCCAAGACAGGGGTTACGGTTTGTATAGCACCGACCCGTACCACGAAAGATGGAAGCCCATTGGCTCAATGCTTTTGAAATGCATATTTTATAGCGAGAATTTTTCGAACAATAGTACCACAATTTTCAGGACATGTTTATGTTGCATTTTTCCATTGAGCTGGCTTGGTGGGTTTGCAGGTTGTTCTTGGTCGTGGCCAAATCTACAATGGTGTCGTCTCGATCACCATCACTCTACGTTGCAGTCATATAGTTGTATAATTCGTGCGGCTGAACATTGCACTTGGATGGCCAAGTATCTCTTCTCCGCCTCCTTCCAGTCGATAACGGGGCTAATTGTTTCGTTTAGTTGACCAAGAATCTCTTCTCGGCTTCCTTCCAGTTGATAACGTTCCAGATAGCCTTGAAGTAATCGGCTTTGACGTTTTGGTATTGCAAGTAGTAAGCATGCTCCCAAGCATCAATAGCAACCAAAGGAACCAAAGGACCGGTCACAGTGTCTTGGTTATAAGTGGTGACCACGTCCAAAGCTCCACCGTTTTCTTTGTTCTTGACAATGAATGCCCAACCAGAACCTTGGATACCGGCCAACTTGGCATTAGTCACAGAAATCAAGTTGTCGAGCGAGCCATATTGATTGGCAATGCTCTTGGCCAATTCAGAATCAGCAGATGGGGCCTCACCACCACCCTGGCTGGTTGGAGCTAAGTTCTTCCAGAACAAACAGTGGTTGGTGTAACCTCCACCGTGGAAATTGATATTCTTTTGCAACTCAATGGTCTTCTTGACTTCACCTTTGGCCTTGGCCTCAGCGTGTTGTTCAATTGCGGTGTTGTAACCAGTCACATAAGTCTGATGGTGCTTGGTGTAATGCAATTCATTGATTTGGCCCGAAATGTGTGGCTCCAAAGCACCATAGTCCCAATCCAAATCTGGAAGAGAAACCTTAGTTCTGACTCCACCGAGGGAGGCGAATGATTTGATAGAGTTCAATCCTAAACGGGAGGTTCTGAGGGTTTGGGAAAGCATTTTTGCAAGAAGAATAGCTTATGGATAACGGGGGTCAGCGGATTTATAACGATACAATTGGTTGCTGGGCATTATGCAGGATGCCATTTTCCCGGGGCCGAAGGACGGGACACTATGCTTGGCTAAACGGGATTATTGTGGACAGACCTCCAATAATCATAGTTAGCCGGGATCTACGGAAGTATGTATACTCGTAATGACTTAGACAGGTGCAAAGGTGGCCTGGATGATGACAAATGATTCATGCAAAGTTGTTTGAAAAATCATCTGAAAATAGCTGGGCAAGTTCAATCGGCCACATCGAGCAACAACTGGACTAATAGTAGTGTCCATGACTAACCTGTGATGGTGATTGCGCTACAGGAGTGGAGTATTGCTTGTTAAGAAGCATTGGGAACTTTTGGGCCATCGACGCAAATGACGAGAAAGCGAATAACGCAAACCGTTGGCTCACGCGCAATACTTTGCCTAAACCAGTTATTACAATAATTATATTCAATCTATAGCCTATATGATCTGCGACCAGAACACTCACATTCTGTCCACAGCAGTCAAACCCAACAAAGTCATACCGTTGTACAACACTTGTCTGGCCGAAGCGTACAATGCCAACCGAGCCACGGCCAATTCCTTTTCTTGACCAGCAACCCACAAAATGTCGTAACATTGCGATACAATATGGGTCAATTGGAACAAGTAGGTAACCACGGTAGAAGGTTCATGAGTCTTCAATGCTCTCTTGACCACGTCTGGGTATTGTGCCAAGGTTCTGACCAAGTTAGCGGCACATGGTTCAACCAAAAGGTCAAAGTTTGCATTGGCCAATTCTGCTTCCTCGATCTTGGAGTTTCTCTGCACCGATCTCAATCTAGAGTGGGCATATTGCAAGTAAGGACCTGTGTCTCCTTCGAACGACAACATTCTTTCCCATTTGAATTCATAGTTGTTGATTCTCTTGGATTGCATGTCCTGGATCATCACCGCGGAAATACCAACCAAGTCGGCAATGCGCTCAGGGTTTTCGATCAAGGCGTATTTGGCAGGGTTCTGCTTCATGACGTCGTGCATCTTATCCTTGGTCTCCTCCAAGATGTGGTCGAGGAATACCACGGTTCCCTTTCTGGTAGACATACCTTCCACCATACCGAAGTTGACGTGCTCCAAGGTCTTGGCCCATTCGAATCCCATTTGTTTCAAGATTTCAAAGAACTGTTGAACATGCAAGTCTTGTTGCGAGGCAATAACGTAGATCATCTTGTCGAACTTGTACTTGTCATGACGCTTGATGGCTTCCCCAACATCTCTGGTCAAGTAGATCGAAGTACCATCAGATTTTTCCACCAAACACTTACCTAATTTCTTGTTGAACTTGGACAAGTCAATGAGCTTGGCTCCTCTGTCTTCGTGAATAAGTCCTCTGTCAGAGAATACCTTCATGGCAGTGGCCATAGATTCCTTGCTGACCTGGGACTCTCCCGAATATTGGTCGAAGACAATGTTAAGACGGGCGTAGGTGCCAATATACTTGTCGATGGACAAGTCTCTGAATCTCTTCCATATAGCGAGAGCGGCCTTGTCTCCGTCTTCCATTTTTCTGAAGTGCTCTCTGGCCAAATCGTCAGTCTCACTCTTTCCATTCTCGTCGGTTTCTCTCTTAATGTCTTGATTTACCTTGACGTAAACCTCAAACAAGTGGTTGATAGGGTCCGAACTCAACTTCTCTTCAGAACCGTATCTGTCAAAGCCAACAGCCAAAACACCGAACTGTTTACCCCAGTCTCCGAGGTAGTTGATTCTTTCCACGTTCCAGCCACCTTTCTCGTACAAATTCGACAAGAATCCCCCAATAATGGTGGATCTTAAGTGTCCAGCATGGAATGGCTTGGCAATGTTAGGAGAAGAAAATTCAATCACAACATTCTTACCAACACCCAAGGGCAAGTATCCATAGTCGTTACCTCTATGCAAGGCGTCCTTGATCACGAGGTTGTACAACAAGCTCTTTTCAAAGAAGAACTGGAGGAAAGGACCCTCGGCTCTAACTTCAGACAAAAACTTGGACTTGTTGAATTTGGTGGCCCATTCGCTGGCCTTTTCTTTGGGGTTAATTCCCTTCAATCTCAATCTGGGAACAGGGATAATCAAGTCACCTTTTTCCAAAGTGTTGGGTGAATCCAATGCCTCAAAAATGATATCTTTGTTCACTTCAGTGATGGAGTGCAATTCGTTGGTAATATAGTTTCTCATTACATCCACAACATTGTAGTCAGGATGGGAAACAGGGTTAGCCGAAGCGTCGGGCTGGGTCAAGCCCAACTTGCTAAGGCCCTCGGTGATAGATCTTAAATGCTTGGACATGGAGAAGTGCCGTAAAGAAGGTAGTGTTCTCATGATGAAGTGAAAATTTAATGGAGGTGCACACGACCTCACTATCGGGGACTAGATGAGTAAGTTTAGATAAGGGTTCAGGCAGTACTACAAAAGCCAAAATAGATGCTAGGTGATATGTTGGGGGGATTGTGTATATTAGGAGTTTCCATAGCTTTGACCTGCAAAATTCTCTCCTTATAATTATCCAACAATCATGGGGTTCACTGGGGAAAGAGAGTACCTACTCTTTCAAAAGCCAAGACTCCAAAATAACGGGACAGCAACACCATTGCGACTCAATATCTGAAACCTTAGCGTATAAGTAGTATTTCTACCTTAGTATGAGGTATTCTGTATATCGAAGTTATCCTGGAAGATTCAATTTCGCGACATTGTCGAATCATATATAAGGCGATGGAATAATATACTCCTTAACCACTACATAGAAGCGACCCCAGTGCTAGAATTTTTAATCGATTGACACTTGCTTTATCTACTGAACTTCTCTTCATAGCTGTTATCCCAACGTCATTGTATAAATGGTTTTCTAGAGCACTTCAAAAGTGCCCATATTAGCACGACATTTCCTGGCGCTCCCACGACCACTATCATATCGCCTCCAGTCACCCCATACACCAGCCATAACTTTGACCAATCGCTCCAATTGCCCTCATATCGCCACCATATATCCTTCCACGTCATGGAGGACCAAATATCCAAATTGATCGAAATGGGTTTCTCCCGAGATCAAGCCACCCGGGCCCTCAAATCTTCAAATAACGACCTTGAACAAGCACTAGCCTTCTTATTTGGAGACCATGTGGATGATGTTCAGGAGATTCCACCACCACCTCCTCCCAAGGACATCGTTCCCTACGACACTGTTGACATTCGCAATACTGCCGACATTCCAAACTTTGCTATTGCTTCAGATAAACTTCCCGAATATGACGATGTTAATTCAAATGTCTCATTGGATCGCTATAGATACGAGAAAGAAGACAGCATTGAAGAGAGCGTGTACGACCAGGTTCAGACCTATGAGAGATCTGAACTTTCGCCACCGGCCTTGCTTGGCCGTAATGCCACATATATTGAGAATTACATCGTTCCATTTATTCTTATATCGTCACAGTTTACCGACTTCAAAAAGATGGTTATGCAACTGGACCTATCGCATGACTTTGACTATGGTTTTGACAGCAATTGGTTTAAAAACGAATCAAAATTGGCTGTTGAAGTTCCCGACAAATATAAAGAAATCAGCTCCTCGTATAAATTCGTGATAGAATTGCAAAGAACGGTGGGATTCCTTGAACCCATTAGTCATAGAATGTTTTGCGCTTCAAATAACCTTTTGCGGAACTTGCCCAGTGATTTTAAGAGTGACTTAGCCAATACAATAGAAGATCTCGAAGACTTTGTCAGAAAGCTCTACTCCAGTCTAAATTACAACTTAGAAAAGGTGTTTGGTGTCACCGATGGTGTGGACGGATTGTTCAAATCACACGTGGAAAGTGTCAATGATGAAGCGACCGACTCGCTTTATATTTTACCCATCGACAGCGATTCAAGAGCTTCCAATATTTACGAATCCTTCAATCGTAAGTTCTGGAGCGACGAAGCAAGCATTGGAAACATCCGATTCACAGAAGTATCCCCAGTGGTGACAGTGCAAATATGTGGGGACGAATGGTCTAAGGAGGGGCTTTTTGTGCTCGATGAAGTATTCTACCCTGAAATTTACAGTGCCAAATATTCCGATGTGATAACTGGCATGTTTCAAAAGGAAATTGACATCCAAAAATACAGATCGCAATTATCGAGAAACATCATGGAATTGAATTCTTTTGAAGGAAAAAAAATCAAACAGGTCTTGCAATCGACAACTGACCACTTTGAGAGTATTAACGATGAGTTGGTTCCCGATGAGCTCAGAAGCGTGAGCCAGCAAATTATTTCTTTGACTGAATCAATCACTTCCAACTTGAACGAAAGCAGTAAACAGTACTCAAAGCTAGACATCACCAATCACAAAAATATTATTCAGAGTATAGCAGAAGTTCCTGAACTTGCTCCACCAAAACCTTACGATCTTGTGGGGGTCATTTTGAGCGACACTGAATACTTTTATATAAGTGAATCATATACCAAAGAGGATGAGAAATGGGTTTATTTCAAGGCTTTTTTTGGCAACGACAAGAAGATTAAGGATTATTCTATGGAAACGATGAATTTTGACGGGGTCAAGACCTACATCACCGAAAGGACCAGTAACAGCAACCAGGAACTCATATTGATATATGCCACTGCCGACGTTTACGGCGGTGATAGGGAGGTAGAAATGCCTGCGAACTTGAAGAAGTTCTTTGAAAAGGACAACAAGGAATTAGAGGAAACGCTTGCGGACTTTAATGAAAGAAACAGATACGAATCGGACAGCGATGAACTGAAAGAAGAGACCAGTCACAAACCCGATGATTCTGATGTGGAAATTGAAAATGAATCATCAGATTCAATCCTAATAGATAACGACTCCGATAATAAATTAGTCGATATTTAACGGATGTTACAAAGAAGAAAACGACTATATGTTCCATTGTTAAGCCTTGCTGTTCAATCACTGCATCACCTTCTGTTCCCTACACTATAGAGCTAGAATATAATTTATAACCAGTAATTAGTGATTATGTAAGCACGAGTTTATTTAACTGCGGGAGGCTTGGATCTTGTTATCCACAAACCATGTCCTCCAGTGTCCCCTACATACCTGAGGACGACTTTGAAAACAACAATCCGTTTGCGGAACCAAGCGAACATATTCCTGGTTCCGGTTTGATTGGTTCCGACCAATCGGCATTGGTCTCCAGCGCACACAATGTTATGGGTGACGAACTGTTACCGGCAACAGATTCTGTTTCCAGTCCTAGCGCCATTAATGATGGCACCCAGGAAGTCCCTGGACCCGAAGAAGGACCCATAAACGATGGTGAGCAGCCCCAACCCCAAAACCCGCTTGATGATAGTGAACTCCGTAAGCTTCTTCCAGAACGTTTCACTTCCAAAAGCTCCCTTGAGATCAAGCTCAATTCCATAGAAAAGAACAAGCCCGGCAATCCAATTTTGCGGTTTGATGCTACTGTCAAGGGGGTGCCCAAGTTCAGACAGTCCAAATATAAAGATATCCGCAGAACATACACAGAAGTGGTTAAATTCAACCGATACTTAATCATCTCCAACTTGGAGGTCTTCGTGCCTGTGATCCCCAATGCAGTAACTGCGTATCCTTCAGGAGGTGAAGATGAGAATAAGCATTTGTTGAATGTATGGCGAGAATGGTTTGGTCGGATCACAAAGAATCCTATATTAATTAGAGACGACGAGTTCGTTTATTTTATTGAAAACGATTTTGGATATTCGGTAATTAACGATAATCGCAAATCATCGGTGGCAAGTGGCCTCATCAGAAAGACTCTCAAGCAATTTTCAGTTCCTTATGACGAGTACGAAGAATTGGCTAGTTTTAGACCGTTAATCAAATCTGCTTACTTGGTATTGCAGAAGTTGGCAAAGTTAGAGGACAAAAATTCCAAGACCCAAAAACAATTGTCGATTCAAGTGTTTGAACTCTCAAACCAATTGAATAATATATCTCAGTTTGAAACGTTGCATCCCGGCATGAAGAACATGTGGGAAAAGTTGGCCAAAATCAGTCAGATCCAGTCGGATTTATTGTTAGTGGAATCAGTGAATGAAATGGGGATCCTCGGGGATGGAATTCAGAATTTGATTGACGATTTTTATGAAATTAAAGAGGCTCTTACCAACCGTCATCTTATTATGAGAGAACTCCTTCAAGCAGAGACACAAACCAATTCCAAACATCTTCATGCTTCTAAAATAAAAACAAAATCAGCATTGGATCCTCTAAAGGTGGATGAAGCAATCCGGTCATTGGAATATTCCAAAAAAGTCGAAGAATCCTTGAGGCTTCAGGTTAAGCGTATCTCAGGAGAAATGTTGATTGAAAAACAAGAGGTATTGGAATATACTGAGCATAAGTTACAGAGGTTGTTTAAAAGCTCTACTCTCCATAGAATCGAGCATCACAGAAAAATCTTGAAACATTTGGAGAATGTCCGGTTGGATATAAGAATAGTGGATGCCAAAGGAGGGTTGTCAAGATTGAACCGGGATAACTTAAGCAATTTAAGACATAATTTGGTCCAATCGCAATCCAATAATGGAGATGCCTGGTCATCCAGAACATTCAGATCTTTGAAGAAAGATCAAGAGGAAAGAGAGAGGACAAAAGAGGAGGAAGAAAACAGATCCATCGAAGGAAATGATGGCAGAGTTGTTGATGCCAAAAATGCCGCGTCTTTGCTAGGAGTGGCGACGTTCTAGATACGATGACGATGAAAGAACGATGACAATTGCATGAGAAGCGAAAAGAATTCAGCTTTGATGAAACTTGTAGGTCCCTAATTGTAGTAAATGCAGAGTCTTATCCGTTTACAAAACGATTAGCAGGACCAAATACGTCACAAATAGTATACTACCAATTAGTAGGAATTAATATGAAGTAATGTGTTAGAGCATGGTTTTGAGAACATATCGCCCGATCTCGCCAATTTCTGACAATACCTGACAAACTACCATGTAACCCTGTTTGCCGATAAATCAAGGCACTACCACGCCACAAATAGCCGTACTGAGACCATTTTCTCCACTTCCAGGCTCATCAACCCACTCCAAACTACTGGTGATTTTTCGCACTCTCGCACGCCCTTATATACATTGAAACAATCCCGCTAGTGGTAGAATGCACCATGAACGAGCCTCTAAACGGCCTAACTCGAGAGGAGTTAACAGACACGCTTCACCGTATAGTTCGGCTCAAGGTCGCAGAGCTCAAGGACTTGTGCCGGTCGTTGGGCCTTAAACTTTCCGGCAAAAAACAAGACTTGGTAGCCCGAATCGAAGATTATATCGACCAATCCAAGGATGACCTGGCGAGGATGTTGACTGTCCGAACGCTTGTACTTAAGCGGTGCAATGGAGAAGAGCTTCCCAGTGCCAAAGACCTCTATAACGCCATACGATCGGGTAAATTCACCGTGACTGCTCCCAATCAGTACATTAGAGACCAACCTTCCCTGCCGCACAGCACCGATTCCCAACCCTACAAGGGTCACTCACTTTACTTCAAGGAAAGCCCATTCTATGTGCTTCGTCGTATGATCCATGGCAGTCCCCAAGCATGTTATCCGCTGAGCGGGAAAGGGGTTTGTCCATTCAATTTTGTCCTCACTAAAGATGAAGCCAATATGGTGAACATGGGAGACCCTACGATCCGGGTGTACTTGATGTGTGGGTTACAGGATAGCGTAACACCGTCCAGTACCGAGGTGCCGCTCCAATTTCCGTTGCCGGTGGAGATCCATGTCAATGGATCGCAGGTGACAAAGAACTTCAGAGGCATTAAAGGTAAGCCAGGAACAGCAAAGCCCGCAGACATCACGCACCTCTTGAAACGAAGGCCCGCCCAGAACAAGATCCAGGTTGTTTATACCCAAACAACTGAAACGTATTTGGTTTACATTTATATTGTTAACGTTATTTCCAGCGAACAAATCATCAAGAAAATCGAAGAGAAACCCATGCTCCATAAGAGTGCAACAGTGGCAAAGATTATTCTGCAGAACCAAGGTGATGATGACGATGATATTGTCATTTCATCCTCCTCGGTCACCCTCAAGGACCCGTTGTCTTATACTAAAATGAAGTACCCAGTGCAATCGATATATTGCAACCACGCCCAATGCTTTGATGGGTTAGTATTTTTGGAGTCTCAATTGCAGCTTCCATCATGGAATTGTCCCATATGCGGTATTCACATCAATGTCGAGGACTTGGCTATTTCTGAATATTTTATGGAAGTATTAAAGTCAGTGGATGAAGATGTCGACAGTGTTCAGTTGAATGAAGGCGGTTCCTGGGAACTAGAGCCATCATACCTTGAGGCGAAGAAGAAAAAGGCAGAGAAACAGCAGTCAGATGTGCCTGAACCTGAAACTATAGACATTGTGTCTTTAGACAGTGAGAGTGAAGATGAGGTTGAAATAGCGTCACTACCAAGACGAAATGCTGCAGCCGTGGTATCAGAGTCCCCAGAAGAAGGAACACTGACGGCGCAAGAGCCACCATCCAGCGATTCAGAAAGTGTTACATTTGCTCCTGAAATCCTGTTAATGTCTGGACCACAAAGATCACCTCCAGATATACTATCGCCCAACATTTTGAACAAACCAATAGGGAGGGTGGGGTCGATCTCTGCCAGTTCAATTTCCACTAGCCCTCTTTCGAACCATCCCAGTCCCATCCAAATGAGGCCCATGCCTATTCCACAAGGAGCCACGCAGATCAGAACTATCTCGCCCCAATCCCAAGGGTTCCCAAACATCGTATCACCAGTTCAAGGCCAGCACACTCGGATCCATGACAACATGCCATTGGCCCAGATAATGGCCCTACAGAATCGTGGTGATCCACGGGGATTGCAGAGGGTTCCTCCCCTCCAAGATATGTCTTCTGACTCGCGGGACACTACGGTTGTTAGGCAAAATTCTTATTCACGGAATGATCTGTATCCTGGACAAAGACAGCTATCGAATTCGGGACAAGACCCCTACATAAACGGTCCCAATGGGGTCAGGTCCTCAGATAGTGACTTGGGTCACAACACGACAACATTGGCTCCATATAATAATTCGGCCAATAGTGGGTCTAGAGGGAGCCTCGCCAGCCTTGCTAGTGTGGTAAACCAAACTTACTCAAATATGCAAACCCCGCCGGTGGTAGCTTCTCAAACCAACTCGCCCGTGGCCACGATATTGTCTCCTCACCAACCCAATTCTACCACTTTACCACAAATATCTTCTATAATTCCGCCACTAATGAACCAGAGTCCAGAGGCAGAACCGTCTGTTCCAATTTCTACCACTGCTTCTGAGGGCCAAAGGCAGACAACAATAAGCTCCACACAAAGAGAAAACGGTACGTCTTTGCCAATGGTGATAGACCAGGTTGACCACCAACCGCATCAACCGACAGTGGTGGCTGCGGAACTTCCTCACTTGACACAGACAAACGTAAGTTCCTCAGCAGTTTCGTCGATAGCACCCGGCCCACAGCACATGCCATCACCATATAAATCTCCAGATGCAATGGGTTCGGTCCCCAAGGCTTCACTAAATTCTGCTCCTCCTCCACCTCGAATTTCCCAAAGAGGAATCTCGAAACCGGGAATATTCATCAGGCCCCGAAAACAAATCGTAAAGGAGATGTTACAACCCAAAGTCGTGCCACCGACGAGAGATCCTATGGTGTCCCAAGGACAGCCATCTCCTCCCTCAGTTCGCCCTTTGGTTCACGAACCTGCTCATACAGAATCATCTAATTATGAGAGTCGATCTTTAGCTTCTTTCAATTTGCAAAATTCGGGAAGCCCCCTAAGATCCGTTGCCCCAGATTCTTCTACTCAGAACGCTGCAACTTCTTCAGTTCCCTCTGCAGTTCCCTCTGCAGCAGCGGCAACTACTTCGACCCTCCCTCCTCTTCCACCGCCTCTGTACCCACCGCCTCCAAAAGTAAGGCGAGTGTCGAGCTCAGTAAACCCAGAAATATCAAACAATGGGTCCCAAAACAACTCGCTAACCGATGACATGCCAGAAAATACTCACGGTAGATCTCATTCTGAAATTAATGGTCCTGCCAGGGAAGAGAATACCCCATCAATGTCTCGAGATCATAGGGGAGGATACCCTGATGGTTTTAGAGATTCTCTAGAAGCACAAGAAAGGTATAGAATTGCTCAAATGGAAAAGAAAGAGAAGCATGAGCAGTTGAGAAAATCGCTACCAATAATAACTCGACATCAAGGAAACGTACCAGATCCCATGGAAGGGCCAGCACCGAAATCGAATCCACAAATAGTACCCGAGCAAGTCTCACAGTCAGTTCCAGAACCAGTACTGTCTATTGCTACAACAGAAACACAACCCAGGAGTAGTGAAATTGAAGCTTCAATTCAGACTGTCATTGATGATGATTTTAATTCCAACACCCAGGTACCTGAGCTGAATGCACCACTTCCAGATATAGGAGAACACTCAACACCAGCTCCACTCCGCTTTTCACGATCAGCGTTTGATCTTCTGAAGGATGCCCGCACTAAGGTGTCTCCCCCAGCACTTAAAAAGCAAAAAGTTACAGGGCTATTAGGAATCGAATTAACAGATGATACTATCGGGAATCAGCATGGAACTCTATCTCCACTAAATGGAAAAATTAATAATATGAGATTAGAGACTCCGTATACTACAAAAGTTGTGAATTCAGTGGACCAACCGGTTGATCGTTCGGTTGATCTGGATATGGAGCCATAATTTACAAATGGGACCCCAAATAGACATGTAATATAAGAAGACAGGAACCAGCTCTGGTGGTTCCTCAACAGCGATAATCAAATGTTCGTAGACTTTATAAGCAAAGCAATGATAATCTAGTAGCGCCTTCGAACTACATCTAAAAAAGCGATATTCCATTGAATCTTCAGCCTTTTATTATAATACATATCTAGTGCTCACATTGGACTTGGACCAAGATAATCTTCCTTGATACTTCCAATAGCATAGATCTCATTGACGTCGGTTCTGGTACCAACAATCTTCAATCTCACTCTGGATCCTTTTTCTATATTTTCATCGGGACTCACGTATGCCGGTGGGTTGGCCGATGGGTTAAATTTCATATCTGATGGAATCAAATGGGTACTTACAAAGACTGATAAAGGTCCCACATCGGCAAAAAATCCCATTTTGTTGACAGTGGTCACCACGCCGTCCACGACTTCGCCTTTGAATGGTTTCCACACCACGGCACGATATTTTACCTCGAATTCGGCCACTCCCAAGCCCGGTATAATTCTGCCCTTGCCAACATCGATGTTCATACAGTCAAGCACACACACTATGTACCCAAACTGACCAGTACATGTTCCCTCTACGTCACTAAGGAGCTTGTCACGAAGATATTGGTCCATCTGCGGACCAAAGTACGAAGGATGGAGGGTAAGGTTAAGCGACAAATCTTTAAGGAAAAACATTTATGGTTTGTGAAACAGAAAGACGGATGAAGTTGCTGGAAATCTCGCTAGATTGAAACGAGATGATGTCTGTCGGAATGAGCCTCGACAATTGTGGACAAGTTTTGTTATAACTATCGCCGCAGGATTGGTGTCTGGAGTGTAGTTGGGAAAGGTTCTTGAGACCGCTAGAGAAACGGGATGCAGGCTAATACACAAAGAATTCTATGACTGAGTGAGCGTGTGCCGATACCAGATTGACTTTCTCAATCCTTCTATGTACAGTAAGGGAGTAGTGGTGGTTGTCTGGACGGCTGTGGAAAGATTGTTGATGAAAGGTCGCACGACAATGTCGTGCGACATTTCCTAGAAGTGGAGATACCCTGAAGAATACGTAGTGGTATAATAGCTTGAACCTTGAGGGAGTAGGACTATAGAGTATATCACAACAGTGTCGAGATCTCCCCTTGCCCGATACTGATTATGTGCTTTTACAGACTTTGATGACTTCTTTACTATCTCGACCTCTGCGACACGCGCGCGACATTATTACGACACCGTTGAAAAATTTTGGAACTACCATTAGCACCACCAATACAGCATCGATCCGTTTCCACCCACCATGTCTCAGAGAATCGGACATTCTGCTGCCGCGTTAACTAGGGTATGGCATCATGTTGATTTAGCCGCTGACAAGAGAACCTTGGGCCGTGTCGCCGCAAGCATAGCAATAACGTTACAAGGAAAGCACAAGCCAACATACTCCCCCAATAATGATCATGGAGACTACGTGGTGGTAACCAATGCGTCCCATATGAAATTAACTGGTAACAAATTGAAAGAAAAGCTCTACTGGAGCCATACCACCCGTCCCGGGTCGTTGAAGCTCATTCCTATGGAGAGAATGATTGATAATAAAGGATATAGCGAGGTGCTAATGAAGGCTGTCAAGGGTATGATTCCTAAGAACAAGTTGCGGTTAGCCCGTTTGGACAGATTGAAGGTGTTTGACGGAGATGAGCATCCTTACAAGCAGAATTTGATTGCATTTGCTGATGAAGTCGAAGAGATGAAGGCCAAGGCCGCTGAAATGGAACAAAAGGAGAAGCATTTAGCTGACTTAAGGGAGAAGTACTTGAAACATTAGTGTATATAGACCCAACAACAGTTCTACGACTGCAAACGACAACTTAGAGTTGAAAAATGTACATATTACAACCGAAAATTCCTGTAGAATAAATTCACATAAATCACCTACGAACTTACAGAGAGTTCAGATATTCCACTCCTTCTTCGATTAATTACTCTTTTATTAATACATCTACCCCCAGGGCATAATTTACATAAATCACACTCTAACAGATATACCTGAACGTTCAGTGTACAACCTTGGTGTAATGTTCATAGCCATCAATTCTTGGAACAACAATTTGGCGGCATATGGAATATGAATTTGATAGATGTTGGTTTTATTTTTACACGAGCGACACTCGAATTGGTTTTTCTTTAAGTTGGCAATAACACTCATCAAACCACACATACCGCAAACGTGAACTCTGAAAGCGTCTGAAGCCTCCATTAATCTTTCCTTTAAGAATCCAGCAGCACCATGGGCAATCATACAATCTCTTTCCATCTCTCCGAAACGCAAACCACCATCTCTAGATCTACCTTCCACTGGTTGTCTTGTCAAAACTTGAACAGGACCTCTGGCTCTAGCATGGATCTTATCATCCACCATGTGTCTCAATCTCTGGTAGTAGGTAGGTCCAAAGAAGACTTGAGCCATCAACTTCTTACCTGTATGTCCATTGTACATAACTTCAAAACCTCTAGACTGGTATCCATGCTCTCTCAACAATTTAGAAACAGCTTCAGCAGTCACATCTGTGAAAGGAGATGCGTCACCTTCCAAACCAGACAATGACGAAACCTTGGATAACAAACATTCAATCAAGTGAGCGACTGTCATACGAGATGGAATGGCATGAGGGTTAATAATCAAGTCTGGAACGATACCTTGAGATGAGAATGGCATATCTTCATGTCTGTATGTAACACCAATGGTACCCTTTTGACCGTGTCTGGAAGCAAACTTGTCACCGATTTGTGGAACCTTAGTGGTTCTCATTCTAACTTTGACAAACTTAGCACCATCACCATTAGTTGTCAACAACACTTGGTCCACAATACCCGATTCAGTACTTCTCAATGGTGTCGATGCATCTCTCTTAGTATGGTATTGAGTCCTTTGACCCAATTCTTCAGTGTCTGGTGGAATTGGAGTGGTCTTACCAATGATGATATCTTCTCCACTTACTCTTACACCTGGTGCAATCAACCCATCGTCATCCAACTTCTCATAAGTACCGTGCTTAAGTCTCAATGTATCGGTTCTAGTAGGTTTTTCAAAGGTTTCTAATGCTTTCATACCTTGTCTCTTTTCCAAATCCATATAAGATCTGAAGAATAACGATCTGAACAAACCTCTATCAATAGAGGATTGATTCATAATCATAGAATCTTCTTGGTTATAACCAGAGTAACAAGCAATAGCAACCACAGCATTTTGTCCTGCTGGCAATTCTCTGAATTTCAAATGCTCCATAGATCTGGTGGTGGCCAAAGGCTTCTGTGGATAGTACAAAATATTGGCCATGGTATCCATTCTCACAGCATAGTTGGTCAAGAAGACACCCATAGCTTGTTTACCCATAGCAGACTGATAAGTGTTACGTGGAGATTGATTATGGTCGGGGAATGGAATGATAGAAGCAGCCACACCCAAAATCATAGAAGGATGAATTTCACAATGCGTAAAAGTGTGAAGAGTACCACCATATGTTGGTTTGATTCTTTTGGCAGGGTCGTGCTCTTGTTCTTCCAATTGTAAAGTTTTCTGCTGAGTTTCGGATAAATCGTTCTTGGCTGACTCTAAGTCTTCAGGTGTCATTGCAATCATGATAGTTTCTTCTTCTTCGGCATCAACATATTCGACAACACCATCACTCACCAAAGCAGACCATCCATAGCTTGCCTGGCCATCTTCATCGTATTCTTCATCGTATTCCGAATTCAACAATTTATGGATATGTTCCTTTTGCAATTTCAACTCACCGCGAGTAGGAGATTCGGCATCATCATCAACAATGAATAATGGACGATAGACTCTACCCGCATCGGTAAAGATCTTGAATTCCTTTTCTCTGATATCTCTAATGATAGACACCTCTGGAGAAATATCACCTCTTCTTCTTAAGTTTCTCATGGTGTCGACCAATTGAACTGGTTCTCTATGAGTACCGACCCAAACACCGTTAACGAAGACTCTGGTTGAGTCTGGAGAATTAGATGGAACATAGTCTTCCAAAGGCTCCATACCCCATTCTTCCAAGAAGTATAAAATAGGTTCAGAAGGAGTACCCACGGAGATACAAGACATTAATGACAAATTCTTCACCAAACCACACGCTTGACCTTCGGGAGTTTCTGCAGGACATACAAGACCCCAGTGAGTGTTATGCAATTGTCTTGGTTTGGCAATCTTACCATCTCTGCCGATAGGGGTATTAGTTCTTCTCAAGTGAGACAAGGTGGACGAGTAGGTGTAACGGTTCAACACTTGCGACACACCCGCACGAGAACTCATGGCCTTCTTCTGTTCACCCCAATTACCCGTGGCAAGAGAGTAACGCAAACCATCGGTAATGGTCTGAGACTTGACTGCTAAAGTCAAATTGAATTCTTTGTCGTTTTCAACACATCTTTGCATGTAATTGTAAATATCCTTTGTCAATTTTCTGAACAAAATACGGAACAAATTGGCCAACAAAGGACCCGCCAAATCCAATCTTTTTTTACCGAAATGATCTCTGTCATCTGGTTCTTTTCTTTCTAATGCACATAATAATAATCTGTTAACCATGTAACCCAAGAAATAAGCCTTTCTGGTTTCGAAACCTTCTTCTTGAGTAATGTTAGGCAACAATTCTTTTTGTAAAATATCCTTTGCGTATTGAATACGCTTTTCTCTTCTAATACCCAAAACACCTCTTCTACCGATGAAATCAAGAGCGATTTCACGTTCCTGAATAACGAAACCTTCTTCCACACACGGCTTCAACATTTCCAACATCTGCCAATCGTTTGAATCATAACAAATATGTTCCAAAATATCACCATCTGGCACAATACCCAATGCTCTGAAAACAATAACAATTGGAATATCTTCTTTGATGTACGGCAATGTAGCTCTTATGGTTCTGCCCGAAGTACCCTTATCGTCTCTACCATATAACTTGATTTGCATGGATGAAATTAACCGAGAACCCTTTTCCAAAGCCGATCTGATTTCAGCTACATGTGAAATAGGCGATGGGGCTGCCTTCTTGAAAACTTGAACAATGTTGGCCGCACTTCTTTCTTGCGCAATTAACACCTTTTCAGAACCGTTGATAACAAAGTAACCACCCATATCATAAGGACATTCCTTAAGTTCGTAGAACTCATGTTCGCTCAAGTCTCTTAACATACAGAACTTCGATCTCAACATAATAGGAACCTTACCCAAGTACACCTTGGTGACGGGCTCTTCGTCTTGGACTTTTTCTTCTATCCATTCAAGTTCGTTGTCCTTCTTATCATTATCGTCAGATTTGAAAACCTTCTTGGTCATATCCACATATAATGGAGAGGAATAAGTCAAGTTACGCAATCTAGCCTCTTGAGGAAACATTGGATGGGTAGTACCATCACCTTCGGTCTGGGTGGGCTTGGAAATATAAATCTTACCAAATGTGATCTCGTACCGACGGTTTTCGTGGTCATGTTCCGATGTATGTTGAGCTGGCTGGTCCAAAATCAACTGCGAGTCTTCCCACACCAACTCCTGGATAGTGGTTTCAATGAATTCATCAAAAGAATCCAACTGCTGGGACACCAATCCTTTCTCCTGAAAAAATGACGATATGACCGTCCAACAGTCCTCGGGAGTGATGGCGTTGGCATCATCATCGTACATGTAGGGGTCGCTGGCTTGATCCTGAGACATGGTAGCGAGGATATGTACTTGCTTCCGATCGACTGGTGATATATGGGTAACGTATCAACCGTGAAAGTCGCCACTCAGCTAAAGCGTGTTGATAGTGTGAATGTATGGCGAAGAAAAGTTTTGGCGGTGGGCGCACGACTTATCTAAGTAGTGGAGTGGTGGTGGGTTTAGCGAAGATGTCGCGCGACATTGTCGGTCAAATCAGTCTGTGAACGAGAAATTTTCCAGTTAGCCTAAAGGAACCCCAATAGTGTCCATGTCTTTCCTTAATACGTTATGGCAGACGTCCAAGCGGAGCCTCCATCACAAGAGCACGCCTAAGTCGTACCCCAAAGTCAATGTGGCAGACGTCACGTTGGAAAAGCCCCGTGTGGGTTTCAGAAGGCAGAGAGAGCCGTTACTCTCTCAATCGGTAACCGACTCGTTATTCCCAAGTACTGAAATCAAAAAGAAATACATTGAAGCTGGCAAGCCCGTGCCCATAAAGTACAGATCTAATAGTGATGCCATCGCCAGAAGAAATTATGAGAAATATCAAGAAGAGGTGATGATGGGAGAGCCCCATTTCAGAGTGGGTGGAAACAAGATCTTCTTCCCTAGCGGAAGGATCTGTTTGCTCAGACCCAACGCTAAGCACACACCATACCAGGCCAAGTTCTTGGTTCCCAAGAGCATGAATAAAATGGATTTGCGTGACTATTTGTGGAATGTGTATGGTTTGAGAGCATTAAACGTCACTGTTCAATTACTCCATGGCCGTTTCCAGAGGGATGCCTTTGCCTATGCCCGTTACAGATTACCTCAATACAAAAAGATGACGGTAGACATGGCTGAACCATTTGTGTGGCCTGAGGTTCCTCAAGAAATGGTTGAACTGGCTGAAGTTGATTACAGAAACGAAGTCAAGGTTATCGAACTGAAGAACGGTAAGGGTTCCGATAAATTGAAGCCAATAGAAGGGTTTGACGGCATGTACGCCCAGCCTGAGTTGCCCAACGCCTTTGTGAGTCAAAAGAAGAGAAGGCAAGGACAATCGCTCGTCAAAGACCATATGGAAAAGGTCGAAGCAAGTGCCGATCGTAATATGGTTAGCAAGTTCTTGAATCTCTAAACCCATGTATATAGTTTGCATAATAAAATGTACCAATAGAAACAGCGCTCTAGTACCTTACGACATTCGATTTTAACCTATATTGACGCTCTAACATAAAAAACCAATGACCCATATTACCATATACCTATTTCTAGAAGAGAAATCAAAAAATTCCAACTACCAGAGCCAGCCCTTTTTCTTTTCACTTCTGTTAGTTAATCCGTCGGTGCCTTCAGAAACCTCTGTCTTTTCAGCAGAGTATCCAAACTTGCTGGTGAAATCCTTTACCATTACATAGGAACTGTCCAAAATCCCATTTTCTGAAGCTTCTTCTGGAGTGCTGTCAGTGCAAGCATCTTTCTCGGACTTCGAAGCCACAAATCTTAAGCCTGCGAGCCTCTTGACTTCAGAAATGAATCGGTCAGGACGTATATCCACATTTATGATTTTGGATTCTATCCATGGACGGATAAAAGAAAAGTACACCAAGCCACACCCACTTTGGCTGAACTTGGTCCAGTCTTCAGTGTTATCAAACGCCTTGGAGTCAGCTTCAGTCGAAGCACCACCAAAACTCAACATTGGTGAAAGCAACCATACTGAAATGCCCAATTTTGTCAACGAGTACAATGGGATCAAATGGCGTAAGAACAATAACGATTCCGTCAATTGGAGGGTGGCTAGCACCACCCAATAAATAAACCACTTCTGTATGGTGATCAAATGGGTCTGGAGAGCACGGTCATCTACTCCTGGTTCCGAGGCTGCCTGCTGGAAAACGAGATTGAGCGGAACTGTGACCCCTCCAATCTTAAACTGGCTAGCAGCCAAATCATTAGCGGCCTTACTGTAGTCTTCGAACGCCTTGTAGGAGGCGATCACGGGATACACGGTGGAGATGGTGTTACTGGCAAGTTAGTATTGCATAGCATAACCCAATTGGTTCGGAGATACATACGTCAATAACGCAAGCACAACCATGGCGGCGTAGGGGCGACAGTCTGGAGATATCGGGGAATCAGTGGCGGAAATAAATTCAGAATTGGTTGGAGTTAAAGCTTGACGGCTGCACAAAAGAGCCGAGTCACTGGTAGTTTAATAACGTATCCACAGAGCCAAACACACTGATACTATCTAAGTAAATACCAATGTTATACAGAAAGTGAGTTGATAGGTGCAAATGATAAGAGGTGACTAGGGGGTGGCGTCACGTGGTGATATCATCACGTGTGTCACGGGTGCCATAACATGTTCTAGCGACAGGTGGGTGATGGTGGGGACCCGCCGTCATGTATGTTAGCAATGTTTGTTGAGCCAGGAATGACCGGGGAACGATCGGGAAGTGGCTGGATAAAATGTGAAGGGAGTTGTAGTGGTCTCTCGTATTTATGTCGCATCTGTGTCGCATCCATGTCGTAAAGATAAACTAGAATGACATAGCTCCCCTCCTGAATATCGCCACCGCATTAGAATCTGGGGTATGAGGGGGAACGCGAGGGGTCCTTTTTTTTTTGATGGTACCTATTTGTTCTCTGTTCCCAAACGGGAAATCCCAAAAAAATATTGGGCCCAAAAACTTATCCAGTCGCTTCTTCACTTTATAGAAAATTCTTGCCTAAAGGTAGACTACTATGCACCCCAAGATCTACAAACACGACCTGGAGACGTGATCTCATAACGTAGGATGTCTTGTAAAAGATCTAAAAAGTCAATTAATAAATAAATAAATATACTTGGGATTTAATTGTCCTAGTTATTCTGGGAATACTGTTAGTGTAGTCAACTAACCGGCTAGTCCCACAAACCCTTCTCTTTCAATTGTTCCACGTTCCAGTCCCATGTCTTATTGGCGTTCTTCTCATTGGAAGCTATTCTGCTTGGTTTGGCTTCAATTCCACCGGTTGAGAAATATTTACCGTTGTCCTTTTCGGTGGTCAAGGTAGGATCCAAAGCACCCTTCAACGTAGAAATGGAACCCTCTTCTAAATTAATACCAGCAACGTGGTGAGCACCCAGTAAAGCCCCTTTGACAAAGAAACCAACAAACTTCAAATTTTTCCAATGATTATACAATTCGGTGTCGATAATAATTCCAGGGTGAATAGAAAGACTAAGGATTTCCGGGAATTTCTCCGCATAAAGACGGGCTGCATGGATGTTAGCCGTTTTGGCTACACCGTACCTGAACCAAGTATACGCTGAATCTGGCCAACCGTGTACCTTATCACTAGGATCGTGGTATCTGAAGGTAAGGTTATGGCCCACCGATGAAAGATTGATCACTCTTGGTACATGCCCGTCAGCCACCACTGCCTTCAATTTTGGCAATAGCTTGTGGGTCAACAAGAAATGACTCACGAAATTGACCTGGTATTGGACCTCATAGCCGTCCTTAGTGACTTTGAATGGCACCCCCATGATACCTGCATTAAGAATGAGCTTGTGTAGTTTTGACTCTTTGGCAGAAAACTCGGCCGCTGCCTTGGTCACAGTGGAAAGGTCAAGCAAGTCGATGTACTGATAGTGCAATTCACCGAAGTGGATGTCGCTGTTGGTAGCTTTAGCCGCATCTTTTCTCTTCTCAGCCTCGGCTTTGATCTCATCGATTGCCTTAAGCACCTTGGACTCGGTTCTACCTCCAATATACACAATGTAGCCATGGAGATACAAGTGCAATACAGTGAACCACCCAATGCCTGAGTTGGCTCCGGTAATAAACACCACCTGTCTGTCCTTCTGTGGATTGAGATAGGGAGCAGTAGATGGATCGTAAAAATTAGCTCTTTTCACCATATTGGTTTCCTATGATTTGCAAGATATACTAGGGTATGTCAGAATAAGACGTAAATAGTCTGGTAGAGCCAATTGATTAAATGTAGGTCGAGCCTGTGATTGTTATAGTTGCCACAGTTCCTGAGGTGAGTGCTGAAAAATGTCAGATGCACGAGAAGGCATGAGGGGATGCAAGCACTGCCTCGGAAAAAGTAAAATGGCACAATCATTGACACCCAAGTAGAGGAGCAGAGCCAGCAGGACTCTGTCATAGGATCATCTAAGGGTTTGCGGAGTATTTCAGGAGCTTCGGGGAACTAGGGTTCCAATGATGTAATATTGAACGTGCATTTGAGTAAGAAATCTACGTATGCGGTTAGCCAATTTGATTGCAACAAAATTATTAGCGACACTAGAACCAAGAGAGTGTAATCCTATTTGGCAATTGGTAATTGACTCGGATCTAGACTTATCTAGGGCAGGTTTCTTTTTTTTCATTTAGCTCACTTTGCTGTGTGCAAACGCAAGGTAAGTTGGCTATAGTAGTGACAATGTACTTCAAAGGCCAAGATTGAGCTAGAAGATTTTAGGCTCAGTTAGCCAACAGTTTGAGGTATCTGTGTTTCAGAACACGTTGCAGGTATCTGTAGTCGTTGGAGCAAAGAAATACTCGGTTCCAAGCTCTCTAATACTGCACAAATTTAGAAAATGATTTTTTTTCAGCGAAAAATTTCCTTGCTCTCAATCGCTCGAGGTTCCTTTTAATCATCCAAGTTACTGTCCCTTTGACCGCCGTGTTCAACAGGTTTCTAGGGTAATTGAAAAACATATAGGATGCAACCGTCTTGTGTACCGCTCACACATCTTCATCATGATTACTCCGATATAGTGTAACGGCTAGCACGGTTCGCTTTCACCGAGCAGACCCGGGTTCGACTCCCGGTATCGGAATTTGTTTTTGGTACCTTTATGTCAACTCCAAAGTGCTGCTACCAACCCCTTAATGCAAACCCCGGTCTCCAATGAAAAATGGTGGCTGGGAAACTGCTTCAAGTATTTGCGGGGTTGGCCCTTTTTACGTAGTCATCACCATCCTACCAACAATAACCTACCCTAGTTGAAACTCGGAGACCCCCAGTTTATCGCAGCCCCCTAAAATCTAGAACTGAATAGCCAGGACACGACATGGGCTAACTCGTATTCTGTCACAGATAAGAATAGGAGCTCCCCTCCGACCAATCAAAGCGGAGAATGGACACATATTTGATCATATCCATTGTTATGAAGCCACGTCTCCACCTTTTTCAGCCCCTTCTCTACTCCGAACGTACCCCGGCAATTGAGGAGGGGTGACACAGATAGAGGTGGGGAATTGAACTCCGAGTTTGGGCCCCGCACGCCCCATGATGGCCTCATTCTACTCTTGAGAGAATCAATATATAACCCTAGGATGAGCAAGTTTGATTAGCCCCACAACTTTTTTGATATCGGTGCAACTTTACCTATAACTGTTTTTGATTGATTTGTCCAATTGCTGCTCCCAGTAACAAGACAAGCCATATATTTATTCACATCATTCCATTCAAAACCACATCAGCTTTAACGCTTCTCACAACTAGAAGACCCAACATGTCCTTGAGAACTTTGGGATTGAACTCGACCTTCAGGGGTCTCTTCACAAAGGGCGAGCAGATCGGGAAATCCGTTCAGACGGTCTTGGATTTCAAGAACCATCCACAGGAATCACTTGATTCTATCATGGTGAGAACAGACCAGGAACTAGGAGGATTTTCTACTGCTGATTTTACAATCGATCTGGAGTCGGGGACGGGCCATTTCAAAGGATATTTGAACTTGGACTTGCCCAAGGACAATCCTTCCGTCACCAGATCGGGCTACGCCATGTTCCGTACGAAGGATCAGAAGGAGTCGTGGCTCTCCGGCAATAGCTATTGGGACTGGTCCCACTTAAATGCGGTGGTATTGAGAGTCCAAGGAGACCGGCGCAAGTACTTGGTCAACATTCAAGCAAACACTCCATTAGTCACCGATTTGTTCCAGCATCGTCTTTTTCTCAACCATCCCGGAGAATGGGAAACTGTGGTTATACCACTCAACGATTTCGTCATGACTAACTGGGGTGTGATCCAAGACGGTAGCGAAATCAATAAATCAGAAATCAAGACCATTGGTCTTGGCTTACTCGACAAGCAGTACGGTCCATTTTCGCTCAAGGTGGACTGGATCAAGGTCATGACCGGAGCCGAAATCGAACAAGAAACCCGCAAAGCTCGCGCTGAACGCTTAAGCATCAGCAGCCCACCAAAGGACTCCCAGAACGGAGGAATCGAAGCTTCTACAGAAGAGAGCCCCTTCGGCGCCTCGGCAATGCCATCGGCTCGTGACGATGACCCAAAGAATACTGTATTCTAAGAGTGGTATTCGACTTCACTCCTTTGTTATCATGTCTAGTGTAATACATAATGTGTTCGCTCCCATTATTTCACATTATCAAGCACAAGACGGGGTCTTCCAGAAAGAGAATTCCCCACAGCTTCCTCGGAGTCTTCCATACAGGACATGGCAAGAATATGATTTATAGGTAAATGCATGGTTAAATCAATTAATGTAGTAAAGTGCCACACTATTGTGTTGGGACCCCGCTAAAGCAGATAGTTTAGCTTGGAAATGGGGCTGATTCCCCTCGGCGATCCCCACTATTACGAAAAAAAATATTTTCCGGGCTGCTATTGTCTGGTTTACGATTGTAGTTGCTGTCATGTCTATCAGCGTTATCGGACCTAGATTCGGTATCAGGCAATCAGTTCCGACTTCCGACTAGGCAAATCACGAGACTGGGAACTGTATTGAGGAGATCCTTATACGGAAACTTCCGTGAAGTTAAACTGGTCGAGTTCGAGTCAGCTTCTATTGTGGAAGGAAATGAGTTCCACGAGACTAAATTGGTTGTGATGATTTACTGTAGCAATTTATTGTTATTCAATGTAATTTTGGGCATCCAGTCTGTGTGCTTTAACAAGTACTTCTTTGTTAATGGAGAAGTTGTTTTCCTTGTGGTTCGTTATATGGATTTAAAATGCCTCGAAAGTGCTATGAATGTGTTTATTTTCTAGAAGACATTTCTAACTTTGCTCTAATTTTCAAATGCTGAAGTTGTACTATTGAGCTAGGGTCAAATGAACGTATATAGAAGAACGTAAGCTGGCATCCCTATTGACATCAATGTATCTGGTGTCAATCCTTAGGACACTTCTTCTATCTGGATCTCGGGCTTGCAGCCACAAGATGGCAAATTGAGCAGAAGAGAGGAAACATTAAAGAAGATGACTGCTGTTTTTAGAAGAACCAAACATGGAAGAATAGCAATTTCTCCTTTGGCTCCTATGACTTCAAATTCTACTATGTCTTCGTTAGCAAAAAAGAAGACTGGAACCGACGACGGATTCTACACCGAAGGCAGAACGGTTTGCTCGAATGTCCGGTCTAGGTGCTGACAGCTCTACAAGTCACGGTTGGGGCTCACTTTATGAAAGTATGTCGAATAAGGCAGACGAGGGACACAACTTGCACTGGAGTATGACTACGTTACATGCCCAGATAGTATTTTCTTCGAGATTGAAGTGCGTCACAAGGGTTTATGATGAAACTCACAGTGATGCTGGCTGGAGAAGTTGGGACGATTTTTGGTCTTCATTTTTGGATTCATTTTTTACAACTTAAAATTAGGCTGCGAATTTTATCCCACGAATATAAGTACATCATAGGATTATATTCTATGGGAAAAAGAAATCTGGATTATGCTATTTCTGTCTTTGCTGATAAAGTTGTCACTTACTTTGAGCCTTATCTTTTGCTTCAGCTATACGTGTAAACAAAACCTCGAATTCCCAAAGTCCCAGTAGCTTGGGTCTCAGGGAACTAGTTCCGACTTCCGGTCACTTAAGTCACTGGACTATAAACCATCTAGAAGGGGCAATATGGTAGATAGGAGTACGTCATTACCCCACAAATTAGGGTACGGGCCCTATATTGAGCACATTACACGTGTTTATGCGACTGCTGCATTTTTTGTTAGGCCTGAAATCTCGTCATTGCGCACGACCTCAAAATTTTCAGTATATATATTCCGTCGGTTGCCTCACTTAACTTAGCAACACATATTATCCAAAATGGCAAGAGGCCCGTATGTCACTCAGAGTTTGCTGAGCTAGACGAACATTATCGGAGTACAGACCCCGCTTGCGGGGGAAGTGGAAACGAACCAACCTAAGAATACTCTTCTTAGTATACCAGCCGTATGGCTTGGATGGGAGCCTTGTCGTGATAATATGGAAGTTCAAGAAGGGGAAGGTCAAGACATAACTACATGACTACACGTCTGTTGTTATGCCCGATTTTTCTTCAGCACCAGAGGGTTGGACGGAACTAACGTCCCCAATGGTGTTTTCTTGACCTTCCAGTATCACACAAGGCGTGTTCGCTAGCATGCATTACTCGTAGATCGTAACTAACTCGTTTAGAAAGAAGCATTTGAAGAGATTAGCAGCTCCATCCCACTGGATGTTGGACAAATTGTCCGGAACTTACGCTCCAAGACCATCTGCTGGTCCTCACAAGTTGAGAGAATCGTTACCTTTGGTTATCTTCTTGAGAAACAGACTTAAGTACGCTTTGAACGGTAGAGAAGTCAAGGCCATCTTGATGCAAGAACACGTCAAGGTTGACGGTAAGGTCAGAACTGACTCTACTTTCCCAGCTGGTTTCATGGATGTTATCTCCTTGGAAGCCACCAACGAAAACTTCAGATTGGTATACGACGTCAAGGGTAGATTTGCTGTCCACAGAATCACCGCTGAAGAAGCTTCTTACAAGTTGGGTAAGGTCAAGAAGGTCCAATTGGGTAAGAGAGGTATTCCATACGTTGTCACCCACGACGGTAGAACCCTCAGATACCCAGACCCATTGATCAGAGCCAACGACACTGTCAAGATTGACTTGGCTACTGGTAAGATCACCGACTTCATCAAGTTCGACACTGGTAGATTGGTCATGGTCACCGGTGGTCGTAACATGGGACGTGTTGGTGTCATCGTCCACAGAGAAAAGCACGAAGGTGGTTTCGACTTGGTCCACATCAAGGACTCCTTGGAAAACACTTTCGTCACCAGATTGTCCAATGTTTTCGTCATTGGTACTGAAGCTGGTAAGCCATACGTCTCCTTGCCAAAGGGTAAGGGTATCAAGTTGTCTATTTCTGAAGAAAGAGACAGAAGAAGAACCCAACAAGGTTTGTAATGTAATATAGTAATGGAAAGAAGTGAAACAGCAAGTTGTAGTTTGTAGGAGGATAGGTAGCGGGGTTGACAGATTTTTCGCAGCCAGTGAATGCCAGAAATAAAACCATACGGTGCCGTGACAGACTACTGTGTGATATTAATCATAGAGGAGGATTCTGTGATTCTGCAACCCTTTGTCGTACTGGATCACACCGCCTCTACCCCTTCAGTACTGACGTGACAACCGCTTCTGTCCATACCCTTGCGACATTATAAAGCTCGATACAGTTGCAATGCCTGTGGGTCTGGAGCCCGTCGAACGTTCACATCCTCTAGTTAAAATACCCGTATGGCTTCGTCGGTGTAGGTGAAGCGTTGTGCACCCTTACCTTTGCACCTCTTATCGGTACGAAGGAGCTCGTGTTATCTCTTTCACTTTTTTCTATACAATTATTAGTAATGGACTAGCTACTGAACCTACAACTAAGGTACCACCCCTACAGATCTAGTCCCTCGGAGCAGCTACTATTATTCGAAATCCACCCGAATATAGAGGCAAAATCTAGAGAGGATTCGCCAGTAAGAGCCCGTTATCGCCACGTTTATACCCCAGGTGGCCCTAATGTTATCGCTTAAAAAGTCGCACTTTGTACCGGTGCACCCCAAAACTCCGTCATCCGCGTTATCAGTGACTAAACTGTTTACCCATGACTTCCAGATATAGAGTAGAGTACGCTCTTAAGAGCCATCGGCGGGACGAGTTCATCGAGTGGATGAAGAGTCTTCTTGCCGTTCCCTTTGTTTTGCACGCCGATGTTCAGAACTATTCGCATGGCTACAGCCATCACTATTCCAACCCCGAAGAATACGAGCAGTACTTAATCGAACAGGACACCACGATTGCCATTGAATGTCAGAACCGATACAAGGAGATCTTTGAAGATGTGGAGCAGCTCGTGGACCATACCATTTTGATCGATGAAGCCAGTGGCAAGAATAACAAGACGTTGGCCCAAAGTAGATTGAGAAGATTGGTACCCACGGTGGGCAAGTTCTTCACCCCTCTTCCATTGGCCGAGGCATTCTTGGTGGAGGATGTCAGAAGAGGTATATCCAAGCGGAGGCTAGTCAGTCCATCTTTCAATGATGTACGGATGATCCTCAATACTGCCCAGATCATGGCGTTGAGTAAAATCTACAAAAGTCACGACAAAAAAGGCACTCGGTTGAAGTTGATCACATTTGATGGGGATGTCACATTGTACGAGGATGGGAAATCCTTAACTGAAGACGATCCCATCGTGCAAAGACTTCTCCGTTTGCTTTCTTTAGGTCTTTTTGTGGGAGTGGTCACTGCTGCTGGCTACCCAGAAGAACTGGGTGCTGAAAAATACTACGAACGTTTGAAGGGACTCATTGATGCTGTCGTGAAGAGTGATACCTTAACTGACTTGCAGAAGGAAAATTTGTTGGTCATGGGTGGAGAATCCAATTATTTGTTTAGATATGATCACAACTTGAAAAAATTGAAATTTATCAAAGGGGAAGATTGGTTCTTACCGCTCATGCAAAACTGGAACAAGGAGAAGCTCAAGTATATCATGAATGTTATTCACAAACATTTTGTCCATTTGCAAAGCAAATTTGGCTTGACCGAAAACACCACCATTGTGTTGAAGGAGAGATCAACCGGCATTATACCAAACCCAGGCTTCAAAATCTTGAGAGAACAGCTTGAGGAAATGGTACTTTCTTGCTCACTCAAACTCCAAGAATTGCTAACCCACAATTCGGATGATCATGTCACCGTGGAGTTCATGAATAAGGAAGATCCAGCGGGAGTCTTCATTGACGATGAAATTAAAGTGTGTGCCTTTAATGGTGGGTCAGATGTGTGGGTCGACATCGGAGACAAAAGTTTAGGCGTGGAATCGTTGCAAAAATACCTATGCAGAGACGAAAGATTTGATCACCTTTGCCCTATTGATAAAAGTGAAAGTTTACACATTGGTGATCAATTTGCTTCATTGGGAGCAAACGACTTCAAGGCTAGATTAAGTGCATGTACGGTTTGGATTGCCAATCCTAAAGAAACCGTGGCCGCATTGGATGATTTACTTGAGCATTTAACGTAAACGAGTTAAAAACAAATTCTAGATTAATATTTATATGAATCTTATTGTATAGAAAAGACGATTATCAAATTTACATCACAACGTAGATGCTGTTGCTATTTGGGGCTAATAAAGTCAAAAAAGAAAACGACAACTGCAGGACTCGAACCTGCGCGGGCATAGCCCAAAAGATTTCAAGTCTTTCTCCTTAACCGCTCGGACAAGTTGCCTTATTGTGAGAAAAAAGTCAAATTCGTTATGTACAGTCAAGGCCCAATGTGATGATTTTCAACTTTGTAAACTCGACCCCACCCTAGAACCGACGGTATACCACTAGTATCCAATACATCCCTAAAAAGAGAGAAAAAAGCGCATTAAGAAAATATTAATTAAGCAGGGTTTGGATAGTAACACTTCGCTTAGTATCATACAATCACTTTCCATTTTGTCGAATACAAACTTTCAAATACTTCCTTGACGTCATCAGATCATACAATAACGTAACTATCATAGGTAAATTATCTATTTCTATATATTTAATGCGCTATTGAATCTCGTCTTCTAGTTGATATAAAATGGTAGCCCATATAAAATGGGCGCTGCTCCATTCAAATATTTTAAGTTGCAGCACTTTCTGCTTTCGCAAATGGCCTTACTAATGGATGTGCCGTTTGCTCCCCCAAAGAGACCCCATTTTTCGAATACAGATAAACTGAACAGATCTATATCTTTATCAGTGACGTCCCATAAATTTACCAATATCATAGGGGCTCCGCTTATTATCCAATTGTACACATTCCCACTAGGCTCCAAATGTCCATTCATTTTCAAAACACCAGAAGAACATCCAATGAGCAAACTAGGAGGAAGTTTTGGACCGTTCGGCAAGCATTTTTTCAATAATGAAGATGTGCGGAAATACTGATCGCAACCACCATGCCCCAGATAGATAAATAACTCGGAGTCTAATAGGTTGGGAACAAATTCTTCCTCTTTAGGTTTCTTCCCAATTAAACCGTGCCAATTCTTATTGAGCCCAAATTTTGGTCCTAGTCTTTCTTGAGTTCTAATCAAATCCCCACCAGGGTTAATAACATAATAAAGACTTGAATTTCTGTCGATAGTAAAATCTTTTCTCAGTTTGAGCAACTCAACCAAGAGATGGACGGAAGGCATTCTTGAAATTGACTTTCCATCCAAGAAATGCATAGATTCCCAAGGGAAGAATGCACAATCCTTTCCCGGGATCAATACCATGTGCTCCTTGGAGGGTAAAGTTTTCAAGTTGAAGTATTTGTCGAATAGTGTTTCAATACTTGTATGAAACTTCTCAAAATTAATTTCCTCGAATTTGTTGCTCTCGCCGTGGAACTGTAACGTATCGATCAAATAATACAACAAATCATCAACAAGAGCTCTATCATATTTTCTCAAATTGAAAAACATCTTGGGCACGTTATCATCGAAACACATAAAATTTTGACGAAGATTTGATTTTCTGGAAGAAAGATGCATGTTAATTATCTTGATGAGATCGTGTTTGAATTTTTCAAAGACAATATCCTGTTTGGAATTAAAGAATAAGCCCTGAAATCCTCCAATCCAGTTGTCTTCAATGGTATCAATCACTTCTTTCATCTTAATATCCAATCCAAATCGAAGTTTCCACCAATTCTTCCGATCTTCCTTGGTTTTAATTTTCGTAGTGGTTGCTAACTTAGTAGAAAGGTTACTTTCATATATGATGTCTTGAAAAGCCAGTCTCACATCATCAAAAGATTTAATTTTACTGGTGCCCGTATTTCTCAAAGGAAGTCGAACAAAAAAAGGCTGCTCTCCCTTTACCAATTTGGAAAGTAGTAAATCACCACTTTCGTCACATATGTCTATTGTTAATATGGTCCAGTTTTCTGGAATATGAAGGTTTAAATCAATATTGAAGCTTGTGGATGAATTCGAGAAGCGCTGTGGTTCACTTTTTAATGGGATAATTTCTTTAGGAAGTAAGTTGGAAGGTCCACTGGAAGCATGATTTATGAGTTTTTCATTGAAGAAGGAAATGCTAAGCGAGTAGTCTTGCAAATAATACAAGTCAATTAATAATGACGTATCCAACTTAAAGATTGTCATTGAGGATATCAATGATAGACATTGATTCAAAATTTTTGAATATGCCTTAACTTCATAGACTGTGGCATTTGGCATCCGATCAACGTTAGACAACAATATTTCTTTGTATTTGATTAACTTGTTTATAAGGTCCAAGCTAAGGAGGGATAAGTCTGTTATTCCATCACTTACAATAGAGGGAATGGTGCGAACCGAGCGGTCCAATTGATGATAAGTTGGAAACTCTAACAACAGTCTGAAAACCTTAGTGATTTCGCCTTTAGTGGATGCGATGTTAATGAAACTGCCGTAAGTGGAGCCATCCTTGACCACCATCTCATCAAACCTTCTATTATCAGACGAGGATATCAAGTAATGGTAATCATTTTCCAAAGTTTCGCTTTTGGTACGAAACAGTACAACGGAAAATCCCAGAGCTTCTATATCTTCATCCAGCAGAGATATTTGAATAGTAAAATCAGCACCCTTGAAAATAGGAGAAAGTCGCTTCATGAGCGAAGTAACAAAGGAGTTCACGCTAACAGTAGAAAATTTGGATAATTTACTTGCTTCTTCATAATGCTGGAATGCCTCACTTTCGTTTTTAAGTAATGCATAATATAGGGCCATTTGAAGATAATTGATGCAGTTAACCACTGGTGCAGTATTGACTTTATTAGATTTCTTGAATTCAGAAAGATAATAAAGAAAGTCTCGAGAAATTCCTAGTCTTTTCAATATATCTAAGATACATTTGTACGCATCAAATAAAAGAGAAGCAGTGGTCCACTTCAATTCCAAATATACCGCATTCGGAATACTTGAGCTAGTCGTCTTGACCATAGAATAAAGGAGCTTGATGCAAATTTTAATATTGGTATACGATTCATAGTAGCTGCTTAGGCTCGAGTTAAGAAGACTTGAACTGAATTGAAACCTTGCTAAAAGTAATAAATTTCTCAACTTTTGAACCAATGATAGCTTGTGGTCTCCATTTAGGTCAAATTCAGGTTTAGATTTTAATACCTTTAATATCTTATTATGTTTTTCTTTGGCCATAGTGTGGTTTTTTATTGATACACAGTACTCCAATTGAGCGAGATTGAAATGGACCACTTCTAGAATAGAGCTCACAGAATTGTTTTTAAGGGCAGTGTTCCAGTCCACTAAACAAGCAGATAGATCTTTCTCAAGTGATAGTTTTGAGAGTGCCTGGCTCAAATAGTAACCCACAAATAGATATGATGGCGAGTTCTGATAGGAGATATTCGATTTGAACAGTTTGATTAAGAGTATGACTTCACTAGACAATCCGTTATAGGTCAAATATGCTAAGAGCAATCTAAATATCTCCACCTCAAGCTCGGTTATAGAGTCTTCAGAGACCGATTGTGTCCACCCAAAACAAAATTCCATTGCTTGAATTAGTCTACTTTCATCCCATTCAAAATGGCTAAGCTTTTGAATTAGCAAGCCCGCAGAAAGCATCTGATTCTCAGATCCAACTAATTCGTCGCCTAAATCAAGGTATCCTGTAATCCCATTAGTATTGTAGTAATAATATTGGATCTGGAGAGCCAAACTTTTATCATTAATCACTAGGGCTTTCATAATTGAATTGGCTATGTTATTCTTCTGCTCGTTGCTGCCCGACTTTTCAAGGGTTTTAAATATCTGGGCTATTAAACTTACTTTGAATTTTTGGTCCAAGAATTCACAATTGAAAAACGCCTCGATGAAACCGGTAGACTTGTCTATACTCTTGATCAAAATGAAAATAGTGTGAGCACCAACGTTGTGACTATTAGCACAAGCAAATTTCAAGAACCTCAAAACGACAGCAGAGAAATCTTTATTCTGAGCTTGATCAAACATTGACATGGCCACCTTTTGGACTTTGAGTTGTAGGGCCTCGAAATTTTCATTAGAAGGGTTCTTTGAGTAAACATAACTCTCATATTCAACGGCCAATTTGTATGATTCAGGCTTGTTCGATTTTGATCCAATATTATAATGCAAGTGTGATAAATTTCGAATCCTTTTGAATTGGTTAAAATATATAAAAATATCATAGAGTTGACCAATGACATTAGGGACTGAATTGTGAACGGAATTTTGGTCCAATGTGCTTTTTATGAAAACCGTAAATTGATCGAATAATAAAAGATGCGATTTCGAGAGTCGTTTGACCTCTATGCTGTCTGATTTGATGTAAGACATGATAACTTTAATGAACAAAAATGATTCATCATTGTTTTCCAACGGGAACTTCTGAATATTTAGAAGGATCTGTTCATTATGCAAAATTTTGGAAGGAGAATTGATAAGCTGTAGATTTAACTGATTTATTTTTTTCACATTTGGCTCTAGGATTAATTGTTGAATGGTAGAGTTGATATCTTCGAGCGACGACAGCACGTTTTGCTCTTTGGAAGTAAAAATATGTAAAACGGGCTCAAAAATAGGATTATTTCGATTGGCGATATCTTGTAAAAAAGGACTGACTTCTGGAGCCATGGAATATTCATTGATCAACGTAACGTCATCTGTAAGCTCAACCAACTTAAGTATCATACAAGTTTTGTGGACCTTCCATTCTGAATGGCCTGGGTTTTTCAATAATGAGTCTAGGATCTTGGTAAAACCTTTAAGCATCTTCACACTATTGTTATTGTACCTGGGTTCATTTTCGGGTTTGGAATATGAGCTTCTGATCCACTTTGAAAAATCATGATTCAGCAAAAACATCGACGGAATTGTCTGAATTAGTTCTATTTTCACCAATGGGTCTCTGTTGGATACGATGTGTCCCAAGTTGATCGCAAAGTACTGGAGTAAGCATTGAAGCATCAAGAAATGGAACGCTACCACCAAATTCACTAGAGGATAATGGTTGACTTCATGAAAGGTAATACATCTTATCCTATCTGTTGTTATTGCGAGCTCCGGCCTGAGGCTCTTTCCATGTATGACCTTATTTAACCCATTATAAAGGTGAGAGATCTCATCGAGAGCCGCCGGTAACCGTTTTGCTTCCATTAGTTGGATTATATACACATGATGCTTCTTGAATATGATAATTGAATCTTCAATGGGCCTCGATATCAAGTATAAGCTTTGGAAACACTTCGATAACATGGGTGAATCGCCATCGACTTTGGCAGACACGCGATTGAGGATATAATTGGAGGCAAACAGATCGATATCCTTGGAAGATTTGGTGGCCAAGTTCACACTCTTTGAAGGAGACAACGGCCTGGACGCGTGCGATAGAATGAACGACGTTAGTACGCCTTCCATCGCGTTCATGGCTAGTAGTGCTAGTGTCAGGTAAACAAACCCATTTGCGTAACCCATCCTACATTGATCACGTGATCTGTTGGTTTGCAGTTTTCTATAGCTAGTAAAATGGTTTATTACGTATATACATGGGGACAAGGGGGGAAAAGCGACACAGTGGTCCAGGCTAGAACTCTCTTTCACCTCTGTTCTCGGCCTCCAACTCCTGCTGCTTGAACTTTTCTTTTTCTTCCAATTTCTGTAATGCTTTTCTCTTTGCCAACACCGTCTTGGCATTTCTTTCACCTCCGTTCTTCTTTTTTCCTTTCTTATGCTCTCTTAATGGTTCCAAGTCGTTCTGGAACTTATGGATCCACCTTAACATGTACTTTCTCGTGGAAACGTCTATGCCGAGGTTCTTCATTTCCTTGGAGCTGGTGCCAAGGAACTTATTCAAGTCACCTTCGAATGTATCGAGGTGTTCCACCGTGCCTCTTCCGATCAACTTCAAGAATGTTTCCAAATCTTCGACGTTTTCCTTGGTTCTGGTGGATGTGTTTGTTCTGAAGGCTACTGGCGATGTGGAAAATGGTCTATGCGTGGAGATTGAGGGGCGGAATACCGGGGCTGTTTTGATGGTGGCATTCAGTACCACACGGACGGTGCCTGCTCTCCCGATAAGAGCTCTGAATGCACTCATATTTGCGGTTAAAGACACTTGAGGTTGAAGGTGGAAAATCACCTTTGCACCAGAGGTGAAGCCAAATTTTTCGCGTCGTGCGCACAACGAAAATCCTGGTACAGCTACTGATTGGGAGCTACAAGAAGTCTAGGGACCACAGTGTGATCATTGTGTAGTAACCATTACTGGTGCAAGCGGTATATATGGTGTATCTAGATTACAACAAACCCTTGTTCTTGAATTCGGCCAACAAAGAGTTACCCAATCTAGCTGGAGATGGTTCGACAACCACACCGGCAGATTGCAAGGCAGCGATCTTGGACTTGGCGTCACCCTTACCACCGGAGATGATGGCACCAGCATGACCCATTCTTCTACCTGGAGGAGCAGAGACACCGGCGATGAAGGAAACAACTGGCTTAGGACCTTCTGGTCTGGTCAAGTTGTATTGTTTCAAGAATTCGGAGGCTTCTTCTTCGGCAGTACCACCGATTTCACCAATCAAAATGATACCTTCGGTTTCTTTGTCGTTCAAGAACAAGGTCAAGGCATCGATGAAGTTGGTACCTGGGAAGGGGTCACCACCCATACCGATGACCAAGGATTGACCAAGACCAACAGCGGTGGTTTGAGCAACAGCTTCGTAGGTCAAAGTACCGGACTTGGAGATGACACCAACTTTACCTCTCTTGTGGATGCTGGAAGGCATGATACCGATCTTACATTGTTCTGGGGCAATCAAACCAGGACAGTTTGGACCCACCAATCTGGTCTTTTCTTGGGTCTTCAAAATTTGGGCAATTCTGATCATGTCGTGCTGAGGAATACCTTCGGTGATGGCAACGGCAAGCTCGATCTCGGCTTCGATGGCTTCTTCAATGGCAGCAGCAGCAATCGATGGAGGAACAAAGATACCGGTGGCATTGGCACCGGTTTCCTTGATGGCGTCCCTGACATTGGCAAACACAGGTCTGTCCAAGTGTGTTTGACCAGCCTTCTTGGGGTTGGTACCACCAACAACCTTGGTGCCGTAAGCAATGGCTTGTTCGGCGTGGAAAGTACCTTGTCTACCGGTGAACCCTTGGTAGATAACCTTGGTGTCGGCGTTGACCTTCAAGTTCTTGATGGTGGAGGCGTAGTTTCTGGCCGGGGTGGCGGCAGAGAAGCTGCGGACAAATTGTCTGTTCAACATTGTTGGGTGAATATGTATTGGTGGTGATGGAAGTAAAAAAATACCTTAAACAATTTGGACGGGTGTAGCGTCGTGGCAGGGGCCACTACTGCGGGATGGGTGTTTGTCGGTTGGGAGTCGTGCGCAGCCGTGAAAAGTTTGATCCGGGTTTCAGCACCCAGTTGGCGGCACCAGCACGGCCGGCACCGTTCGACCGCAGCCATCTCGCTCCTACAGGCTACGACTCCGGGCGAGTGCCCCTCTCCCCCTCTGTTCCCGTTCATAGCTGGGGTTTCTTGCTAATTAGGGTCCGTTTGAGCCTCGGGTCACGTGACTTTCCCGACTACCTCCGAGGCTGCGTCCCACGTGAGCCGACCCAGTGGTTGGTTCCCGGCGATCAACGAATGCGACTCGGACATGTCAAGTTGCAGCCAGATGGATCGTGGACCACTCCCGGCCGGTCCAGGCTAGCAGGCAGCCGGGGCTGGACATCACGTGAGCTCGCTTTCGGTCGCTAAAACCCTCAATTTTGCGGTCCTCCTATTGGCGGCACAATCCTTCAAGATCTTGAACATATGCCGCTGTCTCTTCCCCACTTCTAGGCACCGGACGCGGTGGCCGTTGACTACGATGCGCCGGGGCCAACAAGCTTATATGCAGGTCGGGTGCCTCAGCAAAAGTACCCGGCGAAATCATTGCAAAATGGAAGAGGGGTAGCTAGTGAAAGAGGTTCGCTCGCTTGAAACGAGTCAGTGACGGAGGTAGCCGAGTATGGAGACGACATCAGGACTATTGACAGAGCAATGGTTAGTGAAATATTTGGTGGTGCTGCGTATATGCAGGGGCACGCTTTAGGCTGAGACTGTGCAGTAGCCGTATGAAATAGCCAAAACCACAGCCGAAATTTGGTAAACCCAACCGTAGACCCTGAGCGCACCTGACCTCTTTGGTATCAGGTTAACACTAAGAGGAGTTTGGGTCGCAGATCTATTGGTGTTGCGGCTCACAATTTTCTAATTTTGGCGATTTCCAGTTCCTTCACTTCGATATTTCCGTTGAAACAACTCCTGTTACCATTATCTTGGAATAACAGGAGCCACCAAATTATTCTCACCATCATCATGTCGCAACCGGTACAACTATAGCATTTTTTCAGTATTTTATCAATTTTCGCCGAATATTCTCAGAAATTGTTTCTGATCCTTTGATGTGGATAAATCGACTTCAAGAAATGATTGAAGATGCAACGGGATCCTTTAGTTGCAACACGCAATGTGCCTACTCCTCCCTTTCCAATTCTCCTACACTCCCTCCTTAAATTCTCTACTATGTCCTATTCGCATCTTTGAAATTTCACTGGGGTCTTCCACACTTACCTTCCGAAAAGTCCTCCTGCCCCATAGTTGTATATCGTGATTATTCAGCTTCTCTACATCCCATTTTTTGGGTCTCGCAAGCTCTCGGTCCATTTGGTCCGTTCTGCCTTGTTTTTCCTTTCCCATAATCTCGCTCCACCCGTAGCCTCAGTAGTGTTCGTCGCGAAAAACACCATCAAATCCACCACCTATCGTATCACCACCGCTTACCACCTTATCATGTCGTCTCCGCAGGCATCCCAGGAGACTCCACATCCGACATCCGATATCGAGCCTGTTATTGTCAAGACAGAAACGGTTGAAAAAGAAACAGCGGACGATAAGGATACTCCAGAGCCCAAGAAACAGAAGAAAGCGGCAGCCTCCAAGAAGCCCAGTGCCGAAGTGTTACAGCGGCGTAAGGAGGGCCGGATCAAAGCGGCAGCCACAATTGCTCAGAACTTGAAGAAAACCGGGATTGGACGCTTCGAAGAACAGAATGGATTCGGGTTGACCAGTGTCAAGCCAACTCCTCTTATCAATCAGAAGAATTACTTTACTGAATACTTGAGAAAAGATGAACAAATTTCGTTCATAAGAAATTGGAGAACCGAGAAGTATCTCCACCAGAAGCTTAAGGATAAACTGCAGAGTGAAGGAGCCGCGGCCAAGGGCGAAGAGGTGAAGAATTTCGATGATTTCGATTTGAATGATATTGCTGCTGAAATGTCCAACAAGAAGATTACGACCACTGCGGAAGCTGATGATGATGACGAAGAAGAAGATGAAGAAAACGAAACCGAGGAAACGAGAGAAGAAAAGGCCAAAATCGGCCATGACACCATTGTCATTCATCCAGGCTCATCTTACATTAGAATCGGAAGAGCAACTGATACGTTTCCCTTGACTGTACCTACTGTTATTGCCGTTCCAAGAACAAAGGAGTACACTGTAAGCAAGCCTACGCCCATCCGAAGCGTGGACGACAATGGAGACATCACTTTTGGTACCGATTTTGAAGAGAACAAGGCAGTGGTCGTCAAGGATTTTAAAGCTCGAATGAGATTCTACAAGCGTAGAATCTTGCCCAATTCTAGAGAATCTGCTGTAAACTATAACAAGAAGCAAGAGCCTGAAAAGATTGCTGATCACAACGATCCTTACAAAAAGGAATGGATGGATGTGACCACCCAGGAGTTTGAATCGAAAAAATTCTTTGCAGGAGAAGATGCTCTTAAATTGCCCTTGAACCCAAAAAATTTTAACAACTGGATTCTTCGGTACCCAATCATTAATGGAACATTCAATGAACACTCAAAAGATTATAATTCGCCCCAGGAAATCCTTGGAGACCTTGCTAATATTGTGGCCGATTCTTTAGATAAACTCGAAATCAAAAACTTATCTAATTTGAAGGCAATGGTGATCATTCCAGATTTGTATGATAAAGCTTATGTTGAAACTTGGGTGGATACATTATTTAAGTTCGTTGGATTTGGGCGTGTCGGTATAATTCAGGAGGCAGTGGCAGCTACGTTTGGTGCCGGTGCTACTTGTGCATGTGTGGTTGATGTTGGTGCGCAAACAACCTCGATTGCCTGTGTTGATGAAGGGATGGTCATACCGGACTCCAGGGTTCATTTGAATTTTGGAGGAGACCATGTGACTGAAACTTTCATGAAATTTTTACTTGAAAGCTCGTTTCCTTACAAAGACATCGATCTAGGAAGCCGAGTTGATGATTGGGAACTTGCTCAATCCTTGAAGCACAACTTTGCTACATTTCAAGATGCAGACATCGCGGTTCAGTTATACAATTTTTACAAAAGAAAGCCCTTTGAAACGACGGAGAAATACGAATTCAAGGTTTTTGACGAAGTTATGTTAGCTCCATTGGGTCTCTTTTACCCTGAATTGTTCCAAATAGATAAAGCTTCACCTTCTGCTCCGTCTTTGGCATCATCCAAGTTGCCTACAAACACTCACATTAAGAAATTGTTTGGCCATTCGATAGACCACTATACGGGAAAGACCGATAATCCTAGTTCCAAGTCTCAAGATGACTTGAAAACCATGTTGGCATATGCGGATCAGGTGGAGGAAGATATGTTAATTAAATTGGCCGAAAACAAATTGTTCAAGCCTACTCCAAATAGAACAAACAGAAAGGAGTTGAAGAAAGATATCCACAATGTTCCTCTCGAGAAAGCTATTATAGAGTCAATCACCAATGCAGGCTTAGCCACTGATATTAGCAAGATCAAAAAATTCTACGATAATTTGTTGATTGTGGGAGGAGGATTTGCCAAAACTCCTGGATATGACTTGATTCTTTCTGATAGAATTAATATCTGGAGACCTAAATTATTATCCAACAGCTCACTTGATCAAATAGTAACTTACGTGTTGGGCGAAATCAAAAAAGTGGAGGAAGAAAAGAAGCAAATGATTCAGGAATTGAAAACTTCAAAACGTGATAATCCCGAGAAGCTGCTCGACGATGTGGTATTAACAGAAGAAGAGATAGCAGATATCGAATCCAAGACCCAGGTAAATTTGGACCTCGACCATGTGGATGCATTATGTGAACAAGGCCAAGTGTTGTCAGTGAATGTCTTACCTCCACCAAGAGAATTTGATCCAGAAATGTTGACATGGAAGGGTGGAAGTATTTATGGACGGTTGAAGGTTGTTAATGAAATGTGGATTACTCGCAAGGACTGGGATTTATTACAATCCAGATGTTTGTATTATAAAAGTATATTTAATTACTAAATGCAATGAATGAGGCGCCTGTGGCGCATTTTAAAAATATTTGAAAGTAACCGAAGGGTGCAAGCTTCTGGAGCCAAACAAGCCAGAGTCTGTAGTTCAAGGAAAAACCTAGTAGTCCAAGGCCTTGGGTTTTCTTGAATTTACCAATACCGGTCTACTCTGCATGGGTCGATTAAGCAGGGGAATGGCTGGACTCAGACTTACAGACTTGATCTTGGAGCCATAATTAACCGGACTGGTACTCTGCTCTTTATATGCTCCTGCTGTAGAGGTATTTTTCTTATGCTTGGATAGGTTCATGATTTTTGATTTCAGTTTGATCTCGTTATCATAATCCCAAAGGGTTTTCTTCCACTGTGACAACGTATTATGGAGCTCAAATAATTTCAAGAGGGATTTCTTATTTTCACTTTTATTGTTATGAGGACCGGTAGGATCTTTCATTTTGTTGTAGAGTACTTCGTACTCCTTATATTTCAACTTGAACTTGACAGCTAAGTTATTGTAGTACTCCAATCTCTTTGATGCGGATTTCGTTTCTGGAGGGGCGATTGGCAAAGCAGGATTGATACCAGCACGGGAAGCAAGATGTCCAGATCTTATACTTCTTGTGGCGACATCATCATCATTTTCTTCCGACGATGGTGGCGAAGTGTATGAGTCCAACTTGACCTTCTTCACCAACTTTTCCTCATCTGACGAATACGATGACGACGATGAAGAGAACTTTCTTTTGGGGAGAGAAGAGGTGTTGTTATTTTTGGCCGGAAACAAATTCTTTTGGCTAGATGACAATGGAGCCATAGTAAATGTGTTTAAGGCAGGTGAATTTGCAGTGGTGTGGGCACCCTTTTTCGTATCCAAATCGAGTTTATTTGCTATTTTCGGAGAGTCAGTGTGAGACTTTTTGAATGGAATAGTGGACGAATTGGATTTCTTGGACGTACTGGTTAAGAAGCCACCACCTAAGCTGGGTTGCTTTTTGTCATCGTCACTGATGACCCCTTCTGGAACATTACAGATTTTCTTTCTTAAAGGATGAGTTTCGGAGTATCCTAATCTGGTCAAAGCGTGATGGATATTCTGGATAATGAGGGTCCTTTCGAAATTGGTGTAGTAATCCCAGCCCCATGGTTTCAATTCCTTATAGTACTTGTCCTTGAGAATGAAATGCGAGGTTGCGTAGATCTGGGTGTCTTGGTTATCCATGAGATCGTCGTCATCATCCAACACAAGGGAATCGATATCGTGGTCGTCCTCGTAGTCGGACTCTTCGATTCTCAAGCGTTTCTTTATTCTTCTTCTTCTCTTGCGTTCCAAAATGGGAAACCTGTCGTCCTGAATAAAAGTGTTTTTGGGATCGTAGACTTGGCAACAATCGGAGAGCAACGCTGCCACTTTGGGCATTTCGAGAGTCATGGTCAGGGAGATTTCGTCCTCAGTCATGGGTCCCAATGCTAGTAAATGCAAAAATTTGAACGACACTCGTGCCGTGGTATCTGATGGTTTCGTACGGTATGCTAATGATCGACCAAGGGAAGTGGAGGATTTGGTGGGCGAGTCCCGAGCCAGCTTGGAAGGCGAAGTCATGGGCGACTTCGTCGGAGACTTTGCCGAGGATGTTGAGGCAGCGTTTGCTTCGTGGTCCTTGAGTTCTAATGCACGGTTATATTGGATGATTTTCTTAGCGTCGGTGATGACGTTAAGCTTGTTGGCGACTCTGCCGTTATAGTGGGAGTCTCTGAGGGAGTAGATATCGACATTGAGGTGCTCGGGAAGGTTGTGGCAGGGAAAGGTGACGGAATCAGAGATTTTGATGGACTGAGGTTAGTAAAGGGCTGGGAGGGCATTTATAATGAAGGTGGATCTGGCACGGCAATCGAGACGATTGCAACGGGCTAGCGGTCCCTGATTCAACCAGTGATACATACGTAGTTGCCGTCCTTGACAATCAACTTGGGCACGTAGCCCGATTCCACACATGCTCGTAAATGGGCCATGAGTTCTGCCGTCATCTTAAGATTCACAGCCAACGGCCTGGCCCCCGATCTAGCGGTGGCTATCAGGGGAGGCTCCAACGGCGAGATCACCACCTTGGACATTTGGGTGACGATTGCTCGGATATGGTAGGGCCAGCCACAGGTGGATAAAAAAGTGGTGGGTTGGTGAGGTTGTTGTTAGCGCTCCAACCCTAGGATGATTATACTGGTTAGGTTAGTGACTAAAATGTGCATTTCTTTTTTTCAGTGGTTGTCTGTACGGAAAATGCCTATGGAGCTCACCGCGGGGTGGGGAGGGGCTGCGGAGATATCACTGGCCAAGGAGGCGGTGGGAAGGTCCCAGGGCCAACCAGATGAAACCAGGCGCCCACCGGCGGGCCTCGCGACCCACTACAACCACTACGACGGCCGCTCCTGGGGTTGTCAGTCTTTGTTTGAAAAATGTAGCATGTATTAATAACTGTGGCCCAGATTTACTAGTTGCGGACCAGAGGCACCTTTCTAATGCGGACGCAGTGAAAATTCCATTTTGGGGTAATTACGAGATAGTCCCACTGGTGAGGTGAACCACAGGAGAAAATGGGCCAACAAACCGCAGGACCGCCAGGCCCAGGATGTTGCTGGAGGGCGCTAGAAAGCGGGTCTATCCAGGCGGACACCACACTTGGTTCAGTCCGGCCCCCCTTAGACTGTGTCCTGGTGTCGCGGGTGCAACCTGGGACGTCCTATTTATTATTGCCGGATCGGGTTGCGATATCTCCAGTCTTACATAATGCTCACAACTTTGGTGCAACCAGTTGCCAGGGAGGACAGGCGTGGGCCGAGCAATGCGATTGCTGGGCACCTCCGGTTCAGGGCTCCTTCATCACGCCCTGCTGGGCCCATTTGTGGGCCGGTGTCGCGTGATGGTTTTGTCACGTGCGCAGCACCCTACGGTCTCGCACTAGCGGATCCCGCCGGCGCACGACGTTCCCGCTGGCCCTCTACTACCCGCGGCACGTGACCACACAGCAACTGCCGTCAAAACCCTTCCCACCCTCTGTGCTACTCTACTACTACAATGTTAAAGTGGGTTCAGTCAGGCCTTTCGGCCGTTGCAGGAACCGCCGAGCCAGAGTACGGCAGAGAAGCCATCTACACTGTTTCTGACGCCGTCAAGGACGGTGCGCCCGTCTACCGGGAAACGTCCGTGGCCGATTTCAATTGGCAGAAGCCTTCCTACACCAACGTGGAAACCCAGACCTTCTACTTCACCGATCTTGCCAGTGGATGGACAGGTTTCGCCCAGGTGATCCACTCTAACGTGATGGGGGTGCACACCACCGCCCAATTCACCTTCAGATTGTTCCACGCCGATGACCTGAGCCATCCAGAAAACATCTGGACCTCCACCAAGTTGGAGAACTTCAGGACCGACGGCTCCAACTTCTATGCCGATAACTTGTCGTTCGAGTTGAACAAGGAAAACAACCAGTGGGTGTTGAAGTCCGCGGTCACCCCTGAATCGGAGGTCGAATTTACCGTCAACAAGTTGGTACCAGGAGTGATTTTCGGTAACGATGGTAACACCTATTACGGCGAAGACCGCAACGAACCTTGGGGATCCATGAGACACTTGTTCTGGCCCAGATGTGAGGTCAAAGGTACCGTCAAGACCCCATCTCGTACGTTTGAGATCAATGGCTACACCATGTTTGTCATGGCCTTGCAAGGCATGAAGCCTCACCACGCAGCCAAATCGTGGAACTATCTCAACTTCCAATCGGAAAACTACGCGGCAGTGCAGATGGAATTCACCACTCCTAAGTCCTATGCCAACACCAAGGTCAATATCGGTATTGTGGCATCCAACTCCAAGATTTTGCTTGCCACCATCAATAACGTGGTGGTGCACAAGGAGTCGGTAGTGGACGAGATCGGCTGGCCCGTACCTAAGGCCATTGAGTTCAACTTTATCAAAGACAAGTTGGAAGAAACCGCTTCGGAGTCTGATAAACCTGTCGCCGTGGTCGCAGGTCAATTATCCACGTTGGTTGAAAGAGTCGATGTCATGGCCGAAATCCCTCAATTTGTGAAAAACATTGTCAGTGGAGTTGCCGGCACCAAGCCTTATATTTATCAGTACTGTAACAAGTTTGAGCTTGAAATTCCCGAAGAGTCGGTTAAGGAAACGGGTTTGGGTTTCAACGAAGTTACTTTCATCTCAGAATAGAGTTTGTGCACATATCTGTGGTTTGCCCGTGGCGGGGGCCTCAGGTTCATCACCGAGTTTGCTTTTCAGTTTAATGCGTCATTTCTTACAATCGCTCCGCCGCTTAATATTTAATACTTATGGTAAATGATGATACACTAGGGTCTTGTAAATGTTTCAAAAGTATATGCATACTGGAATATTTAGTTTTAAGAAAATGTGTCATAATCAAATGTATTTCTGTATATCTCTAAGCTCTTCTTTTGGCCCAGCTCAAACAATATTTGAACACATGGGCCGGAGGAACCCTCACTTCTAACTGATTGGTTGTGTTGGTGGTTTCCATTACTATGTCTCGAGCAATAATATAACCTCTCAACATCAAAGCGCACACTGAACAGGCCAAGAACGAGACTCCAGCAAAGATTGCGGTATGGTTATATTCACTAGCAGCCACCGGCCCTTTTTTCGAATTTATAATGGCCACTCCAATGATCTCAGACACCGTGGCCGCCATTCCAAAGGATACCCAACTCATCGATAAGGTGACATTCATTTTGGCAAGTCCCACCAACCTGGCAGTAATGGGGGCAATGGTGGGAAATACCGCACCCATAAAGAGCCCCTCTATGATGGCAAGACAAATAGTGGCGGCGTAATTATAGGTAGGGATCCATAAAGCCAATGCAAAGAGTCCGGCCATCAAATAACTGATGGACGTCACCGTTACTGGTCCAACTAAATCTGCAATAAATCCTGCCCCGGGTCGAGCCACGATCATTGCCGCCTGAACCAAAGCAGCAACAGTAGCCCCTTGGGAAGCGCTGTAGCCCAAACTAGTGGTGTAATTGGCCAAAGTAAAAAGAATAATGGCATATCCGAACAAACAGGTGATCAAATAGAATGAAAGAATCCAGAAACCCGCTAACTTCAACACCTTAGTGTCGTATAGGGTGAACTGGATTTTGTGATGGCGTTCTCTTGTTTTGATAAGAGCGATGGCAATGAAAGCGAGACAGAAACTGATGATGGCCTGGGCCCTCAATGCCCACCGGTAGCCATGGACATCAATAACCTTTTGCATCGCCAACAAAAATACCAACCCTCCGGCACCGCTACCGGTAACCGCAAGCGCGTTTGCAAGCATCCTTCTCTTGATAAACCACTGACTCACGAGCCCTAGCGATGGCAAGCTGAGGATGGCCATTCCAAGCGATTGCAACAACCCTTGGGTCAAGTATAATTGCCAAAGTTTGGTTGCGAAACTGGTTAAAATTAAGGCTGCGAACTGGATGCAATTCCCCAACACCATGGTGGCCTGGGTCCCAAGGATCCCCTGGATATAGTTGATCAAAGGAGCACAGAATAGACCTACGCCGAAACTGATTCCTCCCACAGCGGCATAGTCCATGTTGGAGGCTCCATCGAAAGTGTTGTTGTTCAAGTAATAAGAAAAATAAATTCCAAACGACGAATTCAAACCCCAGGTGGAGAAGGTGAGTAGAAACGCACAAAAAACCACCACCCAGCCGTACCCACCATCGACCATATCTGGAGGAGCAGGGGTGGGAGGTTCATTGATCTTCTCATCGGATTTCAGTTGAATTGAAGTCGAAGACATTGTTACTTCACAGGGTATTGGGACAAGCCTTTTGGCCCTTATATGTGATTTGGTGGACCCTGGTTGTAATGTCGCTTGTGCATGACAGAATCCTGTTCATGGGATGGGGCCGTTCTCGGTACACGGTTCCGGGCTTCCGAACACCTAAAACTATTGTGTAAGGGTTTGGCTGGTGTATCTCGTATAACATCTCGGGCCGAGTGGTATACAAATCAAAAATAACCGTTGTCCCGCTAAAGCCGTCTCACCCCAAGGAAATAATAAGTCGGATCGAGTTCGGATATGTAGATCATATCCTGGATAGCTCCGTAGTGTACCTGCCAAGAGCAATCCTTCCGATCACTGACTCCTGGTCGGTGACTCTGCACGAGTATCGGTAGGTGTAGCTCAAGTCCCCAAAAGTTTACTATAGCAAAAAGTGCCCAGGTGTGAGCAGCCGTGGCTGCGCAGCGGAATAACTGCCGCAATCATTGAATGGATTTTGTCGATGGACCTCCGACTAGGGACCGTATTTGTGCCATATTCTATTTGTCAGTATTAAGCTGAAACAGCAAATGTAGTCACTACAAACGTTGGAAGGTTGAATACCTGAACTGACTCACGTCCAGGGGTTTAGAACTGCCCGTAATCATGGGTGCAAAATTTCTCTTCTAATCACCTCCGAAACATATGGAGCATACTACCAATATCTACACGTCTCAGTTTGATCGTAATACATTTACTCGTATAAAACCTTTCGAACACAGATATATAAATATTAAAAAGGGTATCTTAAGCACCACCCTTAGCAATATTGAAAACTAAGGACGAAAGACCAACAGCCCCTGTCCAGAGAGAAAACAAGTAACCGGGTCCGTTGACATTGACATCACCTTGTCTTCCAAACCAAACCTTGTTGTTATAAGGAACCAGCGCCTTCTCAATCAAGTAATCCTTCTTAGCACTGAATGGTGGGTATCTTGATTTGAACATGAAATCGTTCCACAAGTGTTGTTCAATAGTAGTTCTTTCGTGTGAGAAATTTCTGTACGAGTATTCTCCATGGTACGAGCCGTAGCCTGATTCACCAACACCTCCGAACGGAGCATTGGCCAAACCAACGTGCATAACGGAGTCATTGACAACAGTGGCACCTGATCTGATCGCAGTTAAGATTTGGTTGAGTTCTGGGTTCTTGGCTCTAGATGGTGAATTACTGGTAAAGATATATTGCGCCAAAGGAGTATCATGTCTGGCTTGAACAGTTCTCAAGAGCTCGGTCAAATTGGAGTACTTGATAATTGGCAAAATAGGACCGAAGATTTCTTGCGACATACTGGAGTCATCCCAGTCCACATTATCGATGACAGTTGGTGGAATAAATCTGGTTTCAGGATCGCTTTCACCACCAGTAATAATAGTACCCTTTGTCTTGTCAATAAGGCCCTGGATGGTAGCAAACGCCCGGTCGTGAATAATATGGGTAAATTGAGGTTTATCCTTGGTGAGGCCCTGGTAGAAGGTCTCCTTGACAACGGCAATGATTTCCTTTACCAACTTGTCATGGATCTTTTCGTGGACAGCGATATAGTCGATAGCCACACACGTTTGACCAGAGTTGATGAATCTACCCCACACAAGTCTTTTAGCAACCGTTTTAAGATCACTATCCTTGACATCAGACAACACAAATGCAGGAGACTTACCACCCAATTCCAAAATCACAGGAGTTAACGTTTCCGCAGCCTTCTTGGCGATAATTCTTCCAACAACACCATTACCGGTGTACATGATTTTGTCGAACTTTTGTTCTAAAAGAGCAGAGGTTTCAGGAATAGCACCATTGACAGCAAAGAATAAATCGGGGTCGAGGGCCTTAGTTAAAATCTCTGTGAATAATTGACTGAAATGTGGGGTTGATTCGGATTGTTTCAATACCACTGCATTACCAGCAGCAATAGCACCAGCAACAGCACTAAGAGCAAGCAACAATGGATAGTTGAATGGAGTGATGATCAACACCACTCCCAAAGGAATTTTCTCGATAAACACATTGTTGTTCATGAGCGCAGTACCCTTGTCATGGACAGGTTCGGGACGGGCCCACTTGTGCAAGCTGGACATGGTGTGCAACAATTCATTGAGACCAATGACGACTTCGTAGTTCCTGGTTTCGGAAGGAACTCTATGGAAATCCTTCCACAACGCATCACAAATGGCATCCTGGTTGTCTCTAAGTCCAAAGTAAATGTTTCTCAATTGGCCCAATCTGTAGACAATCGAATGAGACTTTTGCTTGGTGTGGAAAGCGTCCACCAATCTCTTCACTCCCACGGGTATGTCTTCGACCTTGGTGTACACCAATGGGTCAGTGGAAGGACCCTTACCGGTAGTGGTTTGCGAAACTTTGGTGCTGGCGCTGTCTCCAGTAGTCACTGGAGTGACTTTCTTGCCCAGGTTTCCGTTCCTGGCAGCCTTTTGCGAAGTAGATGGAGCACTCATTCTGGCTCAGAAATCAATAGATAGTGAAAAACGCATTTGCTGCACATACACTTATATATATGGTTGCGTGGAACTATCACACTCAGTCCTGTACCTGCTTATGAAAATTGACACCCCGCTTGAAAACGGTCCATGTGAAACCCTACCGAAAGCGACGCTTACATAAGTGGCAATCGCTCATGTCTCCACAATAAATTGGAGGTAGGGATCAGCGTTGAATGGTCACTATTTGTAAACTGCTTATAAATAGCTCCTGTCAATGTCACATTTGAAGGCATCTTGCTTCGGTAATCTCTTGTCGGTAAATTTCACCAGTTTTCTAAATTCTTTTAACAATCTTCGCAATTAGGCTATTATTAAGGCTAATACTGGGTCTATATTATGACGTATTTCTTCGTATATTCATGGCCACTATAACACCGCTCCTCTAGAAATGGCATCTGTTCTTTCCTGCCACACAGTTTTTCCGGAACAACTACACACCTGCTTATCATTTTCCCAAGCTCCGGCCGATCTGGCAATCACCCCACAAATGGAGTCAGGTGTCACTTTGTCCTTCAACCGGGACAACACCACACTTCTTCCTATCAAGTCATTGATACTCAAGTTGGCATGCAAGAAGGACTGGCCGGATGCCAATTCTTCGTTATCTTGAACAATTGCTGCTCCCACAGAGCTGATAGTAGTATCCAAAGAAGTTGGCTGTTCCACCTGCATTGGGTCCAATTCGTAAAACAACGCCCCCGTAGATAATGGTCCCTGCGATAAGTTTCCCAGGGCTCTGATAGTTGGGTAATACGTGCCCTTGGGTAACCCGTTAACCGTCACATCCACGTACAAGTCCTTGGGAGACACGGCAACAATTCTCGCCAAACCCTTCACTGGCTGGACATTGGTATCAAAGGACTCCAAAATACACACAGCGGCACTGTTAGGTGTACCCGTACCTCTGATAATGGCATCCTTTCCGGTTTGCTGGATGGCCCGAACAATTTCACTAGGTGGAACTGATCCATAAGTGGTGACTAACTCCTTCGCTAAATCCACAGTGTACTTCACACCGAGGGGCTGGAGAGCTTGCGACACCGAGTCAACACAGGCCTCACACTCTAACGGCACAGCAAACACAATCTCAAACATGTTGATAGGTTGAATGTAATATCAAATGCCGCCATATACGCAATCCCTGATTAGTAACTAATATGGACGTACTGCATACACCACGATTACCCAAATTGGTAGTGTTCCTAGCCACAGTTACCGAACGATTGCAAAATATGCCGAACCCTACCGTATCTTTTCACAAAATATTTTTTATTGGGACCTATTCCCATAGGCACTACACTTACATAAAGGCAAACTAGGTTATGGACATGCAAGGGAAAACTCCGTCTAGATCTTCAAACTGCTCATACGACGACGACGGCCAGCATCGATCTCGTCACTCACCTTGGTACATACCCAGGTGGAGGCGTACATGTTAATTCTGTCAATAGATTCGCCGCTAACTCTAACAGCAGCTGGTTTGCATTCAAACCCTAATTCTTCGAAAGTTTGAATATACCATGGGTGAGTAGATGCAGAACGTAACATCACTCTACCATTTGGTGCCAAGCACTTCTTCATAGCCAGAATTTCGTTTTCGGCATCCTTTCCAGTAGGATCAAACCAATCCATGTGGTCCATGATAATTGCAATAGTAATTGAGTTGTTACTCAATCTGTCAAACACATCATTCAACGTGTCTGTGTGCAATCTAATATTGTCCACGGGAGCAAGATTACTCTTGTTTGGAGTAGACAAACGTTTGAATCCTTTCAAGGTCAAATAATCTGGGCAATTGTTGTAGGCATAACGACCCATTAAACATAAGTAATAGAAATAGTTATCTTTGGAAATCAATGATCTGCTAATAAGTGGATCTAAAGTGTCGACAACGTACTTCAAAACAGAATTTCCCATCATGGAGGCTTGGTTGGCTGGAACTCCCAATGCCTTCCACAAGAAAATAGGGTTTCCAACCATAAGAGTGGCAACGACTGGATTGAACAATGCTGGCTTAATCTTTTCGTTCCAAATCTTCTTTTGCTGTTCGATTGTGTCACATTCACACAATTTTTCAACATCCTTAGAAACACCAAAGATAGAAAACGTCCATTTGGCGAGTCTCAAGGCCCATCTGGTAGATCCAGTATCGTAGAGACCCTTTCCTGCAAAAGCCTTAGGACCCTTATCCATCCAGTATTGGAAGGCATTCGAAGACATGTGAGGACTTAATTGGTCAATCATAATATCAGTAAAGTTGTCGATCTTACCTTCGCCAAACATGTCCCAAATTTGCTGATGATTCAAACTCTTGAAGCAGGCTAATTTTAATTCCAATAAGTGGCCCTGACAAGGGTTCAAGTCGACGGCGTGGATTTTCTTTGGAGGGTCAGGCAAACTAGCATAAGAAAGAATGTTGTCACCGGCAGAAGTAATCGCCAACACAGTATCTTCAGCAGTAAAGTTGAGAATGTTATGATCTTCACGAGGATCCTCCCAAGTGAAAGCATAGATATACTGGTTCTTGAACTGTTCAAAGGCAGAGTTGAGCTCATCATAGTAAACTCTCCAGTATTCTTTTTGATAGTAGAGCGAAGGGAAGGGCAAGTTCTTTTGCAAATTGAGTAAAGCAGCTTCATGTCCCTTGGAAATTGGGGCTTGGATTTCAGGAGTAAGGGAAGATGGTGCCAAGTATGGAGATTCAGTGGCCAAGCAGTTCATCCTGTGCAAGATAGTTTGCGACTTGGATTTGTCACAGCCAATCCAAATATAATAAGGAATTTTCCCCAACTTTTTGTTGTAAGAATTCACAGACTTGATGGTACCAAACTTATATTCAAGATAGTTTCTTCTGGAAGAGTCCAAGAACACCTTGTCAGCTTCGAACCAGATTCTCCAGAAGTTTCTCAAAATCCATGGAATATTTCTGTTAACAGAACCCCCAAGAGTATTAGTTCTTCCCATCGAGGTGTCTGAGCTTTGAATACCAAAATCAACGGAAGCGATGATACCAGACTTGTCTAACTTGCCCATAACATTATCGATAGCAGCATTGAAAGTAGGGATCATAGAAAGCGAGTAGGAGAAGGTGATCAAATCGGCGTGTTTGTGGTCGACCTGGAAGTCACAGGCATCGGCTACAACAACGTGGACATTAGTCCAGCCGTTGGTCTTGCATCTTTGCTTAGCAACTTCACACAACGAAGGCGATAAATCCACGAGATAGACCGCCTTGAAATATTTGGCAATGCTGTGGAATTTGTCCATTTGCTCAATGTTGGACCCTGTGCCACCGCCGATGTCGATCCACACCAAATCCTTTTGTTTCTGTAAATGGGCCACGGCCAAACGAAGACATTCCTTTCTTCCCTTCAACAAGTACTCTCTGGTGTGGTCGTAAATGTGAGCTTGATTTTTGTAGAACACCTCGAGCGATTGCTGCTGATTGGTTTTTGCAGTTGCACCCACGGCGGTCTTCTTGTGGATCAAAGGCTTGACAAAACAGGCCCAGGCAAATACCAAGAACGAACGGATGGTTTCATCGCCTCTCAACAAGAGAAGCACCACGCTAGCAACACCAACAGCCACGGCTCCGCCCACGTAAGAGGTAGGCACCTCAATCATGATAGTAGATAGCAGGTGAAGGTAGAAAAAAAACTCAGAAGAACGTTGGAAAAAACAATTATCTCCAAACTCCAGTCTAATATGACCCGACCAAATTCGGTTTATAGTTGCACGACATAGCACTACTTATATAGACGTGTGGTAGTTGGCTACCACTGATCCAGTAGGCCGTAAATTACTCTAATCGGGCGTGGTGGGCGCACGTCCAGCCGCACGTTTTTGCAACTATCGTGGAGAACAACCGTCTACTACCAACAACGTGGTGGGGCGTGGTCAACGCGTTGTTGCTAAGGTTGGGTAGGCATGTGAAATCCGAATGATCCTCTTCCAGGGTACCCAGAGTTTTGACAGAGGGGGAAACGGCCACACGAACAATGTCACGTCCATGGCTCGCACTGGTGATGGGCCCACGGGCTCCTTCGCCCAGTTATTTTTCAACCATGAGGAAGCGTAACGTGTAACGTGGATTTGAGTTGTTAGGACAAGAGGAATCATCGGCAAACAGGGGTCGTGTGGATGGTCCGGGTACCGAAGCAATTGACTTAGCCTTTGGGGTCCGTTGACTGGGATTGATGGGGCGCAGAGTCGTGGCTATGCACTGTGACACAGATTGAAGGGACTGGGGGAAGGGAGTTGATTGTATGAACGAGCCCTTACTCAAAAGGGTTCGGTTTCCCAAACCGGAACGGAGCTTTCTGGATATGCCCACACGATATTGACCCTACAACGTGTTGTTTCTGAGATGTCTAGTGATTATATCTATTTATACCAATGCCTATTACCTAATCGATCAACACCCCTCTATACTTCGTCTTCCAACCGTCTCAACAAATAGTCGATTTCCACTTTCTTGGTCAACGGAATGACCCAATTCTTGTACAACTCGGCGATGATTTCAGGCTTCACTTTGGACTGGGGGTTCTGACTGAATTTCATCGTGGGGTCGGTTCCATAACTGGCCCCCTTCTCAATCAATCTTTGCAAGATCTTTTCTTCTACGGCAGCATTGGTGATTGATGCCTCAATGCCCGCCACATCCTTCGCCAAAATGAGTTTCTTATATCCTTCCTTATCGCTCTGGTACTTGGCCTCAGCCACAAATTTTCCAAAGTGGATTCTTCTGGAAATGGCCTGTAACGATTCGATATCGCTGGTAGCCACCGACCCCAAATTTTCTTGCTGTTCTCCAATGGCAGCACTGACCTGAGGAACAATCTGGTTGCAGTAAAAGTCCTTAATCTGGTCATTCACGTTGATTTCATCGGCATAGGACGCAAGAACCTTGGGGTAGTTGATGGGAGGAAGAATCGACTGCAACAACTGGTCGGGGAAAAAAGGAATCTCATCTGGCGCTTCGTATCTTCTGATCTGTGAATGTGTCTTCTCCATTTGCAACAATGCCCAGTCCAAGAACGAACCTTTGAATCCGGGAATGTCGAACTTTCCTATCTCGTATACCGATGGTGACAGAAAGAACTGGGATCTTTCAATGAGGTCGAAGACAATGGTGTCTTCCATACGGACCAACGCTTGACGGATGTTGTCAAGGTTGAGGACAGTGTCTGGCTTCATAAAATCCATGGTGGTAGGTAAAGGAACTAGGATGAAATGGTGAGCTATCGACCAACCTGAGTCACTGAGAGTTGGAGACCTCCGCGCATCGATTACGTAAGACGGGCACATACCGATTACCGACGTGCTCAACCACCTCCTCACGCCGGTAACGGCAAAATCTGAGGAGGGGTTATTATGCTCCCAAACACAGCCGTGCCTACAGCCTGGAGTTAGGATGGTTGTATTTTCGAATTTGCGATCGCAAGGAATACCAATTGGCCCTGTCCTTTGATGATGTCATCAACGCCATTCCTATCAAATATCTATGGAGTGTCAGTTGTGACGCGATTCTAGAAGCGGTTGGGGTCACTGTGGTTCTTAAATCGGGTCAAATTGGGCCATGGGACTCTGCAACCGGTTATGATAATATTCCCCATACCAGTTTCTATGCGCGAAGCGGCTGAGTCTAGAGCTCGTTTATTCTTGACAGGGCAATTGCGGACATATGTCCAAAACGTTATCTTACATTCCAGAATCGGGTTCTGTAGACTTCCCAAAAACCCTTTATGATCCCAGGAACTACTAATACGGAAATGTTCGTTATGTCATTAAAAAATTCTTCGATCTAGCTTAATTACCAGGGTCTAGCCTGGAGTTATTTCAGTCTCCCTGACTAACCCTAGCCTCCTCTTGGTCCCATTTTTCTACTTGTTTGATTGCATACCGTCTCAACAACTTCTTATCTTCATCAGATTCAAACGAGTCCTGCCCATCCTTGACAGCCAACATTGACCTTCGGGTGTTCAAGAAGTTTTCCATTCTCTCCAACTTGTTGGCATCATCTCCTCGTAATTCTTGCATAAGTTTCATGTTATTAAGCTTTGTTTTGTGTTGGTACTCCGCCATTCTTTCCAACGCTGACATAAACTGCAAGCCAAAGGCCAATGCTCCCACTAGAACCACACCAAACAAAATTTTATATTTGTTCTTATCGATTTCTTCTTTGGTTGGAGGCGGGCGTTTGTATTTCATTCTGTAATAGTCTTCCCAAGTGCCCGCTTGCCAGAACGGCTCGTCATTCTTGAAATTGTATCTTCCTCTATGACTATTTGCCCTTCTGAATGCTTCAAAATTGGCTTGACTGAAGTGTTCCCTCACTTCGGGATCGTACTTTGTTTGATCCCAATTGGTATTACTATAGGTTCTGTAGGCCACCCTTCTTCTTGGGTCCTGAAGAATGTCATAGGCATTTTGCACCTCGTCAAACCTGGCCCGTTTAACCTTATCTGATAAGATCTGACCGCTGCTATCGGCTACGTCATGCGTCATATCGGGATGATAAAGTTTGATATACTTGAGGTAGGTTGATTTGAGCAATTTCTTCATTTCTAGCTGGGGCTTTCCATCTTCCTTGATATCGAAGATTTCATATGGCGTGGGCCGTTTGGATGATGGCCATGGATGGAGTCCTCTTGAGACGTGATCTACCGTGTTGTACCGCACACTGATGTATGGCACTGAGACTATCCGATTCGGGGTGAATGCTGACCTAATCATTACGACCACAGTACCCCAAGATGATTGATATCTGTATCGGTAATAAACGAAGCCTTGAACCGGCGTTATGCTTGATACTACCAGTACAAGTATTTAGCAAAGGTTAGTCCGCGTTCGGGGGTGGGTACACTTTTGACTTTCGATGACGTAAGCAACATCAAACCCCGCTACCCCCATACACACCCTTAACCCATAGAAAGCTGGCAGTCTTTATCCACGACGTATTTGTCCCAGTCATTGAGATGGCCAACGACCCCCTTATCTCCCTTGGATTTTCTTAGATAGCCGTAACTGTTTTCGTCGGCATCTTCCAAATCTCTTTTTTTCCAGATTCTTAAAATCGTATCTCTGGTTTTATTAACATTACCCAAGGACTGGCCCTCGATCTTTTCGAGTATTTGTAAGCTTAAGTATCTCATTTCTTCACAGTCTTCACTTAGATGGGAAATTTCACAGCTGCCAATGTATGCTGTCCATATTAACGTAGTGTACCATTTGAAATCGTTTTTTAGCACAATTAGTTCCAACACTTTGAAGATCACCTTCACTAGCCTAGAGATATACGGATCTTCCGGAGTTTTGTTGAGAAGACAACACTCAAAATAGATCACAGTAGCTAGCCTTTTAAGCTCGCTAGCCAACAAGAACCAGAACTCTTCGGGATTTGTCATATCATTAACCATAAGGTCGATTTGAGAGTCCACAAACGACTTGACATCATCGGTTTCTTTGGTATGGGCAATAGCAATAAGTGGATCGAGGATGTTCATATTTTGGAGCTCTATGCGATAACGGATATTTTCACATATTTCCCGGTAGTATGATTCGGGCATCCCTTTGGTTTCTCTTTCATAAGAAAGGTCAGTTATATCTTGTAGGACGCTGAGAAGGTTTCTGTCGCAACCCATCCACGAAACCAATTTAATTGGTGGAGCGGCACCCACGGGTTGTTGGGGATGCAATTCATCTTCATACTTCAAGAAGAAACTGTTTGTGTCTTTGCATGCAGTTCTTCCAATTGCTTCTTGATAATCGAGAAACTCCAAACCAAACTTGAGAAGCGAGTTTTCTAGCGAGGTTTGCGGTTGAATGAAATTGATGTCATGAATCAAAGCTTTGCATACTTTTAGGTAGACCGTCCATTCCAGGTTACAATCATTTGCGAGCTCATAAAGAATAAGCAAAACATAGGAGAGTAACGTCTGAGAGTTTGGCGACGCCGATTTCGAGTAAGTTATGATCCGCGAGTCGGCATCGAGTTCTTCGGTTTGTACCAGGGCCAACGAGGGGCTCAGCCCTTCATTAGTGTGTGATGAAAATTCGATGGTTTCCACGCCCGAGCCCGCACGAGGAGAGGTAGCGACTGAACCGCCAGCAGAGGATAAAGCCAACCTCTGGAACCCCAAAGACTTTGCTACCCATTCGTTCTTGGAATTTCCACCCACCAACTTGGATAAGTATATTGAGCCCAACGCCAAGATCAAGTAGAATAAATGGTGTTCCTGTTGGGAGTACTGGATCAATGACGACAAGTCCAACCCCTTTTCGATGACAATGAACTTGCCGTTTTCCAACTGGCTAAAGTATGACGTTCGGTTTCCCAAAGGGTTTAAAATGGGGGAGATGAAGCTGACATAGTAGTTTAGGGCAAAGCTCAAGTGCAGAATATCACCATCGACGGTGTTCACTATATCGTGGGGAATGATGGAAGCTTGAAGGGAGGTGGGGATCCGAGGAGCCATGAAGTCGTTGAAAGCGAGGTTAATGAATCGAAGCTGGTGTCGCCTTAAGTTCTGGTAGTAGGCGTTCTTGCTTTTGCTGATAAGACTGTTAGAGGTACTGGAACGAGAGTCTGTGCCCTTCTTGGACCACACACCTTCTCTGCCGAACTTTCGGCCCTTCTCTTCGAGATCTTCTCGGAACTGAAGCGTAAGTTTGTAGTTGCAAGAGATGCCCTTCTCTAAACACCGGGAACATCGGGGCCGAGACTCATCACACTTGACTCGCTTGGCCCTACAAGTTTCACAGCCAAACCGCGATCTAGGCTTTCGTGTCATGGAGGGTTAAAAGCGATCTGAAAACACTGTCGTGGAGGTGATAGTTTGAGAATTTGCTATTCCTAGCGAGGGGTAGGTGCTACGGTTAGGTCCTAATGTGCGACTTTAGCGACTTAAGTGGGGCCACTGGGGGCAACACTACCCTGACAAATAGCGATGATAGCCGCACAACAGATCGGAACGATTACAAATCAATACAAATCGTCGGTGCCAAGAAGACGGTCAAGGGATCGGTTATGGTAGAGCAGATCGCCCTGTCAGGACGGATTCCGATCTTCACTTCTGGGGTTGTCTGGGGAAGAACGTTTGCTGATTGGGGCATCTGCAGGCTATGCCGGGGCACGCATTTAGGAGGAATAATACCGGATTGGCTAAGTGTTCAATTTTGACACCAAATTGGATGTGGTGACCGGTTTCATTTGAAGTAGAAAATTGGTGGGATCATGAAGCAATCTCGGTCCGATGAAGTCTAATTCCGCCCTAATGTATTATCGATGTTGCCCCAGTAATCAAAGACAATAAAAGAGTGCGGAACAAACCACACCAGCATCGCTCAGCTCGCTCAGCAAGTCCCCGATCTCAGTGGACCAATTTTCAAGCTAGTTATATCTCTCTTCTCACCTTGCTCTTCATCTACATCTCCACACCAATGGATTCGGCTGCATAAACCCGCCGCTGCACTGTGGCCGTTTGCAAAATATAAATAGCGAGCCGCATTGCCCGATGCTGTCTGGGACTAATTATAGATAGCGCGTCACGTTCACACGGCCCCTATCCAAATTAAACAGCACTTGTACATCAATGGCAGCACTTGACCATTGCCCAGTTTAAAGGTCCATTTTGTTACAGCAGCCCTGGAGAAAAAACGCCCCGAATAGCCAATCGTTGCACGCGTCAAAGATCTGCAACTGAACCCATTTTTCCGTCTTGAGCTGCGGTAGAAGCCATGTCATTTATTTCAGAAATCGGTCTCGATACCCTTGCCAGGGCCCCCAAGGATGTCCATATCATTGCCCTCCTTCGGATGATCCGCCAGATAGGATTTGGTGGCACCTCGCTCATCCTTGTGCTTTACCTCAAAGAACTTAACTTTGAAGAACGGTACATTGGACTCTTTATGACCCTAACTTTCTTGGGTGATCTCGTATCGTCATTCGTTCTTTCGCTCATGGCTGACCAGATCGGCAGAAAGAAAATCCTCTTGTTAAGTTCCATAGCCATGACGCTTACCAGCGTAGCATTTGCTGTCTGTGAAAACTATTATCTTCTCACAACTGTGGCTATTTTAGGTATAATCACTCCTAGTGGTGGAGAAGTAGGGGTGTTCAGATCCATTGAGCAAAGTGCGTTGGCGTCGTTGACGTCCAAAGAGCAGAGGTCCGATGTCTATGCATGGTACACGTTTTTGGGACAGTTCTGCGCTGCCCTAGGATCGGCTATATATGGTTCGTTCATTTCGTACTTGAATGAGGATGAAAAATTCTCCTTGCTTCAAAGTTACAAGTATGCATTTATGGGTAATGCCATATTCAGTTTCATTACAGTTCTCTTGACCATGAGCATAGGAAGCGGAATTGAACCTAAGCATATGCCTCATCCATCACAGATCACCAAAGACATCTCAGGTACAACCGAAACATCGCAGTTATTGCAAAGTTCATCCATAGAAGACGAACTTCCAGACGCTTCAACAACCACCGCTTTGCCCGCTAAGAAGGGATTCATTTCACAGTTTCTTCCAACCCTTCATCCAAACACGTATTTGCTCGTGCTCAAGCTTTCCCTACTTTTTGGCCTCGATTCATTTGCTTCTTCACTTGTTCCTGGATCATGGCAGTCGTACTATATCCGAGAAAAATTCCAGATATCTCCTGCAGAACTTGGCTCTATCTTCTTTACCACCTCTATCATTGCGGGGTTCGCCTCACTTCTTAGTACGTCTTTTACCAAGCGGTTTGGGCCAGTGGTAACGATGGTTGGAACGCACCTTCCAGCATCCATTGCTCTTGGGTTTGTTCCCGTGTCCCAATCCCTCAAGATCACATTGTCTATCATGATTGTCAGAGCCTCCACCCAGTCCATGGATGTTGCACCTAAACACGTTTTTCTTGCTGCTTTAGTTCCGGATAGTGAACGTACTGCAGTATTTGGATGGGTTAACGTGGTAAAGTCTTTGGGTCAAACTATTGGGCCCGTAGTAGTAGGATTTTTGGCCGGTGGGGGGTTGCAATGGGTCACTTTCATCATTGCCAGTGCCCTAAAAGTATCCTACGATTTGGGAATGTTGGTTACATTCGTGAGTCTCAACCGGCATTCAGCTCATTAGCAGATTTACTTTATAGAATATATAGAAATCAATTACATACGTTGTCTATGATTATAGTGGTCTAGCAGCGAGGATCTGGTCCACAGTGTCGGTGACGATGGATTCCAAAGGTTTAAATTCGAACCCCAATAATTTGCGAGTTTCTGTATTACTGCTCCTGGCCAACCGTTTGATATCTTCTGGTCCCGATCCTTGGGTTCCTCTTGGAATGTTTCCTCGCAATTGAGGGTATTTTTGGTTCAATAGATCCAAGATCATTTGGGTACTAAACTGTCCTCCAGACATGAAGAGTCTTTTTCCAACGGCATTGTCATTTTCTATGGCAGCTACGTGGGCCCTGGCCACATCACGGACATCAACAAAACTGCCGGTATCGTTATCGAAAGTTCCAGTGGGTCCCTTTTTGATTAAGCCGTTAATGATTTCGTTGGAAGTGTTCAATTCTGGCTTGACTTCGCTGTCAAATGCTTGGGGACCAAACACGTACACGGGATTCACCGCCACCAATACGAACAGGGGATTTTCTTTCTTGACAAAATCCCATGCCAACTTTTCAGCAAACGATTTTGCTCCATAGTACGCAGCCACCGCATCTTGACAAGCGTCGTCGTAGGAAATATTATTCCAGCTGGACTCGTCAAACGAGAGACTCGAGTTCTGTTCGTCAGCAGCAGAGTATATGGCGGCATCTGAGGAAGTGATCACCACCTTGGCCACCCCGGGAGCAAATTTGTTCACCGATTCAAGAATGTGTTTAGTTCCCTTGATCGCCGGAATGATCAAATCTTTCTCTGGATCGGTAGTGTCATAGAAGAAAGGGGATGCTGTATGGAGCACATATTTAATTGTGGACAGGTGCTTTTTAAGTGCTTCATCAAAGGCACCTTCGGTAGTGATATCGGCGACAATTTCATAGGAAAACTTGGGACCAAAATTCGACCGAAGGGTGTCTCCTTTGGTGGCCGAACGGACTGAGCCAATGACAGTGTAGTCCTTCTGGAGAAGCTGCTTGATGATATGCTGGGCGATGAACCCCGAGGCCCCAGAAACGAAAATAGACATGCTCTTGTTATGCAATCAATTGGTTCAACTGGCGGATTATCTCCAGCGACGTAGGTACGAATAGATAAAGGGCTATCAACCATACCAACCTGTCTTATCCAGACCACAGTTACTGGGGTCAGGACCCTCGAGACCCTCCCTAACAGGATCAAAAGATATACAGACCTACACCTGCTTGCACCATATTCCCTGCGTGGCATAAATTCTACGTGGTCGATTACTAGAAAGAAGATGTGCGTTCAATTACAACTAGTTGATGTGATATGAATTTAAGTTGTATGGAGACGTTAGACGTTAAGTAAAACTTTTGTAGATCGAAACTCTTCACCTGCAGAGTTCTAATGCATTGTCAGTTGTGATGTTGATGGAGGAGGGATGTACCAATCATCATTTTTCACTTTTTCGTGATTGATATCGTCGAGATAGTCCCACGGATCTTTACGAGCAATCGGCAAGTCTCCTATTTCGACAGGGTTATACTTGACCGGATTATCTATATCCCGATTAAGATCATAATGACGTTGGGTTTCCTCATGGGTAATGGCAAATTCATCTTGAAGGGTTTTGCTGCCACAGGCACCCCAACGACTAAGAGTTCCTTTTTCGTCAAATCTGCCCTTTTTGGGGGGAACTCGGCAATATTTATCTGCCACCCAAAGACGGATGTCATCTTGGTAATTATGACCCAAGAAATGCAATTTTGTGGTGTAGGAGTCTGCACCGTATTTACGGTGCAATATCAGACTCACGTTATGAGGAATGTATACCGAGGCTCCCTCGAAATATGTATGTCTGAGAGGGAGCAATTCTTCCAATGAATGCCAGTTCCAATTCTTGCAATTGACCATGGTAAGCAGATCTTGATTTGGTAGAACATTTGGTGGTGGGGTGTATCCCGATTGGGAAAGTGCGGAGATGTCAATGTAAAGACCCAGATTAATATCGATAAACCGGGCATCAATGAAATTGCGACCATTGCCTTGTCTGACATATGTAGGGGAAACTTCCAAGTAGTATTTTGCGTTTCCGAGACGAGGATTTTCCAAGATAATGGACCGGTTAAATTGACGACCAAGACGGTCAATGTGTCTAATTGGCATCTGGATGTCCACATCGGTGTCCCAAGGCATATTAATTCCGTTGTAGGCCCAGCCCAACAACGATCCGTAGTTTATGAACGATGCAAATCCATTCAGGTGGGCAAACTGGAACCATGCTCTCACCAAGTGATGAATAACACTCTGACGTTCCCGATCGGCGATGAAACCTTTGAAAAATGGATAGGCAAGATGATGCGAACGTCCTTGTACCACGTCGGTTACAATCCAGGGATACTTGAAGTATTTGTCGGAGTTGTCGACCAAGGTATTGGCATATTTGAGGAAGTCGAGGTATTTCTCATCGTCCAACGACGACGCACCTGCACCCACCTTCTCCTCAAGCTTGTTAATTTCGGCAACAGGATCGAAACGGAAATCTCTCGCATTAACGGAAACTACCGAGTCGAAAGGCTTGTATCGCTCGAAAGAAGAAAGATCTACCGTTCCCGAAGTCATGGTCGCAGCCTGGTTGGATTTGTCCAATTTCTTTGCGAGCTCATCGAATTCCTTCATTACTTGTTCCTTATTTGCATCCATAGGGAGATCTTCGCCTACCCGCTGTTTTCCAGCAACCAAAACTTCGAGGTAGCCGGTGTCAGTGGGCACGAGCACTCTTTCGGGAATATTCATCGAGCAATACATGTTGGCCATTCCACGGAGTACCTTCTTCGAGTAAGATTCCAACCAGTAGCCGTTGACAGCAGCAAAGTTCTCAATGCGCTCGTCACACTGGCCTTGGGGGAACAATTTGCGGTAGCGATTCAACACCCTGTTTCCTGGGGCCAAATCCACCCAGTCATCCCAGTGAAACCGGATCCCGTTCTCCGACGCCATCGGTACATAATGACCGTTCAAGTATTTGTATAGGGACAATGTTACGGCCCGTGGATTGAAGGACGAGACTTTTTGACGATGTAATGAAGCTAGTTCGAGCTCGATTTGCGAGACCTTCGTGGCCGAGTAATAGTGAAAACATAAAAGCACCAATGCAAATGCGACGATAGCACGATATCGCCTCCACCATATGCTGATCATAGTCATGGTGAATGAATGAAAGGAAAGGACAAGATGCCGAAATCAAAGAATAGATGCTGCAACCGCAAGATGAGCTGTTTCACGACTTACGATCCACAACAAGCCTTTACGAGAAACTGGAGACACCAGATAGAGGACACTAACTTTGACCGGCTAAACTAATGAACCAGAAGGAGTAAACCAATTTGAAATAATTGAATAGGAAGAAGAAGATAGGTGTTGCTTTTTATGTATAGATTCGATCGTCAGGCACCTCGAACTTGTGGTGCGGTTTAGTTCCCTGAGCCAAGGCTGAGTTTGCTCGAGGATTCAGTGATGTCCAAAAAAAACCCCACCTGCCGTATATTGGTATATATAGTCAGCGTTTCGAAGCGGGATAGCAATGCATCGACGATGTCGTCAGAAAAAATTTCTAGCACCGCCAGTTTCGAATGGATACGATTCTAAAAGTACTCGAGGCATTTATTTTAGTGTTGCCGATGCATGAGTTGCAGCCTTGACGCAGTTGTTGCGTCCCAGGGCTGTTGCCGTGCGTGGCTGAGTATACTGGGGCAGTGGGGGGTGTAGACAGGATATCGAGCCCATACCAAATGATGACTCGAGAGAAGAATCGTAACGGACTTATTTCGATTGTTATCGCTGACATAGTCTTGCTACCGGTTGCTCTATTGGTCGGTCACGCCAGGGCTGCAAATTCAAGCAATATGATGTCAATGCTGCATACCCCAAGGCCGTAGCGCCATGTGAAGAACCTACCGTATTAGCAGAGTTTAGCACGGCCCTAGATGCACCTAGTCTATTATGTCCAACAAAAGATGGAATACAGCCTTACCTAGTCAGGCGTTCTCGACAGGAAACGCTGCAGCCCCCGCAATAGAGGATCTGGCTTGGCATAGCCTCTGTCACAAAGCCAAATTCTCGACGCGCACAATAGAAGCTACGTAGTTGGTTGCTATAGGATTCATATATTTTGAAATCTGTAGAGACCTTGAAGCGGCAGCATAGACCGCAATGTTGAATGTAGAATGGTAGTGTGTATGAGAGATCGGAGTTATTACCGAAGCTAATTTCCCGTATCCCTTGGAAATAATAATTTTTCGCCTAGATGTTGATCTCCGAACTATATAATATCAGTGCGAAGTACTCTTTGATAAATTGATGCAAATAATATTCATGAGTGGAATTCCGTTTGTTCCCACCAGGTCGGTGATGCCTTCACAGGAGGGGGTCGAAGAACTTCTGCCATGAAGTATTTCTAAAAACCCTCATTCCCATAGTACTTCCATTGGCAAAATCGTATCGCAAACGAGCTAAGGCGAAGTCGTGGTCCACTCTTTTGAAACCTCCTTTCCATACCCAGATCGAGGTAAACGATATCATGGAATAAAACATACCAACGATAAGATCCAATCTCCAGTGGTGATCCAAATAAATGGTGGCCCACCATTGAAGAATGACAAAACACAACCCCATGATTTTCAATGCTGTCCACCGGGAATAGTACGAAAGAAAGAAGAATACCATCACTGCCATGGCGGAGTGCAACGAAGGAAGTGCTCCGAAAACAATAGGACTGGCATGGAATCCTGCTGAATGCATGTGGGTACCCATGGCCATGTCAACCCTGGTCAACCCTGCTGCATATCCAGGCATGTCGTAATCTGCTGGAGAGTCCATTCCGTTCATATGAATGAACCATGGGGGTGCATTGGGGAATAAAAGATGGGTCAAGACCCCCACAATGTTTTGAGAACCCAATGCAATGGAAAACAATTTTAATGCTCCTGGAGCATGGAACACATAGAGCCAGATTGCGGTGAATAGAGGTGCAAAGAAATGTCCCAACACGTATGAGGCCCATGCTATAAGGTCCTTGTATGTGACGATGGGTTCTCTCAAAACATAGTCGATGTTTAAGATGAACCAAGATGCTCCACAGAGAAGTACAGGAGAGAGGTACCAGCAGTTGTAGGGCCTATAACTGCCAGTCTTTTTATAGTGCTCGATGATTTTGTTATTGATGGTGGTGGTTTGGGCAGAGATCTGCTGGTGTGAAAGCTGTGTGAGGAGTTCGAACAGTTGATGGTGGGGGTCATCCTGGAAGTCACCAGGGGCCGATTCATGGCCAATGAACGAGCTGCTGGAGGTACTGAGGTCGCCCAATTCGAAATCTTCGAAATCGGAAGACGACGAACTCGATGAGGAGGCATCTCCTTTGGAGCTTTCCCTTGCGCTCGATGCCAATTCGCTGGACACCAATCCGCTGGACCTTCTCACCTTGTACGCTCTTCTTGAAAGTCTGTACCACCGCAAGTACACCAATACTGTGCCGGCTAAAATGGTAAACAAGCTGAGCAAAGACCCGATTGGCTTGGATACATTGAACATATAGTCATCGAGGGTAGCTGCTAGCTTGACATGAATGGTCGGCCGGATTTCTTTGGGAATGATGCCGGCATTTTTAAAAATCATTAGCCATATAAACACTGGCGAAAAGTTGATCATGAAATTTAGTGGCAACAGGAACACACTTCTCTTGTTAAGACCAGACCAGAAGGTCCTGTACAAGAAGTGGAAGATGAATATCAACGGCGACAACACAGACATGGTGTAGGCCCTATGATAAATATGGGGTCGGTCAATGAATATAACTGAGGGTCAGCAGTGACGGAGTTTACGGAAATGGTGTAGAACGAGTGGAAGACTTCCGCAGACAAAGGTCTAAGTTTCACGAGATCAAACTAGGCGGAGAGAGAGGTAGATGCCCACACGATAGTTGGATCCAAAGGAAAGCACCCACTGCAGACAAAGCTGATGCTAAGGAATAGGTGAAAGAAAAAAAAAATACCGTAGCCATCAACCTAGTCAGCATGACACAAAGAAGAGCCGCATAAGCCTTACTGCTGCGGTCGATTGGATCGGCTCGGGAAGATTTCGTGCCGACATAAAATAGCGATTCTAGTAGACAAAGTCCGGTTCTACAGATGGTAGAGATAATTGAAGACACCACTGATTAAGGTCCGAAGCTTTTCCTCTGCAACTGTCATAAGCACCGCTGTGGTAGTACGAGTCCTGTAGTCCACGCTACAGTGCTACAATATGCGTGCGGGCAGTGCTACTGTGCGCCCCCGAAGTGTGTATCGATAAGCCAGGCCAGGGATCCCAATAGAAAACCAGTGGGGCTAGAGGGTGGATAAGATCCAGAACGCATTGTAGTGGGATATAGCGTAAGCAGTCAGTACAACTATTCATGAACCCCAGGTATTTTTGGACCATATGTGTTTTCATTAGATGACTTTAGGGGTTGAACTTTGCACAACAAAAGATGCCGCGCACTGTGTACAGCATGCGTCGTGTGCGCGTTGGAAAAGAAATCACTCTTCCGATAGTTGAGTCTGCTCACCTGAATTTCAAGTGACCGCGACGCCAGATCAAGTGACTGGCATACCATGTGACTGGCATACCATGTGACTGCTGTATCATGTGATCAGGCCACTTGGTAACGACATAGTATAGTCTGAAGCCCACAAGAACAAGAGTGCATTTACTGATAACTGGCGAAAAGTCTGCATTGTTCCGTCGGACGTTCTCGCATGAATTGGGTAATCCGCATTTTCGTTTCTAGTGCAACGCAAAAACTTCCGCATATTTGATTTATGTAGTCCTAATTGGCCCTACCGAGATGGATGTTGCCCCGATTGTTGAGATACAGACCCTTGTGCTATTGTCTCTAATCCCGAACAATCGGCCGACGTCATGGAACATCCCAACTGGATCGTCATGTTGTACAGAATCCATTGAAAAATTATATCTCCGTCTAAAATTGTAGATCGAGTACCAACACAAGCTTTCAATACGTACCCATGTTGACAATCAGTGCCCTCATGTAGGTTGATCTTATGGGCTAATGGTCCCATGCTCCAACTTGTACGGCCACTCAGTCACCGTGTCTGGTTTATAATCCTTCTACTATTCTGCAGGATCTCCACTTTATTACCCCACTATTTATCCGATTTTGTCCTTGGTTCCGATCGCCGTTCCCGGGACCTTTCAAAATTGCCAGTTTAAGTTGTAGATGGTAGTCTATTTGCCATAATCAAGAGACGATTATGGTTCTTTCTTGTCACGGTAAAGAATAGATTATATTTTGTTGTGGCACCTTGAATTCTAATCGCCGAGGGCCCAACCTGTGCACATGTTTGAAAGGACCGTCGACAATTCTGGCCAACAAATGTTTAGCCTGAACCCGGGCACTCCCGTTCCGCACTTCACCGGGACTCGCCCCATATATGCCAAATGCGCCACCTGCATATAGTCCAACTTCCCCAGATCTAGAACAGCACTGGATAAAGTCTTGCTCTTTACGACAGATTGATCCAACGTGTTGGCCGCCCCGCTTCAGGCGCCGATTCTCTCTTATATATGCAGCAAACCCTTGTTTGACTCACAGATTTGTTCATGCAGTAAAACGTTCTTTCCTATTATCCATTTCTATTCAATCACTCACTGAATTCAAAGCCTCCAGCAACAGGGTCTAGCGACGTCAATACACAACTGCTCGAGAGTATTGCCCCATTTTCATTTCACTATTCAACCCTGACACATATTCATTGTCCTCGAGATGACTAAGAAACTTTTGCCACATGAGAAGAACAACAGAAGACCGGCCTCACGGGCATGTGTGTTTTGTCATGAGAAACATCTCCAGTGTTCCAATGAACGGCCATGCAAAAACTGCATCAAAAGAAAGATAGGAGACAAGTGTAATGACGTGCTTCGCAAAAGAGCAAAGTACCTACATCACTCGAAATCGTCCGCTGCAAGCTCTGCAGCAGATACCAGCACCAACTCACCAGTTTTGACGCCTCATGTGGGCCCCAACTCACCAGAAGGGCCCATCAAGATTGAGGTAACAACTTCTGGTCCTAAGCCCATTGCGCCGATGCCAACACGAGAAGACATTCCCCGGTTTCCGCAAAACACCATGCTAAATACTACTAACGACGTCATCAACAAGCTTCTTTCTGAAAGTCATCACCATGACGATTCCGACGCATATACTCCACCTGTCCATTCTGGCCCAACTCCTCAACCTCGGATGAAAAATCCATCTTTTAGTTCCAATTACTTGAACCAAGAGTACTTGATGCTTGGAGATATCCTCCTTCAATCCAAACCATCCTCCCCTTCTCCTTCCAATACAAGTGCGGAGTACCCTAACACCATGTCGCCAGCAAATTTCATGAGCATCGATATTAACAACGATGTGTACCAGCCACATAAAAGAAATATGCACAAACTCAAGGATTCAAGACCGTTTATATCATTGGGATATGATCAGGGACCCATGAAAAATACAGAGAGAGAGCAAGTAGATGCTCCCTTGGATCCAGAGGCTGCGATGGACGAAGATACCGAAACTACGAATATTGCTATGGCACCAGCCATGCCGTCTCCCTCGCCTCGAATAAACATTCCTGTGAATGAAATAGCGATACCACCCAAATCGACGTCCAATGAGTACGTGTCTCCCTTATTGGCACGGTACCTATACCGCAATGTCCAGGATATATATAGCAATAGTGGGATGAATTTTGATTACCCACAATCATACCATCTGCTAACACACTTCCTTAAAAAGCGGTTCCTGGGAAACCACTTACCACCTGAAGAGAAGCAGGCCAAAAGGAATAGGCTATTGGTGATATTGAAGCTCATTGCCAGCTATAGACCTACGTTTATCTCTGCCCATAAATCACTTTTGAAGCCGTTGGACCTCCAATTCCTAGAAATGACCTTTCAAAGATCATTGATGGATTACCAAAACTTGGGACATTTGAACTCGTCGCCCACCATTATATGGCGTAGAACAGGAGAAATTGTGTCTATGACTGATGATATGCTTAGTTTATTAGGCTACGAGGTGGGAGAAATCCTAGCTAAGAGGACCTTCATAGTTGAAATGATGTACGATGACGACAGCATCATAAACTACTACAAATTATTCAAATCGGTGGCCGTGGGTAATTTGCATCTGAGTATCCGTACAAAGTGTAAGCTCATGAAGAATCCAAAGAACGACGATGACGAAGATTATATTGATTTCTGCTCGGTATGGACGGTGAAGAGAGACCTATTCGACTTGCCCATGTTAATAATAGGCCAATTCCTCCCTATATTGCCTGCAGGCGAAGGTGTCAGGATGTACTAGAAATCATTTGGGACTATGAACTCATGCAGCCGCTCGAATGGTCCTGTCTAGAGGTAACATTCTCAGGCACAACGTAGCTGCAATGAGTCGCATCATACACAAGCAATATGCAGGCGGCCAGATATAGGCAAGGAGGTGCAGGGTAGTACTTATGTCAAAATGCCAACCAAAATGTCCTAACTCCCTGGGATCATACCAGTAACCATATTAATTTGGACTCGTGCCTATTGGCCAAAGAGATGACACGCGTCCCCGCTTGACCACCGTGTGTGCCGATCACCCCACTTGTGGTTCCACCTGGTCATGGGCATAATGCGCATCGTACGATACAGGAATATATAAACCAGCTGCAAAACGGTTCAAGATTTCTACTACCAACTCAATTTATTCAAATCGATTCATAACTAAGTAAAATAAAGCATAATGATAGCTCCAGCCAAAGCTCTTCTTGTCGGTGGTGTCTGTTACGGTATTGGTGCTTACTGGATGACCAATTACTACTACAAAGGTAGTTCATTCAGAAAAATCTTTGTCAAAGCAGACCAACAATACGAACAGATTAAAGTCGGTCACCATGCGTAACATCGTACGCCAAATACGTGGCAACCCAGCTGCTATTCAGTGGTGTTTAGCATTATAATGTAATATAAGAAATTCGGAACATATGTAGCCCAACATGCAAGTTTCATTTGGTTGTGAAATGCAATTGCGGCAGTGCGATTTGCGATAGCAATTTTAACCTTATACTGATACAACAAGAGATAATCTACTGGTGATAAATAATCTCAAAGTAGATTTTCGAGCTAGCGATGAGTTGATCGTCAATGTGTCATGGGCTATGCATGTTGGCTCTTCCTGCAATTGGTTCCAGCCGCAGACAGACCGAGATTTGTGCGAGAATCGTCCTTCAGTGAATGAAATGGCCCATGAGCTCAGTGGTCTCAGTATAAGGGGTGACTAGCACTGAGGTGAAATGCTGCATGATTTATTTTTTATGGTGTTTGATATGGAGTGAACCTTACCAAGTTTCGAGATGCCCATGTTGGTATGGGCTCACTCAAGCACGCTCACATGAAGATAAGGCAGTTGACATCAACAGTACCGCGTTGCCTCATTGAGAGATCTTGCATGTCGTGATAACTTCCAGTACATTTTGGTATTCAGTTGCAAAATAATGCCTTACACTCCTTTCCTTATTAATTTAATATATTACGAATCTATGAAAAATAACGAACGAAGTCAAGTAACGAAGTGAAAGCGGATTCAATCATCAATGTACCATGACGATTTAACACCAGAATCTGTAGAATTTGTACCAGAAAGGCTTTTGTCTCAAGGCCTCTTTCTCGTCGGCGATTTCTTGTTTCAAAATCTCAACATCGACTTCTCTTCTACCGGTATCCAAGTCAATGTCTTCCAATTTAATCATTAAAGTGTTCCAGGTTTTGTGGTAGGTCTTGTGTCCAACGATCATTATGATCAATAATGGCAAGGAAAGACAGTCCATCCAGAAAGTGTAGACACTGGCACTGTTAGAGTCGTCACCATAGTTAGGGTAAATCGACACGTAGATTTCACATCCAACCACGAAGAGCAAGATAATGATACCAGAAATGTCACCCCAGATGCCCATTGGAGAAACAAAGATAACTTCATCCAATGATCTTCCTTGACGACGAAGAGCCCATCTCCATCTCAAGTGAGTGAAACAAATGGCCATCCAGGTGAAGAAAGATGACAAGGAACAAACCGAGAAGAACCATCCGAAAACGGTATCTTCCTGACTGGAGTCCACCAAGAAGCCCAACAAACCAATCAAATTAGTGAACATAATGGCGACCATTGGTCTTCCGGCTCTGTCGATGAAACCAAATTGTTTAGGAATCAAACCTTGAACGGCAAGAGAGGCCAAGGTTCTGGAACAACCATAAACAGAGGAGTTACCCACAGAAACCACAGCAATAAGAATGACGGCATTCATGATGTGAGGAACAACCTTGATACCACCCAACTGGATGGCAATGACGAATGGGGAGGCGGTGATACCGTCACCGTAAAACAAGTTTTCGTTGGTGTATGGAACGAGACATCCGATGATGATAGCGGTCAACACGTAGAAAATGAACACTCTCCAGAACACTTGCTTGGTGGCCTTGGGCAATGACTTTCTTGGGTTTTGGGTTTCGGCAGCAGCAAGAGCAACCAATTCGATACCACCGAAGGAGAAGGCAGCGGAGATGAAAACGGAACAAATACCTTTGAATCCGTTACGGAAAGCTCCAGGATTGTGCCAGTACTTACCACCAATGTAACCCTTGTCACCAACACCACAAATGATACAGATACCCAAGATAAGGAAACCGACGACGGCAACGACCTTGATCATGGAAAGCACGAATTCGGCTTCACCGTAACCCTTGACACCAAAGAAGTTAATGGAAATAATAACCACGTAGAATACGGCCACCCACACTGCGGGGTCCACACTGGTGTTCCAGTATTGGATGGTCATGGCACAAGCCACCAATTCGGAAGGGAAGGATATCAACCAGGAACAGGCGTACAAGATACCCAAGGTAAAACCCCACGAAGAGTCCACGAAACGAGTAAAGAAAGCATTGAAAGAACCAGACACAGGGAATTGAACCGACAACTCACCTAATGCATTAACCACACACAACATCGAGTAACCGATCAACAAGTACCCAATGAGAACGGAAGCGGGACCACCAGTGTACAAAGCAGCACCACTTCCGACAAACAAACCAGTACCAATGGAACCACCAATGGCAATCATTTGCAAATGTCTAGACTTCAATCTTCTGGATAAGGGGTGTCTAGCCGATGCGATAATACTCTTCTCTGTGGCGGTCATACCAGTGGTATCAATCCCTTCATCCTCCAAGTCCATAGGCTTGAAGGAGTCGACAAATCTGGACCAACTTGTTCCTTCTTCGACGGTTTCATAGGTGTAGGCACTCTCAGCATCAGACGAGAGGTTAGACGCGCGAGGATTGCTCAAGTTAGGGGAATCTTGAGCATAACTGTAAGCTTCGGTGTCAACCGAGTTCACACCAGCGGCCTTGTGCTCCACGTCCTTTTCGTCAAACATGGTAGACTATGAGGATGTGATTTCAAAAAAGACTTCGAGGAATTACTGTGGATTATATGTACCAAATACGGCATGCATATGCACCTAGGAAAGATCCGAAAACTGAAAAATTCGCACAGACAATAAAAGAAACGACAATAGACACTGAACCTAGGGGGTCAGTCGATCAACAAGGCGGGAACCATAAAGGCTCAGCGAACCCTATCGTTCGACACTCAGTAGAAGTACCATTGGCCTTATGCTGTTGTAAAGCCAAGTTGCAGTTTCCACCAGCTCGACGCCACAGTATGGACCCAACCCCCCATGCCGACAATTTTCAAAATTGTCTGCTAAAAATGCTAAGGTTAGTCCTGCCGCGTGAGGTACAGGCTGCTTATTAGCGAGATACAAAATAATACATCCTATAATGAATTTGTGGTGCAATTGGGAGCCCGGTCCATCCATCTGCAGGCCGGGGCTACATACTATTAGTTTAGGTGCGGGAAATGCCTTGGATTGGCTAAACCCGAGAGGAGTTTCAAGAACGTGATCGTCCAAGGTTTAAACGGCACCCCGATGCCTCATCTGTCACACAACGCCTATACGATTGTCCATGCTACGATATTCCCATACCAATGTGAAAAAAGGGGGAGGTGCCAGACGACCCATGGACCCTCTGGTCGACCCTGTCTTCAATCCCCTTAAGGCATACAATCGGTCCCCGACGCGTTGATCAAGAACAATTCTATGCTATTGTTTGAATTAATTTAACTATGTTAGTTGTTCTATATTGCCCAATCGGGCCGAGAAATGAAATCTCTACCGATTCGGCTAAATACTACCAGGCAACCTATTTAACCAATCCAGCAATACCCACCTGTGAGGGGAACCCACGGGCAGTGGCGGAGATCTAGGGACAAGATCAATTGTCTGTCAAACCAAAGGGGCCCGCAGCTCCGGTTGGTGGGCCAGTATTTTCAAATAAATTCCTCTGTACCATTTTTTGTATTCAGTAAGCGACCCCGAGGCCCCACTGATTTGCGCATTCCACGGGTTATGAAGTGATAACATGACAACTCCAACATTACAGCGCCGTAAAGGTACAGAGAAATCTTGACGGCTATAATTACGTCTTCCCAACCGCAAATTTCCATGCAGCATGTTGCCCGGCGCATATCCCTGAAAAATAGCATTTTTCATGTCACCACCTTCGATATTTTTGGTGTCAGAGTTCAACCCAGACATTCCTCCACCAGACATGCCTCTGACACCCTAAATGGCAAATGTGCTTGGCATTACCAGGGTCCCTTTGGTAACAATTGGCAACTATTGGCAACTATCTCGAATAATTTTTCGACAAATACATATTAGTAGGTGAGTGTAAACGAACTCGGAAAATAATACGACCGCCGCAAGATTGAAAAATATGCAATAATGGTATTTCTTTACCCAATTTAATCTGTTACCTTGTAGTCAACTTGACTTTCTGTTACATCCATCATCTTGTAACGACATGGTCCTTGCCGTCTTTAATCCGTGATATTACCGAGTTGGACCCATGCAAACTTAGATGACGATCATAGACGTGTCGATTTTTCAGAGCCCATTGTTGTTAGTTGACTCCTTCTCCATGACATTCGCCACATTCGGTTGACGCTAAAAGAACTGGAGACAATAGCATGGAATCAAGATTGCTGTACCTAATATAACCCTAACGGTATGTGCGACTTCACTACTTGGTTTCTCTTCTTATCGATAGACCGGACAATGGCGATGCTTATTACAAGATTAACCCAAAAAGGTAAATTAGAGAATCGATCGTCCACCTCGATCTGAACTTAAGCAAGTGGCACGGGTCAATGGAATGTACCACGGGTACCAGACCAACGACAATACGATAAACTCCACTACAACGAACGCCGCCGCCATCTTCTGATAAGGAGCAAAATTTACCGTGGCTTCTCCGAATTACATTTCTCCATTATCTATGTAACCTACTATTGGCCTCAGTGATGGGACAACACTACCGTATTAAAGAACAAGAATCCACAAATGTGGTGCGCCTCCTCGGGTGGTTTGATTACTAAGTCGGCTTCAACGTGGAACCCATCCAAGTGGTCGATCACACAATATAACTATTTTGAATCACGTCATAGAACTTGCTCCCCCCTCCCCTCTGTCTCCCATTTTCCAGAGGCATTTGACTTGTGTGGAGATACATTGGTGTTTCGCAGCCACAACTGCGGACCGCTAATTAAACTGAAAGCATCGTTATGACAAATCAAATCAATATCCGCTATTATGGGGTCCCTATATAAGATGGACTAGTGTTTCCATTGACACCAAGTAATAACCTAAAAAATGGCACCAACTACCACTCATTCCACAGCAAATGACGACTCGTACGATACAGTTGTCGAAAAGCTCGTTCAATTAAAACCTTCCAATCTTGCTTACCAGAAGGGAATCAAGAGCTCGAAGTACAAATCCGCTGCTGATAAGTTACCTGAAACTACAAGGGCACGTTACCTCAGACACGGAATTGAAATCCCAGAAGAGTATCCTGTAGTTCCACCTAGTGAAGAAGTTCCTAAGTTTGTCGATGAAGCCTACAAAATTAGAGACGAAGACTTTGCCTATATCGAGAGAGCCAAGAATGCCGACCCAGAGAAGAAGGCTTTGTTTGGGGCCGCAAAAGAAGTCATAAACTTGACCAACCATATTGGAACTGAGATTGTGGGTTTACAATTGGCTGATTTGAACGATAAACAGAAAGACGAATTAGCGTTGTTGATTGCGGAGAGGGTGGTGGTGTTTTTCAGAGATCAGGATTTATCACCACTCACTCAATTGGAATTGGGTAAGTATTGGGGTCAGGTAGAAGTCCATCCATTGCAATTCAGGTTGGTTGACGGAGTGTCAATTATTTGGAGTGATTATAGCCAACAAATTGGTTCACCAATCAGTTTCAAGCGTTCAAAGGTGGGCACCTCCCAATGGCACGCCGACTTGGTTCATGAACACCAACCGGCGGGTATCACTCATTTACATAACGATGCCATTCCCGAAGTTGGGGGTGACACTTTGTGGGCCTCAGGTTATGCTGCTTACGATAAGTTATCACCAGCGTTCCAGAAATTCTTGGACGGCAAAACTGCCATCTATCGGTCGGCCCATGGATACATCGATAGAAATGATGCCTTGAGCGGTGTCAAATATGTTGAAAGAGAACATCCTCTTATAAGAACCCATCCTGCTACTGGTTGGAAATCTCTATTTGTGGGCGGTGCAAAAACAGTTAGAATTGTCGGAGTTACACAAGAAGAATCTGATTTGATCTTGACTTATTTGAATGAAGTTTATCTGAAGAATTTGGATATTCAAGTCAGATTTAATTGGAAGCCTAGTAAAAAAGGGTTGGGTACTTCAGCTCTCTGGGACAACAGGATTTCCCAACACAACGCTGTTTGGGATCATGAAGGTAAAGAGCCTCGTCATGGAACTCGAGTCACCTCTTTGGCCGAAGTTCCATACTTCGACCCCAATTCTAAGTCCCAACGAGAAGCCCTTGGCTTGTCGTTGGACTAGAAACTGAACTAGATATGATTATTTAAGAAAAATATATCCAGTGCTTCATAAATATACGTAGATATATGACAGTTCTTTTACAAAGATGAAAGTTCTAACTATAAATCTACTAGCGAACTAAATTTACAACGTTATGCTGTCGAATTTGAGCGAGCCAAATTGAATCCAAGGCTCGGTTCGATTTAACGATCCAATAATTGTTTCTTTTGTCCGTCACCGTCGTACCCACTTTACTAATCCAAGGCGGTTTTTTTTTTCTACTTAGACAAGTGCCAATAATCTCCAATTTTTACCCCGGGCAAACCTGAAATTTAGCTAAACAGGTTGCATTTAGTTTTTCCGATGACTTCTGCTGAGATCGCCTTGGGCTCCAAACACCATGAAAAATAAATATCGTTGGTTCTGTTACTGGTGTACTGCATGTACTGATTTGATTCCTCTATTCTATATGCACTCTGTTTACCACTAGCTTTCTATACTATATACCATGTTTCCAGATCTCCAACCACCAGTTCCAGTGCCTGCTCTTACCATCATACTCCAATGGGGTCCCACACTGTCGGTAAACTTTTTTACCAACCCCAATTCCAATATCTATGTCATCTGTAACCCTAGCTCATTTCTAGGATACATTCAATCCCTTATACAGTCGGCTAGTCATATAAGTATTATCCCTATTTTCAATGGGTATCGGGAGATGATAGAGATTCTTAAGTTCTTTTACCTGTTTCGTGTCAATGAGAACCACTATCGGTCTCTGTATGAATCCGTCTGTCTCCAACATCTACGGGCCATCCTGCTGGAACAACCCAACTCCACATTGATTTTGGCCGAAGGGCAGTATGATCTTCCGTTGGCAATGGACTTGATGATAATCTTTGACAGCTCGTCTATCGATGATCATTTGTCCCCTAAGGCTACTGTACTCCAACAGCTTTTACGATTCATAGCATTTAAACATGGTGGTCTGGTGATGGCAGTGAACAATTTACAAGATGTGTTACAATCCCCAGAAACCATGACCACGGTCGATTTCCCGGCAAAACCCATATATGATGCTGCCCATCCCTTGACCGAGAACGGTATCGACTTCGCCATGATTATTCCAAGGGGATGGGATTCGTGGTCAAAAATCATCTTGTTGGCAAAATCTGCCATCTTCCTGGTTCATTCAAAAATAATTGTCGATGAAAAAGCTATGAGGGAGGTCAACAAGGACTATAATGATTTTTTTGATGGCAAAGCCGAATTGGATCCTTTGCTCGAGCATCTTTACACTAAGAAGGTCACAAACGAACCCAAAAAATCAGAACCGTTAACTTTTAATCAAATGCTCACCTTTGCCTCTACCTGATTGAACTCGAGGTGCATGGATGGTAGCGGAACTACATTCAGAAGACTAATCTGATCCGGAAAATCCAAAACATTTATTTTCAAAAGTCTATTTTGCATACATAACAGAAACTAATGTGAAAGCATCTTTGCTAACAAAATTTGTCGAAACTCAGACGTTTTGTTGCTCCAATGGCTCCCGGTACCCATTCTATAATTATAGCTAATGGTACAACCCATTTGTGTGTCCTGCACACAGAAACAGAAAATTATGCAAATCAGTCGCCCAGGTCCAATAGTTAGCAACAGTGTTTCTATTCATATAGACCTAAATATCCATTCGTTGATTCAAGCCGGGATTCTACCTGCCGTGTGAACACCCAAGCTCGTTACATCCAGACGCCTGGCTCTCTGAACCCCTCAGATTGCTTTGTCGCGCTTTTCAAAATGGAAGTCGATCCACAGGACCCTTTGACTCGGAATACGGAAAGATTGTCAATAAGCACCATAGATGTGGAAAGTGAGAACCCGAGACTTCAGGTGTCCGAGTTTTTGAAGTCGGAAAATAAATCCAGAAGAGATTCTGCGATTTCATTGACCTCGTTGGATGATGAGGAATCCAAGATGGCTCCACCTCCAAAGGGTGGAAAAAGAAGAAGATCCTCTGCCCAGTCCATTTCGTCAACCAAATCCAAAGAAGTGGTCAACAAAATGGCAAAGAAGGAAAAGGGCCATAAGAAGAAGTTGAAAAAAGCGGAACTGGTACCTGAAATCAAGTTTTGTGCCCGTACTGAATTGGAAAAGAGGGTTCCTTTCACAGGTTTGCGGAGCTTAATTCTTGGTGTATTTGCTAGATCTACTTCAAAAAAAGGCGCATATTTTGAAGTATCCAATCCTGGTAATGTTTCCTCTGTGGTATTTTGCTTGGTTCCTGGAATGCCAAATCCATTTACTCCAGACCAATGTGTCTCGCTGGATAATTACATTCCAATTAATTCCTCCAATTTGAATACGAAGTTTGATTTTTTAAGCACACATTTCGATACAGCAGTCAAGTCCCAATGTCCTGGCTCTAAAGACCTGATATATTCTCCGTTACAGACAATAACAAACATTCAATTAACCAAAGCTGAAAAGAAGGAGATCATGGCCAAGCTGAAAAACAGGAAAATCACAATCATGGATTTGATATTGACAAAAGAGCAATTGGCAAGTAACAATTATCCATTGGATATGCAAAATGAGGATGGATGGTTTGAGACCAAGGATTTTGAACATGAAGGATCCCATACTTTTGCATTGGATTGCGAATTCTGTCTTTCTGGAAGTGAAAAAGTTTTGACAAGAATTTCCGTTGTCAATTTCCAAGGAGAAGTGGTAATGGATAAGCTCGTGAAACCCGATACTGCAATCACAGACTACTTGACAAAGTATTCAGGTATAACTGCAGAAATGTTGGAGGATGTGACAACGACATTGAATGATATTCAGGCAGATTTACTGGGTATTATTTCTCTGAACGATATTCTCATTGGCCACTCGTTGGATTCAGATTTAAATGTGATTAAGGTTCAACACACACAAATTTGCGACACATCGGTAATTTATCACCACAGTAAAGGACCACCACTGAAGCCTTCCCTTAGGTGGTTAGCCCAGAAGTTTCTCAACCGAACCATTCAAGCTGGAGAATCAAATGGTAGTGGCCACTCGTCTATCGAAGATGCTCAAGCATGTTTGGACCTAGTCAAACTTAAGATATTAGAAGGAGAATGCTTTGGAACCAATGTTGGGGAAATGTCAATATTCAATAGACTTGCAAAAGAAGCCAAAACAATCAGTAATCAAAATGATTTCAGGTCTCTTTGGATTGATTATAGCAGCTACAAAGAACAAGAGTCGTACATAGAACCAGCTGATAATCAGGTCACTAAGGTGTATGTTAATAATGACGATGAGGTTGTTGAAATGTTCAAACTGAACCAGGAAAATAAGAATTTCACGGTGTTAAGTTTGAAAGAGCTCGAATTCAATCGAAGATGGAACGCGATTCCTCGTCACTACAATGGGCAGTTGATTGAGGATCTAAACGATGAGAAGCAATCAATGTTGTATGAAAAAACCAATAGAAGACTCAATGAAATCTACCTGGCAATGCCAGAAAACTCTTTGATGGTTATTCACTCTGCTGTGGGCAATCCACGAGACATGTATCGTTTGCAGGAAGTACGAAAGAACTTCCAAAAACACGAAAGGGATGGAGTCGATTTGACTAATCTTCCCAAGGAAGAAGTTTGGGATATCGACAAACAGCTGTTGCTACTTGAAGCTACCAGTAGAGCCAAGGAAGCGGTTGCGTTTATTGGAATTAAGCTGGCCAAGAAAATCCCGCTGTATAATAGTTAAAAGTCTCGAGCCGTACTCGTAGACATTTTATAAGCTACATATCAATAGACTAAAACATTTCGTACAATTTTCAAACTATAATAAAACACCCACGAAGAAACGAACCATTGTTGTTCAGGCCCCAATAGGGCTAGCCCAAACCTGAGATCTGGCCCTCGTCCTTATTGAGTGAAATGGCCGATTCCAAGTCCTTGTCTACCTTGACTTCGGGGACCTCTTCTGGCTTCTCTTCCACTTTCTCTTCCTGGAAGTACCTCCATTGACTCAAGTCCAAAACATCATTGGAGTCCAACTTGACGGTGGAGCCGTTCTTGTGGTTAACACTGGTCTTGAACCATCCCTTCAATCTGATGGTGTCGGCAGAACCTTTGCCGTTGGCATCGTAGCTTGTGGCAGGATTGTACCAGTCTCTGACCCAGGTGACGTTTTCACCTAGTTGTTCATGGAATGGCGCTGTGCCTGCGGGTACAGGGGTATTGGTGCCGCTAGCAGAAAACATAACCGTCAATGGGGCGAGGATGGTTGTGGTAGCGGTTTTGTCGAGTCGCCACGGCCAAGTTGGTGAGATGGTCCTCACAGTTCAATCTGCGTGTACCAGGCACATTGTGGGGATGGATCAATCTACGGGCAATACTTATGGCAACGGACAATGCCTACTGTACTTAGTCCTATTTATATGGCACTGTGGGAGGTGGGGATCGAGATAATCAAACTAGCCACGGTTGCACCGCTACCTATGCTATTTGTCCCTTTGGTACTTTAGAGAACGTTCATTTTTGATCTTCCAATTGGGTCACTGAATGAAGGTGGAATTGATTGTAGGGTGGACTATGTAGTGGGCTAGATATCCCCTTGACCCAGGGTCGGTGATTTTTCCTCTATATTGTTCTGTATCACTCCGTTGTCGTGATCAGCGACGTGATTTTCCTCAGATATGCCATTTTCTTGTATTTGATGCTGTCTCAACTCTTTCTGTTTCCTAAGCGCCTTCTGTTTGGCGTTGGCCAACTTTTTGCGTATTTCTTCCCGCCGTTGGGCATCCTTTCTACTCCGTTGTTCGTACCACTTAATCATCTGGCGAGGTTTGGTACCGAATATCGACTCATACTCACAGAAGAGACAGTAATGTGGTGCCAGGTTGGAATTGCTTTGTTGGTTTTGATTATTCTGACTATTACCCTTGCTCTTTTTCTTCTTCTTTTTCTTCTTTTTCTTGCCGTCTTCGATGCGTTCCTCCACATTCTCTCGTGATTGTAGTGTCATCATTCGTAATTTTTCTTCAACATTGTTATATATCGGCACAAGCTTGCCGGTGTGATCGTATTCAAATGTGAATTCACATGAGGGACCTCCGTCGTCATATCGGCTGCTACCCTCCACTGTCCGGTACGATGGACAATCACATCCTTCATAACCGTGCTCATCACATTCGGAAGCATTTAGCTCCACTTCAATGTGATGTGTTGGTGCATAATCATACAGGTACTCCTCTCCATTGACCTCTTCAATGTCGTAATCGTCTTGGTCGTCGTAATCATAGTCATAGGCATCAGTGTTGCCGTCATGCAATCCCTCTTCATCCTTGGTATCATAAAGGGAAAATCCTCCCCGTTTTCTTGCCACGCTTTGTTCTCCACTTATTAGCTCATCATTTTGGATTATTTTCATGATCTTGGTCCTGAGAAAGTCCATCTCACGTTGCTTCAATAGAATTCGATTGGCTTGTTCTTCATTCTTCTTGTCTTGTAAATAATTGTAAACTTCTTCATCTCGAGTAAGAGCATTGAAGTCGTTTGACACTTTTTCCAACTCCTCCAAAAGACTAAAGTTGAATGCTGGGTCGTACTTCCGTTCCTCGGTCTCATCTTCATCTGGGAAAGGCAGGTAATTCTCTTCGTCCTCCAATTTCTTATTCATCGCTTGCAGCCAGGTCTCATAGTTCTTGGAGACCAAATCAAAAAGCCGCTTATGATCGACTTGTGGGGGGCCAGATTGCGTAGAGTCCGCCGTTTTGCTAGTGCCTGTAGCTATGAGTGGCTGTGCGCCGTCGCCATTGGCCGATGATCGCCGTTCTGACATTGGGCACTGTATTTGTAATGCCTTTAACTATTGGTGATGTAGTCACTATATAAAATTTTTCGTGCGATAGTACTTGATATTGTATGGTGGAGGCACCAAATATATTCAAAATAAATACGCTATACAAATTCACCTTCAAGTATAGGTCTATGCTACCATCGGTCAAATGAGGGTTCCATTTGCTATTATTGTTTCTACTTTTTATATTTTTTGGCGGATAGGTGTCTATTTATGAACGTTTTATGCCTGTCTCCAAACCGCAACAGCAATTATGCGGGCCCGCTTAATCCTTTTTCAAGGTTCTTTGCTTATCAGCATTCTTGACGAGTTTTTCGTCAACAAAGAGTCCTTTTCTTCTTCTAATAGTATTCATATATCTTCTGGCGACATTTTCCCTTTCTGCAAACTCTCCTAGTTTTTCTAATTCCTCTTCGGTGTGTGGAACCCAGAATGGATCAATATCTAACATATCATAGCCATCAAACACCAATTGAGGACTGGCAGCTCCCGACGTTTTCTTTCTGATTTCTTCAGAAAAACCGAACGCTTCAATCACAGGAATTCTCGCTTCAATAGTAAAAAAGGGCGTACCTTCTTTCATTTCTTCGGAAATAATTGAACCTCCCCTTCTTTGAACAACTGCATATACTTTACCCAATACTTCTGAGGATGCCTGAATATCACAAACATACATCGCAAGGAAAAATCTAGGAGATCCAGTCAAGAATGACTTGTGGATCAAGTCTCTCGTAAATGTAATGACTCTTCCACTTAAATTGATGACTCTTGACTCCTCGTCGACTGGTTCATACAGGCTCTTTTTCAATGTCACCAAAATCCCTTGCATTGGTTCTGATGCCAAAGGTCCTTCGTTAACTGCCAATTGGAATCCATTAATAGTACTGGTTTCAAATTCAAATTTTCCATCATCCGATGCTTCAAACACATGTCTAAATTGAGAGACACTATTCAATTCAGCAAAGATATTCGGTCCGATTCTCTTAGGACCAAACGAAATGATGCTATTAACTAAACTCTCTGAAGAATCGAACCCTGAACTAACAGGATGCGCCTCGAGAATTTCAACCAACTTCGCTTTGAATGCTTTCAATCCTCCGTAATTTTTCGAGTTCATCACTTCAGCAATTTCACTTTCATGTGTGGACAAGAATTGGGTAACTTCTTTCGGCAAAGGAGTAACATCGAAATCAAGTTCGACACCTCCAATACTTTTCTCCGCCTCCTCTTCTTCCTCGTTGCTTGCAGATGTCAGTTCGTTTGCTAATCCTTCTCTGAATGGAATAACTGGTTCCTTCACCAGAACTTCACATCCTTTGGCAAATCTCTCTTCCAAATCTTTCAAACATCTTTCTAAATGGAGCTCTCCTGCAACGCACACAATTAACTCACCAGAATCATCATCAACATACCACTCGAAAACAGGGTCTGCTTTTGCCAATAATTCTAATCCTCTTTCCAATTTCGACAATTTCATTGGATTAGTAGGTTCAACCGCAATCTTCAAGATTGGCTTATTATGAATCAAAGTTGATGTGGATGAAAAATTAATGTATGGCCTATCATCAATTCTGGAGCATAACGTGGCATTTTTCAACACTGTGCCGTCAAGACCAACGACACCCACAATATTACCTGCGGGAACCTCATTCATTTTGACAAACTCTCTACCCATAATAAGGTAAAGTTCTTTGATTTCCACGTCATAACTTATCTGCTGGATATTTATTTCTGAATCTTTAGGCAAACTTGGATCATATTTTGGCCCAATAACAGTAATTTTTTGACCCTTTGTGAGTGATCCCGAGTAAATACGGGTAAACCCAACCAAAGTCTCCGGAACTATTTCTTCCTCTGGCTCTTCTACTTCAAAATCATCTTCTTCAAATTCCCATTCGAAAGGATCTTTGGACGTGGAAGATACAACGGCAAAATCATCAGTTGATTTTTCTGCGAAGCTTTCGGATGCCTTTTTAGCTAACTCTCTGGCCACCCGTCCTCTTTCTCTGATCTCATCTACTGTAAGGGCAGTAGGGTTTTCTTCTTTGGGTAAATCTTCTTCTCTTACAGAAATCAATTTTGAAACATATGCTATGGTGTGATGCTCAGGGTCCGAGGAGTCACATGAAAGAATTGCCTTCTCAAATTCTGGGTCTACCACTTCGGACTTCTCTTTATGTTGAACTGCGCTGTAGATAGTTTCATCTAACATCTTCTCAATTCTTTCTCGCTGGGCATCTTTGGGACTAGGCAAATATTCTATAACAGCACCTAACAAGGCATGACTGATCGGAATCCATTGGGACATTATCACGTTCAAAACATTCTTATACTCTTTGGATCTTAGATCCCTAGGGCTGACCTTAGCTCCCAATTTTTCGATAATCTTCTCCAATTTCTCTTGGTTTCTTTCGATCACACAGTGTTCGTATACTGCCCATATTTGTTCCAAAATTAATCCAACAAACAAAGGCTTAAAATTATTGCCCTTGAACTTTTTCTTAGGGATGATTTTTTTATTCTTCATGTCCAAGTGAAAATCTCCCCACAAGGTTTTAGCCAATACGGATTGGGAAAATCCTAGTTTGGCCATATATATCTTGGAGAATGTATGGACGGAAAATGCCCAGCCATCGACTGCAGATGCAAAAATGACGTTGTTCTTCTCAGGAGTGAAATAAAGGTGTTGATCATCTTTTTCAATAAACTCTGTAGAAGCCCCGCTTTCTCTCCAAATCATATCGTCTTCCATTCTGTCACCAGCAAAAAAGGATCCGATAACAGAATTCACATTTTCTATCAAATTGGACAAGTGCTGGTAAGCTTCCATAGGACTAAGTTTCCATTCGGTAATCAATCTGTCGATTTTGTTCAACACCAATAATGGCTTGAGTTTATCGACCCAGCATTGTCTCAATACATTGACGGTCTGTGAGCCAACACCTTCCACGACGTCCACCAATACCACTGCTCCATCACACAACCTGGAAGATGTTGACACTTCTGAAGAAAAATCAATATGGCCCGGAGAATCGATCAAATTGATCAAATGCTCTTTGGTTTCAAGTTGTTCCGAATCCTGTTTACGACGGACCACTTTGAAGTATAATGAGATGGCGGATGCCTCCATGGTGATTCCTCTCAATTGTTCATCTTCTCTAGAATCCAAATAACGGACCTTACCCGCCATTCTTTGCGAGATAATCCCATTGGTGGCCAAAAGCGAATCACTGAGCGAGGTTTTCCCGTGGTCGACATGGGCCAAGATACAGATGTTCCGGATACAGCTGGGATCCGACTGGAGCTGGTGAACCGTTTGCGGGGAGAGCTTCATCAATTGGGTGGAATGTTGCTAACTAACTGTTTTATCTACAGATGACTCAGTGCGATGCGAAGACCATTGATCAAGTGCACTAAGTGGAAAATCTATTGGGGTTATAACGGTACCGCCAACAACTATACAGCAAGCAAAATATGGCTGTGTGTCCGCTCTGTGGAACTCTATTGAATCAGCACTTGATACAGCCTTCTGTGGCTATGGTGGCTTGTCCTAATGAAAGTTGTGTCTATCCATATAATCTACTGGTGGCCCAGCTTCATGAGCAGCAATTGTTGCGAACAGTTAGCACAGGCGAAGTGATGGAACAAACAAGAAAGAAGATGGTCGATTCCGGTGTTGATACGAGGTTGGCCGACTTTATCGCTCGTGATGACCCCGACGTCAATAAATGAACTGTGGAACTACTCAATTCAAACGTCATTCCGAAACTGCCCGAAAATGAAGAAGGTGAACCTTTGTATTGTAAAAAGTCTGGTGCTTGAAACGCAAAACTATCTGGCAATTCGTTCTTTCATAGAGCCAATCTGTTTGGCTATTCACTTCTACTAACAATGAACCATTTCTACGTTCCTTACGGCTGGAACCACTAAGCATCGCAACCATAATTACAGATAAACTTCAATATTTTCAACATATTCCGATGTCTGATACTCCATTGGTATACCATACTCGAGTTATATTGCTCTAAAATGGTTCAGAAATATATGTATCTCAAATATTGGATTATTAGGGCTAGCTGAACACATCAAGAGATCCATTTCGAGCATAATTTTCCCAAGCTCTTTTCGAATGTCAGAGAAAGTCAAATTAAATTGCAGACCGCATATGATAGCACTCTAATCAGTACGTTTATAATAGAGGTTGCTAACAGTCTGGCGATTATTGTATCCAGGGTTGTAGTTGATGATTATGTAATCATACTCTTCCAAATCTTTTATAGACCAACTCCACCATGTCACTCAAATTTGAAGTAGTAAGCTAACAGTATCCAACTGTAACTCTATAACGGAGGTGTTAGCTAAACCATAACGGTTTCGATTTTCCATTGCAGGCTAAGGTACTTATCTTTGGTTATTGGATTCGCGCCGGGTAACACCAGTCGTGTCCACCGTCAATAGACCTCAAATTTTTCCAACACTTAACCAACCACCACCAAAGAATTCTGCTTAATCTATTATATTTGCAAACATATTACGTTCGATTGATTCCTCCTAGTATCTGATCGATCATTCGCCGAACCCAAGTCTAGTTTGCATTCAAATTACTCCAACTGCTCGCGATCTTAAGTAGTGTTGTTGACACCTGTATTATTACCTCCACGTTTAGTGCCACCACCAAAGATCACATCAATATGTCTGACGACTGGAAATCACAATTAAATCTTCCCCAGAGAGATACGAGACCTCAAACTGAGGATGTGTCCAACACAAAGGGTAAATCATTTGAAGACTTCAACTTGAAGAGAGAATTATTGATGGGTATATTTGAAGCGGGATTCGAAAAACCTTCCCCAATTCAAGAAGAATCCATCCCTATGGCCTTAGCCGGAAGAGATATATTGGCCAGAGCAAAGAATGGTACCGGGAAGACCGCATCGTTTATAATTCCATCCTTACAACAGATCAAGCCCAAGGTAGCCAAAATCCAAGCCTTAATTTTAGTTCCAACAAGAGAATTAGCATTACAAACATCCCAAGTAGTTAGAACTTTGGGTAAACATTTAGGAGTCCAAAGTATGGTTACCACTGGTGGTACTTCATTAAGAGATGATATTTTAAGATTGAGCGAACCTGTTCATGTTTTAGTTGGTACTCCAGGGAGAGTGTTGGATTTGGCATCAAGAAATGTTGCCGATCTCTCGGAATGTCCTCTCTTTGTTATGGATGAAGCTGATAAGATGTTGTCCAGAGAATTCAAAGGTATCATCGAACAAATTTTGGCCTTTTTCCCTGCCAACAGACAATCGTTGTTGTTTTCTGCCACCTTCCCATTGGCAGTCAAGTCTTTTATGGACCAACACTTAAACAAGCCTTATGAAATTAACTTGATGGATGAATTGACTCTTAGAGGTATCTCTCAATTCTATGCTTTCGTTGAAGAAAAGCAGAAGCTTCACTGTTTGAACACATTGTTCAGCAAGTTGCAAATCAACCAATCCATTATATTCTGTAACTCCACTAGCAGAGTCGAGTTGTTAGCCAAAAAGATTACCGAGTTGGGATACTCGTGTTACTATTCCCACGCCAAGATGCCACAACAAGCCAGAAACAAGGTATTCCACGAATTTAGACAGGGTAAGGTGCGTAATTTGGTTTGTTCTGATTTATTGACCAGAGGTATTGATATTCAAGCAGTTAACGTTGTTATCAATTTCGATTTCCCAAAGACTGCCGAGACTTATTTGCATAGAATTGGTCGTTCTGGTAGATTCGGTCACTTAGGTTTGGCCATTAACTTAATGAGTTGGAACGACCGTTACTCATTGTACAAGATTGAACAGGAATTGGGTACTGAAATCAAGCCAATCCCTGCCACTATTGACAAATCATTGTACGTGGCTGAAAACGAGGAAAGCATCCCCAAGCCATTCAAGATAGAAGAGTTACCAAAGGGTAACGAGACATTCCGCAAAAAGGCAGGATATGAATACAAGGGGCAACCAGAGCCTTCGACTGGTGCTGCTCCAATTGCAGCTGGTGGTGCTCTACCACCACAGGGTCAAGCTCCACCACAATTTTACCAGGGAGCCCCACAGGGTATTCCACAAGGATATCCTGCTTACCAGCAATATCCTCCACAGTTCAACGGATACCCACCACAACAATTCAACGGCCAATTCCAACAGCCACCTCCTCAGCAACAGCAATAAGTTACAGTTTACGATCTTTTAATGAGAATCTGAATTGTTGATGTGGAGTTAATGAAAGGGGAAAGAATGAGAATTATTAAACCATAATTGAAAAGACAAAAAAAATGATAAAAATAGTAGAACAGTACACGAAATGAATGTACACTCAGTGATGAATTGAAGCTTCCAGATGTATGGAAGGGACGGAAAGATGAAAATAGTTGAAAATGAACTGATGAAAAATTGAAAGAATATGAGATACGCAAGAGCTGCGAAAACTGAAAGATTGAAAAAATGAAAAGTTTATCTACTTGAATCTCCTGTTCAGGGGACACATGAATCCAAGAAGTGATTACGAATGAAAAAAAAAATCTGACAGGAGTCCTTTTGTGCAAGTGATAATATGAAAATTAAGAAAATAGAATGTACGGTAACGGCACGGATGGAACTAGCAAATGGGCACGATGGCTCAGCTATTAGGATCCGCTTCTAACCGCTAGGTATGTGTATGTATATATAGCATCTCAGGCGCAGTACGACAGCGCGATTTTGCGCACTTGCCACTGCCGTGGGTGTTTGTCCAATATATGATACCTTTGATTAAAACCGCATAAAATGACTCTGAAATAATCGCACCTAATCACAACCAGTAAAAATTTTCCTGCCCCATATTTCGGTGCGATTTGACTCGTGACGCCATCGCTTCTATACACTCAATATCTGGTTGGAGACAGTTACAACTAACTACTTGTCCCAAGAAACAGCATCCGAACAGCTCATTCGTTCCTCCCGCCCTCTCCCCCAATTATAGAAAGTTATGTGTGGTATCCTTGGTGTTGTGTTGGCCGACCAGCAGAAGAATGTGGCCCCCGAGCTCTTTGAAGGAGCGATGTTTTTACAGCATCGTGGCCAAGACGCCGCTGGGATTGTCACCTGTGGATCCAAAGGTCGGTTCTACCAGTGCAAGGGCAATGGTATGGCCAGAGACGTCTTCACTCAGCAAAGAATGGTTAACTTGGTAGGTAACATGGGTATTACTCATTTGAGATACCCTACTGCTGGATCATCTGCTGGTAGTGAAGCCCAACCGTTCTACGTCAACTCTCCCTACGGTATCACTTTGAGTCACAATGGTAACTTGGTGAATTCTGTGGACTTAAGAAAGCATTTGGATGAAGTCGTCCATCGTCATATCAACACCGATTCCGACTCCGAGTTGTTGATCAATATCTTTGCTTCTGAATTGGACAAGTTCAACAAGTCAAGAGTCAACAACCAGGACTTGTTCTCGGCGTTGACTGCCACCATGTCCACTATTAGAGGCGCCTATGCCTGTGTGGCCATGTTGGCTGGTTACGGTATCATGGGGTTCCGTGACCCCAATGGGATCAGACCGCTCTTGTTTGGTGAAAGAATCAACGCCAACAAGTCTCGCGATTACATGTTGGCATCAGAGTCGGTGGTGTTGAAAGCCCACGGTTTCCACAACTTCAGAGATCTCAAACCCGGTGAAGCCGTCATTATTCCTAAGGACTGCTCCGGTGTCGTCAAACCAGAGTTCCGTCAAGTAGTTGAACCAAAGATCTTTGCCCCTGACATCTTTGAATATGTTTATTTTGCCAGACCAGACTCGGTTATGGATGGGGTCTCAGTGTACCATTCTAGAATCGAAATGGGTAATAAGTTGGCCAACAAAATTAGCAAAATCGAAGGCCTCAACCTTGATGTGGTTATCCCTGTGCCTGACACTTCTAGAACCTCGGCTATTCAATGTGCCGTGTCGTTGAACCTTCCATACAGAGAAGGTTTTGTGAAAAACAGATACATCGGAAGAACATTTATCATGCCAGACCAACAAGAAAGAAGATCTTCGGTAAGAAGAAAGTTGAATGCGATGGAATCCGAATTCAAGAACAGAAATGTGTTATTGGTGGATGACTCCATTGTCAGAGGTACCACTTCCAAAGAAATCGTTGCGATGGCCAAGGAGGCGGGAGCTAAGAAGGTTTACTTTGCATCGTGTGCTCCTCCAATTAGATTCAATCACATTTATGGTATTGACTTGGCCGATACCAAGGCGCTCGTGGGTTTCAACAGAGATGAGGACCAAATTGCTAAGGTCATTGGTGCCGATCAGGTGATATACCAAGACTTGCAAGATTTGGTAGACTGCTGTACAAGCGAGAAGACACAACAATTCGAGGTGGGTGTATTCACTGGTAATTACGTCACCGGAGTGGAAGACAACTATTTGCAAGAATTGGAAAAGATCCGTGCCCAAAATCAGAGAATCAGAGATAAGAGAGAAAGAGGTTTCAGTGTTGATGCTTGCATCGATGCTGGCGATATGGTCGATGTTAAGGCCGAAGCAGACATTAGTATCTATAATAGAGGGGACTATGAGTAGTGTTGGCCACTGCGCCCCGATCGGTTACTTTATATGTGAAAAATAAATACGTGTAATTGCATCACAACTATTGTAGCACCAAAGTCATTGCTCGTGTGAGGTGTTGGCGGGAGACATGGACTCATTAAGTGGCTGTTTTTGTGTCAGTAACCATTTTATTCAAGGCTACAGAGACCACTGACTAATCAGAACTTGCTAGGGGTGTATTTCAGAGCCGGTGGAGCTTAACTAGAACCTTTTACCCCCTAACGCATTTTGTAGGAATAGCCCTAGCGGAAAAGAAATCGTCCCATTGGGATCGTGAATACGAGATGAGATCCGGCTCGATGAGATGCAAATTGACCGGGTGAAATTTGCAAATAGGGTATCCTAGCCGTTCCTCGGAGACTAAGGGTTATACCGGCTCGACGTCATCGAGTTTCAATCTACACAAGCGTGAGATCCTCTCCGAACGCCCGTAACCAAACGAGGTGTCAAGACGCTAGCACCAAATTAACTACAGGCCCCAGGTGTCATAGACTGTGGGGAGCAGGGGCGCCGAAGCCGATAATTTTGTCGCCATGACATAAGAGAGATCATTACCACTCAGGTGCCAGCCCCGTTGTAGATCTTGGTGCTGGTAGCAGCCGGAACCGAGATACCCTCAACGGCCTCTACGGTCGTTGCTACTAACACCCAGCCTTTGTACCTGAACCATTTCAGGCCAGTGCTCCGCAAGCCCTCCTCACAATCCACTGGGCCTTGTAACTGGTATGTCACCAGGGCACCACATCTTCGGAGTTGCCTAATACACATTTTTCAGTAATGAGATCTACCTTCACACACACATCGCCCCGATTCTTTGGGGGAAGGCGGTCTCGTGTAGCCTCCCCACGCAACAGTCCTCGGGGGACCTGGGACTCTTCCACACATCAGACCATATTGTCTACTAATCAACCGTTAGGCCACAGAAACGCCACTGTCGTGGTCCCAACACGGTTCAAGTCTCCATAACCCACCGCCCACACCAAATGTATACACATTAGGCGCGCGCGCGTCTAACACGTTTGTCTTTTTGCAGGTTGCGCACGATAAAATTTTGATTGTTGTTCATTTTTCGATAACTGGGAAACTTCACACTGGATCCGAAGTAGCTTTCTTCTCTCTTCACCACATTTTCCTCCTTCCAGATCTATCAGATCTAGTTTATGGGCATACTTCTGGTCTACCTTATCAGTCACCTTATCTATATCATCAAAAGAAAGTACTCCTCCGCTAAAATGGAAAAAGCTACTGGGTGGAACGCCATTACCAACTCGGCACCAATCTCGATCTTTTCGTACTGTGCCTCCTCCATCTTAATGACAGTTACCAACAAATATGTGTTGTCTGGTTTCTCGTTCAATTTGAACTTCTTTTTGCTTGCTGTGCAATGTTTTGTGTGTATCGCAACTATCGGTACCCTTAAGGCCTTCGGTGTGATTACTTACAGAGAATTCAACACCGATGAGGCCAAGAAATGGTCTCCTATTGCATTCTTGTTGGTCGCCATGATCTACACCGCCTCCAAGGCTTTGCAGTTCTTGTCTATTCCTGTCTACACCATTTTCAAGAACTTGACCATTATTTTGATTGCCTACGGTGAAGTGTTGTGGTTTGGTGGAAGCGTCACCTCTATGACCTTGGGTTCCTTCTTCTTAATGGTGTTCTCCTCCATCATCGCTTGTTACGGTGACTCCAATGACGCCAGATCTCCAAGTGACACTTTCTCCTTGTACTTGGGTTACTTCTGGATGTTCACCAACTGTTTCGCTTCTGCTTCCTTCGTTTTGATTATGAGAAAGAGAATTAAGTTGACCAACTTCAAGGACTTTGACACCATGTACTACAACAACTTGTTGTCCATTCCAATCTTGTTGATTTCCTCGTTGGTATTTGAAGACTGGTCCGCAGAGAACATTGCCCGTAACTTCCCTGAAGCCAGCAGAGGTGCCACCATCATTGCCATGGTCATTTCCGGTGCATCTTCCGTGGGTATTTCTTACTGTTCCGCTTGGTGTGTCAGAGTTACCTCCTCCACTACTTACTCCATGGTCGGTGCTTTGAACAAATTGCCAATTGCTCTTTCGGGTTTGATCTTCTTCAATGCTGCCGTCAACTTCTGGTCGGTCTCCTCCATTTTCATTGGTTTCGTTGCTGGCTTGGTCTACGCTGTTGCCAAACAAAAGCAACAAAAGGAGCAACAACAACAAGCTCCTGCTTTGCCTAAGTAATGGATGTTTTATAGAAATGTAAACTGTTAGCCACAATACATGGTTTGTTATTTAAAAGTTCATTCTTGATATGGTTGGTCTTGTCATTACTAGCTTAGCCATTGTCTAGCTGTTTGGTGGGTCCCTTTACACTTACTTCCACCTGCCATCAATGTGTTATGTGCTGCCGTGTATGGTCACGTGACGGGCAAAAGTTTTCTGTTTTGGTTACGCTGCGGACTCCATCATATTCACTACGGAAGGACATTCTTGTGGTTGCGTTTCTCTCTCCTTATACTATCACAGCATCAGGCCCGGATCCACCATAGTTAGTTTTAAACCTGCAATGGCCGAAAATACCCTCGAATCCATTCCAAAGTACTTGGAACAATCGCTCTCTCCTCAGTTTGCAAAGCAGGCAGAAGTCCATTTGAAGTCAATTGAAAACCAGGAAGGTTTTGCCATCAATTTGCTTCATGTGGTGTCGTCAACAAACTTGTCTGCTTCCGTCAGATTGGCCGGCGCGTTGTTCTTCAAGAATTTTATCAAAAGAAAGTGGATTAATGATGAAGGAAGGTATCTCTTACTTTTGGAAGAGGTCGAACAGATCAAAGGAGAAATCTTGGATATAATGATCAAATTACCCAGCCAGCTACAATTACAGATCGGTGAGTCCATCACTTTGATAGCCGATAGTGATTTCCCTCATGCATGGTCCAATTTGATTGATGAGCTTGTTGCTAAGTTGACCTTGGATGATTTCCTCACTAATAAGGCTATTTTGCAAGTATCTCATTCTATCTTCAAAAAATGGAGACCGCTATTTCGCTCGGACGAATTGTTTCTTGAGATTAAAATGGTGTTGGACAAATTCGTACAGCCATTTATGAAATTATTCATCGAAGTAGATCAATTGATCGAGAAGAATAACGACAACGATGCATTAATGAACATCTACTTCGAAAACTTGTTGCTTCTTATCCAGATTTATTACGATTTCAATAGTCAAGACATTCCTGAATTCTTCGAAGACAACATGGTGGTGTTGATGAACATTGTCCACAAATATCTCATTTACACTGATAAAGGTTCAGATAGTGATGACGAAATAACTGTCCCAATTAAGTTAAAGACTTCCATTATAGAGCTCGTATCCCTCTATATTACTCGATATGCAGATGTCTTTGAACCGTTAATCCAAAATTTCATCACCTCAGTATGGTCATTGATCACCGATTATGCCACCAATCAGCCCAAATTTGATTTGTTGGTAGTTAAAGCCTTACATTTTTTGACTTCCATTGTCAAGGTCCCTACATATCATTCGCTTTTCAATAATGAATCCTCGATAAATGAAATCATTGAAAAAATCATTTTGCCAAATATCTATTTCAGAGAAGTCGACGAAGAATTATTTGAAGATGAACCAATCAATTTCGTGAGATTGGATTTGGAAGGTTCGGACTTCGACTCTAGAAGAAAATCTGCCACAGATTTCCTCAAAGAATTGAAAGAAATTAATAGTGAGTTGTTGACAAACTCTGTAATGAATTATGTTAACAAATTCTTGTCTGTTTCCGGAGAAAGTTGGAAAAATAAGGACATTGCCATTTATTTATTCAGTTCGTTGGCAACGAAGGGAAATATCACATCTCAAGGTGTAACGTCAACGAATGTATTGGTTGATGTTGTTCAATTTTTCAGTGAAAATATTGCCCATGATTTGCTCCATGAAGCAAATCACCCAATCCTCAAAGTTGACTCGATTAAATATATCTTGAATTTTAGAAATCAACTCACAAAAGATCAATTATTAACCACAATTCCATTGCTCATTAACCACTTGGACACTAGCTCAAATCCTGTTGTGTTTACTTACTCTGCCATCACAATCGAAAAACTATTGGAAATGACAAACTTCAATGATAACTACCAACCAATCTTCAACAAGCAAGATATTCATCCGTTTACTGGAGAATTGTTGTCCAAACTTTTCAACATTATTCTTGCTAATGACCTGACACCAGAAAAGTTGTCAGAAAATGAATTTTTAATGAAGTGTGTGGTAAGAATTTTAAACACCACGGAGAATGATTTGCAAAATAGGTTGCCTATAATTGAGCAATTGTTAAGAATATTGAAGATTACAGCAAAGAATCCAGCCAACCCGAAGTTCTCGCACTATACTTTTGAGGCAATCAGTTTATTAATCAAATTTGGTCTTGGTGATCTCAACAAATTCATAGAGTTAGTGATCCCAGCCTTGTTGGACATTTTGAGTGAAGACGTTCAAGAGTTCGTGCCATATACTTTCCAGATTTTGGCATTTTTATTGGAAAAGTATCCAAAGGAATCTGGATTACCTCCAGCATACCACGATTTGGTCAAACCATTACTCTCGCCGTCTGTTTGGGAATTCAAGGGTAATATCCCTGGTATCACTAGACTTTTGGTGGCTATAGTTGAACACGACCCAACTGTGTTCAGCGCAAATTTGACCCCATTGTTAGGTGTTTTCCAAAAGTTAATCTCTTCAAGAATTAATGATGGTTACGGATTTGACCTTTTGTTGAGTATTCTATTGAATATCCCAGTTTCTAATTTGACGAATTACTTGAGGGACATTGCTACATTGATCTTAACTCGGTTAAAGAATTCCAGGACAGACAAATTTCTCAAGAGATTTGTACTCTTGATCACTACTTTGAACGCATTGAAGTTGAACCCTGACAATTCTAAATATTTGAATTATGCAGTTATTGACGGAGACTTTGTGATAGGATTCATTGATTCTGTCCAACAGGGAGTATTCCAACAATTGTACAATAATTTAATTTTGCCAACTTTGCAAGGATTCGTTAATTTGCAAGATAAGAAGATTGGAAACTTGGGCATCTCTCAATTTTTGACAACCCAAGGCTTCAATGGGGCATATAGCAATTTGTTAGGACCTACGATTCAACAGTTGGTAACAAATTTGAACGGGTATGAGGGTATTTTGAAGTCAGATTCTTTGAGCAGTGTTAACCAAGGAGCTTTAAATGAATTGGATTTGGAAGTGTCCTCATTTGGGTCTCAATTTTCCAAGATCATTTCGATTCAAGTAGCTCCGTTTGATCCGTTGTGTAATGTCAAAAATACTGATTTCAATAACATCAAGGCGGTGATATTGGAGAACATTAAGAAGATTGATTCTCGTGTGTTGGCGGGGTTGGATGACAATGTGAAGACCGGTTTGAAAAATTTGGGGGTAGAATAATAATTAAGGGGCTGACTCTGTAAACATATAGCTAGCCAAAACAACATAATTTCGTCTAAAATCAAAGTGTAGTTGTGATAAAATATCTGTTAAAGTAAGACAGAAGATTCGATGGGGTAGAGTAAATACACCACCGGAACATACAAAGTATCCATTACATATATTCCTAATTATACAAAATCCAACGGTAGAAATAAACGGTGGTCATTGACCTCTATTATCAAGCAATCAAGTCTTGGAAAAGTGACTCGTCGACTGGCTCCTTGGCAGACTCTTGTTTTGGTTGGTCGTTCTTGTCATCGGAATCTGCAGATTGGTCCTTGTCTTCCAACTCCTTCAACTTTTCCAATCTCTCCTTCTCGGCAATTTCAGCCGCCGTAAGGAACCGTCCACCTTGGCCTCTTGGTCTTCTCATAGCGTGCTTGTGTCTAGACTCGTGGAGGTATGGTTTTCTAGTTCTGGCAATCTTCAAGTTTTCTTCCAACTTTGCCCGGGCTATTCTCCGTTTGAGAATGCGGTGGTATTGCTTGGCATTCACGTAGAATGGCTGCTCCACCGGCTGGTCGTTCGGAGTGGGATCTTCCTCGGGCTGTACCGGTTCTTGGTAGTAGTGTTGCGATGGCACGGGTCGAGGGATGGCCGAGGTCTCGGGTATGTTTTGTGGGTGGGTGTCGTAGAACGGGGTCGAGTGAGAAGAGGTGGGCGATCTGTTGGAGTCCATATCTTGGTTCAATTGTTTGGAGTGGTGGGCAGCAGGCAACGGTTGGGGAGGGTTGGTATGGGAATTGTAGAAGGTGTGGGATTGTTCAGGATAGTACGAAGGGTTCTCAGAGACCGGGTTGTGCAACGAAGTCATTGTGGCAGCAGCAACTCAAGCTAAGGATCGTGGGACAATAGGAAAACAACGCAAGTACCACCAATCTGACTTGTGGCTATCAAGTGGGGAAGATGATGGGGCTCAAGGTGGATTTTTTTAACTGTTGATTATGTCGGAACCCCAGCGCGACGTCGGGAGACATTTGGTGTGGAAAGGTCCGAACGACGGAGATGTCAGGACACAACGTCAATAAGAATACTGATTACTTGGCAGTCTTAATATTTTCATAGTCTTTCATCTCTCTTATTATAATTCTTATCACCTCTTATGTATTCTAGTTCTTATTATTTAAGTAGCGTTCTACAAATCCTTTAAGCCATTTTGAATAATGCTAAGGGTGAGGGAAGGTTTCCCCTGACCGTAACTACAGGGACGGCATGGAGTTGTATAGTGGCCTAGCTGAGATATGTACTTGAGTCTAGGGAGTCTAGGGAGTCTAGCGGTTCTAGGGGCTGCAGTGGACCCGGACCAAGGGGATCTAGAGATCCTAGTGAGTCAAGGTCTAGTGGGTGCGGCGGGATTAGGGCAGAATCCTCTACTAAGTAGAGCGAGGAGTCAGTGCGCGAATAGGCGGTGGAGCGATACTGGTACTGGGCCGTTTGACTTGGCTGGTTTTGGCTGGTGGGTTTCGACGGTCCCTGGACATCTTCATCAGGGAACGTTGCCGCTAGTATTTCCCCTGGTTGTAGGGCTCCCGAGGGCATGCTCGTGGTGGTGGTGGGAGTGGTATGGTCATGGGGGACCAGGTGCATTGAACCGGACCTCGTCCCAGGCTGCTGGGGTCGTTCCTCCTCAACACAGTCCTGCTGCATTGCGATTCTCTCGAGAAAGTACGTCTGCTTCTGCTTGGGTGACTTCCATTCCTGTCGTACCGGCTGCTTCGGGGTGGCCTGGGTCACATATTTCACTTGCTTTAGTTGACGATGTAGTTCATGCTTGGATGCGGGCCACACACACTGGAGGTTTTTGTGAGCACAGGTCTGGCACCGAGGATACAGAAGCTCGTCACACTTCTTCTTCCGTCGCCGACAAGTAAGGCACCCGGTCCTGGACCTTGTTCTGGTTCGGGAGGAGTCCATGGATGAAAAGTACGTTGTTCCCAATTGGGTAATAAAGTGCTAAGCGCGCTTGCACCCATGCGGCGTGTGTGGGTAAATCTTCCAGTCACTGCCGGCAATTGTCCTATTTGAATGTGGATTTCGTTCCGATTTTCATGTGGTTTGTGGTGGTCCTAGCAGTGAGTTTTAATAATTGTGACCACACCACCTGCTGGATCTGTAACTCTAGGCCCTTTCAACTGATGAGACCTATCACTAAGAATCGCTAATAATACCATAACTAGAAGAAGCAAGCGTAAATAGTAGTTATCATTTCTTTCAAATTCACATCCTTAGTTCATTCTGACATTCCTGAGATATAATTTTCGATAAGTTGTATCCCCAAGCAAGAACAAAATTGTAAAAATATTGAAAAGATTGAAAATAATCAAGGACGACCAAATACCCAGAATTCTTGGTTGAGTTCTAAACTCCTTCCCCGGGGAGATAATCCCCTCATTATCTTTCTCTGGTGTTTCAATCGTACCCTTGTTCTTAGTACTCTAATGCTTGAACCAGTCTGTCCACGTGACTGATTTTTCACTCAAGTTGCCAGATCTCACTACCACAACACCAACAGAACCATATCCCTCGGTCAATTCGGCTGGCCTACCTCCTAATCCAGCTGAAACTCCCTGGAAACATTTAACCATGACAGAAGTCTCGCACAAGGTCATCCAAGATGAGAATTCTCCATTGACGACAGTGGACGATTTATTCACCCATTTGACCATTACCCAGATCCAAAAGCTCAATAAAGAATACAAACACAATGTCGATGAGGCCAAAACCGGACTACACACGTTGGTGGGCACGAAGTATCGTGATTTGATCAAAATTGCCGAGGATATTGACGACATGAACTCACTAACTATCGAGTCGGATCAGAAGTTGTCTCAGTTGTCTTACGAACCAGCAAAGTTGCTAAGCTTTTCCACACCTAATTCATACTCCAAGTTCAACACTTGGGCCAGAGAACGCAACGCTCTTTCTGCTCAAAAGGACTCCCAGAAGACCATATTGAGAAACTTGATTTATACAAAGCTCACTAAGCTTGACTTGAAGATCAATTCTAAACAAAAATCTCCCGTGATCCACACATCCATATTGATCTACTATTCCAAGGTCTTCTATACGATAAGTACTCTATTTAAGGATATACTTGAGTCGGAGGACACTTTGAACGCGAAATTCAACCAGTTGAAGAGTAACTACAATACATTTCTCGAGTTTGAATTGTCAAGATACTCCTTGTTTACCTCACCGCTTTACTCATCCTATAATGATAAATTCAGGACCAATCAGCGACTTACATTGGATAGGTTTAAAAACACTACCAGGGTTTTGGCTAGTGAGGACTTTGACATTACTCTTGAAAATGAAGAATTCGACGACATCGATCCTGTTGACCTCTTTGAGGACGAGGAGTACTTGAACGTCAATTTCGAATCTTATAATAGAAAGTCGTTACCGATTGTGAACTATTTCATAGCATTTATGATCCTCAACCACAACAACTCCAAATTAAATTCCTTGGATAAAGTGGCCAAGAAGTTCATAGATTTGAGATGCCAATACGTCAGAGAAATACTCAGTGAGTTAAAAGGCGACTCTACTCGCATAGATTTTTTCATCCTATTCAAGTATATTGAAAATACCTTGAGTTACGTGGACCTATACTTCCTTCAGCCCAATAACGAAATGTTGAAACAGCTTAACATGTATACAAAAATATGGTCGGGGTCGAAAATCATCGGATTTAAAAGCTGGCTACTTGATACTCCTATCACGTTTGACCAAAAGGCATATACCCTTGACTTGCTGGATCCTACTAAAAAGGAAATAAGCATTTCGCTTAACTTGGGAGTCCATGAAGTATTCAGATTTGCCAGTGATGTTTTGAGTGGCAGCAGTTCTGATATTTCCAGCTCACTTATCGTATTCCATAATCTTGTTGTCAACTTGAAAAACTTGCATTATATCATGATTCAAAACGATTCAGAATCCAAATTGGTTAACTTATTACGGACGGAAAAATCCAATGATTTGAAAGATCTTCTAGAAGTTCTTGTTAGTGATATAAAAAAAACATATGAGAAACATTTTGATGTGCTAAATTCTGATATTATTCCGCTATTGAAATCAAAAATGTCGACTAAAGACATCAAATCTCACGTACCTGAATTATTCTCTTTAGAACTTGTGGAAATTATGGACGAAGATGTGGATCGTTATATTGCCAATATTACTAATTATTCTACCTCTTCCAGCACCAATGATGATATCTATACGTCGCTAAGCAATTGGTTTGACTTCATACTGGAACAAAGTGATTCTATTCAGATCAGAACTACAGAAACTACAAAGATTAATGCATCCAATTGTTTATCCCACTTGCATACAATATTAGTTCGAAATGACGACTTCAATTTGGGCAACTTTGCGGCAGAAACCGTGGAATCTGAATTCAAACTGTTGAACCAGTACTTGAACCAACAATCTGGCAGTACAATTTCTGCCTTCCTTGATAACATTGGATCGTTTTTGGACAACTCAGACTGTACTGATATAGGGAAATGGTACTATTTGTTGGAAATTCTTCTCATAATCGTATCAAGAACTCACGAAACTCAACCTTCGAAGAATGATACTCCAGAAAAGATCGCCAAGCTTATGGAAAGACTGTACAAAAATATCATTGATATAATATCAACACAATTATTCCGAGACGAATTTGACAAGCATATTGAGAATATAATTTATGAAGACATCAAATATAATTTGGATGATTTCCCAACCCGGCCCACATTGCAGATATCTAGTTTAATTTATCAGGTGTGCAGCTACTTCCTATCGGCATCGAAGGAGTCAGAAAAGTTTATTTACGGGCATTTATTTAGTAACGACTATTTTGGCGACACATTCCACAAATTAAAGAGTGAGTGGTTAATGAATATTGTTGATGAGAAACTTGTCGGGGCCTTCGGAAGATTAAAAACCAAGTCCACTGAACACGGAAAAAGCGACAGTAACGAAGAAGGCAAGGACCAGCGAAATTATAGAGCACAACAGCTCTTTGCCATTCTCTTGTACCTTATTCAATTCACTTCCGATTCTCCTATCACCGACCAATTTCCAGCTGTTAAGCAGAAGTTAAGTATCATCAACGCTGATGAAGCTGTCGTGGATGAAGCGACTAGTTCTATTATTGCTAAGGGGGTGGCCGATTATTACAGAGCAAATAAGCATATCTATCTTCCTTTAACGAAATCATAGATTTATATATCTAATATAAATATATCTTTGAGCCATTTTTGGTCAACTGTTTCAACACATCTACTGTTTCATTAATGTCCCAGATGTTTTGACTCTTTACATCCAAATAACTGTTGTCCATTATGATGATCTTGATTTCTTCTTTTTTCAACTCTTGATCCTCGCTGTTTAACACCTTGACCAATCTTCCGGGGGTGCAACATAACACTCTGGACCTGGTCGTCTTGACAAGCTTCAAATCCACATCCACCTTATTCTTATTTATGAGTTTCAAAGATGAGCCATTCATATCTCTTGTAGCACGATGGACATCACAAGCACGCAATGCTGACATCGACATGATAGCAATGAATTTTCTTTCATCGTCCGTAGTGGGGACAGCGGTTTCCTTCTTGTCTTTCTTATCGTACTTGCCCTTTTTATCTTTCTTGTCCTTCTTGTCCTTCTTGTCTTTCTTGTCCTTAACCGAGGGCAACATGTTCTTGAAACGGCCGTTGATAAACTTTGGCAAATTTTCTAAATTACGAGCTTCATCGAACTCGGCGGTGGATCTGATATCTGACTTGTTGAAGTACAAATCGGATAATTCCAACGCAGACAATTCTTGATGTTTCTGAGTAATTTTTTGGTTAATAAAATCGGTAATAACCTCAGTAGATGGCTCCTTCGATAACTCCTTCTTTTGCTGGATGTCCATTTCCATTTTTATTCTCTTCTTCTCTTGAAACTTTGAGGTGGTCTGCTTTCTTTTCTTGCCTGATATAGCTTCTGTGGCCATGGGAGCAACATCTAAGTCCTCATCGTCCACCAATGCGGGGTCTGCTTCGTTGTCACTGGGAGTAAAGTCCACTTCGTACTGAAGACCGTCTTCAAGCTCGTCGGCAGTCATGGTGCTAGATTCTATAGTTGTAAGGTGGAGCAGATGAGATGAGATGAAGTGCGCGATAGATCAAAACTAGCCATCCATTATTACTAAACCCTTCGGAAGGGATAGACCAGCCACAGGAGTTCAAGTCACGAGTCAAGCAAGCCCATCAGACATATTTCGAACTGGTACCTCGAACTCTGTCCAACAACGTGTCTATTTATCATATTCCCCTCTTTTCTATCGTCGATTCAATAGTGTGCAAAGTCGCTCGATAGTCGCCCCAATTGGCATAACTACCATCTTTTACTCGTCGTGATGTTCCTCAGGCGACACATTCCCATTAAGGGCTCCAGGAGTGTGAACTTGGTGCTCCAATCACAATTTCTGCCGGTACAGCGTGTACCTTGCCGTACCATAGTCACAAATGCTGAGTTGAACTCCAAGCTTGCCGAATCCGTTCATCATCCTGTGGTGGTTATCGGTGGTGGGCATGCTGGATGTGAAGCTGCTACAGGGTCTGCTCGAAGTGGGACCCCTACTACTCTCATAACGCCAGCAATATCTAAAATCGGAACAGCTTCTTGTAATCCTTCAATGGGAGGTGTGGGAAAGGGAACGTTACTTAGGGAGGTAGACGCCTTGGACGGCGTGAGTTCTAGAATAACCGATAAAGCCGGAATACATTTTAAGATATTGAATGCTTCCAAAGGTGCAGCTGTCCATGGTCCCAGAGCCCAGATTGACCGAGATATTTATCTTCGAGAAATGCAAGCAGAAATCTTGACCTATCCAAATTTGAAGGTAATTGAAGCTCAAGTTCAAGATATAATCATAGAACCAACAGCCCAAGAGGATTCTCACGGTAGAAACTATGGTGCCGTCAAAGGAATAATCCTTAATGATGGTAGAATTCTTAGTTGCTCCAAGATTGTCGTCACCACGGGTACATTTTTAGGAGGTGAAATCCATATCGGCCTCAAGGCTTTTCCATCAGGAAGAATGGGAGAAGAGGCGACCTTTGGTTTGTCAAAAACATTCAGAGAAGCAGGCTTCAGGCTTGGAAGACTCAAGACAGGAACACCTGCTAGATTATCCTCAAAGACAATTAACTACTCTATCTTATCGCCCCAACCTTCTGATTATCCTCCTCAACCAATGTCTTATTTGAATGATCAGGTCGATTTACAAGAACAGTTGGTCCAATGCCACATGACCCGTACAACCCCAGAGTTCCATAAGCTTATATCTGATAATTTAGATAAATCCATCCACATTAGAGAAACCGTCAAGGGGCCCAGGTATTGTCCTTCTATAGAATCAAAGGTCATTAAGTTTCCACAAAAGACCTCCCATTTGGTGTGGTTGGAACCAGAAGGTTTAGATACGGATTTGGTGTATCCGAATGGTATTTCTTGTACGATGCCTGAAGACATTCAAGAACAGGCAGTCAAGTTAATGCCTGGCTGCGAAAACGTCAAGATGGTTCAACCTGGTTATGGTGTAGAATACGACTACATTGATCCAAGAGAGCTCAGGAATACCCTTGAAACAAAACTTGTTGATGGATTATATTTGGCCGGTCAAATCAACGGAACCACTGGTTACGAAGAGGCAGCATCTCAAGGGTGCTTGGCAGGTATTAATGCTGGCCTTGCTCACTTGAAGAAAGCACCCTTAGTAATCCAAAGATCCGATGGGTATCTTGGAGTTCTAGTGGATGATTTAATAACCAAAGGTGTCGAAGAACCCTACAGAATGTTTACTTCAAGGTCGGAATTTAGAATATCTATTAGGTCCGACAATGCAGATTTAAGATTAACTGAAAAAGGGTATAACGCAGGTGTCGTTAGTGAAGAAAGATACCGTCATTATAAACAAGAAATCAAACAGTTTGGCATGGTTAAAGATCACTTGAAATCATTATCATTATCAGGTGCCAAGTGGGCACCTGTATTAAAAGGATTAGAACTGGATGTTAATGCAAAGACGGTTGTTAATGGATGGAAGTTACTTTCGTATAAGGGATTACTGATCAATGATTTTTTACCTCACATGGAGAAATTTGTTGGCGGTAGAGTGCCAGACTTCTATCAGAAGATTAATCAACGCTTGGCTAATAGGATTGATGTGGAAAGTACCTATGATCCTTGGTTGAAAAAAGAAGAGGCCCATTTAAGAGCATATGAGGCTGACGAAAATTTGCTTTTACCTCAAAATTATATCTATACCAACGAAGGAAATGTCAAGCTTTCGTACGAAGCCTGCCATTTATTGAATACTATTCAGCCGAAGACTATCGGACAAGCAAGACGTATTCAAGGGGTGACTCCTGCAGCTATTTTTGAACTTTTCAAATTAGTTAAAGGAAACCAAAAAGACTTTGCTTCTCGGAGCGAAGCTTAAGACTCTTACCGTAATAAACATGTAAATAGATTAATCGATATATTCATCCGAATCATCCGAATCCATTCTGCCTGAACCAATAACTTCATCATCTTCATCGACTTCATCATATAGCTCTGAGTCGACATCATCATCCAAGTACAACTTACTTGAATTTAAATTATTATCAAGAGCAATAAGCAGTTCAAGAGGCAAGTAGTTCTGCGCGAGAGCGGATATTTTTTTAATTTCTTCCTCCCTATTGTCAGCAGAACCCGCAAAATTGACTCGATTCAAATATAGTAGAACATCACTTAGATTTATCCGTGGAGTCGTCGAAGAAGTCCTATGTTCGGCATAGGCACGTAAATCCAACATGACGCTTTCCAAAAATTGATCTGATTTCTCTTGAAGCAATTGGTAGACATCACTGGGAAACTGCTTCATTTTTTTTGGTTTCTTGTGTAAAGGAATAGAGCTATTCGCCAACGAATGATGTCTGATAGATTTTACCAAGTTCTTTACACTAGTAAGAGGAACCGAACGTGACATATTTTGCAACTTGCTGGTAGAGTTTTTAATTCTGGATACTGGAGCCTTTGGTTGTTGTTGATAAAATTCATTACCAACATTTATGTCAGAATAAGTCAATTTTTCTGAATCTTCGCTATGCGCCGATGGCAGACCAATAAAGGTATGAGAAAGATTACCATCAGCTAGCATATATTCTTCTTGAATAAGTTGATTCGAAAGATCGTTTCTTGGGAAGGGAGACGTATCATTTTGTGGTGTTATCACTTTACTAGGACTATATTCCAATGACGACAATGAGACCCTCTGTTGGAAATTTCGCTCTGGTGTATAGCTTCTCGGGTCGGCAGGGCTAACACGAAGTGATAAGTTTTCGTCATCGACACTCAATGAAGGAATATCAGGAATATCAGGATGATCAGGGGTATCAGGATGTATTTCGAAATTGTTGTTCTCTTGAATGAGATCATGGTCTTTGTCAACGTAATTTTCGTTTGAGATAGGAGATTGTGAAATAAGATCTGGACGAGTATTCAGGGAATGCAAATTGTTTTCAGATGCGGAGAACTTGGGCTGATATAACGTTGATTGGGGATGAATTACAAAGTCAGTGTAGTCATCATTGGTATTAGTTAAAGTAGAATCGGGTTCATCTTTCGAAGGATCGACTCGTAATTCTTGCAATGGTGTCCGCCTAGAAAAATGATCTTGGATACCAGAAGGTTGATTTTTTTTTCTTCTGGCCATGAGAATTTTCTCTAGATACGAAAATGTTTTGGGCTTTATAGGTTCAATTGGCTCGTTCAAAGGTTCATCAACAGGCGGTGCTATTGGGGGATTATATTCACCAAACAGTGGACTTCTGCTATCCTTCGGAAAATCATTTGCCAACTGGAAAGGAGATTGTAGGAGACCACCGGATTCGGATGGAAGAGGCAAGGAATGGTCAAATTCACGCACTTTGGGAGAGGAGAAATGCTGAATTCTAGCTGAAGGTGGGCTCTTTGTAGAAGCAGGTTCCAAGGCATGTCTTTCTTTGTCTTTAACCAGCACTTTACACCAGAACCGAAGATAGTCTATAGTAATGGGGCCGACGTAACTGGGATCATACACTGGCTCACCAGCAGGGGTGAAGAGCATTGACGATCTTCTTCTCCTGCGGTTTCTCTGTTCTATCACTTCACTGGCTCTTCTGTTGAATCTGGTTGGTGTACCTCTAGGAGTGGTCCCAGGAGTGTTACGGGGCGTCGACCGAGGTGTAGATCTGGCTGAAAGTCTCGCTCTGGAACGGGATCCGGGTCTGGATGCTTCACGACTCAAACGGGCTGTAACTTGGGGTAATTCATATGGGGGTAATCGTACTCCATGGCCATCTCTAATGGTCGAAAACGGCCCACTCAGACCAGGACGCAGAACCTCCTCACTCCGCAATGGGGTCGAAGGCTCGGTACGACTTACCATGCCCTCTGAAGACATTGTGGGAGCCAATGGATGGGATAGTTTGGAGTCGGGTTTGTTTACAATAGGGTCTGCGCACACATAACGGGTACGGGTCACATGATCGCATCACAATATATCGAATGATGAACGGATGAACGCAAGTTGCACCCCACTGAACATTGCCAACCATGACGTCGAGATCACAGACCACAGACGTGGGCGACAGCTTGTTAACTGCACTAGTGGCGGGAAGCACCTCTGCAGCAGTGGCGGCCACTGTAACCTACCCGTTCGATCTCATCAAGACTCAACAGCAATTGAACAATGCCGCCTATATGGCAAAGTACAGTATTGCTGGAAATCATCCCAGCACTATAGGCCAATTGTTCAAGGGAGGAAGTGCACTTGTGGTTGGTGGGATGTTGAAGAATCTGACCCGGCTCATTCTGTACAACTGGCTGAGTAACTTTATGGCCATCGAGTCCCATGGCCAGACCAAGACCAGTGCTCCCCGGATCGTCATAGCAGGGGCCATCAGTGCATTCTTTGAGACGTTGTGTTTGATCCCATTTGAAAACATCAAGATCACAATGGTACAGAACATGACGTTGAGAAACGAATTGGCTCGTAACGAATCCGATGTCACAGGTACTGTGCACAAGCACCATAAGCCGCAAAATTTATTCACCAAGCAGTATGTGTCGCCCCATGCTTACTACACGGCCGAGCTCATTTCGCAGGCCAAGGGCAAGAAGCCAGGCTCGAAGTTTGTGGCTCCAAAGCATAGCCCTAAGGACGCTCTCCGTTTGCAATATAACAAGCATCCGTCATTGACACTTTTGGGAACAGTACGAGAAATGTATTCCCTAAAGGGACTCAAAGGATTCACCGCTGGAAGTTGTATCACCATGGTGCGGCAAGTGGGTATATCGACGGTGTGGCTTTGGACATACAATGCCACCCGCCAGGTTCTTGATCCCCACAATCAGGACCAGGGATGGTTTGGGCACCAGCACACGGCGCTCCAGCTGATTGGGTTGCATCTATTGTCGTCGGGAGCGGTCATTGCGGCCACTCAGCCACTTGATGTGATTAAGACTCATATGCAGCTGAAAAACGGCAAAGCAGTGTACCGTGATTCGCTTACCACCGCCTATCGGTTGTTTATGGAACAGGGACCCCGGGCATTGTTCAAAGGAGCTCTCCCTCGTGGGATCAAAATTCTTGTGAACGGTGGCCTCACGGCCACTGTATACTATTGGGTGGAGGACGTGGTCAAGGTTGCAGGGGGCCAGACGGTGTTTGCCAACGAATAAGACAACTGCCCGTAAATATAGAAGTAGATCTTCAAATAGGACAAAATAGCACTTAGTAAATATTGCAAATTAGGAAGTAAGGTTACATCTCCAAGTATACTGGTACCAACACCTGGCCGCTTTTGTGCTTGACACCATTGAAGCTCCGGGCAAGCTCGCCACCGCTGTAGCTAGGCTGACTAAATGCTACCTGGGCCTTGTTGAGTGTGATGCCATAGACTGAATGATCCAATACCGCCTGGAGCAAATGGGTAGCGAGGCCAAGGAGTCTCCATTTGGGAGCAATCCAGATACGAGAAATGCCCACTTTTGCAACCTTGTTGACTTGATTGGGAACCACCTGTTGAGTCTTGTGGACCATCCACCGGGACTGGGCTTGGGTATCGTGAATGGGGTCGGTGGAACAGACACCAATGGCGCGGTGGTTCACCACTAATACGAAGACTTTGGCAGTCTCTTCTAGCTCCTGTTTCCAGTATTCGGAGTCCGGTGGAGCATTGAGTTCTTGGTTGACCATGGCAAGCAATTCTGCTGTTTTTTGTATTTGGCGACGGTTGGACTTGTCGATAGTCATAAGACGGACCTGGACCGTGCTGCTGGAGATGGCAGCCTTGAGCCCATTGGAAGATTTGGAAGAAATTCGCGTGGTAAAGGTATCAATTGGCTTGGTACACAAGGACTCAGGCCAAACTATCCCGTTGACAAAACTATGGTGGTATTTCTTATGGACGGCGGTATCTTTGGGAATATGGCAGTAGTAAGTCATCCCACACTCAGCACAAGTGGTGGTAGATTTGGCAGTGGAGCCGAAGTTGAGCACCGCCTGGACCGTTCTCTTGGGTCGGGACGGGCCAGGGCTACGCAGATGGTCGCCGGCCATGCTCACGGTAGTGTCACTGTGGTAATATCTAGATGGGTGTGTATCGGTAGTAGTGGATCAATAGAAATGGCATCGCGACGTGCCGAGTGCCAATGTCGCAGTACCGTCCTCGTTACCAATCTTCCCCGGACAAAATCATTCCACCAGTGAAGCTGGTGACTCTTACCAAAGCGAACAAGCCGTGTCCAAGATCCAACCCCCCAAATGTCATCCAGTTACGCCAACTTGTTACCTGCTAACGGTAAGTGGAAGCAACAGATCACCGAGTACTTGTCCGAAGACGTGCCATCGTTCGATTTCGGGGCGTTCGTGGTGGGAGACAAGCTCGAAACAGGCTCTCTCTACATCAAACAATCAGGATTGATCTGTGGGGTTCCATTTGCTGCCGAAGTGTTCAAGCAATGTGAGTTAGAGGTCGAATGGCACTACAAAGAGGGCCACTTTGTCACCGTGGAGGAGTTGGCCCAGCACAATGGCAAGATCGTGGTAGCCACGGTGAAGGGCCCTGCCAACAGGATTTTGTTGGCAGAGAGAACGGCATTGAACCTCTTGGCCAGAGCCTCGGGAATCGCCACCCAATCCCACATCACCAAGAAGTTGGCCGACGAAAATGGCTATACTGGCCTAATCGCCGGGACTCGTAAGACCACCCCGGGGTTGAGACACCTTGAGAAATACTCCATGTTGGTGGGTGGTGTGGACACCCACAGGTATGATTTGAGCTCCATGGTTATGTTGAAGGACAACCACATCACTTCCACCGGTAGTATCACCAAGGCCGTGCAAAGTGCACGTTCGGTGTGTGGGTTCGCTGTCAAGGTCGAAGTCGAAGTGAGCACTGAACAGGATGCCCGTGAAGCCATTGATGCCGGAGCTGATGTGGTTATGCTTGACAACTTCAGTGGGGACGAGTTGAGAACCGTGGCCCAGAGCTTGAAAAAGCACTACCACGGTAAAAACAAGTCGTTTTTGTTGGAGTGTTCTGGCGGGTTGACGTTGAAAAACCTCGGGACCTACTTGTGCAACGACATTGATGTGTATTCGACGTCCTCCATCCATCAAGGCACTGGCGTAATCGATTTTTCCTTGAAAATTAACCCTCCAAAATAGAGTAATACATAGCAATGATATTAATGCAAATTTTCACTATATATCTCCATAGTCCTAAATATTATCATAGTACAATAGCGGCTCCCGACTATCGTATGGAGGAAACACTGGAGAATTCCAAACTTTGAAATCCAGCATTGAAACCGATCACGTTGTTGACATTGCCAAGGATTTTACTAGTCTCTTTATCGAGCTTATCTTCTCCCTCATCTTCATCCTCACTATAATATTGCTTGCCTAGATGATTCAACAGTAATCCCGATGCAGATGTCATGCCACTGATTAAGCTTAAATCCTTGAGGATCTCTGGATTTGCCTTAGGAATAGCATTTGTCACATTGGAGGTCTTTTTGCCAAAACACCTGATGGCTCGGATATGCGAGTCCTTACCATCCTGATGATTGGCAAGAATCACAAGCTTCACCATGAAGCACTTCAACACTCCATCGCTACGTATGCCATTAAAGATGATGTGGGACCAGCCAATGGGCTTGGAGAAGTTTACGGTGCAAACTTCACTCAAATCCCAACCATCAGAACTTCCTGCCAATATTCGTATTCTGGAAGGGGTATAACTCTCATCTAGGGAGAAGTTGGTGAATATAGATATCCTTTCTAGTGACACTTTCTTAGCGAATTGAATAGTTATGCAATGAGGGTTACTCAATTGGTTATTGGTGATGGCATTATTGTTATTGTTTCCGTTACTTCCATCTGACTGCCAATAGTTATCAGGCGAATCATCCCGCAACTGGGCTAACCCGTAGCCCTGCTTGAAGGAAGAAAGTTTCCAGTTCGCCAACGGCGAGAGATCGAGCAATTGCAACGACTCCAACTCTTCAAGTCCCTTGGTGTAGTACACTCTCTGGACCTGTTCTAGACTGGGTTGTTCGCTGGTAGTATTGGTCCCCATTCCAACGTCCTGGTTTTCTTCAGTACCACCTTCACCTTCTTCATATCCTTCATAGTTGACACTAGAAGCAGATGCTGATACGAGTGAATCGATCAATTCTAGGGGGATGGCGTCTTGGGTCTGAAGCTCGTGTTGCAGGGAGTTGGCAAATGCATTTAAGGAAGACGTGCGGTTCGGATCCCAGTTATCGGAGGTGCTCATAGTAACGGCAACAAGGCTGGCTGTTCACACTTGACAATACCCACACTGTCAAAGTAATACGACTGAATTCAATGGTATGTTTGCATTAGTCGCTGCAAGATATAGGCGATATGATCCGCCATACTTAGAACGAGCGTACGACATTCGAGCGACATCCTACGGATTATCCATTCTCCTAAAATACTATATTACACGTCTATTGTTAAGATAGGTTCATAACTAGCTATCGTTAGTAGCAGATGCATCAGTTGGTTCCTCTTCAGCCTTTGCTTCAATTTCGGTGGTTTCCTTGAGCTCCTCAACTTCCTTTGCCTCCTGTTGCTCAGGCTTTTGATCCTCCTGTTGTTTCGCTGGCTCTGCCACCGATTCAGCAACTGGCTCAGCATTCTTTACATCTACCGTCGTTGGCTTAGTCTCCTCAGTCTCAGCCTTGCTCGTTTCAGTTTGTTCGACCTTATCATCTATAAGGGTCTCTTTAGGTAATGCGACTTTACTGGTGCTTTCCAAATTTATCAATGGAGCTTTCGCATTACTATTCTTGACAGAAACAGCAGGACTCAGAGACCGAATTGGACTGGAGACTCCGCTCGATATAACCTTTGACTTCTTAACAGACACGTCTGCAGGGGTAAATGCAGTTTCGAAATTTTCATTCAATCCATATTTTTTCAATGCTCTTTTCTTCAAAATCTCAATATAACCGACGTCTCCTTTTAATGCGCCTTTACCGAATTCCTTAGCATCACGATCATAAAACGACAACTCACCTTGGTCTTCGTCCTCGTCGCCAATACCGTACTCATCATCACGCGAGCTGGACAAGAAACCCATATCTTCTCTGCGCTCGGACGAGTCGATGGTGAAATTACCAGCATCTAAATCAGTGACAAAGTTATAAACAAATTCCACGAAACTTCCAGCTACCACGAGCTTGGTATCGTAGTCTCTGCCAAACAAAATAATTTGACCCCAGCTTCCATTAGGACCAGGTGACAAGTCGATGGCAATCTGATTACCTATGTTGTCGGTCAATATAGGAATCCATGCTTTATGGTAGTATGTTGATTGAATAGCATTTGGAGGGATAGATCTTTGGTTAGCCATGAAATTGTTGGATCTAGCTTGGGCAGCACTGGATGTACCTTGTATTTGCTGGTTCTGCGAAAGGTATTGTTGTCTTTCCAATCTTTGGGCCACCTTGCCCCAAACCGCGTACTGCTCAGCAATTGTTTCCAAGTCCAAAAGCGCAAGACCTAAAACCAATCCAGTGGGCTTGCCACCTCTGAACTGACCATCGTGTCTCTTGTAAAATTGTCTGAATTCAGCGGGTAATGGTCCTGAACCAAGGTCATTCTCAAATTCGTTCAAGTCGGCAGTGGTCACACCATCATTCAAATAGTCCTCCAATTCAGGGTATTCTTCTTCAATCCAATGCTCGATTCTATCCCACAATGAATCGATCGAAGGCAATGGTGGCTGACCATTTGTGTTCAAATTTTGTAACGGCAAGTCGGTGGTCGAATTCACATTGGAACTGCTTCTTAACCCTGGGCGGTAACCAACATTGGTGGAGCTATTATTGTTGCCCCCAATAAGCGAATTGCTGGACGAGTTGACGGTGGCCAAACGGTTTAACTCGTGGAGACGGGACCCAGAGTTGTCGCGACCGCTTCCACCAACAACATTCCCTCCAGTGTTGATGACTGAGTTTTTGTAGGGTGAGTCGTATGATGCATAATGGTCTTCAGTGGTTATGGAGTGTAAAAACGCCTTGAGATTATCGAAGATCCCCATGGTGAACAAAGTGACAATGATACGAGGTTCTAGGAAAGGTAATATAGGTGTAGTATGGGTGTTTGACGATAAAGAAAGTGTCTAAGCTTGTCAGGTACTGTATAGTGTCGGAGTGAACTTCGCCATTCGTCATAGACGTGTCGAGGCCAGAAGTCGTGCACTATGTCAAATTCTCTGCTCGGGCACTGCAACATGCATTCCGGCATCTTGGCCCAATAAACAGCACAGTAGGCACTGGCCCTGGGACTGCGGTCAAGTCAGGATAAAGATGAAATTCCAAGTAGTAAGAAACGGAGTAGTAGCAACTCCCGTAACGTACCATAGGACGTACCAAGGGTCATTTTCCCTACATGTTTCTGAATTTGTAAGTATAGTTTGCTGGTAATTGTCCTGGCCATAGACCAGCCATTTCTCCAAATTATAGCGTCCAGCTCTTGGCTTACGAATTACCCCAAGAATTTACATGATAAGCATCTTATGGCATTACATTCCTACTATGAGGTGGACTCAGCCGACTCATTTCGAATTGCCAAAACCTACATTATATATTAGCTTGTAATTCTATGGGATTCGTCTACGATAAGCTTACAATTTCTTTTGTTCTATGTCTTTGTCTATTTATATACTGATTATGCCATCTATTCTACACTTCCAAATATTCAGCAATACCGTCTCCTAAAAATTCATGTACCAACTTCTTGTCCAGTAAGTCAGTGATACTAACAGAATCCTTCACTAAGTCGTAGTTAATTTCGCTACTAACCTTCGAATCGTGGTTGTAAGATGGGTGAGACAACACCTTATTTCTGATCCATCTGGCTGTAGTAGGGATCTTTCCACTAGCCCTTTGAGATATCAACAATAAGTAATGTTTCATTCTCATCAACGATTTGGCCAAATCGGGACATTTGCAATGGTGTGATTGCAGTTCTGGCAACAAATCAGTCGCAATGAGTCTAATAACCAATCTGATCAAACCAGGGAACTTATCATTACCATTGATAATATCGTTGATGGTGTACTTCTCATCCAATCCGTCATCGTCGACATCAATTATCGATTCCAATGTTCTGGTCGAGGTACGACGTTCCCTACCCACAATGGAGCCATTGCGTGAATACCCGTTCAAATATACATCATCGTGACCAAGCTCATCATTCCCAGCATATAAATAACGTTCGAACCAGGACAAATCATATCCAATAAAGTCGTTGTTGTTCAAGTTCCATTGATCAAGAGACTTGAACCAGAATTTTTCATTAAGTACAGAGTCCACTTTATGGGCAGTCTCCATGTTCTGTTCGATCTTGGAAATTGGAATGTACAAGTTTGGTTTAAATTTAATAATTGCCTTTGACAACAAAGAAATGAAGTTAGAAAACGCAGCATTTTCAAAGTCTGTCAACTGAATTTCAGTAGGACGGAATTCAACTCTCCAGCCCGGTTTGGTTGACAAATCAGTACCTTCTTCGTACAACCCGGGAGGTTTAAATCTCAAAGTCTGCCAATTAGTGGATTGAATGTTTTCAAAATGGTCAGTTTCAAGCTCATCGTTCTGGTTGATTCTTTCACTAAACAAAACCAAGGGATCACGAACAAAAAGGTGAGCGAAATGCTTGGCCAAGTAGGTGTCAAACAATTTTGGATTTTCCTTATGCAATTTGTCGTACACCTTTGTATTGATTGGTGCCTTGATATCATTGAATTCGGGCTTGAAGTACCCAGTATCGTAAGAAAGATCACCTAAGTAATTATCGAGGGAATCGTATCTAGATTTTGGAATTCTTTGGATTGGCTTATTGTCAGCAGTGCTCAAATTATGCAAATTTCCGAACTTGTCCACATCGTTACTTTGAGACGAATTCAATAACTCGTGTTTGTCAACATCCAAACCACCAAAAAGGTCATAAGATTGGTAAGGTTCGTCATTCTTCTCAATGAAGGTTCTGTCATCGACGGCACCACTGACGACATTCCATCTAATATCCTGATTGACAAGGAATCCCTTGAAAATGGGAGCCGCAGCACTCAAACTCAACAAAATAGGTGTCACTGGGGCAAGAGTGTCGTAGAGGTATCTGGCCTCCTGGATATCTGCTGCTTGCATAGTAACTTGTAGACAACTAGAGCCCATTCCAAATCCCATAGAGTCCATGTAGACATGGCCAGGCTTGGAAGCACCAATAAATGGTTCCTTGTCGCTATCAAACAAATCACGGTCATGTGGAATGGAGTCGTCCAAAAGTTTGGTGTTTGTGTCCGGGTATATTGGCAAGTTTATTGCCACCTTACAACCTCTTCTCTTTCTGATATTGGCGGTGAGTGTAGGGAAACGAACATGTCTGTTGATAATTTCATCGGGCAAGAACAACGACTGGGAGGCCGGTCCTATAGCCTTGGCACAGGGTGACGTGAACTCGGGGCATCCCATTCGAGGGAACGCCGTCCATGTCAATGGTCTGATATGGGTAGGCAATTCTGACTGACTCACATCTCTTCTGAGTACCATGTTCTTTTCGACATAGATATAGTCGTCCAAACAGTCACCGTTGTAGGGCTCTGCAGGAGTGGCTTCGATCATATAACGGCCATACTCTGGATGAAACGAGACGTTATTTTGCTCCGACTTGTAGAGAGACTTGGACTCGTCGTTCAAGTTGTTCAAAATGTAGTCCTTATCGATCGACAAGGTGGCAGTACGGGCTTTGTCGTTGATATCCACCAACATGTACTCAACCTCGTCTCCCCATAAGAACTTATCGTTGGTTCTCGAGGCATGTTGCTTGAACAGATTAATAAGTTGAATGATACCATGTTCTCTGACATGCTCGTTGTGATGACGGGAGTCATGCCAGTCCAACGGGGTTCCTAGTGATAATAATCCCATTGTAGCCACTGCTCAAGATATTTATCAATCTCTATGAACTCAGATGGCACACTCAGGTGGTTTATGTAATGGGTGTGCGGGCGGCAGGCAGTAAACCGGCAGCACCAACCACAGCAAGGATAGACGGGGGAGCTCGGAGAATGAAAGAGCTCGGGTGGCTAAGGGAACAAGCAAGCAACGGGTGCGGTCCCAAACAGTGCAGTGGTGCTAAGGAGGGACAGTGGTGCTGTGGAAACTATTCACAAATTGTACGATGAGATCACGGCTGGTTTTATCGATGCGACCAAGCACGTAATTAATAAGCAAGTCGGAAATTCTGAAGTAAATACCCGAGGATACCTGCAGCTGTCCCAGGCTTACACTGGCTACGACAATTACGTTTGTGGTTATATTACGTTGATATAGGTTCCACTAGGGTCCAGGGATTGGCAAGACTGTCTCACGTGCAACTGGGATTGTCTGTACCGGCACATTACTATGAATTGAGCTCCGATAACGTCACCTCACGCGACCCGCACAAACTTGGGTTTTTCTGGGTGGAGATTTTGCAGCTATTTGGGAGGAGGAAAGACCCTGTTAGGGACTTAGTACAAGTTGGCGGCATTGGCTACCACACACTGGGGCTGGCCGTGTGGAAGCTCGGCCAAGTCTCCGATGATCACCGCATCCTCGCCGGCCTCCTTCAAGTTGGCCAACACCCGGTCCACATGGCTCTGCTCCACAATCAACACCATACCAATCCCCACGTTAAAGGTCTTCAACCAATCGTCGGTAGGGACATTGCCCTGCTTACCAAACCACTTGAAGATTTCCGGCACCTCCCAGGCGTTGAGGTCAATACGGGCCTGTAAATTCTTGGGCAACGCTCTAGGCACGTTCTCCACCAATCCACCACCGGTGATGTGGGCCAAGCCCAAGAGCAAGTCTTCACGGAGAGACTTCAACAATTGCTTGACGTAGATCTTGGTGGGCACCAAAATCTCTTCGCCAATGGTCTTTCCCGACTTGGTCCATGGAGCCACCGACTTGTAGTCGTATTCGGAGGTCTCGATGATGTGACGAACAAGAGAAAACCCGTTGGAGTGGACTCCGTCAGACTTGACCCCAATTAACACGTTTCCGGCCTTCATGGAATCTATTCTGGGCAAGATCTTGTCCTTGTGCACAGCACCGACTGCGGTACCGTTGGTGTCATAGTGGCCCACATCGTACATGCCTGGCATTTCTGAGGTCTCGCCTCCTACCAAAGCACACCCGGCTTGGATACACCCGTCAGCAACACCACTGACAAATTTGGATGCGACGTTGATGTCTAACTTGCCGGTAGCAAAGTAGTCCAAGAAGATCAATGGCTCTGCACCTTGGACCACCAAGTCGTTGACATTCATTGCCACTAAGTCAATACCCACGGTGTCGTGAATGTTCATGATTTGGGCTACTCTCAACTTGGTTCCCACTCCGTCTGTGGCAGCCACCAAGAGAGTGTCGTCGCCAGAATAGCCACCTTTTTTCAAATCAAACAATCCTCCAAAACCACCGATATCGGAATCGGCACCTGGTCTGGCAGTGGACTTGACCTTGGCTTTGATCTGCTCCACCAAAAGGTTTCCATTATCCACAGAAACACCGGCTTCGGCGTAGGTCACACCCGTGGCCTTCTTTTCAGCATCCCGGAATGCTCTGTGGGCAATGTCCTTACGGTTATATTTCTTGTCGAATGCAACATGATCAACACCAACGTAGGCACGGTCCACCGATTCTCTGAGGGTGGGGGCAATGGCGGTGGAAGCAATCACTCTGCCTCCAGAGGTCACCACTTTATCGCCCTTGGCACTAGTACCAGCATGGAAGATGAATGTGTCTGCAGGCAATGGGTTCTTGATGGTGATCTCGTCGCCCTTACCGTAAGCTTCAGGATATCCACCAGCAGCCATCACCACAGTGGTACTGAAAAGTGGCTTGGTCTTGATGGTGACGGAGTCCAATCTGTGTTCTGCACATGCCAACATCACTTGGGCCAAGTCGGTGTCTTCGGTTAAGAGTGGCAACACGGTTTGAGTCTCGGGGTCTCCGAATCTGACGTTATACTCCAAAACCTTTGGTTGTTTGGTGGGTGACAACATGATTCCAGTGAACAAAACACCACACATGGGGGTACCGTCCTTTCTCATGCCGTCAATGGTGGGCTTGATGATTTGATCGTTGATCTTCTTCAACACATCGGGGGTAGCAATGGGGGCTGGTGCATACGCACCCATACCTCCAGTATTCAAACCTTGGTCACCGTCGCCGATTCTCTTGTGATCTTGAGCAGCAGGCAAGTTGAAGAAAGAGTAACCGTCAGTGATGGTCAAAATACTCAACTCATCACCTTCCAAGTACTCTTCAATGACAATTTCATTACCGGCGTCACCAAAGTTTTTGTCAACCATGATTTCGTTCAAGCCTTGCAATGCTTCTTCCTTGGTTTCGGGAATCAAAACTCCCTTTCCAGCAGCAATGCCGTCGGCTTTCAACACGATCTTATAGTCAACCAGCTCAATGTGTTTCTTGGCGTCTTCAACCTTGGTGAAGTTCTTGAATTGGGCAGTTGGAATGTTGTGCTTGTCCATAAACACCTTGGAGTGGGCCTTGGAGCCTTCCATCAAAGCTGCTTTGGCCGAAGGTCCAAACACTGGGATACCAACCTTGGTGAACACCGAAGTGATGCCATCTACCAAAGGCTGTTCAGGGCCAGGGACAACCAAATCAATGCTGTTTTCAACAGCAAACTTTTGCAAGGCATCGAAGTCCTTGGGGGATCCAGATAAGTCCACATTGACGATCTTGGAGTCGAAAGACGTACCACCATTGCCTGGAGCGACAAAGATCTTCTTTACAGAAGAAGATTGTGCTAATCTCCACACAATAGCGTGCTCTCTACCACCGTTACCGATAACGAGGATATTTAACGACATGGGACACTGGATATGGATAGGGAAGATTTGGGATTGGAACGTGAGTTGTCACTTAGTCCAGCGTGAAAACTTGATACTTATATCAAAAGGGGGGTTTTGTGTCAGTAATATTCGCGAGCGATGGTTTGACTCGGCCCCAATCTATGATAAGGACTAAGTGAGCGCTAGAGACTTGATGCAACCGTTTACGAAGGCCAATGGAGTACTGAAATATATGAATGGGTATGAATAATGGGTATTTCGATTTTCACTCTGCTATAGGCAGTGAAGCAGAGTCCATGGGAGCAAATCCCACAATAAAACATGCAAACGGTGAAAGATTGGGGTTATGATAGCATTGGACCGGTATTCTCATAAAGAGAAGGGTACGATCATAGTGGGGACGTTTTACTTCATTTTGTAGCGGTTTTGTCTTGCATTTTGTCGAAATTCTCCTGTCAATTCGAAGGGAAAGGCTTCCTAATTAAATCAATTTGGACTCGCACTGCGCGACGCAAAATGCCTGATTTGGGTTAATGTGGAGCAGTCTAGAAACAGAAAACCACCAAGCTATAACTAGAATGGTCGTCATGTGATTAGAAACCACCAGATGGAGTAGCACAGGTGGGAGACAACGGCCATCGGTCAGTCTATTTATCGCGATCTTCCATTTCAGAAATGAGACTGGAAGTGAAATTATTCAAAATGTAATGGAACAACGTCCGGTGTTTTGAAATGATAAATTTGTTATATTATGGACTAACAATTCGAAATACTTATTTTCCTTGAGTTGCACTTTATATTGGATTATAGGTGATTACATGGATTATACCAGTATGTCACCTGTATCCGAAAAATCTAACACCGCACCCTCCTACTTCGAGTACCTGATTTCCTTTTTGTGCTAGACAACTACAAAATATTCTGTTGCGTAGGCATACAGTCTCAGTGACACATGGCGAGGAGGGTCAGTGCCCGGGATTCGGTTTTATCCAGCCGCTCCATTATACGCACAGTCAACTATTCATACCTACAATCCAACGGGGCCGCATACGAGCAAATAATCCCAGATCAGCAATTTTAAAGCCTCACCTAAATCAGGAACTATATAAGTAATGATCGGGTTCCTCTTGGGTTTTCATACCTAAGCTAGTCCCGTCTACTGAGCCCACTGAGTCAACTAGCTCCTTTGCCCCGCTGTTCCTCAGGTGGTCCTGTGGTACTCGGTACATCGGGCCATTTTCACGCCTGCATATTGACACAATCACAGGCGACCCCGGCAAACAGGACTACATTGGTACGGCTACCAAAAAGTGGGATGGTAGGACCCCCAAAGTCGTCCCGGATCACCGTATGAACACATGTAGTGCCCTGGGCGGCCCTGCCTAGAAAAAAAACGACAGTTTGCCGTGGTGTCGTACCCAATCCCCGACGCTCGCAACTCGGAAATTGGCTCAACCGTTGGTCTTTTATTGGCTGAAATAGGGCGTGCATATGCGATGCAATAGATTAATCAGATAAAATTGGGCCAATCTTGGCCGCTCCCACAGGCCGTGCATACAACCCTTGGCCATCACCGCTGCCGTATAAAAAATCTTATCATCCCACAAAAAGTTCGGTTCTCCTCAACAATGCTCTTCAAGTCTTTAGCTGTTGCCTTGTTGGCCAGTGCCACTGTGGCCACCGACTTCTCGTTCGCTCGTGACGACGAAGGTTATGCCATTTTACCTCCTACCTCTGTGGTGCTTTCCCACTTGTCGTCCAAGGTTGCTGAAGAAAACCCTTCCCAGTATCATGTCATCAACACTGTGTCTGAAAACGGTGAAATCATCAGAGTCAACATGGAAACTCAACAACAAGTGAACACCGGTCTTTACAAGAGAGATTACGACCACGAAGTCTACTACAAGGAAAACAGAATCATGACCAGATCCAATGACGACAAGGGACAATGTTTCAACAAGGACCAAGACTGGGAAACCAGTCAATGTGACTTTGACTTCGACAAGTACGAAGATGCTTCCAACTGTGGTGGCGACAAAAAATACTCCTGTGTTTTGGACTTGCAAAAACTCCAAGACTCGTCGATTTCTGCTAAGGACATGGACTTCGTTCCTGCCTTGATCAGATGCTACAACAAGATTGACGACGCCGTCAAGGACAAGGCTACTGGAGGAGCCTGTGCTAATTAGGGATAATGTTAATAGTAATAAAAAAGAATTAATACCTTTCGGGCACATTGTAGCTACATTGTTTGTTCTTAGATCTATTATTGACGAGCTGGCCAACAAGTCGCCGGTTCTATGTACAGATTTAAATGGCCACGTCTCCCAAGCCAACAACCCCGCCAAAGTTATAGTCCTTGTCGCTGGGGACCTTGACCTCGTTACCTTCGGGATCCAAAGGGGAATACAAGTAGTATGACATTAACGCGTTGACAACCGATCTAGTCTTGGCCTCGGCAATGGAGGATCCGATCCCTTCTCCAAGCTTGTCGGTGCCACAGAAAGCCCCGGCAACGTACACTGCATGAGCAGACAAACGACCGGTTTCAGCAATCAATCTGATTTCAAGTGGCTCGGTAAATTCCAACTTGTCACATAAACGGACCAATTCTCTGGTGGGTTGGTTGAACTGGAACATTTCCTCCAAGGGCAATTTTCTCGATAAGATGTGGTCCTGGATGAATTTCTTGGTAGCTTCTTCACCTGAATGGGTGTATAATCCACCAATAATAGCTCGGACACTCGAGGCATATGCTTGAGCTTCATCGGTGATGAAGGATGTATCTATTTTGGTTCTGAGTTCTTGTGAAGAAAGTTCATGCACCCCGGTCTCGGCAACTTCACCTTTCTGCTGTTCACTCAAGAATCTCAACTTCCCGTATTTTATGAATTCTGATTCCTGACTCAAGTATTTGTCCAATTTTGTGGACGAATCAACTTGAATACCCCATCTTTTTCCTGTTTCGTGTAATGGGGCAGTACCCATCAAGCTGTCTACAGCAACATTGTGAATGGGCATGGGCAATCTGGGATATTTGATCAAAAGATGCTCGGATACGTAGTAAGATAACAAGTTCTTACCCAAGGTATTGAGGCCAAAATTGTTGACCAAACCATCGTTCATATTCATGTTTAATGCTTGGGAAAGGGTGGACAACGAGTACTTAGCTGGTAAGTTCAATCTTGCATGTAATGCAACTAATGGAGGTGATTGTTGTGCAGTGGACTCTGGTAATCTGTGGGTAAATACATTGTTCTTGTAGCTTGCGTAGTCGTTTATGGCAGAATATTCGGTTTTCAAGGCTTTATTGGGCCCAGGAATGTGATACGAGCGCCGGCTCGCCACCCCGAGCGATCTAGACCATATGCTGGTAGACTTCATGGTGGTGTAGATGATTAGTGCTGAAGATTTTTTATGAGAAAATTTTCAGATTGGTAAATGCTTAGGTAACGCGACTCTTGGGTATCTAACAGTACCCAGATCAAAATGAGATCGAAACGTCTAATCAGAGCTAGAAATAAGTAACATCTGTCCTAAGTACTCCCTAAATGTCCTCCGTATTCTTCATAGGTCATCCAAAACAAATTCTGGTTCGGGTTTATCCCCCTAATAGGGACTATTATGTATAAAATACCCCAAATAAATTTACAAAATTACTCTGGCTGTAAGAACTACAGGTTTAGATAGCTTCTGGAGGCTCCTGTATCTGACACTCCCTTCTCGTATTATGTGCCTTTTCGATCGCCATTTAGCTGACGTTGCTTCATTCCCATAAAACTAGTGCCAGCAGTCGTGCGCACGCCAACGCTCCGTCCAACCACATCAAAGCAAATCTAATCTCATTAGACAACACAACCAAGATGGCCCATGCTCCAAAGTTAAGTGTCGCTGCTATTGCGACCATGAGTTCTGTCTTGATCATCTATGCCGCCATAAAGTCCCCCTTGAAGTACCAGTGGGCTTCTGAGAACAGAATTAGTCCAAAAGCAGATTTGGCCTGGAGAAACGCTGCCCAAAAATGGGTTGAAAACCATTAGAGACCGTCGTCTGGTTGGTCAGCATCCCGTATGTATCATGAAGATTCACATGGTGGACAAGAACGTTTAAATCGAGAGAAACGTCCCGTCACATGTCGATTTTGGTACTGGTTGATACGGGCTATATACTTGCATTTTGTATCATGTACAATTATTCTATAAATGTCACCTTTTGATTCTATGTAGTGAGGTGAGGTTGTTTGGATGTTACCTTGGATCAGTTTTGCTTCGGTATCTCCTCAAGCTCGATGCTGGTGTTGACGCCAAGTTTGACCCAATCCGACTCAAGCTTGAAAAAGCACCACATCCATCTTCTGAAGATTTCAAGCAATTCCACCATGGTGTAGCCAAAGGAGAAGGCATCGTAACCAAACAAAAATGTGGAGAGCATATGCAAATAGGTCAAATCCTGGGGGTTCTCGTAATCGTGCTCCACGATAAAAAGCTTTAATACCCAGATGAACCGGAGCATGAAATCAATGGTTATTGCTCCATAATAAATAGAGAGCGATGGGTAATGTAATTGGTGGTTCGAACGGAGCACTCGAAACTTTTTACCTGAGTCAAATAATTGATTGAAAAATTCGAACCCCCAATCCATCTTGATGTCCCAAATAAAAGAATAGGTAGAGTTGATTAACGATGCCACATACCACCAGTTATTCAACGAACGAAGCTTCAAGAAAGCTGCTTCCTTCAATTTATCGTCCTCGCTGAAATCCTTGGTCAAATGTTCCTTGATTAATAAACTCACAATCAAAGGCCCAAGGCTGCTGCTATATTTGAAAAAATTGTAGAAGTGGGATTGCTGCTTAGTTGTGGAATATTCATACCAACACTGTTTCATTCTTATGAATACCGGTATGGCTAAAATAGCCACTTCCACTCGGCCATTGTAAGGGCCGTCAGATATATAATATTTCCAGACAAACAAACCGAAATCGTTGACAACTTTGCTGTATGACATTAGGGAATCCGAAATCAAGATATCGTTGACCCGCATCGAAGCAGAGTTAATTCTGCCAAGCAATACTCGCTTTATGGTGGTGTACGCTCTATACTGACCTTTATGACTGGGATTGATTGATTTGTAAAAGAATTTGTACAAGGTGAAGGCCATTAGTACTGCTGGAATCAGACGGGACAAGTAGATCGCGAGCTGATTCAGTGAAGACCAGTGAAGCAATTTAAATACGATGAATCCTGCAAAGTTCACCAACAATGTGATTTTGATATTTCTAGCAACACCCTTGACAAGTGTGGCATTTTCCTTTGAGTCGGCCACAATGGTAGTGGCATATTCGCCGGTGGCTGGGGTATTGTGATCAAGCTGGGTATAGTTATGGGGGGAATATGAAAGTTTGAGAAGTTCGATCACACTGATATCAGTAAACTTGGTGCAAACAATAACAAGAACAAGATACATGACGGCCCCTAGAATCATGAGCATGAGGATACGGAAGGGTAGGGGCACCACGTCTTCGAAGAGCAAGCCATCTAGGTCCGGCATTGGGAACAACAGGGAGTTTTGTAGGATGTGGTGGGTGCGCTATAAATATACACGATTTAGTGAGAGAGTATTGTTTGGTACGGCGTAGGGCCAATTGCTACCGCGAGATCGCGGTGCTAAATACCGCTGGACACTGCCCCATCAGGACAGGGCTCTAGCGAGTACTTTGGCCCTCACAGAGTTCTTAGCCTTAGTGGACAGTGCTCTCCGTATCGAACTACGCATATTGGACTGGTGAAACAAACAGCCCACTCAGGGTGTGTTCATATCCTCTCCAATTTAACTTATACTCTACAATCAACTATTCGTCTTGTGGAAGCTTCAGCGTGCAGTGCACGTAAAGGTTTTAATCAGATTTCATGATTAGCATGGAAGCATCATTAGCAGCCACAATTGACGGTAGTTGCTGTCACGACGGTTCCAGCACAAAGTAGTACTGCCACCGGCTTCTGTTTTTTGAATGTTCAACCATTAATTGTCGACTATACTGTTAGTACTGCACAAAATGGAGTAGATCAGAATTTTCAGTGTGTTTGGCATGAATCGAATCGGTCATCGTCCTGAATAGGAGCCTCCGTTTGGGGCGACATCGTGTCATCACTATACTCCACAAATGTACATACTATAATAACGTAGCCCACCCGGGCCAAGTGACTATACTGGCTGGCAAATGAAAAATTCAGCGAGTGTCTGCTTTTATATAGAGCGCAGGGTTACCCGGATTACGCTTGAGATGGGCCATAAGAGAAAGGACTAGGGCTATCTAAAGAGTGGCACTAATAAGAGATGTTGCACTAACTGCCTTCTCAATAATGTCCCACATTATTCTACAGCAAATTACTCGGATATTTGATTTGTGGAATCGACTAAATTAAAATGTAGCTCTATAATTTATACAAGCAAAGAATCGATGAGGGCTTCATTTTCTATTCTTGTTGGCTTTGACCTTTCTGTTATTCTCTCTCCGTTCGGCCTTGGTCAAGTACCTGAACTTCTTTTTCTTCGTTTTCTCTGGTTTGGATTTAGATACTCCACACACAACGGCGTAGTTTTTGGCCTTCTTTATAGACTTTTCAAGAATAGCTTCAGACTTTTCCAAATTCACGTTGTTGGCTCTGGCAGCGGCCTCTAAAGTAGCCTGTCTAGCGCTCTCAATAACAGGGTTATCTAATGATTCGACAGTAACCGTAGTTTCGTCGTCAATGATCGCATTAGTAGGAGGCAAGCTCGTTGTATCAACGGTATAGATTTCTTCGTGGTGGAGAATTCCTTTAGGTGCAGTATTGTCTTCCTCATCACTGTCAGAGTCATGATCTTCTTCTAAAGGTTGGGTCTTCTTGTTATCAAATCCTGTCCAGTCATCGTTGTCCTCTTCACTATCACTAAACTCTGTGATCTTTTTCATGGTTTCATTAAACTGAGTTAATTGATTTTCAAGATCCTTCTTCCTCTCGTCTCTCATTTCCTTTCTTTCAGCAATCCGGTTCAATCTTTCCTGTTCCTTATTGTATTCCTGAGCCTTCTTCTGTCTCTGTAACTTTCTTTTATGAAACCCCGTAAGGTACTCCGTTCTCGACTCTTTATCGAAAACCACCTCCGCGACTCTATGCTTCTTTGCAGCCTTCTGAGCATACTTCTTTCCTCCCGTTAAGATATCTCTGTTTTTTCTCAACCCAACCATGGTTATATTTGGTGTATTTTGATATGCTAACAGATGGCCAATAGATGACTGAAAAATCGCCCTCTTGCGTTGGTTTCAGAGACGTCTATGCTAATATAGTCACCTGTGACTTGTTTTATCCTGTTATCAGGACTTTTTTGGTTCTTATGAACTGTGTCTGTATGGTCCACTAGTTTCCACTGGGGTCGCTAAATAGATTTGTGCCGATGAGCATCCCAAATTGTCGCACCAAAATTTAGAACCAAAATTAACAACCAAAATTAAACAAGACAATCCTTAGCCATTATACAATATGGAGAACATCGACAACGTGCGGCCGTTCATCAAGTCTCTTGATTCCAGCGTGGATACACTCCTGCAATCACTCGAACCCATCTTAAAAAAGTCGCTTCAAGAACTTGTGGCTGAAATACCCGACGATAGCCCTATAGAGAAAATCAGAACTTATAACAACTACGCTTATACATTGATCTCGTTGCTCTTCTCGTACCTTAAAAGCGTTGGAATAAATACCGATGGTCATCCCATAATGGCTGAGTTGAACAGAATCAAGACATATATGAAAAGACTCAAGGACCTCGAAAATGGGGTAGATCGAGAGCAGGAAAAGAATAGAGAGCAGACGGAAAAGGCCAAACAATTTTTGCAGAACACCTTAGGAGGTAAGATAAACGGTGGAGGAGCTGCTGTAAGTGAAGCCATGACGGAGCCTGCTATCAGTAAGGTCAGTTTCCAAGGAAAACATACAAAGTTCACTGATGACAACGGAGCAAAAAAAAAGGTGAAGCCATCTAAGGTGACCAAGCCAAAGAAGAAACGAAGCTGAATTGCCCCTAGGCAAGCTTAACTGCATTTGATGACCGTTGAATTCACAATTAAATAAACTCATGGCCGTCTACATTCAATTTTAAAAATCTGTTCCTTGATGGGATATATAAGAATTGAAAGAACCTAAGTTCATGCTATACATGGTGATGCAACATCTATGTGCCAAGTATAAAATCTTTAAACACATGCTCCGCAGCTAAATCCTCCACCACTAAGAAATAGATCTCCATTAATAAATTAGGAAACTTCTTGTTGAAGTAACTGTAAAATCCATCGGGAATTGGAGTCATTTGCTTCTGTAAACTCTCTGGCATGTCATTGTAGTGATGATATTTATTCCGGATAGCTCTTAATAAATCCATGAGCTTTTCAGGATGGTATTTGCGGTATTTACCCAAATTTTCAATGAATTCATTATCAAATTTCTCATGCCAGTTTCCCCCATGAACTGCTTTTGCGTGTGTTTCCAACTTCAAAAGCAAATCACTTGGAGGGTCTCGTTTTTCAATTTCAAATCGATCACTAACCTTCAACAACAACTCCAAACGCTTTTTCTGTGACCAGAATAACGGATGTTTGAGGATCATCGATGTGCTTGGTCGCATACTAGGATTACTGTGAATCATAGAGCTAACAAGGTGCTTGGATTCAAACCTATCATTAGGGCAGCACGAATCCAATAAGCTGATGTCGTATTCGCCTTTGATAATATTACCTTCTCTCAAATATCTATCACCAAAAGGATGTAATCCACCGGTTAGTATGTAGTAGAAAACACACCCTAAGGAAAATATGTCAATAGCTTTGGTCAATCTCTTTCCGGATCCCGTGGGAGAAATGGAAGAGTCAATCACGGAATGACGAGAAGTAGAACCAATGGATGAAATTGTATCAGGAGAAATCTCCAATAAATCATGATTTAAAAGTAATTCAGGGGCCCTCCATCCAGATGTTCCCAGGGCCGCATTCTGAGTAGTCGCTCTGAAAGACGATTGATCGGATTCTAGCTTTTTACACAATCCAAAATCAGAAATGAGAAGTCGAATACTAGCCTCAAGCGTTAAAGGTTTCCCATCTTTTGATGATGATTGAGTATTCTTGGAAGTGGCAACTAAAATGTTTTGAGGTTTCAAATCTCTATGAACAATCTTTAAGGAATGCAAATAATGTAACCCGCTTACTAATTGAAAGAGGACTTCATTCATATCAGTAGCATTCAACTTTAATGATTTCTTTGGTTTTTCAATTATGTCTTCCAATGAGCAAGAACATAATTCTAATGCAATGTAAAGAAACTTTTCTGATTCAGAGGATTGTGAACAAAAGTATCTGATGACATTTGGGTGGTCATCACTTTCTTGCAATAACCGCACCTCATGGTTTGCGATATCGAAAAATTCCAATAACATTCTCTTGACTGCCACTGGGCGGTTCTCGAACGTTCCTTGGTATACAATTGTTCCGTGAGACCCGTAACCCAATATCTTATCAGATATGACGAGGTTCTTTTCAATCTGGAGTTTTTTGACTGGTACTTTGATCTGAGCAATGGGAAGAGGTTTCACAAGTGTCTTGGTTGAGATGACATCCACGTCCTCTGTCTCGTCCTCGTTTTCGACAGTGGTATCTTGCTTATTTTTGTTGATTTTTCTACCACCTCTCTTTCCTCCACGCCCACCTCTTTTACGTTTTTTCTTTGTGCTCTCTTCTGATTCTTGAGAAATATCCTTCGTTTCTTCGTTTTCAGAATTCTCGCCCTTCTCATCAAAATCCTCGGAAGAGTGATCCTTTTCCAATGATTCATTGGGTGTGAGTATAGTAACTTTCTTTACAATTTCCGGTTTATCTTGTGGCAAATCTGGTAATTCCTTGGAATTCAAATTATTAGGGTTCGTCAATTTGGGTGGAGTGGTGATCTCAATTCTCTTCAATTCTTCTTCCTTCTCATGGACCTGTTCCTCATCTTCACTCTTTAAGTTGTTCCTCTTCAACGAACCTTTCAAGTCAAAATCAGTAGCGAAATACTTGAAGAGCACATAAAGGATAATACTAAGAATAACCACATCCTCTAAGATCCTTATTACGATGTTCATGGTAAAATAACTCATGGCTGTCTGAACTGTTGGTCCTTGGGGTACTGACTGTTGCCTATCTTCCACTTCAAAATTAGTGGACACTGGCAGAGGCACGCGGTTGGTGGAAGGGTCCAATAGCATTAGCTCCGAGCCAATGGTCGGTGTCCTTTCTGGAAATTTAATTCCATCCATAAGGTTTTGCGACTCATCCGGACCTTCATTGTTAGGAGCTTCAGAAGAACTTCCATCACCAATTAAATGGACATTTCTTCCTTTATCAAATTTGGCAACGGGCTGGTACATTGTCTCTCCTGTAAGCTCATATGTCTTATGGATACCACTTACCAAGCCTTCTACCTGCTCCTCTGAATCAGACATTACTTTAAAGTTCTTCAAATATTCGATATCAACTGGAAGTTCATTATGTAATTTGTATAAATCCAATTGGTACTTTGATATGGGAGCATTTTTGATTAAGGTGGGGTAATTGTAAAAACTCATCGCAAACCATTCTTTTCCATTTGCGGTTTTGTTCACAAAAACGAGGTCGTTATTAGAGGTATGTGTTTGTTCATCGATCTTGAATTGCAAATCATTGATCACTTTCAAAGGATGTGGAAGTAAAACGTACTCACTGTTCTTCAAATTGTGGAACACATCGAACACATTAACAGCCAAGGAAGGTAGCTTTGATATCCATATGGTATTTCCCAAGTCCTTGTTGATGGCGAGGAGTGATTTGTCGTGAAATGGAGTGAAGTAGAGCTTGTCTAGACTCTGCTTATTCTGCATGATAAGATCATTATCTATATTGTTGGGGCCCCATTGCGAAAACGTCACATTCCATACAATATTAGTATTGAGTTTTGAATAGATCGAGAGCTCGTAGGTGGTTTTGCCGATCATGATTGTATCCTGATTATCTTGCATACTTGGGTGTAATTTGTAATGGGTGTTTGGCACGGGACATTTCTCCTCGTTACCAAAGGATGACTTTATCTCGCCTGTATGAATGTTGATGGTATAGAGGGAAGTTCTTCTTGTTCCTGTGTATATTTTATCATCGCCACTAAGGGAAAATGGAGACTCCAAGACCAAATCTTTTATGCTGGTGGGTAATTTGTTCAACCCGAACTTGGGGGTGAAATAAAACAATGAACCGTCCTGATAGGGCTCTACAAACCAAAGGATGTTGGCATGGTTGTTGTCATGAGAATTGTTGGACGAGATCCTCACCAAAGGTTCGTCTATTGGGAGAGTCCATAATAAGGCACCGCTATTACGGACTACTCCATGCAAATTGCCGTCGATGTCACTGACCAAAAGTAGATCCGTCAAGCGGCAGTCGTTGATGGACCTAAGATCTAAGGGGAGTAAACTCTTAGGCGACTGTGTCGGGGCAGGGGCCTCATCCAGCAGATACTGGTCAAGATAGGTATTGGTGGTGGTGAGCTTTTCTAGTCGAGGGGATGCTAGGATGACGGTAAGCAACACCATCACCATAACTAGAATGGTTTTATGGATACGCATGGTGCGATGGGTCACGATCCGTGACAATCAGTCCCGCTGTGAACCCTCTAATAGGCAATAATTGGTTGATAACGCCCAACGACGTTGGAAGGTATGACAGGAATGGAGAAAGCCACAAAGGCACAGAAAAGCACAGTCGCAGGGTCTGCGGTGGCTGCGTCAATGGTACTGAAACAGTGGTACTTTACCCAAACAGTCTATTGGATGTTGCACGGGTAGAATGGCGAAGGCGCTGTGATGAAATTGGTAGAATGATCTTGACCTCACCAGTGAGTTTTGTAAGGGCTTTTTTTTTCGCATGCTTGTGTGAAGGAGATGGGGTATAACAAGCACTACAAAGTAAGCCACCTTACTACTATACAGGAAAACAGACAAGCCAAGAGAATATATGGCGAGGTGGAGCAATGTGGCTGGATCGATGAGCTACGGTACGGAATTTCCGGTTAATATCTCCCTTACTTGACTGCAATTCGATGGGTTCATTCAAGGCTGATTTGGGCTCTATTTAGGGGGGGTATGTGCACATGCGCTGCCGGTACATATCGAGCACAGTGGATATATGTAGGATGTGCCGAATTTGTAGCGGAAGAAGAAAAACTCTGAGAGCTGAAACACCAATTAAGCACCCACAAGAAGCATCCCAAATAACCCCTTGCGTTGTCTTGGATGTGGACTATCGTTTGGTGTCTTTGTTCTACAGTGTTTAATAAAAAAATGCTAGATGTTGGCCCATAATGGCGGATTTTTTTTTCGAAGATCGGTTTGTTCACACCCGTCACCGCCGTGGGCCTATACGAGCTGTTGGAGCTCTTATTCAGCTCTGCATGTTGTCAAACTGTATCCGGTAATTTTAGCCTCCCGTAGTCGTGTTCCTATTGCAAGTGTGTTCCATTTTCTCTAGCCGTACACCGGATGTAGTAGCCGGATTAATTTCCCCTGATAGCTGTAGTTACAGAATGTTCCACAAATTAGGTCCATTTACAATTTGACATTGGAGGTTTTTCATAATTTAGACATTTTATTGACTATTGGAGATACAAACTAACAAAAAGAAATGCATAGAACTAAATACTTGGTACAAAAATTGGGGTGTTGAATGGGCCATGATAAATATCATTGGTTTGGGTATCAACTCGGTTCTCATGAATTGATCCGTCTTCAAGACGGTCAGAGAGTTATCACTTAACACACGTTTCGTTCGAGGCACCGGGACGGTTGGGGTATGGAGCAGCTCTGACCAAAAACGTCGCCAGATTGTGATGCTGGCATTATGCAATCATTAATCGTAATCGTCCAGAAGCTCAAACTTCATCTCCTCCAAAATATCGGTTGTTCTCAACTTTCTCTGGTCAGCAATCATGGTGACCAATCCCAAGGCAATGTCTTTGAGCTCGTGATACTTTTTGAGTTGACTGATATGTTTCTTGACTATCGCTTCTGGATCCTTGTTGGAGTCAAGCTCGCTAATAAGAAGGGAACATTGATTCTTTATCTCGTTCAATCTTTGTTCCTTCAATATGATTCGTTGGCGAATGAGCTCATTAGGATCGTCGGCCACACCGCTAGGATTCTCAGTACGTGGGGTATTATCAATGGTGATGTCGCTGCTCGAGGAAGTAGTAACGACGGCGGGGTGAGAGGGCAGAGCACCTTGGATATTAGGGAAAGGAGCAGTGATGGAAGTAGGTGATGGAAGGATAGGAGAGTCTGCCGGAACGGATGGGGCCACCTCGCCGTCGTGGGTCGGTGGTGGTTGCGGAGGAGATGGGGGTGGATGAGAATTGGTGGGTATATCTGTGTGATTCACTGACATGAACATGGGGGATATATGGGGCAGAGGAGAAGGGGACAACAAGGTAGCTCGGTTGTACGATCAATCACGAAGCAATGAAGGAAGCAGTCAAACCGAAGGATAAACAACGGCAGGAAACGGAGAGGATTTTGTTAAGAAGCCGGTCACGAAATTCACTTGGTACTGAAGAATACCACGATATAACTGAACCAAGAAGACCAAGACACAACAACGAATAAACCAAATGGGATGTTTTAGATGTGGCACCACTAACTAGTAATAGATTAAAGTTTGATAAATCCCGTCACAAATAAAGAAGTTTGTATTTGACCCGCTGGATAGCTCTACCGTTGCTAGATAGTAGCACTGGCAGCGACGACAGAGACAACAATCGGAGTTAGAAGAGAGAGCGCTGTTTACTAATTGGCGGTATGCGCCCGGGAGTAGGGATGACGGATGCGGAGGGTGCAGGACGGCGAGCGACACTGTCAATGGATGACATCATAAAGCCAATGGAGGGGAGTCGATAGCGAGGTGGAAAAACTGAGCAATAAAAACCGAGCAATAAAATCTCAGCCAATTCTTCGTCAATAGGGCCAAGGGTGGGCCCAATTGGGGGTGGGGGTCGGGGTATGCACTAAGCGAAGGTGGAGACCAAGAGCGATTTTAAACTCGGGGCAACTGCTACTAGTTGCTAAGGCTATTTATGGCACTTACAAATATAGCAGTGTAGCTAATGGTTGCATGCATTGAGTTGTTACCAGGAAGTGACCATATCCATGTCGCAACCGTGCAACCGTCCCCTACAAAGGTAAGGGTACACCTTGTGGCACACGGGCCCTGGCTCCTGCCGGGACCACCTACCACAGTGGTGAGTGCGGGAGAATAGGATGTATTATGCTATAGTAATGGGATAGTACAAGTCATTTCAGTAGTGCCAGGTCTCGTTGGATACGAGACGACTAAGGAGCCACCGGCAATGGCTTGTTTTCACGTTTGGGGAAAAGTTTGTGTCTGTTCTGGTTGAAAAATCCCGTGTTGATCTTGTAGGAAGGGTCTGCCACCATGTCGCTGGCACCGGCACCGGGAGGAGACAGCATCCTCATAGGTGGGACTGGGGCATTGGGGGGCACGGCCACCACGTCTGCACCTCGCTGGGGGTAACTATTGTTGAAGTAGTCGTCGTAAACTCCCATTGTGGCTGGTTGTTGGATCATCTCATCGACAATGTCGTCAACAATAGCGTGCTCCACCGGGGGGATGTCTCCGATATTCTTGAATGGGTATGGTGGGTCGCTACTACGACGGCTCCTTCTTCGGGGGCTTATCAGGCCCACGGGACCGCCTAATGACCGAAGCGAATGATTTGATGACGATTTGCTGATGGGAGCGGACTTTTTCACCGATCTTTTCCTTGATGGGGGCATAGACACCATTGGTGGTGTGGACAGTCTGGTTGCTGGATAGGAGCCAGATGCGCCGTGGGGTCCATGGTTGCTTCGGCCCAGGGTGGATATCGCAGCCACAAACCACGATAACCATGGGGCCACCGCCGACCCCACCGAGTCCAGCTCCAATGCCATGGCCTCCCGGGCAGAGCTGATTTCCTTTCCTAGGGACCGCTTGTCGGCCAAATGGCACAAGTAATGCAGAAGAACAGTGGAATGTGGGCTCTTGAACCGTGCCATGGATTTGCGAAGCAAAGGGTCCACCCACGAGTGTTCAAACGCCGCCATATCTTTGGAAGCAAACACCCGCTGGGTAATGGTGGCATTGAGCGTCTTGATATTGTTGTACTGGCCATAAAACAACCAGAGCCTCACCAAGGTGGCTGCGAGTTGTATGCTGTCGGATCCATCGGTGTAGTGATGCAATACGTGAGCAATGACAGAGTAATAGATCCAGTAGTTTAGGAGAAACTGGTATGACTTGATGGGGGCAGTGGTGGTAGTATCCAAGGCCTTAATGGTGAGAGCAAGCGGCACAAAGTAGGTGAGAGCTGAGCTCCCTAGATATAGTAGTAGCATTGTGTGGGGATAACGTGGGTATGCAGATACCTGGAGTATGTGATGGGACCAGGGTTAAATAGTTGGAAAAAGGGTGTACCACAGTAATTCGGTTTGCTCGGCATTGCCCTCGTCTTATACGGATATCCACGGTAGTACGGGTGCAAAAGCAAGGGTTGCTTATGTCTGAAACTAAGACCGTTGAGGGAGTCATCCAGAACCATGGGGTTGTGGTGCCCGGGCCCCATCTTAATCTTCGCCCTAAATGTCTCAAAGTAGGTGAAAAATGTGTGCGAATGACTATGTGGGATTGTCCAGGGGACAAAGGAGGGGCTTACGAGCCAAATAGGTGACTAACGGTTTCCAGATTAGGGTCCGATCCCGAGCAGCCGCATGGGCCCCAAGATGTCCATGATCATTTACGAACTTCGGGCCGTTTGTTTGGAGATTCGGCCCAGCCCTATCATAGCCTCGAGGTCCAATTGGATGTCAGTTTTCGGGTGCCAATCTCCGGCCTCCTGAAGCAAAGGGAATTCCGCTCCATGCCTTGCTCCAGTGTTCATCATCGCACCGCAAGTGCCTTGCTTGGCCGTGTATCAGAAAAGATTTTCACTGTCACAGGGATGAGGTGAGCTCATACGTATGGCGGTTACTGTAGTGCCAGGAGTCATCTGCAAAGAATCTGAAGTGTTTGGTGCCACCACGGTATGTGTCCTGTCGCTCTACGTATCCCTTGCTGGCAGAAGCTCGCGTAAACTGGAAAGACGTTTCCAGCTGTACGATGATATCATCGCGGCCCCACATACTGCCACTAGGAACACCGCGGCATCCTTTGGTCCCTGACAAACACCCATACTTCAAAGCTACGTTGCAATCCACTACACCTCGGGGTCTTCTTTCTTGGGTTATATTCGGGAATATATAATGCTATTATCTTGGTTGTGGGGGACGACCGCTATAGATCAAACCGCTGACTTAATCGGTCCAACTTCATCTGCGCCAACTTCACTATCTCTCGTATTTCTTGGTCACTGTATTTCTGATTCAACTTATCGCCAACATTTGGTTCGTCGCTTTCAATCTGCACCTTGTTCTCGGTACGTTCTCGGACCCAGTTCCATAGATTGACTTCGGCCTCCATAGTCAATTCTTTGTTATCGTGACTCGTGCTGGCAGTGGGGATGATGATATACTTCCTATTATTGATACGAATCTTGGATGACCGGTATCCTTCGTTGCCGAGGTATTGGATACGATCGTAATCACCAGACCTATTGCCTGTGATCATGTTGAACATCTTGACAAAGATGAGTAATCCAACAATTAATATCAATGTCCCTGAGATGGTTTCTCCAATATATGGAATGGGCGCAAGCTTGCCTAACGACGTCAAAAGTTGACTAAACTGTTGTTGAATGCTATCAGACACTGGTTCTGACAGTGGTTTATCTTCCTTTTGTTCGATAGACCTGCTTTGGGATACCGTGTTCTTTCTACTTCTAGACTTCTTCTTGGATTTGGCCTTGGATTTTCCTCCTCCAGTACTGATGATTTCATTGAGTGACTCAATCATCACCTTCATGGAATCTTTCTGTCCATCAATACTTCCCTTTTCAATGGCACCTTTGATCCACGATTTCGCACTCCATTCCACCATCGTTACAACATAGAGCTTGGTAGAGTTGCCTGCTGCCCAGCTTAAGAATATCTTAGTACGGACTTTGAATGAGTTACCACTTGGAACATCAGGAGTCGATGTTGTCTGCTCCACGAGAATATATTTCTCCGGCAGGAATTCCACCAACTTATCTTCAATTATACACTTGGTTTGCTTGGGTCCAATAGGGCCCGATAATGGCTTGATGTAGGTATAGTTTCTTTCTCTTGTCTTTGCTCCCAAACCAACAATATCCTGTTCACTGATATCAAAATTCTTTTGTTTTTTCAATATCAGAATATATCTTGAAGTATCGTTACCGAAAAGAATGAGAAATACCGCTCCCACTGGAGCTTTCAAAGTAGTATCAGTGATGAAAGTATCGCTGGGTTGTTTGTTATAATCAAACTCCGTAGGTGCGTGAGTTGTTGGACCAACCACGGGGAGCCCTCTAAAGTTATTACTACTAACATCCTCACCTCCACTACCTGAACTCTCTGTGGTTTTAGCTTGTCTGTGGCGACTGATTTTCCGTTCGATATTGGAGGCTCCAGCATCATTGCCATCTTGCGAATCTTCACTTATATAACCTTCGTCCTCCTCATCATCAACGTCGGCTCTCCTACCTTTTCTTTGTCGCTGGATTGCAATTTGACTAAGGCTTGCGTCCCCTTCATCAGTCTCATCGTCGGTATCATCAAGATGTAATTCCTCAGAGCTCCCGTCAGAGAAATTTGAATTATCCTCAGCAGAATTACCGCTAACAGATTTCGAAATAACTGTAGACTTGGACCCATTCCTGCTTCTTCTTGCAACTTCACTTTGAGATCTGAATAATTTAGTGGGGTCAATATCGGCTCCTTCGATCAACACTCTATGCCATATGTTAGTGATCAAGTCAAACGTAGAATCACGACTCAAGAAAGTAGCAAAAACGTATTTGTGATGCAAGGTACGAATAATCATTCCATTAGGAAACAACACTGCAGTGGATTTTTTTTCAATTAAAATTACCTCTTGCAATGGAATCGTGATGTTAGTGACCCAGCCAAGAATATTGGAATTGAAACAAATAAAGTGTTCACTGATGAACATTCTTCCTTGAACAAGAATATCTTTGGACAAGGCACAGCTGCAGTCTTGGATCAATTTCTCTGATTGTGGGATATTCTTGAATGTGCTGTGGAACTCCCTGTTTTTCTTACTTGATGCGAATTTGGGGTTGGTATAATCGATCATTTGGTCCAATTCTTCATTATCGGATCCTTCGATATCTGTTTCCGAGTCGCTGTCGGATCTTTCAGTGTTCGACACCTTCAGCTTCAATTCATTCGCTGTCGACTTACCTTCTTCCAAGGGAGTACTCAGGGGCATCAAAAAGGAATTATTGTTTCCAATTGATTTACGGTGGACCCGCTTGCTATCACCGGATCCACTGATCATCAATTGGCTTGTAGAAGGCAACGAACGGTTGACTCTTTCGGGACTCATGCTTTTTCTCCATTCATTCACGTTATCAGAAGAATGGTTAGGGGTAATCAACAATCTTCGGCTAACGGACTCCGATCTTCTCATATTACCGTTGGACTGCAGCGCCCCGGAAGTGGGCACCACAGAAGTGTCCGGGGACTTGGTGTTCTTATTGCTGTCGAACAATTCAAGCGAGAGGTCGCCTTGACCAAGCGATTTCAAGGGTGATTCCCGAACCGATTCAAATTGGACACCTGCAGTTAAATGCAGGGGGAATGGAGAAAGTGCCTGCTTCACCTGTTCTTCCTGATCTTGGGTGGGCTGAAGCTCGGTTGGCTTATCGCTGTCTTCGCTCAGAAAGCTCTTTGAACCAAACTTGGCTGGTTTGAGAAGAAAGTCGAGTTTATTGGAGAAACTGTGCTCCTTTTCTTTCTCCTTTACTTTACTTTTAGACTCTGGGTTGGTGCCAATGGTATTGGAAGTGGCAGCACTGTGGAGGTCCATGTGCTCCTGGGAATGAGCATCCGTCGAATGTGTCGTCTTTCTCTCCTCGTCTATAGACGAGTTAATAATATTAGCGGCGTTGTGGGCAGCACTAATGATAGACGAGAGGAACCCATTGGAATCAGATTTGACAGGGGCAGGCCGCAGATCTTCGGCCATAGGGGCGGGCTCTGAGTGGGGCGAATTGTTGGACACTTTTGCAAGGGTGTTTTTAGGGGAAAGGTCGCTTCTGTGTCTAAACGATGTGCGTGCCAATGCCCCGCCAGACACCTTCTTGAGAGAGCTCGACCGGGACACTACGCTGGAATGGGTGTCATTGTTGCTGGTGTTACTAACGTTACTAACCGACCGCGTATGTAACACCTTGCGGGTTCGTGAACTGTCGGAATCGTCTCGCTTGTGTTTCTTGAGCAATGCCATTAGGGGTTATGGAGCAATAGGGCTAGGGCCCGTAGTGTGGGGAGGAACAGGGTGCACGCAAGGTCACTGAAAAATTCGAACAACAGGCGCCAGTGGATCTGGTCAGGTGGGGTGGGCACGCGTGTTGCTATACCTATTGATATTGGTATGCCAGTGCTAGACGATAGTTACGCTATCGCTGGGATGATGCGGGTTGGTATTCTATCTATAGACCTTCAAGGCTGGGCGAAGGTGCAGGACTTTTATGAGACAATTTGATAGTGCGACCGGAACCTCTGGATAAGTCGGAACTCCTGAAATTTGTGAAAAGGGGAAGGGCAGAATCGCGTATTAAGGCCACAGGGATAGGATTGAGAGAGGGGTGGGACGGACCCTTTATAGGGGTGGCAATTAAAGTGGAGGGGAGAATAAATGTAGGTTAGGACGAGCAGAGAGGTCAGTTTTTTTGTCAGGGGCTCTACGGTAGTGATGGGCATATATGCACCTGCGCTTCAGGAGGAGGAAGGCATATAGTCAACTGATGGTTTCTAATGAGAATCCAGTATAGCAACCGTCGCACCGGGTGTGGTTAGACCAATGTGGATCGAGTCCATAGTCGGTTCCAATTTGTATATATTGGCCATATAAATCGAGTTTTGGTATAATGTTGGACTAAGCACCAACCGGGTCCATTACTGATCTCAGTCAAGTGAATGTGCTGGACCCTTTTTCCGCTTAGCTTAACCTCTATGCGCATTGTCGTCGTAATTAAATGTGTGGACAACGTTCGTAATCACCAAGGATGAACCACTTACATACCTACCCACATTTTTGGTTCCACAACTAACTGAAGCCAATTTGGTAAGTTTCCAACTCTAGGGTTAAAGTGACGTATTTCCGGCCGTCGTATAATTTACGCAAAACTAGAAAAAAATATTTTCTAGCGATTGGGCATATTATTGAAGTATTATCAAAGCATACTTTTATTGCAAAAAACGAAAGAATTGTTAACGGAAGAAGTAGAAAATCTAAATAGCACGGTCTAGTAGTGCTCGTCTAATGTTCAGTCCAATTATTAGAATAATCCTTCCAATTGCTTTTGAGTGCTCTCGTACAACTTAATGTTGGCATCGTAGTCAATAGCAAAGACAGACACAGAAGCTTGGCACTTGTGGTTACCAACGATGCTGCTTTCGGATGGAATGTCACAATCACCGTTAAGACAGCTGTTAAGGGCATCGGAGGAACCAGAGCTCGACTTGACCATGTTGGAGTCAGCGTCGTATTTCAAGTCCAAGAAGATGGAGTCCTTGCCGGTAATTCTGGTGGAGACATACTTTGGATCCTGACAGGTTTCGTCTTGGTAACCCACAGGTGGGAAGTTGACGTTAAGACCAACACCCAATGGCAACACTCTGCTACCGTTGCTGTTCTCGAAAAGAGTATCAACGAGCTCAACAACCTTACCGGCCAAAATGGTGGAAGGTTCTTCGTCGTCAGTCAAGTTCAAGTTGTCCTTGAAGAAGGAGTTGTTTCCGTTAGAGCCAGAGAAAGCCACGGCAGGGAGGTCTCTGTAGACAGAATTGTAGGTAGCACCAATGGTACCAGAAACAGTAAACAAACCTGGAGAGAGGTTTGTACCTTCGTTAGGACCAGCGACCACCAAATCGATAGATACGTTCTTCTTGAAGTAGTATGGGAACACATAACCAGTAGCAAAAGCGACACAAGAAGCGGGAGTACCGTTGAAGTACCAGATGTGGTCATCATCGACTTCGTGGCCCCATGATGGGTCACCGGCCTTAACGTAAGCCCATTCACCATCGGTTTGTAAGGTGTTGGTGGCTGGAAGGTCGAACTTACCACTCCATCCGGATCTTTGGGAAACAGGAGCAACCAAGTACACATCGTGACCAGCTTCTTTCAACTTGTAGTAGGTGGCTCTGATGTTGGTAGCAATCCATGAGTCATCGTTGGTCAACACGATGGTTTTGGCAAACACCGAGGCAATGAAAAAGGTGAAGATGAGAGACAATTGCATTGTTCCGTGGAGAGATGAGGAAGTCAAATTGGGGGCGGATCGACGGGTTTATATGCTTGATTTTGTTGAGTTGCAACCGGAACCGGGCTCCCTAGTTGTGGGAAGTTAATGGGTTACGCAAGGCATGAAAGTCCGTTCTGATAGGACGGTTGCCAAGCCCATCGTAAGGTGCCACGCCAACTGTGCCATGCCTGCAGCCAGTTTGGGGTGCCAATTAATTGCAGCTTACATGATATCACAGCTACACCGTCCAATTACTGCGGGAAATTTGCAGCTGGTGTCCACGATAAGGTCTGGAGTTGCCAGATTGGGCGGTTCATTCGGTCGTTAAGGGCACAAAGGCATTGATCAGCCCCTAGTTTTAGACTCCGTCCAATTTCCCACCCACGTTTATTGTAATTGACAGTTTAGTATTGTTTTGAAAGCTAATGATGATTGGCATGCTGTAACGAGACGCACGTTGCCCTATTGTGTAACCTGCATTGGAAGCGAAATACGTTTTCCGCACCAGGAACTGGCGCTACGGTACAGCGTGCATCCGGAGATATTACGAGGATGGGTCAATGCGTGGTAACGGTGATAGAGATTGGCCCAGCTTCTATGAGTAGAAACGATCCGCCCAGCTTGGGTCTCCGGGTCAATTTAAAGAAGGGCCCTCGTGGGTGCGAGTGACAGGTGTCCAAATGTCGCATCCTCCGAGATATCTGCGACATTTACGTTGCCTCCCACAAGAGGGGGAATTCTATCAATAAGAGCCACTTTCACATGGGATCACGTGGGAACGGATATCTGCTAACATACTAACCTCAATTGAAGGGTTATGACAGTTTAGTGGTCAGGCTTGCAATTGTGGACTGCCCTTAAATTGCGTCCTATCAATTTTCAACTTGACATACGCCGATGCACCTTGCGGTTTTGTACTCACTGATGCCATCATAAAGTGCATGCATCAGTACATCAAGGCACATTGGGACGTACATTTCCGTGCACGTTCTCTGGGGATTATTCTAAGTACGGCATTGAAGATCCCGTAAATAGAATATAAATAATGCAGCAAATGGATCTTGCCGGGCCCGACGTCTCCTATCTTGATATTTTTTAGGTGCTTTCTTATTTGAAGTCCACGTTCACAGCACAGCAGATGATACCATGATACCTTCTCTGGACACAGTACTTAGCGGTTCCCGCCCCCATCAAACGAAATCTCTCTAACTCTGGTTTCAGGTTGCAGTGGATACCTGGGCTAGGTCCGTCATGTGAAGTTCGCGCACGTGACATCGAGTCACACCGTCCCCCCACATCCAGCCCTCGGTCGACATATATCACACCGCTGAACAGATTCCATTACATCAACTATGCCCATATTCTCGTCGTTGTCGTCGTTTTTCAGGCGCCACAAGCGGAAGATCGCCGTCACATCTGCGTTTATCATCTCTACTTACTTTCTTATAGACCATTTTGTCGTCAAGAAATTTAGAGACTTCCAAAACTCGTTAAGACAAGAACTCATATTCAAGCAACAAATCAAACAACGGTTTGTCCAGACACAGCAGGACTGCTACTACACCATCCTTGCATTATTGCCTGTTTTAACTGAACCGATTATTGATCGCTTGCCGGTTGAGTTGATCACCCAAGCCCTCAGATTGAAGAAGAATGGCCCCGCGGCCGCCAATGCCACCACCTCCAGCCAACCTGATGGCAATAGCCAGTTGACCAGTGACAACTTGAGTTTGTTGGAGAATAACCAGAGCGCCGACTCCAAGCTTGCGGTATATATGAACAAGTCCAAGTTGGAATTGTGGAATTTGTTGAAGATCAAGACCATCACCAGGACCCTTACTTTGATTTACGCGGTGTCAGGGTTGCTTTTGATAACCAGAGTGCAGTTGAACATTCTTGCCAGAAGATCGTACTTGGAGTCGGCCATCAATATGGCAGGCGTCAAGCCTTCGGCAAATGCAGATGCCAATGCCCAGGACAATTTTGTGGTGGAACAGTCGTACCTTTCATTATCGTGGTGGCTTCTTAACAAGGGATGGGCCAACTTGAATGCGTTGATCGAGCCGTTGGTGGTGAGACATTTTGAGACCATCAACCCCAAATCAGAATTGACCATCGGTATGTTCCAGAGTATTTTGTCACAGGTTGTCACCGAAGTCAACTTGTCGGCTCCTAATATTGCCGAAAACCTCTTCCCCATTGCCTACGATGACATCGTCGAATCCCTACTTAATATCAATCCCGAACTTATCTCCCAACTAGACAACCCCGAGTCCAATTTGTTCAAGTTGGTCAACGAGACCAGATCGATTATTTTTGATGACAACGCATCATACTTCCAGAACTTGTACCACAGCCTCGTTATGAATAATTTGAACACATTGCACGGAAATCTCCTTTTCAACCTTGATGGAGGAGTCGGATCATCCTTGTTGCTCAACTCTTCAGGGAATTTGAATCAGGAAGAAAAGATTGTGGATCTCGAAGCAAGTACTACTACATACAAGTTGGCTAGTTTCTTGGCCCAATTATCGGTGCAGAATGGTATCATCGTTGATAACAACAATAACAATGACTTTCAGCCAGAGGAGTTGGATGACATCGAAGGCTTCATCAATAATTTGAATAACCCCGACGATTTTAGAGGATCAAACAATTTGGAACTTACAGGAAATGCGTATATCAACAACATCAACCAGTTGGACGAGTTGGACGAGTTCAGTGCCGGCATCTATGCCAACTTCGAGTAATTAGAAATATACACTGATAAAGAACTGTGTAATAGTAGTAGAAGTAGTAATAGTAGTTGTGGCAGCAAAAATGTCGTACCACCAACCACGACATTTGCTATTCCTATGTCTCCGCGAACCGGACCATAAAGCTACTTACTAACACTTCCAGTAATGTTGTCCCCCAAAGTTATCATCATCTCGTCGGAAGACGAACGGTTCCCCGTGGAGCCCAAGGTGGCGGAAAAGTCCGTCTTGATCAAAAACATGATTAATGACTTGAACCCAGACGGGTTGACCGAGGACTTTGAGATTCCTACCCCCAATGTCAGAGCCAATGTCTTGGCCAAGGTGTTGGAATGGTGTGAACACCACAAGAACACCATATTCCACGAAGAGGAAGATGATGACACCAAGAAGACCACCCCCGTAGAGGAGTGGGACAAGAACTTCTTGAAGGTGGATCAGGAAATGCTTTATGATATTATCATGGCCGCCAACTACTTGAACATCACTCCGTTGATGATTTCGGGCTGTAAGGTGGTGGCGGAGATGATTAGGTCCAAGTCCCCTGAAGAATTGCGTAAAACTTTCAATATTGTCAACGACTTCACTCCTGAGGAAGAAGCTGCAATCAGAAGAGAGAACGAGTGGGCTGAAGATCGTTAGCGTCTGCTGCCTACTGTTAAACCAGTGATGTCTGCAACGAGTGGCATCTTCTCCGTCACTGATGACCCTCTCTATCAAGTGAAGCGTGTGACATCTAGTTCTATTATATGAGAAGGATCAGTCCATGGCACGCTGGAACAGGGATTTCGGCGTGGTAGGCTGTTTCGGAACTCCAGAATATCAACCGCTCTTTTCTCAATATCGCCATCTCTCTACTTTTTGAATCTACATATATTTTAAGTATTGTTCGTAGTATGTTGCTGTGGTAGGGAAAGAATTACTTTTCAGTCTGGTGCTATAGGTGTCGCAGTGCCAAATTTCCATCGTAGTAACGAGCGACTGGAGACTGTCGGTCCCAAGCCTTCCCGAGCCTTTTGCGTAGTCCCAGCCGCAACTGGTGATGTGTATTGACAGACCCCATCGTGGTCACTTCCAATTCACAAAAGTGCCGATATCTCTCGAGACTTTACATCGTCGACACTCTACCACAGGCTCCTATTTTATTGCAGCCTTTCGAATACACGACCCACCGATTATCGCAAAAACTTCAGCGAGTACACCTGGTTGACCCTACTAAACTACCACCTGCGAAACCTGGCTAACGTTTCAAGCGATAAGTATAACCGAAACGACTCCAGGGTATCGCTTTACCTATACTCTGATTTCTCCCGTTTACTGAACATAAACTCTCCAGAAGGGTGTGCGGGCTATAATTTGCAATTAACGGTTCACATAGCGGGCCACATTATTGGTACCCTTCTACACTTCGTCTTCAATGAGCCAGTCGAGAGAAGCAACTCCGTCATTTGATGCTAAGTCCATAGCAGAATTTGCTCATTATTCCCCCGATAAACTTTCTGAACTCGAGGCCACTATCGCTTCCGAGTTCAAGTCCATCAGTAAGGAATATGTGCAAGTGAGATTGGACCGAGCCAATCGATTGATTGACAGAATCAACAAGCTGCTTAAAACATCAAATACCAACGACAAAAACTGGGTGAAAATCTACAACTTCGAACTTGAGACAATCAACAATATTAAGACGAACACCGAAGACTTGATCTTATCAAATGAAGGAATCACCACCAACAACAAGACAAACGTATTGAAGTCGTTTGATGAATACGAGGAAGAGCTAAAGGAAATATTCAAAAATCTACAGAGCCCTTTGGAATTGGACAGCTTTCTCAATAGCACCACATCAGAGGACGACAGTGAAGAATCATCTCTACCATTTGCTTATTTGTTCAAACAACAATTTAAAGGACATAAGGAAAACCTCGAAGCAATCAATAATGAAAACAAATACCAGAACCAAATGATTCGTAACATTTCCCAAAGTAACTCCGCTATTGTGTGGAAACAGTACTTCAATGACCTTGTCCGCCACAAGCAAAAGTTGGTCGATGAAACCTACGACGAATTGTATCAGCTTTACAAGGAGTACTATAATTTGAACGAACAAGAGAACTCAGTCAATGCTATGAATCACTACTATAGGTCTGTGGTCAATATCAATGATGTCAAGCGGGTATACGATAATGGCCAATTATTAAATACCGGTAATACGTTTGATCTTCCAGATGTCATAGCCAATGATCATGATGCCAGCTACTTGAATCCTGGAAATAGTTATGTGAAGAATAATAGAATCGAAGCCACTAACATCAAGAAAGATATCCTCAATAAGATGAAACGATTCTCAGACCACCAGATAATTGAAGAAGAAGATACTAGAAAGAGAATAAAGTTGGATGGATGCAAGGGTTTGGATTATGATGAGATGGAATTGGACATTTTGAGTTTGAGAAAGGGTCTACAGTCGCAACTGCAAAGTGAAAAACGTCTCCTGAAAGGAGCTGAGGAAGATGACCGATTGGTCCAAGATGACGATGATAACAATGCACAACAAGACGAAGAAGATACTTCGCCCCAGGAGTTAAACGGAAGGGATGAAAGTGCAGAAGAATCCTATGGAGAAGAGGACGAAGACGGTGATTATGATGAAGTGACTGCAAAAGACGAAGAAGAAGAAAAGAAACTCGCAGAGAAGAAGGAGTTGAGAAGAAAATATGAGAGACTTTTAGGTCTTGATAGGGTCCCTTCGGAAAGGCCGTACACCACTACACCGCATATGAGCTCGCCATTCAATTACCCTGCATTGCCACCTATAGATAGTTTTCCTATCCATCAGTGAAATTGTCGTCATAGCTTCTTTATTTCTGCTCCATTAGGAATTATGTATTAATATATAGCACGATCTATTTTGCTCAAGCCTTTTCAAGAAGCAAAGTGGCGTTCTTTAAATTTGCCTGCTCTACTGTTAAATCTAACGAGTCTATCAATTTTAGTGATTTGTTCGAGTTATCTGATAACGTAAATACGTCATCGCCAGAAAGACCGTACTCCTCGGGGTGTTGGTGTAGAGTGTACTTTAACCATTGGTAGATAGTCCGAATATCGTCGGTCAAATTGAATTTATGAATAAATCTCTTACCGTTGGGAAATCTGACCTGAACTCTCGTCATTGGGCCATCACTTGGCTCGGTGTGGTCCAAAGGAACTATTGCTTCGAAGGGATCCTTTGGCTCTTCCGGCTGTTGTGATTGTGATTGTGATTGTGACTCAGACATGTCTTCGTCTAAGGAGATAGCATTGTCCGCAGATTTGCCTTGATTTGCCAAGATTGATTGTTTCATAGCAAACTCTATCTGTTGTTCTTCGGTCAAAGCGTCAGGATCAAACTTGACTTCATGCTGGACAACCGGGTTATTTGAGTCTGCATTGAGAGAAAATTCGTCTAGAAATTTATCAACATCTTCAATCCACTGGCCCACTTGTGGCACCTCGCCATCCTTCCATACGCGGACTCGTTCCCCTGTCAAGGGGTCCAAAATTGCAATATGTGGAAATGCATTTGTAGAATAGAAGTTGACATAATTCGACCCATTTGGAGAATCGTTTTGATATTGAAGGAAAATGAAGTTGTCTTTGACGACCCTCTTAATATCGGAGTTGGACCAGAAGTCTCGGTTTAATACTTGACATTGAAATTCGGAGGCGTCTTGTATATTTATAAGAATCCATTTCTTATCCTCTCTACCCTCTTTCTTTGCAGTATCGAGACTCACTCGGGACATGATGTCGAACGGAGGTCTGAAAAGGTTAAGCAAGCGTCTTTGGTTCGAGGTTAACTCTTGTTCTTGTGCTCGCCTATTTTCTCGTCTTCTGGATACTCTCGTTACTTCCTCGTCATCACTGATCACAATTATATCGTCATCGCCATCATCTTCGTAGTCATCGTCTACATCGTGGTTATCCTGTTCAAGAGAGCGACGGCTGTAGTATTCGTTCTCCTCCTCGTCAAATCTTTGGTTAAATATTCCAGTACGGCCAGCACCAAAGATATCGGTGGGACGGTCCTGGATCATACTAGGCATGCTGAAACCAGCATCACCGAAACTGTCCACCAACGTCTCGTGGCGGTGAATTGACGCGTCAGCAGCACGAGTATCGTCATAGCCCGCGTCTCCGGTGCCGCCAGCCCCATAGGCTTCTTCTTGGAGTCTCTGGGCATACTGCTCATCAGCAGTGTGAGTGTTTGTTGCCGCCGGTTGTGCCTCCATAAATAATGTCACAGCGTACTCCAAATCGCCGCCAGTGAGCTCCAAGTACTGCTTGGCCACGGCAGCATCCTCGGTACCAGTTACTGCTAGGAATGTAGGGATATGTTCGTCCATTGTCGGTGTGGCCAGTAATTGCTGATCGCTAATCGCTACAATACAGTGGCACTAGAAGCTGTATACTATATATGCAGCAACAAGACAAAATGTCGCGCGAATGGGGGTGAGTCTCAAACAGAGGATACGGCTGGATCAAGGGTGGAATGGTTAGTATGGCTGGATGCTTGGTCTGTCTGTGGATATAGGACAATTATGAGAGTCCCATAAGTACTTTAGGCTGTCTCGGACCTCCTTTTCATCCTTCAACCCCCCGTCAATGACTTGCCTTGGCACCTAGCTTGTGGCTTGTTCCATGTGATGAGTGCGACATCCCCGCGACATCTGTCGCCCCGGCTCTTTACAATCTGTCAATGCAAACCTAACCACCATCCTTCAGTTCAAAGTTTGCATTTATATCTTCATAGTGATCCCCTACACATCACTTCACTACTTTATTCAGCATTAGTATAGCCTTGGCCAGCGGTCTCCCAGCGTCTAGCACAAATAGCATTCGCCGTCAGTCGCTCGCTTCGGTATACGCCCAGACGTCATCATCACTTTCATCTTCATAATCACTCCCATTTTCATTGGCCACTAGCCTGGATTGCTATAGGGCCTTACATTGCATTTACCGTCATCATGGATGATTACGAAAGATACGATGGTGGTGGTCTACTCAGAGACCGGTACCTAAAAGTTATCGATATCAGCGAAGGGTCTTACGGCCTTGTGTCGGTAGCGAAAGACACCAAACAGGACAACCGGTATGTGGCAGTCAAGTTCATTTACCCTGTTGGTTACAAAAAGAAGGAGAAGTCAACACGTCCTAGTTCTAGTCCCGTTAGACTTAGATCGGCCTCGGTTAAGCCATCGTCGTCATCCATATGGAAGGGTTTGTTTGAGGAAGCCCAAAAGGAGATCAAGATTCATAAAATCTTGGGCGTCCATCCTAACATTTCCTCTTTGTACGACCATTTTGATTCGTGCTTGATATTAGAATACTGCTCTCGGGGTGACTTGTACGAGGCCATCAATAACGGCAAGGGTCCATCCACATCGCAGGATATCAAAGATGTTTTCCAGCAAATACTTGCTGCACTCGAGTTCTGTCACTCCCACAGCGTGTACCATCGGGATTTGAAACCAGAAAACATCTTGATTGCCGAAGATTGGACCATCAAGTTGTGTGACTGGGGTTTAGCTACAACCACCAGAGTCATAACCAACAGGGCAGAGTTTGACATTGGCTCGGAGCGTTACATGGCGCCCGAGTTGTTTGACAATGAAATAGAAAGTTATGATGCCTCCAAGATCGACATTTGGTCGATCGGAATCATTTTGTTGACTTTGGTATTCCATAAGAATCCCTTCCAGGTAGCTAATTACTCAGATAAGCTGTTCATTCAATTCCTGGGGAACCGTGAAGCTTTGTTCGATATTTTTTCTACCATGACAGGCAGCATGTTTTCGGTGTTAAGATACTGTCTTAATATTGACCCAACCAACCGTGACTTAACTAGTCTTAAAACAGAATTAATGGCTGTAAAATACTTTACGATTGATGAAGAATACTGGGGAAGTGATTACGAGGAAGAAGATGAAATCGAGGATGAGATTGAAGATGAAGATGAAGAGTTCTTTTTCAAAAAAGACGTGGCATCGGTCTCACCCACGAAGGAACCTCCTCCAATCATCACTACCCCAGCTTTTGATGAGGACACGGGATTGAAGCCGGACAAAGAATCGAGTCCATCGCCACCCACGGATTCTGATAGCGGGAAAGTCCACTATGCTGTTGCCCTCCTTGATGATCCCATTCCTCACAACCATAGAGCAGATGCGCTTTTATCGGCTAGTACGAATTTGAAACCAATCCCTATTGGAGGGGGATCGAATTTCCGAAACATCAGAAATACTAGAAAGCCTTTCAATGTTCCTTCTTACAACCAATCTTCTCAAAATAACCGTTTCAATAACAACAAATTTAACAGAGAAGACTTTTTCACGCCAAAATCTGTTTTCAATCATTACATGGATAAGTACGGAGAGCAAAGATTTGGTCACAGCAATAGCAATAATAATGGTACTACTAATTACAGCGGAGGAGGAGGTTACTACAGGCATGGAGGTAGTAGAAACTTAGAAGGAAGAAACAAGGACAGAAAACCAAGATCATGGAAAAAAAGTTATAAAAAAGGAAAACCCAAAGAAAAAACACATCGCTACCATAATAGTCATGATTACGGTTTTCACACCAGCCATGAAAATGGAAGTTACAGTAGTAGACACGGGGGAAATAGGAGGAAGTCTCGACTGTTCTCCACGGGAAAACAGTCCCGCAAGCCGTTTGCAATCAATGCAAATGGTATGGGATCCTCTATCCCTAATTTGCCACATCCAAACGGTAATGTTGCCAGCTCGGTAAGCTCTTCGACTGGCAAATATATTCCACCGTATTTGAGGTCACCAGTTGCTAGATCACCTGTGGTAGTTCCCCTGAATGATATTGACAGTTTGAGTCTAGGGAACGATTATGACGAAGTTTTCCACTTGGAGGACGACTTTGATCTTGGAGTTAAACCCGAACCTCCGACAAGTGGGATCCAATTTAAGAAACCAAACTTCCGTTCGCTCAACAGTGCCACTCCTGAGTCACTTTCTGATGTCAGCATGAAAAGTAGTGCTATGCCTATCCACCATCATCTCAATAATTCTGGATATAATGGCACCTTTGGTTCTGGACGGAGAAACTCCGCAGTTTCTACCAATAAAAGACCAATCTCGGTAGGATACACCAACCTTGTTGATCCTTCAAATTCCGCTGGTTCGCATGGCAACGGAGGAAAGTATGTTCCACCGTTCAGACGTGGGTCACAATCCAAACCAAAGCCTGAAAAGAAGACCATGGACGATCTTGAGCAGAAGATGGCCGGGGTGGAGTTGGATTGTTACAAACCAAGTTCTGTACCTATTAACGGGTCATTTGACTGGGTTTCGTCGTATAAGAAGGATTGGAGTGATTACGAATAATTCACGTTATTTTCCCTCATACAAATGTAGACTCAACAGTGAGTGTAGAATGATTAGCAGGCCATGCTGTAATATGACGTGATGAGTTGGCAATGAATAAGGCGGGGTGGGAGCAGTGGGTCTAGACTAATATATAAAACCCATCTGAGCCTGGGCGATCTGTAATTAAAGTGTGCATACCAGGGCGAAGAAGCACAGTATGAAGAGGTCACTTGGCTGTGAGAATAAGATTGGCCTATGTCGCGAAGGATAATGCGGGTGGATACGACCGGGGGATGATTTGAACGCGCAAGCGATCCTACCATCTGAAAAACTATCCTCGGAGTTATCCCGATAACTAACAGAGGTAAATTGTAAAGAGAATAGATTCTGTAAATATCAAATCAAATTAATAGCCGTGGCTTTAGTACATCCCGTTTTGAGCTTAATTTAATCTTAATGACATGAGGTTTTACTCAATTAGTAATTAATAATAAAAGGACATGTTGCATTTACCCCATACAACAATTACAATTTTCACACTTTTCACAATTTTCAAAGTTTTTTAAAATTTCGACATTTTCAATTGACATAACCCACATGCATTATAGATATGATGCCATGTCGTGATGCCCCTACAAGCCCCTTGGCAAAGTTCTCTACAGATACGGGATATTTAGAAGAGATATCAATAATATTTCATTGTGTGATCGTGGTAGATGGAATTACCATATTTGGAAGATTCGACCGATGCTAGGGAATGCTCTAAGCTTTCGTAAAGTAAACCCGGCATCAACATCAATTAGCGAGATTCTAGGCAGCAGAGACGGGGTCAAAGCAAAGACTATGGGACTAGGAAGTACATCAACGTCCGGATCAAGCACAATCACAGGAGGATTCGTTTATGCTAGCATAAGCCTCACTACGCAGTACGCACCGCCGGTATTGTTGCGGAGCAACTGGGGTTATGTGCCTGCCAAAGATGCGTTTCGCAGCCACGATGGAGGAAGCCATTCCCAAGTTGAAACAGGGGACTGCGCATATCTTCGGGTCGGCAGGATGCCATCGTAAATATGCTACTTCATGTACGACCCATACCAATTCCTGCAACCGTCCACCCCGTTGCCGTTTTGGTTAGGGTTAAAGTCCCCTGTGCAGTAAATATACGAAATGCATCGAGGCAATGATCAGCGGGTGTCCGGCCCGTTGAAGGACAGGATTGGGGATGATGGAGGCATGGCAGGGATATGGCTACGGTTGTGGCGCAGCCCCCCAGAACTGCCAGTGAAAGAGTCGAAGGGCGAGCCAATAGCATAAGGGGCCACCTAACTGCTCTGGCGGAGCCGATGCAGCGGTATAGCTGGCGGAGATGGTTCCTGTCAATAGGACATGCGCCAGTGCCAAGGCATTGTTGATATCTATAGCAAAAGTTGAAGCCTAACGGTGGAACAATGCCACCGTGATAAACCACAATGGCAGGTGCGCTCGAAGAATTGTAGTTGCCGGATTGGGCATGGGTACCCATACGGCGATAGTGAGTGTAGGTGCTAGCGGTGGCAGGAGGATCGGACACAGAATGGTCCCAGAACCATGCCCACCGCGACATCATTTTCCATGGGGCACCACCGAGACTAGGGTCGGGCCCGGGGACCATGCCACGCCCAAGGCCCTCACCACCACGAGACGACGGAACAGGAATGGAGTGACCGATGGCCCGCGGATGCGCCCCCTCGGCTACCCAATGGGCTCGCTTGTTCCCTTGGCATCGCTAGTAATTATTTTGCCGCTGTGCTGGCACCACTACTGCCGATGTTTCACATCAGAACTTTCGGTACAATTGTCCATCGGGCCCTGCGCTAACAATAGCGGATGCGATGAGATGGAGATCAAGCAAACACAGCGAGGGGAACACCGAAGAAGCCTAGACCCCGTATCGCCGAACACAAAAGTGCCCCCTCCTCATTCGCCTAACCGTCACCTATGCGTTGGTTAGGTAGAGTAACCACCTGTCATCTCGCTACTTCGTTTGGGGCCATTTATAGAAATCCCACTGACGCATTCGTAATTGGGCCATGCGCACCGAGGCGACCAACATATTAACCGGTCCCTGGATGGGGCCTGGTGTCACCAGCGATAGTGGTGGTCCCATACGGCGCCATTGAACATAAACAAGTTGAAGGCACCATTATGGAAGACGGTTTATTATTATTGCTATTATGGGTGATTGGCGACATGCTGGCTTATGTTAATGCTGCGGCAATCAACGACTCTCGTCTCCCGCATCTATGCCGTAATGATTGTCATTTCTCAATTGTGTCGAATCGCACCCGCATTAGGTAATCCCAAACATCCCCAGACCGTCGTTGTTTCAGAAGTTTACCCGGACAATACCCGCAGCGAACGATGCTCATTGGCTGGGGGCCGGCAGGTGGGTCTAGAATGAGGCGTGAGTGCGGGGCACGACTGACGCTTTGTGCCGTGTTTTACATTCAAGATCTGAAACATCGACAAAACCACATACTTACCGCCCAAACTATTTAAACCCAAGCCAACGGCACCAACGGGTTTGAAGGGTTTCAATTGCGAATTTAATGAGAGTTTGAGAAACAAACTCGAAACAGCCATCCACCCTCCTCTGCAACATCATTGACTTCTCAGGTTGTTCTCTTTACTCCTCGACTCTACATAGAGACATTCCTCGAGTAGTCTCAGGAGTGTTACAACCATTTTACCACCATACCGTTACTACATTTCAATTAAATGTCAAACAAACTCAAGGTCAAGTTCCAGGAAGACCAATCCTCTACCAGCACAGACGACGTCAAAGAGTCGTTACGACTAATTGAAGATCTCAAATTCTTTCTCGCCACAGCTCCAGCCAATTGGCAAGAAAATCAAGTCATCCGAAGATATTATCTCAATCACGATGAAGGATTCGTTAGTTGTGTATTTTGGAATAATCTTTACTTTATAACCGGGACTGATATCGTCCGTTGTATCGTATATAAATTTAATCATTTTGGTAGAAAAATCATTGACAGAAAGAAATTTGAAGAAGGAATCTTTTCGGATCTCAGAAACTTGAAATGTGATACTGATGCAATTTTGGAACCTCCAAGATCAGAGTTCTTGGAGTTTCTCTTCAAAAATTCTTGCTTAAGAACTCAAAAGAAACAAAAGGTGTTTTTCTGGTTTAATGTTCCACATGATAAGTTAATGGCTGATGCCCTCGAACGAGATTTGAAAAAGGAAAAACTTGGACAAAGTCCTACCACCATTGCTCACAAGGAACCTGCCAAATCTTTCAAATATGACGAAAATTCAAATTTATTTTCCCAATTGAACGAACATATGGAATCCCAGAAGAAATTAGCCGAGGCGTCACCTGGCGTGTACCTCGAAGAAGGACCATCATCTGCCCTCTACAGGACATCATCAACTTCAGTCGCAAACTCTTCAAGTGTAGAAGGTGTGACCTCAGAACCAGCGACCGAGAAGGAGCACGAGTCTTACAATTTCTTGAATCAAGAAACGCCATCTCAATACAAAACTTCATCGGACTATGAGGATGACTTTCCCCTTGATTATTTTGACTCTGGCCACGCAATGGCGGAGGAATATATTAATCTCGATCCTAACTACCAAGCCAGTGGTGCCACTTATGGAAATATAGTGGATGACAATTATGATTCCATTGTGGATCCTTCCGTTTTCATCCAACCAAATTTTGCCATGTCCAGCACAACCTCCAACCAAGTGGCCCGTAACGAGGAGTATTTAATCGAACAAACTCAACCTCTCAAAACTCCATTACCTTCAATTTCTACATCCGCATTACAACAGCCCAAGTATTCTAAATATGGACCCATTCCTTCTGCATCAGATGAATTCTTCCCTGCATTTCCACCTCCATTATCAGCTAAATACCAGACTAGTTTTTCACGTTATGGAACCACCCCGTCTTCATATTCCTTTCCCCAATCCATTAATCAACCACCTCAATATTATGAACATACTGTACAGCCAGTATCTTACTACCAGCATTCCGCAGAGGGTCCTGTATTGAACTACGTACGCCATGAGCCGGAGTATTGGCCCCCACCACCACCAAGTGCTGTTTATGGTGGCCCCATGGAGCAATATTCCCAGCCCCCAGCACAATTCGTAGTGATGAATGAGGAATACGTTCCCAATAATAACCTCTACCAAGGTCAGCAGTATGGCAATCAGGCAATGTACTCCTCCAATGTGGGACCAAGACAATCAGCACATGTGTTGAAGAACAAGAGACATTTTCAACAGGGTAAAGGCGGGGTGTCCAAACCTGATCTAGAACCAAGATTCTCCAAGAACCCAGCATATTCTTCATCACTAGATGAAGTGGTCGCATCCAACGCCACGAAAGTAATGAATTTAAGAAAGGATGATGATCATTTAAAATCTAGTGGAATCACCGAAACTGTAATACAAACCCCACCATCAAGTTCCAGCAGTCACATTCAAAAATAGACTCGTTAATGATTAATTCATATTCAATTTACTTATCCACTTATAGACCATTGATTTCATCTTCGTTACGCATATACACTTTATTCTCCCATGTATTTTTGATTAAATAGTTTTTATCCCCAATGAACGAAATGACGTATTTTTATATGCAACATATATCTTGCTTATCATTGTTATTCATGACTATAAAATTCAACGAGTTTCCTTTGAGAGAGACTAAACCTCAGAATCACTCTATCCATGGTATTCTTTGCATCAGAGCGATCTGCTTGGTTCATCGATACCCTTGATGCCTTTAGCAAAATACTATAATTCATAATCACGCACCGCCGAACTTCCACGGCATCACTGCCCATCAATTTATGGAGTCCATTATCAACTTGCCCAATTAAAGAATCACTAATAATAATGGTTGTGCTTAATAATTTTGATAATGAGTTCAAAATAAAAAGTACCGCTCTTTGAGACCCCTCCTTTTCAATCAGAGATACTGAATTGAGTACATTTGCGTATAAGTCTTGACTAGAATAAATTCCAGAGAGCATTTCATCGAATGTTTCAGCTGTGGCATGCAGTAATTCTCCAGTTATACCTGAAACGCCATTGAGTGAAACCAAGGTAGACCAAAGAATTCTCAAATCAAGCGGGTATCTGTCAATAAGAAGCTTTTTGACAAGAATAATCCCACTCAATATATTGGGTTGACTGAGGCTTTCCGCATTCTTGAAAAACTCCCACAACGCAGATTCCAAGTCTCGTTTGCCTTCCGAATCGAAGTATTTATGGAACTCCAAGTCACAGGAGTCAAGATTCTGTAAATAATTCAATGCACTGATAAAATTATGTCCATCCACCTTACTAGACCGGATTGAAGCGCAAATATCTTTGAACGTTTCTATTGGTAGATCCTTAAACTGCTCATTCAACTCACTAACTGGGTTTTTGGCCAATTGAAAGTTGAACCAATTTAGTTCGCCATAATTATAATCTCGTACCTTTTGAGGCGAGCCTTTACTATCCTCAAATATATCGATTGGCTTATTCTTGCTAGAAATAGTCTTTAACGGATCCATTTTCTCAATGAACTTTTGCACAGGATCTTTTATAAGTTCTCCAGTTAAAGTAACTTGAGCAAAATCATCTACCAACTCCGAAGACTGATCGTTCTCATCTTTGGAAAACAAGTTTGACCTACGAGTCCGCTTGTTAGATTCGATAAAAACGTTGTCTTCAACGTGCTGCATAGATGGCTCCGTCAGATGCTTCAGGTCAACCTCGCTGTGAGGTTGACTGAGATAAGTTTCAGATACCTCTTCCTCTATAGAAGCTTCAGTTTTATGATCAATTTCCATTCCTCCTCCGTCAGATGCATCTTGCACAGATTCTTTCTCTGATTCTTTTTGATTTCCCTCTGGGTGTGATTGGTCTTCCATTATTACAGGATTGGTTCTTGGTATATAAGTAAATTCGTTATTACTCTTAATTACCGGCATTATCATTGTGAAATCGGTGGTGAGTTTCACTGGTGAGAACTTATCAATCTCTGCATTATGATTCACTTGTGTCAATTCGAATAAAGACCCCAAATGATTAGGATTTCCTATGGTTTGAGGTCCAGCATTCCGATCAATTCCAACTAAAGTCTCAACATCTTCCTTTGTAGATCCATCGACAAGTTCAAGCTCCGATGCGAACAAAACGGGATTAATTGAATATAATTTTTGCACAAGGTCGGAAAATATCGAGTAGACCTCAGTTGATTTAAGTAAGCTTTCCAATTCAAGCAAGCTTGCAGTCAACTTCAGAAAATTGCTATCGCTGATGGGAATTTTGTCAAGACTTTTGTATAAAAAAGAAAGCGCCACTTTGATAATTGTCGACTTGAACCTTATTATCTGAATGGCCAATTTATCATCGTCCAATATATTTGACGTGCTTATCGTGTAAGACAACAATTTTGTTATTGAATCATAAATCTTATTAGCATCTAGAAGTGAAACAATCATTTCAATTTTTTTATCGGATATAGGTTCAATTAATATGCAGCAAACACGAAGAAAATCTTCCACATTAAAGAATTGGAATGTCCTGCGGAATAAGTTATCTGCAGATAAGAACAAGGGACTAAGAAGATGAGGGTCTCTTATCGAAATATTTCTTAAAAGTCCATTTAATTCCGAAGATAGATCTTCTCCACCGAGTATGGCATATTTTAAAAGGTTAATCCCCTCCTCAATTAATCCAGTTTGATTAGATGATAAAAACTTCAAGATAGGATCGCTTTGTTTATCAAATGCAAGATTATTCGAAGATTCTTCAACAGTTTTAATATTTTCAACTTGTTTGACTTCTTCAGGTCTTTTGTTCCTTTCCACATTTGGTTGAGGGTGTACATACAGAGGCTTGTGATCTGAAACTATCCTATGCGATCTTTCAGTTGGAGTTGCTGACCTTGAAGAGGCTCTTGAATGATTCGATGGATTAGAAAAGCTTCTTTTCGGAACACCAAGTTTATGAATCTTATTGGGACCCTTGGACTCAGTACCGGTATTAAGGTTTCCTGCGGATGAATTGTCCACCGAAGTTCTTGATGAAGGGCGAGAGCTGATTGCTGCTTCCCTTTGCTTGGATTTCAACTCTTTATTTCTCTGAAGAATAGATTCCTTTATGGATGACCTAGGTTTTCTTCGAGCAGCATTGGGCAATTTCACACCAGTGGTACTCATTTCGGGCCTAGAACGTTCAAGGTTTTTCACAATATTTGAATCTAGTCTAGATAATAATTGTTCAGCATCAGTTTGGAATTTACTCCAAAAGCACCAGAACGTATCCTTTCCAACTTGACGAGCACCAGGATTAGGATCAGCTAGCAACTTTTGAATGATTTTTGAACTTACCTCCACTCCTGAAGCACAAGTAGCATGTGCAGAAAGAAACGAAGAATACGAATGGAACCTCAATATTAATATCTGAATCCACACTCCACTGTATGTACGAGGTTGAACGTTCTTCTCTTGGGCACAGCTTAGTATTCTTTGTAAAATTCTGTGATTATAGGAACAACTGACCAAGATTGCTGTAATAGCATTATTGGCATTAGTAGAGGCAATTAGTTTGGTTGCAGAGCAGAGTTTCAACAACGGAGTTAAGAAAAAATCCGCTAATGAGTCAAAATCGGACAGCAATATGATTGCACATTCTTTTATGAGATGACACCCATTCGAGCTCAACGTAGTTCTTAATGAAGAAATTGCCTTGTTTATTGCCTCTGAGCTGTCTTTTAAATAGCCCAATAAATCTTCCTTATAATCTATGGGACCGTTCCCTCTCATTATGGACCGAAATTTGATGATGCATTTTTCTCTGGCAGTCCAGTTGAACTCGGTTTCTTTACCACTAAAAAGCGAAAATGCTTGGTTTATAATATCATGTAACATCCCAGAGTTCAGGATATGTAAAGAAGGAATATTACTGTCAACTTCATACTTTGCTTTGGTAATTATGCCTTGAAGTTGAGGATCCATTCCCGAATCTTGCGTTGTTGAATTTTCTGGTGCTTCCACATTGTTGGATGAAGGATGCATAGGATTTGGAGATGCTCGAGATGATGCTTGGGAAATGCTTGGAAGTGGATCAGGGGATGTTTCTTGTATAGGAGCAGCAACTCTAGGAGCACTTTCTAACGGTTTGACATTTGATGGCGGAGCAGTAACTCTCACGGCACCGGAATTTATGAAATTATCGTCAAGACCGCTAATATCATTCATTATTTCAGACACTAAGCTGGGTGGCACATTGTGGGAATCTAATTCTTTCGCCAAATCGAACTTATACAACCGATTCTGTCGTAAGTTGTAGTAATCGGAAAATAATGTTTTGATACTGCCAACTATATCAGCGTTTCCAGAAGCGCTGACCGTGGACAAAGATTTGGCCAATGCAGGGAGGAAAGGATCCAATTTGAAATGTTGATTTACATTCATCACGATGTGATCGAGCCAGAGTATGGATTCCATGTTGATGCTTGGGTTGCGGTGTTTCAAGGCGATTTCTGTTATAGCTTCTTCAACCTCCTTAGGTGCTGAGAACCAATATGCCTCGAGCGCTTTCCGGGCTGAGCTTCTAGTGCTGGTCTTGGAATCGCCCAAGCGGTTGATTATGATTGGTAATACAAGGAAGCTTTCACTGCGGAGAACTTGCCCAGACTTGTCTTGCATGCTTACCCGTTTTACCAAGTGTGATAGGACGCTAAAACTCACTGTCAGGATCCCAAGGTCCGGGATATCTACCGCTATCGCTAATGCCTCCACATACTTTGCAACTTGCGATATATCCACTAAGTCTTTCTTGACGTGTGACTTGAGCTGTTGCACGTGGTAGAGCTTGTCTTCGTTAGAACTCTCTTTGGAAGCGACCACCTGGAAGAGTTCATTAGCTGACACCGTCAGACTCAGCATGGTCATGAGTATGGTGATAGGAGGATTTGGTGATGTATGTTTATAATGTGGAATTAGGTTGAAGCGCGTTGTTTTGGACAGTATGTGCAGGACAACAAAACTGATCTGACACATTTGTGAAGATACGATTTAGCTGCTTGATCGAGAATTTACGAGTAATTGGCTACTAGAGATCTATAATATTAGAATATAGGGGTCTATTTATTCTTTGAGGAGCCAGAGAAGGGTGAGCCCTAACCAGAACGCTACCACCACAATACGCCCTTTGCCCGAAATGCCAGCAGATTCTTCAGAAGGAAGGTCAAAGTCGACTCGAGAAACAGGAACTTCTGAGAAATGCTTGCTGGAGTCTTCCGTTATCAATGTACCATTCTCGTTGTGGTTTGATATGTAGAGAATATCGTCTTCGACGTCGTCCACCACCACATTCTGAACATTTCCAAAGAAGTCTGTGAGACGTACCTCGTTAACGTCTCGTTTGAATAGATCAGTTCTGAATCCTGGAGTCGAATGCACGTTCTCGAAGGTGTATTCTGCAAATAATTTGTCCATTGTTTCTTTAGAGTTTTTCTTAAGTTTTTCGAGGAATTCCAACGTGTAGTAGGTAAATCTATCGATAACAGCAACTCCAATATCCATGTCAGAATGGTGAGAGTATGATGATTCCTCAATGGCAGAGGATCCCACAGCCAAAATGTTTGGAGAATAGAAGCGTTCGTACATAGTGTTTGCTTGGCAGGTATCGATCATGAAGAAAATTTCGTTATATCTCTTCTTTTCCCACATCTGAGCAAATGCATCAGCAATATCGTACGATCCAATTTCTTCTGCATCTTGGAATTTCAAGAACTCGTTTCCTCCGTGACCCGTCAAGTAAATGAATATATTCGAGTTTTCGTCAGTCAAAAGACGCTTAGAACGAGGATGGTCAGGGTCCCAACGGTCCGTCAACAACCGTACAAAGTTTTCTACTGTCACTTCATACCCACGATAATCGACTTCGATCATATCACCATACAAATCAATGGCTTGATCCATGTTATTGAACACAGTTCCTGGGAACGCATTCCTAGGGTTGCATGCAATGTCGTCTGACAACATCAAGATGATTTGGGAATCAGGAATTCCCAATCTCTTAACCGTTCTGTAAAGACTGAGCACATTGGCCATGTGTCTATAATTGAACCAGAATCTCGAAGTTGACACCAACACCGCCCAGTTGTTAGTATGGCGGGAGTTGGCAACGACGGACTGAGCTTCTTCAGTGTCAACCACCTGGAACCCGAGCGCAAGCGTTAGCACCGAGCACCATACCACAATAAGCGAAGAAAGGTTCATGGTAGTGATGTGTATGATATTACAAATGCGATGTTTGTATGACGGTATACTGGAGGGTGCATATAATCGCGGTTTATGTGCAGAACTTGACACCCCAACGCGGTGTTCGGTTACACCTGTATGGAGACTTCGTGCATTTTACTTCTGATTTGTTCGATGTCATGTTCCATAGCAATTTTCTTGTTGATTCTGGATAGAGCCCTCTTATCAGGGCCCACCAATTTTTGTAATTCCCAACGAATCCATAGCGCCTTTGCCGAATACTTAAATGCAAAGATTAATCCACTGGCTCTTTTCTTATTTAACGCTTTTACTTTCTTCTCTAATGATTCTTCGAGTTCGGTCGTTACATCATAATATTGATGAAGTTTCTGCTTCATTTTGGGTAGCAAATAATTCGATTGCTTTTGTGTTAATTTCTTGGTTGAATCTTTGACCTGAAATCTTACCGAAGGGTCGATTGTGTTTGCCATTCTTTCAGCATCTGTTAACAAGCCTTGTAGGTTCTTTCCGGTAGAAACATCGGCAATAACCACTTGTCGTGGACATACATAAGAGCTGGACACCAATTGAGCTTTACTGGCAAGCTTGTTTAATGTGAGATTCCATTCAAGACCATCTTCTATTTCTGTTCTTTTTATCAAGAAGAACTGGGAATGATCAAGTGAAGTACCCCACAAGTCATACTCTAATCTGACCCAGGCAAGAGAAGATTGGGAGAACTCTTCGCTCACCACTTTGATCATGTGGTATTTTTTGGTCGATTCCTTTTCGAGAGCTAAGAATCCATCGTAAGTTGAAATGTTCAAATCCACGCTCTGAACAATACCGTCAACTTCAAACAATTCATTACTTTTTTTCTGCATCTCTTCAAGCCTCAAGGCTTGCTCCTTCAAAAGCTTTTCCTTTTTTACCCTTTCTTCTTCCACATCGTACTCCTTCTTTTCTTCTGTTAACTGTTCATATGTCTTTCCATGAATTATGTAGTCAGGTGGAAGCGAAAATAAGGTCGGCACAGACTGAATACCAGTACCTTTTGTACCGGCAATGTCAATAACATGACAATGTGACTTTCCCTCGTGTAGTCTTAATCCTCTACCAATCATTTGTACTAATAACACCCGAGATTTGGTGGGCCTAGCCAAAAAAAGAGAGTCAATGTTAGGTATATCGGTCCCCTCGGTAAACACTTGGACGTTGCACAAAACATTGATTAGTCCGTTCTTAAAATCTTCAATCACTGCTCTTCTTTCATGCTTGGAAGTTTCGCCCGTGATGTATTGGGCATTTATCCCCTGTTTTTGTAACACTCCACACAATGTCTTGCAATGATTGATGTCAACACAGAACACCAATGTCGATTTCAAGTTAAATTCATTCTGCAACTTAATATAGGACAATGCTACTACAGAATTTATATCTGCGGTATTCATCGCTTGAGACAAACTTTCGATCTGATAGTCGTCTTTTCTTGAAGCCACCTTACTCAAATCAACATTAATGTCGATCGAGGAGAACTTTACATCAACTAATTCCTTATTTTTCACCATTTCCAATAAGCTGCGCTCATAAACGATTTCATCAAAGATATCTCCCAAATTCTTGCCATCGCTCCGTTCTAGAGTAGCAGTGAATCCCAATACATAGATCTCCAGATCTGCTGTATCTGCATTGAAATATCGCAAAATCTTGAGCCATGAATTGGCAGTTGCATGATGGCACTCATCCAAAATAATGGCCTTAAACTCTTTGGGATCATACTTTTCAAGCCTGGAACTCCGGATCAAAGTAGGAACAGATCCCACAATAATTGACGCATCCTTGGAAGGCTTCATATTCCTCATGTCAATCTCGACTTTTTCCCCACAGCAGATTGACGAGAGTGTATCTGCAGCCTGATAGACTAATTCCTCTTTATGGGCTAGAACGAGAGTCTTATTACCTCGCGTCAGAGACAGGGGCGATAACCCAGGGATGATATGAGAAAACACCACTGTCTTACCTCCCCCGGTTGCAAGTACCACCGCTGGGCGCCTGATGCCTCTTGCGATGGCCCTATGTACTGATTCCACTGCCTGGAGCTGGTAATCACGAAGCTTCATGGAGCACAGGTCCGTGGAAAGCGATCGGCTAATTATACGACTAGGCAGCATTCCTCGCTTGAGTTGAGGTCGTATTCTTATAGACATATGATATGAAGATCAGTACTATGTAAATGTTGTTTACGATTATATAAGCGAAACATCGCGCGTTTCGAGTTTGGGTTCCAAAATGAAGATTTCGCAGCCCAATCTCGCAACAACAAACTACTAACACTTATTCTATAATACATTTATTAAGTATCAAGAGCTAGCTGCGCAACAAGTCAACTCTGGCCCTTTTGAAAATATTGTGATAATAATTGTCCAGACCTTCTTCAACCGGTTCTACATTATCACTCTCTTCAAATTCAGGAGCGTTAATGGTGACCACACTATAGGTGCCTTGTGTTCCTCTTGAGAAGTACCCCGGGTTAATTACTACCACTCCCTTGATTACTTTAACAAATGATTTTAATTTCGATGGCGATATTAAAATATCTGGTAACGAGTCACCTAACTCAGTAAGGCCTAAGTACGGAACTTCAAGCGACGACCCACCAACAGTAATATTGACGGTATCCTTGGTAATAGGACCGCCCTCAAGATGAGTGAGTTCATTTTTAGTTTCATTGTTGAGGTTCATTCTCTTAATGGAGCCCGGGAAATACGGATAGTATCTTCTCTGTTCAAATATATGGTTGGTGATTCTCTCGAACCTATTATTCAAAGCACTAATATTAGGATTCGAAGGGTCGACCTGGTTAACATCTCTCAAATCTTCGAAAATATCCAAATTGGAGCATCCGATCAATACCTCATTAATTGAAAAACTGGAAGGATTAGGAAATACTTTAACATTCTTGGGTAGACCAAACTTTTTTCTATCAAATGCATCTTGAGGATATGAACAGTGTTTCAGACTGGTGTCATTGAGACTCGGTACTAATATAACCTGAATCGTAGGATTTACTTTGCGTAGGATTGGGGTTATTATCTTTCTGAATAAGTCATCCAAAGTCTTTGGCTGTTGTTTCTCATCGGGTAAGTTGATTTCACCACTGGAAATAGCTTGATTATTGATATCTAAGAAGGGACCAAGCAAAATCACCACATTGGGCTTGATATCTTGATTAATGGTCTGAATCAAGTCAGACAATTGTTGGTAATCCAAGGTTTTAGCATTGGTATAAGGACCAGACGCGACCAAAACCTTTAATTGAGCCCCATGTGCTTGTTCTTTAAATTTTTCAAGTTCGTGTTTGGAGGTGACCGGCATTCCTAAAGCTGGAGGCACAAGAATTTCTTCAGCGATGAACGACGATCCACCGGGATTCTTGCCTCTAAATGTGACGATCTGACCCGGAAAGAGAGAAAATTCTTTCAAATGACTAAGATCCAAACGAACTCTTTGACCAATACCAGAAAACCGCGAAGTTTCCAAGAACAATGACGACTTATTAGGAGTATAATTCAAAGAAGTGTCGTCCATAGGAGAATCTGGCACAATTCTGCCAGTACACATGATATCTGTTTGGGAGCTCATGCACGGATTTCCCAAAGGAATATCGCTATTTTGGAATAATTGGGCGTAGGAATCTATTTGGTCGTCTAAAACATCGGCGGATTCCAACAATTTCATTCCCATGGTACGGAACTTGAACTTGGATGGGTCAAAATTGGCTGCCAACTTTACACTAACGTCATTGTCGGTATTGTCGATGGAGATCTGAGGATTCAAAGTTTCAAGAATACTGTTAGCCTCGTGTACAGGCTTCTTAATTGGAGACGACGACTGTAACGTTTCGTTGGCGGTATCATAGGTGGCGGGAGAGGATGCATACGAGGACTTTAATGCGGACGAAGGCTCGTTGATCTTTCTTCTCTTGACATTAGGAGTGGTGGGAACGGTTGGAGAAGAAGTGGCCGGGGCACTGGATCTCACCATTGGCTTCATCTTCATCCCGGCAGAATGGATATCACGGGATTTCTTAAGGGACGGAGTAGTCTTAGCCAAAGACGATTGCAAGTCATTCTGAAAGAGCTCAAGGTTGGCCACCGTGAGTGGGAGGTCGTCTTGTACTTTGGTGACATTGAATGTTTCCCACTTAATGAAGAGGTCTTCGGCGTCAAGATTGAAAATCTCCATAAAATGGGAAAGCTTGTCCCAGACAGCGGTGTGTTCTTCACCCACTGTCCCAAACTTGGCCTCGAGGGCCTTCCTGGTTCTGTCTTGTACTGGCATGGTGATGATTGAACGCGACGCGTGTGAGATATAAATGGTGAGACGCTTATGTAACGAAGATACTAACAACGAGATGGTGAGGGTGGGGAGGTGCAACCACAGTGCGGGCCAGGAAAGATTATGGAGCTGGCAATGTAAGCTAACAGATTCTGTAACGTTAGGCTGGGGGTGGGCTCTGTGGTATCAAAAGCAGGGACCTACGGGTCCAGTGATGGGACTACGCTTGAGGTTATTTTCCGGCCCGTCTGGTCAGCTCTACACAATCTATGCAAACAGTTTATTACAATAATTACAAGACACGCCAGTCTACTCCTTAGACTCGGCTTCCTTAGCGGATTCTTCCTTTGCGGCTTCTTCCTTAGCAGGTTCTTCCTTTGCGGGTTCGGATCCGTCCGTGCTCTTTCCTTCACTCTTTTCCTCGCTTTCCTCCTTGATCTCTTGTTCCTTTGGTTCCTTTGGCTCCTTCTTGCCCTTCTTTCTCTTTCCGCCCTTGTCGTTGAAGCTGTTACGTCTCTTGCCTACTTCATTGACGCCAAATCTCTTACCACTTTCTCTCATTTCTTGGAAAGTCAACAACGACATCTTCTTCAAAATGTTCTTCTTGTCCACACCCTCAGCATCAGCATCAACTACACCCTCGGGATAGGTGAAGTTCAAGTTGTTCAATAAATACTCGGCGTCTTCCAATGTCTTGAGCTCGATGTCCACGACACCAAAGAATTCTCTCTTGGCTCTGCTCTTCACTCTACGGATAGACCCGATATCCTTGACCTTAGGCAAATGTTCCACAAGCTTGCCAAAGAAACTTTCCAACTCTTCTTGAGTAGCATCTTTGGGGAATCCTTCGATGTGCACGGTGTTTCTCTTTCTGATGTTCTTCAACTCGTTGAATTCTCTCAAAGGCTCCACTCTTCTCACCATATCTTCGTTGGCAGAAAGCTTCAAGAACTCCGAATCCTTCAATGCTGCCACCACCCGGTCTTCAGGACGGTACTGTCTCATTCTGCCAAACGTCAAAATGGTCTTGAGCTCCACCCATCCGTCATTGGCCTCGTAGATCTTCCACAAAAACTTGTCAGTCTGCAAGTTACTGTCAGAGAAGTAGAACTCCACCTGCTTTCTGACCTTTTGTTCGAAATCGTCGCCCTTGTAGATGGAATCGGTCATGGTATGTTTGGTGGTGAAAAATGTCGGCGCCGCTTTAAGATGCGATGCCACCCCAACCTGCAGCACGTGATATCCGGGCTGGGGTGTTCGCGGCCAATGTTAGTCACATAACCAACCCCATGATGGGCTTACGGTATTTGGTACGGGCAATGTCGACATTTCCACAAGCCTCCGAAGCCCGTGCGAGGGAATTACAGGCAGCATACCAAGCAGTGAGTCACCAAGTGACTCAGGCGGCGTCCGGAGCTCCCGTTCGTTTGGTTGCGGTATCGAAACTCAAGCCGGCCCTGGATATCATGGCACTCTACAATGCCGGTGTCCGGCACTTTGGTGAAAACTACGTGCAAGAACTCATCGGCAAGGCACGTGAGTTACCCAAGGATATCAACTGGCACTTCATTGGCGGTCTCCAGACCGGCAAGACCAAGGACTTGGCTCGAGACATCGAACACCTTTATGCGGTGGAAACCATAGATGCCCTCAAAAAGTGTAAGAAATTGGACGCTACGCGTACATCACTCGGAGGGTCACCCATCAACGTCTATTTGCAGATCAATACTTCAGGTGAAGACCAGAAATCTGGGTTCTCTGCTGACGATCCGCAACTTGAGGAAACGGTGGAGTTCCTTCTCTCGCCAGAATGTGCCAGCTTACGGCTTCAAGGCATAATGACCATTGGATCGTTCAACGAGTCGGTGTCAGAAGGTGAAGAGAACCAGGACTTTGCACGGTTAGCCAAATTGAAGCACCAACTTGATCAAAAGTATTCCATTAACTTGGAACTTAGCATGGGAATGAGTAACGACTACATACAGGCCATAAAGCAAGGCAGTTCCTCCGTCAGAGTGGGAACCGCCATCTTTGGATCTAGGCCTCCCAAAAACTAGTTAATATACGGTCTCTACATTAATAAAATACAACATCTTAAGAACATTTGCCGATTAAGGTCTCAATACTAAAAAATTACTTCTTTCCCTTAAGCATCTTCTTGAAGGTCGACTTTCTGCTCACCTTGCTGCCCACACTGTTGGCAGCACTGGATACGTCTCCGTTGTCTTTGACATCCTTCACTGCGTTCTTGACATCCTTGGCAGTTTCTTTAACGTCCTTCTGGAGCAGCTCCCTATTGTTCTTAATGTCAGATGCGAAATCGCCAGTCGCTTGCTTGGCGTTTTCTAGGAATCCAGATTCATCGGCATCGCCAGTGTCAGCGTGCTCATTGCTGTCAATAGTGGCATACTGTTCGACCCCCTCGGAGTTCTTCGATTTGATCACCCGATCTCCCTTCTCGGCAATTTTTTCGACGGCTTCTCTACTCCTGATCCGAGCAGCTTCTAACTCTGCTTGTTTGGCCTTCAATTGCTTGGTCTTGCTCTCCAATGATTGCTTGTATTGATCATCTCTTGAAGTCAGATAGCCGGCACCGGTTTCTGGAATGGTTTCCGTTTGGACAGCCTCTCTGGCTTCATCCACAGTTTGTTGCGCGGAGGAATTCAATTGCTTATTATCCAATACTGGAGCAGCTTGCACCTTCCCACTGAAGTAGTCACGTCTTAATTTGAGATCATTGTCAGAGTGATCGTTTTCTAATTCAACTTGACTCTTGAACAAGTTGGAGAACCTGGAAAGGACGTAGTACAAAACAAAGAAACCGTGTTCTGCAGCAAGAACCACGAAGATCAATTCGACTGAGCTCGAAACATTAGTGCTGGCCTTGTCGAACGCGAATTGACCCAAAGTCTTTGGTGGAGCAGTACCGTGACGATAGAAAACGGTGACAACAGGAGAAATAACAGAACCCAACCAAGTCAACAAGAACAATGCGAAATCCCAAGGGTAGATCGAGTCAGTTCTTGGCTGGACGGTAGGTCTGAAATAAAGACCACTGGCCAACTTCAAGGTATCCAACTTAAAAGTCACGATGTTGAAGATCAAGGAAACGAATGGAGCTAAGGGCCACACAGGACCGAAAAGAATCAAGAACCCATATTGCAAAGTGAGTCCTCTGAAGTCATCATTGGGGTTGTATGGAGGCAACTTGACGGCTCTGCGGACCTGCGCCAACCAGGCGCTTTCTTCTTCAGTGTCTTCGACCTTGGTTTCAGGTGCCTTGGAGAGGACCGAGCTCACCACCTCGATGACCTTGTTGAGAACCAATGGCAAAATGTACTTAAGAATAATTTGGACTACTTGGTTGGTGACGATAAAGTAGAAAAATTGAGCACTAAGTCTTCCCTGGTTAATCTTGAAGTCATCTTGTCTCTTCAATTGAATAAGGTACTTGTAATAGAATCTGTCTTGGCTCACTCTGGAAGTGATGGTATTTTTGATATCACCCAAGTGCAATTCCACCAAATGGGCAAAAGGCAAGTAGATGAACGAGGTGATGATCAAAGGCACATAGCTTGTCAAGAAGTTCAACACAAATTGCTTGACCAACACCGAGTTGGTTCTGCTGTATTCGTTGTCGTGACTTTCCCAGGCAATCACCAACTCTGCCACGGTATTGTACACAATGGTCAAAATGGGGACAAACACCGAGATCAAGATGGTGGGCAACAAGGTCAAGAACGATTTTCCAGGGCCGTCGTAGATTTCCGACAAGAAGATCTCCAAAACGAAACACGACAATTGGTATGCCACCAACACGGCGGTAAACCCCAAGGCGATGGGGACAAACAGTAATTGCTTGACAAATCTGTAGCCTGCAGCATTATTCTTGGGGGAAGGAGACCCATTCAAACGGGCCAATTTGGCGCGATTCTCCTCAACCAAATGGGAGTTCTGGACCCCCCAGAAATTGGTCAAGTACTGCAGCTGGCGGTTCCAGTAGGTGATGAAAAACACCCCCCATATCAAGTTGATGGCGGTGTAGGTCAACAGAAAGGTCTTTTTGGCCTTGAGGTAGGACACGGCGCCGAAAACCCCCAAGTACACGAGCCACACTGAGTAGAACTTGAGGAACTCAAAGTAGAGCGCCGCATTGACGCCGTAGTAATCCTTGACCAAGGTGGTGGCAGCGGAGTTGTCGCTGAACACCGACTTGACCTTTTCTAAGACTGGCTGGTCGTCCAAATCGAGTGCCACCGGCACAATGGCTGTGACGATTTTCCATTCGCCCTTGCCGGGCACAATGTCGAGGCCGCCAGCGGACTTGCCTTGGGTCAAATACTGGTGGATAATTCTGGCACGGTCGGCGGGAGTGTTGCTCTTGGAGGTGATGCCAAACTCGTAGTTGTTGAGCACGTCCTCCTGAGCCAATTGGGCGTACTTGTCGCCCAACTTGACAAACACCAACAACGACTGGGCGTCGCCGGGCCGGACTTGGGTGGTGAAGCCGCTGGCATGGAGTGCCTGGGTCAACTGCTTGACATGGTGGTCGGCTTCTGCGGTGGGCTTGCCGTCAGCTTGAGGGTACTTCACCAGCAACACAAAGTCGGGGTTGTGGGACTGGATGGACATCACGGAACGGTTCAATTGGCAAACAATTGCACTGGTACGGTAATGTTTATATAGAGTGTGGCGGGTGAAATTTGGCCAACAGCAATGCAGCGCTGCGCAGCAACACCGTAGTGCGACTGAGGGGGTAGTGAGTTACGAGTCTCCGAGGCCTCACCGGTAGCTGCGACACGTTGTCGGGTCTCGCTGGCGTTGCAACCACTGCCGTCGCGGTGTACCGGGGCAGTAAATGGGACCACCACCAACCTCCTTGGCACTGGCTGGGGTAGGGAGTCCTGGGCCCAGCACGGCCACGGCTGCAAAAAGTCTTGGGACCACCACCGCGTCTTCGTCGCGGTCCTTCTAGTGACCATACTCACGCTGGCTGGCACTACCCACCCCGGCCCATTTGACTGTTCATTGGCTCCTACGTTGGGCTCCATCTGGAACGGCGCCGTAGCCGCTGGCTGGTCGCTACGGGTAATGGTGTCTGGGCTGGCGCTACAATGGCATGCCAAGGTCGCTAGTCATGTCTTGCGTAGGTGAATGACCGCGGCACGTGCGGCGGATTGGCGCTCTTGACTATATAAGCCCGACTAACCCCAGCACTAATGTTCCATCACCACCATTTTGCAACAATGCCTCCACCCTGCGCTCACTGCCATCTAGCAGTTCCAGACCAGCGTAAGACTGTTCGAAACTTCGGTACGTATTCCTGAACCCATCCCTTTGTGCCACCCACGTCCTCCGTTTTCTCCAGCCCGTCCCAGCCCCAAGCATCCCATAGTCGTTCAGTATAGTAAGGGTAGAACCATCCCATAGACCATAGTCGCCATCTGCTAAGTGCAATATCCCAAGTGCCTTCCTATAAGCTCCAACACCCAGTGTTTCCCTAATGTTTTAGTCTCGTATGTTGAATTTCCGTTCTCGTGCCTTGTACCTTCGAATTACCCGTTACCTGTATCCTTTGCAAGTTAACCCTTTAGCCCGTTTACCAGTACCAGTACTCGTTAGCCCATTGCAAATTGTTCGTTTCAAACTGTCTGTATTTGTCCCCGTTGTCCAAATTGTTTAGTCTTTCTCCATGTCCAGTCAATCTCAGTCCTATTCAGTAACTCCTCCAATTTCCGTCCCGTAACTGTCTTATCATATCCCAGTACCAGCTCTACAGTCCCCTAGTTTGCTGTCTACAAAATAGTTTCTTTTTCATATCTGGTCGTTGTTTGCGTTTTCTTCTCCTAAAGAATGAATTCGTAGCATGGGTGCTACTAACAAAGCTTTTTGATTCTCCGTAATAAGTAATTTCGGGGTCACAAATGGATGGGTTTAGGAACAACCAGAGTTGTTTCACTTATACTGGTCTAGAATATCTAAGTGTCAGTGTCGTGCAAATCTCCTATATATCATATCTCTCAATACATATAGTTCATACATTCTTATCATTTATACATCATTCATGATACCCATGGCTCACCAGTCAACGTAGCCTCTTCCGACCACTCTAAATACTCTAATTCGACCACTCTTCATATCGCCAAGTTTGTAACTTTCCTTTTTCACATGTCCTGCTGAGTCCAGCTCAATCACCTTGAACTTTTCCTTCTTAGGATCATATTCGTAGATAATTCCAGTATATCCATCTTGGTTGGATCCTTCTCCTACCACAGTCGATTTGTTACCAATAATACCTTTCTGAGCTACAAACTTTCCGTTCTTGATCCACAAGATATCGCCGGTTCTGATTTCATCAATCTTAGCCACATTGGTATTGTTGATGTTCCTGTAGATAGTTACCCCGAACGACTTGTGGCCAATTGGTCCCACAATATCAGTGGCATTCAACCCGTCAAAAACGGTAGATACAACATCGTGTGTCAATTTTGTTCCTACCAAAGAAGCAGCTTTCGTAGCAATAACTCCACCAAATGCATTGTGATACTTATCCAACAAATCCTTTCGGATGATTGGAATTTGTTTCACAAAGTGCCTGACAAGGTGGATGGTGGACCGCGGATCTTCAGACTCGTATTCTAACTCGAAGATCAATTGTGACAAATCATGAAAGAGAACATAATAATCACGATAATTCACGGTTCTGCTTCCTCTCTTCTTAATCTGGTTAGAATCAATTTCATAAATTAAGTCAACTCCAATTCTACTTGCAAGAGAATCTGGAAGTTCGTCTCTAAGCCACCAGTTAGATGATGAACTTATGTTGGCAAGTTCATATTCCAAATCGCCAACAGCAAGCTCCGCTTGGCACTTTTCTGCTCCGTTAATTGATCTGGACCTTGAAAGCGAATCAATAGAAGCTCTCTTATGGTGAGATCCAATGGATGCGCCCGTTGAGGTTCTAGGAAGTCCCACTGGAGGAGCCGAATCGTGAATATCAGTTGTAGCACGCTTAGGAACACTGCCTTCTGGAATTGAAGGTGGAGGAATTGAGCTAGGAACAGGTGGTGGGAATTCTCCAATGGTTTGGGATCTTGCAGTATTACCTTCAAATTGTTCTTCATCGGAGTCAGATTCATATTCATCTTCTTCATCGGCAACACTTCCTTGAGAGAATTCTTCGCGCTTATCGTTTCTAGATGGCACTGGAGGCAAATTACTTGGAACTGGAGGTGGTGGAGCATGATGAGATCCCGAAGAAAATTCATTCACATTTTCCAAGGTGGACGTAGCAATTGGTCCTCCTGCTGGAATAGGAGGTACTGGTGATACCAGGGGAACTTCTCTTGGAGCTGGTGGGATTTCCCGAGCTGGAGGTGGAGGTGGTGGTGGAAGGTCACGCTTAGGTGGATGTGGGGCAGATGCGTCTTCACGTATAGCAGACGAAAGTGGACCTGCTGATTGAGGAATAGGAGGAGGCACCCTTGCTACAGGTGATTCTGGAGCCTGAGTTGGTACGGGTACAGGTGGAGCACCATGGACTTCGGCGCCAGAAAGAGGGGCAGGCTTAGGCAAATCAGATAAATCCTCGTCAGCTTCGTAACCCGTTCCTTCGGGTTCAAGCGGGTGTTTAGTGATTCTAATTTTGTCGCTTCTTATAGGAATATCAACCGTACTATCAGAGACATCTTGTCTTGGAGTTGGAAGAGTTAAGGGATCTACTACTTCAGGGTGAGTTTGCGCAAATCCAGCCTCCGGGAATTTGGAATCAGATTCTGTAAGTTCGTCAGCTTCAGCCATAGATGATGACTCCTCCCCAACTTCAACATCTTGCTTCGCAATTTTGACCTCTCTCTCTATTTCTTCATGTTCCCCACCCAATTCCTTAGGCAAGGTCTGATTGGCAACAGGTAAAATTGGAATTGCCTTTGGTAAGTTCTTCTCTGGCTCTCCTTCTGTATCATCATCTTCAGGTTCATCAGTCTGTGTTTCAGAAACAGATTTAGATGTCTTTGGTGGAGCTGATTGTTTTGAAGGCCCACCAAATGGGTTTGCCATACCCATCATACCAAACATGTTTCTTCCTCCAGAGATCTTGGCCATCCGTTCAACCAATTTTCTTCTCTTCAATTCCTCGTCGTCATCTTCATCAACAGGCTCGTCTTGTTCCGGTTCTTCCTCGATGTCTTCTTGTTCCCTTACATCAACAAATTCGTCTTCGTGCTTCGACTCTCCACTTCCAGCAGTGTGAGAAGCTTCGAGTGGAGCCTGAGCCACATCAGAGTCTCTTCGAGATCCAATGCTATGGGTACGTTTAACGTCCGAAAATTGAGAGTCTATCGATTTTCTACCAATAGGTTCCTCTGGATGGTCGTCATCAAAATCCCCTGGGATGTTGGTTGGAACAGTTGGAGCGGTAGGAGAAGCAGCAGCAGCTTCTTTCTTCAATTTAGCTTTCTCCTTCTCTTCTGCCATCTTCTTTTTCCTTTCTTCTTGTTTCTTCAACGCAGCCGCTTCTCTCTCAGCTTCTTCTGCTTGGCGCTTTTGCAAAAGTGCAATACGATCCTTCAAGCTCACTTTTGGCTCATCTACTTCGTGTTCTTCAGCGACAGTTGATCCCTTCACAACTTCCACATTCTCTGGGGCTTTGTTGTGCGCATGACCAATGATATTGGAACCATCCCTGGGTTGAACCTTTGGAACGTAAGACGATTTGCCCGATCCCAAGAATTGTTTCTTTATACTGTAAGGATCGTTGATCTTCTGGTTTGGGAAGACTGGCTTGGGTCCACTGGACTCACTGGGCAGTACTGGGGACACCACTTTCTCAGCGTCCTTATCGGCAGATACCGGCTTCGAGCCACTGCTGGACTCATTCTGTGGCACTTTGGAAGATATCGACTCAATTGGCTCATCAGCGGTTGATGATTCGTTGGTATCCTGTCTAGGAGCTGAAACAGCTGCTTCTTGTTCCTTGACTTCAGATTCGGCTGGAGGCGTTGGTTTGACTTCTGAGGGCGTTTTAGGGGCAGGACGAGATCTGGGAGCAGGCGGTTGGTCAATCACCTCGACGAAGTTACGTGGGAACATTCCACTCTTGCCTTCATAGCTTCCGGAATACCATTCCTCGTCCTCAACCTCCGTCACTGTGATGATTTGGCCCACGGGAAACGTCAAGTCGTCCTCATAGTCGGATTTGTATTCATATAACGCCTTAACTCTAAATGGTGGCGATGGGTCTGCCATGTCCTAAGTATTGCAATTGGGTGCTAGCGTGTAGATCCAGGCAATTGATAACGCAATCGACGTCAACAAGGTCTGGAAGGGAAGTGTTGTTGGTAGCAAGTTGGGTCACGATCCTTATAGGGGCAGGGCAGGTCGGTGCGCCCGCGCACGACCCAGTATGGTCCAGAGGGCTAGGTAGTATAGAGGTGCACCTATTCAAAATAAGCACGACTAGCCACTACTAATTACTTCCGGTAGGCGCCCTCAACCCTCGTTGGCCCCCAAACCTCAATGTCTCGTCAGCACTCCACCGTGGCAGTGTCCGATAAGACCCTTGCTACTTGTCGTCCCACCAAAAGATTTGACTATCACCAGAGCGCCAGTATTACGTCTCTAGACTTCGATGACTCGGGCCAATACTTGATCTCGGCAGGAATTGACAAGTCAGTGCAATTGTACGATGTCCATAAGGGCTCACATAGTAAGGATATCAAGTCTCAGAAGTATGGTGCCCATTTGGCACGGTTTACTCATCATGGCCTTCAATACATTCACGCAACCACTCCTTCACATCAGGCTGAAGTGGACCATGCCATAAGATACTCGGACCTTGCCACCAATCAATACTTGCGGTACTTCAAGGGTCACAAGGACCAGGTCACAGCCATCGAGGTCAATCCCTTGGAAAATACCTTCATTAGTTCGGGCCTCGACTATACGGTTAAATTATGGGACTTGAGAGCGGCTGCGCCTGCTGGCAACCTTGACATTGGTCAGGAGTCTATCTTGGCGTATGACCCCCAAGGAATTGTATTTGCCGTGGGCAATTCGTCTTCGGGATCAATTGCATTGTATAACACCTCCCACTTCGATAAGGGACCATTTTTGAAGGTTCAAATTCCAGCGAAAACATCGTGGAATAAATTAGAATTCTCTAATAATGGTAAGCTATTGTTGGTTTCGACAAATTCAGCCGAGCACTACGTGTTGGATGCATTCCTGGGACAAGCGTTGACTACTCTCAATACCAACGGCGATGTTGTACCATTTAAATACCCATCGACCGGCTCAGCCACATTCACTCCTGACGGAAAGTTTGTGTTGGCTGGTACCTCAAATGCCACGGTGGAGTTGTTTGACTTGAACACGATCAAATCCACCGATGGAAACGTCCACGATGTCAATTCTACAACCAATCCAGAGAAACTTGTTTCGTTCAAGATTCTACCATCTGAGGGAAGCATTCCCAAAATCGTCGCTTTCGACCCCAAATTATTCACATTCGCTACCGCTGACAATTCGGTCAGTCTCTGGCAGCCTCGTGGTCTCCTGGACTAGGTGGTACTGTATTCGGACATGGCTGACCACAGTGAGCCTCATTACTTAAGCAGCCCCATAGTTTAAAGTTGCGCACGGAAAAATGATTTGGTACAAATCATTCACCGGTATATGTCTTTCCTTCTTGGGCTAGTATATGAGGCAGCTCCTAGAGCTTATTGTATACGACGAATTGGGGCTTCATCTCGTGTGCGCTCGCAGCATGCCATTCCACAATCTGTTGAAAAGTTTCTTGCCCTGGCTTCAACCCCCAGACCTCGTCAGACCATAGATATCAATGCCTCATCAGCTCCATCCAGCCCGTTGGCAACATTGTCAATAGCAACACCAGAGCTGATGTTCACCAATTACCACTGCTCTTACATCAATCACAAAGACTTTCTCTCGAAAAGGCCCGTCTATGTTCATACTCAATCAGATACACTACCCCAGTCGCCAACAGATATCAAAGGAGTGGACGAGACGATGTTTCCGCTTCTTCGCAAGAAAAATATAACCAAGTTGGTACCAAGTGTGTCCCGCAATCCCTATTTCAGTCTTGCATACTTCCCTAAGGAGCATCCGATATCGAAATTCCGCAAATCCAACGTGGCCTACACCTTCAGTAATCGGGGAGGGTTCAAATTAAACGACAAATCTTTGGAAGATAGCTTATCCAAGTATCGAGGCAGGTACAGCTCGTTAAACTTCTTTAGAGAGAACCAACAGCCACTTTTCACCTCGTTTGGAAGAACATCATATCGAAAGTTCATCAAAGCATGCTTGTTTGATTCTATTCACAAGTATGCCAAAACTAAAGATCAAAGAGCCAAAGTTTCGGCAATATTCAGATTCATATTTAGTCGTGTTCCAGGAACACTTCAGGAACGTAATATTGTCCGAAACGAGATAGATCGGAGTGTACAGAAAGTTCTCTCTGCAGAATTTCAGAAGTCATTAAGAAGAGGAATCTTAGATAAGACCACGCAATTTGAAGTTGATCGATTGCAGCACAAAGTATCTCCGTTCAATACTTTGGGCGAATGGAAGGTGCCTGGAGTATATCCAAAATTACCATTTTATTCAAAAAAGAAACAATGAATACGCTCCGATTTACAAATTTCAAAAGTGGCCACTTACTTTACCCTTGACTATCTAACTATACTGGTAAACCGGCCCATGCAGGCATTTCTGTTTTGAAGGAGAAGCTATTTTGCCCGTGATATTCGTATTTATATGCATGGAGCCATATTTCCAGACCCGTCATGTCCTTATCTGTATCGAACAAATTGCGATGGCATGTCGGACATACCTCGTTATGCTGTTGTTTAAGATTGGTGAGCATATCCTGTCGTAACTTTTTGAGCTTCAAAACCTTTTCCTTCATCATGTCATCATTTTTCCAATTGGTTATTTGGAACAAATCGATAGTATTATTATTATCAACAACGGATGGATCCACATCGGAAAATTGTCCAAACTTGGGAAATTTCTCAAATAATCTGTAATATAATTCCTTTTCGAGCATGCTATTCAATACATTCACCTCATGATTTGGTTGATTTTCCAAAATTGGGTTATAGATATAGTCGTTTGCTATAGGGTGACCCATATTCCTCAAGTGTATTCTTATCTGATGCATTTTCCCGGTCAAGGGTCGGCATGAGACAATACTCTGGTTGAGTTCAGGGTAATATTTAATTCTTTTGAATATAGTGCTTGAATTTATAGGAAGAGCTTCAGCATTCAACGGTTTAATATATCCTCCTGTAGAATTGACAGAGAAGATGGGACAATTGACCATCACTTCTTCCGCAGGAAACTCTCCTTCCACTCTTGCGAGATATTCCTTTAAAATCGCCTGTTTTTGGTTTTGAATAATGGCCAGGTAATGTATTCCAGCACTCTTGGTTTTGCCTAGTATAAGAATACCTGAAGTAACTTTATCAAGTCGATGACATGGCCATACATTCAGCATGCCAAACTCAGATTTGCATATTTCAGTAATGGAGTTGTAATAGTAATTGGCTGTAGGGTGAGTCGGTATTCCTGACGGTTTGTTAATCACCAATAGGACATCATTCTCAAATACGATCGGTAATTTTTCACTTGGTCCATTCTGGCCCATAGGAACGCTGGGCTCATGCATATGCTTTGAGTTAACAATCATATCGAACCGCTCGATCTTACGGTCACGAAGAGCTTCAAGCCCTTCGATCTTGTTAGGCCCCCCTTTCTTTCCGTAATTGCTCATCACGTAGATGAGGTTGCGAGAGATGTCATACTCTATGGCATTGGCATTTTCACCGAACTCCGAAGTATAAACGTCAACGAGGGTTTTACCCACCCACCGAGGCTTTACATGGGTCTGGTAGTTAAGCCGGTAGGGCACCACCTTCCGTAGACCATTTTCGAACTTGTACCTGGACATCACCGAAGGATGAGATTGTACTGCATATGTGGGGTCCCCATATAATTCTACAATGGGGCTTACAACGACTGAAACAAAACGAGATAGTGAAACTTAGATAAAAGCCGAATTCGCTAGGAGTTGACTTGTCAAATAAATTATAAAACTAGGCGATCTTGGTAGCAAGTTTACCTGAAGGTTTTTGGGAACTGAACAATCGTTTCCACACTTCGGGGATCTTTTCGATCTTTTTCGGGTCGTTAGAAATATCTACCACGTTAAGTGAACCATCCTCCTTTATCTTTTTGGTCTTGAGAGCTTCAATTAGAACTTTGCGACCAGCAGGAAAGTGTTGGGCGTATTTGCTGGCAATAAAACCATTTACATGCAAGCTGTTGATGACAATTTGGTCCCAGTTCAGAATCTTAAATTGCTCCTTGTCATTATACCCGCCGATGGCACCACAGGCAGCAATGTGGCCAAGCTCCTTGACCTTGGTGAGCATATAACTCAAAATTTCACCTCCGACATTGTCAAAGTAGACGTCGACATAGTCGGTACCAATAATCTTGGTAAGTTGGTCCTGGTAGTCCTTGTCGTGGTAGTTAACACACACATCGGCACCAATTGACTCGACCCATTTACACTTTTCGTCAGTGCCGGCGATACCAATCACCTTTTTGGAATTGTAGACGTTCTTAGCTAGCTGCACCACAAGCGAACCCACAGAACCACTGGCACTGGAAACTACAATTGTCTGGCCCTCCTTGAATGCACCCGCTACTACCAAGCCGACATAGGCGGTGTAGCCGGTAAGACCCAATACCCAAAGATAGTGGGACAAATCAATGCCTTCTTCGGGTTGGATCTTGCTAAGTCTCGATGCGGTGTCGTTGACAATTGCATAGTCTCCCCATAAAGAGAACCCGTTGACGGTGTCTCCCACCTCAAAGTTTTTGGACTTCGAGGCGACAACCTCTGAGATAGCCATGGTTCTCACGGGGTCACCCTCAAAAATAGGGGGAAGGTAAGTTCTGGTAGGGTCAGCACCCTTTTGCATCCATGATCTTTGTGCTGGCTCGTTTGAAAGATACAAGTTCTTCACGAGAAATTCACCCTCCTTCAATTGGTCCTCAGAGAATGTCTTGGTAACAACCTCAAATGTAGATTCGGGATGTCCCAAGTCGTAATTCACCTCACCATCGGGGCTGTTCTTAATAATAATGTTGTAATAAGTGGTAGGAAGAGTCATTTGGAGACGAAAATAGACGTGAGTTGAAAAAGGATATATAAGTAGGACAGGATCAATTCTATTTATATAGTGCGTTGTAAAGTGGATTATGGTTGCTTTAAATATACGATTTGCAGGTGGTGCTTATTCTCCTTTGAGGAGAAACTATTATTAATTTGGCTGCGGATTTGCCATAAATAGAAAAAGGGGTGCCGCATGGAACATCGGCTGCAGATATCCAACGTCTTGAAAGATTTTCAAGAATCTAACTATAATAGGCGAGCATCCTACCAACTGTTTTGTCTTCGAGGAATCTGGTTATTCTCTATGTTGAATACACCCACCTCTACGTCATCAAGAATCAAAAATGTGTCTATTAAAAACTAGACAAAGTAGAAAATGGACCTGGGGCCACTAAGTGTAAAGGAGAAATAGAAGAGATAACAAATATAGTTTGTTTATTGGCCGCCAGCGCCTTGAACTGCCTGCTCAAACTCAGCAAGCAATTCCTTCAATTTGGCTTCGATGATCTTAGCGAAATCGGGGAAGCCAGGTACTGAAGGAGCACCGCTTGGGGCACCACTTGGGAGAGCACTAGGGACAACACTAGGAGCACCACTGGGGAGCTCACTAGGGATGGCACTGGGAATAGCGCTAGGAGCACCACTGGGGAGTTCGCTAGGGACAGCACTTGGTACAGCACTAGGTGCAGCACTTGGGACAACACTTGGAGCAACACTTGGAGCAACACTTGGAGCGCCACCTGGGCCAGCACCTGGACCAGCACCTGGACCTCCTCCCAAGCCATTTGGAGCTGCTTGAGCTTGAGCAAGAAGGGCCACGCTGGCAACGAAAGCGATAGTAGACTTGAAGACCATATTTATTGTAGTAGTGTGGAGGTAATAGAAACTAGGTTTAATTACTGGAGAACAAATATTCCATCTGAATATCTAACGTCTTTATATAGACCAACTCCGGATCAATCAGCCATAACGGCTGTGTCTATCGGGGCTGTAATTTGAACTATCCAATACCGATTAGATGCGAGTTAAAAAATATTTGCACCCACAGGGTTCCTGAACACGCATGAATAGACGCTAATTAGTTTGACGAGCATGCTCAATCGACATGAATTCCAGATCTAGTTACGTCATACCTTCTCCATACCTCACTCATACTTCTCCAGGATTGGGGAATTTTGTTCCAAGTTGAACACGTTGGGGCCTTCTACTATCCAGAACATTATTAAATATCACATTTTCATTTCACTTAATGGTTAAATTGCAAAGCCTCCATCTATCTGACAACAGCAACGGTTTCCGAGTGTCGAGAAAAATTGTGGGGCAATCTGCAATACTTTTTTCTGTGCCCTGGGTCACTTCTTAGTTGCTCACATTTTAGTGTCAGTTATGGCGGGAAACAGTCGTTCATGCACCTCCAGATTCGACATAAGGTCGTTACCAAAACAGTACCATACATGCAATTTCTGAGTTAAATCGCACGGCAATTTTCCAAAGCATTACAAATGATATTGTGATCGAGGTTTCTCTCTCCGTACCTTGCATGTTGCGTCTAGATCTGAAATCGATTGTCTTTTGAGCCCTATCGCCACAACATGAAAATGGATTTTGGTGAACTTCTCATGCATATAATATTTCATATCTGAATGAATCTTGCATTATGCATATGCGCACCTGACGTAAAAGCCCCCTAGATGGAATGGCCTCGATCTCAAGATGTTTTGGGGTTAGTGTCGACCAAGAACTAAGGAGTGAGTGATTAAACGCGGTACCTGACATTCTTCTTGTTGGCATATATAGTTGCTTCAATTTTTCATTGGCTTTTTAGATTACTTCGAAACGGTGGCTTATTGTTGTGTTGGTGGCTTCTATTGTTTAATGTGCCGCACCTAAAGGAACAAAAAAGGTACCGAATTGAGTTGCTTTTTCTGGTTTCTTGCCTTGCTCTAAGTTCACTTATTGTGCAAACTCTATTGCCTTGCTTGAATAGAGGTTGGCTTGTTGAAGTTGGTTCCTAATTGTAAGGGTTAACTGAACAATCAGATAGTGTTTTAAACGAATCGCTTGCGAAAGATGAATAAATATCAATAGATTACAGACTGTTGTGAGCCGAGGAACCAACGGCCTACAACAAGGGCCCTGTTAATTTTCTTACTAAAGTATGAAATCGCGTTACCTGAGAGTTTCTAGACTTCAGCTTCATCAGTTTAAAGAACAACTTACATACTGACGTCATAAATAATAAGTTTTGTAGTATCAACGATATCCCTAGCGTGAATATTCCTAAGTGCATGAAACAAAAAGCAACTGCCAATTGTATATCAACTTGCCTAGTCCAAATTTTACTCTGAATGCCATGTATAGATGGAATATGCGGGCCTCTCTGCAGTAGCTTTCCTTTTGTTCCACGACAAGACACGTTCCCATATCACCATTTTCAAATGTCCCATTTGCTTTGGTGCGTTGGTCGTTCACGAAAGCGATAATTTGGGGTGATAGACTAGTTCAAAAGTCTAGTCTACTACGGCGACTACATGTAACAAAAGCTGATGCAACTTCGTCTCATCATTATTTTGTAACTTTGGAATACAAGCTGGATTTCATCTAGAGTGTATGGATTTTATTGCTAGACTGAGTATAATGCAGGCATTTTTAGATATAAAAATATTATTCTAAATTTTTCCTTCAAGTATCTCCTTAAGACCCGAAGCAACAACTTCTGCAATTCCACCACCTGTACATCTGACAATAATATCAAAGCTCTTTCCTACACTGTCGAGACCCTTGATTGTTGTCAACACACCATAGTTGGACTTTTGAGTATGAATAATACCTCCACCCATAATCAAAATTCCTGCTTCCAAATCATCGGGGGTTGAATGGACTATTGAAAACCCTAGCCTAGTGAGAAGCCGGACAATATTAGATGAGTTATGTCTGTAACTCAACGATATGTGTGTAATATGTTCACCTTCTGTAACACCTAAGAGGTCACCAATTTGTAGCCATCTCTTTTTGAAATCTTCAAGACTATGTAAAGAAGTGGACGTTAGCGTTTTTAGAAGAGATACGGGGAATTTCAAATTGAGTTGGTTGAATGATCCACCACACATGAACTTTATCGACAAGATGGGACTCTGGTTGTTTTCTACCACATTTCTCACTTTGACATCAATTTCCATACTCGATTTATCATGAATATTTGGTTCCGGTAACTTTCTCAAAGTGACAATATAACTAGGATCTTCATTGCCAGCGAAGCTTTCCAAATTCAAAACAGTAAACCCAGAAATGTCGGTGCCAGCAGTTTTCGCAGAATTATTGATGATAACGAACTTAACTGAATAATTGTTCTGATCTTTGGTGATTCTATATGTCAATTTTACAAGCTGATTCTCAAAGAAAATACCTGCATCATAATGCAACATTCTGTGGTATCCAGGATACCAGTTAGGTGAAAGCGAAGTTCGTGTCTCTTCAAATGGATTTGCTTCTCCTAAATCTGGATTTCCACTATCATTGTTAATTTCTCTAGTAGAAGGCAACGGAACTGATGGTTTCCCCGACCGGGTAATATTTTGAGCAGCCACAAGTGAACTTGACCTGTTCCTTCCAACAATTTTGTTGATACTTCCAATCCGATTCATCAAAGGGCTTTCATTGTTCACAAAAATGGGGAACGGCTTAATAAGTTGACTGTTGAATTTTTGATTGGACTGAGTAATCAATTTGAAATATTCTGTCGCTCTTGTTTGAATCTCTAAGTCAATTGACCGGGACTCGATATCCAAGAGATCCACAATATCAGGAACAAATACTTCATCGCTAAATTTTAGCAGAAACTTCATGAAGCATGTCAAAAGCATTGACCTTGTAAGTAATGATACTTTGAAATACATCTCATAAAGGACCTTGAATTGAGCCTCAGCTGAATAGTCCGGAGTATGAATAATTTGTGAACCGTATTCTCCCAAAACAAAAGCGGCCACTTTCACCAAATTTTCTGAGAGTCCAATAACAGCCGGAGGTTTTCCTCTAGCATTTTCAAAATTTGCTGGTCTTCTCAATAAATTCATTACCAATGCACAAGTTTTTGCTTGCAAACTTTCATTATTGACAACAATTTGAACAATTCTTTCCCATACTTCGTTGCTGATATACCCCACTCCGTTTGAGTTGGAACCTCCACCAATTGAAAGCAACTTTAACATTGTGGTCACATACCAGGTGGAGTCTGTAGCGAATTTTTCAGCTAAAATGGCAATTTTGATTGCCAACTCCAGTTTAAGTGAAAAATCCGCAAACGGAAAAAAATCCAATAGTTGACTTAGTACCATGGTATAGGTATCTTGGTTACAGACAATGTAGATCAAATCCAACGACTTACGTTTGACAGAGATATCCTTGTCATACAACAAATTGAAAATTTGAGGGAGACTTTCATCAAATTTGTTCAAATTCATCGAAGACAAATAATTGGAGTGCAGTCTAGCTGTTAGTTTAATGAGAGCATCTAACGCAAGATATCTTGTATTTGTGTCGTGAGAATCCAACAATGACATCAATGCATTGATGGCACCATTTATGGCCTCTTTGGATGCATTTAAAAAGACAGCTAGGGAGACTGCTTGGAAAAGAATAGAGGATTGCGAATTTCTGTTCGGCAACCCACTTATTGGCTGAGTCGCATTTTGAATTGCCTGTGCAATAACTGCTCTTAGGTTATTAAGGGTTTGGTCATCGATGTCAGTAATGGATAACGCTGGACTTCCATCAGAAGTATCAAGTAAAAAGAAATGCTCTACCAACTGAAACAATTTTACCACAAGCCATGGAGCTGGTGATTTGTAGTAAAAATAAGTTTCTGGACAGTTCCCGTCGATCACCAAAGTCATCAATCTCGAAGAAACCAGAGGAAGAATTGATTTGACGATCTGAGGCTTAAAAGGCATGCAAAAGTTGATGAGTGGAATGCTGGAAATGACAACCCCAAGGTCTTCATTATCGATTAGTTGCAACAATCTGGGAATCCAATTGTTGTGAGTCAAAATGACGTCAGGATATAACTTGAGTAATGTTAGCAATGCAATAGAAGACTTCTTTTTAATGACACCATTTTTCATAGGAGAGGTACAATAGGAATAGACTATGTCGATCAATTCCAACCATTGTGGGGCGGAGTCATCCGATTCCAAGATTTTAACGGAGCTGGTGTTATCTGCAGCATCACAAATATTGAAATTTGAAGCAATGAAGTGAATCGCCAAACAGTTGATATCTTCATTGTTTGAGCCGAGGTCTTTGAGTAGACGCGAATGGACGTTTTCTAAAAGAGTGTTCAAATATTCCTTTTTGTTAGAGTGGGTTTGCTTATTATAGCCACTAAGAATTGAGATGGATAAGTATCCCAATTGCTTCTCGGAAAAATTGGCTGAATTCAATAACAGGTACGACTCTTTGATACCAAACTCCACGATATCAGGGTGTCCTAACAAATAAATGTAGATAAGCTTGCATATGTACTTCTTCCGCTGGTACCCGTTCAAGTTGGTGTTGAATTTGCTATGGATGTTATTGATTTCAAGGTTGATTCTCTTGTCTTCTTCAGAAACATCCTTGGAATTTCTCAAATCAAGGATGAATTGGTTCAAACCTTTCATCGGCAGCGGCATTTTGGAGTCGTATGGAGTAAATGCTGAAGGTGTCAGGATGATCTGGAATCACAACACTTGGTACATTTCGGTTGTATGCAGGGGAGCCTGGGGTTATGTAATCAGAGGGTGGTACCGTTGTGGGCTCCTCGTGAACGAGAAAAGCTGAGAGATATTTCAATGACTGGAGATATTTCTACCGTATCGGAGGGGAAATGATAAAATCTGTTAGCTGATGTATGTACTTGTTTAGGTTCTACAGTCAGACGTCTACATAGAGAAATGATGTCCTGCATATAATCGATCCAGTGAATCGATATCTTGTTAAATTGATAGAGGTAAAGCGGTACCAGAGTGTGTGGCAGTTAGAATTATAGGTTACGCTTACTGGAAAGTAATTCCACAGTGAGCCTCTATTGATTGAAGACACTTTCAATTTTTTCAGTGTCAATCGTCCTTCCCGAAGTTCGGGACCGACGAAAAACTCAAAATAGACAATTGGGCAGTACAAGAAAAACTGTCTCCAAACTTAAATATCAACCGGAGGTATGATAGCGTCAGCATACCACGGCTACCACTACGGATAATCCTCAATTGTAATAAACTTGAGCTCTAGTAAGCTCTATAGGGACACCCTCCCAAAAAGGTCGTGCGCCACCACGCACCCCAGGAGGATTCCCATTGGCCAATGGTGTACCGACCGGAATACCAATAAAAATTCAACACCAGTCCACCTCTAATCATACAACGATGTCTTCTGTTGCCAAGGCTGCTGCCAACAAGTTGAACTGGGCCAAGGTCATCTCCTCCTTGGGATTGACCGGCTCCACCGCCTCCTCATTGACCGCTTTCAAGAAGAGATTTGATGAAGCCAAGAAGGAAAACTTGGTCTTGAACGAACAAAGCACCGACGTTGATTTCCAATACTACAGATCGGTGTTGAAGAACGCCAAGGTCATCGACGAAGTCGAAAAGGCCGTTTCTGCCTTTACCCCAGCCACCTACGATGTTTCCAAGAACTTGAAGAACATTGAACTCTTTGAACAAACCGCCGTTGAAAACGCCAAGTTGACAGAAAAGTCTGTTCAAGAAGAAATTACCAAGTTGCAAGCCACTCTTAAGGACATTGAAAGTGCCAGACCATTTGATCAATTGACCGTTGACGATGTGGCCAAGGCTAGACCAGACTTGGACGAAAAGGTCACTTACATGGTTAAGAACGGTAAGTGGGACGTCCCAGGCTACAAGGAGAAGTTTGGTGACTTGACTGTTATGTAAGCATATATTCAAAGATACATTAGAGAAATGAATGTAGGGGGAATGATGAATTGGATGAGCCAGCAATTTCAGTAACTTTGATTGCAACGAAGGTGCAGAATCGGCTCGGATGTTGACTGAATACTTCTATTTGATAAACTGGCAATTTGTGGACTTATCATTGACTGGTCCCAACTGAATATTTATTGATAGATATTTATGCCCTGTTCACTGTAACCTGTGTCTATTTGAATTTAGGAGCCCAGAATAGTCTCCCCTGCAACTGTCCATTTGTTCCCGTCATAAATCCTCAATTTCGTGTCAATACTTAGTAAATAATCGAATTTCATCAAATACAGTGACGGAATGTAGGTCAAAGCTGATAACCCTTCAAACGTCTCCAACTGCTTAAATTTAGAATGGTACCCTTTGTCCATGTTTATGTCGTAGGAAGTGACAATTACGTTGCACTTGAACTTTGCTCTTATTTGGTCGATTATCAGCCACAACCTCAAGTATAACTGGGAGGGGGTTTCGTATACTTTGAGGCCATAGTCGCCATAATTCAACCGCGTTATCAGTCGTACTTCCCAGTAAAATGTAGAGAGTCCGTCAATAATTAACAAATGTAGAATGGTATTCGGAGCCACCTTGCCATCTAGCAAGTTTTGTAGCGTATGGAGGAGTTCCACAAACGATGGGGGCAGTTGAACCACCTCTGTGCCGGCAAGTATAACCTTCGACCCACAGGGAATCACCACGGTGGTAGGTCCAATGAACCGTTTGAGGAATTCGAGACGTTGGTGTTTCCCTGCAAACAAGTGATGGCAGGTTTGGTTGTGGAGCTGGACATACTGGTTTACCTGTGTCAAATGTATTTTTAGCAGTATATACTGGGCTAATGTCGTCACTTCTATCATACACGCGCTCACAAACACATCTGATGATTCTTCATGACTGAGGGTGCGTCACTAAAGAAACTACCCTAATTACCCGGTTCCTTCCGCCAGCTGGTAATACCACAATTATGAGATGGTACTCAGTGGTAACAAACAACTTCAAAGGGGCGGTTCTCAATGGTCGACCCCCACGGATCTTTTTCAAGAAAGCACTTGTTAACTCAAGCTATATCCTACTTTGGGGAATACTTCTGGGTTTGATCAACTACATCCCTAGATCTCGGTTCATTTTGACCAGGAGTTTGCTCCGGTTAGACTCTTACTTCTTCGATATCTATGATGACTTCTTCGGGTCGTTTTCGTGTGTGTTGATGCTCGTGTCGGGCAGTTGGTTGTTGTACATCAAATCATTTTCCAATGTTCCGGTGATGGAACAAGCTCATGCTACAGAAATGGAGTTGGACCTTTTGGAGTCTCCGTCGTCTGAAATGACGTTTGAAAATCACAATGAGAAGCTCGAGATATCCTCCTTTGATAACGCCAAATTGACCCAATATTTAAACACCAATGGTACCTTCAGGCCATATCATAGCTGGAACTCCACCGCACCAATTTTGCTCTTGGTGTCGTGGTTTCTTATTAATATTCTCTATTGCGCAAAAAGCCCCATTTACAAATCAAGAAACTTAATTGCATGGATTTTCTACGTGGCATTCCAATTGTTGGTTCCTACCTATGTTGGGATATGGCTCTATCTTTTCCATACCCCAGGTGCATTAAAATTATACACCATTTCCATGGGATTACAAAACATATTGGTATCACTCACTCATTTAGCATTGCCAGCAGCGTCCCCTCTCTTCTTACAATTGTACGGAGAATCCAAAGACCCCGATTATGATATGTTATATTTCGATGGCATCACCAGACAAGACATGAAATTTGGAAATACTATTCATCGAGCAGCGTACTTTGTTGCTCCCCATAAATTTGCCACATTACCTTCAGTTCATGCATCGATGTCTTCTCTTATTGTCTTTTTTGTTACATATTATGGCGACTGGAAGTCGCTTAAGTTCCTCTCCCTCATTTACCTTTGTGGACAGTGGTGGTCGGTATTCTACTTGGATCACAACTGGAGATTTGATGTGCTCTTGGGATTGATCTACTCGATAGGCATCTGGGTATTCATCAAGAATTGGCGGCACGGAATTAACACTTTGGACGAGAAATTCGTCAGGCTGAGATTGGAATTGGATTTTGCCAAGAGCAGCACCATGGGAATGAGACTATTCTGGGGTACAGCATTACAAGATTTATTCGATCCGTTGGCCTAGCCAACTCGTACATATATAAAGAGAGAGAGGACTTACACCCCGTTTCTTGTATATCGATTATACTGGTTATATGATATCTGATTCCATTAATAGATTATTTATGCGGAGAAAATGCGACTAATGTCACACGAGTAGTTTGGGAAGACATCAGACAACGCAGAGTGTGACGCAAAGCCACTCACAATTGTACAACCCAGGGCCCGTTGGTGATGCGCTGTCTATAAGTTTTCGCTTGTTCATTTGAGGATCCCGGTACCGGGGAAGGCCCATCACCAGTGGTGAACTTTACGCCGGGACCACTGGCCCTGGCTTCCCGATGCGTTTTTGTCTTTACTCGTGCCTCGGGCTCCTAGACATGTTTTAGGTGACATGAGCGTCGACAGAAAATTTTCGCAGTGCCTGCGTCTGACACTGTCCACGGCAATTTTGCATCCATTTTGGAACCTGTGCAACATCACTACGGAAGCCAGCTCCACCAAAACTGTCGATACAGAAGCACCTGGAGGATCGGTGGGAATGCCTTATGTTTGGTGCTGGCGATTTGGGTACAAATCATCGTATATTTCTCGGTTGTGCTATTGCTGGCTAACGGTTTTGAAACACACAATAGGAACAATAGAACACGCTCACCGCGACCATAAATACTCGAGTAGAGTTCTTGTAGAATGAAATGTTAACAACTAATTCTAGCAGTTAGTATCAACATTCCAGTATGCTCTTCGTGTGGTTCTGTCTTATGGCGGCTGCCATGGCCAAGACCATTCTTCTCACCAACGATGACTCGTTCGCATCCACCAATATCAGAGCTGCTTATAGAGACTTGAAAAAAGCCGGATATGATGTGATATTGGTCGCCCCAGTGTCTCAACGGTCCGGTTGGGCAGGAATGTTCGCCCTTCCCGACTCCAAAAACTTGCATACTGATGGGGAATTCGGTTATGTGAAGGCTGGGCTGCCTTCTTGGGGCCATGAAGACGACGATAAGAATATCTGGTACTTCAATGGGACTCCGTCGTCATGTGTGTCGTTTGCCTTGGATTATGTTATTCCCGAGCATTACGGAAATGTTACCATTGACTTGGTGGTGGGCGGCCCCAACGAGGGCCCCAATATCTCCCCGGGATTTTACACTGCTAGTGGTACCATGGGAGCGGTATACACCGCCATTTACCGTGGTCTCCCTGGTGTAAGTTTCAGTGGAAGCACTCTCAACAATAGTTTCTACAAAGACTCCTTGAACAACGATAGTTCTAACCCAGCCAACATCTATGCCAAAAAGGTTGTCCAGCTTACCAATACTATATTGAAGAGCGACAAAAAACTTCCAAAGGCTGTAGGGTTGAATGTCAATTTCCCTTCAGTAGGAAGCCTGGATGAGAAGTGCTCCGACCCCAAGTGGCTTGTTACCAGATTGATGGGATCGGGAGTGTTTATGCAAACCATGAAGTACAACACTTCCACCGACATATTCGACTGGAACGTCAATTACTTTGACGGAGTGGCCGGTGATTGCGAAACCGGCAATTGTGGCCTCAGCTCCGAGTACGATATCTACATCAAGTACAACTGCACCGCCACCATCAGTATTTTTGGCATTGACTACGATGCCAACATAAGCAGTACCGCTAAGGTTCGCCTGATCCTCGGAATTTGATGCAATCGAAGCCTTGGAATAATCCTTGGAATCTGTACAATTAGAGTAAATTCGCATTTAGATATTAAATAATTGCAAGGTTTGATTTTGGCTAATAATGTAGGGGTTCTAGACCCACTGGTAGCCATGAACTGTTGGCATGAACAGATTTATGTTCTTTGACAGGGCTGAAACCGTCTACACTTGCTCTTGGTTTCGCCAGTTTTTGCTGCGACCAAAAATGTCAGCCACTTTTCGAAAATACAGTGCCAACCCACTAAACCAGTATTTCATACCCTCCTGCATCATGACAATATTTGCTGCTCTGTTCTTTCCTTGCTCTATTTTTCTCCTAGGTAGTTTGCGTTAACCTAGTCTTGCTATATGCTGTTACTAGTGATGTCGCGTGTCGCATGTCGCTTCAAACGCACGCCAGTCATTTGTAGATGAGTAAGCCAAAGACTGACGGCCACAACTACATCATGTTTAGCAGAGCCTTGTTGAGTCCCTCTAGAATTGTAAGTATCCCGAGCTTGTTGCAAATCCTTGTGCACGACTAACCCCAGGCGTTGGCCACGGCTGCCAGAACCACCAGGTTACAGACTAGACTTCTCTCTACCGAAATCAAAGATGCCATTGACAAAGCCGTTGCTTCGTCCAAGGTGGTGTTGTTTATGAAAGGTACCCCTGAGTTCCCACAGTGTGGGTTCTCTAGAGCCACTATCCAGATCTTGGGCCAACAAGGTGTAGATCCCGAGGTGTTTGCTGCCTATAATGTGTTGGAAGACCCTGAGTTGAGAGACGGAATAAAGGAATACAGTTCGTGGCCAACGATCCCACAGTTGTATGTGAATAAGGAGTTTGTGGGTGGCTGCGACATCATTACCAGTATGGCGAAGTCGGGCGAGTTGGCGGAATTGCTCGAGTCGAATGGTGCCTTGATACCCGAAGAAGAAGAAGCTCCTGAGAGTGCTGACGTGAAAGTAAGCCCCAGATCGTGATGTATATAGAACAATACAGACTGCTGAAAGAAGTGATGATCATGCTCGTAGTTATTTTGACCCGTCTCTAAGCTTTTACAGGATTCACCATTACATGGGATCACAGTATACCGTGATATGCCTTCTTACTTGAATCGCTACATCGAACGTGCTCCAGTTATTCTAATAACATTATCACTAATAATAAACCTATGAACTAAATGTGGCCGTTTCCTGAAATGCCACCCGTCAACCTATAGTAGGCGTTAAATTTCCTGCTTGTAATGTAGGCGAGTTATTCGATTGAGTTTTCTTCAAACTCTTCGAAAGTGTAGATGATCTTCTTCTCGATAATAAATTGGAATCGTTCAAATTGAGGGTGAACTTGAAATCCCCGTTAATTCCAGAAATAATTGAGGACGAGCGAGTTTGATAGTCTTCGTCTTCGCCATCCGAGAGAGAATTGGAAGACGACAAATCAGCTTCTTCTTCATGAGTATCTGAGTGTGATACTCTTATTCTCGAAGAGTTTTTCCTTTTACTGTTAGAATAGCTGAGACTGGTTATCTTATCTTCTCGTTCAGAATCTTCATTTTCTTCATCATCGACAAGCAGATTTATGTGTTTATTGATCTTGAACACATCTTTAAAGTTCAACTTGTTCAATTCTTCCTTGGTTGGAACCGGAGTCCTGGGGTAAGGATCCAGTTTCTTGGTTCTTTCTCTCTGCTTGGAAACAAAATGGTCGCCTGATGATGAGGAAAATGAAGAACTATCGCTGTCATCGTCTTCATCGTTGAACTTTTCTTCATCGATGTTTTCAATAAATTGTACTACGGAAGATCTATGCTTCGCTGTAAACTCTTCGCCGCTTGAAACCAATTCAGCAGTAGCATCAACTCCAGAAACCGAAGCTGCCGCCCGTGATCCGATCATAGCAGGGTTATCAAAGACTCTCTTGATAGCTTCGGCACGTGGCGACGCCAACGGTTGGGAAGATGCTCCGCATGTACCAAAGAAGGTATTATCTGTTGAAGGAATTTTCGTATGCAAATGTGTGCTTGATGATAATGGCGACTGTGAGCGGGACTTAGGAACTGAATCAGATGCAAATTCCACATGTTCAACCTCGTGCTCCTTATGAAGAGGGTCTAATTCCCGAACCTCGTATTTATGGTAACTTTCGCCGAAGTAATTTTGGTTCTTGTCGTCGGAATCCTGATTAACCCATGGATGCTGCCATATTTCATCAATCGATATTCTTGTTTCGGGATTTGTGTTAATCATCTGTGAAATAAGGTCCTTAGCTTCATCAGATATTTCATCCCACCATGGTTTTAAGTATTCAAAATCACCATTCAAGATTTTGAGGGTTAATTGGTTGGGATCTTCGTCATAAAATGGAGGGAACCCACAAAGCACGGTGTACAAAAAGCACCCGAGAGACCAAATATCTACCGACTTAGAATAATAATTCTTTCTCGACATCTTGTTAGCAAATGTCTTTTTCCTATGAGAATCGGAAGGGTTTGTGTTGCAGGTGATAACTTCGGGGGCAGTGTATCCTGCTGTCCCACAAGGTGTCTTCAAACTTTGGTGGAATGAATATGCAGATGAAGCTGAAGGTAACTGCTTTGCCAACCCAAAGTCGGCAAGTTTGATTACCCCGATGGTGCCTCCGCCAATGTTGGGTTTGAAAACACCTTCATCTATCTTGCTTGCATCATCTGACTTCCGGAGCACTTCTTTGTATGCTGCAGGGGATCTAGGGAAATAAGGAATCTGGTTAAATAACAAGTTTTCGGGCTTGATATCCCTATGGACAAAGTTGTGATTATGAAGGTGCTCAATCGCGGATAAAAGCTGCTTGAACACATGCCGGGATAACTTTTCGGAGAAATAAGTGTACTCAATGATCTTGTTGAATATCTCACCTCCGTTACAATATTCTAGGATGAGAAAGCAGTGATGAGAAGTGTCGATGTAATGGAGCAACTTGAGGATGTTGGGATGGTTGCCCAGTTTCTGCATTATGTTAATTTCGTTCTTTATATTGTGGAGTTGTTTTGAGGAAAGATGGTCCTTGGAGATGATTTTGATGGCCACAGTTTCATTGTTTCTGGCGGTGTCTATGGCCTTGTAGACACTGGAAAAAGCCCCTTCACCAAGGAGTGCTATGAGGTGATATGACGAAGGAAGGTCCGGATAGTTGTCGTTCAACGAGCCGTTAAGCGAAAATACCGGATTGTTGTTGTTGTTCATGTTGTTGTTCATGTTGTTGTTCATGTTGTTGTCGTAGGACGGAGGCAGTGAGGAATCTACACTCTTGGAGTGGTTCAGCTCGGTTTCTGGTACACCGTTTGGTTTGGAAGTGTCGGACTTGAGAGCGTCCTTGGAAGGCTCCTGGGGAGCGCTGGGGGCCGACGTCCTGCCGTCACTTTCGTCTGAGACGAAGAGTTTCTTGAAGTTCTACAGTTAGTAATGCAATAACGGGAAGAAATGGGGTTGAGCCAGGCTAACGAGCCGGAACGTTCGATGTCCGGCATCCCAGTGGCCCCACCCCAATAGTGTTCCGGGAAACCACCGAATACCACCATCAACGATATCACCACCGCCGTAAAAATGGGACTCCGAATCGGCTAGTATGGTCAAAAAAGTTTTCAGACATTTCAAACCAGGGAAAGCAGGCCGGGGATTGGAATGGCAATGGCCGAGGTGGAATGGTGCTCCAGTTGAACGGGATACTTACCAGCATCAATGTCATGGTCTATCATCGGCTGACAGATCAAATGGGAACCAGACAGGTTTTAAATGGGCGAGGAATATACGGAAATAAACAACCATGCAGATCTGGCAGACTCCCCTCGCGGGGCTATTGTTGCAATGTCGTGCGCGGAATGTATGGGCGAAGCGAACCCCCAGCATCGCTATTACGTCATGGTGTGGGGTGGGGTGGTTATGTTTGGGAGTAGCAGCATACTACGGCCATGTGCAGGACAGCCACCGATTTACGGGTGGCACCAGAGAATTTGGCGTGGGTGGTGGCACGGCACTGGTTGTGAAACTTTACGAGGTGAACATCCTGGCGATGGATAAGTTCCAGCGGCGGTGGTCTGGCCCTCTTGGGTGAATACTGAGAATGGTGCAATCCAGTTATAGGGGGAGGGCCGCGCTGCACTGAAGGTTTCCACCCACCTACGTACCGGCGTTTCCACTATCAGGTGACACCGTGGGACTTCCCCTCGTTTCAACCTTCTAAGGAGGGGAAGTTATCATCCAGAGTGGGTAGGAGTAATTATAGAAACAACAAACATAACAACGAATCGGGTTCGAGGAGCTGAGGACTGGCTGAATAGGGCCACCGTAATACGGAGAGTCCTGCTATAAGAAATACCCGCAGGCTCGTGGTGGGCGGTGGGAGACGTAGCCGGTGATAGTAGAAAGCGGCGGCCCATCACAGAAAATGCGACGACATGGCGGTGCCAGAGTTGGCCCGATGACGGGCCACGGCCATTGTGAAGGGCAGATGTGTGAGGTGTGAGGTGTGAGGTGCAAGACGGAGCGATATTTCGTTGCTCGCTACAAGGTCACTGGCCCCGTTGACTGAGGTGGTGGTGGCATCCAGTGGTGTGGTGATTCCCGTGGAGACAAAATGTCGTGTGTATCAAACATTTGGCATGTTAGGGCCGTGAAGGCATAGGTACAAAAACCCCTAGAGACCCATGGTACACGTCGCCGCCTCCAAATCGCACCATACTCATCGGAACTTTTCATTAATGCCGTAATGCCCTATACTTTTGTCAGCTTGGCTCTGCCTGGTAGCACTGGCGACCTCCGGTTGGAGATATCGGAGACCGGATTGTTTGTGGGCTGTGTGCAGGTGGGACTATGACGGGGATTGGTGCTGGCTATTTCACTACTTCGTGACACACCAGAGCAGCTTACACCTCTGGTTCCTCGAAACTCATCAGCAACATGGCTGACTGTTCCTGTAGTTAAGTGGTTTGGGTCACCCGCACGGACCCTTCTCTTATCTCTGCATGTGTGAGAGGATCTCGCAGCTCATGGGGCTAATTTCATTGGTACCTGAAATAGCCTGACCTAGGGCTATGTAAAGACCCTCATTGTAAATCGGCTGCAAACCAGTCATGGTTCCGCAAAAGTATTGAATCTTCTACGAGCTATCGCCGCCTCTACATTGCTTATCTCATCGGTGAGACTAAGTCTCGGTCTAGGTCTCCAATTTTCTAGCTTTTATTCAAAAACTCAAAAAGTTGTGAAGCGTCAATTCCAATACGTTAAATGGTAGTGTGAATGACTTCCATTTATATAAAAGTGAAGACCCTATTAAACCTTTTCTTTCCAAAGTATCCAATACTATTCTTGTAGTTTATTTTGCCCGTACAGTAGCCTAAAAGTGTGCTCTACTAATAAAAAGGCCACTCCCTAAAGCATAAGTCGGGATACTGTACACCAATAATTGATTCATGGACCACTTGATTTCCCAATGTCCGCCTCTTACACTGATCTTCTTTCAGCACCGCACACTGCAATTATCTATTTGTCCCTATCCATCATCCTCATTTGAAAATGCTCGCGAAATATTCGATGCGCTAACTGGCGTAATTTTTCACCTCATCGTCACCTCATCGCTATGGAAGAACAACCTAAACAGACCACCAAAAGGAGATGGGAACGACCTACGTCATCAAACGTGGACTCGTCCCTCCTTGAAAGGCTTCCTGAGATTGTCAACTCCAAAGATGATACCGTTCTCATCAGATTCATTGAGGCATCATCGCTTGCCAGGATCTTATCCAATTGGTCCTACTTTGCCCTGGTTAACGACCAATCCCACTTCATTGGCCTCTCGCTGAACTTGTCACAGATAACCCAGCGAATCAATGAAATTGGCGAACCGAATGAACCTTCCCAAGATCCAAAGGTCATGGCCAACCAATTAGCGATTCTCAACTTAAGACCCCAGATCATCGAGTTTTACAAGTCCATTCTTAATGACAACATCAAGGTGGTCTACAGAGCCTTGAATAACAATAAGCCATCTTTGACGAACCCGATTTTGAGACTCCTTACCAACATGATCAACTACGATGCGTCCATAGCCATAGAATTCTTGAATACGTTTGACTTAACCCTAGCAGTATTACCGAAATTATTACTCCCCAGCAAGGCTGATTCCGGAAAAAGAGATAAAAATGGGTTTCTTCCTATTCGGGCAACGTTCATCAGATTTTGGATTGCCCTCTTGGTTAAAGTACCCAGCCATCATAGACAAGACTTGTTGATCACTAACTACAAAATAATGAATAACTGGTGGAAATTTATGTTGGAAGCAGATACAACGGAGACACTTACTTTAGTGATGGATTTCATCGAGTCTAAGATCTTAAAAGAGCCCAATTTCAGACGGTCTATCAAAAGTAAAATCCTTAACGAAAATTTCATGCACAAGATCCTGTCAATTTTCAACAGAAACGAAGAAGAGCTGTTTACAAAGCGGTACATTGAATTCATGAATACTTTGGCCACAGACTCCAAGGTGGGTGTGGTGTATCCCGTCGAAAAATTATGGCATACCAAGATTACTACCGGGGTGGAGATTGAGTTGAATAATAAAACATTTAAGATCCATAATAAGTTGATTTATACCCTTTTGACTGCACTTAAGCCGTGGGAGAATAATTCCCAACTTCAATTTGTTCTCAGAATATTGCAGCTGTCGCCTGAGTTGGTGCCTTCATACATGAATTGGATGATTCAGCATGGTGGTGGGTATCATGAACCTACCCTTACCTCGTGGTGGGTGGGTCATACTTTATTGTACAGTAACATCATCCAATTGCCCTTACCTGCCCAAATTTTGAAAAGCGCATCTGTCGACTCAGCATTTATAAGTCAGCAAAGCACATATGATTCCAGAACTATAGCTGATAACATTTCATTAGCCCCATTATCGAAAAATGCTCTTACAAAATGTTTGGAAACCAACAAGTCTTTAATCACCCAATTTTCCTTACAACTAATTGTCTTTATACTTCAGAAGCTCGAAGTGGTGATTAGCTCTGGAATAGTCACCAACAAACAAGAATTGGTTGACTTGGTATTTCATAACTTGCCCGAGTTACTGAGTATTATCCAAGTTTATAACAAGGATTCCAGTAGCAAGCTAATCAAATTGACCCTGTTAATGATTATCGACCAATATGAAAAGTTATATCCAAGAAGTTCTTCTTCCGCACTTGTTACCAAGGTTTCTAATTCAGGAATAAACGATATCATCAAATCTGATTTGGAAAAGAGTTCTGGTTACGATTTAACATTATTGGACCATTTCCTCTCGATTCAATCTAACCAAGGACAAGAGCAGGACTTGAAGTGGTGGAATAAGCCGACAGAAGGAAATACTTTTTTCACCTGTTTGATCAGACTCGCGTCATCAGCTGCCCCAGGATCATTATCCAATGCCTTAGATGAGTCATTGGTTTGGAGACTTTCCAATTTACTTTCTACTCTAACAGACAGCAAATTACTATTCAACAAGGACCTCCTTGTGTCTCCCATTCTTTCACTTATCTATGCTTCCAGCGATTTCACATTCAACGTGACCATTTGGAATTTCATAGATGAAGTAATTTCCAGAACCATCAGAACTCCGTATAAGTACCTCGACTTAGCTCATGAAAAGTATGCCGATGTCAGTTTGTTCGTCGTTGCCATTTATGAACAGTTCAAATTCGTTTTGAAAAACAAACCAGGCCCAGAGATTATGGACTGGTTATTCAAGTTGACGAGATACTTCATTGTGATTGGTGAACCGAAGAAAGCTTTGGTTCAAATCATGAAAGATCATCTTGCAAATGAAGAGAACTTCAAAGAAGATTTTGAATCTCTCGAGTTTCAACACACCACTGAACAACCAGACAACTCGTTTGTCAATTATATTCTTAACATATCGAATGAAAATCTCCTCAAGAAACAACTGCAATTATCAAAGAGAACGATCCTTTCCAAGTTTGATTTGGCTGGATTAATTATGCGAATCAAGTTAATTGCAAACGATGAGTCTATCTCCAAAGCAGATGATGTGTTTGTTGAAATGATATCGAAATTAGGCAATTTCCTATTAGCACGCATATCTGGTGATGCTAAATTAATTAAGTTTATTTGTTCTAAGCAGTTGTGGGATCAATTGACCTTGAACACATCTGATTCAAGTATTGTTCGCAAGAAGAAGTTATTTATTGGGAGCCTTCTCAATGAAGTATTGCAACAACTTCCAGTTGTAATTCCAGAAAGCGATAACTACCTAAACAATTATATTTATGGTGCGTTTGAGTCTGACCAAAGTGTTTCAGATGATGTGCAATTGTATTTTGCACAATATTCGTGGATATTGTCTAGAGAACAGATCGAACAACTTACTTCAAATGTAACAACCAACTACTTATTGTTCCTCAAGGTGTTCGAATGTTGCTTGGAAAGGAAAATCAGCATTACTTCGGATGCATTTAGATCCATTCTCTCTGTTGATCTCAAAAAATCATTTGAAGCTGATAAGCAGCATATTTTATCTCGTTTGGTTGAATCAGACCTTGTTAAATTTGACCAAAATGTCCTTGAAGAAGTCGAACTCATTTTGTCTAATTCACTGAGTCATTTTGTCCTTAAAAGTATTCTTAGTAGTAAGCTCAAGGAAAAGAACGAGGTGATCAATTTCTTAATCGAAAGATCCGAATCGTTTAACGATGAGAAGTTGTTACTTCTCATTAGTTATTCGATTTCAACTGCTACGGATAGTTCAGAAGACCAAAAATTGAAGCACTTTTTTGATAGAGTGCTCAAAATCGCAAACAGGATGTTAGAAACACAGGATATTGAATTTTGGAATCAATTGTTGTACTGTTTGACTTCAGGGTTTAACTACATCAGCATTGAAGACTCTGAGCAGCTTGTGATTAAGGTTTTTGAATATGTTGACAAAATGGGATTCAAAAACAGCACCATCAAAGAATTTGCCTATTTTGTCCTCAAATATATCCAAAAGTGTTCAAAAATTGATTCTAAAATCGTGACATGGCTTCATAAATCAATGTTGTACATTACTAAGAAGTTTGCTGAAGCTAATGAGTTATCAGAGAATTTTGACTCGTTTGTGATTGCAATTTCAGAGATAGTTAAGCACTTGTCCTCCTTAAATACCTCTGTTTGGAAGTTGGTTCCTGTTAACATTATTAATACTCAACTTGAAGTATTTTTGAACCATTCCAGATGGGTTAGCAATGAAGTATACCTTCAATATGCCAATCTTGTTATTATGTCCGGCCAGAAAAGTACGGTTCAGTATGAAAGATTGCTCCAGATTTTTATTAACAATCCTTCCAATGACCTTAACTCCTTGGAAACAGAATTGAAATCAAGATTTTACTCAGCATTGATCATACATAACCTCTTCCATTATGATACTTCCAAAAATTCAACCATAATATTAATGGAAACTATTGCTTTATTCTATCTTGGTTCCATCAGATGTGAAGATTTATTGCTTAAGTCAGTCCTTGTGGAGATAGAATCTCGAGTTTCTAAATCATGGATCCACGCAGTGAACTCTTGGGAATTTTCTGAAGAACTTACTAACAATGAGATCGAATTAATGGGCGAAAGTGAAAAGCGCTTGATAGTGAAGGATAAATCTAACTTAACAGTGTCTTTGAGCAAACGATTTATTAATAATACTGTGAAGAATGGATCTCGAGCCGAAACTTACCTTTCAATCAGAGGTGATCGTCTTGAAACTGCATTACAGAAAATCGACCAATGGTATCAATCTAATTCGATTTCAGTCGACCAAACTTACCAAAGCACTGTTTACGACCACGAATTCCTCTTGATGCTTTTGATTCATAACGAAGAATTTCTCAAGGTTGATATAGACGATGAAGGAACAAAAGTTTTATTTGACTTGACGAACTTGATTGAATCTAATCTTTTGCAATTCGTTATTGTCTGCTTATCCAACCCGGTTCAATCTACCAGAAATGTGGCATTGGTTTTATTGCAGGGGATCTTAAAAACTATTGAAAGTATCGAAAATTTCAAAGATAAGAATATTTTCATGGTTTATATTTCTAACATTCTCAACACCATTAAGAATCAGGAACAACTACCAGAAATTGTTTGGTACGTTTATGCATCCTTAGTGCCAATTTTGTCTAACCCTGGTCATTTCTTGTACGAGAGAAGTTTCCGTTATGTTCTTTCCAACCCCAAATTATCCAGAGACATTCCATTATACAAGGCGATCGTACAATCACAAAGCAGTGGTGACGGTGATTTGGAAAATGACGAAAGTTATTATAAACAAATTGTCTGGGTTCTTGAAAGGCTTGTGGAAGGTACTTCTTCCACCGAGGATATTGATTTATTTAAGACCAAGGGTATATTCGAATGGGTCTTGAACTTGTCAAACTCACCTTTCATCACCATGCGTATCAAATCTTTGATCTTCAAGTTTTTGTACGTAGTACAAAATATTGATCATGGTTCCGACGTACTCATTACCAGATTTGGACTTTTGACCAGTTTAGAACAGCAATTGCAAAATTTGGATGAATGCCTTTTGGATCAACAATTGAGGTTGAACTTGAAAGAAGTGGTTTTGAGGTTGGGGATCAGTGAGGCATCAAGCAAAAGAATAAGGGATTGGACAGGTGAAGATTTACGGCCCTACATTAAGAGAATCCATCGGAAGTAGACACCTAGGTTATACTTATTGCATCAGTGTCACATTGTAGCTTTCATACTTTAATAGAAACCAATACGCATGCATACCTTATGAGCAGTAGGCTTCAGCCGTGTACCCCAGTGACGGGTCGCGATGTCTTCGGTTACGTAAGCACAAGTTGTCAGTTTATCGAGGGGATCTATCAAAGATCGCCACAACGTTAACTATCAGCTAGTATGGGCGTAAGTATTAGCTTGCCGTTTCTAGAAGCACCACTAACATATAGTTGGGTAAATTGGCTCACTATACATTTGACTTGGTCTTAATTTCGATCGTTTTAGCCGGAATCCATCGTAACACCGGGTTGGCATTTGATACCTCGCTGTTTTCATCAGTGGATGTCCGTAAATGGTTCGGCAAATATCTTGCTTTCGGTGAACGTGCTTATGACTCGGTAGTCTCTATGTTAAGAGTTTCAGGGTACTTCAAACAACGTAACATGGTGTACGACTATGTTCAAAGAGAAACCGGAAAGTTTGTCAAGGAACAAACTGGTAGAGACATCAACGACTTGACCAAGCGCAGCTGAGTTCTGCCGGTGATATTTATTTAGTATTATTATGGTATTTATGGGTTAATGGAAATTTGAGGTGTGTTTCTGTGCCTCGAAATCCTTGAAATAGGTCATCTAGAACTTTATAGGACGTACAAAACATGTATTGACTGAAGAGGTTAATATTGCGGGGCCTATACTTATCGCTCGAATAACCCGTACTTGCCCTACTTAACCAGGGTACGTCCCAAAGGGATCCTTACTATTTCATCCCTATGGGTACTTTCTATCGTTTCCCAATGTCGTGCGCATCTGTGGAGACAATACCAGCAGCTGGGCATCTGTCAGCCATCATCTTTTAGCACAGGACATCTTACAAAGGTACGTCACAATAATCAATGATTGTACTAAACGGATATCTCAATTGAGTGTCATTAGTTAGTATGGCAAGCCCATTGAGAGATCCAACAGAAAAAGTATCAAGATGCATAGAGTAGATCACCATCCCACATCTAGTCTTGAAAAACGGATACACACAGATGAGCAATACTAACATTTGAAGAGAGCAATGGGGGACGCATTACACTTCATTGAAAGTCTCAAAAATGCTATCGAATTAGAACAGAAATCCGATGTTTTGTTGACGAATTCATATTTGGAGTCGTTTTCTTCTAAGAAATTGGCTCAATATGGCCTAGCGGTAATCAATTTGGTCGTTGACAACGTGAGAACAGGACTAGGAGGAAAGACATTGCTTGAGTTAGTTGTCGATCCAGCATTGAAGAATACTGAAGATATTCCTCTTGGATCACTACGGGTCGGTGATATCGTCCGACTTGACAAGATGACCACAGCTGACTCGGCGAAAGCCAAGAAGGCCAAGGAAAATTCTTCAAAAGAAACAACAGAGGTGAATGAATCTGTCGATGGTGTTGTCATCAAAACGTCATCTCAATCGATCACGATCTCGATTGAAGAAGACTCTAAGGAAGATAAGGTTCTCAATTGGTACAACAATACTGGAAATGATTCCCAAAGGATGTGGATCGTGAAATTATCAAATAGCATAACATACAAAAGAATGATTTCCACCTTGAATAAACTCTCTGAATTGAAAAATCACAATAATGATATTGTGCAATTGTTACTAGGTCAGACAAAATATGTTGCAAGAGGTTCAAAGTCTAATGTTGACGAGTTCTTTGATAAGAATTTAAATGAGTCTCAAAAGAGTGCAATTAATTTTGCGATATTTGAGTCTGCTGTATCGATAATTCATGGCCCTCCCGGCACAGGCAAAACTTACACGCTCATCGAGCTCATTAAACAGCTTACATTTAACCACGGAGAGCGGGTTTTAGTATGTGGGCCCTCTAATATTTCAGTTGATACAATCTTAGAAAGGCTTTCTCCTATATTCACCGGTGAATCGCCCGACGATTCTTCCAACAAGAAGAGAAAATCTACTAAAAAGCCATCTAAAGTTTCTGCGGATAAGCTTATTAGGGTAGGTCATCCGGCAAGATTACTAGCGAATAATCTTAGACACTCGTTAGATATAATGTCAAAAACAAATTTTGGGGGAGAATCTAACGATAATAAATCCATTTTAAGCGACATTGAGAAGGATATTGGCGATACGCTAGCTAAGATCAAAAAATGCAAAAGATATGCCGAAAGAAGAGTCTTGTGGGGGGATTTGAAACAGCTTAAGAAGGAGTTGAGAATAAGGGAAAAAAAAATCGTCCAAGATGTTTTGGTTAATTCTCAGGTAGTCCTATCAACTTTGCATGGAGCTGGGGCCTACGAATTGACTTCTTTGTATAAAGAAGAATCCTTGAATTTCAGTAACGAAAATCCGCTCTTCGATACTATAATCATCGATGAAGTTTCTCAATCTTTGGAACCACAATGTTGGATCCCACTCGTTAATCACTTGGGATTTAAAAGGCTTGTCATTGCAGGGGATAATAAACAATTGCCTCCAACAATCAAATCTAAGGATGAGGTAGAAAGACTTTTAGGAAATTTAAGCTTGGATGATATTACAAAACAGAAAAAACCAGAAAAAAATATTGCTAATCTAGAAATGACATTATTTGACCGGCTTGTCAGAGATCTTGAAGGAGATAAATTTAAAAAGCTTTTGGACACGCAATATCGGATGAATAAAACAATTATGGAATTTCCATCACAGGTGTTGTATGGCGGGAAACTCAAGGCCCACGAGTCGGTTATAAACATTAAACTTCCAGATTTGAAGGGCGTTGTAGAAAACGACGAAACCACTGCAACATGTGTATGGTATGACACACAAGGTGGAGATTACCCTGAAAAGACCAGCGGAGAAGAAGATACAAGGGGCAGCAAATCTGGTGGTTTGTTAGAGGCCGGGTCAAAATATAACGAGATGGAAGTAATTTTAGTGTTGCAGCATTTGAAGAAACTAATTGGATTCGGTATAGCACCCGAGTGCATAGGAATTATATCACCCTATAGTGCACAAGTTAGCTTGCTTAAAAAATCATTACACCAAGAAGATACGAAATATTCGGGTGTGGAGATTTCTACAGTGGATGGGTTTCAAGGACGTGAAAAAGAAGTAATAATAATATCGTTAGTTCGCTCCAACGATAATGGAGAGGTGGGATTCTTGAAGGATGAACGAAGACTTAATGTGGCAATGACTCGTCCCAAGAGACAGTTATGTGTTATCGGAGATCTAGAATTAATGAGCCGCAGCGGAATACCCTTTTTGACAAAGTGGGCCTCTTACGTCGAAGACGGAAATGGAGATGAAATGGGGTTCGAGATTTATTATCCTGAATTAGGCGACTATTAGATTTGGAGAGTCGAGATCCTCGCTTTGCCTGATTCGGATATTATCAAATGCAGTAATCCGTTGAAAGGAGCATGTCTCCAATTTGCACCGTTTTAGAAATGAAGGCCAAATGATCTATTGCAAGAAGGGTAATTAACGGTATGAGGAAGATTGGTTCGAGGCCAACCGCCAAATTGGGAAATGGAGAGATGAGACAGCAATATTGCCGCCACCAAGATCGAGCCTTTTGAAGGAATACATCATCTTGCATATTCCTATAATCGAAGCACGGCCACATGTATTGTCTAGAACATTCTACATATCTGGTTTAGCTAGAACTGGGGTAACCGATATAGGCACATCGCTAATGCATCAACGGTTGTATTACCAGAAGTGGAATGTTGGCACAAAATAAGATCTGTTGTAGAACTAGAACAGAGTGCACTTGAGCCTTGCTAAAAGAACTCGAATGATCGAGATATAAGCCTATCTGATAGGCTGGGGACCCCAAGGCTTCGACTCTGTAGTCTTAAGGGACGTTTAGGCCCCAGTGTTCCATAGCGAGGCTCGGGGCCCATATGCAGAGCCACCAAAATTTCCTCTTCGAGTAAGTGAGATTAGCCATGAATAATAGCTACCTATAATGACAGAAAGTGTAATTATGACAGGTATAGATTGTTAACCTAAAATGACCAAATCTTGGGCGACAACATCTTGAGCGGTTGCAAATCGTGCCAATCGGGTGGGAACGATATTCAATCGTCCGCCCCAAATGCTCGGACCAACAAGTAATTGACATCATGACACATGAGGATTAAGATTTCAGGTGGCATAGTACACTGGGGAATGTCGTATCTGAGAATCGCCAGATCTTGGTACAACACATGGTGCTTGGAAACGTTTTACCCAATTCTTGGACCAAGTCCACCAAGAATTTCATATAGAAAGATTCCTCATTCAGACAGGGGGTGGCTACTTGACAAGTCGCAATTGCCTAATTGAGAAAAGAATTATAGTGCCTGTTGCGGAAATTGCCCGAAGTGCTCATGGCCAAGCCCACCTTGCCGGGATTCTTGGGAGCCAGACTTGGTATGAAACACTACACCAAAATGGTGTTCACCATCATGGCAAGCTACCACCCAGTTTAATGATGTACATTGACGATATCAACATTCCCACTCTACACATGTTCGCAGTGATGTCAGTTGTGAGCTCCCCACAGAGTTTTGGAGCCCCTGCATAGAATTTTGCACGAGAAGCGCGTTTCTTTGCCGAAGGGACAATCGGGTAAACAAAACACGCATATTGTTACAAAATATTCAGTGCTTCCATGTCTAATTTCTTGGTTAAGAGATATCCATATACGGTTATGTTTTAACTGGCAATTTTGAACGTTTGGCGCCAATAACTTGCAAATTATATATATTACCTTTCGTCGCCGATTTTGGAATATCGTGTAAGAGTGTCCACAGTCTTTCAATACCCACAGTCGTTCCTTTATCCTTTCACTCCTTCTAACTAACTGTGATTCTATCGTATACAGATACCATGAAGTTCTTAACGTTGGCTGCTGCCTTGTCTATTTTGTCTACCGTGTCTTCCGAGGTTGTTTACGTCACCCAGACCAGGTATACCACCGTGTATGATGGTCAAGTTGATGCTTCCACCGCTGCACCTGCTCCAGCCCCAGCTCCTTCTGCCCCAGCTCCAGCTCCAGCTCCTGCTCCAGCTGCTTCTGCTCCAGCTCCAAAGTACTGGTGGAACAACAACAACAACAACAACGCTCCAACCACTTCAGTTGAAGCTACCAGTGTTACCCCAACTCAACAGGCTGCCAACACTGCTCAAGGTAAGGGCTGGTTCAAGCCAAACACCTTGACCACATCCAGCACCGCCCAACCTCAACAAACCTCGGGATCTTCTGGTGACGATATCAGCTCCTCTCCAGGTGTTGACAAGCAATTCGCTCAAGCTATCTTGGATGCCCACAACCAAAAGAGAGCTCAACACAATGCTGACCCATTATCCTGGGATAGCGACCTTTACGACTATGCCCAGAACTATGCCAACAAGTATGACTGTTCCGGTAACTTGGTTCATTCTGGTGGTAAATACGGTGAAAACTTGGCTGTTGGCTACAAGGATGGAGTTGCTGCTTTGAACGCTTGGTACGATGAAGGTAGCAACTTTGACTACTCCTCTGCCAACTCCTTCGACCATTTCACTGCTGTTATCTGGGCTTCTACCACCAAGTTGGGTTGTGCTTACAAGGACTGTACCGCTGAAAACTGGGGTAAGTACGTCATCTGTTCTTATGACCCTGCTGGAAATGTTATCGGTCAAGGAAAATCCAACCTTAAGCAGTAGGTAACTATGAGCCTCTAAGAGTGCTTATTTGGCCGCAAAAGTTAAAAACATTTCTGGATATCTGGTTATTTTCTTCTCCGTGACGAGTTCTTTTTGGTGTTATAGTTTCATTTCATATATACGTTTTTTGTTTAAAATTGTAGTATATTCCACTATTAAATGTGTCATTACTAAAGCCTAGTATAAGTGTATGATCATAAATTTATATTATTTTATGGCGGGGGCCCATACATCACCCCCAGCCTCATTAATTCCGTTTGGTCACCGGCCAAACCGAAGTATTCGATGTAGGGAAAATATGGTAAATTGCTGACCTCTATTACGTTTCTGGTATTGGATTCCCATGTGTATAAGATCTTATTACCTTGAACTTCAGTAAAATGGAAACTATTATCGTTTAATTGTAAGCGTTTAATACCTGTGGGAACATTCCAAAGTTCGATCTTGTTAATTCTGTTATGCTCGAACGAAAGAAATTTTAAACCACACGGATACGTTATATCCTTGATCAGGGTGATTCCATTGTGAGCCATAGATAATCTCTCGAGCCTTGGAAGGTGGGTCTTGAAATCGAGGTGTAGATCTTGAGTTTCGGATTTTTTGATCACATCCTTCAGCCAATTGGTGTGGTCAAGGTTCAACACCACCAAAGTAGATGGCAATTTTGAAATGAGAGTATTTTCAAGTCTTCCTAGGGAAACATTCTTTAGATCAAGATGAACTAAATTTGAAGGTAGGCAGATGTTGTCAAGTCCCATGATGGGGTTATGGCTCAAATCAAGATAATTGATGGATGTCGGTATTTCCACTTCCTCATGGGGGAGATTAAAGGAAGTTAACTTATTCCCACTCAAGTCTAGTCTCTTTAATGAGTTACCATTGAACCGGAGCTGATTGAATACACTAATTTCATTGTTTGCTAAGTTCAAAATTTCCAAACCACAGGGAAAGTCAATATTGGTCACTTCCACAAGACCAGTAGAATTCATTGACAACTTCTTTAAGTTACGAGTTAATATATTGGAATAATTGCTATAGTCAATTTCGTTGTTATCCAAAGTTAACTCCTGTAGGGACGGGGGCAAAACCCCCAACTCGTCTAAATCATCAAACTTATTATCAGACAAGTCTAAAACTTTAAGTTGCGAAGCTGAGGCAAAAAAATCAATAGGAAGTGAGTATATTTCATTGGAATTGAGATGTAATTCACGTATGGATGCAGGTAATACAAAAAATTCATCGAATTTTTTTATTAAGTTTTTGGATACTGCCAATACCTCAACATTAGGTGGTATTTGGGATTGAGGAAAATTTTGGATTTCATTGTATGCAAGTTTAAAAACTTTAAGAGACAGTGGAAATTGGATCCCTTCAATACTGGAAATTGTGTTTATCGATACGTCAAACGTATTAAGATTTTTGCACTTGCTAAATTCTGGCCCATTAAGATTTTTCAAGGTATTTGCACCTAGCAATAACCTTTCCAAGGACTCCGGGAAGTTTATACCTTCAAGTGAGGTGATAGCATTGGCACTTAGGTCTAATACCTTGAGTACTGGAAGGGGCGAACGTAAGTACCTTTTGAGGGAATAGTCATTGATGCTATTGTTCCATAAGTAAAGCTCCAGGAGAATTTCAGAGGAATGAAGGGAGTGGAGGGGTAGCACCTGGTTGTTTGTGTTGAAACGATTTACACTCAACATTCTTGTTGTTTTGGCGCCTAGAGACTCGATTTTCTCCATAAGTCTTGAGTTAAGAAGCGCCAACTCCGGAGACATGGTGATGTCGTAGAGTAACTGGAAGCTGAGTTTAGAAAGGGAAGATTGGTAGAACGCATCAAACGTTAGGAGTTCCAAAAGTTTAGTAAAATTTTCGATATCGCTGATAAGGTCTGTGCTTTCGTGGAATTTGAACAAGAGTCCGATTTCGTGGGGAAATACATGGAATGACGTCTCAAGATTATATGCTATTAACTGCTTGAGTAATTGGTATGCCTGGTCGAACCCCCGGACCACGAGAGCACGTTCAAAATCACTCTTACTATAGTAAAACCGAGTGAGATTGAACCCTTCGACTTGGATCGGCCGCTGTACAATCATGGGCTTGATAAAGATGCACTTATAGGCCAAATGTTGCAAATATGACCATTTTCCCCATTGGTACGGCTGAATGAACTTAGCAAAGATAACATTCGGCAGAACCAAGCCAAAGATGGTCTCAATTACCTCGGGCGGGAGTGGAAGTTTGTCCATCAACTATGTGGCGGGACCTGGGGTGATATGCTGTTGATTAGTAACCTCACCCCAAATCTATTGTACCTGGTGGGTTTGGGGCCCGGTGTGCATACAAGCCCCAGGTGCTCATTCAATAGAGAGTAATCCACAGTAGCATCTAAGCTATCCATATTACTATGAGAGCCCCGGGTCCGTACCCTGCCAGCTCTGACGCCGGGCTAGAGGAGGCGATTTCATCGACGTACTTGGACCGCAGCTCCCGTTCGCTCGACTCGGATATCCCCATCGAAAGCGCCATGCAAACCATCAAGCAAGAGGACATCGGAGGCAACCCCAACGGAAACACTGCTCGGACAAGTCAGACCAAGCCCAAAAGGACCAGCTTGGCATGTATTCGGTGTCGTGCCAGGCATATACGGTGTCCGGGCGGCGACCCTTGCAAAAAGTGTCAGCTTGCAAAGACCAAATGTGAATACGTCGAAGCGGACAAAAAGATCGTGGTATCGATGAAGTATCTTTCAAAACTCCACGACGACATTGCCAGACTCAAGAAGGATAATGCATTCTTGCGAACACTGCTTAAAGAAGAGAAAAATCGCCCCCACGTCCTTGGGTCTCCCGCTTCCACCGGTGCCGCCTCGGTTCCGTTGGCACCTACGAACTCATTTGCGAACAATATTCGCTATCAATCGCCCCATGACCAGAATATACGACCAGACCAGGATACTCCTGCGGAACTTCAAGCCTCAGAAGTCATCCTGCCGTCGCTTGACAAACATGGAAGACTCATCCAATCTCGGACGGGGGAAAAAGTGTATGTGGGGTCGTCTTCGATGACACTTTTTGGGTTGGAGATCCAGAACATGGTACCGTCTTTCCTGTCATCAACACTTTTGACAAGTGGCCAATCGGCGACGTCGTCGCCTCAAAGTTTGGCCACCCCTCAAGCCACGGAAATACCCCTGGATTCGATTTCAGTCAAGAGAGAAACAGAAATATTGGAAAAAGAGGGAAACGCGTACAAGATCACCCTCGCCAAAACCAACACACGGCCCGGTCTTTCCATCAACTTCACATTGCCATCATATTCCTATGCCATGCTCTTGGTAGACACTTTCGTCAACTATAACGATGGATGCTTCTATTTCTTCAATGAGGGTTTAGTCAAGCGGTTTTTGATGAACTTGTACTCCGGAAATACCCTGGAAAACAAAAAGATATTCAAGAGAAACATTAATACCACTAATAGAAGCCCAGCAAACGATGAAAACTCCATCAAAAAAGATGCTGATGACGACACCATTCTTGAAACCATTTGGTTTTGCAAGATCCAGCTTATTTTTGCCATTGGTGAAATGTATCTTGGAACAGAATCAGACACCCATATTCAAAAACAGAGAAATGTACATGCACCGGATAGCAGATCCAAGGCCAAAAATAAAGAGAGAAAGGAGAAAAGAAATACATTACCAGGATCAGGGTTCTTCTACCAATCTTCGGAACTATTCACCGGGTTGTTTGCCTCGGGTGCCATTGATAATGTCTCGAAAGATGGAGGTATTGAAGTGATGCTCCTCTACGCATTTTACCTTCAAGTGGCAGATTGTACCATTGCATCATATTTTTATTTTGGCCTAGCATTACGATCCACTTTAATTCTCGGATGGCATGTGGATGCCGACAAAGAAAACTTAAACCGATTCGAGTTGGAGCATCGCAGAAGAATATGGTGGACAGTGTACATGTACGAACGGATGTTGTCATCCAAAGCAGGCCTCCCTTTGAGTTTTGCTGACGATAGTGTGTCCACGGAGTTACCATTTGATTTTGAGGCGGACTTGAGCGATTTCCCTAAAGATGAAAATGATGTCCGAGGCTACTATATCTTCCCTTCAGCTGAATACATAAACAACTGTGTCACCATTACTCAAATTAATGCAATCATCTTGTCATCATTATACACAAAACAACCAACATTCAATATTTTGCCAGTGGTCACCGATTTAGTGCACAAGTTATTGGCATGGAAGAATGCTCTACCCGATTTTCTCAAGGTTGACTTGTCGGATGATAATTTAAGAGTAACTAGATTGATAGTGAACCTCATGACGGAATATTTCCAAGGTATGAACCTTGCGGTGCGCCCATTACTATTTCATTTTGCCACAAAGAAATTGAAGGAGTTGCAAGGTCAGAATTCGTCCAACAAGTATGTTGATTTAACTAAATATTCAAAGAACGTGCTCACATTGTTGAATGCTTCATTCCAAGCATCGATCAACACCATCAAGTCAATCTGGGCTTTATTGCCAGAAAATATGGTGGCCTTATTTGGATGGATGGATAGAGAATATCTTTTTACTTCAGCATCGACGTTGATTTTATTTAATGCCTCATTTGGTGTCCATGAAGCCACCAAGGAGCATTTGGACCATGCTCTCACCATATTCACCAAGATGAAGCGACTTGGCAATTACCCTGCGGCGTTGAGAAGAGCCCAGCTTTTGAAGTTGATCAGAGTATTGGACTTTAATGGTGTGATGAACGATCTTCTCTTGAAACACGACGACGAATTTCGAGGAACGGAAACCGTCAATGACGCGTTCATGAAGGACCAGTTCAATGCACACCTAAATGAAGTCAACCAGATGTCCAGTTTTAATATCAATAATCAGCACTTGAATGTGTTGGATAGTGAATTAAGCCCTGTTCAATCGTTACGCCAGACCAATTATCAAAGAAATAGCAATGTTATGCCCAGCACATCCAGCGACAACTTTGGTGAACATTTCTCTGGCGTGGCTCTCGACAGCGAGCTTAATATTGCGGGCGGTCTCTCTTCAGGCACGGGCGACGTCTATGCCAACTCGGACTTGGCCGGTATTGAAGGATTGACATATTTGGATGAGGAACAGAAGTTGTGGAATGAAATTACCAACGATGCGGTATGGCTCAATGTCCCTGGAGGAAATCCCAATCAGAACCCTCCCAATGGCGCGATGAATATGGACCGATCCGATTTTTTTAAGAAGCCTCCTGCTCCGGAAACTGGGTCTATGGGGATGAATTTTGGACCTCAAAATACCAACCACGAACACGAAGGATTTGGTGCTCTTGGGGGCGTTAGCGGGGGCTACAGCGACATCATCAATCACGAGTTCCAGGATATGATGGATTAATGTACGATAGTAAATGGGAGAATTTAATGATGGGTGTATTATACAATTAGTGTTACAGAGTTATGAATAGAAATGAACCACCAGTCAAATATGACAAACGTTGTAGTTGAAGGCAACCGAGAACATGCTATTAGTGACGTGGATGAGGCCCACGGCACCCCTACCGGGACTAGGCGTTGAAAAAGTCCATCATGCCATTATCCATATCGAGGTTCGGGTCTCCGTTGGCCTGCTGTAAGATCTGCAGGGGAGACATTTCCGAGCCCTGCATCTGCTGCTGTGGTTTCTGAGGTTGTATGGGTATATTATTTACGTAATTGGCATTCTGAGGGTTGATGCCCGACGACTGAACAAAGTCAAATTGGGCATCCTTGGCCACTTGACTCGAGCCCATAATTTGCGACGCAGTAGGACCTCCTGGACCTCCTGGACCTCCTGGAACTGATGACTGGGCTACTGATGCTGGAACAAGCGGCGTTCCAGCGTTTCCTGGATTGCTTGGATTGATTTGGTTGTTGTGGTTCGCCGCACCCAAGTGTCCGGACATCTGTCTCTGGGGTATGGATTGAGGCTGGTTCATGGGCGACTGGGATTGGCCTTGTGACTGCAGTTTCCGCATCTGGTTAAGCTTCATTTTCAAGTATTGGAATGCTTCCGGGTACAATTCTTGTAGCTTGGTATAGAGTTGGTTCAATTCCGGCATATCGTGAGGCGCCGTCATCATGATAGGGAACGAGTTTTTGTTTTGCGATGCCTGCTGGGCCGCCGAGTCCGTATGGTACTTTTCATAGATGTAGCTGAGCACCGTCAAGTTACAATGGATCCTTCGGGTGCAATTTTGGTACGACTCCACCATCGATTGCTTTGCCTGTGGAGGAAGTTGTTGGAGGGCCTGCTGGTTACTCAAGACGTTGTGATAAATGTTCACGGCCCTTTTCATGAGCTGGGTGTTGATGAGGAGGAGACATGTGACCCGCTCACGGTCTAGGCCCACCGAAGCTCTGGAGTCGGGGATGTTCATGCTTTCGGTCCCTGGAAACAAAACGGGGTTGTTTTTTGACATGAAAAAGACGGGCCGCACTCATCACGTGCACATGGTTGCAATTTCGCCGTGTCTGGTACCGGTGTTGATGCTTATGTAAGCGAACACCACATATGAGCCGAACTAGTTCTTGACAGAAAGGTGGCTTGATGATTGGATTTGGGGCCCGAGACTAAGCTGCAATAGGTAGGTGGTGAAGTAGCTGTGGCAAGAGACGTTTTTGTTTTGTATATTTTTCTCATATCAAGCGGAAGAGTGAGTTAAGACAACAAGACAACAGTGATGGAGCCTTGTCAGCATTGATGATTTCTAGTAAAAGATGGCAGTGTTGTAAGTCAGCTTTTGTGAAAGCATTCCGTCAAAAATGTATGATAGTCGTATTACTTCTAGTCACTATCACCCAAAAGCCCCACTCTCAGTCTTCATTCGTCATCAGCTGTATGGCAAGCAGAAGACAAGAAAACACGCTACTTTAATCAGTTTCCATACAGCAATAAGCTCAAGCCGTCAGAGGAACTATGTATAGGGAAAGTTCCTACTAGTATACACTTGCTTTTGGTATGGCATTTCTCGCAGACTAGTGAACTCGTATATCCACAGTTATCACAAATTTGCAGCCATAATTGATAAAAGTAATCTACATGATAGACTAAGTAGAAATGAAAATCAGCTATGGATTTCATAGGCATCTTCATATATATTCTCGTAATTATGGTTTCCATGATTATTTTAATTTCCAATTCATAGGTTTCAATGGCTGCGAAAATATCGAATTTCAAAAAAATACACCAAAAGCGTAAAGAATGTTGAGGTCACAAAACATGACTCTACGAAACAATTATTGCCCTTGTTTTGCAATTTCTATTATTCTAACGGCATACTATTTACACGATGGTCATCTCGTCGGTGATGGCATCCAATCTTGTGCTGACTGCCCTTCTCATGCCAATATAGGTCATATCGAAGGTCCCCCTACCCTGAGTGATCGATCTCAATTTAGATAAATAGCCAATCATTTCCCGCAACGGGGTCTCGGCTACTATCATCTTCTTGTTGGTTAAATCGAGAGCAGTACGGCCCGATTTAAGAGTATAATCTGGAGGAAGGTAGATCTTTTCCGATTCTTCATTCGCCCACGCAAGGGTATCGAGATTCTGGGTCGATTCGTCTTCAATAGAAGTGATGATGGCTTGACATCTATGAGTTAAATCATGAGACACTTCCCCCAAGAGATCGGACGTAATGTATACCTTTGTTTCCATATATGGTTCGAGAACCCCGAAAAGATTGTTGTTTTGTTCGATATACTCCAAGACTGCTTTTCTTCCAATTCCTAACAACGACGAAGGGTTTTGGCCTACTTCTTCAACGGGAAAATCCCAACCCGAAACCCGGATTACGGCAGAGTGCAATGGAAGGCCAAATGCCGGACCCCCAATTTGTATGCCAGTTAAACAGCCTTGGATTACTGTCTCCTGAAGACTCTGCAACGACTGTTCACATTTCCAACGTCTTTCCTTTACCGCCTCATGCATATGTTTGGGGGTAGCCGAAGGTTCAAAAATGATAATATTGTTTTCTTGTTCAAAAACTATGGCCCCATCTTCCTCGGCAAAGTCAGATTCAGCAGCTATTCCTTCAAAACAATCCATAGACAATTCTACCGAGGAACTGCCTTCACTTACTACCACAGGGCGGGACAATTTAGTGGGAGACTCCTTATACGAGACCACCACGTCCCGTAACCGCACCTTTGCCTTCATATCGTTCACCAATCTTTCCTTAATGATATCCAAATGCAACTCACCCATACCACTGAGAATAGTCTGGCCCATATCTTCATCTACGGATACCTTGAGTGAGGGATCCTCTCGAATTAATTGCCGGATACATTCATTCATATATTTTTCATCACCAGCAGTGAGAGGTTCGATTCCGGAGTTAAATAAAGGTGGAGGAATTTCAATGGGGAGTAACTTTAAATTGGCCTCTAATTCAGTGGCGCTTTTGTTGACGGGGCCCTGCGAAACAAGTGTATCACCCGTGACAATATCATCTTCATGGCCGGTGATGACTCCAATATTACCCGAGCCAATGTACTTGACCTCTTCCGGCTCATCCCCATGCATCAACAATAATTTCTTAACCAACAATTTCTTTCCAGTTCTGGTGTTGATAACCGTTGTGTTGGAGTTTAATTTACCACTGTAAACCCTGAAAAACGTCATCACTCCTTTGGTAGCGTGAGACATGACTTTGAACGCCAACGCCACGGTCAAGTTGGGCTTCTCATTAATAATTAGTCCACGGACAGGGTCCATTGAGATAGGAACATCCATTTGCTGGGTGATATTGGCTTTGGACTTTTTGTTCTTTCCTTTCAAAAGCTTCGAGCTGGAAGAATGAACTTCAGGGGCTTCAATTTGTAAAGGTGAAGGTAGATAATTTACCACGGCATCCATAAGTGGTTGCACTCCAATGTTTTTGAACGACGATCCGCAGTATACAGGTGTCAAATAGCCCGAGATAGTGGCCTTTCTTATAGCGGCATCAAGAATGGTAATGGGGATTTTCATGTAATCTTCATCATTCTCAAGAAAAGAATCAATGATTGATTCGTCTACTTCGCCAAGGGTTTCTACCATAGACTCTCTGCTCGCAGCTACCATCTCTCTGACTTCGGGAATAGTGTCCACATCAACCACTGTAATCTCTTTACCAGTTGGGTCCTCCGTGTCCCACTTTAATAGTTTCTTATGAATAACATCCACTACTCCTCTAAATACAGGGTCATTTTCGGAAGACATTTCAAAGTAGGGAATTGTACAGAGAATCACTCTGGTCTGAAGTTTTTGGATCACTTCCTTCACGGTTCTACTGAAACCAGCACCAGGACGATCCATCTTATTCACATAGACGATCTTGGGAATATTCAAAGCTTGTGCTTGTTTCCACACCTTTTCCGTCTGAGCTTCTACTCCAGCCACACCATCCAAAATCGTCACAGCTCCATCAAGCACTCTTAACGATCTGGTAACTTCAAACGTAAAATCAGCATGTCCTGGTGTATCGATGATATTAATCTTATTGCTATTCCAAGGAATGGTAATGGCTGCCAGCTGGATGGTGATACCACGCTGCCTCTCTGAAGCAAGGTAGTCGGTGACAGTATCACCTTCATCAACGTTTCCTATTCTTTTAGTCTTTCCACTGTAGAAGAGCATTCGTTCAGTGGTGGTGGTTTTACCAGCATCGATATGAGCTATGATTCCTATGTTTCTCGTTTTGCTGATGGCCACATCGTTGAGTTTGGAAAAGATGGCCGATGTCGTATGGAAGCATCTTCTGAGAGGGAGGACTCGAGGTCCAAACATGCTGTAGGGTTGTAAGAACTAGGTGACGGGTGAAGTGAAAAATACGTGCGACAAACGAGAATATGGAATGTGGGGGTGAAGAGAATGTGTCTGGATGGCAAGCTGGAGTATCCTCGATACTTACAATGTCACCGGGTATCCTGGGCAATTGATCCATTCCTTGCTGTTCACGTCGGCCCCTATCCTATGGTGGTGAAAATGCGGTCCATTTCTTATTCAACTAAAGTGAATCAAGCCCATTGAACACGTATATTTAGTGTCTTTTTCTCGATTACCAAGCGACAATAAAGGTATCACCTTGAAAGCATCACCAAGTTGTCCAACCAACACAAACAAAGCACATACGGCAGATACTGCTATTTAACAAAGGTATGTTTGAGTGTACATTTGCAGACCTTACACTTACTAGCTGGCTAGCCTCGACTGTTAGGAACTCAATCATCTACAAGTGGCATACTTCTTCTGAGGAAAGGGAAATAAATAGAACCACAATCAGCCCCGGACCATAAGTTGCTGGTTTACTTTGTGAAAATTCGATCCCATCTGGTGCCTCCTGTTTTGTTTGTTCGAAACGGACATCAAATATTTGGGCATGTGGTCTAGTGGTATGATTCTCGCTTAGGGTGCGGGAGGTCCCGGGTTCAATTCCCGGCTTGCCCCTCGGTTTTCATTGGGCATGTGGTCTAGTGGTATGATTCTCGCTTAGGGTGCGGGAGGTCCCGGGTTCAATTCCCGGCCTGCCCCATGGAAAACCTTCTTTTTTGCATTTTTCACTGGTCTAGACCGTTAATTCGAAATTTATCGTGCAGGGGAGAGTCTTATCTAAAATTTGAAGCAAAATTCTACATTCAGAGGCAAGGGTAGTCGGTTCTTTTATTTAATTTACGTAATCAGTTTGCAAAATGATTCCAAGCCTAAGACTAGCAAGTGAATTGACCTTTAGTAACCAAAAACCAATTCAAACCGTTTAACTAGATTTTTATATTCAAATTTGACCCCAATAGGTATGTTTGATATGTTTTCTATCGCTCCTGGCTTATATGGATCAAAACCGACCAAGCTCACGTGATCCAACACCTCGGCCAGAAAACTCATCTCACGATAAACAGAGTCGAAGTGTTGGAATGGCATTATAAGAATGTCGTCACCGCTATCAGGGATCGAAAGAACAGACGTGCCGACACTCACAGCTGAGGAAAATCTCGAATCGATCCAATCTGAACTTTTAGGCCCTACGGAAGTCGCATTGGGGTCTGATGAGATAAAACAACAACTTCTGACATCGCATGAATCTGACCCGCCAGAAGGTATGGAGGCTCTCACATCCAAAGAGGCAGGGTATCCGAGAGTGTCTCTGTTAGGAAATCCAGATCCAGAATTAGGTTCCGTTTCTGACGTGAATAGTCATGATATGTCGTTACTGCAGTACACTGAGATCTTACAAACCCCAGACCCTGGCACTGAAATCACAGAAGCCACCAACGAGCCGGACAGAAAGAAAATAAGACTCGAAGATAACAATATTTTGGCAGATATGGTTGATAAATCGCAAAGTTCGGGGCTCGAAGCACATCCAGAATCTTATCCACATCCAGCACCTTCAATCACAGGAAACAATAATGGCACGAATTTGGCAAATCATAGTTTAAGTCCTACCAGTGCAAGCAATGGGACAGATCTTCATACTTACGGGAACGAACTGGCTCCAAAAAAGCCTTACGTGCCTGTAATATATAGTAACCTGAACCCGATTTCCTCGGGGAGTACTACGCCAGTTCCTAATAACCTCATCCCTTCAGCATCGAACAATTTTGCATCACCGGCATCTCCCAGTGTCCCCACTCTCAAATACCAACAAAAATCAATTTCCACTACCGCCAACTTCAATAATGTGCCGACGATTCCCTCCCAGCCCAAAAAGAGACTTGTTCTCCTCTACGACAAGCCCAAATACTATCACATGATCATGCAATTGAGTGAATTACGAAGTAATCCTAGCGAAATTGTAACCGTCCTCGAACTAGTGGACATTGATAAACTTTTATCCGACACACAGGTGTACGATTTCCTCACCATTTGCATAGAATACAATGACGATTTTGCCAGCAATCTCAAGAAATACATCGACTTTATAGAGACACAACCCAAGATATTCCAGGACCAATTCAAGGAATTGAGTTATCATATACACTTTGCTCCCGACAAAAAATGGAAGACAGGCTACACGGAAGACGAAAAGAGTCATTACCGCTCTTTTATCGACACCCTTGGTAAGTACATGGCTGAAAAGACTGTTCACTGCTCTATTATTAGCAAGTATGATATGGACACTGTCTACATTACTGAACAAAACGAATTGACCAAATTGGGCCAGGAAATTCAACAGGATATTGAAAACTGGAAAAATTTGCGAATTCTTGATTACGGAGAAAGCAGCATCCGATTTTTGCCAGGGGTCAAGTTTCCAGATAGTTTGGAAGTTCTCAATATTGGAGGTGGGTATGCCATGGAGACTCTCACAGGGTTCAAAATGCCAGCTAATTTGAGAACATTATTGGCATCACAAGGTGCTATTCAAAGCATCGATACAATTTTATTTTCTCCTCATCTAGAACGGCTTGAATTGGCAGATAACAAGATCTATTTCTTGAACCAGGTTGAATTCCCTCAGACATTACAACATTTGGATCTCTCTCAAAACCGAATTGAAAGCTTGAGGGGTGTCAATTTCCCACGAAATCTCATTTCGTTGAATCTTGGGTTCAATCCTATTGAATCGATAAAGGGTGTCCGTTTCCCAGACAATTTGAGATTTTTGGATGTATCCAATATTCCCAATGAATCGATGACGGGGGTTAAATTCCCTGACCATTTGGAGGTTCTCAATCTCCAGGCGTGTATGACGAACACCAGGGGGTTGAAGTTGCCTTCTACGCTCAGCAAAGTAATTCTATGTGATAATGGTGTAAATAGCATCAACCCATTGAAATTACCCAATTCCATCGAAGTGTTGTACCTTAACAACAATAATATCAAGACCCTCAACAAGGTACAATTCCCCACTTCTTTGAGAGAATTATATCTCGGGGACAATCTCATCACCACATTAAAAAATGTGCAGTTTCCTTCGACTTTGGAGGTGTTGGATATAGAAATGGATCCCGATTATGATGAGCACGAAAAGCATATCACCACACTTAAGGACGTGGTATTTCCACCCAATCTCAAAGTTTTGAAGTTGGGATACCACAGCATCAAATCCATCGAGTCGTTTGAGTTCCCTTTTTCGTTGTTGTCGTTAAGCTTGGCCTATAATGAGCTCAAGGTCATGCGAAATGTTCGGTTTGGTAATAATTTAAAGACGTTGGACTTGAGTGGGAATCCGGAACTCACCAATATTGATCACTTCATCATCCCAGAGTCAGTTTCAGAATTAAGAGTACCTCCTGAATTAATTCCGTTCTTGCCCAGCTATATAGTGGAGCGGGCCAACAAAAAACAGTTAATTCTTAAAAAGTCTGCTCCATTTTGATCGTGGTTGTGGTGCTTACAGTTATTGCAATCTATGAACTATGTATTTATATATACGATTAATCTTCCTCTTCCTCGTCCGACGATTCCTTATCTTCGGCCTCTTTTCTTTCCAACAATGCTTGTAATTCAGCGTCTTCACTGGCAGTAACAGCCTTTGGAGCCATTGTGACCTTACAGGCACCACCTCTGGCTTGAATGGTTTCAGTGATCTTTTCGATCGCCTGTTCCAATAAAGTGATACCTTGAGTCTTGTCTAATGCTTGAGTGGAAATGACATATAATGGGGCGGCCACCAACTTGACCTTGGCTTGCATTTGTTCGGTGGACACGGCTTCCGCAGCCTTGAGAGCTTCCTTAATGGCATCAATACCATCGTAACTGAAACACGAGACTTCAACGTCGGCTCTTATTTTGGTGGCTTGTGGGGTTAATCTTCTGGAGATGTATAATTTCAATTCTTCTAACACATCTGCCGATGGCGATTCGATTTTGTCAAAGATGGAAGGGTCGGTGATGGATAATTTGAATGCATCATATGCATGGCCGTAGACTCTGCTTAAGGGCCAGCCAATGGTTTGGTATAAGGTTTCCAACGAAACAGAGAATTTTTCGGCACAGTGTCTTAAGATGGAGTGAACAGCCTTGGATTTGTTATATCTTTCATCACATTTGACAATATCTTCTGCAGACACTCTTCTCTTGGACAAATCAATGTAACCCTTTTCTTTGTCGACTCTCAACACAACAGCCACTTCATTCTTACCCACACGGATCAACTTCTGAATGGATCTGATACGTCTTCTGGACAATTCCGACAACAATACCATTCCTTCGATATTATCATATTCCAACAACTTGACGTAGGCACCCATTTCGGCGATTTCCTGGACATTGACCATGACCACTTCATCGACTTCAGGGTACTTGTTCTCATAGAATCTCGAATTGGAGGAACTCATTTTGGATAGGGATATGAGTTTTGGATATGAGATGATTCACTGGGGTGAATCTTGTATATGAAAATTTTTTTCCAGAAATATCCGATTACGTAACCAAACCTTCAGAATGAGGCAAAGTGGCAAGAGGGCAAGCAACGGTTGTACAGTGGGCCAACGTAGGCGGGGTGGGGTTGATGACGGTGTCAATGGGCCCATACCGAAGTTTTTATCGTCATGTCGACGAATTATGTTGTTTGGCGTGGTTCTACTCGAAACCGGGATTCGCACTATAATGATAGCATAGTAAAGGTCAAGCAATTGAACCAGATTCAGCTGACGGTAGTGATGAAAAAGAACCCACAAAGAAGCTGGGAAAGTAGCCTTGATAGCCAGGGGTTACCTGATATATTTATTTACAGGCGGTATTGGTAGCAATAGTTCTCCCCCAAGGAGGAGGATTAACTGAATGGAACTCAAAAGACAGCCCCAAAACACATTGTGATTCATCCTAAGCTGTACCCTTGATGAGCAATGTTTAAGCTATATCTCTCAGTTCATATTTTCCAGTAATGGTATCAAGTGCACGTTGAAACGTCCTTGTTTAACGGTTGTCGCAGCCAGTCACAAATGATGGCTGCGAAAGTTGCAACTAACGCCATGTCTCTTTCCAGACCGTCCACCACTTACGACAACCACGGCGTGTACTTCTGTATCGACAAGCGGTATCAGATTGTCAAGGTGCTCGGCAAAGGATCCTATGGGACTGTTTGTTCGGCAATTGATACTAAAAGCTCGGGTGTGGAACCAGCGCCCGTTGCAATCAAGAGAATAACTAACATCTTTACCAGAGAAGTACTTTTGAAGAGAGCGGTTCGAGAACTCAAATTGATGAACCACTTCAAGGGCCACAAAAACGTAAGTTGATCTTTTTCTGGAATGTCTTTCCCCAAGCCTAATGCTAACCCCAGATTGCCAACCTCATCAATGCCGACATCGTTAGCAGACACCCCTACGAGGGGCTCTACTGCGTACAAGAGCTCGTGGACTGTGACTTATCCCGAGTGATCTACTCCACCATCCAACTTTCTGAGCTCCATATCCAAAGCTTTGTGTACCAGATACTATGCGGATTGAAATACATTCACTCGGCCAATGTTATACATAGAGACTTGAAGCCGGGAAACATTTTGGTTACTACACAAGGGACGGTTAAGATCTGTGATTTTGGACTCGCTAGGGGCATCAGCCCCCAATTCTTGCTGAAAACATCGGACCCCATGACCAACTACGTCGCAACAAGGTGGTACCGGGCTCCGGAAATAATACTATCCAAGCAAGCCTACGGCAAACCAGTTGATCTTTGGGCTGTCGGGTGTATTTTAGCCGAGCTCTATGGCCGAAGACCCATTTTCCCGGGCAAGAACCAGTTTGATCAGCTCCAGGAAATTGTTAAGGTATTAGGTTCCCCTCCTAAATCGGTGTGCCGACGGTTAAATTGGAGGACTCTATCTTTGCCTCCGGTATCCCAGCCGATACAATGGAACATAATATACCCTTACGCGTCGGTAGTAGGTGCCAGGTTGTTATTTGCCCTTTTACAGTGGGACCCCGCAGAACGACTAGACGTGAACGTGACTCTCGGTAACAAGTATTTCGTTGATGTCCGAGATACCGACGGTACCGGAGAATGTAGTTGCGATCGGGAGTTCGACTTCGCCTTTGAAGCCGAAGCCGACACCATGGCCCGATGGAGAAGATTATTGGAGAACGAAGTCAGACTGATCAAAAAATCCAGGTTTCTATGAGAAGCTATGAAAGGGTCTACCACTTCTGGACTTCCCCAGATATGGAGATATGCTCCGGCACATTAGTTCCCCTCCTAAAACGGCGCTTTAGGTCTCGGTAAGTCGGGATGAGGTGCATTCTGAACTGTTCGATGTTTGCAATATTTCATATGCCCTTCTATGCGGGGCGATTGAAACGGTTCCACACTTACTGTTTACGTCACCCAGGTGCCACAAACCAATTGCATCCCCCAATGACAACCTGACCCACAATATATAAACGCGAAAACCCTTCGTAGTTTCCCCAGATCAACTATTATCGCTCAAAACAAACATGTTCCACCATCCAGATCTCGAAATTATAAAGTTTGTTATTGAAGTCGAAGGAGGTGAAACCTCCGAAGTCGCTGTTGCCGGTGCCGACTCGGTTGAATTCAAGATCCCCGAATCCTCCAAATACACTGTGACTATCTACTTCAAGGTCAAGAACAACAAGTTGGACGACCTTAAGTACAAGCAAGTGGTCAGGAAGGCTGGTATTCCTATCAAGACCAGGGAAGTTGAGCTTGGAAGCCACGAACCATCCGAAGATGTGTTAACTAAGACCTTCCCTCAAGATGAAACCCCAGGTGGATTTTTCATCAGAGGTGTCTACCCTGCCAACTCCACTTACTACGCCAACGGAGAGGAATTGGCTTCTATCGACTGGTCGCTTGAAATCACCAAGAAGAAATAATCTTAATATATGTCTAGACTCGAGAGCATCTAGTAGATACTGCAATTGCCTGTAAAATATAGTACTTGGGTAACCCTTGCACATGCTAGACACTGTTGCTATCATGGCAGTTGGTGCATGGCTGGATATCGTGGACTGCATATACACATTTGCCCCAATATGCAGTGCACCATAGGTAGTCAGTTACATGCAGATAAGGAGGTGGCACTACCGGTCGTATCACTATGCCCTCCACTCGTCCAGCAACCCATGCGGGCAGCTGGTACTCGGCCTCTTCTAAAACCCTTGAAAAACAGCTCGACGAATACTTCTCCAACGCAAAAAGTCTAACTACTCCCATCTCTGGCCCCAACCCCCAGAGCCCCATTGCCGGTGCCAGAGTCCTTATTGGGCCCCATGCTGGATACCTGTATTCCGGCGAGAGACTCGCTGAAGCCTTCAATGCATGGGATAGCTCGAAAGTGAAGCGGGTATTCATTCTTGGTCCGTCCCACCATGTTTACTTTAAGAACTCAGCCATGGTTTCAAGGTACGATGAATACGAAACCCCCTTGGGCAATATCCCGGTGGATACAGAGGTTGCAAATGCTTTGGTTTCGGGAAAGGGATTCAAGTTCATGAGCGAGGACGTGGACGACGACGAGCATTCGTTCGAAATGCATGCGCCGTTCATATACTATGCCACCAGGCACTTGCCCCAGGGGACGCCTTCAATTGTGCCCATCATGATCAGTGGGATGGACTCCAGGCTCAAGGACACGCTTGTAGAAGCCCTTTTGCCCTATTTGAAGGATGAAGAAAACCATTTTGTCATCAGTTCGGATTTCTGCCACTGGGGAGCCCGGTTTGGCTATACTAAATACGTGGGGACCCAAGGACTGATTTCTCATTTGGAGGACCTCACCAAGTCCAGCCAGGTGACTACTCCTATATACAAGTCGATAGAAGCATTAGACAAGGCAGCATTGGCCATTGCGTCCCAAGGTGACTCCAAGCAATGGGACGAATACATTGCCAGCACCGAAAACACTATCTGTGGGCAGAAACCCATTTCAGTGGTGTTGAAGATGTTGGAACGGGCAGGATACGGCGGGTTCGAGTGGATCGGGTACTCTCAGAGTAACCAGGTGAGAAGTGTAAGAGAGAGCAGCGTTTCGTATGCCTCGGGGTACGCCGTAGTCCATTAGTGGAACGTGAGTGTCCACTTAAATTGCCCAACTAAGGCCCAACTCTATAATTAAATGAATGAATTATGAGCAGATGAATGTAGTTGTGCCAAAAGAGGAAGAATTAATGTTTTGGTAATGCTTCTGTTCAATCAAATGGATGGTTAAACACATGGACGGGGTGTTGAATGGTTCATAAGGTGGCACCATTTGGATCTCGCCATGCAGGAAAGCTAGCCAGGAAGGTGGAAACGACCATTTTCTATAGTCATGGCTATACTTTGGTTTCGTGTGTGACAGAACGGGTGGGGGTCTCTGACAGGAGTACTGGCGGTGGTTTTCGTGGGTTGTTGCAGCCATATCATTACTATGGATGTTTGTCATGTGACCAATTGAGGTAAGACTTAGCTGTCTAAATTGTGATGTTTGCATCCACTACCACCACCACCAAGCTATGACTGGCTCTAAAGGGTCGAAATGCGTCATATATGGCAACACATCTGCTTCACATCGTAGTGGATATCTTATACAGACAGCTATGGTTGTAATTTGACGTTATGGCAATCACTTGAACGGTCTAGATTGGACTTCCTACGAATACCAAAAGGTGAAACACAGATACCATACCACCTATTCAGTTAGGGGGTCTGGTGATAGCTGGCTTCATTGTTGGTTAATTAGTGGCATTTACTCATATAAGGGGCCCCTTTGGCTCCTATGTACGCACTTGACTATAAAAGCTTGAAAGGGGCTCCATTGGGATGCAGTTCACTCACAATACTTCACCGATGAATAGTGACGAGCTAATAGATAACAGTCGGCCTTCCGTTGACCATATTACTGTTATAGGTGTTTGGGTACATTTCCGCAGCCTATCATACCCCATAACTTCTATCACGTTCCTACTCACCTGACTTGCCAACGCGGTATGTTGCACCGGATCAGCAGGATATTACAGCCCCAGCCCGCCTACTTCGTTCGGGCGATCGATTTTAGTTGTCCTTGAAATTTCATAGTCCCCAATGAGTGACGGGAAGCTATTCGCCCGCTCAAAGTCTGTTGAGCTCAGTGCTGAGCTTGAGCAAGCATTCAAGAAACTGAAATCAAACAACCGTATCAAGATCATTCTAAAGAAGGTGGTGGCCAACATTATACTTCACAACAATGAACTCGTCAACTTGATGCCAGAAATCATTGGATTGATGAAGATAGATGACTTTGATATCCGGAAAATGTGTTTCCAGTATCTTGTTGCTTATGCTCCGTTGGCTCCTAAAGAATCCCGAGAAGCTCTTCCATTTTTAAGCCGTTTCAAGGACGACATGTCCCCCATAATGAGAGCACAAGCAATAAAAACCATGTCATCTATTCCATTGAAGGACTTTATGGACTTGTCGTTCCAATCTGTGAACGCGAGACTAGAGGACTCAGACCCTCATGTCCGTAAGATTGCTGCTTATGCGGTGTCGAAACTTTACCAATTCGATTCAGATAGGGCAGAGAAGCAAGGGTTGATTGATTCCCTCAATGAACTTTTATATGACAGTAACCAGATAGTGGTTTCTAATGCATTGGCCGCTTTGAGCTACATTACCGAACAATCGAAAACGTTGAACCTCACTATAGATAAAGCCCATTCATTGACTCTCATATCGTATCTTGGAAATACGAATGAATGGTGCCAAGTATACTTGCTCAATTCATTGATGTCATATGTCCCTAACACAACTTCGGAAGCGTTAGATTTGATTGAAGCCACTATTCCTTCGTTACAACATGAAAACTCTTCCGTGGTTTTAAATGCTATAAAAGTTATAGTTTACTACAGTAACTACGTGAAGAATCCCGAGCTTATATTGCCATCTTTACCTAAGAGGTTGGGTGCTTCGTTAGTGTCAATGCTCTCCAAACCTCCCGAAATTCAATTCTTGGTTCTCAGAAACGTTATTTTACTACTTCTTGGACGGAAGGAACTCGTTGCTGTAGATGTGGAAATGTTCTTTTGTCGTTATGACGACCCAATCTATGTCAAGGACACAAAGTTGGAGATCATTTACTTGTTGGCCAACGAATCTAATAGTCACATCGTGTTAAAGGAGTTGGAAGACTATGCTATTGAAATTGATGTTTCTATGTCTAGAAAAGCGATTCGCGCGTTTGGTAACTTAGCTGTGAAATTGCCAAAATCCGCTGACGACTGTGTGGATACATTATGTGATTTGATTTCCAACGGTATTCCTTATATCATACAAGAATCAGTCATCGTCATTAAAAATATTGTGAGAAAGTATCCAAATAGATTCAATTTCGCTATAGATGTCTTGGTGAAGTATTACAAGTTCATCGATGAACCAGATTCAAAGACTGCTATGGTTTGGATATTGGGACAATATTGCGAACATATCCCCAAGGTTCATGTTATATTCGAAGAATTTATCTCTTCGTTCAAAGAAGATCCAATAGAAGTACAATCAGCTATTTTGACAGCAGTGACAAAGTACTATCTAACTGTACCTCAACATGGAGAGGCTTTAGTTCTCAAGGTATTGAAATGGGCCACCGAAGAGGTAGATAATCCTGATATTAGAGAAAGAGGATTTTTCTACTGGAGATTATTATCGTCAGAAGATGCGAATGGCGCGAATGGTGAATTTCAAGAAAATACTAAGCAAATTATCATAAATTCCAATCCTAAAATCACTGCAGAGAACGACAACATTGATCCTAACATTTTGGAGGAACTTGAACTTAATATTGGTACGCTAGCATCTATATATTTAAAACCTGTTCAACACGTATTCAGGTTGGCCAACAGAAAATTCTTGCAGCAAAGTCCAGCTTTGCAACCAAGACCACATCCACCACCTCCCTCGACCGATCCTACACCAGAAGAAGAACCTTCTCAACCAATACGACAACAACCTTATTTGCATGGAAACCAAAGTGATAATTATTTTAACATACAACGAAATGATTCACAAAGGTCAAATAGATTGACCATTCCACGACAAGCGTCGTATGATTCAGGTTTTTCAACTGAGGATGGTTCTTCAAAAAAAGGGAGCTTTGCTAGAAGACTCTCAAGAAAAGCATCCATGTTAGCAACTAGAAAGAACTCATATAAATAATACATGTAACTCGTTTTACTCCGAAGATTAATCAATTCCACTTTTCATTTCAATTTTCACTTTCGGGGTAGCAATATGATGTTCGCTACTCCCCGATTCGTCTTCTATTTTTATGACTTCTCTCAACCCTCTTAAGGGCTTTCTCACCTGAATAATCTGAACATCAGGCGAAAACTTCACGATCAGTCTGCCTGACTCAATTGTTTCGACCTTCAATTCTGGCATATTTTCTTCCGGCCCATCCAAAACTTCATCTTCTAATTTTGACAAATCAAACCCCAAAAGAGAGGCCAATATTAAAATACATGCAGGTTTCGACATCACGGACAGCATCTCTTTGCAAAACAGTGCTGTGACACAGGCGGGGCATCCCCAATTACACTCACATCCTGTAACTCTCTGGTATGCAGAATAAAGAATTTCATCTATGTGTTCAAAGGTTTTGAGTGAGATTCCTGAACCTTTTTCACCTCCTTTCGAATCATGGAAGATTAATCTAGCTGGCCTCTTTCTCTTAGTCTGTCTGTGAGCAAATTCCTTCTCGGGGGCTTTACATTCAGTCATAAGCTCTGATTCTCCAACATTGGATGTAAATTTTACATTTGGATTAGTTGTTGCTCCACCATTGATAAAAAGAGGTAAGATATTCATGATAGAGTGTTGAGCAGCATGAATACCACCTGCTGGCGAGAGATGCTTCCTTTTTATAACATCAAAAACTGTGTTTGGAATATCTATCCAAAATCCCTTAGAATGTATCTTGACTGGTGGATTATCTACTTCAACAGCTTCTAAAATTTCTGATCTTCTATTGACTTTGAAGAACCCAAAGACAATAATAGTTGTTAAAATCTTCCCAAAGAACACAGGGATATCACTCGGTTCTTCACTAGTCAGTGGTGCAAGTTGTTTGACATATTCTATTTCAACTGGATCAATATCAGTGAAGTCACGCTGAGAGGTTGTCCAGTCAACATTAACTCTTGTCACTTTAGCAAATTTTCCTTCGGTATTGAACTCTTTTACAAGGTATGGTAATCCTTGATGCAAAAATATCCCACCTTCGTATAAGGTAAAGCTTGTTCTCGATGCCTCCACTTCTTCAATTACAGTGTTATTCCCTTTACTTATGTCAACCACGGCATATGTGTCGTTTTCAATTGACCTCAATGAAACAAGCTCAGCAGGCCACGGAAGATATTTTGGACTCGTACGGAACATGCCAGGCGTTTGCTCGTATAATGATTTTTTGCATATTTTCACAAATAAATTTTCTTTGGATGAAGAACCATCTGAAACAAAGAAATGAATATCATTAAATTCGATGGGAAGTTCATATGCAGCACACTGCAAGTGCTGCTCCATCAACAATTCATTAGACCCCATTCCCAAAAGACCTTGCACACATAGATCCTCATACATGGTCTTATCGCATAACTCATCAACGTTATGAAGGTAATGTTGGTCTATTGGATTCGAACCTCCTATGAAAATGGCAAGGCTATCCAGTAAGACTTTGGATCGTCCAGCTCTTCCAAATTGCTGATGCATATTCAGTTTCAGCATTGGAAATCCACAGCATATAACTATATCTAGGTCAGCCAAATCAATTCCTAGCTCCAAAGCATTTGTGGCAATAATGGCTCTCAATTCTCCAGAGAACATTTTCGTTTCGATTATTCTTCGGTCCCCTTTAGAATATCCACCTCGGTAAGATACAATATCCGAATCCTTGAGTGTGGAACTCGGTTCACGGATGAGCGCTCTCACTTCTTTCATAAGTAGTTCACAAACTACTCTTATTGGGCAGAAAACAATTACTTTAATCTGAGGGAAAGTCTCAAGAAGATGAACAAGTACTCTTGCCAGTTCAGGAATTATGTGCTCTCGTGAAATGAATTGTGATTTATTAGATGAGCTTGATTCTTGTTCGGTTTCGAAATAGGTGCCAATGGCCAGCTGACCCCTCTTGTTCATTAAGGGTGGTGGATTCCATGCAATTAACCTTTTCTCACCGCATGGGCTTCCATCATTAGAAACATGTGCTATTTCATCGATCTTATCAATAGAACAAATTGTTCTGAAATGAGATACGGGATTCAGAATAGTAGCGGAGCAAGAAATATACTTAATATTATCATTCCCATAAAGCTTAGAACATATTCTATTAAGTCTTGCCATGACGTAAGAAACATGTACCCCAAAAGTACCTTTGTATACATGTAGCTCGTCCATGACAATATACTTTAAGTTACTCAAAAAATTGCCCCAACTTTTTGCTTCCGGAGTAGGAGAAGAGTCATGATTTGGCAAAATTGCAGCATGAATGGTATCAGGGTTGGTGAATATTATATCAGCATAGTCTCGAATCCATGGACGACGGCTCTTCGGCGTATCTCCGTCAAATGTATCGACAATAATCAGTCTCTGATTTGATTCGCTTGGCAAGTATTTCAAGAGATCTTGTAGATGTCGCTTTTGATCCTGGGCCAATGCTTTCGTAGGGAAGATAAATATTGCAGTACCGGATCTGTCATCTTTTCTATTTTTTAGAATATAATCTAGGATGGGTATCTGATAAATTAAAGACTTTCCCGAACTTGTAGAAGTGGTAATGATAGTATGTATCTTTTTGACAAGTAGAGCCTTTAAAGCTTCTACCTGATGGATATAAAGGTTTCCACTGATATTGATTCCACGATATGCTTCTATAGCATCCTTTAGATCGTCTTCTATTAAAGATTCGAATTCTCCGTGAATTGGTTCGAACTTTGCTTTCTGAGAAGCCGTGAGGGTTCTGATGGCTTCAATCTGATTTTTATAAAATGGCTTCCTTTTAAGGGCAGCTACCATTTCGTCTGCCAGTGGTTTTGAAGTTCCCAGCTGGGATTGGCTTGGTGTCTCGTCTGCTTCCAAAGGATTTTCCAACTCCGGTTTGACTGGCATTTTTTGTTTCACCAATTCTAACAAAATGATCCAAGGTTTACCATGTCGTATGTCTGCTTCAGAATATTTTCTTAGGTATTCTTTTATCAGAGTCGAGAACTTTTTATTCCTACTACTGATCATGTTGAGGAGTTGCTGCTGAGTGAGACCTCTCATTTGGAGATCTTTGCATGAGAGAAAGAATCCAGAATTGCCTTTTGACGTTTCTCTGATCTTTCTTCTCTTTTTGGTTGCGGCCCCAATTCCATGTATTTTTGTATCTTGAAAGTCAAAAACAAGGATCTGTTTGGACTGCAGAGGTTCGTGACCAAAATCCAGGTAAACGTCTTGTTTACTCTGCTGGTATCCACCTTTTGACCTATCGTACTTGACTTCCTCGGAGAACCAGAGCAGGATCTGATTTTCATCAACGTAATCAAAATAAATATCACCCGGGGACAAAAAAAACTTAATGATACCGAGATCTATGTCGCTAATGGTGGGGTTGAATTTCTGGAGGAGCTCTAGTGTGGGAATTGTGGATGCTGAATGGGAAGATATGAAGGTTAAATGAGCGTTGATCTGGGAAAAGATCTTGGTAATTCGGTCGAATGGGTCTGGGGTCGATAGTTCTGGGGTGGATCCAGTCTCGTTTTCTTGAACCTCGCTACGATCTTGGGTTTTGTTGTCAGATGCATTCATTCCAATGGTTAGGACATCGCCTTCCACGAAGGGATCGGTACCACCTGTACCATTTTGCATCAGTTTTGTTTCGTTATTTCGTCCAAGGGTACTTTCCAATCCGGTATTGCTTTGAGAGGTCTTTTCAGTCGGTTCTAGTCGCTCTCTTGCGAGATCAGTGTCTTCCATGGTTCGTTTTGTCTGTCATGAGTGAGATCAGTAATTGCTGCGTAAATAGCGCGTAAACAGTTAATGGTGCAGACAAGGGCAAATATATAAAGACCAACAGGGGCCAGAAACGATCAGGTTACAGTTCTAATGTTATGAAGCTGTGATATTACCATTGGTCGTCTGCTAGTGGAGAACACTGCCATCATACCCAAGGACGAACGTGACTGGCCCCGTGATACCAAGCACGGTTGTGGTCGTGACGGGGCCATCGTTCCTGTCCCTTAAGCAACTATTATAATCAGAGCTGACTGGTAGCAAAAGTGAACAATTTTAGTCAATTGCAACGTGGCCATCTTTAGATCACCATGTTTGACAAACTCAAGTTAAAGAGCAAGTCTTCTACTATTACTCCATCGGTGACTGTCACTCCTGGTAAGCCGCCTAACAAGAAACAGATCTATCAATCTAGGAACAATTTTGGGGTCAATCTTGGAGGATGTTTTGTGGTGGAGAAATGGATCTTTCACCTGGTTCTTCCCGAGGATACCGGGTTTGAGTTGGAGATGGTAGCTAAACTTACCAAGGACAATGGTACCAATGGGGCAAAGGAAAGGTTAGAAAAGCATTGGACCACTTTTATGAATGAAGATGATTGGAATTGGTTGAGTGACCACGGGGTTACATCTGTTAGGATACCATTAGGATATTGGGAAGTTGGCGGAGGAAAATTTACCAAGAACACCAAATTTGACAAGTATAATAAGGTGTATGCCAATGCGTGGAACATTTTTAAGGATAAATTCGTGGATGTTGCTGCAAAACACAACATTTCGGTGGTGGTAGATATTCATGGATTGCCAGGAGGTGCCAATGGAGCGGACCATGGAGGCGAGCAGTCTAGTGGAGAGGCTCGGTTCTGGAAAGATGAAGAAGCACAATTACAAATGATCGAATTGGTAGCATTTATTGCATCTGATTTGAAGGACAAGGAAAATATTGCCGGAATTCAGATTGTCAACGAATCCGAATTTGCAGATGATTCTAAGAAGCAAGCAAGATACTATGGAGCAGCGATCAATGCTATTAGAGAAAAAGATCCCGAAATTCCAGTGATTATTTCTGATGGATGGTGGCCAGACCAATGGGCCAAATGGGTTCAAAGTAAGCAAGACAAGGGACCTATTGGAGTGGTGGTTGATACCCATTGCTACCGGTGTTTCTCCGATGCAGACAAACAGAAGGCCCCTGATCAAATTATCAATGATTTAAATAGTGATTTTTTGACCAACTTGACCGAAAATGGAAAGGGTGTGGATTATATGGTAGGAGAGTACTCATGTGTTCTTGATGAAGCTTCATGGAAAATCAACAACTCTCACCAGAAGAGAGATCAATATGTGGTCGATTTTGGTAATCGTCAAGGACAGCTCTTCTCTGAAAGAGCAAGCTTCGGGTCGTATTTCTGGACATATAAGTTCGAGTCTGGTAATGGTGGAGAATGGGACTTTAGAACTATGGTAGACAAAGGGGCAATTCGTCCTCCACGATTTGCTAAGTCCGATAAAGTTCCAGATAAGACAACCTTTGACAAGAAGCTCGAAGAAGCCTATGGTGGCCATACCAAATATTGGTCAGATACCGATCCTAAAGGACACTATGAACATGAGAGGTATAAGGATGGATTTACAACTGGATGGTCAGATGCTGCTGAGTTTTTAAAGTTTAACAGGAGTATTTTAGGAAGAGTCGAAGCATTCAAAGCTGCTAGGCTACAGGAACATGTACAAGCTCGTGGTCAGCTGAAATATTTATGGGAATGGGAACAAGGGTATGAATCTGGATTGAAGGAGTTTCATGCCAGTTTATGAATCTGCACAAGATGCTGACAATTATTTGATTTTTACGTATTGGAACCTTGAACTCTATTGCGAATTGCGCTCGCTACAGAAATTAAACAACGTCACTATGAATTATATTGTTTGAAATATGTAGTGAATTAAATTAAATGTAGTGAGCTGCCGGACCGAGGGGATCGAAAAGGATAGCGAGACACAATTTCGCATTCTCACTATTTCTCGCTATCTGGATCCGTCGCTATCGGAACCAGCTACTAGGTCACGTAAATTACTAATCATATACGACACCACGGTCTAGCGCCAAATTCAAACAACCATTCTTTTTACTATCTGGATAAGCCTTGTCAGCATTACCATTTCAATGATCACCCAAACACCAGGGTCCCACTCATCAGACCCCAAGCACCATTTGTCCCTGCCCCATTTAATGGAGTCGCACTATCATCATTTGCCCTCCACTATTGCCCCCAGCTTTGGCACCACCACGTTCATGACTGTATCTCAGACAGATGCCCTTGTGGGGTCGATGTACCAGTCACTAGTTACAGGTGCACCGGCACTATCTAAGATCATCAGCTACCAGGTGTCACTCCTCGAAATATTCGCTCATGAGCTCAAGAAGCTCGACCAGATCAACCAGGCCGACTTCGAGTTGGCGTATGTTTGCTACGAATTAGCAGCCCGATTGAACCGTCATGCGTTGGATCTGGCCTCAGAAAGGGCTAGGGCCCTCTGTGAAAGTGTCAGGGAAACTTTGGACCGTAAAAGAGCTGGTTTCGAACGTATACGACAGGTCTTGGCCCGTAAGGACGATAAGCCTGGATCCACAGCCTCTATTGAAGACCCGTTATTGTCACGCTTCAACAAACTCAGGACCTCCGACTTTGTTGTCTCTGAAGCATCGACTTCGGCTCTCAACAATGAACATTTGCAGGGCTTTAATCCCGAGGCTATCACACCCAAAGAACTCCAATTTCTTTTGAAGCTGCGTAATGTACTACTTATAGATTACAGGGCATCAAAAGACTTTAATCACAACCACATAAATCATTCAGATGTCATCAATATTGAACCGTCTTGTGTCCAATCATTATTCCTACAAAATCCTGAAAAAGTTACCGACCAAGACCTCGAAGCTAGACTCAAATTGCATTTACCCCAAGAGCAGTTCGAACGGTTCCAGAATAGATACAAGTACGACATGGTTGTCCTCTACAATTTCCGTTACGGGCCGACCACCAAAGACATGGACCGGTTCCAGGCATTAATCCAAGCATTGGTTCAGGAAGATTCGGTATTTATACCCTCCAAAAACCCATTCAATTCTTTAATTGATCTCATTATGTTCAGGAACAAATATATCAGCTCCAAATTGAAATGCCATCCGAGTTACCTTATTGGTGGAGTCTACGGTTGGCATCAGAATTTTGGAGATCAGGGATTAAAGAAAACAGAAGCTCTCTATACATTGACCAAACCGGGCGCCAGTTTATCCAGAAATAGTTCTGTTTCGAATATTCCTAAGCTGGAAAGGCCTGGCCGCTCGAGTGGTCTGAGCTCGCCTTATCTCAAGAACTTTGGCGAATATTTATCTACAGCGAATTCTTCAACAGAAACAAAATCATTCACAACTCATCAAACTTCAACTAAACAAGAGCCTAGTGTATTTATCGGAGCAAGTGCTTACGAACCGCTGGTTCCGCATGTACAACAGGCTCCCAAGGCATCAAGAAAATTATCGGTTTCTTCGCCCAACTCTAGCCTCCAAAGAACAGGAAGCAACAACAATGTCATATCATCGAATAGTTCTCCTAGTACGTCCAGCAAGGCTGTCACTGTCACCAATACTTCAAATGGAGTACATAAGCCCAGCCCTAAAAATCCCCTGAAGTTTTTGGAGCAATTTAGTACTGGTCTTGTTAACCTTGGCAACTCCTGTTATATGAACTGCGTGGTCCAGTGTTTGGGTGCTACGCCACAACTTACACGATTTTTCTTCCCAGATGCATCGTCTACAATGCTGACTAGCAAAGCTATTCAATCCTATCGCCAGCACATTAATGTTAATAACAAGTTGGGTTCAAAAGGTATTTTGACTACAAACTTTGTCACATTGTTGGTAAACATGTTCAATAATAACGGGAAGTCCTTCTCACCTAGTACATTCAAAAGAGTCATGGGATCGTTATCCCCAAGTCAACAGTTCGCTACTTCTGATCAACAGGATTGTAATGAGTTTCTCAACTTTCTCCTTGATGGGCTCCATGAAGATTTGAATCAAATTGTCATTCAGGATCCGGCAGAGAAAAAGGCTATTCTCGAATTGACTCCTGAACAAGAGAAAACTCGTGAATTGTTACCTGTGCGATTAGCCTCTACGATTGAATGGGAAAGGTACTTAAAATTGAATTTCTCGATAATTGTCGACTATTTTCAAGGACAATACTTGTCACAATTGAGGTGTTTAGAATGTCAGTTGACTTCTACGAGTTATAATGCATTTTCGATCCTTTCATTACCAATTCCAGAAAAGTTGGGGTCGGTGCAGATGCCGGTTCTGTTGGACGAGTGCTTAAAGGAATTCACTTCCACCGAATTATTGGACGAGAACAACAAGTGGCACTGTCCGAGATGTAAGCGGTTCACAAAGCTGACCAAGAAAATCTCCATTACCAGACTTCCACAAGTATTGATTGTGAATTTCAAACGATTCCGAATCACACCACAAGGTTACTTCAACAAGTTGGACACTTTTGTGAAGTATCCCGTTTCAGAGACATTGGATCTCACGAAGTACTGGGCTGGGGTGGGAACTCTGCTCAACAATAACGACGTCATGAGCGTGGAGAAAGAAGAACAAATCTTGTCGTCGTTGCCGGTGAGAAATCAGATTCCCCCATTCCGGTACAAACTCTATGGAGTAGCCAATCACTTTGGCAATCTAACCACCGGCCATTATACCGCATATGTGCATAAGGAAAGTGATAATAAGAAGTCCCGTGGCTGGTGCTATTTTGACGATTCCAAGGTGACGTATAATGTCTCTCCAACGCAGGTGTTGAACAAAAATGCCTATTGCTTATTTTACCAAAGAGTATAGTTTGCGCCCGGACTAGTATACCTTTAATAGATATTAATAACGACAATAACCACGTTTCGATAGTTATTTTTTCAGTCCTTTTACGTAGTTATTGGGTCTGGGCAAGTCTCCTCCAGCCGCTCACTCACTCTGATTCTCGGGTGGTTACCAATGACACCCTTGCTCATACCTACCCAGAGCCAGTCGACCTTGTCGTCGCTGTTGATGCTGATTTCGCCTTTGAATCCTTCCACAAAACTCCGATCATTGACAGTGATGTTGGTGGTGAAGTTGATAAACTCATTGAAAATGGAAATCGACGACCAGAACTGAAGTTTCCGCAAGCAGGCGATTACCAAGCTCGTCACCTGGCCACCATTAAGACAGTGGATGTATACGGGAGCAAACTCGTTGTGTATCATATAGCTAAGGGCATTCAAAATTGTGGAGTAGCCAATAGGAACGCCTCTTTTTTTACCCTTACCAGACTTTGCACTTTCCAAATGGATCAAGTTGATACCATTGGCTTGGGCGAATTCATAGAGGGCAGGATCGGAAGTCCGGGTGATGGGTTCGGGGGTAAGCGAGATGATGGTCTTGAGCTGGAGAGACTTGAGAAAGACGAAGTTGATTTCGCGGGGATAGGCACCCCGGTAAAGATCTTTTTGGACTTGGTTAAACCGGAGCGGCGGCGTCAACGAAACTGGTATGTTGAGGTCCATTGTTGTCTATTTGAAGGAATTTGAGAGCTTGAAGTGAGCCTGGTACTATTTGGTGATAGTCAAGTTCGGCTTATGTAATCGCGGTTTGTTAAAAGATTAGAACAGTTGGTGGGTAGGTTGGGCTCCGCTGTTAGGTATGTAGTGAGATAACTATCGCCGTGGATTGCTAATATTTCCATTTTACGTAACATACTGTAACTTGGTTTGAACCGAGTTTATCGGGAGATGTACCACAGATAGAGCAACAAAGCAGATGCTGAGATTCTCTGTGGTAGTATTGCAAAAATATCACTTCAATGTACTTTCTACACCTGCCAAATTGAACATATTATTAAATTAGAATGCATAGACTTCCCGGTCTAGGATTAGAAAACTATGATATACGGACAGGACATTTGGTGGGATAAAGTCTAGAACACTGTATTAGTATTAGTATTATTGATATTATTATTATTTGGGAAGAGTCCGTATTTATCCCAATTTAGCCTTTTTACAATCTTCAACGTTGTTGGCCAATGCCTCTTTAACTGACATTCTTGGTGGCTTTCCAGGGATCTTGGATCCTCCAGCAATACCACTACTAAATTTCAAGAACACTTGGTCACCCACTTCAGAAATCTTCTCCAATACGTAGTCCAAATCTTCTTTAGTTAATGCTGCCGAAACACAAAGTCTCGCTCTACCACTGATTAAAGGAGTAGCGGGAAAACTCACAATAACCACGGCAATATTCATTTCATAAAGCATTCTGGAAAAGGCGGCCATCTTTGCTGGCAAGAAAATCAAAATTGGGATAACAGGAGAGTCGTCGGCTCCATAGACAATGAAGCCCAACTTCTTCAATCCCAATCTCAAATAACGGGAATTGAATGCAATTCTTTCTAATCTTTCTTTACCTTCACCTGGATTAAGATCTCCGCTAATGATTCGCAATGAAGAAATGATTTGAGCCAACACGGGTGGGGGAACAGACTCAGAGTACGAGTTGGTGATGTAATCGATTCTCAATCTATCGACAGTTTCCTTGTCTGCTGCAATGTAACCACCGGTAGCACCGAAAGATTTGGTGAAAGTACCCATTAAAACATCTACTCTGGCCGGGTCGATCGAGAAATAATCACAAACACCTTTGCCGTGTGGCCCCAAAGCACCAATGGAGTGAGCCTCGTCAACGAACAAGTAGCACTTGTATTTTTCCTTGAGTTCGACGACCCTTGGCAAGTTACACATATTACCTTCCATGGAATATAAACCTTCAATCACAATGATAATCTTCTTCCAAGGACGGTGGGTCTTTGGTTGGCCCTGAGCAATAGAGTTTCTAATGATCTTTTCCAAATCGTTCATATCGTTGTGTTTACAAACCTTGACGGATGCTCCTGATAACCTGATACCGAATCTGATAGAGGCGTGGTTCAATTCGTCACTAATAATCAAAGTTTTCGAGTCAGCAATCGAAGCAAAAAAGTTGGCATTCGTACCATATCCCTGACTGATGATCACAGCATCTTCTTTGCCGACGAACTCTGCGATGACCTTTTCACAATGGCGATGGAGATCGGTGTATCCAGAGATCAGTCTTGGGGCACATCCGGAAGTACCGTACTCATCCACAGTCTTCAATGCATAATCAGTACAAGTACCCTTGGATTGACCGAAGCCCAAGTAGTTGTAGGAGGACAAGTTCAAACATTCACTGGTTTCTCCGTCGTAGAGATATCCGGTCTTTCCATGACGAATACGGTTGAAACACTTAACGAATCTACCTGGAGCCCCATGGATAGGTCTAGCAAAGCAATCGTCAATTCTGGTTTTTAAACGACGCACATAGAAGTTCTCAAACCCATCATACCATGGAGCGTATCCATCTTTTTCCACCAAATCCTCATATTCGCTGGGCTTGAACAATTTGCCAAAGAAGTCTCTCACATGGCCAAGATTAATCAATAAAAGGTACGAAATGTAGGTGGCAAGGTAGATGATATATGGTGGGTCGTCTTCGATGGGTTCGGGTAATGGCTCGCCAGCTGGCTGTTTTGAGGTATAGAGATACTCCTGGGAAGTCAAGTGGCCAAATTCTAGTTCGGCTACCTCATCCGCAGGACGGGTCTCTGGAGCCGCTGTTGGAATATATGAAGTGAGTTCATGGGACATTGTTGACGTCTAATTAAAGGAGCGAAGGTCGGGGAATGGACTTGAAGCAACGTGGTGACGTATCAAAAGAAGCGGGCCCTGTTCACGGGAAGGATCTGGATTATGAAAACGAATCGATACGTTCGGGTCAAGAATGAACGATGTGGAGGTTGGATTGTCTGCCTAATAGAAAAACTCTTAGTGGGCGAACAATGGTCCCTTTATAGTACGGATGGAAGTGTCGAGTACCTGAAAGATTTAGCTATAAGACAAAGCTGCTGCAGAGACGTAAATTTTATCAGACACTTGACAAGTTAATGCTCATACGAAAACTTTGTTTGTCGATGTCTACATAAGCAGCGCATAAGACGCAGCGACCGCGCGTACTGCAGATACTACCAGAGAGGAACCGCCAAAAGTAGCAAGACAAAGGAACGACGATGATAGGGGTAAAAATTCATCGTGATGTCATTACTTCTCTTAGCGATGCTATAGGGGTCCTGTGGCTGCTGTTGTGTTTGAACACCGTTTTTGTAGTGCAGGTTATTCATGCATATGCTTGATGCTGTAATAAGCTGTCGTCAATCTGTTTAATGCACAATACTCCACCACCAGAATACCGCACAAAACGACGGTGCACAGCCTACACCTAAACATGTCCTGTGGTCCAACTCGCGTAGTTGTAGTGTCCGGGTATGACGGGACATCCAGACACCGCTAGGAGCACGCTATTTATCCTTAGATGCACCCCTATTCTTGGACGCGCAGAATTGTATGTCACGTGTAGAGTGTCTACTGTATGCCTGGGAACTCTATATTTATTACTATGTACCACGATTTCCTGCTCGTATGCACTGTTCCCTGTGAGTATAACAGATACCTGCGCCTGACTGCATCACTATTATGCAACGGTGAAATATTATGAGGATCTTCGATCCTAACTTTATAAAGTACCTGCCCTATAGTTGTCACCTAATCGTCTTTCACTACCCTGTAGACCTTATAATTTCTGCCTTCATCGCCTAGTAACTTCAACACGTACTCAAATTGCGGAAGCTCCCATTCAATGTGCCCAATCGCCAACACTGTAGCCTTTGATTGATCTACATACTTCTGGCACTTCTTCATTAATTCCACATCATCCATAACAGAAAATGCTTCATCTAGAATAAGAATCTTTGGCTTCTTGATAGCTGCCCTTAAGAAAAGAACCAATTTCTGGTGGGTCACTGATAATTCCTTAAATGTTTTCTGTTCAAGGGATTTTATAATGGGAAATTCCTCCACAAGAGCACGGTAAGCTTCATTTTCTTGAGCTTTATAGAAAAAATTCGTATTACCAACATCCTTAACTAAACCATTGAGTATTATTTGTTTCACGTTACCGTTATCCGGAACTAAAGCATGTAATTCTGGAGACGAAATCCCAATATCATTGTTAACGTCGAAAAAATTGGCACCTCCAGTTCTTCTTGGTACTCCCTCCATAGCTAGAACTGATCTCCATGATTGTGGATGATCTGCAGTAATAAGTGAAAGAATAGTAGTCTTTCCAGTCCCGTTGTCTCCCAAAATTCTCCATTTGGATCCATGAGGAACGTTCCAAGAAAAGCGATCGAGCACTTTAAGTCCCTTGTAGGCCACAGCAGCATTGGAAAATTGTATATGAGAAGGCGAAAGCGAATCATTGGAAATTTCTTCGAGAACAACTTGTCTGGTATCAATTTTCAGTTCATTTTGGTGAGGAATTTGTACCTCATTTTTGAACCCGTTTCTCACCAAACCGTCGTCATTTACATATCCAACATGAGTGATCCAATCTGGGGTTGGATCCTGAACTCTTAAGCCAACCACTATAGACGTCCCCAATTCTTCACTTACCCTCTTGAGCGATTCCTGGACCAAGACGGTAGCCCTGGGGTCCAATCCTAAGAACGGGTCATCAATAATCAATAAATTGGGCTTGGAAATCAATGCCTTTGCAATTCTGGCTCTCCTTAATTGACCATTACTGAGTGAGTTGATCCATTTTTTAGAAAGATGGTTCAAATTGAAAAGATCCATCAAGCTCTTTACATAGTCTGCTTCAACATTTTGCGAGGTATTACTGTTATAATTGTTGGACCCAATGACGTAATTTTTGACAGAATTGACATCGTCTGACATTTCAAGCTTCCCCTTATAAGAGTAAGATTCATAACGCGCCGAAAGATGGACTTTGTCAAGGCCAGAGTTCTCCTTGAAATCGAGATATGCTATCCTGTCATATTCAAAAGTCTCTGCGATAAATGGATAGGTTCTTGCAAGTTTGGGGGATCCAAACTCCTTTCCAGCAATGATGGAGAGAAAGAGTGATTTTGAAGGGCCTTTAATTGCCCATAAAGCGCCTGCTGAGGACGAAAGAGCTGATTTCTCAACGGTCGGTTTCCAAATCTCGAATTTTTCAATCTTCTTTTTGAACAAAGGAGCCGCATTTGCACCCGTTTGATGAGTGAATAATGCATCTCTGATCCGAACGAGACACTGCTGGCGTAGACCGAGCGTGGGCTTCATGACAATTGCACTAGTGGTTCCAATTGAACTATATGAGAGTAAGAGTCATTGTCAGCCAGGTGTGTATATAGACACGCGAGGTACTGAAATCTAAAAAATAACTAGGTAGGTTCCAGAATTATGCAGCCTTTACGTGGGATCATTTTCGAACTAAGTTCTAATATTATGTCTAGATTTATGCAGTGTGTTCCGGTTGATAATTTTCTTCTACTTTTTGCATTATTCTTTGCTTGAATTCTCTGGTGAATACGTCGATCGCCTTCTCGTCTCCATCATAGATCTTATCAAACGGCGGAAAATAGCAAACCACGGCATTGAGTCCTCCTTCTTCACTGCTGGCTAAGCAAAGCGCAGAGTACGCCTTCAGTCCAAGTGTTTCACTAAATAATATATCGGTGATGCGATATTTGCATCCAGTATCTGCAACTTTTCCAATATTGGACAAGATAAAGGTGATTCTTTCGCAGTCGTTGACGATGTCCTTGATTTCTGAAAATTGAAGATATTTCATTAAACCAATACTCCGTGCAACTGAAGTAAAATTCGTAGATCTCATTTTATCCATCGATGATTGAAGATATTGTATAAATTCCTTGGTTCGTCCCATAACTGGAGGTAAGGCTTGTAAAACAAATGCACTTACAACACCCATCTTGAAAGGGGAGTGAGAAGGAAGGCACCGTCTAACATCAATGGCAACACATGATACCATACTAAACTTCTTGCTGGAGTCAATTTTGGCAATAACTTTTTCTTCGAGGCATTGTAATGCTATCGCTTGGAAGAACGGGGATAACGTGAGTCGATTTTTCTTGCAAAATTGCTGAATCTTGCGGAGCTCCACTGGATCAAACTTAACAATCGTGGTTTTGGTGTCAGGCGAGCTGGTGGGCTCCCCATAACTAAATTTGGGGTTTCTATGCACGTTGGCTGAAATGGTGAACAAATACGAGCTGATAAATTGGATTATGAACACCAAAAACAGGGGAAGTTTATGTTGCAAAATTGCGTGTACAAATTCCCATGGTCCCGGCTGAAATGCTTCTTCTTCTTCCGCTGGCGCAATTGGCTTATCTGGAACATGTAAGTGGTCTCGGTCTAAATCGAAAATATACTCGATTGGCGCACTCGAGCAGGAAATGGAGAGCTCCTTGCATAGCTCTCTTTGGACATGGACAGCTGCCTTCCCATCAAAAAGGGAATGATCCATATATAACGATACGTATTGTTCACCGACGGAAGTTTCAAAAACTTTCATTCTCCAGAGTGGCATATTTGGAAGGTTTGGAGGGCAATGGAGATTAACAAGACTTGAAAGAACATTGTGATCCACAGCTTCCACTTTCTCAAACGACACAACATCATCAAACTTGATTTTTGGAACAGTCCTGAGTTCCCATTCATCACCAGAAACATGGTAGAAATTGTAGGCCATTAATAGATTTTGGGAAATCACTCTTTTTAAGGCATTGGCAAGCTGGTTTTGGTCAATTTCATGGTTATACCTAGCGGTTACATTGAAGTTGGGATAAACAGACTGGACGTTTTGCCAGAGAAAGAACCTTTCAACATACCCTGGCTTTCTCTTGAGTTCTACCATTTCAGTTCGTCCAATGATGTATTCAATATAATAACAGTTTTTCAAACTTCCTGCAGATTATACAAATAGACTACAGAAGAAGAAACATAGATCATAGAAGAATGAATATATTATCTAAATTGGGCAGAACCATCCTCATTCTATGGGACCGATTTTAGTTCCGTTATGGCAAACGGTATTTTCGATGCAGTGTTATGCAGGGTACAGAGTAGCTTTCTCACTCTAATATGCACCTGCGGCTATTATCCATGCCGAAGGTTTTGTGATTGATCCAAGCCGTTTCAGCTCCTTTCATTGGTAAACTCGATTAATTTCTCTCTAAAAGTCTTAGCGTAAATATCCATTAGTTTTTCATCTCCTTGATAATAATTATCAAATTCCGGAACATATGAAATGACGAGATTCAAGCCTCCCTTTTCGGTGCTGGCAGAACATAGTGTAAAATAAGACTTAAGTCCGATCGACTGACTAAAGTAAATGTCCTCAATCTCATAGGTGGTTCCTGGATTGGCCACTTTCCCCAAGTTTGATAGAATCAAGGCAATTCTGTCCGGAACAACAACAAATTGGGTAAGCTGTTTAAAATTTAAAAGTTTTAAAATTCCAAGCTGCCGAACACTTTGGGCAAATCTTGTGGGCCGTTCCTTTTCGAAAAGGTTTTGAATATATTTCATAAATTCCCTTGTTCTCCCCAATATTGGAGGAAGCTTGAAAAACTTAACTGTGCTCATCATACCCAATTGCGGAGTATCTTCTTCGGGGAACACTCTCCTAGCATCAAGCGCCACAGCCGAAGTTGTACTGAATTTTTTGCTCGAATCAAGTTTGGAATATACCACCTCCTCGATACATTGTAAACACAACGTTTGTATGTATGGCGTGAACGAAAGTCCTTGTGATTTACAGTAGCGTGCAATTTGTTCCATTTCCGAAGGATCCAACTTGATTAATCTGACCTTGGTGTCAACAATTCCGATGGGCCTAGCCGTAGCAAACTGGGGATTTTTATGTTCGTTGGGAACCATCTTGAAAATTAGCGACTTCAAGTATTGGTATATGTTTGATACCCGAGGAAACATCTTTTCAAGCACTACAGCAAGAATGTCAGTGATGTGTGGAATGAATGCCTTGTGCTCCTGAACGGCTGGTAATGGTTTCTTCGGGATGACATCGATGTCTCTTTCTCTCTCAAAAATGTACTCAATGGGATCGGCCTCGCTTAAAAGTCGCAACTCTTCGCAGATAGCATTGATGATATACTCGGCAGATTTTCCGTCATAGATCGAATGGTCGCAGTAGAACATCAAGTATTGTTCATCGGTATCTGTTTCATACACCCTGATTCGCCAAAGGGGGTACTCCTCTTCGTTGACAAGACACACCTTGGTGAGGGTGTCCTCGAATACCGAGGGATCAAACTTGTCAATTGTTTCAAACGTCACCACATCTTTATACCGAATACGATTGACGGTACTTATGGACCAGTCATTGTACTCTGTTACCAAGTCATCTTGCTGCGAAAGCTTATAGAAGTTGTATGTCAACCAGATATTCTTACGAATCACTTGTCTCAAGGCATGGGCCAATTGAGGAGAATTGAACCGAGTGGAGAATTTGGCAGTGACGTTGAAATTGGTGTACACCGACTCCTTATTCCTGTAGATATAGATACGCTCCAACCACCCCGGTTTTCTCGAATAGTCTTGCATGGTGGGGAGAAAGAGAGGATCAGGAAGCTTATGCATATATACACATATTTCCACTCGTAAATCCCTAGGGCCTGCGCCTGTGAAATTGTCTGGCGCGCCAATCCCTGCACCTTATGCGTGGGATCAATATAATAGTAGGGATTTGTCTTATGTCACAATTCGGATTACGTTAATGCCTTACCTATTAAGTCCTCATTTCATACTCCACTCATAACACAAATCCAAAAGCATGGTTCCAAAACAGCTGATAACGGCGAAGTTGTTTTGCGAGCAAATCTTTTGCAGCTTCAGGGTTCTAGACCTCACTTTGGGCGTATGTCTGCAGTCTCGTATCATGTCTTCGATGTGTCGTATTTTCACTTTACTGTCTTAAACACTTGCATTTTCACATTTAGCCCCGGTGCATATTAGCGAGCCATTCCCTAGGATATGATAATACTTCCTATAAATTCTAAGTGTATAAACTCCATGTAAATAAATTCCATGTGAATAAGCTGAATCGAGATGTCTTGCCTGTGATGATTCGATTTAGCGGTGACACTGGAAGATAATTGGCCTAATCGGCATAGTCAATTAATCTTTTCTTGAATTGTTCAAGACAGACATCCATTACCTTTCGCTTTCCGTTATAAAATTGGTCAAATTCGGGAATATATGCAAACACAAAATTCATGCCTTTCAGTTCACTGGTTGCCATACAACAGGTAACATAATAGCGGGACCCTACCGATTGGCCAAAGTATATATCAGAAATTTTAAACGGGGTATCAAGTTCTTGTACTCGGCCAAGATTGGAAATCAATAGCGTGTATCTAACGGATTTGTAGATCAATGGACAGAATTGTTTGTATGAAAGGTACTTCAATAATGCTAATGGTTGTAGAATACGCAAAGATTTCGTGGAAATTGTATGGTGTAATGACGAATGGAGCTGTCTCATTGTATCTTTAATTCGGTTGGACACTGGATACAAGTGGAAATAATCCGCCGTCACTGTAGATCTAAATGGCACCGAGGCCCCAGGAGGCAAATACTTCCTGATGTTTATGGCCACGGCTGTTTCGGTGCTGAACTTCTTGCCTGTTTCGTAATTTGGAAGAAGGTACTCCTCCAAACATTGTAATGCAATGGTCTGTACATATGGAGTCAATGTGATGCCTTCTTTGCGGCAATGCTGAAGAACCTTGTCGAGTTGAGTTGGGTCTAGGTTCACAATAGCCACTTTGGAGTCGTTTCCTCGAATTACCCTTCTCGTTCTGAACACCGGATGAGGGAAGAAAATGTCCTTCAATTTCGAAATATAAGTGCCCAAAATATCGATAAGGTTGACGATCCCAGGAAAAAGACTTACCACAGTAGCCAAAATCTTGCTGCTGGGCTTATAGAAATCATAGTGCTCCACCGGGATCTGAGGCTCCTCGGGAAGAAAGTCAGCATCTCTGTTGATATCAAAAATATACTCCACCGGAGCCAATTTTGAAGGTTCAAGTTTCGATAGCTCTCTGCAGATTTCCTTATGGAGTTCCACTCCCGACAAACCATCATATAAAACATGGTCAAAATAAATGCAAATATATTGGTCTCCACCATCTTCTTCGAATACTTTGATTCGCCAAAGAGGCATGTTTTCCAAATTGGCTGGACATGCTAACTGATCAATCTTCTCCAAAACATCGGGCCCAAACTTGTGGATAGTTTCGAACATCATCACATCGTTTAAGTTGATTTTTTCCACGACCCGAAGTTCCCAGTCCTTGTATCCCGTAACAGCATTATCTTCTTCGGTAACCTTATAGTAATTGTAGGCCAAGCATGGGTGACTTCGAATCACCGCAGCCAAGGCATTTCCCAATAACACTGAATCAACGCGTAGGTTAAGTTTCGCAGTAAGGTTGAAGTTGGGGTATAGTCCTTCCACATTTCTACAGAGAAACACTCTCTCGACATACCCGACCTTTCGGGAATGTTCCACCATATCGTTCTCTAAATATTGGGGACACTGTTTCGGATAATGCCTGCTTTAAATAAATTTCCAGATTTACGGATGTGGCGTCTTGGGCCTCGCATATCGAAGCTGCAGATCATTTCCGCAGATTTTTGTCGTGGTATTTTTTGGGGCCGTTGGATTGTCAAACTTGCGTCACCGGCATTTCCCAGTAGAAGGTTGCAATAGCAATAGTGAGTAGTTCCTGAGGGGGTGACGACGAATAAACCGGTGGATTTGGTCGTCGTAACTGTATTGCAGGTGACTGCTACTGGATTAGAGCCAACAACAGTATATGCAAGGTCCTCGTTATGAGACACGCAAACCATACTGCGAAGTTGTCTGTGTCATGGCCGTAATAGAGATTTTCCGACAATTTCTAGCTGCCGAATCGGCACATAACGAAACATATTTAACAATAGACTTCTGTCGGTGTGCATATAGCCCGACTACATAATCAGTGAAGATAGCTGATCCGGCTAAAAAAATACAGCAGAAAGCTTGCGATAATCAACCTACCAAGTAGTTGGATGTCTTCACGACATGATACAGTAACATGGGTAGAACCACCACTTATCGGACTTCGCGGAACTGATTCCGTCCGCTAATCATTGCTTTGCCATTACATACACTCTCAACATGTGCGGAGGCGTCGTGTGCCGACCACAGGGATACTTGTCAGACAACTCTATTTAACCACACACACACCCAAGATGGAATTCATTGACCCAGTAGTCCAGCCTGAAAAGGTTCCCGAAGATCCAAAGCACAAAGACGAAACCGAAGAAGCGGTCCAGAAGTTTGAGTCGGAAATTGACAAAGCATACTCCGCAGTAGAGAACCAGTTCCAACACTTGTGGAGCAATGCCTCCAATCAAGCTAATGAATTGCAAGAGAAGATCAAGTTGGAAGAACACAAGAAGCAATTGTTGGACCAATTGAAGAACGCACGTGAGAAGCTTGACACGGAACAGATCGAAGCCATCAAGAACCAAGCCAACAATGCATTAAACTCCTTGGACAGCACACTCGAGAAAGTCGAAAAGCAAGCCGGCCAGTATGTTAGCCAATTCGCTTCGTTCTTTTCCAACATTGTAAGTGTTGCACCTGAAGCAGAAAAGGATGAGGTATTATTCTCTTTGAACGATGCCTATGGTACAAGCCGTTACGATACTGAGCTCTTTAAGCTCCACACCTCGCCCAACTTTTACCTTGACAAGACCAACGATGAAGCCAAGAAGTTCAATGCCGACACAAAAACCGAAGAAATAGCAGAATTATTGAAAAAGTACCCCAACACTTTGACAAAGACCATGAATGATCTTGTGCCCGTGAAAATTCCATACAACGAATTCTGGTACTGGTACTTCCAGCACGACGACCAATTGAAGGAAGCTGAGAACAAGAGAAAAGAAATCTTGAGTAAAAAGGATGGGGCTACTGGCGGAGAAGATGAGGCATTCACTTGGGATGATGACGAGGAAGAAGAACAAGAGGAGCCAGTGGACGTGGCGAAGGAAGTTAAGACCAAAAAGAGCGACGATGAAGATGATGACTGGGAATGACTACTGTTATGAGCATATTGTTGTAGGTGATTAGCTAGCAATATATAATTGCAATTGAGGTTAGAGTATAATGACAAGTTATGTCGGGCCCAGCTAGGTTGACTGAGGACTGCAAATATATGCACGTAGGTGGGTTTGTGCGCCAGATCGCATACAGCAAACGCACAAATAAAATTAAATTTTGAAGGAAAGTGTCTTACCAACAACTCATCTAGGCGTGACAATACGGAAAACAACAGAGGTGTTGCATCTGCAGGCTAGATCAACATCCATCATCACACTAGATCCTCATAGACATACGATTGCATCCGACTTTGCCATCAGCTTCTTCCAGCGTCCAGTGCCCACGCCTTTACGCAATACTACCACACCCAGCTGCAGACACAATCGACTACATAACAATACTTGTAACTGACAGGTATATGATTACTCAGTCCCTTCACGAATAGAACTTACTGTCCACATAACCATGCTGACGACACGCCGTGTATGGGTCAGAAAACCCAACGGCACCCCTACCACTATCTTGGTGCACCAAGCAGACATTGTGGACGACCTCAAGCTGGCAATAATCAACAAGTTTCCCACGTCGTTAGCTCGAACCCATGATCCTGCAGACCTCATAATCAAAATGCAGACGAAAGGGCAGAACAAGAAGAGCATGGTGTATCCGCTCAGAGAAGCCACCAAGAGTCCCAGCTCACCGCTCTCGGGCACCAGCACAGTCACCCCGGTGGTCACCTATGTGACGCTATATCCCGACCAAAATGTGTGGGCTCTATTGGAGCAAAACTTCCCCAAAGGTATGTCCATGCAAGAGTCGTTTCTCATAGAAGCTCCCGACACCGACACTAATATCCGCACTCCTCCAGGTCAAAACTTCAACTACTACGAACACCCACATTCCAACCATCCAATGGCTCCAGGTCACCATCCTCGTAGACCCTCCGATAAGGACCATGTGCGGCACAATCCCTACTTCCACCAACCGCAGCCTCGCTACGGATACCAGGCCACCCTCAACAGCAAAGATATGTCGATTTCGCCGGAAATCATCAACCAGAAGCACCTGCCGGTTCCCAGCGGAGTTGCCAAACACACTCCCAGCCACAGCCGGTCCCACTCCCACCCCCATCCTCGTATGAACTCGCTGTCAGGCGTCAGCCGATCCCCCGTGCCCGAATTACCATCGTCATCCAGCGCAGAAAACTCACAAGTTGTGCTTCTTTTGCCCAAGAACTTCTCGTTGGCGACAGGCGGTCAGGTCCAAGCTGGCGGTCCCAGCGGTGGCGCCAAGACCATCCAGGACCACGCTGTGGGTGACAAGCGACTCTCGTTGGACGAAGGCATTCTCACGTCACCGCTCTCGCTGTCTACCAACTTAACTAATATCGGTGTGGCCAAGTCGTCCCATGGATCACCGTTCCCTTTGAACGTCAACACGGCGCTCAACTCATCGCTCCGTGCCCTCGATGTGCTGGAGGTCAACAGCACGCTGGAGCCCTCGTCTGCCGTCGGTACTTCCACTGCCACCACCAGTGGCGTGTCAGGCATGTCTGCCAGCAATGGCAATGTGGTGTCTGATTCAGGAAAGAGCTCTGGTACTGACCATGTTACTGGCGACAACATCGAGCGTGTGGATAACCACTTGAGCTCCGTCACTACAAACTCTGCGGCGGATTCACCCACCAGAGATACCCCTGGTACTTCGGGAGCCCTTCCCTCACTAGACAGTGTGTTGAAGAAGGACATGGCCAAAAAGAGTGACGTTTCCGTGGCCAGCTCGACATCTACTAAGCCTTCTGGCAACCGAAGTGCAAAAACCAACACCGAAAAGGTGTTGCCTTCGATTTCGGTGTTGGTTGTGGAAGATAATGCCATTAACCAGGCTATTCTCGGTGCATTCTTAAGAAAGCATCGCATCCATTATAAGATCGCCAAAAACGGCCAAGAAGCCATTGACAAATGGCGTACAGGAGGGTTTCATTTGGTGTTGATGGACATCCAGTTGCCCGTGAAATCGGGAATAGAAGCCACCAAGGAAATTCGGCATTTGGAAAAGGTCAACCGTATCGGGGTGTTTGCCCAGCACGAACTTACGAACTCGCATTATCACAATAAAACCGTTCTCAAGCCCGAAGACGAGTTGGACTTGAACGTTTTCCGGTCACCTGTCATCATTGTGGCTCTCACTGCCTCCTCCAACTCATCGGTGGATAAGAAAAATGCCTTAATGGCGGGTTGTAATGATTACTTGACAAAACCAGTGAACTTGGTTTGGCTTCAAAACAAGATTACTGAGTGGGGATGTATGCAAGCGTTGATTGACTTTGACGGCTGGAGACATAAACTGAGTGCTGCCACTGCTGCGACGCCCGTTGACTCTTCAAACGCTCAATCTCCCGGGGTTCTTTTGTCAAATAAGGTTCTAGGATAGTGTTGGTGGATTAATTCCACATTTATGGTTTGCTTATGGAATGCTGTTAACGTACAATAAAACATATACTGCGTCAATTATGCTTCACCTTACTAGTGGTTCTTACTACCTTGTTGTATATATGAATAGAATATACCTTTTACACTTTGATAATGGATCCTATGCCATATTCGGTAGTGCGCGTACCATGTACTTTGGTTCAAGAACTTTTTCAAACTGTCTGCGTCTGACTATAGAGACATGTCCGAATCCCCAGAAGTGCAAACGGTGTTACCGTTAGAAGTCATTGACAGAAGTGTCGGTAAAAAAGTCCGCGTCTTGTTGACTAATGACAAAGAATTCACCGGAACCTTGATAGGTTTTGATGATTTCGTGAATATGGTATTGGAAGATGTTGTGGAGGAGTCGAATGACGGTGTCAGCGAAAAGACCATTAAGAAGATGTTGCTTAATGGCGGTCAAGTTGCCATGATTGTTCCAAACTGATTTGCTTGGGCCAGAGAATGATGTTGCCTGTTTTCGAGGGTCTGCATTAGACGTCAAAGATGCGTTTTTTTGACCGCAGAAGTCGTATTGCATGTACCACCTGCAATATGAGAGTAATTTCATCGATGTCAGCAGATACGTGCATTATTAACGTTTTGCTCTGCTGGAGCAGCTGTCTGCTGATGATGAGACCTATCAGCACAATTTCAAATGTATATTAGTATCAAGTACCATAAGCAATGTGGTCTAATAAACAAATAGCTTAAACATGATAGTGCCAGCCATTATACCCAGTGACCAATGCAGACTCTGGTAGACATGTTGTATTGCCTACGATGTAATTTGTGGTGTTATTTGTAGTTGTGAAATGTCGGTGGGTCGGTGCTTCTTGCATGCATCCAATTCAAACACCCAAAGCTGCATCCACACCAGACACTAAACAAGGAATATTCTTAGTAAGCGATATGGAAATTGTTCGAAGCATATCGAAAATGTACCCCAGACATCCGCCACCACCTACGCATACAGTGATAAGGTGCGGTTTTGCCACCACAAATAATCTCCACACATAAACAGACACTAAGTACTGCACGACATCCAACCCAAGTATATAAGGGCCCCAATTCCCCTAATTATATCCATTGTTTGCAACCACCAATAACTATGCAACTCAGCATCTCCATTGAAAGCTCGGGGAATGTCATTCTCGTCGACGTGCCCGGATCTCTTACCTTGGAAGACTTCAAGGCATATCTACTGGCCGAAACCGACATCGAACCTCAACGTCAAATCCTCAAGTTCAATGGCAAGAGCCTTCAAGAAGCCCAAAAGACGTTGGACGAGTTGAGCATCAACGACGGCGACTTGATCGTCATTGCAGAACTGCGTCCAATAGTGCCATCAGCATCCTCGGGGCAACCACCACAGTTTGACACCCAAATTGAAGATCTCCGTCAGCGGTTCCTAAACAATCCACAATTGAGTGCTCAACTTCAAAGCAACTCCCCCGAATTGCACAGATCATTGCACAACCCGGCCCAATTCAAAGAACTCGTCATGAGTCAGATCCAAAGCGGTGGATTTGGCGGATTCGGAGGACCCGGTGGCAACTCTGAGGAATTAAGAAGACTTCAAGAGAACCCAGATGATCCCGAAAGTCAAGCTCGGATATTGGAGCTCATTAACCAAGAACAGATCGATGAAAATATGAGGTTGGCATACGAAATCACCCCAGAAAGTTTTGCCTCTATCAACATGTTGTATATCAACATTAAAGTCAATGGTCAAAAAGTGCAAGCATTTGTGGACTCGGGTGCTCAGACCACGATTATTTCTCCTAAATTAGCTGAAAAGGTGGGCATTGCCAGACTTATTGATAAGCGTTTCCAAGGTGAAGCCAGAGGGGTGGGTTCCCAAAAAATTCTTGGAAAGATTCATAGTGTTCCCATCAGAATAGGTGACTCGAACATTGATATTGCTGCATCTTTTATTGTTATTGATACCAGTGTGGACTTGTTATTTGGGTTAGATTTATTGAGAAGGCACAAATGTGTCATTGACTTGAACAGAGACGTATTGGTTGTGGGGGGAAATATCGAAACTAAGTTTCTTCCTGAATCCGAAATTGAAGGAGATGCGTTTGGAACCAAAAATGGCGGCCATGCTCTTGGTGGACCTGGACCCTCAGGATTCGGAGGAAATATTTTCAGTGACGGCGGGGTGGTTCCAGCTAATTCAACCCCTGTACCAGGATCCTCGGCGTCATCTGCAGCAGGAATTGCAGCCTCCAAAAGGCAGCGTACTGAGCCCGAAGCCTACACGCCAAAAGACGAAGACATTACCCAGCTCATTGGATTGGGGTTCTCCCGAAACGAAGCCATCTCTGCATTGAAACAAACTGGTGGAAATGTCGAAATGGCGGCCTCACTATTGTTCCAGTGAACTATGGCTGGGTATAGCTAATGATTAGAGACGAATATTAAATCCTACAGATAATTTCTACTAATACATCTAAGCATCTGGAGTATATTACTAAGTAGTTTCACTGGTTCCGTAGCTCTATTAGGATCTGTAATTCACTTAGGGTCGCTCTTGAAATAATCGTTGAAGAAACTTCTGAAGTGGAATTGGGATCCGAGTTTATCAATCTCATCAACATCGGCTTTTTCAAGCTCAAAATTGTAAACTTCTAAGGACTGTTTGATTCTCTCCTCCTTGGACGAAGTGGTTATGGGCAAGATGCCCTTCTGGTAAGTGTATCTCAACAAGATCTGAGCAGTGGTCTTTTCGTATTTTTCAGCCAATTGGGGAAGGTACTTGGCCAAGGGATGATCCTCGATCACCACGTCGTTCTTTTTGACTCTGAACAACGGTGACAATGGGCCATATGCCTCAATCAAAATGTCATTCTTGGCGGCAAATTCCACAATCCCTGGCGATTGGTTCTGCAAATATGGATGGAATTCGATCTGGTTCACTTGTGGATAAAGGTCCTTGGATCCGGCCACCTTGAACGTCTTTTCCAAGTGTTCTACGCTAAAGTTCGAAACTCCGATATGTCTGACCTTGCCGGCGTTCTTGGCATCGATCAAGTGTTGCCATGCCGACTCAATGGTTTCGTCGTGGGATATTTCTTCGGAAAAGAAGGGAGAATGGATCAAGTACAAATCGAGATAATCGGTTTTCAACTCATGCAAAGCTTTGTCAATGGCCTCGGCGGCGGTCTTGGAAGGTGCCTTGAATGTCCGGAATCCTGGATTATATTTGGAGGTGAGGAACAAGTCTTCCCTCTTGATACCGCTCTGCTCGACAGCAGCGGCAATCTCTGGGTGGGTGGTGTACACTTCGGCCCCATCAATATGGTTGTAACCGTTTCTCAACGCCAAGAGCAATTGATCCACCAACTCCTGCTCGATCTCAGGAACAACCTCCTTGGACTTTTTGAGCCATTGCCATTTGGTTCCGGTACCCGTACCGAAGGTGATGGGCTTGCCCGATTTGGTGGTGAAATTCTGGACTAATTTGACAGAATTGGTCATTCTGGGGAGTCTATGGGTAAGAGATGACATCAGTGTAGCGACGGATCTTCAATTTATACTTTTGGCTTATTAATCGGGGCCACAATCGACTATGGCGTACACTTTTGGAAGCGGCGATATTGCGCACCATTTAGATAACGGTGATCGGCGGTATCCAATCCCAGTCGTATTATACTACCCGCAGTCAGCGGGGACGGGTCACTAAACCGGACCGGTGGTGCCAGTTGGTACACGGCGCTATCTGGTGGATCATTAACGCTACGGCAGCCCGCCAATCTTACTAAGGAAGATCGCTATTCCTTTGTTCGCTACGTATACTATTGATGGTTATTAGTTAAATGGAGCTGGAGCCACAGTATACCCCGAGCAGTGGTGGCCCAGATTACCGTGGCCCTGGTTACGGTGCCCCTCACTGAAGCCCGTTCAACTCCTCCTCTTCAGCATCAGGTCTCTTCTTCAACACCAAAGGCTTGCCGGTGATTCTAAAGTACAAGTCCTTGACATCGTCGGTGGTGGTTTCAAAGTGGGACGAGGCATCGTAGCTCTTGGAGAGGTACACCCCATCGGAGCTTCCGTCAGCAGCCGGCTCGTACAACTCGGCAATGCCCATCAAGGTGTCCACACGAGGTCCCAACAACTTGAACGCAGGCTCCAATTCGACGTGGGGGGTGTCAGTCTCGATGATGGTAGATACAATCGCCAAGTAGTATCCCTTGGGTACCACACAATGGACGTCCGACAACACCGCTATGTAGATGTCGTGCTTTCTGCCCACCTGGTTCTGGGGAATGATGATTTGCACCGAGTCCAAGTCGCTGGTATTGGGGACCGAGTGTTCCAAAATACACATGGCTCTGATCACCTTGGATCCAGTCTTCTTCACCTTGTCGGGGAAGTATGTAGGGTCGGCAATGACAATAGGGGCCTTGGCTGTACCTTCCTTGGTCACCACTCCGGCAAACTTGTCCCCGTCGTACAATACTTCGTCAATGGGGGTGTCCAACATATAAGTACCTCCGTAGATAGCTGATAATCTAGCAAAACCTTGGGGCAATTCTCCCAATCCATACAATGGGTAGATGTAAGGCGATTTACCGTACTTGGCCACCGATTGCACGTACAATACGATTCTTTCATAGGTAGGACGCGCCACTTCGTTCAAGTAGTCGTCGGTAGACCACAATGCCATGGAGTGCCCAATGAAGTCCTTGGTGCCGTTTTCCAAACCAAACTTGTTGTACACCTCGTTCATGGTGTTCTTGTCCAAGTTTAACCCTTGGTGGGTCGAAGGTTCGTCTTCGTTGTATTTACTGATGAATTCCAAAAAGTTTCTCATTCTTCTCTTCTCAAAGATTCCCATCAACGATGACTTGATGGCCTCCATCTCGTTCGAAGGTACCTTGGCAATTCTGCCGTTACGATACACGTAACTACCTCCGATCTGCTTGAATTCGATGTATCTGGTGACGTCGGTGTGCACCAAGATGTTGGTCAACTCTCCATTAGCCATCAAGAATTTGGGGATCAAATCCACACACCAATCACGATCACGGCCCCTCAAATCCGGTTTCTGTGCAGAAGGCTTGAACTTGTTGTATAACTGGGAAAGATTCAACGACGCCGACTCTCCGCCATAAAAGTCTTGTCTGTCAATATGCAACACCTTCTTGCCCTCCACCAGTAGGAGGCCCGAAAGGATACACTCGGTCAAGCCAGTGCCCAACACAATAACGTCGTAGTTCTCGTCCATGATAATGCCGTCAACAAAGTGCAATTGATGGATGCAATGGCTCAGGGATAATGGTGGAGTCGATCGGTTGGGGGAGCGTGGGTTGCGGTCGTGCCCTGGGAGCTAAGCGGGCTGGGCTAAGCGAGTAGGGCTAAGCTGGGGCCGACACGACGACGGTGAAGTGGGCAGCAGCCGGTGGTGTGAGAGGGGCGTTGTAGTGCTGGACTCTGGCAGTTGCTATACAGATGGAGTATCGGGATTGCCCCGAACGATTGCCGAGGTCGAATGAAGAATATTGGGAAAACTTATTTGGCAAATTATGAGGGCCAACTATTGTGTCAAGTATGACACTTATTATCAGCTTCCCGTATATTTACGCTCCCCATTTCGCTGACAGTAGTAGTTTATCCGTATATTCTATCCATGGTATTTATCATTGGAATTGGGTCGCTTTTTCACGTTCAGATTGGGTAACGATGATGAGTTGACAGCTTCAGAAACTGGATTTGGGTAATCTTTGTGCGAGTAAACCTTCCAGTGCTGGTCCACCTCTGGAGGTTGTTCCTCGCAAACTGTTATATGTAATCGACTAAAGCGTCCATTGTTTTATTTAATGATCTGTTTGAAAAAGGATAGTTTATTCAATTTTTTGCTAATTTTTAGCTAATTTCTCCAATTTTGTCAAAATTCAAAGTAATTGTCCTACAAAACATTCCACTTCATTATCGTATTACTGCCTATCTATACATTACTCCTAGTCTCATACAACATTGTGGAACCCACTGGCTCCCTTGGCGAGCCCAGCCTTGATGATCTTGGTGATCTCTTCAGGGTCGGAGGTGATACCAGTAAAGTTTTCAAATCCATCCTCGGTGATCAACAAGTCGTCTTCGATTCTCACACCTCCAACATACCAGTATTTGTCCAAAACATCCTTGTTAATGTACTTGACCTTGGACTCGTCCTTCAAAGTGTCTTCCAATAAAAATGGCGAGAAGTAAATTCCTGGTTCGTCAGTCAAGACCATGCCTTTGACGAGGTTTCTTCTCAATCTCAAGTATTGCAACAATGGGTCAGCATCTTCATAGTTAGGGTACCCACCAACATCATGGGTGTCCATTCCCAATAAATGGCCTAAACCGTGAGGGAAAAATCTGGCAGAAACCTTAGATTCAAACAATTCTTGGGCCGAATATTCCTTCTTGAAAATTCCCAACTTGAGAAATTCCTCAATCAACACCTTGTGGGCCTCTAAGTGAATTTCATCCCAGCTGGCACCGGGCTTGATCATATCCATTGTTACTTTTTGCATCTTCAAAACAGCATTGTAGATTTCCAAATGTTCCTTGGTCCACTCACCATTGATGGGGAAACATCTAGTGACATCCGCTGCGTAGCAGTTCCATTCGGCACCAGCGTCGATCAAAATCGACCTCTTGGTGGCATCAATGTCGTCATCGTTCTTCACGTAGTGCAAAGTAGAACAAGAGGGGCCACTACAACAGATGGGGTCGTAGGCAAAATGCTTGGAACCTTGTCTCAAGGCATGGTAAGCAAATTCGGCGTGGATATGAGTCTCGTTGGTCTCGATTGGCACCGCCGACATCACTGCATAATGACTGTTGTCGGTGATCTTGGCCGCATGTCTCATCAACTCGATTTCATACCAGTCTTTGATCAATCTGGACTCGTCCAACGCATAGAAGAAATCCTTATTTCCTGGGGTCAAGTACGATGAGAACTTTTCGTTAAACTGGTTGATGTCGGTGGTAAAAATCTCGCCACCAACCGCCTTTAAGTCGGTTTCCAAGTCGTTGACGTACTTGACTTCGTCAGCATCAAATTTTTGAGCCGCTTGCTCAAGTGACAATGGCATTCCTGACCACATCACATCTTCGTAGTCAATGTTAGGCAAGTAAAGAGTCAAGTGGTCGCTCTTTCCTTGAAACAAAACATGAGAACCGGGAATATCACACCCTGACAAATAGTAGAAGTATCTGTTTTGTCTCATGGGCTTTGTTTGGTCACAGTACTGTTCCAATACCAAGTCTTCCCCAGACATGAAAAATGAGGCATGTTGGCCCTTTTCAGACAACTTGTGGGCCAAATGGGCCTGAACATTTTTGGCGTGTTGCTTTGCCGGGTACTTCTTACCCTCTAACGATTTAGGTCCGCTGGTCATTTGCAGTAGGATTGGAAACGGAATTGGGGTTCCATCATGAAGCCTTATGGTGCCATGCGTTGTGGGCACTGGGTGGCATCCACCTGTGTGCAGGCAAGTGTTGAAAAGAGCTAACTTAAGCGACAAAGTGGAGAACTGTGAAGCGACCACAACGTGGTTGAGATGGTTCAGGAACCTCTAGAGCTACTGGGAATCCGTTAGATTTCTTCGCATCACATGGCTATCTTTTCCGACTCGTTTGTCCCAGTCGTCTCTACAAGCTGTCTGATTTCGCCTATGCACTGGTAGCGCGCGGAGTTATCTCCGTCGGAATGTACTCTATTGGGACGTGCTAGACCCTTTTCAGTCTAAGTGTCTTAATTTCTCTTAGTCACAGCTCAATAGAGAGCCACCGATTGCAGGTGCTGTGCAACAACACAAGGAAAGGATGAGTTTTTGATTTTTCACCACAGTAATCATCCAAAACAGCGCTAATGCCAACAACCAAGGATAACTTTCAGTCTGACAGCAGAAATGCTTTCACTATAACGAATATGGGTATACCAGAAGTTTCTCTATCTCTGTTCTACTTTCCTCCGTAGACCAATCTGTAAGTCATAACCCCAGCTTGCCATGATCGTTGCTTACGTAAGCGGCTCTACATCAAAACTCACGCTCCCAGTGGCAACTTTCAACAACTACACCATGGAGAGATTACAGAGATTGTTAGGCTCCGGCGCTGGATTGGGCGGTGCCGCCCCACCCCAGAACGATGGGCCCGCCATAGATAATGCCGAAACCGTTTACATATCATCGTTGGCGTTGTTGAAGATGTTGAAGCACTGCCGAGCTGGTGTGCCCATGGAAGTCATGGGGTTGATGTTGGGAGAATTCGTGGACGATTTCACCATCAATGTCATTGACGTATTTGCCATGCCACAGAGTGGTACTGGAGTGTCTGTGGAGGCCGTGGATGATGTTTTCCAGACTAAAATGATGGATATGTTAAGACAAACTGGAAGAGATCAGATGGTGGTGGGATGGTATCACTCCCATCCAGGTTTTGGGTGCTGGTTGTCATCGGTCGATGTCAACACCCAACAATCGTTTGAAAGATTGAATAAGAGAGCCGTTGCCGTGGTGTTGGATCCTATCCAATCGGTCAAAGGTAAGGTTGTGATTGATGCGTTCAGAACCATCGACACCACCACATTAATGATGGGTCAAGAACCTCGTCAATCCACCTCTAACGTGGGTCATTTGAACAAACCATCCATCCAAGCGTTGATCCACGGATTGAACCGTCACTACTACTCATTGAACATCGACTATAGCAAGACCTCCTACGAGACCAACATGCTCTTGAATTTGCACAAGAAGAACTGGCAATCAGGCTTGCGCTTGGTGGACTACAACCACAAGGAGCACGAAAACTTGGACAACACCGAGAAAATGGTCAAGATAGCCGAGCAGTACAACCAGAGAGTGCAAGAAGAAAAGGAATTGCTGGAAGAACAATTGAAGACCAGATACGTCGGTAAACAGGATCCAAAGAAGCACTTGTCGGACACAGCAGAGAAGTTGATCGAGGACAACATCACCTCCTTGTTGACGAGTAATGTGAATGCATTAGCGATTCAGTGAATGGCTAAGAATGTATAGAAATTAATCTATAAATAACGATAGGGACTTGTAGCATGGAGTTGTGGTGCCGGCGGACGGCTGTAGGCTACTGATTACGTAATCGCACTATAGACAGACATCGCCAGCTCTGCAACCAAACTTGGCATCAATGAACCCTTCCAAGCGCCCCCACCAAGACGACTCGGACGATGAATTGCCAGCTTACCTAGACACCCAACAGAAGCGGCCCAAAGCGGTCATATCCGATAACGATTACCTCCACACTATCAACAGAAAGGTGCTTGACTTCGATTTCGAGAAGGTATGTCTGGTGACTCTATCCAATATAAATCCTTACTGCTGTTTGGTTTGTGGGAAATATTTCCAAGGCCGGGCAAAGACATCACCAGCTTATATCCATTCGCTTTCTGATAATCACCACGTGTTTTTGAACCTCTCCAATGAGAAAGCGTATATCTTGCCCGAGAACTATCAGGTGGTCTCACCAGCTGCCTTAGAGTCATTACGGGATATCACCGATAATCTTGCTCCCAAATACCCCCGAAACTACTTGTTAGTTCTGGAGTCCTATGACTTGAATCATGCACCATATAAAGTGGGGTATATTGGGTTGAATAATTTCCTGAACAACGACTACGCTAACGTGGTGATCCAGGCATTGGCTCATGTGCCCCTGATTCGAGACTACTACCTCAATTTGTCTCACAATGAAGAATTGAGCGATTCCTTAAGCCGAAAGAGTCCATTGAATGCCCGTTTTGCACTTTTGGTGCAAAAACTATGGTCCAGTCATCTTTTCAAAAGTCACATTTCACCCCATGAATTCTTGCTGCAAGTCTCCAATGATAGTAAAAAGAATTTTTCCACGGACGTCCAAAATTCCCCGAAGAAACTTCTCGTTTGGCTTCTCAATTACCTTCATATACAACTTTCTAAAACCATAAAATCCTCAAAGACTCCATGGAGCAAGTCATTCCAGGGCTCTATCAAAATCAACACCACCAAAGTCACTGAAACAGAAGTTAATCGTAAGGTGGAGTTCATAAAGGAAAATACTAAGTCTACTACAACAAAGTTCTGGGTGCTTACCCTCGATCTACCTGCTAATCCTATATTTTCGCAAGAAGGCCGATTTACTGAAGTTACGTTGGAAGAATTGCTTGAAAAATATAACGGTCAGAAGACCTCAGGATCTTCCGCAGAAATTAAAACTTACCAGCTAGTCCAACCATTGCCTCCATATTTGATCTTCCACATTGATAGAGACATTGAAAATGGCAACAAAAGAGGTAATAAAACGGTGGTCAAGTTTCCCGATGAATTGGACCTCTCCAATTTCGTGGAGGGTGCGAAAGGTCCCATCAAATATAGACTAGTAAGCGGAATAAAATATGATTTGGTGCCAGGGCTGGAGATCGACCGCACAGATGACAGAATTAAATGGTCCATCTCCGTTTCCCGGTCACCGAATGAATGGCTCAACATAGCCGACTTGGATGTTAAGGAATGTCAACGGGAATTGATGTTCTTGGACCAAAATTATATACAAGTATGGGAAAAGGTGCCTGAAACTTCCTAGAAGGTGTCCAACACTTTATAGCAGGACTTGACAAAATCGGGTTTCTGTTTGAAGAGTTGGCCTATTCTGGTGTTGGGCAAGAATGCATCAAATATCGTTACGTATGCCACCACCTTCAATTCTATGATCTCCTTCTGGACGCTCTTTGGTTCATTTTGGAGGAAATGTACTAATAAATCCAACGTCTTTGTGAAGCCATCGAACTCCACTTTATAGAACTCTTGTACTCTCTGTAATCCACCGTGTTTCCAACTGATGTGGTCGTGGTCAAAAAGGCCCGGGAATCGAGTTTTGAAGGCTTTCCAATGAGGAATCTCCTCATATAAGTCGATTTTGGCAAGTTGACCGGCGGTGCCTTGAAACTGAAAAAGCCTGGAGAGTGTTTCTGGCTCTAAATCCTCACTGAGTAGCGTCAAAACCCATAAGTCCATGAGCTTGTTGTCCACTAACTCATTGATGGCCAGCAACTCGGGGTCCTTGCCCACAAAGTTTTTGCTATTGACACTATGGATGATTGAGGCGAAAGTCCGGATGGTTCTCGAGTCCTTCATATCCTCAATGAGGAATGGCAACTGGTTATCTGGCGAGGCGTGAAATGACACCTTCATCAAGGCGTTTTTGCAGGTATTGGTGGTGGAGGCCCTGCTGGATCTAGGGAGCTTTAGTTGGTTTTTGTAGGCCAAAATTAACGCCTGAGCTAGCGAAATGGGGTCGCTTGGAACCATTCTGGCAGTGTTTCCTGGAAGCTCACAAACATTATGGACGGCAAGAGTGAAAGTTTGGGAGGCGGCTGGGCCCTCGAAGTAGAACTTGCAAGATTCGATGGACTGTTCAATTTCGGGAGTGGTGTTTGTAACGGCGGGATATTGCACGATGGGGAAAGTGTCGAACACACGCTTGACCGGCGCCGGAACTGTGAACATTGTAGCGGGGCTTGGAGTGTAGGTGGAACCGGAGCTTCAATAGGACTTAGTTATGGTGAAAAATGCTCGCGCGCTAAGTCTAGTGATAATATTAGAAGACAAGAGACACACCTTGAATCACCATTCAGGCACTAGCAGGGAACTCCTAGGGGACTCGGAGTCAGTTACTGGAGAGATAGGGTAACTGGAGACAATTTGAGTGGGCAACGCCAGCCACGACGACTTCTATAAGCAACGAAGATTATAAGAGGCTCCGTTATCGTCTCGCTTCTATAGTCTAGTTTAATGCTCTACAAAGTCTGTTTTGCCACACCACACCTACATTGGCACTACCTGCCTCGCCCTTCCTTTCCAATCCATACACTGGCCTGCTTAATATCAATTTGGTGTACTATTTAACTCTCTAAACCCACGATTGTTTTCGATTGGGAGGTGCAACTCCCTCTAAAGATCCTCCTCAGCAATCAAATCAATGGCCATGTCGTACCAAGTCGTGTTTGCAAACTCACACTTACTCTTGCCCAAGTTGTTGAACCCGATCTTTTCGTAGAATGGTGTCAAGTTGTCGTGGGCGATCAAAATCACCTTGTCTCCCAAGTCTTGGTTGGAAAGTTTCTGGATATAGTCGTGCATCAATAACGTGCCGAGGTTCTTGCTCTGCCATTCAGGGTCGATAACCAAAGCATGGATGCCAATGTATCTCAGCGACTCTATGTGGCCGGCTGTAGGGTCCTCAGCAGAAGGTAACGCCATGGACGCATCGTGGATGGTAGGATAGTAGGTCTTGGTGGCGATAATATGGCCCACCAACGTCTCTTTTGTCACCGATGACTTCACTGGGAGCTCATCAAGATCCTCGTTGGTTGCTGTTGAGCCTTTGCCTGCACTGTTGTGTGCTTTATCCAACTTTTCCGCCACCTCCGGTAAGTTGATGGCATTGTATTTGTAGTCGTATTCTCTGATAAACAACCCAGAGCACAATTCGGGACACGTAGTCAATCTGTAGCGGAATTTTTCTTCGGTACCTCTTTCGGCCTCTGGGAACCCTTTGGTTTCAAGTTCGAGACATTGGGGAAGGTCCTCAATGGTCAAAGGCCTTATGGATAAGTTGGGAGGAAACTCGGACATTGCACAGTTGAGGGTTAGTTCACAGTAGCAAAGTGATTTGAATACTGTTGGGGAATGGGTAGGAAAGTAGGAGTGATGCCTATGGATGGGGTCTGAATAAAAATCCTCGTACCGAAGGCAATTCGTAAGATATTGTTCAACAACCTGTCGCGACAGTGCGACATGGCCACCGACAACAATGCTAGCGAGCGATGACGGGGATGGCGAGGGGAACGGAAATGTGCGGGACTGGCGGGGCACGCACAGCTACGGGAAGTCCCCATATCCACGAAGTCCTGTCCCACCTGTGGCCCGGCCCGGTCCCACTAGCAAAGAATTATCTTCACTTTTAACGTCGTCAGACCAAATATCACCCGACGCACCTTCGTGCCCATTATGAGCGTTATACAGAACTCGTAAATTTATATGGTGTAGTAATTGATAATTCTACTGAACTCTGCCGAGCCAATGGACCCCCCCTCTTGTAGCGGTTTATTATCTAATACATATTGGAAACTTGCTGGGCCGGGGCTCTTCCTGTCACCCTCTCTTTTTAATATACAATTGGCTCATTCTAATTCTCCATCGGTGACTACCAGCTGCTGTTCGGCATTGAGAAGACTGCTACCGATTTCCCATAAATGGACAATGTTATCATCAGCCACGGACCCTAAAGTCCAGTCCTTGTAAGGGCACCAACTCAAGTCAGAAACCGCTCCCGTGTGGCCGGCATGCATCATAAACAATTCGGGGCACCCGTCCTCGGCGTCTTCTTGTTGTTGCTCCTCTCCGATCCTGAACAAGTCCCAAATAATCAAACGGCGGTCCTGGGAACCGGAGGCGACGATTCCGTCCTTATGGGGCGAGAATTCCAAGCAGGTGATGGGATCCGAGTGACCCATCATGGTATGGAGTAACCCTTCTGTGCTCTTCTCCTTATTGATAAGTCGCCTGATATCCAAAAGACATATATTTGAATTGGCATTACCCACGGCAATCAAGTTTTGAGCGAAGGGAGAAAACGCGATCGAATTGATTCCGTTAGATTCTTCGTTGTAATACTTTAAAACTGGGGTCTGTGGCGTCCGGGCATCGTATAAGAAGGTGTACTTGTCGTCAGAAACCGACCCAAACAAGTTGGAGTCCAACATGTGCCATTTGGCGTCGTTCACGATGTCCTGGTGGCTAGTATTGCGAAACAATTGCTTGCCTGAAGCAATATCTGTATTCACCACCGTCTTATCGTCGGAAGACGTTAACAATTGACCTTTGTGGAACCCGCTCCACGCCAATCCGTATCCATTGGCACTGTGAGGCTCGATATGGCTGTAGGCCTTGGTGGCATCCTCGTTAATATTGTAGAGATCAATCTGGCCCTCTCCATTGATTGTGGCCACCACATTCGAGTCCTGTGGCATATACCGGGCCCGGTTGATTTCAAAGGCGTTTTCGAGTTTTTTGGTGATTTTAATTCTGGAATTGGCTTTGCTGGCCCCATCTCGATCTATATTCTTGTCTGGAAGCTGGGTGGACGCGACTTTCAAGTAGTTTGTGTCTTCACCCGAGGTGTGGGTTCCCAAGAGCAACTTTGCATCGATAATACCATTTTGTTGGCTGTGTTCGGGCAACCATTGGATAGTCAAAGATGGCCATGTGAGAGCGGTCTCACTGACAAATTCGTACATGTAACGACAGTTTTTTCTCCATAGCTGGTACTCTTCCTTGATAGTCAATTCACGTTGGGCCCCATCATCTGAGGGAGGTATTTCCGAAGACATGGTGGGTGGTTAGGTGAAAGTTGTCGCGTCTAGGTATAGATGAAAGAATGTCGCCCAATGTGACGACACTGGTCGTGAAGACAGAAAATGTCGCCCAGCACCAGACAGTTTGGTCTCCAAAGAGAGGAACTATAAATGGTCTACACGGGCCTAACTTATGCGTAAATATTATGACTATTAGACGCCAATGCCTGGAAGACTGGACCGTCTTTCGATCTGGTCCACCTCTAAGTACTCGGTGCTTCGTTGAGTATGCTGGCTGACTTCGTAGAAATCAATCACCTTTAAGGCATCGGAAATATGCTTGAAAAACGGGGCATCGTAGCTCTCGACCAAATTATGGATGCTAGAACTCTCTTCTGCATCGAATGGGTTGGTGTCGCTGAATCCTGACCCGTACTCAGGTCCAATTCTTCCTTGGTCAAACATTCTTTGGACAGAAAAGTATTTCATATCCTCTAAACTCTCCACAAGGATTCTAACGATGCCGGTATCACGAAGACGTCTTCTAAGCTTTTCGTTATTATTTACCCGTACTAAAAACGCAGGGATGCGTCTTTTCCTATATCCAATGAGCAAGTCTGATAAGATACGAGCGGCTGAAGAGTCTAAATCGGTCATTCCATGCAAGTCGAATATGACGTAGTGGGTCATATTGGCATCCCTGCTTCGTTTCAGGGCTGGGTGGGCCTTGGCTGATCCATATTTCTCTACCCTGAGTAATCGAGCCCGAAGATCATTACTGTTGGTAAAAGTCAATGGTTCTGGGATTTTAATAATTAAACATCCTTCGATTTCTTCGAGGGCCATGGTATCTAAATGAGTGAGGTTTTCGTCGTTGAAAAATTCTAGGTTAGGGTGGCCCACAGTTGACATTGATCTCTTGCTGAACCGCTTATTGGCAAGTCCCGAACTGGAAATATCGGCATTTAAAAATTGGTTGGACCCCGGATAACGCCCCAAGATCTGGATCCGAGACCGGGCAGAATGACGAATGACTCTAATCAATGAATAGATCAAGCCCACGGTGATTCCCGCTTCGATGGAAAAAAAAAGTGTGGTCATCACCGTGACTCCAAATGTGATTAATTCATTATAGCCTCTGCTCTTCCAATGGAAATAAATTTCATAGGGCGCCTCCTCGATTAACAGGATACCAATCACCGCAGTAATGACACTCAACATGCATTCTGGAACATAGTACAAGTAGTCCAAGAAATTGAAAATGGTGAATAGAGTGCATATGCCCATAATGGCTCCTGAAACAGTAGTTTTAGCAGAAATGGCGTTGATCTTACTTCTTCCGTAGCCTCCAAATGCTGGCAATGCTCCAAAACAAGAATTAACCACATTGATGAACCCGAGGGCCACCAATTCTCTGTTGGAAGAAATAGGCAAATCATAAGTGGAGCCCAACGACTTGGAAGCGGTAGTAGACTCGAAGAATCCAAGCATAGCTGCTAGGAACCCGGCACTGGCAAACTTTCTCATCAATGGCCACATGTTTGGTGCCACAGGATTATAGATCTTGAACACTCCGTCGGAGTGCACTTTGCCCACGATATCAATACCCGATTGGTCCCAGCGATAGTAAGAGCATAGCCAGGTGGAGGCCCCCACCACCACCAAAATCTCGGGAATATACACCACTCTTTGGGACCATTTACCGGGGTTCTTTGCGGCGTATTTCTTGTATATTCTCACCGCCATGATCACAGCAAACCCAAGGGCACTGATCTTCATGGTGAGCGGATGTGCCTCGGACATATGCTGGTACAAGAAAACCGCTTTGTCAAATGGGGAATGGATATCCATTTCTTTGGGATTGTCGCTGATTTCCTTTTGCAATTTCAGCAACCCCAAAGTTACCACTAAGGCATTGAGAACCATTACGATACCCACTCCGCTGATGAACCCTTTCAAAAACGAGGCGCTGAGCACGTTATCTAAGAACCCGAACCGGCCCAAGCCAAACCCCAATAAACTGGCACCGCTAACAAGGGTGATGGCGACCACAGACTCCATGGGATCCAAGTGCTTTTTCTTCATATGATGCAAATAGGGCTCAATGGCCTGTCCCACCACTAAGGAAATGGGCCCTTCGGGTCCCACCACCATCTGGGGTACCGAGCCAAAGATAAGGTAGATTAGGGGGGCCACTCCTAGAGAATAGAGCCCCGATACCACTGGAACATGGGCCAAACTGGTAGCGTACGATAGGGAGAGCGGGAGCTGGAAAAATACCAACGTAAGCCCTCCCACCATGTCTCCCACGAGAAACAGGAAGTTATACTGAGGAATCCATGATAAGCAAGGCAAGTAGTATGGAAGAATCTCACCCCACGACAAATTTTCCCAGTGTCTGTTGGCAGTAGGGGTATACTCATGGGCCATTGGGGGTACCGTAAACGAATCTAACGACGACGAGGTGCCCATAGGCTCGTAGAGACCAGGTGGGGCCTGTTTGTACACCAATGACTCGACATCCGACTCGTTCTTGGTGGCCAGAGCGGTGCCAGAATAGTAGTCCCCGGTACTGGTCGCAGTCCCAGTACCAGACAGTCCAGCACTGGCAGGATCAAGGAGCGGTTGGTGCTCTCTAGCAGCTCCGACGGCAGCGGCGGGCCCACTGGCGTTGATGATTACGCGTCTCCCCGAGATGTGGCGGACCGGCGAAGGGCTAGCGACCCTACGTGAGTCCTGGATGATACGTCGGGCCGACTGGCCCGAGGAAACCGACTTGTTCAGAGGGTCAGCCATAGCACGGGAACAGTGGTTGTGATGATGTTGGAGATGGCTAAATGGGGCCACGTGATGGTTGATAAGTGGACTGTGGGGAGATGGCCTGCATCCAGGTATCAAGGTGCAGGACAACCGTGGCCCCGGTGCAGGACCGGTGTCGGCAGGTTATGTAAGCCAAGGTCCCTTTCTCACGTGACCGCACACCATATTTTCCAAGACCAGTCCTACCAACTACTCCAACAGCATGTTTCGCCAATTCACAAGAGCTTTCTCGCGGACGGTCCCCAGGTGTGACACCCTCACCTTCGTGGAAACCGCCAGCGGCAAAATCACTCCAGCATCGTTGGCCACCGTCACTGCTGCCGCAAACATCGGCAAGCCCGTGATCGCTTTGGTAGCTGGCCCAGACGGAGAGGCCGTTGCCGGCGACGTGGCCAAGATCTCAGGTGTGTCCAAGGTGTTGCTCGCCAAGGGTGCCCGTTACAACCACTACTTGGCCGAAGAATTGTCCCCTTTGATCCAACAAGTGTTGGAATCATCCTCTGATTGGACCCATTTCTTGGTTCCAGCATCCGCAGTAGGCAAATCGGTGTTGCCTCGTTTGGGGGCACATTTAGACGTCCAGCCCTTGTCGGACATTGTTAAGGTGGAGTCTGAAGACACATTTATCCGGCCTATATACGCGGGAAATGCATTGTTGACGGTGAAATCCACCGACAAGTTGAAGCTTGCTTCAGTGAGAGGGTCGGCATTTGCGGCCGCGGCCATTGGGACCGATGCAGTGGCCATTGAAGATGTGGCAGAGGTGGAAACCCAAAACCGAACCGAATTTGTTGGCGAAGAGTTGGTCACCTCTGAAAGACCCGAGTTGGCTTCTGCCGCCAGAGTGGTCAGTGGTGGCCGTGGTCTCAAGAACAAGGAGACTTTCGAAGCCTTGATTGGGCCATTGGCTGAGAAGTTGAACGCAGCTGTGGGTGCTACTCGTGCCGCAGTCGACTCGGGCTTCTGTGATAATTCGTTGCAAGTCGGCCAGACCGGTAAGGTTGTGGCCCCTGAATTGTATGTGGCTGTCGGTGTCAGTGGTGCCATTCAACATTTGGCAGGAATGAAGGATTCCAAGACCATTGTGGCCATTAATAAGGATCCAGAAGCCGCAATCTTCAATGTGGCCGATATTGGGTTGGTGGCCGACTTGAACGAAGCCGTCCCTGAATTGACCAACAAGTTGTAGTGTGTATAATAATAGATAAATGAAGACCTTAAAGTAAGCCAGAAGGAGAAACGACTACGACTAAAGATAGTTGATGCTGTTGCTTGCTTTTCCGAGCTCCCATTGTTTTAGGGGTCCTTTTTTAGACGGACCAGAGAGCGGTGCCTTCACTACAAGTGCACGTTTCAATCTTGCACTAAGCTGTTCCTCAACGGCTGAAAGTATTGACCGTTGGAGATCTCGTCTAAAAGTCCCTGACTATTCTCAGGGTATTAGTGCGACATTGGTAGTGCGACATTTCAGCAGCAATCGTGGTGTACCGGATTCCCCAGATGTTTAAACCTCTTCAAATTTTATCAGCACCATCTTATCTCTATAGTTATATTCGTGTCTATTTTTCGGGCCAATTTGAACATTGTTCGCCAAGACTGGCCTACCCTCAACTTCGTTGCCCTGGAGCCCACTCCGCATGTCGCGCACCGAAACACCGATTTCACGTGTAGACGGTGTCCTTTCAAGACCCAACCACTCTCTTTCTACCATGTCAGATGATTCAGCGTTGCCTCCACCTACGGTGGACGTGGGAGAGTCACTAGACATCCATGGCGGCTCCACCGCTGAAAGATTGCAGTTTTCAAGTGCGCCAGATGCGGTTGGTACCAGCACCAATGTTCATCCAGATGCCATCAGCCCCACGAACTCATCTTCGTCGTCGTCGTTTGTACCCATTGATCAGCACCATATCCAGGATGCCATCCAGATCATCAACGAAAACAAGCAGTTCAACCAGAATATTATGGACTATATTCATAGCGCCACCAGTCCTGGCCAGATCGTGGGTAATGATTACCACATCATATCGGTGTTCGGATCGCAATCTACGGGTAAATCGACGTTGTTGAACCGGCTCTTCAATACCAACTTCGACGTCATGGAAGAATCACGGCGTCAACAGACCACTAAGGGGATCTGGATGGCGTTTTCGCCCGAAGTTAATACCACCAAATCAAAGGGCACAAGTGAAAATGTGTTTGTGATGGATGTGGAAGGTACCGATGGTCGGGAGAGGGGTGAGGATCAGGACTTTGAACGGAAAGCGGCATTGTTTGCATTATCCACCTCAGAAATATTGATTGTTAATATCTGGGAAACCCAAGTGGGATTGTACCAAGGAGCCAATATGGGGCTTCTCAAGACGGTGTTTGAAGTAAACTTATCGCTATTTGGAAAGTCAAAGTTGGATAACAATAACCACAAGGTTTTGTTGTTGATTGTCATCAGAGACCACATTGGTGTTACTCCCCTCATGAATTTGGCCGACACCTTGACGTCGGATTTGAACAAAATGTGGATGGATTTGAGCAAGCCCGCGGAGTTGGCACATCTCCAGTTCTCGGATTTTTTTGACGTTGATTTCCACGCATTGCACCATAAAGTGCTTCAACCTGAGGAATTTACCAAGGATGTGAAACTTTTGGGAGACCGGTTGGTAGTGGAGAAGGATTTGTTTAAGCCCAACTATCATCACCAGATCCCAGTTGATGGGTGGACGATGTATGCAGAAAACTGTTGGGACCAGATTGACAACAATAAGGACTTGGATCTTCCAACCCAGCAAATCTTGGTTGCGAAATTCAAGTGTGATGAGATCTTGAACGGAGTGTACGAGGAATTTGTCACCAAACACCATGGATTGTTTGACCAGCATGCTCCTGGAACAACGGTGGATTATGAACAGATCGGATTGACCATGATCGACTTGAGAGAGGAGGCGTTACAGGATTACGATGCCAATGCTTCGAGGTACAACCACAGCATTTATCAACAAAAGCGAGAAGTTTTGCAAGAGAAAATCTACAGCAAGTTCCGCGAGTTGTTTGAGTTGCACGCTACGTGGATTGTGGACACGGCTGTGGCTGCTTTCACGGGATCGATCAAGAAAATCAAGACCAAAAAGGGCAAGACGTTTTACCAGGGGGTGGAGGAATTACAGGCCACCCACTTAGATACCATCAACCGCACTTTGGGGTTCATTTCGTTGGGCGAGCTTGACAGCACCGATTTGGCCAGTCAGGTGAAGTCCAAGTTCGATAGTGCCATTGCCAAGCAGCAGGTGGCAGAATTGAACAATATCATGGGCCGCGCTACCACCAAAATCGAGCTGGGATTGACCAAGGCCATCCAAAAACAGGTGGCAGCTCCCAACCCCGAAACCTGGGACAGTGTCATGGCGACATTCCGGGAAGTGGTTGCAGAGGTTATCACGAGATACGCTGGGGACGCCAGCCGTCCGGATTTTGGGCTCGGAACCTCGGCTACTGTGAACCAACGAGGAATTGAAACCTTGACAGCTCGCGCCTGGGTAACGTTACATACAACGGTGCACCGCCTCATAACCCCGGATAGTGTACTTCAATTGATGAAGGACAAGTTCGAGGACTCATTCCGGTACGATGACAACGGCATGCCCCGGCTCTACCAGCAGGTGGCGGAATTGGAAGCTACCTTCGGCACTGCACGCAACCTGGCCCAACTGGTGATGCCGGTGTTACAGGAAATGAAGTTGAGTCTGGGGTCAGTGGTGACTCCCGAGATAAGCCGTCGCCAATTGCGGATGCAAGGATACCGCGGGGTGCAACCAACCCCAGGGGGAAATGATACCGATAACGACGATGATGGTGGCGACGGCAGTGATGGTTCGGACAATGAGGATGGGGACGACGACACTGATGCCGACGCCCCATTCGCCCAAGTGCTCAGTGCTCAACAGCAGCAGCAGGTGGCAGCGCGGTTCAAGCGTGAGACCGACGCCCAATTTGTCGAGACCAAACGGCTGATCATCCAGCATGTAACCCAAATCCCCTATTACGTGTGGATTATCATGCTCGTACTTGGGTGGGGCAAGATCGTGGCCATTCTGCGGAACCCATTTTTATTCTCTCTCTTGGTGGTGGCAGCAGCCGCAGTGTACGCGCTCCATACGATGCTGATGTTGCGACCAGCAGTGGTGGTGGCTACCAAGATGGCGGACGAGGCCGGGGTCCAGATCAAGAAGAAGCTTCGCGAGGTGTTGCTCGACACCGAAGACCACGGCCGGTCAGTGGGCGAGGTCCATGGCGCCAGGCTCGCCAAGGTCCGGGGGTCGCAAGCTGCTGTGGATCCCCTGGGTCCCCAGAAGTGATTGCAACCACCCAACACCCCTACTACAATAGCGTGGTTCCACTAGTGTGGATGCTCTTTACCCCATAGTCTGGTGCCAATGGCCCCCTCCGGTGCAACCTCGATGCTTCCTGCATCCAGCCGGGCCTTATCCGGTGCAACGATAGTGAATGCAACCTTAGCGATGATGCGACAATCGTAGCCCTTCGTGTAGCGGCGCCGTTGTGGGGTCGGTGGAGCCCCGCGCAGATGGTGGTACCACATTACACCTGCACCTGGTCCCCCAGGGACCCCTCCAGCCGTCCTTCCCCCACTTTACGTGACCGTAACCTGCAATAACCGTAACCTGGGGCCCCCAGTTGTGGCCCACCGCAACCACGTCTCATCACAGGTTATCAACGATCCTGCACCTGGCCCAGCTGCCCTCCGCGAGCCGCCTACTGGATCCACGCCTCGGCGCACGACCAGCCCCAATGTAACATCATCTGCAACCATGGATATAAATCCACCCTGGGACCTCCTGTTTTCGTGCTATTGCCATCTTCTTCCCTAGTTTACCACAATGTCCGGGGGTCCTATTGCTGAAACGCTCGCTCGCTCTTCCTCGGTGCCTGGCGACGCCGTGGCATCCATGATGCCAGGTGTGTCCACCCATACTCTTCCTGTTTTGGGTGCTAAAGGTGATTCCACTGCCCCAGACGCCGAACTTGCCTCCTCCGGCTTGGACTCGCCATTGTTGTCTACGCCTGAGACTTCGCTGTTGCATTCGGTGGTAGGAGGTGACTCCACTGCCGACATCATCCACCAGTTTACTCATAACATCAATGATAGTGTTTTATCGTCCCAGGCTAACTTGATTCTCGATGATTTCAACGCTTCATTGCAACAAAATTCCTCCATCACTATGTTGCCCAACTTCAATATCAGCCCCACCGGCGAAGAGCACGGAGATTTTCTCTGTATCGACTTGGGAGGCTCGACCTTGAGAGTGGCAGTGATATCAATTGATCCTCCTCAGGAAAACGTCACCAACAAGTCCAGAATCCATATCATCACCGAAAAGAAGTGGACCATCGCTAATGACCGCAAGGTGATCGATTTAGCCTTCTTTAAGTACATTGGTGCCCGTATCAACGAAACTCTCGATGGACAGTCCATCATTAAGAAGGATTCACTTGTCATCAACACCGGGTTTTCCTGGTCATTTCCCTTGCTTACCACTTCCCACAACAATGGGAAGATTGTCCATGTCAGTAAGGGCTACACTGTGGGTGAAGACATTTATAATAGAGACTTAAAGACCATATTAGAACAGGTTTTACGCGACGATTACCAGTTGAACATCGACGTCAAAATCGTGTTGAACGACTCATTGGCAGTGTATGCTGCTGGCTGCTTCTTGGACCAAAAAATGAAGCTTGCTGTGGTTCTTGGTACCGGATTCAACATGTGCTGTGCCCTTGAACATAATGACAAGATTCATGATGACAAGAATTGGTCATCAGCCAGCAAAAAGACTTTGTTCAACGTCGAATTATCTCTTTTCGGAGACCAGATGTTGCCTTACCTTACCACCAAGTATGATCATATTATAGAGCCAAGATTTAAGGACTTCCAGTTCCATTTCAAGCCATACATGTCTGTTGATCCAATTACAAACACCATTCTCCAGCCCACCGAACTAATGACGGCAGGAAGATACTTGCCCGAATTGACTCGTTTGGTGTTGGTGGACTTGATCAATTCCAAAGAAATTTTCACCCAGGTTCCATCGGCACAACTTGCCAGCATTGTCGACCATCCATACGATGGATTCAGTGGAGAGCTCGTGTGTCTTGTTGGTGAAAATAACGACGCCGATACTATAATATCAAGACTTGCCAAGGAGTATAACTGGTCAGAAGACTCGATTACTCGTGGTGATGTTGCGGTGTTGAGAAGTGTTATCGACGGAGTTGTCAAGCGTGGTGCATTCATATCTGCTGCTTCGATTGTGGGAACAATTAAGCTTCTCGAGCAGCACAATACTAAGGAACAATTCCGCAACAAGGCCATTAACATTGGTTATGTGGGGTCGCTTCTTACCTATTTCAATTCTTATCGGGAGGCGATAAAGGAGTTTATCAATTCCAACGATGCTTTGGTTAAATCGGGAATCACAGTGGACTTCACTCTAGTAGAGCATAGTTCCATTGTTGGAGCTGCTATTGGGGCTGCTTATTATTCCTGAGCCAATAATTGGCAGTGCATGTAATGACTTACGAATAAAAGTAGTGAATGAAAACTTGTAGGCGATTAGTAAGGATGATTGAAATGAGGCGAGAGGAACTGATACTAGAGAAACCAAACCGAAATGAACTGATGCTAGAAAAATTGATAGTTCAGTAAATGATACTAGACTAAACGAAGGAGGACCTCAGTACGATAAATTCTTACTCAGAGGATCCGATTGTTGGGTGCAATTTGTGAACAATTCCGCCATCAAGGTTCGTGGAATCGGCTACTAAGTTAGCGACTACGCTGTGGCATTAATTCGTGATATTCTATTATATAATCTCAAAGTTTGGCTCTTCCAGCAGCCTCGTTGTCACATACGACCAACACATTTGGGTGGTCTTGCAAGTAGGAGGATGGGTATCTTGGGTCATTCTTTTGGCCGAAAAGGGTCTTTTCCAAGGCAAACACCTTGGACTTGCCCAACACTATAATTACCACCTCGTCGGAGTTGTCCAAAATGGTGGAAATCCCCACACTGAGGGCATATCTTGGCACCTTGGAAAGATCGTTTTCAAAAAATCTGGAGTTGGCCTTGATAGTGGATTCGACCAAAGACACTCTTCTGGTGGTGGACTCTCTGCTGGAACCGGCCTCATTGAATGCAAGATGGCCCTCGGGACCCAAACCACCCATGAACAAGTGGATGCGGCCGAAAGACTTGATCTTGGCTTCATAGCGACGACATTCGGCTTCATAGTCCTTGGCCAACCCATTCAAGATGTTGATGTTCTGTCTGGGGATATCGATGTGGTTGAAAAACTTGTTGTACATGAAGTAGTGGTACGATTGTTCGTTAGAGGGAGCAAGTCCCAAGTACTCGTCCATGTTGAAGGTGACAACGTTTTTGAAGCTGACCTGGCCGTTGCGGTAGGCAGCAATCAACTTGGCGTACACGCCTTCCGGAGACGAGCCGGTGGGGAGTCCAAGCACAAACGGCTTACCGGCAGTAGGACCAAAGTTGTTGATTCTGTCCACGATGTGCTTGGCAAGGAACGATGAGGCATCGTCAGCATTGGAGAAGGAAACTTGTTTCATGATGTAGAGGATGAAATATGGATGAAATATGGATGAAATATGAAAGACAAAATACTGGTTCTGGCGATCCCGGGTATATATATATATGTAACGGTCAGTAACAAATGGACGGGCCTGATGTAGCACTAGGGTAACTAAACTTACTGGCGTCGCACCCCAGATATTTCGGTAGGGGGCCGGCGGCTGCAACGTAACATGGGCGCGCAACCGATTCACGTTGCACAGGGACCCACAATGGAACCGATGCAACCTGGCGAGGTTGCATTTTGGCGGTGGTTGCGTCGTATCTACTGGGGCCCCACCACCACCCCCCGCGGCCGATGACCATGCATCCCCCTACCACGCCTGGAGGGCCATAGATCGTAATCTACTTAAACATGGCCATGTCCACCCATGTTGTGGTGAAGTGTTGTTACTTGTTCAAGGTCTTGACTTTTCACGTTTTCCACCATTCACTTTAACCTTTCACACTATTCAATGTCATACACCAGATACACCAACTGCCATTTGATAGATAACGGCGAGGTGCTGAGAAACACCGACCTCTGGGTGGATAACGCTACCCAGAAGATTTGTCGTCCCGCTTCGAGTGGCTACGTCACCGTGGTCGACTTGAAGGGCCAGTACTTGGCTCCTGGGTTCATTGATATCCAGAACAACGGGATCTACGGGTTGAACTTTTCCAACTTGAACGCCAATTCGTCCGAACAAGACGTCCGCGCGTTCTATAACCACTACATCGATGCTATGACCAAGTACTTGGGTACCGGAGTCACCGCCATCTGTCCCACCGTCACCTCCAACTTCCCCGAGGTGTACGAGAAGGTATTGCCGTTCTACAAGAAGTCGCGGTCTGCCACCCACACTGACTCTCTTGGGGCCCATGTTGAAGGCCCTTTCATCAACATCAAGAAGAAGGGATGCCACCCGGTCGAAACCTTTGTAACGGCACAGGAAGGGGGATCCAAGTTGAATCGGGTGTACGGCGGCGAACAGAACTTGCTCGATAACGTGTGCATTTTGACCGCCGCTCCCGAGATCCCCGGAGTGTTGGACCTTATTCCTTATGTCACCGAAAAGAACATTGTTTTCTCCATTGGTCATACCATGGCTGATTACGGTACCGCCGTCAAAGCCGTCCAGAATGGTGCCACTATGATTACCCACTTGTACAATGCTATGCCTCAGCCTCACCACAGAGAGGCTGGTGTTATTGGTCTTGTCAACTCGCCCTTAGTGGGCACCCAAACCCCTTACTATGGGATCATTTGTGACGGGGTGCATGTCGACCCATCTATGGCTTCCTTGGCCTACAAATCCAACCCTGAAAAATGTGTTTTGGTCACTGATGCCATGCACTTAATTGGGTTGCCTGATGGTTCCTACAAATGGGATAACGAGTACATTATTAAGGAAGGTTTCAAATTATACTTGAAGGGTACCGATACCTTGGCTGGTGCCGCTACCACTTTGCCTGCTTGTATTAGAAACTTGATGGAATGGACCAATATCTCCTTGGCTCAAGCCGTGAAGACTGCCACCAACAACGCTGCCATTTCCATTGGTTTGCAAAGAGAAAGAGGTTTCTTGAATGAGGGTTGTGACGCTGACTTTGTGGTGTTAAACGAACAGGGTTATGTGCAAACCGTCTACAAGTTGGGCCACCAAGTCGAATCTTCCGATCGTACTTTGCAAACCGACTCTGGCAGACTTTTGGCTGTCTTATAGTTGCATCTTCATTTCCAATCAAAAATCATTTTTTAATCCTCCAGCATCTTGATCATGTACAATTAACATATTACAAATATACCATTAGTCCTTCAACTTTTGTATTTACTAACATCAGATACAACAATGTCTCTCTCTACTTTTTCTTCTCGAAAATGTCTTCGAATAGATCTTGAGTATCTTGTACATCCTCAGGAACAGAATCAGAATCGAGAGCGGAGTTGTAGAGAATAATCCCGTTTTCGCGAGCGTTCTCTCGTTCGGTACGCTTGTAGAAGTATAGAACCACAAACGTCCACAAAAGCAGCCCCAATCCACAAGCAGCGGTAAAAGAAAATCCCTTCAAGTACCTTGGGGCCTCCACTGTCGGCCACACCAAGAGCGTTGTCCAAGCCCTAGATTGTTGACCGATAATGTTGAACATAACCAAGATAATTTCTCTATGGCGAATATCTTTCCTGTTTATATCACCCTGCCAGCTATACATCGGTGATGACATTGACCAGCCAGAATATTGCAAACACCAAGCAAACCAAAGAAGTTTTTCTGGAAGGTGCCATACCGCCAATAATACATTTCCTAGCACGTTGAAAATTTGGGAAAATGTAATCGCTGCCCATCTGGACTCAAAGAAGTCAGCAATACTAGAAGTAAGAAACAACCACATGATTCCTAATGCCGGTGTAATCGCCGTGTAATCTTGAAGTACACCAGGTCCGTATCTGGGTTTTCCATCGGAATCTTTCAACGATTTTAACCATAATGCGTAGGCACCAGAAACCCCATTACTATTGTTCCAAAAAAATATGCTCCATACACTGAAAACGTACACTTCCCATGATGAGAATATGGAGATCCATACATGCTTCTGGAAAAAGTATTTGGTCAAGTTTTGACGGGGAGGGGTATCTTTTTGGTCTGCTAACATTCGCTTTCTTGCTACCCGGATATCATCGTCAGTCAATATTAGACTGTAACAGTCCTGGGGAGTTCCTGGTATCATGTAGAATCCAATTATTCCCACAATTGCAGATATAATTCCGTCAATAATGAAGATCCATTGCCAAGCTGCATGACCAGCTGTCCCATCGAGATGTCTTTCAATTGCACCTGAAATCAATCCGGAAGTTATTACTCCCAAATATTCCCCAATATATAAAAATCCAGCTCTCCGTACAACTTCTCCAGTGCTACTCTTATACCAAGAAGCGAAAATTGAGATGTAGGCGATATATAATGCTGAATCAAAACCGCCTATAAAAAACCGAATGGTTTTTAGTTGGCCGACGTTTTGGACTTTATAGGTGCACAAGGTTAAAATAGACCAGCAAATATCAAGTGAAGGCATCACATAATTCAAAGGCATGGCATAAAAGATATACATAAACGGGATTTGAAAAATAATATTTCCCACTGTGTAAAACATCTGGGTTTGGACCAAATCATTCCCTTTCATTCCAATACCTTCCTTGAGCCCTCCCACATAAGCGTTGATAAGGTTTGTCTGGTCAAGATGTCTAATCCAGTATGCAACCATAGAATAGAAAGTGAGCAGTAGGTCAAGTTTCCAAAGTAACCTCATTTCTTCAGGTGTATCATCGTCGTGGAACCATTTGTACCATTTCCTTTTCTGCTTGGAACTGGTTGGAACTCTGTATTCAAATTCGTCAAAGAACCTCCACCACTTTCGATCCTTCTCATCTCGATATTCATGAACTAGAGAGTCTGTTCCAGTGAGTGACACTTTTTCAAATTTTTCAGTAAAACTTTTCGTTAAAATTTCTGCATTGTCTTCATCGACAACCCTTCTAATAGGGATAATTAGCCATTTCATTTTACTATTATAAGCATTTTGTAGAAAAAGGATCTTTTATATATATACGGTTGCAAAATAAAAGATTAGAAAGTAAAATTAGTTGGAGTAATTCAACCAGTACAACATGACCTAAGAATCATATGCACCCTTGACCAATAATATTCGATGTCTCACTAGTTTGACTCTTATTCCAAAGCCTCTCTCGGAGACTTTCGAGAATCGTGTGGAGACGTTGTATTGTCACCGAGTGGTCTGGTTAATCCCCGCACCGGAAACAAAATCCCTCATATCCGTCTGTCAATCTTATCATAGATCGAAAGGTTTGACGTAGTCTCGAAGAAGCGGTCACAGTTTGACATGGTTCAATTAAAAATCAGATTAACCAATCTGATAAGATCTCCGTACACGGAGGTCGTCAGTATTTTATTTGACATGCATTCTGTCCTACTGATGGATCCTGTATTGATTTATTGGGAGTGAGAATATTTATTTATAGTTCAGGTGATGGTGGCTTTGATATATTTCTAAACCGACATATCCGTAACCGGTGCCATAGTTTTCGAACCAGGCGTATATTGATCGATTATCAATAACTGTGTCAAGCTTACTTATCTTACTAATAGTGGGTTCCGAAAATGAGCGGTGTTAGTTCCCAATCACCTTTTTTTGTCTGCAAATTCTATTTTTTTTTAACCGAATACTGTTCGCTCCATCGGAGTGGGTCTTGCATATCTCCGCAACAAAATCTGGAGCATATTCAGAGCATTCCCCCTCTAAATACTGAAGCCTTGGTCTAGCCACAATGTGAATATTGAGATCCAATATATTCTCGGGACGGTTAGTTGACGGAATCTTCATAAGGAGGTGTATGTTTTCGGTCTCCGGGCGTTCGCTTTCTGTTACAACATACCTACTACAATATTCAAATACGAACTCTTGACAAATGCAATAGTGTGAAGGGTTTTGGTATAAAACAATAACGATCTAACTGCTAAGTATTATAGTGTGCGAGTAATACAGCTAATGGCAATAATAATTTTACCAGAGATGATTTTCTAAACTGTAGGATCGTTTTTCTTACTACTTCGACCCGTTTGTAAGCTAATTTGCACGACCAAAAATGGCTGCAACTTTTCACACTCAAATTTATGAAGGCTATATATACATTAATAAAATCAAACGCAATAAAATATTGTACACATTTGTGCAATTTAGGTATAGCTCTATCAAGCGACTTTCAATTCCTCTTTGAAGCCAAAATTTGCTTGACACTTTCAACAACAGACTCTTCAAGATTAATTGGGTTGTTGTCCAAGATTTTTCTGGTAGCAGTAAAGTCGATTACTCCATGAACTGCTGTGGCTAAAGTTTGCTTAGCTGTGGATGGATCACCATATGGCAATGTATGCTCCAATTCGTCAAAGTGTTTGTGCAAAATATTTGCAATCTCCTGGGAGCTGAAGTTTCCATTTTCGAGAACTAGCCTCTTACCCGAAGCTTCTTTCTTTTCCAAAGCAGCGATATGGGCTTCGGCCACATCCCTAACATCTATGAATGGCCCAGCAACTGTGGGCAACACATCGGTAGGTTTGAGCTTGAGAAGATTGTTGATGATTTCCGAACTGGTATTCAACGAGTCCTTACCCTTGAGCTCAGAATCAAAAGCCTGTGGACCAAAAACATATGTTGGGTTCACAGACACAGCATCGAAGTGTGGTTTTTCTTTCTTAATAAAATTCCAAACTTCCCTTTCAGCATATGCCTTAGAAGAAAGGTAACCGATGGTTCCGTTGATCTGTGCTTGTTCCCAAGTGACCTCAGTCCATGTTTCCTCGTTAATCTTGGAAGTTGGAAGAATGCTCTGATCAACAAGGTAAGAGAAACCATTCGCAGCAAACGAAGAAGTGACAATAAACCTCTTGAGGTTTTTGCCATGATCTTTGGCCGACAGCAAGGCATTCTTGGTACCTTCAACCGCAGGCTTCAAGAGATTCTCCTCAATATTGTTGTCACTCATGTTCACAGGAGAAGCAGTGTGGAAGAACGCTACGACTTCTGGGTGTTTGTCCAAGGCTGAATCAAAGGCACCAGCCTTCACGATATCGGAGACAACTTCATAGGAGAAATGGGACTTGAAAAGGGACTTCAAGTGTTCTCCCTTAGCCTGACTTCTAACTGTACCCACAATATCGTAGCCCTTGGCAATTAACTTCTTAATAAGGTGTTGAGCAATGAATCCATTGGCTCCAGTAACAAATACAGCGGTCATGGTAGCGGTAATAGTGGTTATTAATTTAATCAACGGGCTAAATTGGCTAAATTAGTTAACCTTTCATGAAAGGAACGGTAGCCCTTTTATACCCAATTATATCCAACCCTTTACATTATTCATCCACAAGGACTACATGCATGTAGATGCCTCTACAAAAGGTTCGCAAATTGTATCCCGATGACCTTCGTATGACGTTTAAGTTCTGTTCTGGACCACTTCCGCATCTGCACCTTATTCTTACGATCAATCACTATGTCTGGAATGTTTCATGAACTCCAGATTTGATTTTCATGACGCAGACGTTTTCCTATCTCTCGAATTTTCAATAGTAGTATTATCAATAGGACTATGTTAATGACATCAGAATAGCAGGCCTGATCAAGTTTGATTTGGCATTTGTCAAGTTTGACTACAAGATAGATACTTCTCAACATGGGCACTCCTAAAGCGCTCCTTTATTGACTACGGGTGCTACTAGCAATTGTCAAGGTACAATTCTCAGGGTCATTTAACTGCAAGGCTAGCTCACGTATCGGACCCTGTATTTTAGTGTCTTCGGGAATGTAATGATGTATTGCTGTACTGGAAGAATGTAATGGTGAATTACACTAGACCGCCATTGATATCAACCCAAGTAAGGGGCGTTACCTTGACGATGCTGAACAAGGCGTCTATGTGCACATAGGAGACCTTAGAACTGGTTCCTAAGAATAACTGGTCTTCCACAAGAAGTGGATTATTCGTGGCGCCAGGACGACTCTCAATTGAATAACGGTTCCATTGGTTAACAATTGTAATTACCTGCAACCCGTCATCCATTTTGTAGGTATTATGCCTTCCAAATTAGATGGATCCGGAGTCAACACCGATGTTGCTCAATTTATTGAGTATGGGGCCAGTTTAATCGCTCCGGCATAATTGAGAGTTGCTGGGAAATTGGGGTGCTGCTTAGGAGCCATTTGAGACCCCTCGTAACCTATTTCTAAAATGGCACTTCAGCCAACTGTACATACGGAAGCATCTCCAAACCGAAAATCTTTGAGAACATATTTTGGGATAGTAATACGGACCTAGGCATAACTGCAAGATTTGGCAGGTAAAAACGAAGTGGTGGGAAAACCGGGTAGGGTTCGATTGGACAACTGACTAGTGAATTTGATAAGGTCTCCATACACGGATGCCGTCAGCATTTTTTTTTTTTTTTTGACATCCATTCTAATGAACGCTGTCTAGATTTATTTGGAGTGTGTATATTTATTTTTAGTTCAGATGGTGGTGGTGGCTTTAAACCAAAATCCTAGTCTGTGGAGGGCATCTACAATTCTCTCTGGATTCAATTTTTACGTCAAGCTCGATACCGGAAGTAAGGATACTTGGAAGAATTGGAGTCTAATCGATGTTGGCATATTGGTTTTTGTGTGCCTGGCTGAATGGGCTCGGCCTTACTTCCCAATCACCTTTTGTAGTCTGCCAATTCTATAATCCTTTGACAGAATTTTCTTCGCTTGATCCAGCGTCTTGCAGATTTCCTGGAACAAAATCTGGGTCAAGTGCCGAGTTGTAGAGAATAATTCCATTCTCGCGGGCATTTTGTCGTTCGGTACGCTTGTAAAAGTATAGAACCACAAACGTCCACAAAAGCAGCGCCAACCCACAAGCAGCGGTGAACGAATACCCCTTCAAGAACCGAGGGGCTTCGACTGTAGGCCACACCAAAATCGATGTCCAAGCAGTCGATTGCTGGCCAATCATATTGAACATGACCAAGATAATTTGTCTCTGACGAATATCTCTCCTATTAATATCACCCTGCCAGCTGTACATAGAAGGAGACATTGACCAACCAAAATATTGTAAGCACCAAGCGAACCAAAGAGCTTTTTCAGGAAGGTGCCATACTGCCAATAATGTATTTCCTAGCACGTTGAATACTTGAGAAAAGGTAATCGCTGCCCATCTAGATTCAAAAAAATCAGCAATGCTACAGGTAATGATCAACCATAAGATACCTAATGCCGGTGTAAGCGCTGTATAGTCTTGAAGCTGGCCGGCGCCATATCTGGGGTTCCCGTCCTTATCTTTCAATGATTTCAACCAAAGCGCATAGGCACCAGAAGTACCATTGCTATTATTCCAAAGAAAAATACACCAGATACTGGTGACATACACTTGCCATGAGGAAAAGATGGAGATCCATACATCCTTTTGGAAAAAGTATTTTAGCAAGTCCTTCTTGGGAGGAGTATCTTTTTGATCTGCTAGCATTCTCTTTCTTGCTATCCGGATATCATCGTCACTCAAGAATGGACTATAACAGTCCTGGGGAGTTCCCGGTATCATGTAGTATCCCATTATACCCACAACAATTGAGACAATACCATCGACAATAAAAATCCACTGCCATGCATCATGTCCACCGACACCATTTAGATGTCTTTCTATGGCGCCAGAAAGTAACCCGGAGGTCAATACCCCCAAAAATTGTCCAAAATAAAAGAACCCAGCTCTCCGGACAATTTCTCCAGTACTGTTCTTGTACCATGCCGCAAATAGCGAGTGGTATCCAATATACAACGTGGACTCAAATCCACCAATGAAGAACCGGATGGTTTTTAACTGTCTTATATTTTTGACTTGGGACGTAGCCACGGTTAAAATTGACCAGCAAATGTCAAGCGAAGGCATGACATAATTGAGAGGCATAGCATAGAAGATATACATGAATGGAATTTGGAACACGATGTTTCCAACGGTGTACAACATCTGGGTTTGGACAAAATCGTTTCCCTTCATACCAATTCCTTCCTTGAGCCCTCCAACATAGGCATTGGTTAAATTTGTTTGGTCTAAGTACCGGATCCAGTAGGCTATCATTGAATATAATGTAAGAAGAAGATCCAATTTGCATATCACTCTTCTTTCTTCGGGAGTGTCATCATCGTGGAACCACCTGTACCATTTTCGATTCTTCCGTGAGCTGGTGGGAACTCGGTACTCGAATTCATCAAAGAACTTCCACCACTTCCGACCCTTTTCGTCTCGGTACTCGTAAGTGATGGCTTTCACGTCTGATATTGATACAACGGTTTCATTGACTTTTTCTTCCGAAGTCTTCGAGTTATGTTCGTCAAAAAATACTGCCGGCTTGTTGGTATCATCTAAAGCTAAATCTTCATCTATAATTCTTCGAACGGGAATAAATCCCCATTTCATTCTTTTGAATGGGGCTAGAATGGACATGATGGTTATATTTTCCAGGTGTAGGCATTTTCATTAATTATATAGATTCACACCTTAATCATAAAATTGTGGCTTTCTATTGACAAGACGGTTTCAACGGTTTTGAATGTGCAGTACTTCGAGTAACCCAATTTTGCAACCTTGCGACTCGAACTCATCACTAATCTCTCGCCAATGCCTCAGAATCCAGTAATAGTCCAAACATAGTTCGATACACCTATTCATTCTTCAATGGATGTTCCCTTGAGAATTTAGCTACATCTGAAGATGTCAAAAACGATAAGAGTGTCACAAAATGACAGGAGCCCTGGTGCCGTAATTAGTGTCATACCAATCTGTTATCGGCTGAATTCACGTGGGAAGGTGAGAAAACTATGGCTCAATTATGAGTAGATACTTGGCAATAATAGTTAAAACGGAATTACAAGCTGCTTCCCTAATTATATTTCATCATCGGAAGTGGGAACTATTTCCGTACTATCCTTCCATAAGTAGATATCACGGAAATACCTCGAAACCACAGTTAACAATAACAAGATAGGCACTTCGAGTAATGGGCCAAAAGTGGCCGCGATACTTTGTCTGCTGCCTGAGCCATAAACTGCAATGGCAATCGATAAACTCAACTCGAAATTGTTGGATGCAGCAGTAAAAGCTTGTGTGGTAGTTTCACCGTAGGAGGCACTGCATGTCGACACCCAGTACGTTTTCTTCTCGTTCGTAGCACATGAATTCTTTTGGGATTCGCAGCCACAAAGTAACGATTGAGACTCTTCCTTGTGGTATTTCCACTTGTATAGCACCGAGGCCAACCATCTGACGCCAAAAAACGTTCCAAACCATGCAAGCAAAAAGTATACTGTCAACGGAATAAAACATAAAAATGCCGTTCCAATGTGCTTGATAAAATCGTTACCCTTCTGAATAAATATCACTATAATAGTATAGATAAGCCCGATTAAGGCGAAGGGCCCAATAAACTTGAGACCGTATTTGGTGAACTTTTCACGGCCCCATATAGCGAGACTTGCCATTCTTATAACCAAGCCGGCTCCCAATGGTACACCCAAGAAAACTCCCACGCTCTTGGCTACCAAGGAGAAATTCATGCCGGGACTCGAGCTATCGCCAGTGATTACGTAGCAGAAAAAGATCTGGTACGGAGCATAAAGCACCATCTGCAACAAACTGTTAATTAATACGAGAATAATGCAGAGAGTGTTATCTCCTCCTGCAAGCTCGTTCCATAAGATCACCATGGCAATGCACCGGGCCATGCCTATCATAATTATGCCTACTCGATATTCTGGCTCGTCAAATAAAGCCATCCAGGCGAGTGCAAACATCAATATGGGGCACACAATCCAGTTTAGAACTAACGAGATGGCGATTTGTTGGAGCAACTCTGTCTTTACGATTAAACGATGGAAGTTCTCCCACTCCATTTTGCATATTGGCGGAATCATCATCACGATGAGTCCCACTGCCAAAGGAACTGAAACCCCAACGAGGTTGGCCGAGGTATCAAAGGCATTTCTAGCAGAAGGGGAATACACTGATATTACGATTCCCACAACCATCGCCATGACGATTATTAGTGGGAGTAGTCTGTCCGTCCAAGACAACTGTCTAAATAAATTTGTAGTCATGGTGAAACTTCTGTACCTCTTGGGAGTTGGAGTCCTATTAGATATCACTGGATCGATCTTGGTATTAATAATCGGTGGGGGCATCGCCGCATCACTGGTCGTGTCGCGCACCAGATGGTATATATCCAAGGACCTGACCGACCGGAGATTAAACCAATGATATGACCCTAGAGGTTTGAGGACAAAGTGACCAGTGTTCATGTTTTCGACTCTTGACTTAAACTCAAGCCATCCTCGAGCGGACTCGGGCCGGATAGAGAAGCCTGCCAAACGAAGATCCAAGACCGGCTGCTTGACGTGCCGGAAACGAAAGAAGAAATGTGATGAGGCGAGACCGGTGTGTGTATTTTGTCAGAAACGGGGCCTCAACTGTGAATGGGAGATCAAACACTATGGGTTGGTGGACGTTAAAGTCAAGCGTGAGTCTGACAATGAAGAGATTCGTGAGGAAGTCATCAACCCGACTGAGATCATCCAGCTGATTCATGGAAAGGGAACCGTACTAAAACAAGCACAAGAAGACAAAGTGACCGAAGACCAGCATGAGCTCGCCAAGATCGTCGAGATTGGTCGCAATGACCACGATGGAACAGCTTTCACCGTTCTTGAGGATTATGAGCATGCAAAGTCCCCGTCTCTCTCAGAGTTCTTCGAGAATCAACTAGTGCAATCACGACCCCCATCCCCATCCCCATTTACCGATCTTCTAGGTGATACGAACCTCCAAGAAATGTTCAACGATTACGCTCCCATATTATCACAGCCCTCATCACCCTTTAACCTTTTCCTTGACGACACAGGCCTTGTTTATCTTAACTATTTTGAAAGTAATGTGGCCAACCTTTTATCGGTGAGCCCACGATCATCCAACTATTTCTTGAAAACATTCTTTTCTCTTGCCATAACCAACGAGTCTATCCTGAACGCATTGGCTGCTTGGGGGGCCCTCTTCCACGGCGACTCCAATCATGAAATTGTCAACCAGTACCTTCAAAGATCCAAAGATTGTGCCAACAAGTCATTGGTCAATAAATACGACTATTTCGTGACATTAGCATACTACTTGATTAACATAGGTATACAGGTTTGCTCGGGAGACACCAAAAACTGGCACACCATTTTCATCAAATGTTGCGATTTGTTAGGAGCGTACGGTGGTGTACGCAAATTTATTCAGGATCATAATTACTCCAACGACTGTAAGTTTTTGCTTGCCAATTTCCAATTCCATGATGTGATGTCCTCGGAGACCTTGGCAAATGGGACCCGATGCTTGTTAAGTAATTACAATGATATTTTCCTCCGCACAGAATACGGCCATGAAGAGTACGGTATAGATCCTTTTCAAGGGTGTATACAACCTGTGGTTTTACTTTTGGGAGAAATCATGAATAGTTATGCCAAAATCAAGACCGAAACAGTAAGTCTTGATAAAGAACTTAATTCTGGAGAAGCCAAAAACATCGTGCAAATCCATTCGAGAAGATTGGCCCATTTCGAAAATATCGACCAAACTCATGACGAGTTGAAGAACAAAATCAAATATTGCAAAGCCGTTCAAGTTCAATTGGATCAGCTCCCGACCGAGGAGGACAAAGAGCGACACATAAAGTTGTTTGACCTTTATCGAATGACTTGCAAAATGTACCTAGCACTATATTTTGCTCGACTCCAACCTAAATCTAGCGAAGTGCAAAATTTACTTCTCAGTTCAATGAAAATAATGGACGAATTAATTGAGACAAACTTGAAGGGTGCATTCAATATGTCGCTTTTGATTTGCGGGATATCATGCTGCAACGAGTATGACCGGAGAATATTGGATAGGAAGATACAAAAGATATACTCCAACTATAAGGTGGGAAATATTAAGAGAGTATGGCATATTGTCAAGGAAAGCTGGAGAAGAAACGCCACTGGTGGTGTTTGTATTGACTGGATAGATATATGTAATGACTTTGGATGGAAATTATCATTATGTTGAAGTTATTGAGCTTATTATATAGAATTAATGATAACACGACGAGCCCCAGAAAATTTATTAGACCGAAGCGTGAACAAGGGTTAGGACGTAAGACTAGAGAGAAAATGGGATTAGACCATCAAAAAAAAAGAAGCCCGATGCGGGGGTCGAACCCGCAACCTTTTGATGTCTAACCTAAGAGTCAAACGCTCTACCGATTGAGCTAACCAGGCAGGAAAGAAAAGCCCGATGCGGGGGTCGAACCCGCAACCTTTTGATGTCTAACTTAAGAGTCAAACGCTCTACCGATTGAGCTAACCAGGCTTTCTTGCTGAAAAAAAGAGGACTGTTAGATATCAGGCATTAAATCTTGATGTTATGAAAATCACGAAGTATGACAATGTTGGCATTTTTACCCTTTAGGCCCCAGCATATCCTTCTCTCATCCTTGCAAACAAATTAGTTAAAATTTAGAATGAATCTGGAAAAATTACTGATGAGTTGATATAATGTAAATTGTTGGGCTCACAAAGGAAAAGTTGCTGTCAAACGTCATTAATTTAATTACAGTTTTAATATATAAAACAAAGTTGTAACGTAAAATTTGCGATGATTTGTGAAATCTATCAAACAATGAGTCAGTTCTCTCATGAATAGTAATGTTCGCAGGGTCGAAAAATATATACATCCCCAAGATCTGAAAACGACTTCTATCAATATATCAATATAACTCGGGTGACAGTCATTAGACTTAAAAATTGCGATACCGATGGTAGCTAAGAAATCATTCTAACAAACCCGGGATGGTCAGTGTTGATTCAAATAGAGATCATAAATTACCGAATTTCCAGGACTCATCTCATAGTACACTGCATATGCCTTCGGTTCTAACACCACCAATTTACAGTGCTAATGGAATATGCGACACTCAAATCAGAAACGCTGTTGTGGTCGATTGTTGGGCAACCTTCTTCTTTGAAATACCTAAAAGGGCTGTTTTTGGAATGGCAGCTCGTTCTAACGAACGGTTCTGACCTCTTGGCCATATAATTGTGTATAGGAGAAATCGCAGGGTGATAGCTTCATTACCTAGTGATTAGATACATAATGCTATCCTTCAGAAAAAATGCATAAAAATTAGCTCAGTTGTGTCTCATTTAAGTCGATACTGCTTTATTCCAGATATTTTCTGGTTTGTACCTCTAATTCCTTTGCAGTAATCTTCATGTTGTAGGAATGAAAGCTTTATTCACTTTTTTAGAATTTATGCGTTACAGTGGAAAAAAAGTAAAATTATCGAAAACGATAAAAAAAGTAAAAATTAAGCCATACGCCAGCGCAACGATAATATAGCAGCCCAAACAACGTAGATGCATACTCCTGGAGGCATTTAAATAGAGATATTGGCAAGTCGCTTTCAAAGTGACAGGTATGTTCTCTGCAAGTAATTTACCCGATGAGGAAACTATAAGCGGACTAGCAGCATCACACAGCAGCCTTATGGTAGCTCGACCCCGCACAAAGATCATGGGTTTACGTGAAGGGAGAGGCAACTGTTAGGAAGTTCTGCACCAAGAATGATCATCCTCCAATCAACTACATTTGCTACATTGGTCCTTGTGCTCTTCTCAATTCATGCACAGGCATTCAATGAAACAGCCAGAGGCATCTTCGCATTATGCCTTAACGGTGTAGATCCGTGCTTGAATCTTGTACAAGCCAATCACACCTTGGTTGTTTACAACGAATCTGACGTTCGAGGAGAAATCAAGCTCAGCATTAGAGACAACATATTGAGATGTATAGCCCATGCCAATATCATGGAAAGTGTGCGAATTCGCTACATCTGGAGGGAGGATCGAGATGAAAGGCCCGCATCCTACCAAACAGTAGTGCCATTGGCGGTGACAGGAGTCCAACTGGTGAGATCTTATCCCCACAATTTGTTACCACTGGGTGTACCCCTTACGCACCGTTCCACGTGTTTGCGCTATGGTACAATAGTCCAAACATTGGTATACAAAGCGGTGTCATTCCAAGCTAGGTTAAATGGTATCCTTAGTCAAGCTCCTCAACTATGGGCTCCTATTGGTACAGCATTCGGAGTATCAGGATGTGGCCACCCCACAGCAAGCGGCGGTGGAGCAGTATAATATAATTAATTTCTTGGGAGGGTCTGCTCCATATAAGCAGCGCACCGGCTACGGTATTTCTACTGAGGTGCCGGCTCAGTGCAAGTTGGAACAGGTCCATTTGCTTTCAAGACACGGAGAACGGTTCCCCTCGAAAGGAGATGGTGTCCAATTTGAGAAGATTATGAGGCAATTCAAAGCTTACGAGGGCAAATTCAGGGGAGATTTGGCATTCTTAAACAATTACCATTACTTTGTGAAAAATCCAGCTTACTATGAACAAGAAACGTCCACCACCAATTCCAACGGTCCGTACTCGGGAACCACGGATGAATTGAGGCACGGAGCTTTGTTCAGGGCCAGATACAATAGTTTGTATGACTCTTCTTCGGTGCTACCTATTTTCACCACTAATTCAAGAAGATGCCATCAAACGTCGGAGTATTTTGCCCGGGGTTTCTTGGGCGATGATTACAACGAAAATAAGGTAAAGTTTGTTGTTGTTGACGAAGACGGTAAAATGGGAGCAAATTCTTTGACTCCAAGATACGGATGTCCCAATTTTGATTCTAATGTCCATAGAGACTTGATATCAAGGTATGACAAGTCTTACTTGGAAGGGATAATGTCACGGTGGGTAAATGAAAACCCTGGTCTCAATTTGACTACTGAATATATCGGGTCCCTCTTTCTATGGTGTGCTTTTGAAATAAATGTCAGGGGACACTCGCCGTTCTGCAATTTATTTACCAATGAAGAATACATAAGAGAGTCCTATAGAAACGATTTGGAAAACTACTATACCATCGGCCCAGGTAACATATTCTCTCGGGTAGTGGGGTCCCCTAATTTACAATCGATCATAAAATTGCTAAATGATGCTACAAATCCAAACAAGATATGGCTCTCATTTACCCATGATACCGACTTGGAATTATTCCTATCCTCAATGGGGTTAATTGACGAACAGGGCGGCCTTCCTGTGGACGAAGTACTTTTTCCAAATGTCAATAGTGCTGCTGAACTTCTTCCACAAGGTGCCAGAATCTATATTGAGAAGTATCTATGTGGTGGAGCCTCCTATATCCGTCTCGTTATCAATGATTCAGTGGTTCCTTTTCCAAACTGTTCAACTGGACCGGGGTTTTCTTGTGAATTGACGACATTTACTAAGTTGATGGATGAGAGGTTGCGTGGAATGAATTTCCACAATCAATGTGGCCTGGACGCTAGTTCACCAGCCAACTTGTCGTTCTACTGGGATTATATGAACGTGGATTACGATGCCCCACTTATAGATCAATAATTACCAGGCTATCGGTACCATAACTACATCAATGAGATTGATAAATTCATAAAATTAGCATTAGTTTGATTAAATAATGGATGCTTCGTACGTTAAAAAAACGCTTGGAAGTGAATGCATGAATAAATTGGGTAATTTCATGCTCTATAATAATAGATAATGCAGGGTGGTCTGACCAGAGACATGATGAATTTCCAGTCTAGATGACCATTGGATTAAACCTTTACTCTCTTGAAGCAACTCCTCATGCTTACTCCTAAAGGAACTTTAAATGGGGTGTAATCGATGGCTTTTAAGTCCTCTTCGGAATAGATGGCATTTCTGGCACCCACGATTCCCCGTAACAATAAGAGACATAATGAACAAACAAAGAACGAAACCCCAGCAAAAACTGAACAGTAACGGTATTGGGTAGGGTCAACTTCTCCACCACTACCTGTGGTCAATTTAACCCCAATGACAGGAGAGAAAATTCCCGAAATTCCCAAAAGAACCCAAAGCATAGAAAAGCCAACGTTCATTTTTGCAATTCCAAAAGTTTCAGCAATGATTGGGGAAATCAGTCCGTAAATCGACCCCATTATAGACCCTTCAATGAAGGCAAACGCAATAACCGTAGCATAGTTTCGAGCAGGTATCCACATAGCAAGACAGAAAATTGCCGAGAGGAAATACGCCCCGGTGGCCATAGAAAGAGCACCATACCTGTCAGCCAAAAGTCCAAACGTAGGTCTACCCACAGTGGACCCCAACTGAACCATTGCAGAGACAATTGATCCTTGGTATGCGGAGTAACCTAATGAGGTGGTGAAATTGGCCAAGGTGTACAATACCACCACATATCCAAACATACAGGTGATAACGTACATACCCAAGAGCCAGAATCCTGTGGACTTGAACACGGGATAGTCAAATGGAGTAAATCTGATGACCGATTTTGTAGGAGGTGTTCTGATAAGAGACACAGCGATCCATACCATGCCAAAGCCGATTATACTTTGTACTCTCAATGCCCAAAAGACTGACTTGGACTCCACCACACGTTGCATACCCAAATTGAAACAAATACCACCCACTCCGGAGCCCGCTGTGGCCAAACTGCTCGCAAAGAGACGTTTTTTCTTGAAATACAGCGGAAGAATGGTAAGATTGGGCACCGAAATAAATGCCAATCCAAAACTCTGCAATAAGCCTTGGGTCAAGTATAATTGCCATAATTTGGTGGACCAACTGGCCAACATAAGCCCGGTAAATTGAAGGCAATTTCCCACAAGAATGGTCCAGCGTGTACCAAGGAACCCATATATGTAGTTGATCGCAGGAGAAAACGCCAATCCCACGCCAAAGGCAATACCTCCAATATAACTGTAATCAATCTTGGTCCCTCCATGAAAAGTGTCATTCTCAAGGTAATGTGCAAAGTAAATGGCGAATCCGGAATTCATTCCCCAGGTACTGAAGTTGAGGAGGAAGCAACAGAAACAAATCACCCAGGCATAGCCGCCATCAATATTGGGGTCTTGTTCGGGAACGGCTTCCTTTTCCACTATTGAATCAGTAGAGTCCTCGGTCTGGATAGGATAAGACTCAAACTCCGGTTCGTCAGCTGGAGTGTCTGTTCCCTGTGCCTGTAGATGTGACATTTGTTGTTTCATTTGGCCATCTGTTTGACTTCTATTGAGTATTTATGACATTCAAAGGTCTAGAGTACGGAATACGGAAAATAACCTTCTGCTGAGTCATCTCGTCAGCGACGGAAAACGCCGAGCCCGCGGAGCAGTTATTCTGTGGATGTTGCACTGTTGAGCCCCGGTCGATCCCCCACCAATATTGCGACATTTGGCCAGAGCCGCATAGCATGACAGCAACGGCGGAGAGCCCTCGGCAAAATTACTTGATTGGGGTACTATATGCATGATGCAAAGAAAAGTTCCGGCATGTAGTCTATAACGGATCTCAGCCCTCTGCGACAGACATTGAATTCATGGGGACAATACTTAGGCCGTAATTGTATCAAAGTAACTACCGTCTGGTCTGCACTTTCGAGTCATATGCTCAGAGGAACAGATTATCGGTATACAGTAAAATTCGGGAATCTCGTAATAAAGTGAGAAAATAAGTAGTTTCTAGACGTTCATATTCAGTATCAGCTCTACTAACCTTTCTCTACCTCTACCAATATCCGTAATTGTTCAGTATGTGGCTACTGAACACTCGAGGTGTGAAATTAACAAGCTCACGAAAACTTAACAGATATAATTTCGGAGCAAACGAGTATTCAATATATTTGATAACTTCACTATTACCTCACAATCTTAAACATTTATTCGTTCACTTTTTCTTGTGACCTCTTTAGCTGTAGCCTTACCACCGCTTTAACATAGCAGCGTACTTTTAATTTTTTTGATTGCAAATTTGTCTTCGAGAAAGTCCCAAATGGAGTGCCAAAAATCTTCGAATTTCGATTGCGGGCATATCGAGCAGAAAGCACCATTTGCGGTCCGATCAACTGTAGTTAAGCTGCTAAGAGCGAGACTGAGTAGTGTAGCAGGAGACCATAAGCGAAACTCCAGTGCTGCAATCTTTTTAGCAACTCGCAAAGCCACCATCAATTTACGTGCACATAACAGGCGATTTTGCAACCATTGCGCATTTTTTTTTTTTTTTTTTTTGTATTTAAGACCCTCGCTCACTATAGAAATGTTTTTTAAAATCTCATCGTACTAGAAAAAGTTAGAGAATGCTTTGGAAGCCTGGAACTTGCAACCTCTCTGCTACTTTAAACTACGAAATATAGAGTCTCCACAAAGGTGTGGGTGGCTTGGGATTTAAAGCTATCCCTGCTCGTTCGCAAGTTCTAGAAGTCATAAACCAAGAGTCTCAACTCCTAGCAGAAAATCAATTGGCTATTTGTTGTATCAAAATTAAACTTGATATGAATTATGATTGGCCAAACTATCTGTAAAAAACCCGCTAGAGATAGAGAAATAGTCAAACGAAAAAAACTAGTTTTATCATTTTTGTACACTATGAACCCTTTTTCCCAGATTTTTCATACTGTGGTAGTGAGATCAGACTCTAGTAAGTCGCAACCACAAAAGAGTTTGAAATCTCAAGCATTTGGATACAAAAATGGGCCAATCGTTGGTGATATGGCCTGATTCATCACAAACCTTCAGATAGATGTCTAAGTGAGTTATATTCCTTAATCGCGCAATTTCAGCATGCATTCATGGCTCGTTAAGTGATTTTTCAATTGTATTGAATGTAATTGCAAAGTTCAAAAATATTTTCTATGAAGTCATAAATTTACACATTTAGCATTTAGCTACCCTTGGATTCGTTACACACCGATATGAATGTAAGAAAATCTTGGTGGTTGCAAATTTCCTAAAGTCAATACCTCAATTTCGTCAAACTGGCTGCAGAGCAAATCTGTTATTTGTCAAATCATTATATCCAATACGTACTCACCCTTTCTATAATTATATTGAACTTGGAAAGGATTCGCTGGTATAAAAACTTCAAGATGTCTTGCAAAACTTATGAAATTAGAAGAAGCCAAGTTTATAAGGTGGCTTAAAACTGCCAACGTACTTGTACCTTTGCAGAGTACTAAATAAGAGTGCTGCATGCTGACATCATATAATCGTATTTTCCTCTTCGATAATTCTTGCTGCCGTATTTTTCTTCGCAACTCTTTCCAGATTTCTTTCAGGGATAATAATTGTGTTGTTTTCTCGCACAAATTGAAAATTTTACGCAAAAATCCTATTGCAAACTTCAAGAATATAAAAAGCGACAGTATTCAAATAAATAAGCAAACACAATAAGCATGATTGCCATCAATTATATTAAACTTTTATTAACACTAGGCTATACTTATGCCATTGCGATCGACTGTGTAATGTCGGGGACAAGATATGAAGGAAAGTTCGTTAGGCTCACTTCCAAAATTAATGTCCAGTACGGGAAGTATACCGGCTACAACTATTTAACATCTTTTGCTTTCGACAAGGGAGAGGTTACTGGGGGAACAATTGGACTTATTCCTAAAAATGAAGATCAAATGAATGAGGTTGCTTTTAGCATGTATGGAGGGGGTACTTATTCTCAAGACAAGGATTGTTCATCTAGTTTTGCTAATGGGATTCCTATAACAGAGTGCAGCGTTAGGTGGCCTTGGGCATTTAGTACGGAATACACCTTAGAAGTTCTTAGAACAAAGCACAATGAGACTGAAGGAAGCAGTACCTGGACTGGATACTTACGTGATGATATATCAGGCGAGAAAATTATTATTGGTGAGATTATCAACATGGAATCCGGATTGCTGTCTAATTCCGTCTTGAAGAATGAATGGTCTTTAAGTTATAGTCAGCAATGCATTCCTCCATCGAAGTACAAACAATTTAATCCTGTCTTATATAATGCGGATGGTGAGGAATATGTGTCTCGATTTTTTCACGCGGGATATGATTACCCTAGTCAGAAATATGGAGATTCATGTGCTGAGAAGGTAAAGAGCTTTAACCAGAAGCTTACCAGATTTACAAATTATATCGATTTTACTAACGGTTTCCTAAACACTCCTCAAGCAAAGTCTGTCTCAGAGTAATGATACAATTTTCAAAGTGTTGTAGATGGTGATGTTTCTGAGTATTGTAGTATGGATGTTTCTGAGTATTGTAGTATGGATGTTTCTGAGTATTGTAGTATGGATGTTT